>OY829483.1:5792200-7122703 GCA_963691745.1 Ditula angustiorana
GTGATCCAGAACCGGCGAATCCCTACTACTAACAAGTTAGTTTTTATAATTAACAAGATTTTTATAAGTCATTGGTACCTTGACCAAATTAACCAACGATAATACAGTCGAAACGAAGACAAGACATTGATTGTTCTTTCATTACCCATCTCATTATAATTCCTGAACGTTCTGTAAACTTAAACGTTTCCATTGTAAACCGGCTTTGCGAATACAACTCCATTGTTATTACGTCGTAAACATAACATTTAAGCATTTGTATACACAGACTGGGTCGTTTCCATTAAAATCCCCAAAGCCAACCGTTTAAATATCATTGTAAAAACGGTAACATGTATTATTTATTTATTTATTCCTCTCTCTATTTTGATTCGCAGACGCCATATCTAAATTTTATTTCCTATGTCATTCCCTAAGACGAATGTTGTTTTTTGTTTTCAGGTCATTAATTTTGATTAACATAAAAAAGACGAATCCAATTAATCATCATGTGTTAAAATAAGTCAACCTATTAAAAGAAGTAGGCAAAGTTATACCTAAATACATAACCCTGTTTTTGGCAGCAGTCAGGTGAACTTGAAATTAATAAAAACAAAATATCAACTTGAACATTAACTAAGTGTCTCTTAATACATCGGTTAGTAAATAAAAACTATGTACAACGAGAATCAAGAGAGATAGTGTCAACTCAAAAAATAGAAAGAATATTTCATCTTCAAAAAATTTGGAGCCAAAATATAACGCTTTTCCATAGCACTCAAACAGAAATCCGTTTGCTACCACAAACACTGTCACCTGAAACGTGACGAGAATTTCGTGCGAATGTGCTGAAATGTGAACTGGCGGTTTATATTTGGCAGCCAAAAATAATATTTTTACAAACTTCAAAACCTTGGAGATAACGATCAATCATACGTGTGTAAAAATGGTTAAAGCTAAATCATTTCATAATAATATCATGATATTTAGTCACGCATAGAGACTATTATTTTACGTAAATATAAGGTAACGGTGCGGTGATAATAGGTCTATTTCAGTGTTTTAGGTTTTCTAGTTACACGCTACTGTTTAGCATAGTTACAAGATTTTTATATTATTTATAGTGATCGGCGATGTAATTTACCACACTACATTTTTTTTATTTTCAACGACTAAAATTCATTTTGAAGAATAATAATATCTGAATGTTTTTTGTTTCTTCTTGAACACATTTTGGACGACTTCAGTGTTAACGATTTTAGCTTGCATGGCAATTTGAATTGAACGAAGTAATGATAATTTAATGTGACACCATTACTGTTTTTTGTTACGCACTTCAATTAAAGATTAACACTTTATATTTCGAACTGTGACTAGTTAATTAAATCATTGCGTTCAGTGACGGATTGGTTTCTTAAAATTGCCTTAAAAAGTAGTTTAAAATGACAAAGAAAACCACAACTCGTGGCTTAAAGCAACGATTCAATTAACTAGTCGCGCATCGAACTGCAAACGATTAATTTCAGCTTCAACTAACTCTACATTAAAAGCTACTGCAGTAATTAAATTACATGGAAGAGAAATGGAGGACACAGTCGTTAATGTCGATAAATCACTGCATAAGACGTGCACGTGAGACTTTCACTCAAGTTTAATTAATTCGTATGCTGCATGAAACTTGCTTGCAGAAAATAGCATAGGTACCAATAAAATCTACTGGTATTAAATTTTGCATGGATATGTTAATTGAGCTGCAGGAATTGAGCTGGCTATTTCCAAAATTGAAGGCATGGCTAGATGAAAGTTTAATCATACTAATTTCAAATGCGAAAGTTATGATGTTTGTATATTTGGATGATTGGATGTTTGTTCCTCAGTCAAGCATTTACGGCTGGACGGATTTATATGAAAGTTCGCAGGCATATAGATCCTGTATCAAATACATAGGATGCTTTTTATTTCGTAAGTACGCATAGAAAGTAATATCAATCGAGTGAAGCCGCAGCTAAAAGTTCGTGTTATAATCATTATTATATTACAAGCTACAAGTTCCCAGGCAAACACAAAGCTGATTGAAAACTTCACACGCACTTTTAAATAGCTTCGGAGGTTTCTTTAAGATGTATTCGTTTACTGAAATGAAAGTTTAACAAAACAAAATTTGCAATAGACTAGGTACTTATTGATTAACATGACTAAACATTAACACCACTAATTATCACAAAAAACTGGACATGACATGACTTTAATTAATCTTGTCCTTTCTGCTCGTCGTAATTACGAGTAGAAGGTTATTTTCGTAATGTCTATAAATCTCTTGTTTACACTCTCAAATAATAATTATTGAGCTTTGTTTTACGTGATCGGGGCCTTGCAAAAAGGCTTAATATCTATCGCAGTAAACCGTAAACATAGTACTATACTAGACTAGCAACCTGCGCGGCTTCGCATGGGTACAAGTAGGATGTTATAATAATATATGAAAACCTTCTGTAAAAAAATCCCTGAATGCCAGTCAAAACCATATTAAAATCCATTGAATGGTTTAAAACGAGTAGGCAGCCGAAAGTATGCGGACAGACAGAAAAAGATAGCGACTTTACCAGCGTATAAAAGAGCAACGAGCTCATTTCATTTGCCAAAGTGCTATCCTGTTTAAAATAATAAAAAAATTATAATGATTTCTGCTAAATTGTCACAGAAAACAAATGACTCTGGCGTTATGTTCATTTTCTCTTTCTTACTTCTACAACTGCCAAAATACATTGCTGTCTATTTTGCACTATCTCACATCTAGAATACTTTAAGTTTACACTTACAGAAAAAAAATTACAACCAAGTACAGACAATAAAATGGGGTTAATACATAAGATACTCGTACAGAGCAATGCGCGCTGTTAATGGCCACCTTGAGAGTAAAAGTCCCTAACAAAGAAATAAACTGATGAACAAAAAATACGAGAACAATAAAACAGCTCTAATGGGTTACTAAACCAACGGGTAAATGGATTTTCTACTGTTAAGTATGAAAAATGTAACACTGAGAAAAGCAATTATTCCTGCAAAAGCTCTTTTATAAAAGCCACACGCAGTTTGTCCGCTTAATTCAATTTTTTGACGTGCTATTGGGTACAATCGAAGAAGCATTTAAGTCACCATTAAAGACGAAACTGCGAGAAAGTGTCATTTTCCGAAACGGAGGCATATATGACCAAAGACCCTTTTGACCAAAGACAATTTCTCTCAGTACTCTCTTTAATGGTCGGTTAAGTTTGTTGCTATTTGTACTATAATATTTTTTATTTTTATGTCGTTTTCGACCTTTGTGACATGACTATAACGGTAGGTTGTTATTTAAAAAATTTAATAAAATCATGGATGATTAATTAATTGATTCAAGAGTTACGTTGCGGAGTTCCTGAACAAGTTATTTTTTGCATGAATAACTTTCAAAGGTTATTTTAGATTTCCGATACTACACAGGCCTTACTCTATTGACAATTGATTCGTGCCCAGATCTTTTTAACCTCTACAACAACTTCAACAACTTCAACTGTCTAAACATATCTGCATCCGACTGTACATGATCATTTTAGCCATTCAGTGCAGAATTTCATGTCATGCGCCCCTTACCGCAAAGAAAAATCCAATGAAATGATTCATGATTTACATGAAATGGAAAAAGAATGATTTTTCGAGTCTTTACGAGTAATAAAAGAAAGTACCCGTTACCTTGACAAGCATCTCTTAGCGGGGACACAAGTTAAGGACGGTCGGCGTTAATTAACAAAATAGTAAATGCAGTATGTATTAAAATTTACAAGTATCAATAAGTTTTTTACAAAAAACATCCCCTTTATCCTTGAAGTTTGTGAATAACTACAATTGATAAAGTTTTTTTATTATTTATTATATTTTGTATATTATTTATTTATTTATACTGGAAAATAAAACTGTCTTTGTAACTAGCATAATATGTACTTTTTTAGAAATAATTTGTAATCCCTAACAAGCAAACTAATTTTTGCGGTCCGAGTTTTCTTTCTTTTACTAGATGTTTTAGTAATACATGATGAATATTTCATGTGGAGATACGAAACGCTTAGTGCAAGAGTCCGACTCCGATTTCGCCGATTTTTTACCATGGATACGTTTTAATGAAGACAGTTTTATACCCAAAAGGCTAGCTCTAGATTGATGTTTATTTCTTATTCATATTTTACTCAGAAACTATAGTGAACAAACTAACTAAGAGAGTGCGATGATGTAAACAATTAAAATGATAGTGAAATACCTTGTTGTTTTTACTAGAAAAGTCGTTGTTTGTAGGCAATTTGAATAAAATCATAAAAGTGATCCATATTATTCTGATTACGAATAGTATCTATCTGAACAAATTGATCATCATTTCACAAGTTTGTTATTCGATTTCAGATGAAAACGCAGAGCTTATAATAAAAGAAATTGATTGATGTAGATAGACTTGTTGCACAGAAACTTTTTCATTATCTTTATGAACCTTTTACGAAGAATCTTCTCTTTACTTGTTGTATTAAGACAGAAAAGATGAACAAACATTTTAAGAATTCGACATTTTTATGTGACTATTTATAGGTATTTCACACAAACTTGAGTAGGTACTTTTAGATGGTCTGTGTAAAATAATAATGTTAACTGTATACCTATGTATGTTGTGCAGTAGCATACTTGCTGATTAAATGAAATAAAATTTGTTAAATGGATTTCAAAGGTATCGAGTAATACCACATTAAAGATCAGTTTCAATCGCTTAACGCTCCTTTTGTACGTCCTCACGTAACGACTTCCGTTTATCGATAGTCATCTCGGTTGCCATCAAAATTCGGTTACGACCAAATTGGCTCCTTCCGTTGAAATTGCAAATTGCGTTCATCTGTTACATGTGTAAGTATTCACCATTTAATCCAGCTGGTATAGTAAAACGCGTAGGCTGTGCTATTTTAATAATTGTTGTACCCAATCGACCCAAATATTGAGGATATTGACGATTCACAACGAGAACGGAAAATGACCAAAAAAAAATTAAAAAAGACAAGGTTATGGTAGAATTAATACTACTATTATTAAATCGAGGTTTTGCCCGCAACTTTGAATACGAAGTTTTTAAAAACATAATTGAAATTAGTAATATGAAAACCGCATGGTATGATTTTAAATTAGTACAAAACACAAAAGCAGCAGGAAATCCGTGGTATTCGCCTACCCTTCCGGAAAACAGATGTGACGGCGGTTTTTTAACGTAAAATACAAAAACCGAAAATCCAAAAACCAAAACACTTTTTAATAAAGAGTATTGTTTTAAAATTTGGTAAAATAACGGAGTGAAGATTGGACTGAGAAATAACTATCGAAAACTAGACTATAGCAATAGTATACTGACGCACCAATTATCCAAGCGATGTTTCGAGCAATAATTGATTGAATTGTGAATTTCGAATGACAGGATCATTGGAAACACTCTCAAACGCTGATTGGATAGGACAGTGATGTGGATTAGTAAAGTAAGAGAATACTGAAGCTTCGAAAATTATCTCAATCCAAAATTAAGAGATGTGAAGGTCGTAACAGATTAAATTTTAAATTTCATTTTAATTATGTATCTTATGTTTCAGAAATACAGAAGAAAAGGTCGGTGGGTTTATGTCATTTTTGTAGACAAACTGTGTGCTCTGCAGGAGAATGGTTTGAATAAAAAATCAGGTTGACAAGTTTCGTTTTTGAGGACAGAAGGGACTTTTTTATCCTTGATATCGGTAAAGAATAAAAAGAAAATAAAAATGTTTGACTTTAGTTTACATTATTTTTAATTGATAGTTTTATTACATTAAGCTTTTAATTTAAATAGCCCGATTTTTATAGCAAACGATCCGAATCCTTAGTTGCTCTTACATTTTTTTTCCAGATGTTTTTAACAGAGTTATAATACTATTTATTTAAAAATAGTACACCGAATGTCAGTAATTGTCGGTAATTTTGAATGATTGAATTAGTTATTGCTTAAACATCTTTAAGAGCTGCAGTAACTTTCAATATTTTGATCAATCTGTCATATTTAGAGCACTAAAGATAATTATTGTTGTCTAGTTGGTGATTATTTACAACATTTTTCGCCAAATTAATACAATATTCTATCACATATTTCCAAGTCACAGAATCTTTTGTAAATATATAAGTTCAAAAGCCAGAGAACGTACTCGTATGTCTGCCCAAATGGCAAAGATCTCTACAAGAAGACATCTATTCTGCCATTTTATGAATGCGATAAACTGTGCAGTAAAGCTACTTTTATTCGACATTATATTGCACCACAAAGATGGCCGTTCTAATAAAAACAAAACAGCTCCAGACGGTCGAGATTTTTTTAATGTATTTTCTTTGATAACACTGTTTATGGCTACATCATCTGTCTATGTAAGACTAGTTTCTGCCGGGATCTTCTGTAATGATCTTTTTTAGTTCCATTGTTTTTTCTAAATATTTTGTTCAGTTCCACGGTGCACGTGTGTTTTGCCGTTGAAAGTTAGTACTAACTAGTTTTTGCGAACACAACACGCCTTAATTACTGTACGGATGTTCTGGCTCGAAAGTTGGACGTTAGTTGCACAAAACAAAGTAATACAATAATAGTAAATCGAGTTACGTTCCTCGCAATGATCAGTTTTTAGCTCAACTAATAAGATCAGCACAATATTATAATTTTAGTACAAAAGTGCCTCATTAGGAACACCGTCAGTTTTATCTTTTTTTCATTATTTGAAGTTGCAGCAGTCATAGCAATATGTGAAAATCAAGTGCTTATCTATAACGGTTCAAAAGATATATAGCCTTTGAGAGAGACCCACAGATGGACGTACAAACAAACTAACAACGGGAACTTAGTGATACGGACCCGTTGGAACTTTTTGGAACCGAACCTTAAAAAGAACTTTCGTTTTTTTTAAGTCAGTTGATAATTTGATTTCATCTACAATAATATTGTTGTAGATAAAACACAGTAGAGATGTTTTACCTTACGTGTATTGTGGTAAAACATAAAATTCATAAAATAATAATGGAACACAAGTCACAGACTTTGGATCTTTTCACTATAACGGGTCGCTAAAAACGATCTTATCGGCATTAAGTTAAGTGCTCGTTCACTTTCATGGCTGATGTTTTTAATGGAAAATTTAAGTTCGTCATAAACCCAACAAGCATTACGCGAATGGTTTCAAAGATTTTCCTATGTTTTATGACTTTGCATGATTTTTTTACTATTTTTCTCCCTATAAAGTATGATTAAGTAAGTAAACTTAGTAATAAAAACGATATAATCTTCTATCTTAACACTTTAGAGCTGTAAACAAAGAAAATTGTTCTTACTTTTAACAAAAAATCTTCTTTAATTTTCAGAAAATGCGATTGTGTTTCAAGAAAGAATTCTTCTTTCGTAACAAGTGTAGGACTAATTTATGGCTAAGCTAGAGCCTAGGCAGGATTACCATGACCTTAGCGCTAGCTGCAATGCGGTAGAAAGTATCACGCTATAGTTTCAGCTACTGCAATCTTGGTGTCTATTGTGTTCGAGCAATTAACAAATTCTAGCAAGTTTTATTAATTAGGCATGTTTATTGAATAAAGCATTGTATAAATGAAACTTACTATACTATTTGCATGAAAAGCAAAAAAAGCGTAGAGAAAAGGTATAATAAATATAGCTTTTTTTACACCAACAATAAAAAAAAATTATATAACTTATCATATTTTACAGTACTAAAAGAATTATGCTACAATGTAATGTAGTGTAGTATTTATATATTAAGGTCCATTGCAGTGCCTTTAATTATATACTGGTTTTCATGCCGCGATGTTTTATAATAGGTTAAGATGTGGAAATATATACAAGGAAGCAACGAATAAATGAATTGAAATATGAATAACATGTTTGATTTTTTTGACTTTAGCATAAAATTAAATTTAATATGCTATATTATGAATGACAACACAAAGAAAAATTAGGGTGATGGCAGCTTGCAGGTTCGATTCATTTAAAATTTAATTTGAATGTTTAAAAAAAATTAAGCAGAAGAAAAATCCAAAAATTTAAAAATAAATAATTTCGATTACAAAAATTAAACATAAAAGTCTAACTGTGGATAATACAACAAAGTGAAACTTAGTACCTAAAGCCAAAATACATAAAACATACATATATTTATACAGAATAGCAAAAATGGAAGTGTAAAGTTGGTTGTTGTTGTGCTTAAACATATTATTTATGGAAGGTTTTGATTACTTTTTACTGCATGCTAGCTTCAGTAAATGTGCTGCAGCTACATTACAATTAACGTTTGAAGCAGTAAAGTATTCAAATTATTTGCAATAAAACTTTTATTTTAGTGCTTTACAGAATTTTTCTGAGTTTTACTGCTGATAACTGATCCTAGTGAATTTAAAATTTGCATATTTGCATAAAATACTTTACAGCTTCAATTGAAGACCTTTCTTTTTCGTATCGTAAATTATATTTATTTTAATAATTAAATTAATCAACATTAAAAAAAAATACTTAATAAACGGCGTTTATTTATAACAAGCATCCCACTATATGTGTCTTTGTTTATCGTTTAACTCACATTCATTCGCACGCGACTCAATTGCGGCGTCCCCAGTACAGAGGTGCGTCAAAGAAATTATAGTTTCGCGAAGTGCGCCACACCTACGTCAGGCAAGGATTGTACCAGTACTAGGTCCTCTGGTGACCCGTCACCTCATTTAGTTTCACCGCTACAGCCATAAGAACCTGACGCCAACGCTCCAGTTTTTCAACCCCAAACAACTATCTATTGTAATTTTAGGTTTAAGTTATTTGTTACGGAAATTAACAATGCTGAAAGTGACCATAAAAAGCAACTGAATTCAATATTAAGCCAAATGTTATTAGCTACTTATCTAAGTCAAAAGCAAAGCATAAGGTTTGTTAAATTTTTCTTGAACTTGTAAAATGGTACTGGTCGACAATGAAATTTAATATTAGTGTGAGTGCAATAGCGACATCACAAATGGTTATGGTGTGAAGCATTTAGACGAGACTATAGATTTAATCGAAGATAAAATTAAATTTGACGTCTTAATTTTTCTACGCATCTGGATGGAAGACGTGAATTCTACTGATATTACTATACTATGTGATTTACTTACCATTGCATTTGTTAAAAATGTATCATACCAAAAAATACTTACTGGTGTGAAATGTATAAGCAATTTTGTATTAGAAAAATCTCTACTATTAATTACTTTCTTTTGTATTTATAGGATAAACAAAAATATGAAGAACATGACACAGGTATCTAAAAAACTGCAATAATTACGTTTCCCCATATAATGGTGGGGACCATTATCAACTACACAGAAGGATCTAAACAGAAGCCAACATAACATAAACCGTCATTTTGATATTATACATAGAAATACACGTCATTACGTAGACTGCAAGTCAAAAATTTTTTAAAAGAAATACAGTTGTTTTAGAATGGATATATAAATTTGGGGACCGGATTAACGAAACCCAATTCCTTTTAGAAATAACATAAACTTTGTATGAACCATAATGTAGATCGTATAAATCTGTAGACTCGTCTCGGATGAAAGTATAGTTACCGAACACGCTGAGGGCGCGGAGTGTGCGCAGTTCCCGCCAGCCGCCGCCGCGGCCAGCGCGCTGCTGCCTGGCACCTGACGCAGTAAACAAATCATACATTTACTTATTCACGACAAATCAAGCTAAATCATTTGGAAGTCTTAGCAGATGGTAGCAGCATCGATTGCGATTAAATGGAGGGAAATCCGCCGTATATCCTGATTGTTGGTGCTGCTGCCGAGGAAGACCTTGTTTTTATCACTCCGTGCCCCTAACATGATCAACCCAGGTTTAGTTTATGCCTTCCAGCGTCTCTGTCAAACTAGTATCATAAGAAAGGTTCGCACATAGTGATAAACTCAGATAAACTAAACTTGACCGGTCATGTCAGGGTCCCGTAGTTCTTAAAGAGCATTGAGGGTACATAGCATGAAAGCATCTTGGTTACAATTGACGATATAAAGATCAACTCGTCCGCCTTTATACAATAAATAAACAAATATGAAAACAAAATCACTGTCGACAGGTCGCCATTGAGAGCTTTTAAAATTGCACAGATTAGTTCATTACGAGTAATTAAGATTTTAAGATTGAACCAGATCACAGCGACTCATCTCGCAGTGACGCAAACGAGTATCTCGGGGACGCGCCACTACACCGCGTCATTGGCCCTGGTTTGAAGGCTGAATCGGGACTGCGACACGTTTGGATCATTGCAAAAACAGCCTCAAGCGCTTTGCTTTGTACTTTCATCCAGTACCTGGAGCAAACGATTGCTGTAATTCCAAAGCGCGAATGATTTTTAACAGCAAAAACTAAAAAAGTATTGGGTGAAACTGATCGCAATCGATGGTGGCACCCTTAGCTTATTTCTAGTTGAAATACACAACAGATTCTTAATAAAACAAAACTGGCTTGCATTAAAATCACTAGTGAAAAAATCTTATTTTTAAGTCGAGCCTTTTGATTTTTTCATTTAAACAATTGCTAGTGAGATAGGAGCTTAAATTAATGAGGTCATAAAGCTCGCTCTGATAAAAAGTTTGAAATTCAACTGTTTCTAGGTCGCTAAACATTTTACTTTATCTTTTTTAAATATAACAATGGTTTTAATGCACGCTGACAGTCTTAACTGTTCCTTTGTAGACGTATAGTGGTGGATACAAAATAACAATACAATACTCAACGTAACAGAACACAAGGATTAAGTCTAAATAGATTTCTAGTTTAACCTACTTAAGCTTACAGAGGCATAAATTATGTAACGCTCAAGGATTCAGCTACGCCTAGTCACCTACTTAATGATTTACGATGGATACTTTTCTTTACTTCAAACTAAAATTAAAGTGACTACCTTTGACCTAGAAGGGTAAGGATGAGAAGGTTCAGTATATTTTGTTACACACCCTGGTGGTTTGTAAGCATTGTAGATTTACGGGTAGGACACTGTCACACCCTGCCAATCGAAGACATAATAATAGTTAATAATCATTCACTTATATAATTTGAAATGTTTGGCTTTTCTACAAAGAAAATATGAACTTAATAGCAACCACAATTAGGTGAAAATCTGTTATTACAAATAATGAGTTTATTTAATCTGTTAACGGGTTTTTTACTCAGTATATCTACTTTAATAGGTAAGAGGTCAGAATATCTATTTTATTTTGTAAAGCAGTTCTCTAAGTTGTGGTTATTTCAAGATGAGTACCATCTATGTGAATGAACGCATCTATTATATACGTGATTAGTGCAGTTGTAGCTTATTTTTTAGCAAATTAAACAAGAAATATCTAAACATCAAATCAAAAGATAGTTACCTATCAACAAAAGTCAGTTCTTGCATTAAAAGAAAATTTGAAACACTTTAACGGCTTTACATTAACAGGAAGTAATTCAGAAATTATAAATAAAATATACATACTTATAGTAAAACAATTTTCGTTCACACGTGAACGAGTTACTATGTTAACTTTAATATCTAAAAATAAATAAAAATTGAAAACTATCATAAAAATGTAACCTTTCCTTCGAACGTTAATCAATCTTTATATTGACGCATAAAAATGTTACAAAAACAAAACACTCAAATTCGAACTCCAAATTGTTTTATTTAGTTCGTTTGAACCTGGTATTCACGATCAACCGAGTTTACCGTCTGGATCACTTATACATTTTTTAAACGCTATTACAGAACTCCAATTAGTTGACTGCTATATCTCACTCTAAATCAAAATGGATCCTTTTTTAGCTTTTTCGTAAATTGTGAATACCACCTGTGTTTTCAGTCAATGTTAATCAACTCTGGTTATGTTGTAATTGTACCTTCAATTGTTCTTGCTTGTAATCCGGCTGATACGGCAGCAGCATCCGTATCTTGCCCCAGCGATTGAAGAAGAGCGCTATGGCCCCGACCCAGACCAGTAACACTAGCACCACGATCCCGATCTCCACGCCTCGTATCTGTTTGAAATTACTTTCGTTATTGACCTATGTTAAAGAAAATTATGATTTATTAATTCATTTATTTCAAAAAACAAAGATTCATGTGGTGTTAGCAGCAGTTTTCTCACGGACTATGGTTAGTGCAAGGGCGGATCCCAGTTTTTTATCTGGAAAAGGCACAAGGGGTGGAGGGGAAATAAAAACTTTAAGTATGTACTGTGATGGAGTCTCCACAGTACACAAAAATACCGAATGTCCGTCTTAAGAGCGTACAAACAGAGATTTGGCAACGTCGCCTATGGCTGCCAAATATTTAGCTGTTTTCATTGATTTATCAAAATTAATGAGTTAAAATACGGAATATAGCAACGGTATGTACTAGAACTTGTGTTCTTACATTTGTTGGTAAGTAGTAAACCTTATATACTTATACCGAAATGCACACATTTACAAATGGAAAGTTTCCAAATGCTTTTTTTACATTTAATTATAAATATTTAGTTTAACTATATTAACTATTGCAATGCATTATCAATATTTTAGTACATGCGTTGCTATATTTCGTATTTTAATTCATTAATTTTGATAAATCATTGAAAACATCTGAATATTTGGCAGCTATAGGCGACGTTGCCAAATCTCTGTTTGCACGCTCTTAAATCCGCCCTTGTGTTAGTGGATACGAAATTGTATAAATTTATGGTGTAGTATACAAATACAATTACAAATTATTTTCAATGACAACGTTTTAGTGCGCCCCGCACTGCACAATTATAGTCGACCAAGTAATTGCTTGACCACTTTTGGACTTTATCTCTTTGTAATAAGGTCGAAAAGTGGTCAAGCAATTTCTTGGTCGACTATACTCACATAGTCAGTGTGCAGTGATTGACGTATCGATAATGGATTGAGTACCAAAAAATAAAACTTGATTCATACAGAAGTTTGGGAGACGAGACCAATCCTACATAACTCAGTAAATTATTACGGATCTTTTAGCACATGTTTTTCATCGTCACCGTCATCATCAGTGATAGGATTAGGCAGTGTAATTTGGGGTGAATGAACTTTAACATTATGCCAATTTGGATACGCCACGAGATTCCAGGATTCGTGTTTTCGTTAAAACAAAATAATGTTACTTATTGTGTTACATGACATCAACTTAAACTAAAGGTTGTTTCCTTTAATGTAGTATTTGTTTTAATAAAGTTTTTTTTCATAAAATGGAAACTAAAAAAAGAAGTGACACAATTTTAAGTAAAACAAATAATTAAAAAAGCAATGACCTAAAACTCCATAAACAGTAAAACAATAAACACATCTACAATAAATTTGTATACATGGACTTAACTTCAGAACGGACCAAAATGTAAAAAGTCCAATATCGTCTCCATTCTGAGTATCACTAGATAACCGACGCATCTCTACAAATGGCAGTAACCCCAATTGTACCCGCCATTTAGATGGACCTTCAGGCTCTAATAAAAAAAAAGATAAGGTCCGATAAGCCAGTCCCTTACACTCAAAAGAACTTCTGAAGTAACTGCAACCTCCCCAAGGAATATTTCCGATCGAAAAGACGCATGTACGAGTACATAATTATATGAAAATGGCAAGATTTCCACGTTTTTTGAGGATAATTACAAAGACCTTTAGGCAGACGAAGTTAAAATGTCATGACCAGTCATTGTACCTTAATTTCATTATCCGCGAGGACCGTAGGAGGTAAATAGGGGGAACCCACCCCTACATTAGTCTAGTCCAGGCGTCCCCAAACTTTTTGTTATCTTAAACCACTTCACTTTTTTTTGCGTTACGTGTCTGTCTACTTTTGATTTCCTTATAAATTTATTAACAATTATGTACACATTTTCTTTATATAAAACAAACGGACTAGTTCTTCTCTGTTCATCATTTAGTTTTCAAATGATCATTGCTCTTTAGAAAACACTTAGATTTCCTACTTTTGAATGAATAAAAAATATAGTAGTAAACTGTTTTAAACTTTTGCGACTTTCACACATACCTATTACGTTATGACGGGACTCTAACGCGATAATATACTGTTTATTTATTTACCTTGACGTTTCGCCTGTATTGCAACGGCCGTGGTCACGAGCAGACAGCAGTAGTATATTATCGCGCTAAAGTCCGTCAAAAGTAATAAGTATAGTAGTATATGTTTATAAAAGAAGTTTATCTACACATATATCATAAATGCTCTATAATGCGTTCAGAAACCGTAGGCAATGACCGGCATTATAACAACCAATAATATTATGAGAATTTTTCTAATTTGTTTCTATATTTGTTCAAATTCATCTTTTATTACATTATTTTAATGTGTACAGTCTATAGATATTTAATAGATACCTAGCACTAGTAGCTAGTAGCAATGCAGGTCATTGCCCTATGGCTTCTGAACCCATCATAGAGTACTTATGATATGTGTGTAGATAAAGTAATGTATGCAACTGTACATAATTGGGTCTTAAAACACTCGTGTGATCCTATTATGATACTCGCTGACGCTCGTTTCATAAAACCACACTCGTGTTTTAAGACCCCTCATTATGCAACAGTTGCATAAAATACTATAAAGTTAGATGTACATGTACATTACAAATGCATAATACGTAATGTATGTAGAACAAGAAAATCAGTCAAAGAGTTAAATTATTAAATCGAGTAAAACTGCATTTCAAAATAACCCCTAAAAATACACAGTCCGGGAGTTAAATAGCAGGGAGGCGAAGTCATTTCGTTCCGAATGTAAAATCTACAATTGTCTTTTTATTTTAGACGTGAGGTCTTATAGCAAGAATTTTTTCCTTACATTCTCCACTGTCAATAACAGTAAAAAACAACTTCTGATTAATCTAGGGAAAATAGCCTGATTCTATTTCTGGGATGCATATTTGAAAATATATTATAAAATTGATGTCATAGTTCTCGATCAAAATTCCCTATCTCTTACAGTTTCAGACTTCCCCGTACATTGCTCACCCTGTACAATAGAAAAGCCGATCCCATGACTCCGCTAAGCTCCCTATTGCAACTAGCGACAGTGCCTTACCGTAGGGAACGTAGGGGAAGGGTCGGGGGGCCCGACGGAGGAGCGCGCCGTGCCGGCCAACCCCCCGTCCTGCTGCGGCGAGGTCCTCGGCGGCTCTGCGGACACGAAACAACCATTAGCCACTTAAGTACGGGAAACTGTTGGATACACTTACACGTGTCGGTTAAGGTATTAGCTTATAGAGATACCGTGGGTATGTGAGTCACAGTTTGAGTGGCTCTGAGTTTCAAGTGATTGTTATTCGATGACAGAGGACAACTGCCATGCTTAAAGTTAATACTCGTATAGAGAAAAACGTGACTTAAGTTAGTAGTAAAGTCTTGTCTGAGTAGTAAAATCCATGGTAGGGCCCAAGAGAATCCTCTATTAATGGTGCCTCAGCAATTGCTCGAAGTGTGTAAGATATAACTTTGGTTGAAGCATCGAAACAGAAACAAAAGTTGTCGGTAGTGGTTTATTGTCAGAAACTTTTCAATCCTCCATTAATTTTCGCGCTTCTAATGTAGCGACCGACAACATTATTATACAAAACATATCAAGTAGTATTTAATAGGATATTTTCTAGTAAAAAAGTAACGTATGTACAATGAATACAAGGTAAGGATTGATTTTCAGTAGATTATTTTAGCTGCACCGTTTTAAATCGTTTTAAACTTTCGCAATTTTCACATATGAAACATGGCCGAAACGTCGAGGTAAATTAACAATATACTTTTACCGCGTTAAAGTCCCGATAACGTTATAAATATCTGTACCATTTTATTAATGATTGTCAAATTTATGCCTCATGATAGTCACAAGTACATAATCGAGTAAAATTCTATACTATTATTCACCCCTGCAAGTTTATTGAATTACCTACAAAATAGTGAATCACTATTCACTACATTCCATTGGTTGTAGAGTACATAATAATAATAAGAACAGCTAACGTTGCGTCGTTAAAATCGATAATAATAATATTATTAATGCGTTTCATACAACCTATACGGAAAGCGTATGCGTACGTACGGAAATAAACTTTATTTAGTTAAGTGTGCTTTAAGTGACATCAAACAAATAAAGAGGTTTTTGTGTAACTACTTAAAGTAATCACGTAAGTAAGCCGAACGTAAGGCTCAGTTGATAGTTCATGTTAACCTTACATTTTATGTCGTAGAGCATAAAATTGAATGTCTTACGCATAAACGTGTACAGTTTAAGTAAATAGAATACAGGAAGTGATTGAAAATTTGATTTCTTTCAGACTTTTTGAGGGTAAATATATAGACTAATGACCTTTTACAGGTTAGCCTTCACTAACTGAATTAAAAAGGGAAACTGTGCTCATTGGAATCTCAATTAACTACGTAACATGAAAAAATATTTTATTCATAACTTGGGTTCAGAATATTAATGAGGAAAAGTATTCCAATAAGTGCGAGGCGACGACCTTAATAAAATGTCCAAGAATTTGTTTTTAATAAAAAAAATACATCACAGAACACATTTTTTTTGGAAATGACATGGGAAACAAAACCTACAGAAAACTGGCCAAATGCGAGTCGAAATGATAACCGAATGGTTCTGTGCAAAAAACTCTGAAAAAACACGTTTCTGCCTTTAATATTTTACTCTTATTTTACTTTCTCTTATTCTACTATCTTACTCTATTTTTTTATAGCGGCCATAGTAATACAAACATTGTGAAAACTTCGAGTAACCTGTCACGGTTTAAAAGACTGACAGATGACAAAAAAATTAGTCATCACCATTAGATACGCTTACTACGCTTTGTTCTTATTATAGAAACTGAGTGTCGTTTTAATGATAAAACCCCCAATTTATCACTTCAAAGCCAATCAGTGCTCAACGCACATGAAGTACTTGATAATTAATTAATAAATAAGAACAGTCAATCGATTCTAGACTTTATGTGTCACGCTATTAGGCTGGTACAGCTTGTATCGTTAACCTGCGATGTTTCAAATCGAATAGTTTCATCAAATTGCTTTAAAAGCAAAATTTCAGTTACTCTTGTCTTTTACTTTGTTTCGATTTATGGATATTTTATTGTAAAATGTTTTGCATAAAAAACATTTATTTATTTATTTCCTACGAAAATGACAGACAACTAGCGACCCGCCCCGACTTTGCACGTGTGCAATCGAGATGCAATTTACATAAAAACCTTCCGTAAAAATCTCTAAATTACAGTGAAAACCATATCAATATCCGTTGCGTGGTTTAGAAGGAGAAGGCGGCCGAACATACACCATAAGGATTTAGGACATACAGGAACCGATGGCGACTTAACTTTATACTATGTAAAGAAGATAAAGAAAATACTTAATTTATTAATTTATGCCTTATTTTGCGAAGGTCCATTGTATTAGGATTCTCGTATGACCTACCGTTTTCATTTCAAATTCATAACAAAAGATAAGAGGATTAAGCCAGGTCCGAAGGTTGACGTACAAAAAGTTTTTTTTAATAATAGACTTGTATATTGAAAAGACTTAAGATGCGTTTCATTAATCGAAAGCATTTAGTCTCCGATAATCATTCTAATTTTTGCGCGTCATTCAATTTCCGTGACTGATCACAGTCCGAGATTAGTAAGACTTCTTGGCCAACACCCAAATCGATAACAAAAAGAATTTATTGAGACATCATGTCACACTGACCGACACCGCGGCTAAAAATAATCGACACTATTCTGTTTACTCTGGAAATTAAAACGATAATAGCAAATCTAACTAATACCAACAGGCCCCTATTTCACCAAATTAATATACAATGTCAGGTGATAAAGAATGGCCATGATGACGAAAATTCAATTCTCAAAAATTTAAGTTATCGTCCAAAGAAGAAAAAGAGTACTTTGGTTTTTGTCTCCGATGATCCAGCCCGCGAAAACACACTATGCATAGGTATGACGTAACACCCAGGCTATTTTTCTAGTAAATGTATGGAATGTGATACTAAATCGTGTTTATTGTACCTAATAATAAGAGCGTTAATATGGTTACTTAGGTAGTAAAAGTTTCTATGTGGGTTCTATTATGTATATTTTGTAACATAAAATATTTTTTTTTTTCATAACTTTCTTACCTTTAAATTGCTATGGATCGTTAAAATACTTTACTTTGACCTAAGAATCATGTTTGGTATGAAGCAAGAACTCACTCAAATTCGTTTTGCAGTGATATCGAAACACATGTCAAAAAAGATAATGCTAGGTGCGCAGTAAGTAGTTAAATTACGTTTCATCTTTATATTATAACATTGTGATGTTTGCCTTCGAAAGTTTTTTTAAGGTGGTTAGTATTGAGATAGGTTACTTATCTGCTAATAACGCGGATAAAAAGACAACGACAAAGTCCAAATAACCAGAGCCGTTGCCAATTTTAGAAGTCGGTCAGATGAGAGCTCTCTACAAGAGTAGGTACGAGCGTAACGTCGTTATTCAAGCGTATTCGGTTGCACGAGATATATGCAATGGCTTTTCAGAATCAACTGAAGAAAAACTGGCTAAAAGATAAATAGCCATTTTAAACGAGCTGCTAATGTTCAACATTGTTTAACTAGAGCTGTACGAGTATATTTGAGACTTTTACAAAAGATTAGGTTTAGTGTTTGGTGTTAATCTGTCAGGTTGCTTTTAACACTTGGATAATCTTGGTGTTAGTGTATTTATTTTGTAACAACCATCCTTTTGTTGCCTTCACTGCCTAAACTGTTTTGAAGTTACAAATTATTACCACAGAATAATTTAGGCAGTAAGTGTAACAAAGAACTTGATACAAATTAAATTTTGTATTCATTGCTCTTCATAGGCCATTTCAATGCTGTATACTTTGGTGCGGTTTATTTTAGGAATCAAATTTGAAGCTATACAACAAATATGAATAAACCAAAACTTGTGTTAAATTGCTTTTGTATCATTATTATCTCCTGGGCCAAAAGCCGCCTTTGCGTTAAAATGAAAGCAGCGAACTTCACAATTTTTTCCAGTTGCATGCGTGCTATGCCTGCAACCTATTTCTAGATAAGTTAAATCTTTTCTGTAGGAAATCCCTTTAAAATTGTGGTACTTCGTTTTTCTTATTATTCCATTTCAGTGATTGGCGGAGGTGCCAAAACCCCTTATACCAATTTAAAAAAAAAACTACGTGGATTGTATAAAATTAAAATAGGTCACAACACAAAGTGTATTTTCTAAGAAAATAGGTACACTTTAACATATACGAATCATATATTTCTTTACATCTTGAAACGAGCGTTCATTCTTTGTTTTTCTCTTTCCTTCCAGTTGTGTCGTCATTTAGGTTAAGTGAGCTCTTAAACTGCGACTGTTTCCGTTTATATTTTTTTCTTATATAATAGAAACGAGAGATAGGCAGTTGGGGTCACTTCATAGATGGTGAGCATTTCTGCTTATGGGACATTTGCAATACCAGAGGGTTAGCAAGTGCGTTGCCAGCCATACAAAGCTCATTTAATACTCTTTTAAAAACTTCCAAAGAAGGCCATTTATTTATTCTAAAACTGGTAATAAACTCTTTAATTTTTTTTTAAATTATGCACACAAAACTAACTTAACAAAATAAATTCTATACAAGGGTCTTTTCATCAAAAAATATTTTTGGACAAACGTTATTAGAGATTAGGAATGAAGCCAAAAAAAATACCTCCTGCTTTCGCTGCGGAATAAACCACTATTTACGGAAAGTGCGGTGCAAAACGATAACGAACCGCAATTCACGAAGCATGATCACAAAGCAGCCGAGGCAGAATAACACGTGTTACGTCAAAATGTACTTATAGACTTGCATCCGGAAGATCAGATGCGGTGGGCAAATGAACTGGCTGGAGTGATGCCAACTCAATGGCCAAATGGAACGGTCTCAAGTGAAAAGTGAAACAGGAATACTTTCGCCGATAATGGAGTAGTGTATGATGCAAACACTATTACGTGTGATGAGCGGAGTTGGTATATCAATACATAGTATAGAGTAAAGTTGATATCCGTTCCTTTCTGTCCTCATTCGACACTAGAAATCTGAAATGTCGTAAGGGACATGTACACGCACCGGATCTTGATAAGGATTTCACTGTCGTTTAGAGATTTTCTTAAAGGTTTTTATCTACACATATATCATAAATGCTCTATAATGCGTTCAGAAACCGTAGGTAATGACCAGCATTATAACAACCAATATTATTATGAGAATTTTTCTAATTTGTTTCTATATTTGCTCAAATTCATTTTTTATTAAATTATTTTAATGTGTACAGTCTATAGATATTTAACAGGTACGTAGCACTAGTAGTTAGTAGCAATGCAGGTCATTGCCCTTTGGCTTCTGAACCCATCATAGAGTACTTATGATATGTGTGTAGATAAAGTAACGTATGCAACTGTACATAATTAGGTCTTAAAACACTCGTGTGATCCTATTATGAAACTCGCTGACGCTCGTTTCATAAAACCACACTCGTGTTTTAAGACCCCTCATTATGCAACAGTTGCATAAAATACTATTATTTACTTTAAATCGTAATTGAACCCATGCACAGCCGGGCTGGGGCACTAGTTTGTAATAAAGAAGAAAATACTAAACCTTTAACGTAAGTTTTCTGCCATAATAAACACGTAGTATCTCTTAGTAGTATGTGCTATAAACGCCTGAACGCGTTAGCGTTAAGGCGGTTCTCCTATATAAGGCAAGAATTACAAATTTGTCGCATTTTTTTATACATTGTGGCTAAATGGGGTGACTTTTAATCAATTGTAGTAAGTCTTCCGGTAGTAAAATACTGCTCATTTTGTCTTTGTGTTCTGATTTCGTTTAAAATTTCATTTTGTAAGAATAATATTACAAATAGTTACGTAAGTACCTATACATATATTATTATGTATTGTAAAGATTTAATACACATGTATGAATATTTTGCTTTCTTTTTCATGACGTGTTGGAAAAGTTTTAAGTTAATTAAAGGTCTTCATAATTCATTCAAAATAAAATTGCATGGACATAAAAAATCCTTAGTTTGATCTTGTGTTCCATAATAATAAAATCAATCCAATGAAAATGAGAGCACATTTAAAAATTTGCAGTGTCTGGCAGTACCATCTGTAGCGCAATTGGTAAGAGCACACGAATTGCGAGGTTGAAGGTTCAATTCCTGCCTGATGCTCAAGAATTTTAATATTGTTATTATTATATTTAATATGATTGTTTTACATGAAAAATGCGAAACTTACCAACTCTCCGAAAATAAATTTTGGTTACAAAATCAACTAATTAAATTTCAAAAATTTTACTGTGACGTACCTACTTTTCCGTCTCTAAAGATAACATATTAAAATACTAGTAAAGCTGTAAGAAATGGTTAGTACGAAATCGAAAGAGTTGTAACAGGTGAGCACACATTCTGTTTGCTCCAATTTCAACATTTCCCAGAGGAAATGGAGCTCGTACGTCCGCACGCAACAAGTGCATTACACCCACATTGGGCACTTAACTAGCTATATCGTCTTTAAGCTGAATGTACTTAGTATAACAACAAATGTTTGCAAAACTTACTCATACGAGTTTACACTTGTAACACAATAATAGCACAGTTTATAATCACTGCTAGTGATAGATCATATTATAATCTTCGAATCATCACCATCATCATCATAGTCGACTGAAAGACGGCCACTACTGCACATAGGTCTCCCCCAAATATCACCATAACGCCCGGTTCTGTGCTGCTGGGCCCGTTGGATTCCAACAGCATAGAACCCCTTGAAGACCCTTGAAGCGGGTCTGCCCACGCTACGTGTTACGGTTAGTGGATCTTTAAAAGCATTTAAATAACTTTATCGTACTTTTGACGCATGTTCAGTATGTTTATTTTGTAAAACTATTCGCCCAAACGTTTGTAATTCAAAGTTATTTAATGCTACCATTATGAATTTCCGTAGGTACGTTTTAGTCGTTTACTGCTGAAAAACCAATACTACTAAACTAATTCGTAATTCTCATTTTAAATTTATATTTGTAAGTTTCATTCAGCTTTATATATTTTTCGCCATTTCAGTATTTGCAATGTAATTTACAATGACAGACAGACGGCGAAACTATAAGGGTTTTCTGTTTGATTACGAAAACCTAAAAACACAATGAATACCCCACGCTATAAGATTGGAATGAGCTATTAGCTTGTAATTACAAACCCCGCAGGCAAATGACGTGAATTTATCATTATGTATTTATGAGGGAAAGACGTCTATTGCGCATGGCGCCACCAAATGAAGATCGCAAACATTCCTGTACGTGCATAATCAACAGCAAACAGATGCCGGTATGCATGGAAGTTTGTTCTCAAGCTATTCTGCCACATAACTATGTGAGAACTTATAAGGTATCTCAATACACAGTAACTATATCAGTTACATACCTCAGTGTCTGAAATCGAGAGTGTATGATCAATGTGTGTTACCAGTGATGACTTATGGCACTGAAACGTGGCCGCTTACTATGGGCCTTATAAGAAAGCTCAAAGTCACGCAACGAGCTATGGAGAGGGCTATGCTTGGAGTTTCTCTGCGTGATCGAATCAGAAATGAGGAGATCCGCAGACGAACGAAAGTAACCGACATAGCTCAGCGGATTAGCAAGTTGAAGTGGCAGTGGGCAGGGCACATAGCACGGAGAACTGATGGCCGATGGGGTCGGAAAGTTCTCGAATGGCGGCCGCGTATTGGCAAGCGCAGCGTAGGACGACCAGCCACAAGATGGTCCGATGACCTCGTACAGGTGGCAGGAAGGCGCTGGTTGCATTCTGCTTCCAACCGGCCACTTTGGAAATCCATGGAGGAGGCCTATGTCCAACAGTGGACTTCTTGTGGCTGAGATGATGATGATGATGATATCAGTTACATTCAAGGTATCTTCGCAAGGTGGGAATAGTAGAGGAATGATCGGAAAGACTGCGCTAAGGTAATATCAAACGTATTTTGCAGCAACTAGCGACCTAACAGAGACCTTACATTCGTTTAACCACAATTTCATATTTTTTGTTTGTTTAACAAATATGAATGCTGCGTTAATATTAATGTTGTCATATTATAATTGAATGGCCACAAAGTCCTACAAATATGTAGTGCTACCTTTTCCTAGTCCTACGCTTGGAAGTTTTCGATTCCACGGCACTACATTACCTACCTCTTTTAGAATATGCCCATAGGAAAAACTTGGGCGTCTCGTGGAACCGAACGAACTCACGAAGATTGAGCCTGTTATTGATCACTTAAAAAAACAGGCGGGGGCTGCTGGACCATATCTTTATCCTCTTTCGTATTCATTGCTATCTATAATAGAATTGTGCTTTACTCTTTACTGTTACGATGACTTTGAAAAAATCTGTAGAACAAAAATTGGTTAGGTACATAACTTTTAGAGATCATAGTTACCTATTATTCACATTTTGGAATACTAGCAAATTGTTTTCCATAACTTCCATTCTTTCGATTTTTATTGTTTTAAGTTGAACATTCAAATTAATAAATTTAAGCGATATACAATAACGACACAAAGAAAAATCTTAGGCATCTGGCAGGACTTGAATGCAACCTCGGCACTCCGTGCTTCGTCAGTTGTGTAAAGAAATGCTAAATTAATTTCAACAAAACATTTCATTGTACAATTGTATATTCGTATGTGTACAAACGGAGTGTCCTCAAATGTTAACGAGTGGCTTGCATGCTGTCTGAACCACCCCTGTATTCTCTAAGCCCATTAGCGTCGAGTTTGACATCGAGGCATCACCCTGTCACGCTCACTCCTGCTAGCGCAAGAGCAAGACAGATCGCTGTATCGGCGTCGAGCTCGTCGCTGTTGCACTTAGAGAATCAGTCAGAGGGCGTTAGCATGAAACAAAAGCGTCGAGTGGCCCGAGTCCATTCGCTCAAATTAGGCTAGGGCGGGACATAACATGCCGTGCGAATACTACTTCATTATGTCACAGTCGGGGAATTTGACATCCACTAAACTAAAACTACATCACTGTATCTCTTTTTACTATTTTTTGACGGCAAACAAGCAAGTGGGTCACCTGACGGTTAGTGATCACCACCGCCTATAGACACCCGCAACACCAAAGAGATTGCAGATGCGTTGCCAACCCAGCGGGCTAAGATGGAATACCCCTTGTGCCAGTAATTACACCGGCTGTCTTGCTCTTCACGCCTGAACACAACAGTGCAAGCACTGCTGCTTAGCGGCAGGATTAGTGAGCAAGATGGTGGTAGCGATCCGGACAAACCTTGCACAAGGTCCACCCGCAACCCCATTTATTATAGTTTTTGTACAATTTTTGACATTAACTGCGCAGTAGCCGTTTCTAGTACAAATGTGGATGCGCAAACGTCCACGCGATTTATGTTCAAGACGCTTGCCGACAACTATACAAGCATAATAATATACAGGGTGTAATCGTTAAGTGTAGCAAGGCGATTATTGTGTAAATATAAAAGTCATCAGAAAAAGTGTATACACTTAACGATTACACCCTGTATATGCATGTAACCTGTGTTCTCACCTATGTTTAACGTACATACGTGGCGTTTTCTTGTTATTAATGAATAGTCGCTTGTCTGTACGTAAGCCATTAATAATTTGGCATGGCTTGTCATCAATCATAATGAAAGCTTCGTAAGGTTTTATCGGGTTCCGTACCAAGTTTTGAAAAAAAAACTGATCCTTTATACAATGTTTTTGTTGGCCGTCTGTTCGTTTTTTTTTTTCAAAGAATGCTATAACTCACCTAGGTTAACCTTACCTTAGAATAATATGAATCTTTTGATAATTTTATTTAAATGTTTTAATATTTTTGGTTAAGTTGGTCAATAAAAGAAATACCTAGCGGTTTATTGATTAGATGGTCTGAAAAAAGACAAAAATTGAGTATGTTTCGAAAAAAATTGATTTTGGTAAAAATTGGACATCCGACCTTTTGTCTCTGATATCCAGATATACATAAATACACGGTCAAATATAGTGAAGTATAATTGGCACCCAGGATTCTTTTTTTCACTCAGTTTTCCATAAAAATTACATTTAAATTGGAGTTTTAACCAACCAGGTTTTTGTAGTACTTTTTTAAATTCAGAATTTAAGTTTTAACCAAAATTACGGTCACTCTACCAAACATACAATTGTTTTTTGACACTTAACTGGCGTGTGCGCCTCAAGGGATGTAGGGTGACCACAAGGTTAGTTAGTAATTTTTTTTTACTTTTTAATTACATAAATAATTCAGAAACTTTTATTTTGTCTAGCTAATAAGAAAAAATGAATCCTGTATATTAATAAAAAAACACCGTGTACATTACACTGAAAACTAGCACTGTAGTTTGCCGCAGCCCGCAGTACAATGCTAAGCGTGGCCTTTGTTGGCGCTGTTTGGCACCAAATTGTTTGTTAGTATTTAATAAATCATGTACCCACTAATTAAATTCTTAGTGGAATCTTCTACAATGTTTGTTTGTTTGATATTTGCGCCATTACCACTGCGGTATCCGACTTCAATATTGTTTAACATTTTAAACCGACTTAAAAAAAAAGAGGAGATTCTAAATTCGATTGCATGAATGTTTTTATGTGTGTTACGCGATATCTTCTCTAATTATAAATCTATTTTAACGATTCCTTTCTTGAATGGTTTCACTATGTTTAAGGTTGGTCCTATTTTAGTTCGGAAAATAATCCACCTCTATGGGTGCAAAATTATGGTTTAAACCGCCGTCTACATATAAATACTAGACTCATCAGAAGCTAAGCATATATAAAGTCGATTTTCTTTCAATTTCAAAACTTATAACTATTAAGTTACCACGTCACTCATCTGAAGATAGTCTGTCAAGAAGTGAAGATATACTTCGATAAGTTTCTTTAAACTTAATATTAAATAAAACATTGCGAAGTTATTTTTAACAAATGCCGGCGTAACAAAATTGGACAACAAGAGCCCAGCGAATGTCCCCGTCGAACCGCGTTGCTAATTTTATACGATGTACTGAAATAGGTCGATGAACTTGGCTTCAGTGGCAATAACACGGCCGCTCAACTTTAATTTATACCTCCCTGAGGCTCTGCCTAACTAGTGTCATAAGAAAAGGACGTATAGAGAGATAAGTTCAATTTGAGCGGTCAAATGAGAGCCACAAATGAATCTTTAATGAGTCAAAGTGTCAGATTTAATAATTATGAAAATGATCTCGTATTTCATACAGTTTCTTAGTCGTTGACTCCTTAAGATATTTGATTCAAATATGTATTGTTTAAAATTTTCCGTCTAAACAATATTACATTTCCCAGTTAACTTGTGACGTCAAACTTGTTTAAGAAATGAAATTCTGTTCTGACACTGACAAAGGCAGTGTAATGAGGTACGCAAATCTAATTGCTGAATTTTAAAATGAGTTCTGTAAAGTTTTTACATCGACGCTCTTTTACTTCGAACATTTTTTATTAAAGTACGAAGGTCCTAATTAATTTGATATTGAGTAACAGCGATCCTAGTTTAGGCTTTGAGAAAAATGAAATTGAAATAATAAAATTTAAACTCATTCCTAAGGACGTAACGTTTAAACTTATTACTTAGTTCAATTCAAGACAAAGTCTTTATTAGGGACTTATACCTGATTTTTTCTTAACTCTCTATACATACATACTTTTAGAAGTAAGAGAATGTTGTGCTGTCACTCTTGCATCTTGAGGACCCTCCCTCAGAGATCAGTCCTGGGAGACCTGACATAGCTATAGTTTAAGTATTTATTTCTATGTCGTTTTGATGTTTCTTATTCAATTCAATTCAACACTTCAGATTATTAATCCATATTGGGTTAGTAAAAAATGTCTTATGAGCTAGTAGTGTTAGTATTATTATAAAAATCACAAATAAAGCACCGTATGGAGCTGTACCCATCTCTGCAAGAGTGGGGAGTCCCAACGGTCCGTGAAGACGCGAAGGATGCCGTTGGTGCTACCGCGGAGGCGGCGTAACGCGGACGCACACCGTTTCCTCATGACGGCCGCGAAACCGTCCGTCTGCGCTTCCGCAAACATCCCCGACGTGCTACACCGCCACGGCAGCCCCAACAACACCCTGAACGCGTTGTTATATTGGACACGCAGATCGCTGCGTAAACGAGACCCACAGACTACACGTGTAAAAATTATTATAAAATTAGCCACGAACCTAACCAGTTGCAATAGGAACAAGATTTACATAGCACTATCGGTGATATCTTCATTAATTAGAAGGGTAAACACAATTAAAAACATGGAACTTTAAGTTTTTGTTGGCAGTATTAATGTTAACTCACCCAGCGTGCGGAAGACAATAGGTCTGCTCCTGTACTTGTGACCGCCCCAGAGCGCAGCGACCGTCACCTGATACTGCGTATCAGCCTCCAGACCGCTCAATATGACCGCGTCGGAGTTACCCGCCACCTCCAGTACCACTCTGTAACTAACGTGCCATCAGTCAATTTCGTTGTATTCTATTGGCAAGGGACGGAAGAAGGAAGAGAGAAGAAGGAAATACAGACTGAAGTATAGAAGAGTGATAGATGACAGGACCCATGCATTTTGATTTTGTGTGTCATACACATCATCATTGTACGTTTAATGCACTCTGTTACTTATTAGTCTAGACCTGGCTGTTTTAGTGCATAGTCATAATAGTATTTTATGCAACTGCTATATAATGAGAGGCCTTAAAACACGAGTGTGGTTTTATGAAACGAGCGTCAGCGAGTTTCATAATAGGATCACACGAGTGTTTTAAGGCCTAATTATATACAGTTGCATACATAACTTTATCTACACACATATCATAACTGCAAAAAACCGTAACAGCAAAAAACCAACAAACGAATGACTAACCAGTCATGGCGGCCATTCGATCTATCCGCCAAGACGAACGTTTTTTTTAAAACCATAGACAAACGAATGAAGTCCCTATTGTCATGTCACTCGAGATCAAACGTCGTGCGTTTAAATTAAAAAAACATACTGAGTTGACGTTTCTTATCGATAACAGTTTTAATATCTGTGAATACTAGAATAGAGACCAACTTGAATTTTGACAGCTGTTCCAAATTTAAATTCATAACGTCACGACATATCGGTAATGTGATCACCAATAAACACAGACTACTAAGAGATACTACCCAATAAAGAACTGATTCACCTACTACCACAGACAAGAAAATTTTTATAATAACATTGGTTGTAATAATGCTGGTCATTTTCTATGGTTTTTGAACGCGTTATTGAGTACTTATGATATGTGTGTAGATAAAATAATTTTAATAGTATTAAACATAGGCACAAAGCAAAGCACTTACTACTGAAATCAATATGCACTAAGCCATTAAAAAATGAAAAACATTTAGAGATGCATCTACATAATTATAGATACAATATAGGACCTCACCGAGAAAATAAATTAAGCTTATATTCTCGATATTATATCAGCAACTTTTCAAAGAATGTATTAAATGTAAACTTTCGCGTTTTTTTATAGTCGAACACGACAACTCAAAAATCTTGCCCTTGCTCGAATGGATCATTCAGAATATTAATGGAATAATTGCTTTGCTAATCCGCGAAGCCATAGTTAGCAATTGTGAAGAATAACCACGCTTGTGCTAAATACTTTAATTAGGAAATAAAATCAACGACTCAATTACGACCATAACCCAACTACCAACACCAAAAATACCACTCGACACGTGTTTCACTTCTCCACGAGGCATTATCAGGAGCTATTGACTTCTCGACGGTCAGTCGACGAACACACAGACCAGAACAGAACAGTGTCGGTTTGCTGACAGTGGGACATGTGATGACAGTGGGGATGGTGACAATAGCAAAGCAATTGATTATATTGCTATCAATATGAGCTTCCGCAGAGTAGCGCCTGAATCTATAAACTAAATCATTCAAAATACTAGATAAAATTATATAATAGTGTCACTGTGAATATTTGAGAAAAAATCTATAGAATTATAGATGTAGAGTGCGAAATCGAATATGTCCCTAATGGACCGTGACCCGTCATATATCCAGTTTCTTATGCCTTCGACTAAAAAGCATTGCGAGTGAGTAAACACAGATGACTAAGGACAACGGAATAAACAATTCAGTACCAAGGCAAAAAAATAAAATATTGAAAAAGAAAACTAGCTGAATAAATGAAAGGAATAGTGTCATCATTTGTTTTTCGTTACGTTTCTTTTTTATCATGTTGTTTAAACAAAAATACAAAGAAATCATTTTTTGACAGTTACTTTCTTTACTTATACCCCAAATATTTCTTATTTATTACTTTTTCTTAATAATAACTCGTTATCCCTTGTTTCCAATACTTAAGGATGGATTAGTTAATTAACCTTTTTTTTGTTTATTCCGTAGTTTAGGCCTCTTTTCAGCAAAATTAATTTCAATCAGTCTTTATATAGATTTAAGGAACTAAAGAAACCCTAATTGTTTTTAACTATTTTACAGGACCTGCGGAAAATATTTACAAATTTTAATAGCTCTAAGTTTTGGGGCGTATTTACGTATTAAGCCTTAAAAATTTAATTCATTACAATTTAAGCGCCATCTTAGATAGCCCACTAGAAAAGC
Source organism: Ditula angustiorana (assembly GCA_963691745.1). Classification (NCBI taxonomy): domain Eukaryota; kingdom Metazoa; phylum Arthropoda; class Insecta; order Lepidoptera; family Tortricidae; genus Ditula; species Ditula angustiorana. The sequence goes on from OY829483.1 coordinate 5,822,037, forward strand.
AAACTTTATTTTCGAATGTTGCGGCAAACCTATCACAACAAGTTAAGGTTCCGTGCTACAAAGCCGTCGCGATTTCCGCCGGAAGTTATTGGTAAAACTACATCCGGTGCCCGACCCGCCATTTCCGCCGGTTCCTTTTTTGCCACGGCCTGCTTTCGTTACAGTTCCTTTTGAAATCTGATTGTCTTGAATTCATGAATTTAAGATTTAAGGCAATTGTATTTCATTTTAAGGCTTCTTTTGGCAACACGCTCATACGCGACCTACATAAAGTCGGGTTCAATAGAAATAGCCAATGTTGTAAACAAAACAGTTTATCATTATCACTCCGTTATCACACACTTTTAAACAACGAGTTTGTTCCCATTTCCAATTTATAAACTTTATCCTTGTAGTTTTTTCGTTTTAAGTCAAAATATCTATTTATTATTTTAATAAAAACTTTCGTTGAAAATTTAATGTTATCCAGTGATAACCTTCAATTGTCAAATGTTATCTACAAACTAAATGCTGACAACATTGGCTATTTCTAAATACATAAAGACACTATTGTACGTATAAGTGCGTCAATCATTTATTTCTTCTTGCCTTGTTTGGTACTTTTTTGTAATACTTTTGGATTACTACATTTTTTTATCATCAATAACCGGAAACGCTGCCGGGAAGGGTCACCTTCCGCATCTACCAATAGCGACTTAGACAAGATGATGAGCCTACTTCGTGTAAGTCTTTTAGCTCCGCTCTCCATTTTTCGATGTAAGGATAGAGAGTTGAATCAGATATCATAAACATACATTATTAAAAGACTTATTAAAACGACATCCGCCAACAAATGCGAGGGACGGCAATTGTTTTTTTTATTGGTGTTTAACAGGGTTCAAATCAATGTATTTGTTCAGAAATAAATACAATTTAGTGATACTGCTACTCTAAAATTTCAATGAAATCGATTAAATTCGATTATAATTTTAGAATTAAAATTAAAGCTCAGAATAAACTTAATTCAGTCTTAGTTCAGTAATGCCTTGCCTTATAGTAACGGAAACATGGCAGTAAATTAATTGTTATTCCATGAACGTACGCCTTTACGTCAACATTAAGCGTTTCACATAAATATATCGTATCACGTGCTCATTAAGAAGTATTGTTTTACGTCACGATATTAAAGGCGTTATTTTGATACAATATATTTTTAGATTATGCTTATTGTGTCAATTCTTTGCACGAAATACTGTTTTTGTTACAGAGAAAGGGTAAAGCCATTTCCATTAAGCCAAAGGCTACTAGAAATACGGGAAAGTTTAAAGTTCTAACTTATAGACTGGCTAAAACCAATAAGTCGTTACGTCTACCACCATCTTGCCCGCTAATTCTGCTACTAAGCAGCAGTGCTTGCACTGTTATGTTCCGGCGTGGAGTGCAAGGCAGTCGGTGCAATTACTGGCACAAGAGGTATTCCATCTTAGCCCTTTAGGTTGGCAACGCATCTGCAATCTCCTTGGCGTTGCGGGTGTCTATAGGTGGTGATGATCACTTACCATCAGGTGACCCAGTTGCTTGTTTGCCCTCCTATTTCATAAAAAAAATCCTTGTTCCGTTTTGCTGTCAACTAGCTTTAGGCATATAGTGCAGCGTCAAAGAAGAATGTTTACTATTGACTGCTAGGCTTCATTATAATAAAATATTTATTAGATCAAACGTACTAATACCTGGCCTAGGCCAAGACAATAAAGAATTGTTGCCGGAACGAATCAAGCTAGCCACCCCTGCAACAGACCTCGAAATTCTCGCGATCGCAAACACGCAATACGTAATTCCATTAGTTCGGTTTGTTTGGTCAATATACCTGATTTGATAATCTTTCGCTTATCTCCTTAATAATGCAACTATCTATATAACGATTTTTACGTCAAGTAACACTTTTTTTTTGAGACAATTAATTGAAATGTTAGCTATATACATAAATAACATCATCGAGTTATTTTCGGTTCATTTGAGGGAGAACCGCTTTCTAGAAAGCAGAGCATCGGAAGGGTCTCCCTCAATGTGGATCGCTTTCGTAGCCAAAATTTTAGGTCTTGGTTGGATGTGGAAAGTCAAGAGACCGTTGGTGGTAACTCTTTGAAGAACGTGTCAATTTTGGGATCTCTAATAAGTTTACCTTACTTTTTTTTATGTAATAGGAAGGAAAACAAGCAGGTGGGTCACTTGATGGTAAGTGATCACCACCGCCTATAGACACCCACAACACAAAAGACATTACAGATGCGTTGCCAACCCAGAGGGCTAAGGTGGAATACCTCTTGTGCCAGTAATTGCACCGGCTGTCTTGCTCTCCACGCCGGAACACAACAATGCAAGCACTGCTGCTCAGCGGCAAGATTAGCGAGCAAGATGGTGGTAGCGATCCGGACGGACCTTGCACAAGGTCCTACCACCCGCAAAACTAAGTTATTATCACTTTAAAATAAAAAAATACCCGGAGTTTTGGTAAATTATTGTTTCATTGATCATGCCTATTTTGAAGCATTAATTATTCGAGAAATCCTTAGCTACAAATAGCCCGCTTGGCCACAAAAAACTACTGTGCCTAACGGAATAGAGTACTGCTGCCAATTTTCATAACTTGTCCCTTTTTCATGCGGTAGCCCGTGGACTGCTGAATATGCAACAGATAGGAGAGCTTACATTTAAATATATTAAAACTTAACCTTAATCTGGCCTTTGTCACCTAATACCTATATTAATTATCTGGAACAATCGTAGTTTGATAATTGAATCCAATTTACACTCCATTTTAAGATTTACAGCTTTGGTGATACGATTAAGTTGTACAAACTTACAAATAGTAGATCTAATGTGTCTACAATACAACATTATACTAATACACTTTATCTATTAACACACAAATTAACAATATAAAATATAGTTCAACATGGATATAATTTACAAGGTCCACGAAAATGGTCTTATATAAAAAAAGACAAATTCAGAGATGAAGTAAGGAACGGATTAGAAACAAGTTGTGCCTACAAAATAAAAACGAAATCAAGAAAACAAACCAAAACTATTAAATGTAACCGTAAATATCTGAAATCTGAAGTTAAGAAATAAATGGACAAACAAAACATAATTTAAATGTAACAAGTATAACCGAATTTGTAAGGTGTCTATTTAATAGATTTTAATATATGTAGTTTGAAGTCACAAATATTTTTTCGCATTTGATGTCTTAAGTTTTGATTTTGCTACAACTGCCTGAAATTATTTTGACATCGAACAAGTTTTCGGTTTGTTGTATTGATATATTATTCTTAACTAATTCAAATGAATGGTTCTATCTATTATTTATGGTTGGCATGATGTAATCGTATAATTGTAGCTATTATGGAATTAAAACGGAATAATGTTTCGTGCAATCAATATGATTAAATAAACACTGTAACATTCTATTTTTTAAAACAAATTCTTATTACCAAGTATCTAAAGTTGGTTGTTTTAGGACTTACGTTCATTTATTTTTATGACAATTGGACTTTATGTATATGCTAATCCATATTGTTGTAATTAAAGCAGTGTTTGATGCAAAAAATAAATCTTGGATGGAAAGGAATAATTTTGAAAACATTTGATGTTTAAATTTCTCTTTCTAATTCATTTCGCTGTTTTTTTCATGTTTCTTCACAATTTTCAAAGCAAAATTTACAACTACATTAAACATCGTCTAAATTCAGTGAGTCCCTTTACATTGTATTTCTGTTTCAATAAGAACATGCAATCTTGGAGCACATATTTCAATCATGACTTAGTAAATCTCTTAGTAAATCTTTGCTTTTTAATGTTTTATTAACGCTGTAGGTTCATGAATAAATAGATTGGTTGAAACCTTTTTTTAATAGCTACATTGGTAGCTAACAAGAACAACTAAGAACAAGTTGACATTGGCAATTTTAATGCAATTCAATGGCTTAGATACTCAGAATAACATAGTTGAGCAGATGCTTGAACATTACATCCTTATTATACCCGTACATAGCCAGGCCAAGTCGCTAGTAGTATTGTAAAAGTAGCGTAAAAGGGGGAGAAGGTAAGTGATTTTAATTATAGGTAATAGAGAGGCGTCACAATAAAAAAATTAGGAACGTACGAACTAGATTCATATATTTTGCATACGCGTGCTATGTTTCTATAGCATCTTCTATTCTAACCTCTGATTCTTTTAACACAACAGTGACGAACTCGACATCGAGGCAGCTAAAGTCGGGTTCAATAGAAATGATCATTGTTGTAAACGAGTATGCATTTGATACAATACATAACCTTCAATTTTCATCGAATAAAAATACGAGGATAAAGTGAATAAATCGGTAATGGGACCATACTCGTACTTCAAAAGTGCATGGTTACGGAGTGATAACGGTAAATTGGTTTGTTTACAACATTGGTCATTTCTATTGAGCCGGACTTTATCTGTCTTGCCTGAGCGTAAATATGTTTAAAAAATGTGTCACTACTTTGACTTTGTCATAAAAAAACAAACATGTCATAGATGCAGTTTATCTAAGACATACCCAAGTTTCCCGGGAGATAAGTAAGAACTACCACATATGCATATATGCATATTTAAAATTATCGCTGATAATAATATTAACCCTAATAGTTTTTAAACAATTATTTGAGGTAAGTTTACAAAGATAATTATCAGAAGATAGTTTAACAAAAGGTTAGTTGTGAACCTCAGTAACTGACACGTAGAAAGCCCCAGGTAAAGTAATAATTAAATGTGTCTAACTCACTACGCCATGTCGTTAGTTGATACCGGGGTGTAGTTACAGAATTTCAAATTAACTATTATCGATTGTTGAAAATTTAATTTAAAGTTTGAAGCTTCCAATTGCTGCTGACTTGCATTTAATAATTCGGGAGCTAAAACGAAGAATGTGAGAAAGAAAGTAAGTGTGGCAGTGCTTGACACGTAGGCCATTGTTTAAACTGATGGTTGAACTGAAATTTAACAAAATAAATTTATTGGGAATCAATGGAGTTAATATAAAGGTATCACGACGTATTAGATATAAAAAAGTTTCATACATTTAGACTTCAATAAGTCATAATATATTATCACTGTCTCTCGTTTTTACCGTTTGTATCTGTATTTTCTCGTCAACTACTGGGAATATTCCTTAAATATCATTATATTAGATATTGTTAGTTTACTATTTAAATCCGTTCCCCAATCTTTTTTTGTTTATTTCCTAAGCAAATATGCACATGATGTCATTAAAAGTCAAAGAGTTCTGAAATCTGGAACATATACATATTTTTTGTTATATTATTATGATGATAATGAACCTCGAGCATTTTAATTGAGGTGTTTCAAGAATAATTGACGAGTTTGTCATTGCAGGGGAAACGCTTCGATTGAATAAATCGCAGAATTTGTCTAAATTATTTTTAGTGAACGAGTTTATAACACTTAAAAGAGTAGGTAACCAATGTTATATTAGATGTTGTCATACATAAATTACTTTATTTCTAAGTCCAACGCCTTAGCATATACTAGGATAATGATTCTCAGCGTGTTACTGCTATTAACTTGCTTGTTACTCTTACTTTAAATATTTACGTTAGTTACTAAGTAACAAGACACAGTCCTGTCTTGTATACAGAATGTTTTATCAGATGATTTATTTTGTACCTCGAAGGAAATTCGTCAGGATGAAACAACACAATGTAGCAGTTGTTAAATTCTGCGTTACTTAAATAATGTACACTCGTGTAATATATTGTCGGAAGACTCAAAGTAAAACCTGAATAATTTAGGAGAGAAAACATTTTAAAGCATTGCGCTCCGTTCAGGTTGCATTTCCAGCTGAAATGGACATTTTTTACACTAGAGTAACGACTACTAACAGACAGTTTTATTAATGCTTTTTGGTAGCTGAAACGTATGGTCAACGAAGCGAAAAGAGATTTCAGAAGCACAAACCGGATTTTAATCTTCTCTCATGGGATCATGCATGTTATCGTTGCATCGTTTCAATGCACCATCTTTTAAAAAGGGACCTTTTTGTTTTTTTTAAAGTTACAAGCACCAAAAACTTAACGAATGCATGCAATCAATAAGCGACTAGTAGTGCTAAACCAAATCCATGATAACGGTCACATGACTAACGTCATAGTTTCACCAACATTGGACAAACAAAGAAACTAATAAATACAAAAGTTGATGTAAGCTGTTTTTATGATTGTAATAACCTAAAGCATTAACCCATATCTAGGTCAGAATAACCTATTAAGTTGCTACGTTAATGTCATAGAACGATGATCAGTCACCTTTAACATTTATTCACAGAGTGCTAACAATACGGTGCATCTAATGAAAACTAATGCAAACAAAACTAAAACCCGTATCGTAATTGTTTTACAACCTAATTAATTTAAAAGGTTGCAAATTTTATTAAAATATTGAGTACATTAAACAAAAATAGGTACTATCTATAGTGAAATTTCTTAATTGCTGTTTTAAATGCTGTTTTCCATTGAGGCACTTACCTCTTTTGTTCAACTTAGTGAAAATGTGTGAATCAGTATTAATTAGTTCATAGAATGTTCATTGTTCATCAAAATTAGGGCCGACGTCGCTTTGGGCGGAATAACAAAAGGTCGTTACAGAATATTATTTCATGGATTAAGCCGACAGCTGGGCCCGTAATTAGTGCATTTTATCCCTACTCGTACAATGTTGCCAGTCGCAAACAATAAACAACTGAAGTTTGGGCCAGGCTGCGGCAGTTGGCCGCTTATAGTTTTGTATTCTTGTCGATGTCGAAAGTTTTATATGACGTAAAAGTTGGCCGTATAACACCACACTAAATTAAGGCAGGCATTAGTGCAGTTCTAGGAGTTTTGCTTCGGTTCCATTAAAAATCGTTAACATTCGTAAAAAGATAATGAATCTACCTAGTGTATAGTGTCAAAAATACATGCAAATCCACAGGATTTTAATTCTAATTTGGTTTTTAAAGATAATATAGTATTTTTGGCTTTAATTTCGCACGTTGTTAAATATTCGGTAGCAGGATTATACAGAGTTAAATAACGTAAATGTTCTTTGAAGTTTCTACTGCTTCCGAAAATAAAGGACGTATTTTTTAACGCATTTCAGAGCAATTATTCTGAATGAAATGAATCCATTGGAAATGGAGAATAAAAAATTACACTTAGTAGTAGATATAATAGAGAAGAAGCACAGACACAAGGCACATTACTTTGACAACGTGTCCTTACCTCGCGTCTGAAGGCTTGTACGTGACATCATACTTCTCCACTAAGTCTGCCGTGGTGGACCACGACACCCGAACAGTTGTCGGGTTCAGGAACGTCACTGTGATGTTTTCTGGCACCCCGGGACCCATTGAACCTGGATGAAATGAAATCTTTATTTCGGACCAAAAGTATCCATAGACATTGTTGGTACAATCGAAGACACGTATAAGTCATCATTAAAGACGGAACTGCGAGAAAGTGTCATTTTCCGAAAGGGAGGCATATAGTATGCAGTACGAAGTTGATATATCTATTCCTTTCAAGCATAGACAATTTCTCTCAGTTCTTTATTTAATGGTCGACTAATTTTGTTGCTGTTTGTATTAATACTTAAAGGTGGTTAATATAATGTATAGCATAATTTATAACGTTAAAAGAATAACTTTAGCAGTTATAATTCTTAAGTAATAAAACTGCTAAAATTATAACGCATTTCACACATGCATTGCTCAATTTTATAATTTAAAACTCGAAAGTTACAGTCGATAATAAAAAGTTCACAAACACAAACAAACAATACATTACAATTTGTAACGCCAAACGCTTTCTGTAGTACTTTAGCAAGCATTATAAATTATAACTTCGTAACGTAATTCCCATTTTAACGCGTTACCATTTTTCGAGTTTTTTGCCAATAGTTTCGTTATATAATAGCAATTAAAATAGCAATTTATAAAAATTTTGCACATAGCATTTAGCGTGCTATGTAAATATAGCCGTTATTCACACCTCATTAATACTTTAACTTGCAAATAAAGTTATTGGTATACACGAAACTTAAGAGTTATTATTTTTCAGCAAGTCGAGCGACACTTTTTGTCAGGCCGACCCAATGCTTAAAGATTGGGTAATCAAATCTGTGGGCTATATTACTTATGTGTATAAAGGTTCATTTATTTAGAAGCGTAGACAAAACTTTTGAGCCTCAAAAAGTTGAAAGTGAAGTAGAAACCGAACGCAAACAATGTGTCGGCTCTTTCAAATTACAAACAGTACGGAGAACTGGATGCAATTTCGTCAGAATATTGCTTTTGCGCCTTTCGGATAGAGGCCGAGTTGAATAACTGATTTTTTACATGATATGTCAAAATGCGATCTTTTTGTATTACTGCAGAGACAAGAATCTATAAAGTGGAGAATAAAGTTAAATGGAGATGTTTATTTCGATGAGTCAGTAAAATTTTGTCTTGGCTAACTCAGACTTAAGCGAATTTAAAAGTTAATTAACTCTAATTGGTAGAAAATCTGACTAATGCTCGCTAAGAAACATTCGGAAATACTAAGCATAGCAGATTGACATAAATCTGAGAGTAGACTAAAACTTTGCTTGTCATACAAAAATGTATAATAGGTATTTTAGTATTATATGTATACAATATGTATATAACACATCCCATTTTCGTGAATTATGTTTCCAAAAAAATATATACAATTTTCAGTATAGCAGTGAATGAAAAGTATACTGTTAGAGTGCGGGTAACTCAAGTAATAAAATATTTTCACACTTTTGAAATAGTAATTTCAGCGAACAGAAATCTCATTACGAATGAGTATTATTTTTAATGTTAAATCGTATATACAGGAATAAGGAACTGTTGCACTTAAAATAATTGAGTCGCTCAAAACTAATACATAAAAACTAAATTAAATCTTGATGGAAATATGCAAACTAAGCTTTAAATTTACTTTAATTTCGTATTTACTTAATTTAAATACATAAAGAGGGATAGCGATTCCCAAAGGTTTAGAATAAGGTACACCAAAGGCTTAATCACAAAGTTAAATAATCATTAAACACCTCAGATACTCTCGTAGAGTGACGGTGAATAAAATAATAAGATATTTTACTTAATATATTTAATGGTTTTGCTTGAACTTTTTTTATATCATGCACCATATGCACTAGTAAGTACAATCGGTTGTAAAAATATGGGTCCATTCCCACACTTACTTCCACGTAGTGCTATGTGCGAGCTAATTTTCCCCTGTTTTTGCTATACTCTTGCTCTTTGGCTATCCCTACTATGATACTCCTTTGATCAACTCAAAGGTTAATTAACTGAAAGAGATCCCTTAAAGGGATAAGTTCACCTTTGTACATCACTCTCTTATTGTCATATATATTTTTTGAATCATAAATCAATAACTACATGTTCCAGGGTTTTTGAGATTTAGATGACATTTGTGTCCTGTAGGCCACGCGGGCGAAGCCGCAAGCAGAAACTAGTACTATATAGAGATAGAGGATAGAGATGATAATAATAACATAGTACTTACAATTATTAAGAACATGACAACATGATCATTAATTAATTATGCCTCTAAACCATGATGTAAATTAATACTGGCTGGAAGCTTACTTATTGTAGTATTATGTATGTACACAAGCAGGTACAGTAAATCGAATTATGTACCTGCTAACACCTAAATGTCTTGTAGTGCCCCACTGCCTACAGGGCACAAGGTACAGTGCCTAAGTTACGTATGCTACAACTTCTACGCTACCCTTGGCTGCTTTGCATAAATATGAATAATCTAATAATTGAGATTTGAGAGTAATAACGAGTTTGTACCTGAACCCAATACAAGAACTCCAGAGTTAATTTTTCATTCATAAATAAAATAAATAAATAAATATCTTTGAAAAATCAACACGAATTGACCTAGCCCCAAACTAAGCAAAGCTTTCACTATGGGTACTAGACAATTAGAAACACACATAGATAAATATTTATTTAAACACATATAACAACCACGACTTATGTACAAACATTCACATTCATCATACAAATATTTGCCCCTTTTGGGCATCGAACCCACAACCTCATGCGTCGTAGTCAGGGTCACTAACCACTAGGCATTCGGTCGCAATTTAAACGTAAATCTGTAAATACCTTGACTGTAAGTCAGTAAAAATATCTCGACAAGAAACTTAGATTTTCTGAAGTTTCAGGACGTGAAACCGAAGTTGTAAAAGAAATTCCATTAGTTATAATCAAATAAGCCCCTCGAATAGACTGTGGAGGCATCGTTCAAATCATTTCGATTTTAATGTGAAAAGAAATCCGATCACAGCGCACAGTGGGGCCAAACGTATGCAAATGTTATAACTTTAAAACGACTTTTTTCTAGGCAATACAAGTGACAGTATTACGAATATTACGAGTTTTATGTTAAGGCGAGAAGTGAGATCAATTTCACACATCTGAAAGTCACTTACAGTATTTAGTTTTGAAAGTTACTAGTTGAGTTTGTGTGATCTATGTTTTTTCATGTGGAAGCGGATGAGCAAAAATGATACAAAATATGTCCACACACGTTGTACGTCAGAATGTAAACTGACGAGTAAATCGCTTATCCTGCCATTACCCTACTTTTTCTTTGTGTTGTCATTCATTATATAGCATTTTAAATTTAACTTAAATGTAAAAAAAATACAAAAAGAAAAATCGAAAAAAATTTAGAAATAAATAATTTAAATTACAATAATTTGACGACTAAATGTATATTATACATTTTGGCGAGATATCTCAATCAAACATTTGGGACTGGGATTTGCGATGAAATGCTTCCCATTAAATCAACACTTTGGAATTTCAAAACTTCTCAATTTAAGGCAATGTTTCGAGAACCAAAGTATTTTGACAAATTATGTTGCGAAGATGCCGCTCTGTGCAACGGGTTAAACTCCGAGGTTACCCTTTAGCTCTGGTCACAGGAAACGAGAGAATTTGATCCGATTTACAGCCACCCCCGGTATTCTCTAAGCGCATCAGCGTCGAGCTCAACGTCGAGACATCGGTCTGTCTCGCTCATTAGCGCTAGAGCTAAAGCAAGACGAGGCGCTACCTCGTCGTTGAGTTCGTCGTTGTTGCGATTAGGAAACCATCCCCCCAAGATGAGCCTTTGCTCAAACCTGTTAGTGCAGAAAACGCGATGTAGCGAACTAAAATGGACACAAAATCATCTAAGTAATATAAACTCAGGCAAGGCATGGAAAGGTTCATTAAATATGTGATAAATAAAATGAAAAAGTTTGGGAACGCTTGGTAAGTAATGTGATAATTTAATGATTTACTTTTTGTAGGCAGAAATAAAATCTTTATAAACTACATAAATTGCGCGCAAAGTGAGGACATGAAAACAGCGGGCATCACCATTTAGGAAAAAATAAATAAGTTATAATATGATTCGTTTCATATTAAGGCCCCATTTCATAAAAAAATATTAAATAATATATTATTAGATATATACATATTTTTACAAAAACATTTTTGACATTTATTTACGACTAACTAGCAACCCGTCCTGGCTTTGCACGGTTACAATAAGTATGTATTGTATATAAAACCTTCCTTAAAGAACGATTAATGACGGTGAAAAACAGTGGCAACCGAATTAAAATCCGTTGCGCGGTTTAAAAAGAGCGAACAACCGAAGATATGGGGACAGACGGGAACGGATAAAGACTTTAAATAATTAATAGATTCAGGCGTTACTTTGTGGAGGCCCATATCAACAAACATGGACAACTTACCTTGCTACTCCGCGAAACCATGTGCACGTGCACGGCACTGGTTTCTCGGAATAGTAAGGCAAGTAGTCCCAGTTTGTTGATAGCGACTTTTTTATGTCATGTAAGAATAAAGCTAAAAATATTTTTATGAAACAGGGCCCAAGACACGATTATTACAAATTAAACAGAAATTATGAAGCTAAGACTTGATTCTCGTAGAGTTTTCTACTTATAAGAACTTTCAAACAAGTACCAAAGTAAATACTGTAGTTTAGAGACGCACGGGCATAAAACTGGTAACATCTCAGATTTTGCGTCTAGGTTTATAAAGCTGTATACACACCGGCGTTGACGAGACGCAGCAGTATCGAGAGTGCAAGGGCGATGGCGGCGGGATGCGCGAGCGGCGCGCGCCGCATTGCGCGCCCACCGCACTGCTCATGCCATGCCGCTTCTGTGAAGAGAGCAATGGAATTTTAAGCTCCAAGTCAAGTCAATTCAACATTTCAATACACGTATGCATTGGTTGCATAACATAGTTAGAGTCAGTCGACCAATTTGAAGTTATGTATGCTTCGTAATTGGTCCACAAATAAATTAAAAAAAATGTATTTAGACACCTTTAAGAATAGAATAGAATAGAATTAATACTTTACTTGCATGGAATAAGTCATTAAGTAGGTATGTTAGGTAGGTATCAGTTATACGCATCTTTCTTTTTAAAAAAGCCTCAATAAATTCCACATGGTTTCTCAATGGACATTTTATACAGGTTTTACATTTATTTTGAGCTAAAAGTATCAATGTATTAAGAGCGTACAAACAGAGATTTGGCAACGTCGCCTATAGCTGCCAAATATTTAGCTGTTTTCATTGTTTTATCAAAATTAATGAGTTAAAATACGGAATATAGCAACGGTATGTACAAGAACTTGTGTTCTTACATTTGTTGGTAAGTAGTAAACCTTATATACTTATACCGAAATGTACACATTTACAAATGGAAAGTTTCCAAATGCTTGATTTACACTTAATTATAACTATTTAGTATAACTGTATTAACTATTGCAATGCATCATCAATATTTAAGTACATACCGTTGCTATATTCCGTATTTAAATTCATAAATTTTGATAAATCAATGAAAACATCTAAGTATTTGGCAGCCATAGGCGACGTTGCCAAATCTCTGTTTGCACGTTCTTAATATATAGGAAGCGCTATGTTCACTAGTGCAACTGAAACTCTAGTATTTCACGTTTTCTTATCACATATAATTATCATTATGACACAAAACGCCAATCAATTTTAATAAAACATCATTTTGCCAATAAGAGATAAATAAAACAGTTAGACGCTTTAGTAAACGTGTTATTTAGATATCAGTTCAGTTTTTCATTTAGCAGAATGCAATTTTTAACATAAAACTACTAAAACGGATCACTCACGTATTTTTAAGTCGAGAAATGCCCGACATGTTTCAAAATGCACTTCAGAACGAACAGTCAATTAGTTCAAACTTAAATTATAAGTATCTACCCAAATTGAATTATTTTATTGCTCATAATTTAAAAATAAAGCTTGATAGTGCAACTTAAAGCCAACGGCTCTATTTAACCACCGTCGGTTAAAAAAGAACTGAACTAATTCCTAAAGTAAAGAATTATTGAATTAACCCCAGAAACATTCTTAATAATATTATACACTTATTAAAAAGTACCTGCACGTTACTTCTTCATCTCTTTAACATTTTATCGACAATAATAATAAAAAAATTATCAAATACACAACAAAATTACAATCACCTAATAATCACAAACGAAACAAGCATTTTTCGGATGCAAACAAACATAACACGATCGAAGTATTTTTTTTAAGAATAAAGAACACACGGCGTTGGAATTATTAATGGCCAGTTGCAAAAATTTATAGACATGGCGGTTTGCTATGAGTTGTATTCAACGATATTATAATGCATGGATGTACAATGTCATACTAAATGTCAGTCGAAAAACGGCCCGACAAATGAGAATAGGTTGACGCCAATGTTCAAAATGTACACTCTTAATTGACTTTTTATATTTTCTTTAATTTCAACCTTACTACGACGCCATACTGTATAAAATGGTATAAAATTATCATTTATAAAGTTTTGTCGCAAATAGGTTTTTTTATTATTGCATTTCTAAAAATATGTCTGGCAGCTTGAACTTATAAAAAAAAATTTTGGCATTGAAATGGCGGTTGTCTTGTGTCAATGAACAGAGACTAATAGAGTCGCAGTTCTCCTAATTCAACAGTTAAATATTTTAATTTTAGATACTTGTAGAAACTATTATTAGTTTTTATTTTATTAATAAAATAATGACAATTAAATGTACTTTGAAGCATAAAAGTAATTAAAAAACCACCACAAATACCATTGAAATGAAAGAATAAATGTTTGTGTGCTTATTACACATATATGACTACCCACCTACTGACTCGAAATTTGGTAGCTGGATAGCTTTTGTTTTGGATGACCAAACTTTTTTTTTTACTGTTTATCACCATTTCAGTTAACATTGTCAGTTATGGAGATAAAACATGGTTTTGCTAAGTTTCTTCATAGCATGGAGAGACTGCATCACAAGTCTGAAAAATACGCTGAGGCTCATGAGCTCAGATACAACACGACCACGAGTGAAATGATGGTTTTTGAGGCTGGTAAGAGGACATTTTCCAAACTTTAAGTATCTACGCCACTTCGTCACTAAAGATCTGATTGTATACTTTTTGTGTGTACCACTGGACTGGGAACATGTTAAATTATAATTATTTATTTTGTAAACTAAACGGTTATTTAACACGTCCCCAGTGGTATTTCCGTGAAATCAAAATAATTCTAAATTGCAATGTCTTCATTTAAAACCATGTACAAACATAAAAGTTAAATATATGCGCCCAATCTATCTATACATATAATAAAATCGTTAAGACAAAAAGTCTGTACATTGATAATTTTAAAAAAAGAACCAACCAGGGCGACTTAAAATGAGTAACTGAACACGATAAGACCATTTAAAAAAAATGTTTGTTTGTTTGTTTGAACGCGTATCACGTACAAACCGCTGAACGTATTTTGATGGAATTTTCACAGGCCTATTCAAATAAATCCAGAATACAACTTATGCTACAAAAAAATTTTAAAAAGGGGAGGAAGGGGGAAAAATGGGGTGGTGACCTTTGTATGGAAAAAATTAAAAGATTGTTTTAGACTCACGAAACTCAGAATCCATACTTACTATTTAAAATTAAGAAACACACCTGTTTCAGCATTTTTTTTCAAATCGCTTTCAGAAAAGCAAAAAAGTGAAATAAGGGTTTAAAAATACTTAACTTCATAAAGCTTATAAATGCAATGAAGTCCATTCGTCTTTACAGAAACACAACACTTTAGTCCTATTTCTGTTCATGTTCCAAAATTTTATTTTCTAATTGATTCCAAATGTTACAAGTCCCAAAAACTTTATTAGGACTCTGTTATATTTTCCGAATATTTTTCAAAACAAAAGCAAAAAAAATTGGTTGAGCTAGGTAAAATTAGATAGGTAAAATTCTTGATTACTAATTTTAACATTCCTAATTTTCTTCTAAACGTGATTTGGGGCATATGGAAAACAGCAAAATCAGGCATTTAATAAGAATTTGCATGAATATAAAATTAACATCCAAGCGGCTCTATAGTTTCTTTGTTCTGAATCTTTCAATCATTGATATGGTAATTTAATTCGAATATAAATGAAAGACTGAGCAATTAATTACTTCTGAATTAAAACACAATAGATTAGTTACTGAAAATACGATATTCCATCCTTTCTTTTGGCTTTGCTACTGTAATTTTTACATGTTTTCACAGTGCAGTATGGCATTTTGACAGAAGCGCCGTCGCACGGAAACTGACAGCACAATTCGCACCTTTAGAATTAAAGCGACTCATTTCTGAATAATACACGTCCCAAAATTTCACCTTACGTAAAAGACATAGGGTTTAATTTTGGGAAATGTCATATTCAGATTTGAGTCGCTTTAATTCTAAAGGGGCGAATTACTCCTCTTTTTACTCCTCTTTCGATAAGGCCATTTTTAAACACTGACTAGAAGTCCATTACTTATAGGTCAGTGGTTGTATTAAATGAAAAATGTTCAAAAAAAGTTGTTAATGCTGGCTGGAATACACAGCAAATGTGTCACCGAAAAGCAAACTCTTTCAGCTTGGTTTATTTAAACGTTCTTTTCGATGCGATTAAGCCTTTCGTGTGTAATTTAATTTAATTAGCACCGCACCATGTGGCTTTAGGAAATTAATACTAATTGGAGCCGTTACAAGCAGCACTGCTTTCTTGGTGAAATCAATTTTCTAGTCGAAATGAACATTAGGTAGCCGTACCAGTGCTTGACATACACAGAGCATTGTTTTTAGCAGTAGTTGACATTGTCTCTCGTTTTACTCGTACGTTTCCGTACCGTCTCGTCTATTATTGGATTCTTTTTTATGAAATAGGAAGCCAAACAAGCAAGTGGGTCACTTGATGGTAAGTGATCACCACTGCCTACAGACACCCGCAACACCAAAGAGATTGCAGATGCGTTGCCAACCTAGAGGGCTAAGATGGAATACCTCTTGTGCCAGTAATTACACCGGCTGTCTTGCTCTCCACGCCGGAACACAACAATGCAAGCACGCTTTGCAGCAGGATTAGCAAGCAAGATGGTGGTAGCGATCCGGACGGACCATGCACAAGGTCCTACAACCCGCATAACGGGTTACGTGACTGGAACCGTTACCTTAGATGAGATAAGATTTAAATCTTAAATGACAGTGAAAACTGTATCAAAATCCGTTGCGTGGTTTAGAACGAGAAGGCGGTCGAACATACTCTATAATGATTTAGGACATAGAGGTACGGATAGCGACTTTATACTTTAAAAAGAGGTAAAGAAGATTCAAATTAAGATTTATGGTTTGTACCTAGTTTTAATGGTTCAAAATACATTATTTAGGCCCCAAATGGTTCGTGTAATATTACACACGGTGCTGCTCGCCAGTTCTGTTACTTGAACTTGGCTAGACACGCTACAGCGTATCTAGATTCATTATTAATTAAATTTTGTTTCGTTTTGTTTTATGATTATTAATTAATAGATTCAGGCGTTACTTTGCGTTATTTGCAACAAACTGGAGTAGCAAGGTAATTTGTTCCAGTTTGTTTATGATTATTATTTTACTAACCAATTAGAGATGATACCTACGGTTTTCATTTTCATTTAGATTAAAATGCTCTGCAATGACAACACAAAGAAAAAAACATCATTTTGATATTTTTTACGGGAGGTTTTTATGTAAAAGTACATAACATCCTGATTCTACTCGAGCGAAGCCGAGCGGATTACTAGTTATGTATATTTTACTATTATGTATCTATAGCAAATCTAAATGCAACAGGTTGTAGTGATTATTGGCTAATAGTTGTTCTGTTTTATTCCCTATAAGAACAAGGATACACAACGACGGGGGCGATATAAAGGTCGGCTACGGATCAACGACTCTCTTGAGGCTGCTGCTTCCCACGGGCAAAGGTGATCGCTTACCATCAGGCGACCAGCTTGTAATTTGCCTTTATTTTCCTTTAAAATATTACTGTTTTTTTTTAATGATCGTTGTTCTTTCAATGGTCGTTGTAAATAAAAAATTAGATTCAAATTCGAGCTAAATAATGAATTTTTAACATAACACATTTTGGATACAATTGTAGAGAGTGATAACAAAAACATAAATAATCATTTTCTGAATAAGATTTGCATTAGGTACATAGTTAAGCCACTTTAAGAATTAAAATTTGATAAAGGTCATCGACTGTCAAAATTATTGGAGAGAAGGAACTAAATAATATTTAACACCTCGTGCTAATAACCTTGTGATGATCAAGACACATTGTTATTCAGATGTTTGCAATAATGAGTGTAATATTTATTACTAGCGGACGCGCGCGACTGCGTTCACGAAAAATTTGTAGCCTATGTCCGTCAGGAATAGTGTAGCTTTCTATCTGTGAAAGAACTTTTGAAATAGGTTCAGTAGTTCCAGAGATTACCCCCTTCATACAAACAAACTAACAAACAAACAAACAAAGTTTACCTCTTTATATTAGTGTAGAAGTGTAGATTAGTGGAGATAAAAATGAAAACTGTTGGTGCTGGTAACTGACAAAATTAACTTCTTAAATGATTGACCAAAAGTGATGCTCAAATGACCAACAACTGTCTCACATGTTTTTCTAATACTTTGAGTCTTTCGTGGGCTCTTACCGGCTGAAATACGGAAAAACTCCGTAATTTTTTCCCTACTTGAACCTCGTTTTCATATACTCCGCACTTACTTCAAAGATGTGAAACCCGGCATACAACACTATACATATAGTAGGTATATATCCTTGACCTATACTTTTGCGTGCCGTTCTTGCCACGATCAATTTGATTTTATTGCTTCAGGCTTAAATAAAAAGTGCTATTATAGCTTCATATTATAATAGACCGGTTATGCCGTGCTTTAGGGTTATTTTTACAACTTTAGGCATATTTGCCTGCGTCTATTATAACCCTATTTATATACTTTATCGCTTAAGATGACCGTTTCGTAACAAGAAATATTTTTTTATAATACTTATAACCAACATATCGAATCAAACATACAGGCACGATGTGTGATAAAAAGTCATCTTTTTTCGATCATGTCAGTGAACCGTGAGAGGTAACAAATTTTATTGTTTTCTTTTTCATTTTAATTGTTGTAACATTGTTACTACTTATATTGCCGAAACGGCATAACGAACATAAATGTCAACGTGTAAACTTGAACTGAGTCGAGACCAATTTCAAGAAATGCTCAAAGTTTAATCTTCATTTTACACTCGCCGCTACAAAGTTGCGAGGGGGCAGTAAAACGTCCCATTGCAAGCGAGTTACTGGCTCTGGCCATAAAATAACAAATAACCACGTGACCTGTTCAGCTGACAGGTCCATTTGTACATCGGTTGCTACAAGTGTTAGGTACAGCGTCGCACTTTCTGACGGGAATGATATTTAACCCTGTATACTATACTACATTATTAAATTGTTTGTTATTGATGGCATTATTAATTTATTTATCAATTTCACTTAACTTCTATTTTTGTGCTGTTAGATTATAAACATGACTCTATGGTTGTTCATTTTATGTATTGTTCAGTGTTTAATTGAAATTTTGCATGTTAGGTATAACTTTTACCAGTTTGAGCAAAATTAACAAATCTGAATCTGAACTTCACACTTTTTTAAGTGTACAATTTTGAGAATTCTAAAATAACATGCCTAATATTTATAACCAAAATCCTGCCTATTTTTTTTTAGTTTTTAACTCCATATATAACAGAAGACCTTTATAAATATAAATAAATAAATATTTTTGGGACAATTAACACTAATTGACCTAGTCCCAAAGTAAGCAACTTAAGCTGCTTGTCTTATGGGTACTAGACAACGGATATACATATTTATATAGATAAATATATACTTAAATACATATAACTTCTAAGACTCATGTACAAACATTCGTATTAATCATACAAACATTTGCCCAACCCGGGAATCGAACCCAGAACCTCAAGCTTTGTAGTCAGGGTCACTAACCACTGGGCTATCTGTGGCCCGTTTCACTAAGCTACAAGTTACAATTTTAGAAGTCTAAACCGGCAACATTCTTCAATAATGACCAATGGCAATGGGCATAATGGCCAATGTTGCCGGTTTAGACTTGTAAAATTGTAACTTGTAGCTTCGTGAAACGGACCACTGGTCGTCTATTGACATTTTACCCTTGTTTTATTCGGGTAAGTTAGAAAGTATTATATTTTAATTAGGGTCTTAACTTAAAAATGTTTTCCTTTTGTTAAATTAAATTATCGCCTGTTTTTTCACCAATCACCGTGATGATAAAAATTGTTAATAAAAATAACATAAGACTTCAAAAGCTATCATTGAGCAAGTGAAGAAACTCCATTTAGCCGACCACTTGTTGAGGACAATGGCCCGCACTTTGTTCGTACTACAATGCGCCGGATTCTATGCCCCCGTTATCGGACGCGTATGCCTCCCTCCAGCTTTGTTTTCATTCGCGGTCCGGTGTCAATGTGAATCACAGCTTCAATGCAGATCGAGTCTCTGATAGGCTGTTACTAGGGAAAGCAAACCATTTTATTTATTTATTTTATGAAATAACCAGTTTTAACGGTTATTTCTGAAAATAACCGGGTCGGCATGCCCTAGTTATTGCTGCAAGTAGTTTGTCTATTGAACTTACATTTTGTTCAAACGTGTAAACCATAAACTTGGTATACGGTGTGTTTTTCTTTAACTGGGGCACTTTGGTGAAGTTCGAAACCATAAAGTATACAGGGACGCTGTAATAGGAACCAGTACGTACTTTTTGAGGAGAAAAGGCATACGTAGTACATTTTTTCTTCAAGCGTAACGTACCGTGCAAATATTTGCCTCAAACGGCAATCGAACTCGAAGCCTCTACATAGCTTTATAGTTAGAATGAATTAACTACGGTCGTCCTTGACTCTAATAGCTTATAAAACAAAATAAAATCAAATATTAATAAAGTTATACTTTTAAACTGTTACAAACAATCAACTAAATTAGACTAAAATAAGTTGAATTATTAAATTCGCCACCCTTTCGTTCAAACTTCGTTTCGGTTTGTTTACTGAAATTTTAAGAAGTACTCAGAAGTTTCCCTTTTCATTCTAACTCTAGAGCTCATTTAAAGCTGCTTTTATAATTATAAAGTATTTTACCTTAGTCGTTAGTGACAGCTACCAAAGGTTGCGGTTTCAATTTCCGGAAGGCGCAACTGCTTAGGTGTGTATTTTTAATATCTTTATAGTATAAGGTTTAGAGAGTGGAAAACGTTATTGCCGTTTGTATAGGGAGCGCTGGGTACGCAATGGTCATAAGTCAATACCTACAGCTTACGGAGCACATAGAGTAGTGATTCCGTGATTTGTACCAAAACTGTCGTCGCCAATGCATATCGCTCCACGCGACTAAATGCCGCGGACAGTAATAACGGGACCACACAAACGTTTTGAACATTTGCTCATATGCATCGGCATAAATGACGGCGGACGACGACTCCATATGATCCGTGATAGACACAACTAGAGCAAACGAAGTCGTATAAATGCAAGTAACAATAAGACTCTGTAGTCTGTAAAAAGCATGTCGACGTTGGTATATCTATAATCTTTAAGGATAATCACGAGAAAGCACAATATGACACATTGTTACATTGCCATGGAATACGATATATACCAATGACAATAACAGCATATACGGATTACGTCGTCAACGTACTCAGCGGGTATTAAGAAGCCTTAGAGTCCTAAAAGGGATGGACCAATCGATTCTTCGCTGTTCACAGTATAAGGGTTTGTGTTTGAATAATTGGTAAACTTTGTAAAGCAATATGGGACAGGCCAAGGATTGGGTCATGTCATGAACGACAGAACCTGATTTCTCGAACATAGCATTACTTTCCCTGTTTTCTGCAAATAATCTGTAATCATATCTTGCAACTTTTATTCAAAGGAAAATGCGAGTATTAAATTAAATAATCAGAATAAAAACAAAATATAAACTAAACATAAATACTAACTAGCGACCCGCCCCAGTTTTGCACGGGTGCAATTAAGATGTAATGTAATTAGAACATTCCTTAAAAACTCTCTAAATGACAGTGCAAACCGTATCAAAATTAGTTTAGAAGGTGTACGTGGCCGAAGATAATGAAGACCGATAGGAACGAATAGCGACTTTGTTTTATACTATGTAATAAAGATAAAGAAAATAAAAAAGAAGAAGATTACCAAAATATATCAGAGAATGAAGGGCCCCTTGGCAGTTCGAAAGTGAAAACATACTTCTGTCTTTGAACGAATATCGAATCAAAACTAGGTGCTCATTTGTTTCCAAAAAAATTTACAAGTTAAAAAGCAGTAAATTATTATAGCAGCACGGAAGCTATTCATTATTTACCCTCAAATAGACCTATTAGTTGGAGGGGACAACTATTTGCCCGAGGTACTTGTTTGTCGGAAACGTAATAGGTGTCTTGGGGGTAGAATGCTATGAAGGCAACGGGGTCACGACCTTTAAACCTAATGTTTACTAAGTAAACAAAGAAAAACTACTGTCATACACTTCAAATTCGTAGTAAGCTTCCTCGTAACGTTGGTCAGAATGTTACGTATACCAGTAATGAACCCGTGAATAAAGAAACGGCCAAGTGCGAGTCGGACGCACTCGAAGGATTCCGTAGAAAAAACGCCGGAATAACTGAACATGTCTCGTATAGTTTAAAACTTTGTTTATTTTTATTACTTGTTGTTAAGTATAGCGGCCAGTAATACTCACTCTGTGAAAATTTCAAGTGTCTACCAATTCTCGTACATTCGATACGTCCATCCATGTAACAAATGAATAGGTAGACAAACGGACGAATGGGCGAAAGCAATAGGGCTCCATGTGGACACATTTTTAAAAATTTGCTCTGGGATATTATTATGTCATAGCTAAAAGTTACGCCCAGATAAAAAAAAATGTTTATCTACACATATATCATAAATGCTCTATAATTCGTTCAGAAACCGTAGGTAATGACCAGCATTATAACAACCAATATTATGATGAGAATTTTTCTAATTTGTTTCTATATTTGTTCAAATTAATTTTTTATTACATTATTTGAATGTGTACAGTCTATAGATATTTAATAGGTACCTAGCACTGGTAGCTAGTAGCAATGCAGGTCATTGCTCTATGGCTTCTGAACCCATCATAGAGTACTTATGATATGTGTGTAGAAAAAGTAATGTATGCAACTGTACATAATTAGGTCTTAAAACACTCGTGTGATCCTATTATGAAACTCGCTAACGCTCGTTTCATAAATCCACACTCGTGTTTTAAGACCCCTCATTATGCAACAGTTGCATAAAATACTATTGCAGTTGTAATTAGAACACAAAAAAACACTCTTGTGTTGTTTGTTGAACCTTACGCTTTAAAAATAGCACATTATAAAATTAAAACATCAAGAGAAAAACTTACAAAGACATGAAACCTATATCTCTTCAAGAGCCAAGCTTAACTCTGCTCAAAGATTAGCAGTGGCTTCGCTACAACGTTATCAGATCCGAACAGATAGCGTTAACTTACTTATAGAACATTATATATATAGATTATGCAACAAAAACTGCTACTGAACTGACAGGTACGTATTTAAAAATACATAAATATTCTAAACCATTGCTTAGTTCAGTTGGAAATCAAATCAATCTACAATTACTTATAAAACTGAATAGATTTTTTGTACAAATACTTTTTCATTATATATACAGTTTAAACCAAATTCCGCTTTCCCGATGTTCATTAGCAAGGAAATCACTAGAAAAAAGGCAGCGAATGGAATATAAAATCACTTCTGACGGGTTTAAGGAAATGATAAAATCGTTTTTAACTTTTGTCGTTAATCTGATTTAGATACCCTTTGACAGGAATATTTTAGGAGAGGTATTGAATAATAACTTGAAAACTTTGATTTGTCGAAGAATTTTGCTTTAAAAAAATTGAGTATGTATAAATTACAGTAAGGAGCATTGGTGGTGGCCATCCTAGCGGCTAATAAGTTGGACTCGTGATCGTGAGGTGGGTAGCTAGAACCGTGTCGTAGTAACGTATGAGAGTTGCTTGAATTTGTCACATTACTGACAGCGGCAAGGTACTAAAACTGTTCAGCTACTTCTGGCTGACTGTACTCAATTCGATTCCCAGTGGTCGCCATGTACCAATGAGTTGTTGTAAGTTATGTACATTACCTATGTAATGTAGTAACCAACGCTTTTACGTTGAGGGAAAACATCGTGAGGAAACCTGTACGTCGTGTAAAAGAATGTGTCCGGTTTCCTTGTAACTGGGGTTACGGAAGTCACACGGCAATCGCTCTAATATATTTTTACTTTTATATAACATTAGGAGGCAAACGAGTAAGTGGGTCACCTGATGGTAAGTGATCACCACCGCCAAAACATAATCCAAATTAAGGATCAAGAAAAAGTGCCAGGAGAATACATGCTTAATAAAAAAAATACAGTACAGACTTAATACAAACATAAAATAAAAAGAGGGTTAAATAGCTATAAGTATTTCACCAGTAAAATTTGCCATAACGTCACAATGAAATTACGGCAAAATGCATCAGACCTTCTAACGTCAAATATGACTAGAAACTCATCAACGCTTTGGCTTGCCACTTGCCACACCTGGCTAGCTAGCACGATACACCGCGACTCGCTTTGTCGCTGAGTGTGTAGAAAAAGTCTAATTAGGCGAGTAGGAGATAGACGCAATGAGCGACAACCAAGAAAATGAGCACATGTGCTAACTTTATAATATACTTTGTATACCTTTATAACCGATATTTGATGCGTTAGTATTAGTTTTCATTTTTGTCACTTTGCTTCCTACTTACATTCATTTGCACTTGGTACTCGTGGTCCTAAATGAAATAATTAAAATTTATTATTAATAGAAATCAAGAAAAGGAACGATCGAGACACATATTAGTTTCATAAAAAAAAAGGAACTCATCTCTGGACTTGGTCAAACACTGTTCACAGTATTGTCATTTCCCTGAAATCTCCAAAAGAATCGGAACAATGATTTTTACCGTGAAAATGAGCAAACTAACTTTACCGTAAAAATACTTTGTTCTGACGACGTTGCCGGAAATTTTCAAATGAAAGCAAACCTAATTAATTCCCGTTTTCAATCTTCAGCGTAACTTTTTACGTTGAGATTTCTTTTTCAATTGGAATCATTTCACGGATTATGAATCTTAAGTAGTAGCCAGAAAAGGGATTTTTTTTAAATCTTCTAAATAGGAGCGCTTTAGTTGTGTTGGTTTTTTAAAAATCGGAAATTAATTATCCTTAGCCTTAGTACTGCTAATTCATTAGATGAGTTTTATTTTTCTTTTGGATTTAGGTAATTAGTTAAAAAATATTCTTTAGCCTTTCATTCGCAAACCAGGATACTATCGTGGCCTATGTAAACTTACATCTTGTTCATATTGATGTTTATAAACGCATTTTTTATACAACTCAGGAAGGCAAACGTGCAATTGGGTCATCTGATGGTAAGTGATCACCACTGCCCATAGACACCCGCAACACTAATGAGTTTGCAAATGCGTTGCCAACCCAGAGGGTTAAGATGGAATACCTCTGGTGCCAGTTATTGCACCGGCTGTCTTGTTCTCCACGCCGGGCATAACAGTGCAAGCACTGCTGCTTAGCGGCAGGATTAGCGAGCAAATCATAATTGTTTAACACAAAACTTTATTTTTTAAAGAATGGATGTCAATTCTGTTCATTCTTTTTGATTTAGGACCATGAACATTGACAGCATAATATTAAAAATAATTGGCAAAATAAGATTAACTAGGCATGATATGTACAAGTAGTAACGTCTTATTATTTTAAAGTCATAAAATAAGAAAAACCTGTATTTGAGCTCCCCAAAAACCCTTATGCCAACGAACGAATTTCCCAACGTACCGCCAAACTCGATTTAACATGTAAATCTATTGCCTTCTCGTGGGATGGCTAAATAAATCGAGCAAATACGCTTCTTATTGACTTTACTTGAAACGATTTGTGGTAAGTTTGGAAAACATTTCAACCGTACTGGCTTATAACTGAATCGTAGTGATGTCTCTACATCAAAATGTTTGTAACAAACTGGAACAAATTACCTTGCTACTCCGCGAAACATTTTGTTTCAGTTTGTTTGATCTGGACCTCCGCAAAGTAACGCCTGAATCATTAATTATTTTTATTTAATTACTTATAGCGTCTTCAATCCTAATGTTATTAAAAAACAGGTATATTTTCACAACAACAATAATATAATAATACCATCTAATATGTATAACTATGACTATTCTGTCTGCCTGCCCCTCAACAAGAGATGCATATCGAAAACATTTGTTCTAGGTGCACTGGGCACCTATCACGATTTTTTTTGATAAGCGTTAACTTGCTACATAAGTCAGTACGTCTCGTTCTCACGACCCCAGTAGGAGATAGACGCACTGAGTTACGTAACTGAATATCTCGGATAAAAATGGTCTACAACAAATACGGACTATAGTCTATAATATACCTATGCCACGATCCCAAGAAACACTGTTAACAAAAAGGATGTTCAGAAACAGATAGCACTCAAATCGAACAAAAAGGCCCTAAATCGTAATCAGCGCCGACACTTGAGCATCTGAGCCGAGAAATTTTTTTTAACAGATAAAATAAATAATCCTAAGCGAAATATGCGGTGTGTAGACCCAGCATTACAATTTCACACACGTCGCTATGCCACCACCTACGAGTAAGGCTAGCGCTACACTCGTGAAAATAACGCGTTGAAAGGTGGGTTGAACTTAAAACCACTGAACCGTTACTAAAGTACCTAGTTAATAACACTTTCGTAATGAAATCCTGTTAAGACCACAAGTAAAATTAAAACAAAAAATATTTTTAGGTTAGATACTTCCTTAATGTTAATCAAGGGTTGAATGTTATTTTATCAATTTCATCGACTTTTTAATTTTCTAACTAGTAGTAGCTTAAACGTAGCCTATTTGCAAAATATGAGCTTTCTAGTAACACTGGAAGTTCTCGAACAATTTTGAAATACCTGCACAAGACTTAAGTGACATAATCAACGAAGTTTGCAAACTAATGAAACCTACTAAAGCAGAGAGATACATTAATGAAACTTGCTACTACATTTTATAAGCTTAATGATTTATTCCGTGAAATTATAAGGTCTGAAGTATTATCTAAGTCCCAGCAAACAACAACAACGATTAGGTAGGTTTTAAAAATTAAGCCGAATACCCACAAAAAAAGAAACAGTGTATCGTTCGGAGCACGCTGTGATTCGACTTGGCGGTAAAACTACCGAGCCCCAGATGCTTTAATGCGGCAAGTCATTCATTTGGGCAATATAAATGGCAATCAAACAAATCGGTTTCGCCAATGTGGCACCGCCCTAATGTTTGACGAAGTAATTGCTTCGAAAATCGAGAAAATGTTTATTTTTCTTCGTAACTGTAACCTGCTTACGCTTTCAATCACACGAACTCAGACAATTTTATATTCTGAGCAGATTTATTGACGTGTGATTATTTTATTTATGATTGATAGATAAATTAAATCTTATACTTTTTCCGCCAGGCACTTAAAGAATTACTTACTGCTTTATGTGTTTCGTGTAAATTTAAGTGACCAAACCAAGGATCATTTTATTTATTTAAGATTAATATCGAAGAACCATTGTTTCTGGACCTGCCAATACTAACACAGAAAAATATCTGGTCACTCCAACGAGAATTTGGTAATCGCTTCAATGTTTTTGGCGACTCTACAAATAGTTAACTCTACTGTTCACTTCTTGTTAAATTATATACTATAGATAAGTAGGCATACAGCTATGTACATCTATTTATATAACATTTACTACATAATTCACTATTTTTAGGGTTCCGTACCTCAAAAGGAAAAAACGGAACCCTTATAGGATCACTTCGTTGTCCGTCTGTCTGTCTGTCTGTCAAGACCGTTTTTCTCAAGAAAGCGTGGAGGTATATAGTTGAAATTAGTAATAAATAATACTCGGGTTAATGTTCCTTAGAGCTATGAAAAACTCAACCTTCTAAGTCAACGCAATCAAAAGATACGGCCGTTTGCAATCGCCAAGTTTAAAAAAAACCTATAGGGCACTTCCCGTTGACCTAGAACTATGAAATTTGGCAAGGAGCAAGGTCTCACAGCACAAATAAATGAATAAATCCGAAAACCATTTATTTGTAGTTACATCTTTAAAAAAATATTAAGTGTGATGTATTATAGCTACTCGGAGCGGGACCCTCGGTAAGCGAGTCCGACTCGCACTTGACAGGTTTTTTTATAGTACATACAACAATGCGTATTTTAAACACAACGATACTGCATACATTGTAACCACTGATTGTAACTATTACTTGCCTACAGTTGGTTTAACATTTACGCGGTCCCCTTACAAGCTTTCAAGTCAATAGAATTGAATATTGCCCGCTACAAACAAATTGTTGCCGTTACAAATAAAATAATTGATTGAACAACAGCATGGTTGATTGTACAGCAAAATTTGTCAGGAGAACAAATTCCAATTTACCTTACATTTTGGTAGTATCCTTTAAAATTTTTTTGTAAATCACACGATTTTCGATGACGCTGTATTTATTTCATGTATAAATATTTACATGTTTTTATGTTCTTTCTCTTCGTATATGGATTTGTTTCAAATCTTGCAAGTTGTTTATGACTTACACGCATATATAATTACAACTACAATGCAATAACTTAAGTGGTAGCAGTGGCAAAAAGCCCGTTCAAAAAAAAAAAATTTTAAAATAGCTTGTTTTTGATAACAGACTTGTTCAAACGATAACAATTTGCTCTTTGTCGTAGTAATAATCATCATCATCATATCACCCAGAAGACACCCACTCAGTAGTGCCACTCCATAGGCCTTCCGCAAGGATCTCGACGACGGTCGGTTCTGTGCTGCTCGCATCCACCGGTTTCCAGCGATCCTCACCAGATCGTCGGTCTGTCTAGTGGGAGGCCTACCAACACTTCGTTTTCCGGTACGTGGTCTCCACTGGAGAACCTTTCTTGTTAGTATTAAAAGAGCTCAACTGTTTTTCTTTCATTCGATCATATAATACCAGATCAGAACACTTGAGAATATATTTGTTCAATATGTTAAAAAGAAACAATCATTGACCCGTTCGTACCCTCTAGCGATTGACCCGAAACTTCTTCCTCGTAAACCTTGTATGAAGGATAAGGCCTATACACATTGAAGGATATGTATTCTATATTGAAACCTTCTCTGTATACTGTAGGTATTTGAATACTCGACGCCAAAGTAAAACTGTAAGCTCAGCTTTGTCCGAATTCATTCTATTTACTTACTCAATTTGTGTTTGATCTTTGTTCGTCGCTGTATTAATCTTACATGATAGAGCCCCTGCCAACTGGAGTAGGAAGGGTAAAACCTAACTTTTAACTTATTTTTAATCGGTATATTTGGCAAAAAGAATGCCAAAAGTCTTTGGGTCACGTAGTGCTACTAGACTTTGACTGGCCTGCTAGGACAATGCTATAATATTGAAATTTACATCTCTAATGTAGGAAAATAGCACAATAAAATCTACGTATATTATATTTATAACTTGCGTTCACAGTCACAAATAGTATAATAATATTTTCCACTTTAACCTTGAGTTTCTAATATTTAAGCTTTTACTAACATCGATCCCGAAAAATATTATAAATCTTTTTCTAGAATGAATAAATAAAAATAAAACTGAACTGCGGAACTCACTCAACACAATTCAGTAAAATATAAAGTTAGCAATAAATAAAATTACTATAGTTATTGTAGCTATGTTATATCTTTGTCGTGTTTAATAAAATAACCTTTCTACGTAACCTTTCTTAAAAAATTTACTCAGCTGAAACATTTTCCCTTCTATCAAATTGTACTCGTAGCATCACAATACAAAGGCGACAAAGTCACAACATATTTTAACAAAGACAGATTTAACGAGGGTGTCCATAAATGTGGGAGTAAAACACTTACGTCGTAACGAAGGACTGCATTATGCAAACACCGCCAGATTTCTCACTTCCATTGCCGGCTTACCGCATTTGACTCCTTACGCCCGTATCTGCGGGTCGCAGGCTGTATACGTGTACAGGCAGTATAAACGGCTATGTTGACTCTATCTGTATACATTAGATATACGCCTATATCGGCACTCAAGGGAGACGACACACATGGCAAATTTATAGGTTACGCCATTAACGCTGAGCTTTAACTTACTATCCAGACTTGATTTTGTAGGGGGAGCTTCACTCGTGTTTAACCCCCGACGGTAAAAGCATGTTATGAGTCAATTTATGTGGTTATTTATGGCTTTGTATTGATAGCAAAGAGACAGGTTTAAGATCAGGTTTTGTATTTTAAGCCAGTCTTTCTATTATACTGACTGATTCTGATTAAGATCTATTAAACCAATTTTTGAGTTCATCCAATTTCTAAAACTTATAATACCTACTTTGTGCTTCGATTTATTTTAATTAGAATTTTGACCTAAATTCTAATGAAAAAATTATCACGAAATTAACTTTACTTTAAATAACTTACTTTAGTTTTGTTTTGTTGAGAAATTTCGCAAGATGTAGAGCAAAATTGAAAATACTTTCTGCTCCGCTTGTTCAACTTCTCGGGGAGACCCTTTTTATTTACCCGTGTTTATTTAATGCGCGCTTCCATGCACACTTTACGATCTGCCCTCACATGATCTACCTGATTTCCACTCTGCACTCATCCCACGTTTAAGTACAGTAGTAGACGAGTTTTATTACTTCCGCAGAAAAACCTGCATAAACTATGTAAAAATATTCACTGTTGTGTTTTAACTCTAAGCTCGAGAGGAGACTAGGAGATGTTTTAATTTTTTAAGTCTTTTAGAACACTAACTGCATTTACATCTTTCCTAATGATTGTTGAGTAGTACCTACTGTTTTGATTATGAATAATTAAACAAAAAATCCATCTCATCCACATCATAACCACCTTAAATATGACTAGGAACTGATCGTCTTACGGTGTATGGTAAAAGATTACTCGCAAGGGACGCATCCTGATGTTCCGCGTTCCACATATAACTTCCAATAAGTTGAAATCGCCGATCCCTTCTGGAAGTTATTACATATGTATGCAGGGTATTGCAATCTTGTTGCAAATATGGTGCTTCGTTCATATTTTATAGAAAGTGAGGTATTTCGAGGAGTTGATTACGTAGAAAGCACCTATTTAGTTATAAAGTCAAAGTCAAAATATCTTTACTCAGGCTTACAGGAAGCACTTATAATTGTCATAGAATTTACCATCGGCATCGGTTAGGAAAAACCTCTCATGAGAAGATACCGGCAAAAAACGCAACGAAGTGAGGTAAAATTAAATTTAGGATTCGTTTTACGTATTGTAGAGAGGTGCAAAAACTAGAAATTCGTTTTTTTTGTATTAAATTGAACGCAAAGTGAATTCACTTCTAATTTAAATTGAGCTATTGATTAATTAAATTACTATTAGAACGTACTCAAACATCGTGCTAACAACATTTCAAATGACTATAGATTTATATTGAGCTTGGGAACGCAATAACTAAAAGTAGAAAAATACAATATTCAATAGCTGTCATTAGAAATGTAAGGATTTTTAAAAATATAAACCAAATTGCCGATACACAGTTATCCAGAGTTAGTAACATTTTGGAAAACAAATTCAATTCAATCATGAAAGGGAACCAAATCAACCCTCTTCTTTGTTCTCCTTTTCAGGTTTAAATTCAATTTGTTCAAAATATTTGATTGAAAATACGACTCGAAATTCTTTTAAACTTACGCGCTTTTCATTCATAATTATATGGTAGTATAGCTACCTATATGCAGATTAGGATCTACAGGTAGTTTCTTCTCGTGACTAATGTCGTAGCAATAGGGACTAAACGTCGAAGTAAATAAATCATAAGTTTTGTTAGTCCTTTAGTGGGGTAAACGCTCCTATCGTCGGCACCCCTCCAATGATGGCCACGATCAATTTAATTTCAATGTAATAGTGGTAGCAATTCTGTAAAAAGGTGCCAATGACTAGTAATTTGAGTGCCAATGGAAGAGGTGTTCACCCTAATATATAATAATACGAGCTTAGCTGTGGAGTTAAGATTTGTCCCTACTCAACTTAAGCAGGTACGTTATGTCTTAAAACGTATGCATGTTATATAATGTGATATGTAAAATCAATGTACCTAATAACCGTAACTATGAAGGACATTGAAATATTCGCAGTATCTGGTAGTGGATCTGTGGAATAGTAATCGCCCGGCACGGAATATTGTTGTTAATTCATATTATTTAAATGTAATAATTTGTATGTACAACACAAAAAAAAAAATCAAACGAAATATCAGTTACAAAAAAGTTACGTTGTCTCCTAGAAAGAAACTTACAGTCAAATCTTAATTCGTTTTCTTACAGTTACGAACTTAAACAATACTTAGTAAAATATAAACTGAATGCCGTCAAACCTTCGAAGTTGTTTAAGAGACCTTGAGCAAAGCAGACAATACAAAGTTCCTGAACGGGCTATTAAGTTACTTTGTGCTGTAGTTATTCAGTTTTTCAATTAGTCGCCCGTCCGAAGCAGAACACGCTTTACTCGGAATTTGTTACCGCAGATGGCCCCCAACGTAGATTATTCTTGCACAGATAGATCATACCCTAAAAGGCACGTCCATTCAGTGATGCCAAAACTTGGAATTTGCTAATAAACGAGACTTCTAATGTGTATTAAGCATCGAGTGCTCCCCATACAAACGGTGATAACGTTTCCCACCCTTGGAACCTTAACCTATGGCAATGATTTTTGGTATGTTGTCATTATGCCTTAAAAATAGTTTTAAGGCATAATGACAACATACCAATGTACATTTTGATTTTTTTAATATCTTTCATAGGTTTGACCATATTTACATTTTAATAGTTTCATTGAAAACAAAAAAGCGTCAATATTTCTGAAACTATTAAGATTATTAGAAAAATCCTAACATACAGAAAATACATAAATATATTTTATCTACACATATATCATAAATGCTCTAATATGCGTTCAGAAACCGTAGGCAATGACCAGCATTATAACAATTATTTTAAAGTGTACAGTCTATAGATATTTAATAGGTACCTAGCACTAGTAGATAGTAGCAATGCAGGTCATTGCCCTATGGCTTCTGAACCCATCATAGAGTACTTATGATATATGTGTAGATAAAGTAATGTATGCAACTGTACATAATTAGGTCTTAAAACACTCGTGTGATCCAATTATGAAACTCGCTGACGCTCGTTTCATAAAACCACACTCGTGTTTTAAGACCCCTCATTATGCAACAGTTGCATAAAATACTATTATTATCTAAACAACCAAATGGTCAAATATATATAAACACTAACCTCATTGTCAGTGTCATAAAGGTATGTAGCTATTTTTTGCATCTTTTCAACACATGTATTTTTTAGCTTGACTGTACATAGTGTACATAAACTTCGCTAAGTGTAGATAGATAAATACAAAACAAAAAAACTGTGTGTTGTCTCTCCAGCTTGAAACTAGCGGTTTTCTGTAGTAGTAACTACGCTGTTAAATAAACTGATGTGCTGATGGTCGGCAAATACTAATTTGTACGACCACTTGCCAACAAATCGAAGCCTCAGGCGCATTTAGATAGACGCTTTGAGCCTTAATTAATCCTTTATACGACTGCCTTTCCTTGTATTACGAGTAAACAACTTTGTTAATCTTAAAGCAAATTTTGTTAACATAAAGATTCATGAAATAAGCGTTATGTGAAACGAAGTTATGCCATTTTTACAGGAATAATTGCGCAACATTTTTAGAGTGGTTGTTATATAAATATAAGTCATCCATCAAATACCGGTTTGGTACAGATCTACGATGTTTAATCCTAGATCACTATCAGAAGAAGAAGAGGTACTTGAGTACGATTTTTAAATAGTTCCCACATTGATTAAGTTTCTTTCAATAGAATTTTTCATAGTCATCACACAATTATCACGTCACTTAACTTGGTGCCATCATTGACAAATCAATTCATATAATAATATTATTTAGTTAAATAAAATTAAAAATGGTTAATTTGATGAGCTCCATCCAATTAAGGTCTTTAGCTCGCCTTCTAAATAAAATTTACTTCAAATCAATCAAATTCAATTATTCACAAACTTACGCAAATTATTTCTCGAATACAAAGTTTTCCGTCAAGCGCTGATCCTATTCAAGTTTTTAATGAAGACCGATTGATTTCAAGTTGTCAATTCCAAGGAAACGTTGCTAAAAGCTGGCAATAAATATTCGATGAGTTTTGACTCCAGTAATCGAGTAGGTATTTATTCTGTTTTTCGAACCGGAATTCAACATTGTTTGATCCACAATGGATTCCAATCCAACGTATTGATTACTGTTAATAGGTGAAAGATAAAAAAAATCTGATGACTAAAATAACAATCTTGGTGCTAGTTAAAGAGCTAAATAAAGCGAGACTAGGTATTAGAATAAATCTATAAAAAAAAATATCACTTACATTTTCGAGTCTTCGTTTTGAGTATGCCATAGTTCTAAAATTGAAGCTGTTTTTTATTTTAAACTTTTTCTTAATCAAAATATATCATTAAATGTATAGCGATTGTAATGCATACGTTGACTTAGACTTTGACAACTATTTTTAACAAGTTGTTAGCAACTCCATTGATTCTAGAACTACGGTATGCTACCAAAAATCCTAGTCCTACTTATAATAATTTATTTTCAAGCAGACTTTAAGCTGAAGCATTATTACGGGTTGGAGTTATTTTACTTCCCCTCCGTCAGCGCCCATTTGTTTTTACGATTAATAAGCCAGATTTGAGGCGAAAATTAAACGTTAATTATTCATGCATGACAGACTGACTTTAAAAATTCAACGATCTTAATTTTTTTTATCATCGACTTATTCATCACTAGCGGACGCCGGCGACTTCGTTCGCGTGAAATTAGTAGCCTATGTCCATCAGAGATAGTGTAGCTTTCTATCTGTGAAAGAATTTTTGAAATCGGTTCAGTAGTTCCAGAGATTACCCCCTACATACAAACAAACCAAACAAACAAACAAAGTTTACGTCTTTATTGTAGTGTAGATAACTTTACTAACTAATGAAATCTCCCTTATACAAAAGCTAGGCGTTTGATTTTTTTACTTTCTATTTAATTTTATAATTACTTTCGATGTCTATCAAAATAATCTCATACATACACACAGAGTTCATAACAATATCTGAATTTAAGACAGGGCATTAAGCTCTTTTACTCTCCTGGAAGACCATTGGAAACACTGACCTATAAGTAATATGGACTTCTAGTCAGTGTCTAGAAAATGGCGTATCAAAGGAGGCTAAAAAGAAGACTAAATCGATAATCACTCGCGCTGTCAGTCTGTCGGACCGACGGCGCTGCTGTCAAAACTATTATTTTGTAAAAAAACCTATTTGCAACGAAACTCAATAAATTATTATTTTATGCAGTGTAACGGTCCAGCCTCTGCTTGGCCGTTTAATTCACAAACTTATAGGATTTATTTATTTATTTAATTATAAATGGTCTTAGTAGGTTCAGATAGAGCTATATTTATTTAAAGAAAAGACAAAAAAATATAATTATTTACAAATACGTTGACGGAACCTTTTAGAAATGTGTTGTAGAATAATGGTTTTCTTACCACTAAAAATACAGTCTTAAGGATCTCTAAGTTAAAACAAAATGAGGGTAGTGAGCAGAGCGCACATATCAGGTGGTACATTTATAAAGAGATTATAAGCCATCACGCTACATTAGAAACTCATCCTTATTTCTATAATGTTAAGAGTTAGCTTAGATAGGGTAGTAAACAGCCGTGCTTGAGATATTAAAGAGTTTATGTGCCATCAGGCCACATTGGAAATTCAGTCCTAAACCTAAGGTGCTAAGATTTAGGTTAGTCAGTAAAAATAGATAAGACTGCGAACCAAGGATTGTCGGTGAAGAGGGTTCATCAAAAGTCTGCAACCAGTGGGGCAAGTGGTATAAAAGACGAGGGTTGAGCAGAATCTGGGCTTTTTCCATTCTTCACTCATCGAGCGTCGGAGACTCTGCTCCATCCTCAACAGGTGTGCTTAACTACTTGCTTACGGCAAAGCTCTGCCGGTTTGCTGTTATATTTCTATTATTTTATTTTTATTTTATTGTTCTTTAAATTCAGTGACTTTTGGTTTAAGTTTTGCATTTCATTTTGAGTTGTGGAATTAATTAATTTTACTTAATAATGGGGTAGGTTCGCGTTAATTAGAAACACTTGTTAAGGATTATATTTCTTTTGTTTTATTGTGAGTGTTCTTTAAATTCAGTGAGTTTTGGTTCTATCACGTAACTGGGCTCGCGTAAGTTTTTGCATTTCATTTTGTGTTGTGGGTTTAATTTATTTTACTTAATAATGGGGTAGGATTGTGTTAATTAGAAGCACTTGTTAAGGATTGAGGAGTCTTCGTGCTACCTACGGAATTTAGCTTGTGCGGCGAAGTGCCGGCTAGGAGTTGATACCATGCGGTGTTAACGAAGCTCCTGGTTTTAGAGTCTGTGTAGGCGGGTTAAAATTGGGTACTGGCTGGACCCTTTTCATGGCGTTATGCTGGGGTATTTTAGCACCCTCGCCATGCCCAGGCCCCGGCTCCCTAAAACACATATACAAGGTACGGGCGGACCCAGTGGACGGACCGATGCTTAGGCACCCGTAAATCTGCGTATGTGGTTTATTGCAGTCGGTCTTATTGGTATTTATATATATATTACACCCCTTAGGTATTCTGCTCTCGCGCCGATCCATAGTTTCGACTTGGTGTTGAGAGCAACGCACACATGGCTTATTAGACACATGGTTACGCCACAGCCACCTTCTTTCGTTCAGCTAGTTAAGTAAGGAGTTTTCCCTGTCATTCCGGAAAGCTTTACATTACACATTACACGTTAACAGTAAATGTGGAGAAAATCTCCTAGTTCGCAAAACAGAGAATAGGGCCTTTAGAATAGGTATAGGTAGATACACTGTTTTGTAGGGTATAGTACAGTCTTAAGACAAGGTTTATTCTTTTCTTATACTTCTTATAGGCTTAGCTAAGGTTGATTTCTACCTACGTTTACCTTAAGATTCATTTACCTAATTTCTCGACTTATAACTATTGTTTTAACTATTTAACCAGGTCTTCATTAAGATTTCTTCAGGTTATTTAACATATTTTACCACTCGTAACTATGTTGTTTTAACTATTTAACCAGGTCTTCATTAAGATTACTTCTAGGTTATTTACCACATTTTTACCACTCGTGACTTTATTGTTATAACTATTTGACTGTGTTTGTAAGATAAATTACTTTAAGGGTATTTTTCTAGCTACGGCTATTATCATTATTGTCGGTCTAAGGATTGATTTGTTCATAAAGCCATTATTAATTTAACAGCATCTCCCAAGCATATTGCTATGGCAACTTAACTATATCTTTATTAAAATTGCTGCATCACTATCGATCTAAGGATTGATTTGGATCATGAAGTTATTATTAACGGGTACAAGTACTCGTAGTCATACTCTTGTGCTACAAGTAGCACGGGCCACTGTCCCACGGGATATGCCCAATCTTCGAGTCACTGACTGTAAAAGAAGGCCTGGTTACGACTATGGCTCAGCTTTGTGAGAGATATCATTCTAAAGTATCGAGCTTTTTAAATATGTCTGCGCTAGATAACTTTAACTTTGTCAACATAGCAATATGCTTCCTTACGTAGATTATTGTGTCTGATAACTTATAATGTATATTTTTGTTTTAACGAGTTGTGATAAGAATCTCGTAACTTTTCTTTGTGATGCGCCGTGGTTAGCGCTTAACGTAGTTCCATAACAATGCATTTCTTTACGGAGAAGTGTATTTAGGAAGGCGATGGTGAAGGTCAAAGGGGTGGTGGCGTGACCTTCCGGGATTTTTAGGATCCCGGTTTATCCAGGGAAGATTATCCAACTCAGTAATTACCACGTAACTATGCAGTTTTGTACGACATCCAGTTGACGTCTTCACTGTACCTATGATTATTTCTTACGGAACAGATAGCTTCAACTAGTTATTTTTAGTGTTTCAATTCGGCATTACCTTTTACTTACCATCGTAATTAACGTAAGTCCAATATTTGCTAGAGCGTGGAATAGGAGGTCAGTTGGGAGGTTTCTTGCTTTGGTATACTTTTAACTTAGGTTTAAAAGTCACAGAGCTTTGAATGAGTTACGAAATGTCTTTATTTTCATAGCATGTATACAAACATTCATAATTACGATTTGCATAGTTATCCCCGTATGCATACTAATCGTAGCTAGTTATTCGGCCTAAGTTTATATTAAATAGGAAGCAGAACAAAGGTCGAACCTCTCTATTTATGCGAGTACATAACAGTCTTTATTACTATTTAATTATTTTGCTATAAACTTCATCAGAATCGGCGTAGCCATTCTTTAGAAGCAGCATCCAACAAAATAGGATTCAGTTTTAAATAATAGGACAATTAGGACATGGTATTTATTAGTATTTTGATAGCACGTATGATAGGTTAAGGTAGGTTAAGTTTAGGGAATAGCGAGTGAACCGATCTTACATACATTTCAAAGAACTTGGGTTACTATCGTAGGACACAACGCAGGGTAACTAGACGATCACTTGGCCAAATCATTCGTACGTATATTAATTCAGTCAGTAAAGAACTAGGGATGAGTAAACGTATAGATTAGGGCGCACATTACATAGGACGTGAGTTTCAGACTAGGTATTCGATATTTACTTACCATCAGAGAAGCCGCTAGCCAGTTATATACTTGTAGATCTATAGTAGTTTAGGATTCACCTATAGCTTCATAGTTATAGCAGTAGTATAGCCTAGGTCTTAATAGGTCTAAATTTAGGGCTAGGTCAAATTAGGTCTTATTAGGTCAGAGAAATGAGCGTTTAGGGGGGGGTTTGTTACAGCAGTTAAATGGTAAACTAATAATTTCCATTTGTAACATTGGCGTCAACCCAACGTCAACCTGTATTCTGATGTCGGGCCGTTTTTCTGCTGTCATTTAGTATGAAACTGTACACCCATGCATTATAATATCATTGATTGGAAACTTCTTATTTATGCCGTTCCCTATTTACAGATTTTGAACAAACAAAACAAACATAAATAAAAAAACACGAGCATTATTTTAACCTTCATAAAAACTAAACTCGTGTTTCAATATTCGAAGTATTACAAGTACCAAGAAAAATATTAATCATTACATTCAAACAGTTCTAGGTAGTAAATCCTATGCGTATTTAACCACTAAAACTTCGTATGCGTATCTATCCTATGTACCTATATTTAACCCTTCCCACGTAGTGATAAATTAATGCGTTGAAACGCTAAATCACCGCCACCCATATTGTGCATTAATGTGTTTATTTACACTTGGGTTAACATTCAGCCATTTCAATTAATAATGTATTTGTGAGTTATGAATTAATAATGATAAGCCACTGTGTATCAGGAATTGCGATCGCCGTAGGGTATATTATTACCTGTTCTTATTTTATCAAATCAGTTTTAAATTTGTATTAGTTGCTATTCCAAAATACGAGAGCAATGCTGCCTCTGTTGCACAAAGAAATCATGAAGCCATGAAATCATGGTTTTAACCAATAAATATTTTTCAGCTATTATTTTCACAATTTTTATTTCCACCTTGAGGTGTAGTTTCCACACAGTGCCGGAACAGATTGGAGTATTTCACACACACCATTAAATTGGTGCACAAGTGAGTGCATTGGTTCCCGTGGGGTTTTCCTTAGATATGTTATGGGACAGATTTTCTTAATTCACTATTATTCAAATGAAATCGGCAAATTATTCGAATTGAGTTAGTTCGGTTTCTGGCGCTCTCCGGCCTAACGTGCCATTCCATCTAAGTAGCCCAATGCGCCCATGCTGCAAGCGAAACAAGCCAAATGTATTTAAATCTCCATAAAAATGCAACACTAAAAATAAACCGAGCCACTGAATGAATAAAAGTACAAACACAGAAGTTTATCTTCGAACAAAAACGGCGGTTGGGTTTAAAGGAATGTGCGGCTGATATTGGTAACAACATTAAACCTTATGTTAACCGGCATATGATTTAATTTTTATATGTTGTCAAGACGTAATTTGTGAGTATTGGTTCTCAATTGACGGTATGTAAATGATTTCAGCTCATAAGGTAAATTACCTAAGTACAGTTTAGATCAGCTGAAAATTCTCCGAAATTATCTTATAAATGTGGTACATAAGTATTATCAAATCAAAATCTAGTAAACCGTATTGCTATGGATTGATCTTCTAAAAGATCCATCATCCCTAGACCAATGTCGAATAGAAATTCTAAAGGTCTGTTTAATTTAATAATTATGGGTCTCAAATATATTTATTTGACTAATTATAAATTTTTACAAAGTCAGATCAACATTTTCAAAATAAACTGCGTTGATTGAAGTTTATATGTATAAGCTAAAATTAATCCATTCCATAATAAAAACAAATAATTATACAAGTAACAACGCCCCAATTCCAACATTTAATTTAACACACGACAATTTAACATCCCCCGCATTTCACATCCCTCATTATCAAAAGAATTGGGTCGATAGTAAAAACTGTCGGCGTTTCTATTTCCGAAGTAATCGATTGAAGCCGACCTATTGCACTAAATACGGCGGTTTGGTTGGCGGCCTAAAAATAATAAAACATTAGGCGTTGGCGATCCGTGCATCAAACATGCATAAGCCGCGATCACGCGAAGTGCCCGGTGAGTTTACCACATACGACCGCGGGCAATACAAGCTATTTTATTCGAGAGTGGTTAGTATAAGTGACAAAGTAGCCTAGTCAAAAGCCGAAAGACACCCGCTGCTGAGCATAGGCCTTCCCCAAAGATCTCCACGTTGGTCGGTCTTGTGGGCCTCGTATCCATTGGCTACCCACTATCGTCGGCAAACCTTGAGGGAAGCCTTACTTTGTCTTCACATACGCGGTCTATTCTCGAGAACTTATCCGCACCAACCGCGACACTCTGCAATCCAATCACACTCCAATCCGCACTCTATTTGAGAGTGGTGGTAATAGTAAGTGACAAAGAATCCTAGACAAAAACAGGCTGGTTTTAACCTTGATCGTGCTGACATAGGCCTTCCCCGAGAATCTCCACGATGGTCGGTCTTGTGGTCCTCGCATTAATTGGTTATCCGCGACCGTCACCAAATCGTTGGCCAACCTGGTGGGAGGCCTTACTTTGTCTTCCGGTACGCGGTCTACTCTGGACAACTATCCGCACCAAAGGCCATCGGTTTCACGAGCAATGTGTGTGATTATGACAAAATTGTTGCTATAAATGAACTTATATTTAAAAAAAATAACCAGGCGATTTTGTTACTTTAAACTTTCTTGCGTTCTCAATACCTTTACAACTACTTATATTAAAAAGTTTTCTTAAAAAACGTATGTACCTCACTGGTTTCTCACTATACCTAATTTATTTTAAGGTGATTAAAATGGCAGGTGTCACTTCATGAATGGTATGTAACTTTGTAAGGAGGTAAGTAAAAAATGATTTTTTCGAAGTGAGAAATAATGTTTAGAAAAATGAAATCACCTCTAAAATGTGGATTGTGTAAAGATTTGAACTCGAATCTGCTAATAAAAGTCCAACCTGCTGCGAAAACACTCCGAAATGCTCACTTATTTTCTTTAGTGACCGCCTTTACAATGTTATGCCAATGGGCTTTAATTGCTAGAGGTGAGGGTCTATCGATAACAAAAAAATTATAATATATTGTGTAAGGAAATAAATATTTGGAATGTAAAGATTTCTTTTTCATGTAACTGTAACAATATACCTATCAATTTTTATTAGTGGCAACATAAATACGACCGATGCGCTTCAATTTTGTATTTTGGTGACGTTGCTTGTCAATATTACAATAAATGGTCGCTATCCATTCCTGTCTGTCCTAAATTCTTATTATGTATGTTCGGCCGGCTTCTCTTTCTAGACCACGGTAATACTTCTACTGAAACTGACTCTGCTAATGATGAATAAATTATTGAAATGCATACTTTCATTTTAATGGCGTTACATTTTCCAACATTTTAATGCTATTATGATGCTTTTAGTACTAGGAATACGTGTACTATGCGTGAGAGTATCGATAGTTTGCATAACAATAGGGACATCTCTAGTTACGTCAGGTTGACACCTCTCATTTTTATCACCTTAAAAGAAATTAGGTATACGTTGGCAATACGAAAAACGAAAAGATAAAATCCTGAGAGTAAATTTCAATTTGGATTCGGTGAATGTCTTCTGACATGCGAGACACTATGTGAAATGGAATATATTATCGAAACGTCTCTTTCTACTTTCGGAAAAACTAACTGTACTTTGGCAATAGTTTCTGTAACTGTCTTTATCTATCTTTAGATTAAAATAACCCACTAGGAAAAGACGCACTAAGCGACAAGCGACACAAAGCAAGATCTCACAGATCAGCTGACACGAGTGTTCTTGTCCAGGTAGTCGCACAGTGCGTCTTTTTCCGTTCAGGCTCATTAAAAGGGGGCATACTGTATAACAAAGCAAGTCATAGCGAATTGCTAAATGTTCCATCTTACGAAGTCCATTTGGTTTTGACTTTGTCATGCGTCACGTGTATTTTACTTAAACGGGTACATAGGCCTTAAACGAACATGCGTCCAAACGGACATCTTAAGATAGAACATTCTTTTTATTTTTGTACAATCGAAATTTGTAGCTTCAATAGTGTCGTTGTATAAGTACTAAATGTATTAAAGGTAAAACGTTTTTTTGGCACACATCAATGACGCATTGCAACAAGGTTCTTCAGCTAACTACCATTCAAATCATTTGAATGTACAAGGTAAATTTTCCTTTTTTTTTTCCATTGGCATCGTCCTTGCATAATATAACAAACAAAGACAACACCCAATGCCATCCCAAACACCAAGCAAGTCATAAATTAAAACTTTGTCACTCCACCGTAAAACACCTTTAGGCCCCTTTAGGGGTGTTAAAATAGCTCGTGAAAAATTCCTTCACTAGTTATACAGTTACGCAAACAGTAACATTTGGAACTGTAGTTTATCACCGTGAATCATAAAGTACCGTAGGGACGGCCTTACCGACTCCAATGAGCAACGAGGACAAGCTTAAAAAACTGGAACAAATTACTTTGCTGTTCCGCGAAATCAGTGCTGTGCACGTGCAAAACAGCTGCGTCTGTACGATACATAAATATGTTTGTAGATATGAACTTCAGCAAAGTAACGCCTGAATCTATTAATTATTTGTGGATAAGCTTTTTAAGAGGCGGCCTTTATGTTCTACGG
The DNA here is from genome assembly GCA_963691745.1 of Ditula angustiorana. Lineage (NCBI taxonomy): Eukaryota > Metazoa > Arthropoda > Insecta > Lepidoptera > Tortricidae > Ditula > Ditula angustiorana. The sequence continues at coordinate 5,865,227 of OY829483.1, forward strand.
ATTTACGTGATCCAAAGGCCTGTTGCAATTTAACCACCATTCAGTACTGAATGCAGTTCCAAACAATTGCTAAGTCGAATAAACACTCCCATTGTCCTCCTCTTATGATTAGAACGCTCCCATCTTATTTCAAGACGTTAGTGGTGACAATATCCTGCTAGCTTTGATGTGATTTTACTATGTCCTTTTTTATTTATTTAAGTGTCTATCTATATAATATCCTGGCGATGACACATTGTGACAACGTTCTACACCTATGAAGCTTTATTGATTGTTTACGTAGTTGTGGTAAATATGTAGCTTAGTGAGTGATTCTCTGCCTTTTTACCCAACTGCGCAACGCAAAGGAGGGTAATTTGTTTATCAGCCTATATATGTATGTATGTATGTGTGTCTGTTCCTTTGTGGCGATCTAGAGACCAAATGCGTGGGCCAATTTTGATGATTTTTACGTCAATCGGACCCATTACCGGGAAGATTTGAGCCAGTCTACACTTTTAATGGGTCCCGACTGTTGAAGTTCATGAAACTATGGTACGTATTCAACATTACTTAACAGAACTTCAGACTACTGGTCTTGTTTTAGTCTTTTCAGTTTTGATTTACATTTTACGCAGTTGGGTTTTTGATTTTTTTAATTTACTTTTTTTATTAAACGTTGATAATAAAGAACCATGGTGCCTAATTTATGTCTACACAACAAATGAAACTGATGTCAGTTAGGCTCAAGATGAACCACTTAAAACAGTCGTATCGTAATGGAAATTGGCCCTTTAAAATGAGCCCTTTTTTCGGTGCTATTGACAGACCGCGTTTGTTATTCCGAATGCATTTCAACCGCCATATTTATTACAATTTGCGTAACATTGATCACCAGCGACCAACATTCGCAATCCAGCGTGTATATAAAAAGTTTAAAGTACGAAATCCAAAATGCAAATCCCGATGGAATCGCGAGCCAGTAATACACAACGTAATAAAAAGTTTGTTCACCTGCAGGAACGGAACCAAGCGTGTGACCGTCAGCTAAAGTAATCCATAGCAGAACAAAATTTAAACAAGCAAATTTCAGTTTTCAACTTAATTTGTCAAAAAGGATTAAAACTGTTCATACCTGATGCCGGAGTTAAGTAAAGACTTAGCAATACGAGTAGGGTCCCGTTGGCCCCCTTTGTGTACGGAACCGTAATGTATAAATATATATAGTATGAGTTATTACCTGCGGTTTCGTCAGCGAAGGATTATTTATGCAGTATACGGGATTTTTCGAAATTTAACGGGATTAAAAATTTCCTATGTATGTTTTAATGCAGAAAATGATGTATCTGACTGTCAAGTTTAATTTAAAACCACCCAGCTGTTAATGCGTGATTAAAAAACAAACATTCAAACATCCAAATATCAAAAAATCATTACTTTTGTAATTTTACATTAATGGTATATTAGTAGGATTTCGTTTATCATATTGATGCGTCCATCAAAATTTTGTACATTTTATAACAATGAACTAGTCCACGGCTCAAATATTCGAATTCTATAGAGCTTCCTTATTTAAAAAAAATACCGTTAAAAAATACTTTTTTGACTGCAAAAACATTGATTTCATACAGAAATAGTGAACAACCAAACCGAACTATAATTATCGTTGCCATACCTACACTGGAAAATGAATCACAACGTCAATAAAACAGCGGACAAATGCAAACATAGCATGTTTTCCGATGGATTTTGACGATTTGAAAATTGTAAGGCAAGATACCGGAAATTAGATTGTATTGAATATCTGTATGTATTTTTTAGTCTACATCTACACTAATCTACACTATCTACACTAATATAATAAAGAGGTAAACTTTGTTTGTTAGTTTGTTTGTATGTAGGGGGTAATCTCTGGACCTAATGAAGAACCGATTTCAAAAATTCTTTCACAGATAGAAAGCTACACTATTACTGACAGCCATTAGCTACAAATTTTATACTAAATATAAGGCGAAGTAACACAAAAAAACTAATATTTATTAGATTAAAAGATTTTGGTTTGAATTGTGTTACAATAAACTATTCATCAGTAAGCCAGTTTAAAATTAAACTCAAAATGTCCGTTTGTCAAATTTAATTGTATTCGTTAATTGTATTCGTTAATTAAATTACATTTTTAAGTTATGCAACTTAAAAATGTATTCCATTTTCCCGATTTCCGCCAGATTTTGCTATGTAAACTATTGTAAACGACTTAACATATTTCAACATGAGTAGTCAAGTATTTGAGACTTAAATGTGGAAGTGATACAGGATATATTAAATTTTGTATATACCGCTTGGGAATCAAAAAAGAGCTCTATAATGGTGTAGGTAAGTTACTTTAAGATCAGTTTTTTAAACAAGTTGACCGACATGTTAAACATTTTTTTCTTTTAAAACATTATCTACACTTTAATAGGATTTTGGTACCCGAGTATTTTTACATACGTGCATTGCAAAGCTTGCTAGCACAGTACGCGTGCTAAGACAGAAAATCCTTATCGCTTAGTGCGTCTCTCTCCAACTAGGTTAGTAAGGAAGAAACACACCGGGTGACAAATCGAGTTGCGGTGTGTCTTGCTAAGCATCCAGGTGTATTCCGCGTCAAGCCCTCAATTTACCAATCGCGTCTACTCGTGGCACGCTCCGGTAATGGACAGCATGGGCGCTAATTGAATCCGGCGCCGCTCGGCTCAGCGTGTGCCGCATTATCAGGGCTTACATTGATTCCTCGTATGTTACTGCTTCCATTGTGAGTTACTGCTTCGTTCGTTCGAAAATTACTTTCTTTAGAAAATTGAAGTAACAGCTGTAATGAAGGATCAGTGGGGGCGGGGGGGGGGGGGCGGGGATCACATTGTTTTACCCTTCTTTTGGCAACCTATATTTTTGATCAATACTTTATTTTAATTTTACTAATATTAATATTTCGTATTTAAACAATAACATTTTTTTTATATACCTATACAACATAGACAGGAAAACAAGCAAGTGGGTCACCTGATGGTAAGTGATCATGATCACCACCGCTCATAGATATCCGCAACACCAAAAATATTGCAGATGTGTTGCCAACTCGGAGGGCTAAGATGGAATACCTCTTGTGCCAGTAATTACACTAGCTGTCTTGCTCTACACGCCGGAACACAACACGGCTGCTTAGCGGCAGGATTAGCGAGCAAGAAAAAATATCAAGGTAAAGGTTTATAAAGTGACTTATTTGTTGTAAAGGGAAGCTAATGAGCAAGCGGGACTCCTGATTGAATATGACTACAGCCGCTAATCCTACTGCAACCAACAACAGCCAACAGTATTAACTCCGAGAACAGAACAGCTACAATAACGACGTCATTTCAACCTATTTAAAAAGTACCCCGACTTTTTATTTGTCATTATGACTCACAATCATGTTTTATAAAAGTCGTTATGTAATCAATGTTTATTTTTAGTATTTTTAGAGGGAGATACTCGTATAATTGTCTCAGCGAGACGAGAAATGTCATATTGCGACATTTGACGCAACTGAGCATTAAAAATTCACCGAGATCATTAACAGTACGGAAGCTCAGTGCGTGGGGGGGGGGCACTATGATGTTGGTTACGTACGTGTTTTTTAGGGGTCCCGGGTAAATAAAACCTTTTATTAAAGATTAAAATATTACTTCAGCTTTAATATTGCCTTGTGCAAGGTCCGCCCGGATCGCTACCACCATCTTGCTCGCTAATCCCGCCGCTAAGCAGCAGTACTTGCACTGTTGTGTTCCAGCGTGGAGAGCAAGACAGCCGGTGGAATTACTGGCACAAGAGGTATTTCATCTTAGCCCTCTGGGTTGGCAACGCATCAGCAATCTCTTTGGTGTTGCAGGTGTCTATAGGCAGTGGTGATCACTTACCATCAGGTGACTCACTTGCTTGTTTGCCTACCTATTTCATAAAAAAAATTAAAGATTTAAATATTACTTTAGCTTTAATATTATTTACAAAATACTCGTAGGTATAAGTATGATTAATGAAACAGTCGTTAATGAATCGACCTTTTATACGCGATAAGAACCGTTTAAAACTGGTTAGCAGGTCACATTACGGAAGCGAAGATGTTTGCTAGCAAAGCACTCCGTCTCTAATCACAGGATCTGAATCCGATTACCTACTTAACTCCACTGACGGAAAGAACAATGATTAAACATTCAGCCCGTTCCGGGCACCTAAAAGGTTTTTAATTAGCACACGGAAACGACCTTTATTGTGTGTGAATTAGATTGAATCTTGATTGATTGCAACGAACCTTCGAGATCACGATCGGGCTATTCCAATACCGCTTTGAATTCCAAGATCCAATTTGCAAAGATACAGATTTGTTTTGTGTTTATCCGGATTCTGTTTGATGCTGACCTACTTTGACTTATTAGATATTGTCAGAGAAGTCAATAGGAAATACATAAATTTAAATCACAATTGCAGAAATCAACAATTTCCAGAATATCTGTTAAAATGAAAATTCTTAGGAGTGTCAAATTAACGCGACCTGCTGACAAAAAGAAAGAGAAACGAAGTCTAACTTAAATAAGAATAACAATAAAGCTCCTGAACAATGTTTTTGTGTTTAACACTGATGGTGATTATAATTTTTTTACAAAAAAGGTAGCAAGCACGCATGTAAGGAGTAGGCGATGAGATTTTTTTTGTGCTATTAATCATCCCATAATAAAAAAATCGTCATAAAAGCAGTCATGCCGAATCGGCCACTTTATAAATCAAATCAAATCAAGTTCTTACCTTTTTTTTATTTATAGTTTTTTTGTAGGACAATCCATCTGTCTTGACTGTTTCGACCATTATCATTCGTTGACAGTTTAGACACTAAAGTCCAGCTGTTAAGTGTTGTCAGCTCGTTTCTAAGAACCATATGTTAGGAAACGTCGGCGATGACAACGTACATATTGCGCTACGTGTTGACAAACTAGGTTGACATGGCAGCACCGAAAATAGATTAGAATTTCGATATAAATCATGCGTTTCGAATTATTTTAGGACAGTAGACGGACGGCTGCTACATTTTTCTAATCTTAATGTAACAAATGGAAGTGTCAGTTTTTGTTTTATACATATGTTAAAGCATTCACTGCCGGCGAATTGACATATAATATGCGTTTCCGATCATAATTTTGCAGTCATTTAAACGCACATGTGTGTTTGAACACCAGTGCTTGCCAAAAGTTCCAAAAATGTCGTCAGTGAATTTAACCCTTTGACCGCCGACTACATTTTCATCCGACGTGTCCGTGTCGCAGCCGACACCAAAACTATGACGTTGGTTTTAAGTATAAGACAGCGGCAAAATGAGCTCGATATTTTGTTTGTCCTAAATCAGACAATGCCAGTTAAAAGGTTAATACATTTGATGAACGTTACCTTCCAATGTGTTTATTAAGAAATAAGGCGTACCTACTAGTGTTCTCAATTATGATCGTCTAAATACCTACTTTAGTTACACCCAAGCCGATAAAAAAAAGGCAATCAAAACTGTCGTAACACGTACATCCAAGAGTTATTAGGAAGTTAGTCAACAACATAGTTCAAAGACTTTTCGTAGAACTCCCGTCCATACGTTTGGTAATCAAAGTTTGCATTGGAGAAGTTTTTGTGAATTTGAACTACCTTATTCGTAACAACATGGCGCAGAGGGAATTCGTATAATGGGAAAATAAAGTGTTTGGCTTAACAAAAAAACTCGACTCAAAATGAGCCTAATAAGATCTTAACTACAGTAACTAAGCTCATTATCTACAGTAACTATGATCTTAACTACAGTAACTACGATCCTAAGTACAATAACTACGATCTTAACTACAGTAACTATGATCTTAACTACAGTAACTAAGATCTTAACTACAGTAACTACGATCTTAACTACAGTAACTACGATCCTAAGTACAGTAACTATGATCCTAAGTACAATAACTACGATCTTAACTACAGTAACTATGATCTTAACTACAGTAACTACGATCTTAACTACAGTAACTACGATCTTAACTACAGTAACTACGATCCTAAGTACAATAACTACGATCCTAAGTACAATAACTACGATCTTAACTACAGTAACTATGATCTTAACTACAGTAACTAAGATCTTAACTATAGTAACTACGATCTTAACTACAGTAACTACGATCCTAAGTACAGTAACTATGATCCTAAGTACAATAACTACGATCTTAACTACAGTAACTATGATCTTAACTACAGTAACTACGATCTTAACTACAGTAACTACGATCTTAACTACAGTAACTACGATCCTAAGTACAATAACTACGATTTTAAATACAGTAACTACGATCTTAACTACAATGACTACCGTAACTAAGTTCTTCGCTTTTCCATCTAGATTGGCTCATGTGGACTGAAGATGTTTGGTAGAACAAATATTAGTTTTATGTAAAAATTTTGTTCAACTTATGATTAGAATTGCGTTTTCCATGTTGTAAAAGTCCAATGAAAATACCAAGCAAAATTATACATCTAATTTTCGTCTTTTGAAAATATAGTACATGAATCACGGTCAAAGGGAAATCTCACTAACGTAAACATTTTTGACACGCAAGCTTCAAAGGAAGCTTTTTTGCCAAAAGTTAATCATCAAAGTCTAGACTAAACCACATTTCACTTTTTTACAAGAGCTTATTCCTACTTTTATATAGTGCCTTGTGACAGCGTGGACAACTAACCTTCAACAGTTTCTTAATTATAATACTTAATTCTCAGACTAAGAAGTAATTGTACCTAATTACTATCTTAACTAATACTAGTGACCGACTGGCATTGCACTGATGCAATTTACTAACAAACTATATGGGAATGTATTTTACGTAAAAACCTCCCTGAAGTAAATCTTTACATGAAAGTGGTGATGAAAGTGAAAAGTGTATCAAAATCCATTGCGTGGTTTAGAAGAAGTAGGCGGCCGAAGATATGAGGAAAGATAGGAATGGATAGCGACTTTACTTTATACCGTGTAGTGATAGTGTTTACTAATACAGAAGTATGTCTGTCTACTTTATTTTCATTATTGTGTTTGTTTCACATCAAAACTGAACATCGTGTCGACGTGATATTTTGACATGAGATGATCAAAGGAGTGCTATACCATTAGTAGTAAATTATTTGTTACTAGCGACCCACCCCGGCTTTGCGCGGGTACAATCGGGATATAATGCACAATGTGCATTTTATTTTTATGTCATAAAAACCTTCTTTATAAAAATATCTAAGCGACAGTAAAAACCGTATTAAAATCGGTTAGGTAGTTCAGAAGTAAAAGGCGGCCTAAGATAAACTATTAAAATTTCGGACAGACAGAAAAAATAGCGATATTATACTTTGTAAAGAAGACAAAGTTTTAAAAGAAACAAAAAACCAAAACCGTTGTATTCTTATAGCTGTCTTTGTCAAGTGCTTAGTTTAACAAAACGGTAACTATTTTATATAAGAGAAAATAGATCGAGGGGCATGGCAGTGCTTATGCCAAGTCGAACTACATCGTGCCTCGGTTACCGTGTACTTCTCGAAGCGATTCGGCTTAACTTTAAACCCTCCTAACCTGGAGAACTATTTCGGATGGTCAATACTTGCTTAAATGGTAAATTTAATCACTGAGTTTATGAAACGTAGCAAATTTCGTTGTTGTACCTTGGCTAAACATAGATTTTGCTAGTATGCTTTTGTTGATTTATATCTTAGTTGTAAAGAGAGAATGGCTATTTTGCATGACGGAAGTTATTTGCTCTTGTTATAACTCTGTAATCTGTAAGTTTTTTTTAAGTTGTGTTTTAGTCATTTGTTCTTGTGTATTTTTCAGTATAATGTATTGCATTTCACTAACAATAATAAGTTGATGATTGTTCGTGAACGAACCTCTATGAATAGGCATATTCAATCCTTCTCTTCATTCTCTCTGGCATTACCCTTTCTTTCAACCAAATGTCCTATCTAATAAAAATATCTAAATTAAATAATATAAAATAGTTCAAGACACGTAAACAGTCTTTTAATTACGTTCCTGAACATATGGTGCCGAAACAAATATAAAATAAGAAGAAATCAGCTCAGCCAAGCCTTTGAAGCAACATCGATAGTTCGACAGATTTTTTCGTTGCCCGCAGCGTCCGCCATTGACGGCAAATAACATACGTTACGTGACGTTACGTTTGAAAGATGGGCGGCGATCGAAGAAAATCTAAATGCTTTACGGATAATTTCGACAAAGAAGACGCAATAAAAAGAATAAAAGCGCAGATTGCACAATGCACGGGCTCAACCACAAAAGCGGAGCGATTTTTGAGCGAATCAGAATCTTTAGAAAAAGAAACTATAAAAATACGATTGCAACAAGTTGAATCCAATCTTCAAAAATACACCGAATTATCACTAGAACTCAGCATATTGACCGAAAAAACAACGGAGGACGACTTTGCGGATGACGACTTTGAAGACCGATGTGTCAACGTCATGACCGAGCTGCGGAAATTATTAAATATGCAAATTTCGGAGGCCTCGTTTCAAACTACGGCTGCGGCAGAAGCACCCATCAATGGAAGTAGTGTTCGGTTGCCCGAAATCGAAATCCCAGCATACGACGGCAAGGATTACGCTAAGTACCAGACTTTTATGGAACTGTTTGATGCTGTGATCCACTCGTGTTCTAAGTTACAACTATAGATGCAAGCGGGAATCTTTCCGAATGTTTCCCAGGGAATACTTCCCGTAACATTCGGAAGCATTCCGAAACATTCGGAAGTTTTCGATGGCCGAAAAATACGAAAATTTCGTTAAAAACCGACCAAGTGCGTGTCTGGCTCACGCGCCGAGGGTTCCGTACAAACCTAATAAGCACCAAGCATTGCTTTAATGAAAAAAGAAACCGAATTGAGGGACAAACTTAACTTTGCTATTGTAAAACTCTTGGTCCCATACGTACTAAGTGCAAATATAAGATTGTAATAAATACAAAATGTGATGTAACATACCTTACAAGTTTACAGTTTTCGGACTTTTCCCTTTACTTGTGAAAAAAGTAAAAAATGTATGTAATTCTGAGGTTATTACTCATTATTTACACTATAAGTTAAGAATTATGATACATAATTATAAAATATGTAATTCCAACTTCCAATAGAATCACTGTTTAAATAGTAAGTAGTGATGCAGACCGATAAAATTACCCTGGTAAAATACGGTAAAATTCACTATTTTTCATACTTACTTCATTACTAGCACAAGTGGTATTCCATATTAGCCCTCTGGGTTGGCAACGCACTGCAATCTCCTAGGTGTTGCGGGTGTCTATGGGCGGTAGTAATCACTTTCCATCAGGTGACCCACTTGCTCGTTTGCCTTCCTATGTTGTATAAAAAAAATTGGTAAGAGTAACGCGATAGAAAGAGATGGAAATTCGACAGGGTTGTGCGAGCTGAATATTTCTTTCATCTTAGAAATAATTCTACACTTCAGCTTGATTTCGAGGTACCTACCTAAGTACCTTGCTTAAATTACTTAACTGTAATTCAACACGAAGAATAGGCGAATAAACTGAACGGCGCGTGCGGCGTTTTACAAGCTCTCACACACAACGCAAGTAAACGAAATCAAAGACGCCGTGCGCCGCCGCCGCCGCCCCGGCCCGCCAGCTCTGCGCGCCGAAAACTTCCTTGATTGATTCCATCTTCGGTAACATTCGGAAACATTCCCAGGGACGTATGAGGTGGGGAACTATTCCGGGAGGGGAGGAAGTATTCATTCCGTTTGGCCTCGAGCTTCGGGCTGTCATTTTTGAATGTTGAAAGGCAAAGGTATCTTGGCACATACAACCATGTTTTATATAACACACGCCGCAAACTATCGGTATTTTACGCGCCTTTTTGTTAAAATTACTTACGTAATTTTGCAACCGTATGTACATTACACGCAGTACTTCCGTAGTTAGTAGGGCAAAAACCTAAAAGTAGATATCCACTGGATGGTTCCGGCAGGCGATTACCGATAAAGACTTTCTTTGTAGAAATCCAAAACAAAATAATAAAAACTACGACGAAATTGTTTTCAAACACTTAATAAAAACATCGTTTTAATCATTCCAATCCTTACATAGGTACATACCTACATACTCGTGCACAAAAATAACCCTACTACTGTTATGGTATTCTTTTATTGTAAAATTAACAAATTAACAATGAACAAGTTACCTGGGCCCAATTTCATAAACGCGACAGGTGACAGTGACAATTCGCTATACATTACTATGTCTACAAGTAACGCTACAGACTTGTACAGACTTAACATCATAGTGGGCAGGCAATGTATATCAAATTGTCACTGTCACCTGTCGCCTGTCGCGTTTATGAGATTGGGCTCTGGGACTAATTTCATAAACGTGACAGGCGATAGGCGACAGTGACAATTCGCCGTACATTACTGTGTCGACATGTAACGCTACAGACTTACAGACTTAACATCATAGTGGGAAAGCAATGTATACCAAATTGTCACTGTCACCTGTCACATTTATGAGATTGGACACTGGTACTAATTTCATCGACGCGACAGGCGACAGGTGACAGTGACAGTTTTCCGTACATTATTGTGTCAACAAGTAACGCTACAGACTTAACATCATAGTGGACAAGCAATGTACACCGAATTGTCACTGTCACCTGTCGCCTGTCACGTTTATGAAATTGGGCCCTGGACTACAAGCGTTGACTACATACAAGACGAGGATGTACGTAACAAGTATCTGTATATCTACGCTTTTCTACATAAATTCATGGGACAGAAGAAAAACACACGGCGGCTAGGTTTTTAAGTTGCGTATTCGATCGAATATAACAACATAAGAAAATCATGATTAAATTACAAAAATTGGTACATAACTTGCCCTGACATAGGTAATACGATAAATATTTATGTTTTGTTTACGCTTTTTTAACATCAACACGGGTGGAAACTTAATTTACCTACTGGGAAGTATTCCCAGGCAAAGACGAAAACTTCCTTGATTCCTTCGGAAACATTCGGAAACATTCCCAGGGACGTATGAGGTGGGGAACTATTCCGGGAGGGGAGGAAGTATTCATTCCGCTCGGCCTCGGGCTGTCATTTTTAGTGTTGAAAGGCAAAGGTATCTTGGCACATACAACCATGTTTTGTAATAATACAAAAAGCCTGATCCTTTTTTTAAATCTATGTTTTCAGTGATCATAGATTAATTTGATGATGATTAATAAAGATGAAATGCTGGTGTTACGCATTTTAAAGTCTCTGGGAGGTTGTTTAACCAAAGTCACATCGCCGACGAAAGACTTGACTAGCGGTCGTAAATAGTCGTAATATAAGCCTGATTGGATATTATATGTATGTATAATTTCATACGGACATTTTAAAATAAAAATATATCACTTTAATTCCAAAATGGCCGAACCATGAACTGATGGACTGCGCGCTGTGAACAGCACAAACGGTCTAAGCGAAAGACTCGAATTAAACGCCTCTGTCTCTTTCTAGTGTTGACATCATTAGAATCGAATTTCCTGTCACTTTTTTTAATTACTCGTTCTGAAGTAGAATGACTAAATGTATGCACCCTTATGATTAAGGAATGTTTTCTATTAAATATAATAAAAGAGTCCAACTCGCACGTGACCGGTTTTATTACTGGGAAAGTTTCCGAGTAATCGAAATATTCCCGGAAGTTTTCCGGAATAATTCCGAATATTTCAGAAGTTTTGCAACTATAGTTACAACCGGTGCAAAAATTGTTTTATTTTAAGAAATATTTAAAAGGTGAGGCTTTATCTCTCATTGAGGGGCTCCCATTGACAGGGGATTCGTATAGCAGAGCTAGGGAATTGCTGAAAGTGAGATATGACAACAAATTTCTCGTCATCACATCTCACGTTCAGGCCCTACTCGACATCCCGTCTGTTGCTAAAGGGACTGCCAGTAGCTTAAGGGATCTTGTCGCTAAATCGCGGCAACATTTAGGAGCTCTCAAAACGCTAGGGCAGTCTACCGAATATTGGGACCTTGTCATACTAACCATCCTTTTACGTAAAGTAGATCAGTTCTCGTGCAGAGCCTATCACGGAGAAAGGGACAACACAAAGATGCCGGATCTGGAAGACTTCTTCTCATTCGTTGAGAAGAGGGCAAGCGGCATCGAAGAGAGCCAGCAAAGCGAAAGTAAGTCCTCTTCTTTCTCTTTTGCCAATAAAAGTAAGGTGTCTAACATTGCAAGCAATTTATCTCCTTCTTGTAAGTGTTGCGATTCGACATCTCACAAACTATTTCAATGCCCAGTTTATGCAGCCAAACCGGTCAAAGAAAGGATCGAGCTCGCATCGAAACTCAATTTGTGCCAAGTTTGTTTGGGCGCACACAAAAGCAAGTGTCGTTTTTATTTCAAGTGCTTAATATGTAGCAGCAAGTCGCACAACACATTATTGCATTCTGAGGACAAGACGGATGGCAATAATTGCCATGCCAAAGCCGACAATGCAGTAATACTGCCTACTATCAAAGTGAAAATCCTCAACCAAGATGGGAAATCACACATTGTAGCTAGGGGGTTAATTGACAGTGGCAGTCAAGTGTCATTTATTACAAATAAACTTGCCAAAACCTTGAATTTGACACTTGCGAACAATAAACGTAATATTTCTACTTTGGGTTGTCAAACCAAACACACCTCAAAGTCAGCAAAAATAAATATTCAGTCACTTCAATCCAGTTATAACTGCCAAGTGACATGTTCAGTAGTGGACCAAATAACGACACATTTACCTCAGCACAAAATAGATAAAAGTAGAGTCAGAATTCCGGAGTCAGTTGTGCTAGCCGATAGTGATTGCTTGGCTCCCGGTGACATCTCCTTCTTGTTATCTGCTGACGTATTCTGTCAAACATTACTGCCCGGCAAAACCAAACTGCCAAATACTAATTTGTACCTTATTAACACGGAATTTGGTTCAATATTGTCCGGCAAAATTCCATGCACAAAAATATCCTCGGAATGCAATCATGTTGCTATGCATGTGTCTAATTTAGACAATGAAAGTGTTGATCACTTCCTCACAAATTTTCGGGAGATTGAAATGGTCCCTGAAATCAAATCGGAGGTTACAGTGAAGCAGGATTCCTGTGAAACCGAGTTCAAGCGTTCGGTACAAGTAGCTGACAAAAAGTTTCAGGTGTCTTTTCCGCTTACACCAAATTGTGGTTAGTGTTACATGCTTGTCTATATTACATTATTGAGTTTTTTTATGTAAGTATACATCTCCCCCGGGAGTATGTTCGTGAACGAACCTCTATGAATAGGCATATTTAATCCTTCTCTTCATTCTCTCTGGCATTACCCTTTCTTTCAACCACATGTATTCTGAAATAATTAATCTAAATTAAACAATATAAAATAGTTCAAATCACGTAAACAGTCTTTTAATTACGTTCCTGAACATATGTTTATATTATTTAATTTAGATATTTTTATTAGATAGGACATTTGGTTGAAAGAAAGGGTAATGCCAGAGAGAATGAAGAGAAGGATTGAATATGCCTATTCATAGAGGTTCGTTCACGAACATACTCCCGGGGGAGATGTATACTTACATAAAAAAACTCAATAATGTAATATAGACAAGCATGTAACACTAACCACAATTTGCTCCTTCTTTAGCTGACAAATAAACAAAATATTTATTGGATACATGGGTCTAAACCTAGAACGTTAATCTTATTCATAGGCGATACACAATTTGTTGACAAATCTACTTGAGGTGCTTCCATTAGGAAATTTAACATTGACAACTTCGACTTTTGGTCAGAGTCATAGTGCACCTTGGTGACCCTTGCCACAGGGCATTGCATTGCAAATAATAAAAATCAATGATAAAAAATAGAAATCCATTAACATTGTAACGAACTATTTACATTGTCTTTAAAACGCCATTCAGAAGCAACAAATGCTCGTTATTAATAAATCGGTTACAAGAAAATTCTTAGGTAATATTATATTTGATAAACAGTTTATTGTCCCTTATCTTGAAATCTAAATCTCCTTGGTAAAATAATCAACCTGTACCAAGAACATTATTTTGAAAGTCACATGAAAGGTGTTTCTTCCAAAACTTCTGAAAACATTTCTGGGCTTTGTAGACTACAGGGCTTGCCAGTAGTCTTATAGGATCATAGAAAGAGCCTATAAATCTCAATATGGAACGTTTATTCCACGACTTAATCGATTTGTTAGGACGTACTACTCTGAATACGTCTTGGTTTTTGTCGAATGATATGCCTTGAGTTCTTAACTCAGCTTTCACACCGACCTCCTGATCATAGAAGCAATGCTTATCAGGTGGAATGCCAGCCAAAAGCTGGGACTCGTTAGCTGTCCATCTGTGCTGTTGGAGGTTTTCTCGGTTCAAGAGAGTAATAAATTCGTCCCGTACCTGGATCATTTTTACAAATGAAACGGCTCCGCAATGGGCGTCTTCGAAACATATAGTTCTACGGATTACATCCGCGGCGCGGGACAACTCTACTTGCTGCCTAGCTGCTAACTTCTCCAGGCACCTCCTCGTCGGGAGAAAGCTCGAACTTTTGAGGCCGTATATCATTGTCTGTAATTTAATAACGATTAGTTTATTTTCTTTGTTGCACCATAAAATATTTTGCAAACGTTGAAATTTAGGTTCTATGTTTACATATGTATAGAACATATGCTGATAAATGAATTTATCATATTTTTTACACATACTTTCGTCCTTGGCAAGCTTTTTCTGAATGAAATTACATGTTTTGGCTGCAATAGGAAATGTATAACCTACATTAAGTGGATCATTTGGCTGTGTAAGCGGAAAAGACACCTGAAACTTTTTGTCAGCTACTTGTACCGAACGCTTGAACTCGGTTTCACAGGAATCCTGCTTCACTGTAACCTCCGATTTGATTTCAGGGACCATTTCAATCTCCCGAAAATTTGTGAGGAAGTGATCAACACTTTCATTGTCTAAATTAGACACATGCATAGCAACATGATTGCATTCCGAGGATATTTTTGTGCATGGAATTTTGCCGGACAATATTGAACCAAATTCCGTGTTAATAAGGTACAAATTAGTATTTGGCAGTTTGGTTTTGCCGGGCAGTAATGTTTGACAGAATACGTCAGCAGATAACAAGAAGGAGATGTCACCGGGAGCCAAGCAATCACTATCGGCTAGCACAACTGACTCCGGAATTCTGACTCTACTTTTATCTATTTTGTGCTGAGGTAAATGTGTCGTTATTTGGTCCACTACTGAACATGTCACTTGGCAGTTATAACTGGATTGAAGTGACTGAATATTTATTTTTGCTGACTTTGAGGTGTGTTTGGTTTGACAACCCAAAGTAGAAATATTACGTTTATTGTTCGCAAGTGTCAAATTCAAGGTTTTGGCAAGTTTATTTGTAATAAATGACACTTGACTGCCACTGTCAATTAACCCCCTAGCTACAATGTGTGATTTCCCATCTTGGTTGAGGATTTTCACTTTGATAGTAGGCAGTATTACTGCATTGTCGGCTTTGGCATGGCAATTATTGCCATCCGTCTTGTCCTCAGAATGCAATAATGTGTTGTGCGACTTGCTGCTACATATTAAGCACTTGAAATAAAAACGACACTTGCTTTTGTGTGCGCCCAAACAAACTTGGCACAAATTGAGTTTCGATGCGAGCTCGATCCTTTCTTTGACCGGTTTGGCTGCATAAACTGGGCATTGAAATAGTTTGTGAGATGTCGAATCGCAACACTTACAAGAAGGAGATAAATTGCTTGCAATGTTAGACACCTTACTTTTATTGGCAAAAGAGAAAGAAGAGGACTTACTTTCGCTTTGCTGGCTCTCTTCGATGCCGCTTGCCCTCTTCTCAACGAATGAGAAGAAGTCTTCCAGATCCGGCATCTTTGTGTTGTCCCTTTCTCCGTGATAGGCTCTGCACGAGAACTGATCTACTTTACGTAAAAGGATGGTTAGTATGACAAGGTCCCAATATTCGGTAGACTGCCCTAGCGTTTTGAGAGCTCCTAAATGTTGCCGCGATTTAGCGACAAGATCCCTTAAGCTACTGGCAGTCCCTTTAGCAACAGACGGGATGTCGAGTAGGGCCTGAACGTGAGATGTGATGACGAGAAATTTGTTGTCATATCTCACTTTCAGCAATTCCCTAGCTCTGCTATACGAATCCCCTGTCAATGGGAGCCCCTCAATGAGAGATAAAGCCTCACCTTTTAAATATTTCTTAAAATAAAACAATTTTTGCACCGGTTGTAACTTAGAACACGAGTGGATCACAGCATCAAACAGTTCCATAAAAGTCTGGTACTTAGCGTAATCCTTGCCGTCGTATGCTGGGATTTCGATTTCGGGCAACCGAACACTACTTCCATTGATGGGTGCTTCTGCCGCAGCCGTAGTTTGAAACGAGGCCTCCGAAATTTGCATATTTAATAATTTCCGCAGCTCGGTCATGACGTTGACACATCGGTCTTCAAAGTCGTCATCCGCAAAGTCGTCCTCCGTTGTTTTTTCGGTCAATATGCTGAGTTCTAGTGATAATTCGGTGTATTTTTGAAGATTGGATTCAACTTGTTGCAATCGTATTTTTATAGTTTCTTTTTCTAAAGATTCTGATTCGCTCAAAAATCGCTCCGCTTTTGTGGTTGAGCCCTTGCATTGTGCAATCTGCGCTTTTATTCTTTTTATTGCGTCTTCTTTGTCGAAATTATCCGTAAAGCATTTAGATTTTCTTCGATCGCCGCCCATCTTTCAAACGTAACGTCACGTAACGTATGTTATTTGCCGTCAATGGCGGACGCTGCGGGCAACGAAAAAATCTGTCGAACTATCGATGTTGCTTCAAAGGCTTGGCTGAGCTGATTTCTTCTTATTTTATATTTGTTTCGGCACCATATGTTTTTTTATGTAAGTATACATCTCCCCCGGGAGTATGTTCGTGAACGAACCTCTATGAATAGGCATATTCAATCCTTCTCTTCATTCTCTCTGGCATTACCCTTTCTTTCAACCACATGTATTCTGAAATAATTAATCTAAATTAAACAATATAAAATAGTTCAAATCACGTAAACAGTCTTTTAATTACGTTCCTGAACAATGATGATTGATGATTAATAATTTATGATAAGAGTTAAAGGGTAGTGCTACTTGGCTACATTTTTTACACACACGTTTTGGTTGGGCATTTATTTTGTTCAGGTAAAATTAGAGAAGATTTGGTTAAAAATTATTTGTGAAAATAGATAAAGATACTTAAGAACTGCTATATTAACATAATTTTTCTTTAAATTACATTGAAAATCGTAATAAAAAGAAAAAATAAAACAAGGAGGTATGGTTAGGCTTAGAAGTAGCTGAACTCGCTAGTACTTTGTCATCGTCAGTAATGTGATAAATTCAAGCAACTCTCATTACATACGTCACTACGACGAAGTTCTTAACTTTTAGCTACTACTGAAGCTGACTGTACTAAAGAGGCATTGGTAATCTTGTCGTGAAGATAAACAAAGATTATTAACATCAAAGGTACAATTAATCACAACATGGCTACTTTGCCGTGACTCTGAAATCACATTAAAGACGCAATAAAATGGCATTAGAGAGGCATTTGTAATCTCGTCGTCAACACGAATAAAGATTATCTGGGGTGTTACTGGCAACAAGTGGGCCATTTAGGGACACGAAACCAGAGAAGATCCTTTAATTAAGCTTTAAGGACAGTCTGAATAGAGATTCGGTACATTGAATACTTCGGGGTCTCCTTTCACTAATTAACGGACTTTTTCGAACTTGCAGTGACCAAATTGGCTATTAGTTAGAGGAAAGGAAAGTTATCAGTTCCTATTGCATGAAATGAGCGATGGAGGGAAGTACGTAACTTGTGGCATGGGGTGAGTAAAAACAGCGTGTCGAGAGCTAAGGGAAAAAACGTGATATTACGTCTGCCAATGTACTTACTTATAAATGCTCGCGGCTTTCACGCGTGAAAAACATAGCCTATTTTCATCCTAAAAGCCAACTACAAATATTGGTAAGAGAATTTTTGGAATCTGATGTGATGAGTATAAACTCCAAACAACATACTGTACGGGCGTAGGAAAATTAAAGTCCATCAAATAATGCTCGTACGTTATAATTAGTAGTGGGAAAGGTAATGCAATACATATACGAATATCACTCGCGAGACGTAGGTATGATAGCGGCGCGAAGCGACGTGCTCCTGCTCCTGGCGACCGTTGCTAACTGCGGGGCGCCTCTTGTTCATACACGCGGCGCTGGTGCGGCCCGCGCCCCTCGTCCCTCGACAGGCCCGAACTCACGCGCATTCTTACAGTCGGCCATTCTGACGATGCTGCACGTCCCGGGTAGCCTGTTAGGGTCAATGAACCGACCGCCTAGGTCGGCTGATTAGTACGAGCTCTTAAACTCGCAAAAGAAGTTGAAAGACATATGCCAATACATTTGACATACAGACTCCCCCTTATTCATAAACGCTGCGTAAACTTTCCTTAGTTAACAAGTTTTATGTCTTTATTTGTCATTGTGACGTTTGCCCTCAAATATTTGTTAGCTTAAAAGATTAAAATGCTATGTAATTTAATTTAATAAATTGAATGTTAAAAACATTTTAAATAAAAATCGAAAGAAATTTCAGTTACAAAATTTTAAAAGATTGCTCTATTGTTATGAATAAGAGGGTAAGGCCATAAGGCACAGAAATGACACTTCTTAATGTGTCCGGCACTATACGGATAACACGTATAAATGTGTTCTTTCCGATCCGACGACGCTACGCTAGGCATCTGTCGTTAGACGACACCGTATGAATGTGTCTGTCAGATGATGACACTGGAGGTGCCGACCCTGTTGTCTATCATCTGCGGATGACACGTTATTAATGTGTCTATCGACGGTAACGACACTGAGTATCTATCATGAGCGACGGACACTCTATTAACGTGTCCCTCAGCACATACGACACTCTGTATCTGCTACCAGTCCACGGAAGCTTCCAAACGACGACACCCATGCGGTATCTGTCTTCATGCATGTTCTTATATAGCGCTTTTAATTGAATAGGGTACCCCTAGCAAGCAATATTGCTATATCATCGGTTGCACCATCGGTTGGCCACGTGTCAGTGGCTCACAACCTGGCAACAGCATCTGCATTGAGCAGGTAAATATGATAGGTCAACGGTTGCAGCGGCCATGTGTCAGTGGCTCACAACCTGCCAGTAACATCTGCATTGAGCAGGTAAATATGATAGGTCATCGGTTGCAGCGGCCACAAGCAAGCGGCTCACAACACGAACAACAATATTAGCATTGAGCAAGTAAATGTGATAGATCATCGATTGATGCGGCCACGAGTCAGTGGCTCGCAACACGAACAACAACATTAGCATTGAGCAAGTAAATATGACAGATGAATATTACAGCAGCTACAAACAATAAGTAGCTCACAATCATCATCATCATCTCAGCCACAAGAAGTCCACTGTTGAACATAGGCCTCTTCCATAAGGGGGTTTTGCCATACTCACCACGCTTGGCAAGCGGGTTGGCGAGCTCACAATACTTTTTTTTTTATAACAATGCGTAGAAATCGTAATTTTTTTCATCGTTATTAAAACTACTTGCATTTTAAATAGTTGACAAATGAGTACTATAAGCCTTTTTTTTTTAATCACTCGGGATGAGACACATGGTTGGTTAGTTAATACTTAGTAATGATCAAACCAGCTACCTGTTTTCAGGCGCACACATTATGGTACATCTAACATGTAACTTGGTATGCAGTACCCAGTGCCACGTACTTAACCAATGTACAATGCTTATAGTAACAGTTGTCACTTGCGTAAGCAACTTGAATAAAATATAAAATCCAAACATAAATTAGAATAACTCGCATCCTGTTATCAGAGTTGAAAGTTTATGCGCTAGGATATTGCAAGGGCCTAATCTTTCACAAGAACGTTCGCATAGGAACGACAGCACGAGATGGTGCTTTTGATTAGGTAGTGATAGCGATCATTTAATAAAATATTTTGCAAAAGGGGTCTTTTAAAGGGGTCTTCAAAACGCGGCATTAACTTACCGCTGCGTTACCCTCACCAGTACACCCGCCTTTCGGCCGGGACAAGATCGCCTTCGCCGAATGAGGTGCCCTCGCGCCCTTTTATCAAGGCGGCCTGGGACCTGCGAGCAGCCTCTTGGATCCGGATGAGCGCCGGCCCAAAGAAGCCGATGTCCAGATCTCGTAGGCACGACGTTGTCTCCTGACAGTCGCGCCCCAAAAGCTATGCAGTAGCTCCAGTGGCGAATTCCCTGTGCTAAGATGTACATTAGAATTAAGCTTGTACCTTTTGTAAATATCCTTTCCAACGGTACTGGTCCTCTTGTCCAAGGTAAGCGACAAGGGAACTTAAAATAGAGTGGTTAAAATGGTCAATTTGAGTGATAGCTATCGGGCTAACAACTGCGGCCAGCACGTAGTTAATCTGCCTAATATGACAGTACCTTTTTAACTCATGGCAGGCAACAGCAACGCACAATTGCTGATTATACGGCTAGGCAATCTTAACATTTTAAAGAACTAGACAAACGTTTTTAATAACTTATCACGACCAGAATCACGTACCGCCTCATACTACTACCATTTTATCGCATCGGTCTTCACTATGGTTGGCATGACCGTTATTATGGTGAAAAGTTTGTATAAACGACCAACAGGACTGACGCAGTATCACTAATGGATTTTGCCCATTGTTTTTTTTTATTTTTTTTATTTAGCTTACTTTATTTATTCAGTCAGTACAAAACAACGTTATAAATTGCACAGAATGTCAAATTACACGTTTAACACGTTAGTTTCAAGGCATATGCTCCCGCGCTGACCATAGAAGTTTACCTACTGTTTAACTGCTCCGTAGTCCTGTTGCATGCTCTCTACTATAAGAGCTCTATCTGTGCAACGCATAGCGGACTCAACAGAGCTACGACTCAACGCGTCCACGCAAGCCACGGACTTTCACGCGCGTTACTCCCGTCAAAGGAATACGTGTGTTTAGATTCACTTAGACCACGTCCACCGCAGAACATTGCAATCATTAGCAATAGTAATTTTAAACCAGCCAATACACTCAAAACTTTTGCAATAACATAACTAACATTTACATGTAGTTCGAAACTGTAATAATGTTAGGCGGTGGTCGTCTAACGATTAGCATAAGCAAACACAAGACGGTTTCTGTAGTAAAATACCACCACAGACCGATCTTCGGGTGAAATAATAGTAGTACTGGACGACTCACTAATGTGTCCTTAATATAAGGTAACTGTACCAGTTGTTGACACGCGTAGGACTTTTAACTTTTATTTTATTTGGCAATGCTTTTTGTTAGCTCAAACCAACGGTAAATCCTTACCCGTCAACAGCATGATAGGCAAATGCATAAAAGGCAAAATTACCCGTGTACTTTTTAAAAAACAGTTTTCAGGCTCATAAAAACTGCCTAACTTGATCTATGTCTTAGAGTTGTTTAAAGTCGCATCATTTAATTTACGATGGGCAGGCTTCAGTTCGCCGTCACACACTTCATGGTGTACGAGATACAAAGATGAATATTTGTTAAGACTGAGCGTCACGTTAGCGCCACAAGTTGGCTCTAAACTGCCCTTAGCAAAGGTTAAGATGTTCCGACCCGTTTATTTTCGAGTCAAAATAAGTCAAACTGTCATTTAAATAAGTTATCATCATCATCATCACTTCAGTCGAAAGACGTCCACTGCCAGACATAAGTTATGCTAAATTTAAACTTTAAAAGGCTAAGAATCCCGTTTATAGCGCGTTGGAACACTTTCACGTTAAACATATTCGAATAAAGACCGTTCGATACGATAAACGCAGTATAGTGTTCATCATTGATTTGAATGCAACAATAATAAGCCGATTAGATGCCAGGGACATGTAAAAACGCCCGCTTTTAACAGGCGGCCCCGTTGGTCAGAAGCAAGACCTGTATCAGACCAGGCGCGGCCAACCCCGCGCAACCACAAGAACACCGGCACACCCCAGCACTGAGGCCGCCGCGCGTGCGAGTGAATGCGACTTACACGGCAACCAATGAGGCACACAGTAGGGCGCTTGTTATATTTACTCTGTAATTAGACTCAAAAGGTTTTTTTTTTTATAGCGCGCGATAGTCGACGCGTATATATACGCGTGTCCATATAGTAGTTGATAACACTATAGACTATTATGTTATAACCGCTCGACATCCTCAAAAACATCGGGTATTTACTCAGTAAAATTAAATAAGCGTTATACATTATTATTATTAAGGTCTAAGGTGTTTAGTAATCAGTGTATGGTTGTCGATGATAGCGCCGATGTCTTGCGCAGACTCCGGTACCTACGATACAAGCGCGAGCGCGGGCCCCGCTCGAGGCCCCGTCGGCGCACACCTTAACGCACAACTCACCAACCGGTGTATCTTCGAACCATCAAAACTAATAATAACAATATTCGATTGATACCGAACCTCGAGGTTGAAATTTTTGTTACACAGAGTTTGTAATGGTAATGTACGAGTCACCAAAATTGATAGGAGTTCCTACAGGGCGGTCGTTGACCTTTGCATTGGAACAATATTTCGGACTCCATGATAAATTTCAATGTTGTCTGGAAGAGATCGCTCCCAAGAGATAAGACCGCCTCTTGGACACCTATTTAAGATTTATCTGCAATTCAGTGAAATTGCTAACGTGGCGTTCAATAAAGCGTATTGTATTTTATAAATGATTTGTTGTATGAACCACCCGTGATAACTTCGCATTCGAATTATTATTATTGTATATTTATTTCAAATCTTATTATTATTATTATTGCCGTGAACCTTACGGACTTCAAGCTTTAGGCACTCTGTGATACCGAATACCTATGGCCCAACCTACCGCAGTACGTGCATTTTTTATCCGACTGCGTGACGCAAAGGAGGGCAATGTGTTTATCATTTTTGGTCTCCTTGGCTCGATTTACGACAAAAGGTGCAAAACGTTGTCTTATTACTCGCCGTATGACAGCGCTTTTTATTACAAACAATTACAACACGCTTTCTTGAAAGATGAATTTTATCTTTCAATGATAGAACTACTTCGACTGTACCTACGCAGCGACGATAGGTACTTTAGTGATTGGACATGGTCATTACAAAAGACCGTACGGACTTCGACTAGGTACTTCGCTTCCGACCGTCCTTAAGTATTATGCTCGGCGGTGAACGGTGGCACGGTGGCGAAAAGTTTTAACATTATAACATAAATCGCATATGACGTAATTACTCGGTTTTCTCGCAATATGAATTAGGTCACGTAAATTGTTTTAGACTTTCGCGATTTTCACACATAGTTATAACGTTATCGGGATCTAGACGCAATAAAAACATATTGATAATTTACCTCGACGTCTCGGCCATGCTTCAACGGCCGCGGTCACGAGTAGACCGCTGTTATAAATATAGGTCAAGTAACATAAACTAAGTATTGAATTTGCTCGTCTGAGACGGAAAAGCCACCATTAGGTAACTTTGACTTGAAATCTATCCAAGTCATATTTACGTCACTAAAGTTATCAAACTACAAGCAAGTATAACTTCTTAATTTTGACGAAGTAGGTATTGAAAATAGTCGGCAACGTCACCATTACCAAGCACAATAGGTAATTCTATTATTATTACGACTATAGCCGTTTCGTCGGTTTAGATGTTAAGGTTATTACGGGTCAAATTCTGGTATCGGGTCGCTAAGACCTACATACCTCAGTGATGGTGGAACGACATACCCGGTATCCATGGGCGTTATAAACGCCACGCTCACTTGTGTCGACGGCGGCGGCGGCGCCCTGTAGCGGCGAACGGCGGCGGCGGCTCCCTCCCATGCGCGCGCAGTTGCGCACGCGTCAGGCAAGCCATGAGGCCACACCCGCCGTTGGCGGCGACGCCCTGACCGCCAAGACCACCTGGCGTCACGTGCTGTGATACCGGAGAACCTGAGCCAGCTGAGGGGCTGGCGCATCCGGCGTCAGCTCCACCGACGATGGTACTACATGTGGCACCGCTTGATGACCGGTGGCGGCAGGTGTCCGAGTACTCGTGACCTTCACGAGCCCCGTTGACACGCAGCACCAGGCATAGCGGCGTAGGGCGCACTTCCGTGCGCTCTTTGATGGCAGCAGGCACGCCGCTCGTACGCATCCCTTTCAAGGTCACGCACTCGTCGCTTTTATTACTCTTCTAAATTAAATAGAAGTTCACGGCGTATGCGGCAAAGTTCGTCGTCAATTGTTTCATACGTAAAAACAATACACAGAATACACTGCACACGACACACTCGCGAAAAATGGGTATTGTAAATACATTTCGCGTACGTATTAAATAGTAAGATAGGCGTTAATGTTCAATCCCACTTCTGAACTGTACGGGCGTAGGAAAATTAAAGTCCATCAAATAATGCTCGTACGTTATAATTAGTAGTGGGAAAGGTAATGCAATACATATACGAATATCACTCGCGAGACGTAGGTATGATAGCGGCGCGAAGCGACGTGCTCCTGCTCCTGGCGACCGTTGCTAACTGCGGGGCGCCTCTTGTTCATACACGCGGCGCTGGTGCGGCCCGCGCCCCTCGTCCCTCGACAGGCCCGAACTCACGCGCATTCTTACAATACAAAGTTACAAAAACCTATTTATAATTAATATTATAAATGATAATGTATGTACTTCTGCACCTGTACCGAAGCGCTTTTGCAACCTTAAAATTGAGTTGTTATAATCCATTAATTAATATAATATAATATAATATAACACTTTAATTCAGACATTGTCCGGTAAGTTAGTTACAATAAAGACTTAAAAACTAATGTTAGTAGGTAGGTAAGGCAACAAATATTTAATAATAAATTACGGATCGCGGAGGACATGTAGCTGAGTCCACCGGCGCATCAGCGCGGTGTCCCAGCGGTCCGCGAACA
This sequence comes from Ditula angustiorana, assembly GCA_963691745.1. Classification (NCBI taxonomy): domain Eukaryota; kingdom Metazoa; phylum Arthropoda; class Insecta; order Lepidoptera; family Tortricidae; genus Ditula; species Ditula angustiorana. The sequence continues at coordinate 5,890,402 of OY829483.1, forward strand.
CACTAAGGAGCTTGTTGGCGCACCGCTTGCGCATTATAGCAGCGAAGCCGTCAGTCTGCGCCTCCGCAAACATCCCCGACGCACTGCAGCGCCATGGCAGACCCAACAGAACTCGAAACGCCTTGTTGTATTGAACACGTAGGTCGCTGTACGTCCGCTGCGTAAAATTAGCGCACAAACCGCACGTGTAAAAATATTGGCAATACGCCTTAAAGAGCGTTACTTTTACTGATTGAGTACATCGTGCGAATCTGCGAGCCAACATATTGCATCGGACAGCCAGCGACCTACGTTCCCTCTCCACATCACAATTGTCCTTTAAATCGTATTATAGTCTATCTTCATCTATTTACATAAATACGAGAAGGGACCGTTTAAAATTTGACAGAATTTATAGTACTTGCACATATATGTTTTCAGAATAAATGACATTACAATAAATAAATAGCATGTTACTTCTTTTGTTACAATGACTTCCATGGCAGGGATTCCTTGTCATAATGAGTTTCAACATGAAAAGGTTACACAGTGGAAAATGATTCAAATATAGTTTTCTACAAGTTATTAGGTTATTATGGCTCAAGTTTGGTCATCATCATCATCATCTCAGCCACAAGAAGTCCGCAGTGACCGGTTGAAAGCAGCATGCAACCAGCGCCTTCCTGCCACCTGTATGAGGTCATCCGACCATCTTGTGGCTGGTCGTCCTACGCTGCGCTTGCCAATACGCGGCCGCCATTCGAGAACTTTTCGACCCCATCGGCCATCAGTCGGCAAGTTTGGTGCTTTGACAATATTGTAATTTTTTACAAGATGGCGATCGGTGGTAGTTGCTGCTTATCATGTTACAAACGTATTTAAATGTGAATGATAAAATAAAATTGTCAAGAGCTTTCTTTGAACCCGTTTGGTTATTCCATGAATAAATTTAAATACCTTACCGAGAAAATGTATTAATTTTTGGGACTTAAAATATGATAAATGATAACGTAAACCATCTTTAACAGGACCAAAGAATGTTTTATGACTATCAAACAATCAGTGAATGTTAAATACGGAAACGAATTACAATTTTAATATTTACTTTGCGTTAGAATACAGTATGCTTTAATTAATACCACAATACAATTTGACAGAATTACAGATAAATCTTAAATATGGGTAGCCAAAAGGCAGTCTTGGGCGGGCGTTAATGTGTTGCGTTGTAAAATATGGAAACAAAAAGTTACAGTGCCAATAGTTTTTCTGTGGAAACTTTGCTTTATTATTGTAGTATCGATAGTGTAAACTATTTCAGCAATTTCTTCGTCACTATACTTGCCCCTGTGTCGTAACAAAAAAAATCATGCGACCTTAATTTTAAGCTTCATTATTTATAACCTGTTACTCGCATTGCTAATTGCCGACCAATGAGAAGGGTTTAGTGTTACAAAGAAGGAGAGCTCTAGGATGTAGACTCATTTTGTATATGATTCAATTCCTCTAGAAATTTACGTTGCCCTGAGGTCTAACAGCCGGCAAAGCTTTTAAGCTTACATAGTCAGCAGTAAAGGCAGGGATAGTTGTATTATTTAATTGAAATTCTAACTTCAGAACTTAAAAAAAGCATCATTAGTGGTCAACGAAATAAAAAACAGGTGAAAATCACATTCTTTTTTTTCACGTAATAGAAATATCCCACCTTCAGGGTGGTAGTTATAGACCTAGCTCAAGCCCCAGTTTCAAACTAGCATATTATAAGACATAAAAAAAGATCCCACTGATCTCTACTTCTTTCGTCTTTAATGACAGGCTGTCAAAGTCAATCTTTTATTGTTAATTTTTATTTTATAAAATGTAGCAACACTGTTATGCGCTTCTTCTCTTCACAATTTGGATTTAATGTTGATGATGTCATAGTTTTCAATATTTATTTTAATTACATTCTATTCATACATTTACTATACAGCAAAGTAAACACAGGCGATGATTAGTTTGCTTTTCAAAGTAAGGAAAAAACGCTAAAATTCACCCTATAGCGGAAAATTACAAAATAAACAGACATTTTATACAGCCCTTCACATAAAATCTTATTTCTCTATAAAGGCTTTTATACCGAAAAACGACTTAGTTTAGGGACTATAAGGACACTAAAAATCCGATGATATAGGACATTGGGAAGCCTAAAACCTTTGTAACGACGACGCAAACCCGAAGGCAGAAGCCATATGAAGATTAATGATCTAAGAAAACCGTCCTGTCAAATGCTAATGGAACCACATCAAGAAAAATAAAGGTTTAGTAACCATAAACGTAAGCAATTTAAATAAGTGTCTTTCTAAAAAAAACTCGTAATGTTCTGAACTTTTCGGGCATTCAATGGCTTTTATTAGCAATTGGTTGCCTAACATCTCAATTAGGGAGTGCATACCCGATTATTTCTTCTCTGAAATAACAAGTTAAAAGCGGTTATTATTAGAGAATATAACCGGATTTGCATTCCCTAATCTCAATCTCACCTCCTGGTAACGGATGGCGAGGTCTATGCCTACGAACACCTACGCACCTTCATCTTTATTATCTTTATTATCTTTACCTTTTTTAGCTTCTTCTTTACATAGAATAAAGTAAAGTCGCTATCCATTCCTGTCTGTCCTGAATCTTTAACGTGTATCTTGGGCCGCCTTTTTCTAATAAAACACGCAACGGATTTTGTTACAGACAGTCTTTTAACAGTTTTCACTGTCATTTAGGGATTTTTTACGGAATGTTTTCATCTGCATTACACCCCGATTGCACACGTGCAAAGCCGGGATGAGGCGCTAGTATAGTATAAAACAAAGTTGCTATGCGTTTATGTCTGTCCTTACATTTTCGGCCACTTACGCCTTCTAAGCCACGCGCCCATGCAGCAGAATTTGATGCGGTTTCACTGTCATGTAGATAATTTTTTAAGGAAGGTTTTTATGTACATTACATCTTAATTGGACTAGTGCAAGCCGGAGCGGGTCGCTAGTATTTATAAAATTGTATATCTGGTGATACTCGTATGTACATTAACATCCCAAAATACTTCTTTAAAAATCAATATAGTCTGGCAACTGTACGCCGATGCTGAAAACTTTGCAGTTTATTTTTGGAATGATGTCTTCGTCGACACTTGTTTAGCTGATTTGAAGGTAAAACCAGTATTCAATGGAGAATAAAGATATAAAACGGAGTAGAGAGTAAGAACAATATTATGATGTTGATAAGCAGTATTATAGTTTACAGGCAATAACAAGAATTTGTTTACATTTTTCACGCTTATTCACAGAATATTTGCGACCTCCGCTGTACATTTTCATAGTGGTAGAGCCGCATTGTAACCAATTAAAGGTTGCAGTATGAATGGGCAAGCTCGAACAGGGTAGCATCTACTGCTTTACGCCAGTATTTTGCGGGAGTGCAGACTTGCAAAATACCGGCGTAAAGTTTACTACAGTACTCGCTACTGCCTGCTGCTTCGTTTCATACGGTGAGTGAGACATCTTGAGGCCCACGGGGAAAGGGGACCTATAGGGCGACAATGGATCAGCGATTCTTTTGAGGTCATTGGTTCCTAAGAGCGGCGTTGATCCGCCTCCGCCTTGACTCCCTGTCCATAAACTAACGTTAAAATAGACTTCGGCTTTTTTTGATAGAATGCGCTATTTTCGAATAAAATTCAGCTCCATTTTTATTATTCTCTATTTAAACTACGGTCTGTTTTGTGAGCTATTTGTTTGCTATGCCAGGGGCATCATTGTAATTGTGTATTAATTTGTAATAGTGGATTTTATAAACGCTACGAAATTAATTGAAACGGAAAATAAACTCAGAAACCAGTAACAAAGTAGTAATAGCCCTCTCCATAGGGAAACATAATATACGTGTGAGTTTTAATTACTTTTACGTTCTTGTTAGGATACAATATGGAAACGATAATTAAAAAGAGTATTTTAATCAATATAGGCCGCTTTTGTGAATTAAACCTTATATTTTGTTTGAAACCCTTGTACAGTCAGCGTCAAATATACCAGAACGGGCAACATGGTCAAAAATATCTGAACACGCTGAGCGTAATTGACAATAGAGTCGAGTTCAGATATTTTTGACACCTTGCCCGCTCTAGTATATTTGACGCTGACTGTACATAATATATACATACTAAGAATACAATGTTTGTTTTACATACACGCGTTTGTTTTCCAAGCTTGCTTTCACGCTGGTATTTATTCCGGCTTGTTGTTTTGCTAACGGACTCACTTACTTATGAGCTTGCTTGCACGCGTGCTTCTATGCCTGCTTGCATGTCTGCTCAGATGCTTGCTTACATACTTGCTTAATGATTATTTTAAATCCAATATTTTTATTTAAAAAAAACACATCAAATTAAATTACAAACAATCAAACTTAAAATCTAACAATAAATAATAAACATAGGTATATTTAGACAGTACAATAACACAAACAGAATTAAAACTATTGCAAACACTAACTTAACCTAAAAAAAACCCCACTCCGCATCGCACCTGGCTTAAACGCGCCCATTACGCTTGCCGCGTTGCCCCGCTGTATAGCCAGCGAGATTTGCTGAACCAGGTACGACCCGGAGCGAGGGTCGATGATTATTTTTATTGTATTGTGTTGCATTCTTCATTCGTACCGTGTATATAGCCAAAACAGATAACCTTACCGTACCTAATGCAGGTCCGTCCGAATAGCTACCACCATCTTGCTCGTTAATCATGCCGCTAAGCAGCAGTGATTGCACTGTTGTGTTCCGGCGTGGAGAGCAAGACATCCGGTGCAATTACTGGCACAGGAGGTATTCTATCTTAGCCTTCTAGTTTGGCAACGCATCTGCAATCTCCTTACTGTTGCGAGTGTCTATAGGCGGTGGTGATCACTTACCATCAGGTGACCCACTTGCTTGTTTGCCTTCCTATTTTATATTAAAAAAAAACATCGTTGTCAAAATGAAAAACAAAACCTAACATTTTATTACTTCGTCAGGACATTAATAATCTTTTTAATTACTAACAATGCAAATCAACTACTCGTTTACACAGTTCATGTTGGACGTTGTGCTAGTAGGTAACTAATTAATGAATGGTTTTTTAAATTAAAACTTGAGAGCCATACAATTTCATTACTTTAATTGTCGGTCTATAAAAGGTAATGTTTAGTAGCCACCAATTACTTAGATTAAAACATGGGTCAGGCCGAAGCTGTCCAATTAAAATCGTCATCCGAATCCCAATTTGTCCAAAATCCACAAAGCCCTCAATACTCCACCTGAGTCAACAAAACAGGGAGAAACAGCACTTAAATTGTACAATAAAAAGAATACTCCGTGTAAATAAATAAGCAATTAAGGCTACGTTATCACAAATTCTCAAATTGTTGTTTATCGCCCGAAAGAAGAGTACGGATGAATATTTCCTGGAATGATTCAAAATTTTCCTCTCGCCAGACGAATCGGGAATTTCCCGGCAACAATAGAAGCAAAACATAAATACGGAAAAATTCCAATTTCAAAATCTCCAGCAGTACTGTCTGTTGACATAACGGTTGATTCTGTTGCGTTTACTTTTAACCCAATGTAGCCCACATTCTCAATTTGAAACCTAATCTCTATGAACCACGTAACATCGATAGTGTTAAAGTTGTAGTGATCTATTGACTTTTCTTTATAGTTCTTATGATGAAGCAGTTATAAAAATCGTAGTACCACCACTTTACGGTTGAAGTCATGAATGTTATGATCCACAAACAGATGGAATGGAACGATAAAAGCACATGGAGATAGGTTGGGTAAACGTAGGGTTAACGTTATGAAAGTGTTTAAACTATTATTGTTGAGACTCGGGATCAGAATTCATAATAAATTGTTTTAAACTTTCGCGACTTTCACAAATATTTATAACATTATCAGGACTGTAGCGCGATAAAAATATATTGTTGATTTACCTCGACGTTTCGGCCATGTTTCAATGGCCGTGGTCACGAGTAGACTGAAGTGGAGGGTATTACTTCTGTTTAGCCGCGCGAGTTTTACGAACTACCCGCACTTTGTCTTGTTTATTTTCCACCGGCATATCACTACACCGACACACAATGCTCAGAATGTCCGACGATTTATCCGAAGATATGTCTCGACGCTTACAGTTGCTGATTACAGGATTCCATGATGAAGAGAGTTTATATCCGTCTTCCCGGTTGAATTTTTTGTACTTTTTAATTTCAACCGCTTCACGTACTATTCTAGGATAATAATGTCGTTCTGTAGAGAGGATTTTAGGGTTATGAAGCTCAATCCAATGGTTTGGTCCCGATTCCAGCAAATGCTCGGCAATAGCAGATTTGTTCACCTGGCCATTTTTGACAGCTGCGATATGTTCCTTGACCCTTTCCGCTATAGTTCGCTTCGTCTGTCCAATGTTACAACAATAACAATGTAACTTCAGTCTACTCGTGACCACGGCTATTGAAACATAGCCGAAACGTCGAGGTAAATCAACAATATATTTTTATCGCGCTAAAGTCCCGATAATGTTTTAGAATTCATAATGTTTTAGGATCCTTCGACTATCATGGGACTTCACAATAATCTAAGATATAATGTTCCATTTATTATGGCTGATGATGAGAGTTCGATACAAATGTAAACATGTGTAAACTATGACCTTATTTTGTTAAAATCAAACCAATTTCAGTAAAGCTGTACAATTTTTGTTATTAGTAATTACCAACTGAAATTTTATCCTATAGATATTTGTGACACCCAGTCTCATTACTAACCGTAACTTCACGTCTATAGCCAAAAATGCTACAAAATCTATACCAAGCTAAACTATGAATTAATTTAGCATAAAAGCAACGATTAATCAACGTCACTTTTAAAAATGAAAAACAGATGGTATTGTCGGTAGACAAATTCTAATTTCCAATAAAAATTCAATAATAATTAAAACGTCATCAATTCAAAAACACCCTTACGTTTCAGATTATTATTGCTTCGGGTCAGGTAAACACGAGTTTGATTTCCATCGCTCGCGTCGCCCGATATTCAAATTAGAGTCTGTTCACAATATTTCACACACAACGCACATGAGTGCACATTGTCATGACTACGCACTAGTGTGTGAGATCACAATAATCACGGATAATTCAATCAAATACGGAGATAGCACGATATAATGATGGTTAATTCAATACACGTTAATGCTCTGCTAGGTTTGAATGGAAATGATAGAGATAGGTAGGTACATTGAGTTTGATAACCAAACTCGGGGTTCTAGTGATTTGATATCGATAAATATGATGTCGATGTTTATGATATATACCGATTTGAAATTCTCTACTAGTCTACTAAGTCTATTAGTATAAAGAGGCACGGTATCATAATAGATATTTTCATCGTGACTGAAATCTTTATTACCGAAAACATGGAAAAAAAATGAATTGTTTATTATAAAAAACCATTTTAAAGTAATAAATCAATACATTTAATTTATGGGAGCCAAAACATTGAAAGTGGAGTACGATACACATATAAAAAGCGTTAAACGAATTTATGAGCTATGTTGAAGGTAAGGTAAATCTTATGACGAGGTACTTTTTAGTATACTAAGGTATCTAAAAGTAAGCTATCAAGACTCACATTGATTTTCAAAACACACCTTTCAATAAATGTTCCATCAGCGTCCAGCAATCGAGTTCGCAAAATATTATCCTAGCTCAGAGCTGTGCTGTGTTCCCGAAGGAAGCAAAATTCAGTATGCATTTTGCTGCTGCTCTATTTTTATCTTCCTATGCGAGGAAGGCTCCCGAGGCTCGATCAATGTATTGTATTGTAGTACGCATCAGAAGAGAAATCTCTTATTACGATACTGTGTTTTAAGGATTGTACCAACGCTAATTAGCGTTTCAACTTTTGAATAGTTACAAAAAAGTGTATCTACTTTGATGATCCTGCTATTTTATTTGCCTTTTACATCTGCTTTATTTCTTTGCGTATAAATTTGAAATTTATAATACATACATACATAAAGTCACGCCTGTTTCCTGAAATAAAACATGGCTTTATTCATACGAATTTTTATTGCTATTTCATTTTAGAACTTTGCAAGGCTTTATCATTGCGTTTGATTATTTAGATAATTTAAAACATGTCAAATAAATGGTTCTTGGAAAAACAGTTATGACCATAAACTTATAATTTTTTAAACATTAGATGTAAAGTTACGCTAAGGATACGACGAAGCTCTTGGTGTTTCCTGACAAATTGCTGTAGCGTTGCTTGCATACTTCACGCTCACTAAAAAGGATAATTATGTATTGTACAAACCGTACCCAATGAATAAATACTTAAAGACGCCGAACGTTTGTAACTCTTTCATTGCCGGTAAAAATGTGAAGTGACAAGACCACAACAAAACTTGATGATGATGATAGAAAGTTGTACATGAATCAATATTATCAATAAATACATATTATTATATTTAATTTGAGAAATTTAAAATCCACTTGATCACCATAATATCAGGCTAAAGCCGTGCACTGGGCCTTTTAAAAGTTTCTCTATGACAGTCGACCTTGTGCTGCTCGCAACCATCGGGATTCCGCGACCCAACCACCTTCACGCGAGAACCTTTCCCCAACAGCCTTACGCTCGATCATTAAGCATCTATTAAATCCTTCTACACCTCAATAAGGATTTCAAATACCTACGTCAACACGAACGTTAAATTAGTGAGTACATACTAAACCGACCGCGGCCAAATGTCAAAACGAACACGACACGTATAATTTACTTAACGTACGCAACTTACGACTTACGGACAAATTTCTATTGATTTCACTCGCCGGCCGACCATGTGTCACCGGCAGACCAATGGTATTGTATTTAGATGTATAAACAGTGCCCGATCAATAGCAATCAACTAAGAGACGCGTGCTGACCCATATAAATGACCGGAGAGGCTCTTTACCTGTGCTTAGTGACTGACCGAAAAGGCTCATTTATGTTTTTTAACCTAGCCATTACGTTGTTCTATAAGTCTTCTGCAAGCAGATAGTTTTGCGATACCTTGTGTAGCTTATTAGCGTGCGTGACTGGTAAGTAGGGTTAAGGTTTGCGTGTCTACTTTATTACGTTTTCTTACCTGAATAAATTCGTTTCACATGTCATACAGCTCATTGCAATTGTAATTTATGAATGAACCTTTTGTACTTTTCGCACCGGTAGAATGAATGTTCTATGTGACAAGTCTACTAAGGAATTATGATTATTAACACTTTTGGATTTCACGTGTTTAACCGACTTCATAAAAGGAGTAGGTGGTTATTTTTATTCGTCCTACATTTTTGACCTTTAATCACGTACAGCGCTTCTTCTTAAGGAGCGTGGGGGGATGAGAGTTGTTATTGTCAAATCTCAGTAACAAAACCGGGTAAGAATATTTCGGTCAGCGTAGAGTTCTGTAGCCGTTACAGTGGGCTCACGAAAACAATGAGACCATGTTCTAGTAAACTGGCAAAAGACATTTCTTTACTCATAGATGTTTGCGCTGACGTTTTAATTATTTAATAGGTACAAACTCAAGAATCGATAAAGCCTTCTTAGTTGTGGTAGTTTTTCTTTTACCTTCGTTATAACTTGAGATATTTTCCACACTTTTATTATTTTCAGTTTTCGCTGTACAGTCAAGGAAATTGAAACACGTACCACCGTAGAACCCAGTCGAAGAGACATACGAATGACATTTGTATGACATAGTCTGGCGTTTATCGCGTCGCGTCATTGCGATAGGGTTCTAAGGTGGTACGTGAATATATTTCCCCTAATGTACAGCTATTATATAGGGAGAGAGACCTTACACATTTAGATCTCAATATTTCCAAAACGATACTTTTAACTCTAAAATTAATAACTACACATAATATTTTTCTAACAACAATCTAATAATTCTTCATTTGATGTTGTAAGATATAAAAAAAAAATATATTTTTTGCGTGAGTCTCTAACGTTCCCCATAACTTTGCTAGTCTTTAAAAAAAGCAACTGTGACCTACTGACAGTTAGATTCCTAGTTCTGCAATGGAACCCAAAAGAAGAATTATATTGTGGCATCACATTTTTACAGAAACAAAACATTTCCAAGCACAAGACGGGCAAATACAGGCGTAGTTGCACAATTAATTTTCTCAGATTCCTGTTACTGAAATTGCAGCTTTAATGTTGGCAGCGTAAATGGAGGAACTTCACTTTTCTTAATTAACAACGAAGTTGTTATATTAATTAAATCTGTCGTACTTGATCCTAGTAATAATGATCACTAATGACCGTCTAAAAATGCACAGTGTCTTTGAAGCCCGGAATACACGTGCCTGTAACCTACACATTTTTGTGCCAGTAGCTGGCATACGTGTGTCACGTTTCATACAAATCTAACACAAACATACCACCAAACTACCGCTACTACTACGCTACTTGCACCAAAGCGTTCTAGCTACGGGCACGTATATTTCAGGCATAATCATGCGGAGCTGACAAAAAGTCAATCTTCTAAATGTATTCAGGGTGATCTGAGATTAATATTACGCCATATACTTTATTATTATAATAAGATGAGGTCTGTCCAATCAGAACGATCAAAGAGCTGTTTCGGAGTTGTAAGGACTCGACAAAGGCGATCGATGTCCTAATTAAGATTCGATGTAGTCCGTCCGCAGCGGTAGTGTAGCCAAGTTGACAGAGTACACTTGTTCCTGAACTTTCTTAAGTCTATTATTATAACTTATCGAACTCTTAATTACCCACCCAACTATGATGGATACTTATAATTTTCTTTTAAAACCATTGAGAGATTTTACAGCCAACGCGCTACTTTAGTATTTTGAATTGAAATTAGAAATTAACAATTTAAAACTGTAAATTTAATATTTCGAAAAAACATTGTCTAATATGAGACTTTCTGGTTTGGTACGGTACATTATTTAGACAACAGGAGATTTCTATTTTATCTGATTAATTAATCGATAGAAATTTAGAGAATTTATAATCGCATTGTTTTACAATTTTGCTAGCAAGAACTTTAATTCTAAATTAATGTATATGTATATTTTTTTGTATTCTTTACGAAGATTTCCACATGGTAGGCTTAGGTTTGATCACAGCAATTATATGCCTGGTTGATTTTCAAACGACTCAAATGTTTCATCCACAGTTACTCAAATGTACGTAAATTTGCAAAGATACCACGGATGGACTTATTTATTGCAAACAAGTAAATAAAGATAATGAAGTCTCTCGTTGTAACCAATATTCGTAAATCCTATATTATTTATTATACGAGCAATATTTTTTGATATAATTAAATTTGTTTTTAATCGTATTCTCGGAAAGGGCTCTAACGTTTTCAATTATATTTATAATACAGGGTTTTAAGGGCAAAAGATGGATCTAGCTAGCTCTCATTTCTAGGAAAAAGCGTTTGTTTTGTGTTTTATACATCTGAACTATGCAGAGGTCGGTGGACCGGTCCCCTTTACCACTAAACTTAAAAGTGCCACAATTTAAAATCATTGTACAGTTTTTCATGCAAAAATGTGACAAATATATTAAATTGTAGCACATGTACGTTTCAAGGTACAGTACAGGCCCCAGGTACTATTTGAAGTGTTAATTACTTATTATGCTGTAAGGTTTAGATAGGAAAGCAAAATGTGAATTTGGGACTATACGGGCCGCGCGGAACACAATTTTAATATTAAGTAAGAAATCACAAAAACATAATTTATACAAAATGTTAGCAAGAATAATTAAAGAAGCAGCCTTTCTTTTCGTTAAATATACTATAAATCTGTACACTCTTGAATAAATAAAATAAATCTATTCAATTTATTGAGATACAGTTGTTTGAAACTTATTTTATTTTTAATATGTTGTTTTGGTATTTTTACCCGACTGCTGCCAGAAGGGAAGGTTATAATTTTTTACAATAAAATGTCTTCTATAGCAAAAAAAATCAGAAAACGCGATTATGATTTAAGTACATTCTTCACGCAGCGACAATATACTTACTTAAGTAGTTTTTGACAAAAAATGTTCATTTAAAGCTAATTTATCTGCTGCGCTTTAAGTTATAAGATGTACTTGTTTATTGTTTTTCGTATAAAACAGTGACATTGGTTTTTGGGTCGATTTCAGTAATTACTAATTCAGTAAACTATTGATTCCTCAAATTGCTCCGTATTCGATACCACACGTTCATTGTTAAAATTATTTCAAACGTTTTTATTTCCAAATAATACAGTCTGAGTGTTTTGTTGCGTCAAATTTCCAGTTTTTACGGAAAATGAACAGTGTTTTAGCCAATTCCACGGTTTTATTGTGAACGTTTTTTTCCACGCAAACTCCAATAGTTGCGAAAAAAAAATTACTAAAATTCAAAGTTGTTTTCTCATGTTATTTTCTTCATTATTGGTTTCAATATCTTGAACACATGGTTGCAGCAGCAGAGATGTTTTTACCATCTCTTCAGAAAACAGAAAAAAGCGTAGCTTCGAAATTTAGACAGTGTCCAAAAAACCGACGACCTGCATGACATAATACCTAGCTTTGGATCGGATAATCAGGAACCTAATTTAGATTAAGTAGATCCTATAGATTCCTATTGATTTTTTTTTGCAAATCGAGATTAAAGGTGTTATCCGCAGGTGGAAGCCGTTTAATGAAGAATCGAAGACGGCTCCAATCTTTGTAATAAGACGATCCTAACTGCAACGGAAATTGAAAACGCCTGAACAAGTTACCTTAATATGTACAAACCTTCAATTTTAATGACAGATTGGATTAAGTTATTTTCTTACAGTGCTAAGTATAAACTTCGAGTTGCCAATAAGAGGGAAAACTGCGGAGCTATTGTAAATCATATTGTAAATAATAGTCTTTTATTTCAATTAGTTATAAACTTTATGCTTTACTTGTACTAAAATTTGTCATCAATTTAAATCTAAACTGAATTGCTTCTTAAACTTGTACGTCAAAGAAATGATAATACACCTAGATTACGGCAGCTGTTTACTTGAAATCTTAACTATGTCAAGATTAAGTTAGTGCAAAGCTTCCGTCTTGCAATAGCAATAGAGCTTAATAAGCTGCAGCTGAACTTCGTAACAAGCTGTAAGCTGTTACCTCTACTTATCACTAACTAGTAGGTACGGTGAGCTCACTAACATAAGTATCCACTTTCCTATAAAGCTAGTATAGCGAAGTAGGTACTTAAGTTGGGGCACTGACTGTACATAGCCTGGATTAGGTGCATACTGCACTTGATTGACTACGTATAGTTGACCAAGTAATTGCTTAACCACTTATGAACCTTATTCCTTTGCAATACGGTCGAAAAGTGGTCAAGCAGTTTCTTGATACAGTAACTAACCAAATTTTTACAAATACTTTTTATTACTTTCTTATGTATAACTTAAGTTAATAAAGTTTAAGGTACAATATTGAAAACAGAAGTGTACAAAAGGATTTAATGTTTTAGCACTTCCAATATTGAAACCTTAAGCACTATGAAAAAGAGCGGGCGGTGCAATTATTTGATAGGTAGTTAAAAATCTCAAAAATACTACTACACAAAAACACTGCATTACTATGGCCTATTTTAAATGTTTATAACATTCAACTCCTTTATTTATTCTACTAGCTTTTGCTCGCGACTTCAAAAACGAAGATTTTGGATGTAAACTAACTCCTAACACCTATGACTCCCTTAAAAAGTGAAAGTTCCAAAAATCTTATTTCTGTCCCGCTTTAAATTTCAAATAAATAAAATAATAAAATGGATTGAACATTTACTGGCGAGCTGCGATACAACTTGCATGACCAGTGACCACAGAGTTAAGAGAGATGTCATAAAACAGGAAAATGGGAAATGGCAGCCATCTTGACATCTCAGGCATTTTGGCATTTCCCAGCGGTGAAAGCTATGCGTTGTCTGCCACTCAGTAAGTCAGTTACGATTTTTTGATGTGTACAGTCAGCGTCAAATATACCAGAGCGGGCAAGGTATCAAAAATATCTGAACTCGACTCTATTATCAAATACGCTCAGGCATGTTCAGATAAACAAACAAACTTAGCCGACCATTAGAGAGGGGACTGAGACAAATTGTCTATGCTCAAAAGAAATAGATATATCCACTTCATAGTACTATATGCCTCCTTTTCGAAAAATGACACTTCCTCGCAGTTCCGTTTTTAGTGCTGACAATGTGTCTTCGATTACGAGTACCTATACGTCATTACCGAAAATTGTATTCTAAGTTATAAAATGTTTATTTGACTTCTTTCCATTTACTTCCGACTTATTACGTTTAACTTATAAGTTTATAAGTCGCTCAGATTAACACACAGAAAGTTTTCACTCATCAATTATCTCCAGTTCGCGGAACTTTGACACATTAGAAATGCAAATATATTTTATATGTTAATTTCTCAAAACAAATTATCTCCTATAAGCAAACTTTTAGAACAGACGTAGTTAAAGAGAAAGAAAAGTTCAGAAATTCCTCGTATGAGGGGGATTTCCTTTGGGATTTCTTCTAAGTTTTTAATGTTTTATAAAATCAGAAAAACAAAACGCATTAAGTATATCACAGCGGATTTCCATTACAACTTCAACACACAACATTATCTGGTAAAAATTGTGCACGTGATAAAAATAAAACTTTTCAAAGATTCTACACTTGAATTTTGTTCGCTAGGAATTTCTCGTGGATGAGCGCTCTGGGAGATTTTTCTAGAGTTTATCGTCTAGAAAATCTCTTTATTACGCGAACGATATTAAAGATTTTTGCAATTTACGAAGTCGCTAGTCATGCGATACTTTATTAATTTCAATGAAACTAAATAAGATTGTAGTATCTATGTCTATGCTCTGCTTAAACACCTATCTACTACAATTATTCAGCAATCCATACTTTGAGAAAAAATATAAATGCCAAATTAGCTCTACCCCTCTGTTACTTCTTCACGGCAAAACTGCTGGCTGACCCAATCCTCCTATATATGACAGGGTGATAGTCAGCATTATGAAAATAGTAATAATGCTTGCATACTTTATTTTTCTTTTTGCTGCAATTGACTCTTGTTAATTTACTTAGATTTAAGAAGTTATGAACTTTATTGAAGTAAAGATTTTTTTCTTTTTGATAGTTCCCGGGGGATAGTGTAACATTATAATTATAATAGTATGTTGGAATGTTTGTTCCTCAATCAAGCATTAAAGGCAAAACTATTTTCAGTCCCTTCCTGGCCCTATTAAAATCCTTTTCCATGCACTCGACTAAAGGCTATGAAACCTGTAACTAACCTCCATCACGCACCCTTTGTAGTCTCGCTTAGAGAAAGCTTCAAATAGAAGTAGATAAGGTAGAACTTAAGGAGAAGGTATACCTTCTCGTGAAGTTTTTCTATGCAATTGACATGTATAGTCGACCAAGTAATTGCTTGTCCACTTTTGAACCTTACGTCTTTGGAATACGGTCGAAAAGTGGTTAAGCAATTTCTTAGTCGACTATACAAATACCTTAATAATCTTTAGGTCTCTGAGCTATAAATTAATACATTTTTTTTCAAATATTTTAGACTCTTATATTTACTTTTTGTCTGTTCTCAATACAAGTTTAATTGGAAGAGATTCCTCACAGGAATTATTTCACCTTTGAATGTGGTTGTCTGTCTGCTTGGTGGTTATTTCAGGTGTTAATTTACTTTAAAAAAAGTATCGTTAGCATGCATTTATTCATTCAGCGGTGAAACACAAAGTTCTATAGGAGCAAGTTCCATGCATATTCCAGAAACTTGAAACGGACTACATTTTCTGCACTAGACTTATACAAACTTAATATGCAAGTTAAATTCTTGCTTATTTTTAACTGCATTATATTGCCTTGGGAATTTCCTTACTAAGTAGGTATTCTACCTTATCAGTCAGCATATTATTATGACATGATCACCTCAAGCTTTAATTGTACACGTTATTACTAAACGAAAAGAAAAACATACGGAAACGGTTAGCAATAGACAATAAACAGTTTTAAGTGGTATTAAGAATATGCTGATCGTTTAGAAAAGCGTTAAAAATCTGTTAACATAAATACGTACATGTATATACATAAATGTACGAGGAGATGCTTCAAAAATATGTCATATCAAAAAAACGCTATTACTAGAAACTAATTCCATATCGACAAAAACAAGTTTAGTATTCTCATCGATAGCACAATTATTTGCGAAAATGTAAATATCGAAAAATGTAAACAAAATAAAAGCTGTTTCTATTTTTGTTATCAAATGAGTCGTACCATTCATACTTTTACAGCTGCAGCAATATTTGTTTGTGACAGTTATCACAAACATCTGTAAAATCACACGGGAAAAAATGTTACAATGTCGCCATTGATTTTTACCGGAATACGATGCTTACACGGAATGCATTATGTACTATTATATTGATGAATGTAAAATAAAATGTTGGACACAAAACAAACAAATGTAGTACATTGTGATCGATCCTAGTCACTCTAGATATTTGGAAAAACTCATACGTTTTAAGAGAACTATGAACCCAGCCTAAAAAAGCACTCTCCTTATAAACGGCGATGATGTTTTCCACCCTCTAAACCTTAACCTATATAGCCATGGTTTTTTTGTTACTTGCCTTAGAACTAGGTTTGTATGTTTTTAATTTTTTAATATTCTTTATTGTTTTTGAACCTATTACAACATCGCATTGTTAGATAGATTTTAAAATGGTTAATCTAAAATAATTCACGTCTCTCTTTTCAGTCTATTAATGAAAACTAAAAATCCGAGATTTCTCTCAACATTATTTCAAAGTGACCCGTCAACCAGTGTCGCCCTATTATTTAGGCTTAGAGCCTAATAAGTACATATAGGATCCAAGATTTAAATTGCATTTTATTTTACTTAACTTTTGATGACTGGAGTATACAGTGTGAATGTATTTCAACTGTGTGTTCAAAAATCTCATAAATTAAAGACTAAAGTAATCAAGGTACCTACTCGTATACCTTTTAGCTTGAATAACCACTTGTTTTTTTGCCACAAATAACTCTTTTACGTTTTACTTTTTATAATGTTACCTAATTTATTTGTAGCCATATTGTTTATTAAGTAGTATACTTTTTTTACATCCTTTAATAGTAGAATAAATCGAAAGAAATAAATAATACATCAGTACAGTTATATTTATTTTCTATTTTTGTAATAGCTTTGTCGATTTTACCTTGTACCAATACATTGAAACGTCACACAGCTTGATTAAAAGTATAGGAAAATTCATTCATCATCAGATCGTTGTTTGGATTAAATATTCCACCCCTAATGCCTGCTTGAATATTAAACTTTAATCGCCTTAAATATTCTTTTAGATACGTTCTCGATTCGGAATAAAGATATTTAAGTAATTACTCGAACATTCTCTCCGGCATTCTGAAGCCTTACGTGCTTCTAATTTCCCTTTTTTCCGTTATTCCGCAATTAGGTGTTTTTCAAATTGCCTCTAAATAACGGCGGTGTTTCATGCCCGCCCATATTAAAGCCGTTTCTGCCCGCTCGAGCATTTGTGTGGGCTATTTTTCTTAATTTACAATCCGTGTTAAAAAGCTCTGTAAGTAATAGTATATTGTGCAGTACCTAAATGGTATGAATTACAGTATGATTAAACGTCTCGCGATTGATTAGAATGTGTTCATAGGATACACATACTCATTTATTCATTACTAGTGATCCAACCCGGCTTTGCACGGGTACAAAATTCCGGGTGTAAATTCCGTAAACCTGTCTTCGGTTTCTTGGGGAAAATGGGTCTTGAATTAAAAGTGGACTGTAAACTTTAGCTGGTATAATTCGGAATCCAATTGCAAGAGCGTTACAGTCGTTAAGAAGTTCGAAAACAGTTCAAAAGTTGAATCGAGGTCAATAACAGAATGACGAATGAATTTTTAGTTAATTTTAATACGATGTTGCTATACAATAAAAATATCAACACAATCACTCCATTTAACGCAGTTAAGTAAAATGTTGACATAGATTAGATTTATTTACTCTAAATAAATAAATGTACTTTATTTTATTTACTAGTTTTAAGTAGTTTTAATTGTGTTGATTTTGTGATTTTATTTGAATAATTAATTAGAGAACTAAAGATTAAAAATTAAACTAATTTTTAAACGGTTCTGAACAATTAGCATATAATTTACGTAAAAACCTTCAGTATAAAAATCTCTAAATCACAGTACAATCACATAAAACTGTATCAGAATCCGTTGCGTGGTTTAAAAGGCGGCCTAAGATAAGATGAAGACAGACAGGAGTGAATAGCGGTTTTATTTTATACTGTGTAACGGAAATAGTGAAGATTATTATTACTATGTGTCACGTTATTAATATTTGTTGAATAAATATTTTAGGTTTCTTTTTACAATTATTTAAAAAAAATGTAGGTGTTGTTAAAAAACAATTTTAGCACTGAATAAATCAGGAGAGTCCTCTGCTATATCAGGCTTTTGTTCGAAGGTCTGAAATGCTTTTGGACTTTAACAAATAATTATTTTATTACGTTCTAGTATTAACCTATTAATTTAATTATTTATATTGTTACATAATATGAAACGGTGAAAAATAACCGATGCAGTGTAGGCGGTGCAAACAAACAATAAAAACTAGGAACACAAATTTAATCTAAATGTACACAACAAATCAAACACATGTAACAAAACTACACATATAGTATATATTTAATATATTCATCTTCAGCCAACTTCGAAACTTTGCTTTGCTTTGATCTTCAAGCATGTTTATAAAGTTAGTAGATGATAAGGAAAATAGAACTATCTTGCCGGCTAAACAAAGGTTAATCTTCCATCACCGACTTCGAAGTCAACACAATTAACAACCACAACAACAAATACCCTTTTTTGATTCACACAAGTAAACAAAATAAAAGAGCACACAAAGGGAAATTTTACATGGGATTCAACAGGCGGTCTTATCGCTAAGCAGCGATCTCCTCCAGAAAGAAGAATTTAACGAATTACCTTGCTACTCCGCGGAACTGGAGGTACAAGGTAATTTGTTCCAATTCGTCAAAATGAAACTCCGCAAAGCTAGCGTTCGGAAGAAATCTTCTAATGTGCTAATGAAAATGTTTGATAATAAAAACTTACTTACATACTTTGACAAGAGCAGGTCTCCCTGTTTTGATCCGGATGGTACAATAACATTCCTTGTTACAATAATAATTAAAATTATTTGACTTGACCGTAGTCGAAAAGGCATCATAATTAAGTATTTACGGCCATTAAAATCCACGGGTTGTAAGGCGGTTCAAGCCAAGCTTGTCTTCGGCGAGTATTATTTCATATTCTTTGGTAAAAAATGGCGTGACCAATGTCACCAGAATTGTGGACTTTGACGCAAACAGCTCTATCTCATAATGAAAGAAAGAACAGTGGACCCAGTTCTTTTTGTTAGAATTAAATTTGTTTTATATTTAGAGAGACATTTAACACAATGACTGTAAACGTCACAGGATTATTTACTTTGCCTTATGGTTCAAAGCCTGAGAAGCCTATTGTCCATTATAGTGTCATGTACCTTAGCATAATAATCAGTAATTAAGCTTTCTAAATGTCATTTATATTATGTATATACTACTACTACTATATACTCTATGGCCCTAACATGACCTGCCAAGTTTGGTTTATCTGAGTTTATCACTAAGGACGTCCCTATCTTATGACACTAGTCTGACAGAGACGCAGGGAGGAATAACTAAAACCTGGGCGAGTGAGTGCAAACCCGGTTATCTTCTCTAAGTAAAAACCGGTTAATCGGTTATTCCCTAGATAAAACAACCGGGTTTGCATTCCCTAGTTAGAGCAACAGGTTGGATTATCACCAAATGTATATTTTACTAGTTTTACTAAAGTTGACCTAACTAATAACTAACGGTTAACTGGAAAAGATCCTTTAAAGGGATAACTTCGCCTTTGTACAGCACTTTATCTCTTTTTGTCATTTATGTATTTTTTGTACAATAAAGAATTTACATACATACATATATACTAATTCAGGTTTTACTGCAAACATAATCTTGTCAATGTTTTTAAGGATCTTTGTATGAATCCAAATAGGTCAAGTTTGCTTCCTAACTTTTTTTGATAAGTTTACCATTTCAGTAAAATAATCGTTTAGGTTAGCTGATGATTAGAACTCGCGGTTTTTTTAAATGAATGCTTTAAGACTAACACTAATTATATCAAACGGTATAATTTTGTCAAATTTAGTTTTGTTATTTTGATAAGTAAGACTACATTGGTCACGTAGCACTTTCTCCTCTAATTGCAAAAGAGACAGACAATGTCAAAGTTAGTTGCTGTATACCGGTGATAAATAATAACTTACCAATTTTATAATAACAAGCTAAAACCAATAAGTCCTATAACGATCTAATTCGTTACACGTGTTAAAGGGGCACGCACAAATAACCTTCCTTTTATAAGTACCTCCATAGAGGCCTCCCCTTTTTCCTCCGCGTCCTTAATTCGTTCTTCGACACTAACTTTGTGCCGATCAAAGCGAAACACTTAATAAAGTGTCAAAGTGGCCTGCTGAACTTTTGTGAACGTCGTTCCGCCGGCCTAACCATTAAGTAACAGTCCAGTCCAGTCACGTACGTAGCAACGGAAATTGACCAGCCGTAGGAAAATACCTACCTAATTATATCAGTAGGCGTAATCTAAGAACGCTTGTACTATCCTAAGTGATTAATTGCTCAACACTTAAAGAAAACAATTTGCAAGCTGAATATTTTGAAATGGTAGCGTGGTTAAATATTATTGCATAGCCGGTATGCTTAATGTTGTTTGGTCTGTCATTATCGATCTAATCGTCAATAAATTGCAAAATAATGACACAGATGCATCGACAGCGATTATTTTCAACCAACACAACGCAAAGAGAGGTGATGTAAGCTTGCCACCTCTGTTTGAAAGTTTGAGTCTAGGGCTCAACTTGTGAACAATTGCACCTGTGGACGCTCTCCAAATCTTGAGCTATGCTCTCTCATCGCCTGAACAATCGATATGCTTCTCTATTGCCTGCTTTCTCTTTGACCTCCTGGAGGTAGGGAATAGAGAAACATGGGGATTGCTCGGACGATGAGAGAGTATAGCTCTAAGAATTAGAGTGTCCATAGGTACAGCTGTCTACAGTTCCAGCAGTTGCTCCTATCAATCTGTAGCTTCGTAGGTCTGAATCCAATGAACTGATTTTATCACAATTTCCTGTTTATTTTCTTCATCTCATTCTCGTGCTATCTCCTATAGGAGGTTGGCAATCATCATGGCAATCTCCACTTTAGAGACCACTGCTCGGATTAATCCTCTGGTGCTCCTGCCGAACTATGTGCACAAGTTCTTCAGCCACGAGGTTCTTCTCCTACCAGGCCTTCGCTAATAAGTTTCTCATCTGAATTAAGCTAAATTATTCTTAGCCACGTCGCTAGCAAACGGGTTATTTTAGTGATAAATTTTCTTTATGTAGTTATTATTATGCTTATCTGGTGGTTAAAGTAATACAGAGTTAAGCTATAAGAATCCCTTTAATAATTTTAAGTCAAAAGTGTAACAAATAAAAATAGCAATATAACAAAAACCTTTGATGAAGTTATGAGATAAATAAATGGACAGATTAATAAACTGAAAACAATTTTTATCTCAGCAATATTGAATTAAAGATTCCCTTTTTTTTCTCTAACGATTTTAGAGTTCTAAAATAAAATACGCACGTAATGTTGTATCCAATGCTATAACTTCACGATCTGTTCATTCAAAATAACTTAACAAAAGCCCCGAAAATGAACAAATCGCTCATTTCAATAACGTTAAAGTACCTGACCTCTAAATTTGAACTTTATACACAAGTTCATTACATAATGTTTGGTTGCATGTCGAGAGCCAAAGCCAGTTATCGTAACACTTACGTGGACGGATAGCGATCGCTAAGAAATATAAACTAGAAGCAAACACGGGAATTTGACTTGGAAATGTGGTTCGAACCGGTATGAAAGGGGAAACGATGAGTTGGCAATATTGAAGCGCCTTTATACCGGCAGACTTTAAAGCTTGATCTTTACCGCAGGTTGTATATTGATTTTTCGTGTCATCGGCTTATTGAATATTGTAAGATCGTTTAACAAGTCGGTGGTTAGAACCGGATGACCTATGTAAGGAATTTAATGCTGATTTAAGAATAGTTTAAATTATTGTATAATGCGTTTTCCATTAGATTTACTAAGGTCAAATAAAAATATTCAGCAGGAATTCTGGCCGAAGGGAGGCGCTTTCCGTCGTTTTGAAAGGACGGTTGTTGGATATCCCGAAACTTGTCACACGTCGCCATAGTATCATGCTCAATAATTTTAATGTATTTTATAATATGTATGTTAGTCTCTAAGGTATTTTTAAGGGCCTAAGCAGCCTGAAATATTTTTTTTCTATTTATACATTGTAATCGTAGTTAGTTTTTAAATGAGTGCAATTTGTAAAGGTAATTTAGTCCAAGAACTAATGTAAATGCAGCTTAAAAACAACCGTTTAATGGCTGTCGCAACTAAGCATACTTCTTGGAAGCATCTACGCTAACATTCTTGATCTTAAATCCTGCCCGTTTTCTCAGGCAACCGGCTTATAACAGGATAAGCTCCTACCACTTAATGGCATAAGACACCGTTGTCAGACACACGATAATATTTATGGTTTCACGGAATTTTAGTCAAGTTCATTTTCAAAGAAAACGTGTAAGACAACGAATTTTCACCTGTATATTTTACAGAATGCTGCATAGAATTTTAACCTAGCGTTGCGGATTTTATAAATTTGAATCTGACATTACTAGCGTCAGGGGAGTCTCGGCAATTTTGGCATCTCCACAGGTCGCAGTGCAGCTGTGTCTACTGCAATAACGTAGCGTTGAAAAATCACCCCACTTTATCTGTGCTCCCTAAGTAATTCTGAACATAGACTTCACCGACATTTATACAGCCTCAACACAAATATTAGCACATACCTCTTTCATCACTGTGTATATTTTTGTTAATCGCAACTGTACAACATACCATTTTAATGTCATAGTTTTAATCAGATTTTTTTTGCATTCGTAAAAATAATAATAATAATTGTATGAACGTTAGTATTGTCTTGATAATAAGTACTTACTTTTACCACGTAATGATTATTTGCCCTTTTTTAAGATTCCGTAACCAAATAGTAAAGAAACAGATCCTTTATCATTTTTTGTCGTCCGTCGCTCTGTATGTTACAGCCAGTTTAAACATAAAGAACTATATGGATGGAATTTTGAATATATGAGTCTACTGTAAACCGGTTTACTAACAATGGAGTATCAAAATTGTATAAAAAAATGATTACACTCAGTAAAAGAACTAATTTCTAAATTAGACTGCTAACAATGTTACAATTAGCAAAATACATACTTTTATCAATCATTTAATACTCAGTTTATTTATTACAATAATAAGTTTATTTTGAGGCTACAAAAGGCTCTTAGATAAATCCCTTACACATAAAAATAAATAACCATAAACTCAACTTTAAAACTTAGCAACCATAACCAACTTATGCTACGAAACCACGTTGTAGACATTATGGATATGTTAGCTACGAAAAATACCTACGCTACGCCGCGCCGTAGCGGGACCTCTACGAATTACATCATGGTATAGTATAACGGTGGTACATATTTTAGAGTATGTTGAATGCGCAGCGCCCATATTCAATAGAGTCAGTTTATTTTGTTCGATAACTTTGCCACAAATAGTTTACGCTCTTAAGCAGAAAATTTTACTTTCTGATGGAATGATGGAGGTCGACCTTAATCTACAATGAAGCAAATTCAGGGGTCTCTCGAAAAAATTGCCCTATTATTTGTCGAGAATCGGATGACAGCGGCTATGAGGCGTGGCATATTGACATCCAATAAATGTATGTCAAAGTTTAATAGCGACCATTCTCTCAATAAAAGTATATCGCGCAATCTTCTATTACATTCAGTGATAATTTTATACCTTGCGAACCGATTTGGAATGTTTTTCTTTTGTTATTTTGTTGAAAGTACAGTACAGTCAGCATCAAATATATGGGACCGAGTAAAGTGCTTAAAATAAATGAATGCGCCTCTATTCGGGTGTGTTAAGATATTTTTGACCACATTGCCCACTCCGATCTATATGATGCTGACTGTATGTACAATGACTTCACGAATTGGCGTCAGAAGATACAGGAATAGAGCATAGCTACGTCTACAATACAGTTACAATTGTACACAGCATTGCAGTGAGCAAAGTTTAATTTTAATTAAATAAATTCAAAGTGCTAAATCATTTGATCAAGTACCATTCAAATCTAAACTAAATTTTTCTACTACTTCATGTCGGCATTGTGTGGTAAATCTCTCTCTCATCTTTCCCAGGATACTCCACATATAGCTTTCATGGTTTTATAGTATAGTTCTCTGTATTAGAGTTGAGCTAATAATGTGAACCCATTCTTCATACATCATCATCTCGGGTGTGAATACCGGTAAGAAAAATAATGTCCTCGATTCTCGTCCCGAAACCTAAACCACTCACATTCACAATTCAATTGAAAACTTTCACACGCGTCGACAAACGTCGTGACGTCAAATCAAAAGAGTTTACAGAGCCAGTTTATGTATAATCGAGTTTTAGCTAAGATTTGCATTTCCTCTTCCGCCCACAGGTTTGCGTGTGACTTTTGTGTTAAGCCTAATTCACTGACGGAAATAACATTAAAGTGATGAGTTAGTGACAGGCGTCAGAGCAGAGGGCATGATTAGCGATGAAATATTGTCGTCGATAGTGATTAACGAATCGAAAACGGCTTCCTTCAAAGAGGAAGACCGGAATATCTGATAAAGGAAATTTAACATTTCATTTTTGAGTAAAATACAATCATAGTATCATAATAGTTCTAATCAGAGTTTTTTTTGTCTAGAAAGACCAAAAACATAAATTGTATGTCATTATTTTTTTACCACAGTGGCCGTAACACGACTGGCCCAGGTTTAATTTATCCCTCCCTGCGTCTCTGTCATTATAATGTCATAAGAAAGGGACGCACATAGCGATAAGCATATATAAATTTAATTTGGATGATCATATTAAGGCCACTCGTAGTAGACGCGGTTTACTGTTTTAACAGATTTGCAAGCACTTATATTTATCGAAATATTAGTCATAAAGTTTTTTTATACTTTGTAGTACGTATGTTTGATACAGAGAATTTTCATTTCTTTCTAAAAAGTTATCAGAGTAGGGTTTACAGAGACGAAGCCGATGTAGAATGCTGGTAAAATGTAAAAGGATATTTCTGACACTATTTATCGAAGAAGGCCGTCTGAAAGTATCGTTCAATATATTTTTTCAACGTATCCATCTCAGAAACCAAGCACTCGAGAAACTCTTGGATACATTAAATAAAAGTGGAATGATAATTTCGATCTGTTTAATATCACATCAAGATACTTATTACATTTAAATATGTTTACTCTCTGAAGTTCAACAGCAAACATTGTTAATATTAAACAACGGTTACACGCATTTAACTAAGCTCCAGTAGAATATGCCAATTTCGTCTACGCCAAAATTGGTTGGAACAAGCAAACAGTTTAATAAATATTTTACTGTCCTTTGAAGGCGTCGTGTTATCAAACAACTGTATAATGATAAAAATGTTTAAAACTAAAACGGAATTGTAAGTTTCTTATAGAAATACTCAAGTGCGATTTGAGTTTTCTTTACATCGCAAAGTTTATTTTTAGTTATTGATATTACAATACTGTCGGGTTATTGCTGTACCTCACACGGCGCTGGAAATAACCTTAATGGGAATTTGGCGAAAGAATGAACAGGTAAAGAAGATTTTTTGGGTCACGTTTGAAAACAACATTACAAGAACAAACAGAGATTTGAGCGGCTTCCCTCTGACGTACTTTCCGTTCTTATAAAAACGAGGTAGGTACGTACAGTCAAGGAATTAAATTTCCAACCCACCTAAGGTTCAATAGCATATAGCAAACTGTTACCATAAGAGCCATAGAGCAAGGCGTTAGTTTGACATATCGACCTTAATGCATTGCGAATGTCAGACGACATTTCAACGAAATGGGTAGGGAATTAAATTCCTTGACTGTACTAGGCAATGCCTTTCTGTCACGATTGCTTGGCTATTTCAGTATTTTACTATAATGATTAAACTCTTGGTAAAGAAGGTAAGAATATAACTAGGGGCTATAATGATAGTTTACAATACAAGACTTTATCAATTTAACAAAGTACTTTACAAAACGTACAAAAACCGGGCAAGTGCAAGTCTGGATTTTTTTTAAAGTTTTTTTACCTTAACAATAAATGAGGTATTACTGTTTAAAGAAAAATATTATCAGTAGATTATTATCAATTTTAGGATTCGTGGTACCGTTTTGGAATTATCGAGCTCTAAATTTTAAAAAATGTTTTGATTTTTAACGACTATAAAACCCTTTATCAAGCATAGCTCGACATGCTTAGCATAGGATTCCAGGAACCTAAAAACTTGCTTCTTTCATTCCACATTGGTATATCAAAATAGACTGCGAATGCGAATATGTAATTTAAAAACCCGATCCCTGGTGCCGTCTTTTTAGCTTTGAAAGTCTAAATATATCCGGATAATTTCATTTGTACACATACATATATATACAGCTAAGGCACAACCCTATACGAGGTTAGTACTCTTCTGAATTCTCGTATTGTATGCTTTCTAAAGCAATTTTATGAAATGGATTTTTAAAGCAACATGACGAGTATGTAGGTTTAAGGAGTGCTAAAGCGATGTTCCACCAAATTTGCTTCCATAAATAAATATGCTTCTATCACATTACATATTTTGTTGATGGAACATTACTAACCATATCAAAATATTGGCCTGGCTGTTGCGGTTTAGTTGTATGAAAACTGTTAAACTAGTATATATTATGTTGCCATGCAACACAGTGTTACAATTCGCTGTCGTATTGTTGTGTTGTAGCTGTATTTTTAATTCTTGTAAATTTTAAGTTGTTCGTGTCGTCGTTGTCCAATAGTTTTAGTTTAGTTTTAACAACATAAAGAGTCCCACTGGAAATCGGCGTTCTGATTACTATTCGATACAATATAATTATGTTTGAGATATCTGTCTGTTTATGTTTATATTTATGTATATTGAATAATCCGAAATTAATGTTTTTCTTTGTTTCGTTCTTATTTAGGTAGATATGACTCGCAAATATCAAATACCTACAGTGTTTTTCTGCAAAAAAATAAACAGGTAAGTACGTGTGAGAAAATTTCATAAATCCAGTAAATTTAAATATTCCTTAAAATATGCTTGAGTTTTTTTGCTGACAATACGTTATTTTCGCATTGTCAGCAACTGCGAATGCGTACTCAAGTTCAAGCCAATCTGAACACTGGATGTAGGTCAAAATAAACTTGCAAGAGTTGAACAGTGAATGTTTCCGTGGTATCTGTTTATTTATGTTCGAGCTAAACCAAATATAATTATCATAATATTATAGTCAGTCTTAGTTACGAAAACAACATCCGAAAATGATGTTTGCAAGAAATTTATGAAGCGTCTGCTCTTTATACACTTGGTAAATTATTAGTCCACTTAAACGGATATTTAACAGGTGGCTATGAAACCCATCACATCTGTTATCCTTATAATATGAATAATAGCTTGATTTGGACACTTAAACCGGTAATCATGAAACTTAGCATGTGACTTGCATTAAGACTGTAACATCAAACACGCAAAAACACTTCCAATAGTAATTGAGGTATGAAGTTAGGAATATATCAAACTCCTATTTTAATATAATATCACACCTGCAAAGCTAGAAACGACAGAACGTACGGGGGGTTTGACACTGACGATCGACATCTTTTGACGCTTGCCTTCGCCGCCTAACGTCAAAGTCATACAAGTTGTCGTTTCTATTATCGTTAACGCTAATAGAATAAGACCCTGTCTAAACACCATAGCATAATATTTTTTTTATATTTACCCTAACTCCTACGAACGCCTATAAACGGAATTGAAGTTAGTAAGCAGCTTAAAAAACACCCTCACCTTTCCAAAGAAAAAAAATCAGGACGCCCGCCCACCAGGATCCGCTTGCGTTCACTTCAAAAACTTACTTAACACACTGAATCAGGCAAACGCGCACACCTTTCACGATCTCACACATTTATAGTTGCAATGCGTTTCACTTGCACACAAAATCACAAGTTGACAAGGCAATTTTTTACTTGTGAAGTTTTTTCGTGCTCTGTGGTGTAACCTTAAGAATGTCGGTCGGGAATTAAAAATTTACGACGCGAAGCGCGGGAGAGAAGGACACGTACGCTCTTCACGGTGTTCAGGAGTGACTGAAGGGGCGACGGCGACGGCTGGTTTGATAGGCGGGTTGAACGTCGCGATAGTAGCTTAATGTTGACTTGTATATCGTACCACAGTATAAATAATAGTAGGAGTACAGAAGTCTGGCTTCGAACAAAATCGCCGTTTAAGTATAAGAAGCGCTGTATACCTCTATGTTTATCCTATAACTACAACATAACATAATTGCGGCGACCCCAGTGCTGTGGTGCGCCGAACGAGTTGTAAGTTCGCGAATTGGGCAGTCAGCCTCAGAAGTAGCTTAACACTTAAGAACCTTGTCGTAGCAATGTATGGAATGAGAGTCTCTCGAATTTGTCACATCACTGACAGTGACAAAATACTAAAATGTACAGTTAGCTCTAAGACTGGCTGTACTCAGTATGCTCGGCAGAGCAGTTGTGAAACACGATTAAGATGAATGTAACATAAGTCAATGCAAATATAAGCGACAAATGAAATCACAACGGATTTCCTTTTAAGATGGACTTCTGTAGGGGAATTTAACCTGGAAACGCGTTTAGCCAGAGAACCGGATGTCAATATGACGAGGCAATGTCCACAGATAAGTACCTGTCCTTGTCGTGTTTAACAATCGTCATAAGGATGCGCGCATGTGGATCTTAATAATTATTGATTGGTTGATTGATATATTAGTTTTAAATCGCTAATTTCTATTGAAATTCCTTTTCCATGTCAATGTTCCATTTAAAAAGTTATAATAATCCAAATCCAGAAATAAGTCTGGAAAATGACAAATAGTACACATGTCAAAAATTAGGTACAGTCAGCGTCAAATATACCAGAGCGGGCAAGGTGCCAAAAATATCTGAACTCGACTCTATTGTCAAATACGCTCGGGCATGTTAAGATATTTTTGACCACCTTGCCCGCTCTGGTATATTTGACGCTGACTGTACTACCTAGTCCAAGTTTATAAAATCAGCCATAAATGTAAAAAATACAAGATTTAAAAATGTAATTATATAATACAAACAGCATACCTAGATAGACACAGTAGGTATGTATTTTTGACGATGGGCTTTCTCGCAACACCTGATGGAAAATGACGACGATGCTAAAAGCGGAACGCGATTACCCGGAAAAGCGTCTATTTTATTTCCTATGAAGTTTCATTATGAACTAGGTCTATTACTATCATGGAACCTAATTAGCTAGCCACAGTTTTCGATATAACAAATTCAGGACTAAGTTTACGAAATATTTCGTATTTCTTATTCACTTATCCATAGAATAGAACGATAGTAATTATTTTACTTTTCAAAGGGTTTTTAATGACGTTTTTTACGAGCTCTTTCAATCTTCCACTTATTTAATGAATTCCTTTTTTAACCGACTAAAAACGGAGGAGCTTATCAATTTGACCCGTGTATTTTTGTTTTTGTTTAGTACCTAAGTGTAATGTATATTTACCAGTTAACGAAACTAGTTGCATTGCTCATAAACCTTTTTTAAATACTTTCTGCTAAAGAGGAGTGTGAACCCAGCCCCCAAAAGCGCTCCACATACAAAACAGCAATAACGTTTTCCACCCTCTAAACCTTAATCTATGGCAATTATTTTTTTGTATGTTGTCATTATGCCTTAAAACTAAGTTTGCATGTTTTGATTTTTTAAATATTCTTCATAGATTTGAAAATATTTGCACTTTAGGAGTTTCATACAAAACAAAAAAGCGTCAATATTTTTGAAACTATTAAGAATATTAAAAAATCAAAACATACAAACGTAGTTCTTGTGCTCTAGACTGACACATACAAATTTATCATGGCTATAGGTTAAGGTTTCGGGGATGGAAAACGTTATCACCGTTTGTGTGGAGAGCGCTGTGTTCACACTCCTCTTAATACACTGCAGGAACTGTTGACCATCAAGCGAGGCGTTCTACCATACGATTTTCGCTTTGCGTTCTAACAAAAATCGCCTGCTCAGCAACGTTGACAAAGAAATTTCTTGACAGTAAGTGAATAATCATTCATCATTAAAGTGTTCGTGGACTTCATCATCACTCCCACTTGGACAAATTATGAGTGTAAATAGTTCAGTCAACTTAGAAATTTGCAAAGAACGCTACGAGGTTGCTATATTAGAAAACTGAATCAAATGATTTGTCATGTCTCCCATAAATTAGATCATGATTTTTTATAAATTGGGACCAACTGGGAATTATTCTCTATGGATAAAAAAATGTAGCAAATTGGTCAAGCTGTGAACATAGAATTTATGGTTAATTGAACTTACCTAAAGTGAACTTCAACCAAAATTATACGAGTTGCTGCATCCGTAGAGATTTAATAAACCATGTAGTCCGTTTTCCGTGGTACTGCATCTTCACACGATTTTTAGAAAACCTTTTAACAAATCTAAAAAGAAAAAAGGCTGAATGCATATCAATTCCTTTACCCCTTTCCCAAGTGTCGCGTAATAGAAAGTGCGGCTGTCATTCGTTTTAGAGTAATATCTTCTTAATTCTGCTATTTTTGGGGCAACTTAGCAAACCTAAGGGAGGGTAGGGACCTTAAATCTCTACGGATGCAGCAACTCGTATAATTTTGGTTGAAGTTCACTTTAGGTAAGTTCAATTAACCATAAATTATACTTCATTGCTGCATCCTAGGAGATTTAATAAACCATGTAGATGTTTAGCGCTCCAATGCAGAATTAAAGGCAGTTTTAAAGAAAGACATGTGTACTTAACTCAGTCAGGTTGTAAGAGGTAAAGTAACCCTTACTGAACATAGCTACGTTACACCATTAATTAAAACCTCAGCAAAAAAACTCACCCTCGCGTAGTGTCTACTAACGGTAAATCATATAATAAAGTGAAGCAGACAGAAGACCTGGTCCAGCCAGCTGCGTGTTTGATGGCGTCTATGGAGACTCCGGTGCAGCGCAGCGCAGCGTTGCTGAACCATCGACAGTTTGACTATTTATAGTTGAACTCGAAACAAAAAAATATATTGCAAATAAATAAAAAAGTATCACAATACCGATAGGCCCATCGATAGCATCGGTACCATCGATAGTTATTAAAATCCAATACCATCGCTAGATATGTTGTCGCAATGCTAGTGCAGCGAGCCGCCAACATTGTCGCATGCTGTTAGAGGAACAAAAAACCTCGACAAGGGGTTGACAATGAATCGGTCAGCGACTGTTAAAAAAGACGTGTTCAGTCTAAGTAGGCAGAGAGAGTTTTACTGGGCGAATGCTAGGATTTCCTAGAAAGTAAAGGAGTCTTCTTTGGATTAGCTCTATTAGCAGTTGATGTTTTGATTACATCGTCTATTGTGAGATTAATGTTTATCTTGTTCGTTACAAAACTTTTGATTTTAACAAACCACAGTGTCTGTATTCAAAGGCTTTGTACCTTCAGTTGATAAGCCCAGAAAAAAAAACAAATAACAAAAAATTTTTGGTCATTAGTTCTAAAGACAATGACTCATTCGCTGAATGATTAGAAAGGTCAGATAATACAATGCCAAAATCCCAACCACTTTGATATCTTAGTACATTAGGCCTAATTAGAAAAAAAACAAATCTGTTAACACTATTATGGGTACGGATTTCTTTAACAGGTACCTAATTTGAGCGATGATGCTGATCTAATATAAATGATTTCAATGTGACACATTTGGCCCCATTTTTAACAAACTTCAGTATTAGAAATTTTACATTTCTGGCCTAGTTGCTTTAAAAGGTGTCATGCTGGGAAATAATGGATGTGATGTTCTAAAAGTGTGAGGGAACTATTATTTTCATTTGGTGTTAAAAGTAAAAATAATAATAATACCTTTGAAATACTTTAAAGGACATGAAGAAGCCATGGCTGGCCTGGCCAATAAAGAACTATTTATACTCCAGTTGTTTCATCATAATGATTTCTTAATACACAAAGATAGGCGATGGAAAAAAAACATAAGAGAAAGAAACTGTTGTTCCTGTTAAAAAAATTGAGGATTAAATGTATCAATTTTTAAAAGAAAAATACTTCTGGAGCTTACTGCCAACCTTGCTGCTTCCTAGTTTTTTCTGTGATCGTATGAATGACTTCGCAAATTACTATATAATATATATATATATCGTCACTTGGATGGCAAAACTTCTGAAGCGACACTTGGTCAACTTTACAGGAGAGCGATTTAAAGTTTTTTTTTTACGAAAAAAATTCATAACTCGTCTCCTACTGAACGCATTTTAGAATTTCTAGAAAGGAATTAAAGCTAATTCTGCATACTATAGACTGGAATCAATCCCATCAAGCTGAGACTACTGGTTTAGAAGATAAGTGTCGCTTTAGTCATTTGTCTTCAACTTTTTGAGAAAATGCAGTCAGGTAAAAAGACTAAACAGACAGTTTTGTGTTTGATATCATATTTTCAGAAGACTAACGCGACTTTAATTCTGGCATTTTATATTGATTTTTACTTAACGACCTTAAGTCACTTGTTATCAATCTGAGTTTAATACTTAATTACCAAATGTCAAACGATTTTATAAGGGCATAAGGCTTATCATTTATTAAATGGTAATCATAAACGTAACAAAATACTAAAGGCTGATTTTTCAGTAATGGGAAAAGATTTATCCGAGGAATAACTTATGCATTATTGACTGTTATCTGTTGAATAGACTTACAAGTAATACGTTTCGGACATTAAATATGCTATTGTACACACTGATTCATGTAACTTAATCAAAATTAAAAGATAAGAAGTTGGCAGACTACTTTTTATAATTTTTACTCAAAAGAAAAGTTAGTCAATAGTAAAAATGCTTGAAGTTTATGTATAGCATTTGATATTGACAAGTTTTTACTTAGAGAGTATAGATACACTTCACTATTCACCCTTTTATCGAAAGTATCTACTATGGGTAAGACTTTCACCAAATTTACGCATGCGATGACTCTGTCCATAATCTAGGCGGCGCTGCGGTACTGGGACTTGTTGGCTTAGCAAGAGTCAGAGGCCATAGACAGGATTTGGCCGAGACAGTAACTGGAACTACCACCTCTTACCGCTTGCAGGTTGCCTAAGATCTAATAGCTTGCCCCTAGTTACTGCATTCCCACCATCGCCGGTCGTAGTGGAATACCAGCCCAATAGATGCTAATAGGAGTGGCTTTGCACCCGCACAACTCAACGCAACGTAAGGTGGGTAACGGATCATCGATTCTCTTAGCATCGCTAAGCGGCGGCGTTCATTTCCCGTCAGGTGACCCGCGTACTCGTTTTCTTTACTGTTTTATAATAAAATACTGTTAATCTTCTGAGATCAACACCCAAATAGATGATCTCTGCTATAAATAGGAATTCCAAGCTTTATGACCTGTGGCAATCGGTAGCGAAATGTTGGTGGTAATGCAAATTACAAGATATCCGATTCTTAGTTTTCACTGTGGCCGTTTGACGGCAGGCGCTCTTGAAACCGACTTGGACAAGATGATGGACTAGACAACATATTTGACGACAAAGCTGCCCTATTCAGGATCGCTCTGCTTTCCCTGCATTAATCGTGATGAAAAATTGCTATTATCACTGATTTAATCACGATCAAAATAACATAACAAGAACAAAACATAGCTGACATGGAATATAAAAACCTTTTGAACAATCTTAGCAACATTACATCCAAAAAATAGTAAGTAAGTTTCAATTCTATGACGATTTTTGAACTGTCCTGTGAGCCATATTACAAAGCTCTGATAAAGTATGTAAGTAATACTCCATCAGATCAGTATCTACTACTTATATCAGAATCTAGCATCTGGGAAGACGTACTTGGCTGTCATGGAATTGGCAGAAACAACTCAAATGGAAGAATCTTCATCGGGATTCCAGATAAACATAAAACCCCACGTATAGCCTTCGTAAGCCCTCCAGGCGCACGGGGCTGGACAGACAATCGTTTCACGAGCTCGAAACGCCAGCTTTCACTTTAAGCTTCGTGTAGAGCTAATCACAAGGTGGATAGGCTGGTATTTGCAACACTAACGCATGAACTGCAGTTTCCTCTTTATGCTAAGTTTGGTACAGAACGAATTGACAAAGCATGATATACCAATCTTATTTACATATTCGCAATCTCGCAGTTGTTGATGATTAATGATTTGGTAGCGTTTGATAAGATACGAAACTTCTTTTCATCTCAAATACCGCGTTGCGCGAAGCCATAAGTCTTCAACCATTGTGTGTTACCAAATATAATATCCCTGTCTCTTACAGTAAGCCGTATGAGATTCACCCAACAGGTTATGCTCGGAATTTCTATGCGACATCATGATAGAAATGTGGAGGTCCGCAGAAGAACCAAAGTTACCAACATGTCTCTACGAATTGCGAACCTTTCCGTCTTACAAATTAAGTGGTAGTAGGCAGGCACATTGCTTATAGAACTGATAGCCATTGGGGTGGAAAGGTTCGCTGGTGAAGACCGTATACCGAAAACAGAAAGTGTAGGTCTCATTGAAGGTAGCTCCCATAACTACTAAACTATTCTCACATTATTTTCAAAACATGACCCAAGAATATAAGCCGACGTAATGATTTATCGATTACTCTGTTTTCTATGTAGACGGCAGTTTCTATCTAGCTTTCTTGTTGTTCTCTGCTGTTATTCTACTTAATAACATAATAAATGTTTGGGTATTTGACCCTTTGGGTCTTAGGTCTTCAATCACGCATTAAATTGAGCCACATTTGTGTGAAATATGACATGCACGCAGAAAAGTGTGCAAGTTACAAGCATGTGTACCTATTCCAGGCTTTAAATTCAAGCTGTACCTACGAGGAACAGATATTGTTGCGGCTCTTGCACTGGCACTACACTCTAAATTGTCCTAAGAAGCATGGGTTGTTCTATGAAGTTCACATGAGAACTCATACGAGATTTCCACGACGGGATGATATTATTTCGTAATGGTGGTGGGAGGTCGTTCCAAACTTTTGATGGCGCACTGAAACCTCCTCGAAAACCGACAGTGTTATGCGCGAGAAGTAAGGCCTTGTTTT
Organism: Ditula angustiorana; assembly: GCA_963691745.1. Lineage (NCBI taxonomy): Eukaryota > Metazoa > Arthropoda > Insecta > Lepidoptera > Tortricidae > Ditula > Ditula angustiorana. The sequence goes on from OY829483.1 coordinate 5,926,043, forward strand.
AATGCAACTCGCATACGCCAACTCGCTCGCAACAGGAAAGTGTTATAGCATCTACCTTATTTGCTGCTGTGATGGAATATTTTTAATATAACTGGAGTGAGCAGATTGGAACAGATTGTGCGCTTTGTAAAATCCACCAATGGAGTCTAAAAATCTAGCGCAGGCTATGCGCAAGCTATGCGCAATGCACCAACAAGATTTCTGTTATAGATATCCATTACACATCGGCGTAAAGCGTAATAATATTGACAGTCTACAAAAGTAAATTAACAGCTTTTTTGGAATTGCCGTGCCGTAACGCGATCAGGTGCTAAAGGAGCAGTCGCCCTAATGCAGTTCGTTAGACAAGATTGCTTCTACACCACAACTTTTATATGGTTTGCAAAACTTAAAAACTGTTTAAAAACTGAATACAATGCGCCTGTGCATCACCGTCTGGAGCATTCAGCAGCCCTAAGACCATCCTAATGACAGTTCGCAGACAGACACCATTCAACAAAACACAAAACACACAAAAACAACAGAAAGATCTCTGTGTAAACGGTAATTACAATTATAAGTATGTTGGCCATTTGGGTTTATATGGTTCGAAAAACCTGTGCCTTTAGGTTGATATAAAACACCTCGACACCTTTTATGAAGGATTTTAGGTCTGCCAGTCGTGCCCCTAGCACTGATATACTTCAGCAAATGGGGCTGAGCGTTTTAGAATAAATGCTCATGAAATATTAACTCAAGCGGTGCTGGCATGTTGTGCGACTAATCACATTATTAATACTAAGTCCCGAACGACCTAGTTCGGCTCAGACCAGATGTTAGTAAAAATGCGCAGGAAACAATATTCCAGAAATGAGACCTGACTAGATCGACTTTTTACTCAGTAATATTGTATACATTGTAAATTTAACACGTTTGCCAATGGTAAACGACTATAGCCACTATAACCTTTTGTATTTGGGTCATCATCGGCGAAACCCTTAATCGAAATCGTTAGACCTCCAAAGCGCGATTACATACAAATAATATAAACATTGCTCGTATAGTACACAATTTATTTATTTACTTCAGACTTCAGAAGACCAGTACATCTGGGGGCCAGTTTTAAGGGTACACGGATGTCATCTGAAATCATCTTATGACTTACGATATGACTGTATAGACGTGCTTACGCATCATTAGGTCCGTCGTAGTAAGACATGACCGCTATATGTATAAGAGCTTTTCTTTAAGAAGCTGTAAAGCAAATGCCACGTTTTATATACTATCCGTATCGTTTTTTTTCCATTTTATCTTGTTTTCATAAAGCTAATTGCACTACACATTATATTAAATGTATTTGTAAAAAATACTGAAACGACTTTAACATATTCTTATCAGTAAAGGAAAAAGACTAAGTGTACCCAACCTTTTAATATGAAGTGGATCAATTTACTTAAGCGACATAGCATTACAATTCTTGGTATGCACAAAGTACTAAAGCGCCAATCTTATTTCAATTCGCAAAAGCACGAATGACTGACAACGTTCTTATGACAAAAGTATAAAAAGGTAAAATTACTAAACAGTAAACATTTAATTTAAGCGTCGGATTAGTAATGGGTCTCCCAAATTTCGAGCTTTTTTTCGTGGGCTAAAGCGACAAAAAGTGCTCAGATCATCTTGAAACCTGGACAGATCGACGCAGAAAAATCCGCTGATTCCGATGGTATATATAACTCAATTTGGCCCAAAGTGTCGCTTCAGCAGTTTTGCCATCCAAGTGACGATATATATTTTTTTTTTTTTTATTCATATATGATTATTATTTTATATTGATGGTCGAAATAAATAATTGCTCGACTTGGCGGGGGCACTACCGTGCCCCCCAGATTCTAATTTATTCTGTTCTATATTTATGGTATTAATGTAGGAATTGTCTCCCGCCCATCCTATTTATATGAATAACTAATACCAGTATGGTGTCGTCAATCCTTAATAAAATTTCTGAGCTGTTCACATTTTGACGGAAATACTTTAATGCTATAGAAGGTACTAACAACTCCAAATAGGTTAAGGTTATTTTTTTTATTTTTATTATTATTATTATCTTCTTAAAATTATTAGTATTATTATTTTCAATTTTTACTAACAATTTATTGTGATATAGAAACTTCCCCGTCTCGAAAGAGACTGGTCAGAGTAGTAGATTTCTAATTAGAAATGATCCTTCCGAACAGGGTTGTTGAGTAACTTTTCTTTTCCACTATATTAAATTATCTGCAATCGCTGGGCTGACTTTTATCTTCGAGTCACATTTTTGATTTTTTAATAATGCAATGTTCTTGTTGCTTTCAAAAAGTTATGTATATATTGTATATATAGTTATGTATGGCTGGTTAGCCATTCACATAACTTTTTCCAGCTACATTATATGGTTATATAATGTAGCTGGACAAACAGCAGTGAGGGTTCCTATAAACTATCTAAATTTACATATTGTTCCTAAGGATTTTTATACCTATGGATATGTCTAGACCTATATATATATATATATATATATACTTTCATAAATCTTGTTTCTTTCCTTTGTTGGTAATTCTAAGGCCATGTTTTGTGAATTAGGATAAAAGTGCTATTAGGTATGAAAATACTTTTTTCCTAATTGATTTTAAAATTCCATGTTTTCTAGTGTCACTAGTTAATTTCATTGTGCCATCTTAACAGCCCCATAGTTTGTGCCCTTTGGCACGTAAGAAAGCAAGTGCAGGTTTTACCAATTTTGTAAATTTTTAATGGTGCGGAGCACAGACAAACCATAATTATTATGCAAGTGAATTCCATTGAATTATTATCCAATCTGAAACAGATATTTCTGCAAGATTTATGCCTTGGCTTTAGAAAAATAAGCATCCTTAATATTGAGTGTTGTCATGTATAAAAACTTTGGATAGTAAATTAGCAGCAGTGTCAGTCTTCCATTTCAAAATAAGTATGCAAAATAAATTTGTTGAGTGCTTTTAAATTAAGAATAAATCGGAAATTTCCTTTACCTATTGGTGTTAGAAAAATATAAATAAATTGACCTCTACAGTTCTTACATGACTTGATCCAACTTAAACACTTCAGTTTTTTAATAGACATCTACATTTTTGTGCAAAATGTAATTCACCTCCTTCAAACTATCTCCAGAATTTACGGTTATATGTAACCAATTATATAGATAAAACTGTATACAATTAGCATGTACCTGTAGTACTGTATACAACTGGTATGTACCTCTAGCGGCAGCCTCGAAGGTCCTGAGGGCGGTTCGCCTGCGCTGTTGGGTGCCGGCGTGCGGGCGGCTGCCGCGGTGGCGGGGTAGGGCGGGTAGCAGCATGAGGACGCAGGACGCGCTCGCGCTGTTCCAGGCTGAGTCTTGGAGCTGGTTTCATAATTTGAAGACTGTCTTCGAAATTGACTTGGTAGTTTTGATGTTATCGCCTAAATTATTCAGGGATTATTAAGGGATAAGTTCGCCTTTGTACATCACTGTATCTCTTTTTGTCATTTATGTTTTTTTTTTGTACAATAAAGAATTTACATACATACATACATTATTTCAAAAAATAAATTTATCCCGCATTACAGCTTGGATAATGTTAATGAAGCTTTTGTCCAGCATTGAAATTAAATCTGCAGTTCATGGTCTTCTTATAGTGTAGGTCTTCTTTTAGTGTAGGTAGTATAAAGTCTAATTTGTTTTTGGAATGTTTTTAGTAATTCCAAATTTATTAAAATCTTTCTGATTATCAGTTACCATATCAGGTTGACCAGTTTAATATACCAACACCTAGCTGGTTCTGCCTTTTCCAACTTCTTATTTATGTTGCTGATAGCATTTACCTTTAGGGCCTTTGATGCTTTAAAAATTCTCAACGAACAATATTTTGGGTAGCAGTGCCTTTGTCTGCAATGTTTGCCTTGACGAGTATTGTTAATTTCAGAAGTCATTGGAGTAATGGTCGCTATTGATTGCGGCTGGTTGGTTGTTGTTAAACCAGAGAAAAAATTTAAGTTGAGTATTGTTAATATTTCAGAGAGAATTTTTTTCTTATTAAGTGGGACTTTAGGATCCGGTTGACGCAGTGATTCGACGTCGCCTTCTTCGTGATCGTGATCACCATTATCTTCGGCGAATGACCAGGCGAGTTAGTCGGGGATACCCCTGTGCTGTGGTCGCCGGCGGAAGTTTCGAATTACATGGCCTATAGAGGCTCACAGTTCATCATACGTCATAGGACGTCGTAGGAATAGTCGTCAAAAAAAACAGAGTCGTCTTCGATTTCTGTTTGGGCAAAAAAGGCTGAGTAAGCCATAGCTAACTTTCAAGATGACATCTCGTGCCACCACTTGAAGAAAGTTAAAATTTTATTTCCGGATAACATCGTGTGTTACCACTTAGGAAATAAGAAAAATAAAGTCCCAGGACTTTAATTAGAGGGTTACAGGCCCAAAGTTGCACATTTTCGGATGGTATCTTGTACCATCACGGCATGAAAATGTAGGTTATGTTGTGTTGACAACTTGCGTCTTAATTGAAGAGATAGTGCGTATACGCAATAAAAAAAATATACTTTTGTAGAAGAGTGCCCCGTTTTATATTCTATTGTCAACCTGTAACATTGTAAGAAGAATCCAGTTACGTACGTATCATTTTGCCGGTTTCTTGTTTTTAATTCCTTTTCTGATCGCTCGATTTTTCGGCTTGTTTCTTTATTTGTCATTTCACGACTTTGTTTACGCAATGCTTGCTAAAAAATTGAAAAACATATTGAGCTTTTCACAAAAAAACACAATATTTATCACGCGAATTATGTGCAAGATGCAACACGAAAAAACGAATGACAGCCGCACTTTCTATTACGCGACACTTGGGAAAGGGGTAAAGGAATTGATATGCATTCAGCCTTTTTTCTTTTTAGATTTGTTAAAAGGTTTTCTAAAAATCGTGTGAAGATGCAGTACCACGGAAAACGGACTACATGGTTTATTAAATCTCCTAGGATGCAGCAATGAAGTATAATTAAAAATTAAACTAATATACTCACTCCTCTTTCATATTTTTGATAGAGATTAATAATATACTTTTTTACTCGTAGGCGGAAAAATAAAAACTTCGTTTTAATCGAACAAAACGACAACACCTCGTGGCATGGTCAGTAAAAAAATATATATGGATATTTTAGGTTCTTTTAACATTGTTTCAGTTTGTAGGGAACAAATAAAGTAATTACTTAGCGAGGGTGGCCAATACTAGCTAATTGGGTTATACCAATTAAACCCTGAACGATCAAGTTAACAAGCTTATTTTCATGAACAAGTTAACACACGTGTTCCACGACAGTAATCTACATTTTTAATATTATGATTTTTGAGGTAGTTTATCGGAGAAGCGGTAACCCTTAAAAATATAAGTCTGATTTATGATGATCCAGTACATATAATTTGTTATTTTGTATAGAAAGGGAGAAAGCGAGCATGCGAGTCAACTGATGGAAAGTGATCATCACCGCTCATGGGAACCAACGTCCCTAACGATCGCTGATACGTTGTCCGTTGTCGACCATTGTTTTTCTGTTTGAAATTGGGATTACGGTTACCACTAAAAAGTAATGTTTAAAGTTAGGATTATAGTTTCTCTTTAACTAAATGGTTGACATTAACTGGACCATAGTAATTATTATAATTTTTTTGTGTCTGTAATGACATTAATACCTAATAATTATTAAAAATTTAATAATGATATTTAATATAAATCTTTTTTTTTTACTTTTGTGGTTTCTGTGGTGGTATCATAAATGTAGCATAGAAAAGGTTTTTAATCTGTGGCAAGTTTATTTGTCTCTAAATTCTAGTTGCTGTGTTTCACATTTGGAAAAAGCTAAACAATTAAATTTCTTTACCACAAAAACCTTGCCCTATATTGTCGCATTAAACCAATATTTACATTGCAAGCCTTGCCAAATAAGTTAAAGCTACTTTAGCTACGACTTAAAAGCGCGGCGTCGCATAACGTGACCCATTCAAAATAGGTTATGTTTACAATATGGTGCTAGAAACTACACAGTATGCAAAATTAATCAACCATGCGCCGTCACTTGTGGTTGTTAACTTACTGTTAACGCATGGCGCGCACGGCATGCTTACTTAAATGGAACGAGGTCGTGTCTATGTCAACTAAGAACTGGCTTACACCATAATTAAAACTCGAATTTCAAGTCACACACTGTCAAACTCGGCATGACACCAAACACTAGTTTCAAACTAACGCGAAACCCAATGCCTTGGTGTTTTACGTAACCGAGCACAATTTGAAACGTTTTTAAAATAAAACTATGTAAAAATCAACGACTTTGCTAATTCCAGAGTTTCATACCACTTAAAGACGTATAGCAAAAGGTGTCAAGTTGAATTTGTTGTACTAGTGTACCGAGAGATGGCGCTGTAACATTTAGTACCATTCCTGAATGGCGCTATCGAGTTTTTTCTTGTTTTCATATGATGGCGTCACTGCGGTGATAAAATTGTGATCATTTTGTTCGCACATAAAAGCTCTACTTGCTATTGCTGAGTTTCATTCAACTTTGAGACCCTGGTACGCTATCGCACAAAAAGAGGACATACAGTAGGTAAGGGAGGACGGGAGGAGACACTATAGAAAAAGATGGCATGTTCTCCTTTAGGATACCATCTGGCAACCCTAAGCGCAAGCTGCGTGCTTCGATACGTCTTCTGATTTTTAACCGCTTTTGGCTTGCCGCTGGTGAAATGTTAAAGAGATCCCTTTTTGCACAGCTTAGATATTTTAAAACTATCAACGCAAAAATTACATCCTTATGTAATAAAGTGTTGTACCTACTGGTTTCATTCTGCAACTGTTAAATAAGCAAACTGTATCTTCTAATTTAATCTAATCTAATCCTTTTCTAATTTGATCTAATCCTAATCTCACTTTAATTTAACCCAAAATTAAAAGATGCACAAAAAACTGCAATCACAACAAATTGAACAAATTCTTCTTAAGTAAAACGTGTTTTTTTCTTTAATTTGAAAGAAACCTCACCATGACAGATATAAGGACAAAACGTGTGCTAACTAAAGTAGGTTTACTGGACATTTATGAATAATTTGGTTACACCTTCGAACAGTGACGTGAATCTATCAATTGTTTTGACATCGCTCTCATCATCGTTTATAACGCATCTAATTAATAACAGCTACGTTTCTAGTCGTCACTATTATAAATGTTACCGCTATCACCCGATGCCGCCTATTATAGTGATATTGCCGATGGCTTCCAGATATCTTTGGCAGATTGAAGGGTTTGCTAAAATTTCTTGGAAGATCTGGATTTTTTTAGGATACCAAACAGGAACTTGAGCACTATATTCTTGATGTCCATAACTTCACTCTTAGCGGTAACGTACCGAGAAATAGCACATAGATTTAGATACTAGTGATGTCACAAACAACTTTAATATTATTGAGATACCGATCGCAAAATTTTAGACAAGGTACTAAAGATAATTGTATTCTTTATAACGATAACGTTATTCTTCGTCCTTCTTTTTGGTCTCTTTTTTTGCGGTGTTCGTCTTCTGATAGCTTTCGCAGCTCTTCTGCGGGGCATTCTTTCAAAGCAACACTTTTCTTTTTATTACACTTGAGATGGATGTCCGTGTTAGAGCAATGTGTACACAACTCACAAGAGGCATATAAACAGTTCTGCACAAGTCGAATTGTTTACTTAGATTATTTACAGAACCGCAAAAATGTGCTCACAAACGCCGACAAGTTTATTTAACACGCCAATCCGTCTCTTTTATTTGAAAAAAACTACTATTTAAATGCATGTTTATAGAAAAACAATGTTTACCTAGGCCACTCAATAACCGTGTGTTTACACGTCCGCGAACGTCTGTTTGCGATATTGTACGATTTACTGCTGCAAACGGGTCGGTGTTTATTTGACTGTAACATTCAGTTGTTTTGAAGAAGACGGATTTCATAGAATATTCGATCGGGTTGTTTGCATGCATACTCGTACAGCCACGGTATGTTTAATAGAAAAAGGAGAATCACCCAATGAAAACTGATTATTGCCGTTCACGGAATACAGCAACTCGTAGAAAGACATTGATATTTGTTTCTACCTTTCAGGTCCCTTTGTGCCTTCGAATCTCGTTACTCACCGTACAAAACGCAGTAACAAGCTACTGTTTCACGCCGGTATTCAGTAGTGTCGAGGAAATGGTTGTAATTTATTCAAAAAATCGATGGTTCTATGTTTTTACAATAATAATATGTGATTAAGTAAGTATTATTTTTTGGTGCATAGATAATTAGAACTTAAAGTTGTTACTAGAATCTCGTTCTTAGATACACTAAAGAAGCAGAGTCCGTGCTATAGCAATAATGTGCGTATGCAAAGCGGAATAGAGGATTCCATTATACATAACCTTACAATGTACTTTCTGCCCTTACCTGCCTTGAAGATAACAATAATTTACCATTACGCGTCGGTCGATACAAATTAGTTCTATTACATTGAATTAGAGCAACCAGTGGCTGTAATTAGCTGCTACCAAGAAAAAGCCAATAGAGCGGGTCAAGGCGAAACTACAAAGTTCCTGTGATATCGGATTTCATAATAAATTCCATTATTTCACCTTGAATTCCGACTGTCGAATATTGAATGTTTTTAAAGTCTCGTTTCGGTGGGTCCCGGTACTATCAATTTTGGGAACGATTTCCGGACAATAGGGAAGATACATTGCTAAGTAAATGGGATAACCCTGTCAGTTTGTTGTAAATCATCATTAAAAATATATTTATACTTTGAGAGAATAAATAAATTCCATGCATATATGACGTAAAGACGTCGCGGCCATTAACGACAGAACGGAGACAAAGTGACATTTATTAAAAAGGAAGGCGTAACTATTACAAAAACAACTAGAACTAAATTAAAACCATGTCAGTACCGAATATTTATTTCTCGATCATGTGACAATATCCGAACTCAATAGAACGTGCGTGTGGCGCGATGCGTGGCCGCTGGGCAAGTGGACGAGTTTTAACATAAAACTACCGTGAGACTCGGACATATTAATAAAACGGATCACTCACGCCAACCTGTCGTCGTCGCGCCACAGCCGCGGGGGCTCATCATTAAAGACCACGGACTGGTCCGAAACATGTCGGGCATTTCTCGACGTAAAAATACGTGAGTGATCCGTTTTATTAATGATAAAACTAACTCCTTTCCGCAACTTTTATCTTATTCATTTGTTTATTTACTTCAGCGCCGTTTGTTTCTTTTTTTTCGATTGACGTTTTCTAGTGGCGCCACCACGCGTTCCAATCGCATTACTAATTCAATAAAGCTCTCATCACATGCCTGACAGAGCAAGTTTACGGCATTAATTTTTACTTTAAGGTCCAATTAAGGTCTCAAGATTTTTTGCAGATTGCCATTGTCCATTTTTACAAGCTTTAGTTATTTTATTTTTTTCTATAAATCCGATTCATGTCTTGTACGTCTGTTTAACTCCAACCACATTAGTGGGCAAATCTCAAATTGGCTCAGAATTTGATATTGTAAATGCCAGTGCAAAAATACAGTACCTACCTTCGACGAAAATCTAATAGTTTTAAACAACTTAGATTCTATCTAAATTGTCAATCTAACTTAAAGTTAAAGTGCAAACCTTGGTATCTTCAGACAATATTATATCATCGTTAACGTAAATTTATTCATGAGATTATAGTCTGTTGTGGTATTTGGTAACATTAATAAAGGAATTTCGGTAACTAGCCAATGTTTATTTATATAGAACACAGCTTATAATGTATTAATGTTGATTCATCTGGTAATCCTGCTCCCGAAACATCATAGTCTCGACTGAAACAAAAAAATATGAGTTTATGACTGAGTAATGAACTGTATCATAAAACTACAGTGACATTCGGACATATTAATTTAACCGGATCACTCACGTTTTTGAAGTCAAGTAAACGCTCACAAACTTCAAATACGTGAGTGATTCGCTTATAATAATAAAGAGATTAATTTTGTTTGTTTGTTTGTACATAAAATTATGTAGGCGGTAATCTCAGAAACTACTGAAACGATTCCAAAAATTACTTAACCAATTGATAGATGGTACACTATTCTTGACGGACATAGGCTACTACTTCCATGCGAATGAAGTGGGCGTCCGCTAGTATGTAACAAACTTCATTTCTTTTCAAGATCTAGAAAATGAATTCTTCACATTTTGAATGACACTTTTGCGTCGTCTCTAGGTATAGTCGACCAAGAAATTGCTTGACCACTTTTGAACCTTATACTTTTGTAATACGGTTGAAAAGTGATCAAGCAATTTCTTGGTATATATACGTACTATACAGTGATTTGATTCATAGGCCATTGAAGAACGCCGTCGCAATGTGTCGTCGCTGGGGTATTATGACATTTATTGAGAAGTCATTATGACATTTTACGCGAAAAGGTTCTACAGTGGTCTATGAATCAAATTGGTTGACTGTACATCCGAATCGCCAATTAACGTGATCAATAAGTAGGTACTGCTCTCTTTATCTCACATGTAAGTAATGAATCACTACATAAAGGAAAAGGACGAATAGAGATAGATATATCTCTAGTTTTGATTTTGATGATGTTGGTTAAATGCTCATTTGGGTGTAACTTTAAACCCTTAATTATTTTAAAGATTTTTTTTTGTGAAAAAGAGAAAAACGAGCATCAGGGTCACCAGAATGTTGCCACCGCCGCCTAAAGAAACTAGCAAGCCCGACAATCGTTCAACCAGCCTCACCCCGTTCTGGGCTTCCCGACTGACCACCGTTTAACACAGACTTAATTCCTGAAAACAAATAGGTAAGTTAAGTACTCCTGTCTGTTCAGCTCTGTGCAGCAACTTACATCTTCTCCTCTATGTATAGCGAGCATCAAGTCATACTCGTGAGTGCCCACATAGATCTGCGCGCGGCCGTCATTGCCGACTGTCACGGACTTGCCGGTGCAGCTGTTGCCGCTCTTACTGCCGGAGATTACGTCGCAGTACGTGCCCGCTGGCAAGCAAGTCTGTGCAAATAATAGACAAAATTGTACATACTTAATTAACATAAGGCACTTGTGATCTTAACAGTTTTATTAAAGAAATATTATTTATGTATGTATTATCCAATACATACATAAATAATATTTTTTATCCCACGATACCTACTTGTATGTTATATGTTAAAAAATAGTCTTTTTTAATATACATGTGAGGTTTCCTTGAGTATATTTTGTATCTCAGACAGACATACAGATGGACAGATGGAAATGTCAAAACAATAAGGGTTCCTAGTTTTGACGAAATCCAAAAAAAACATGAAACAAGCGAAACGATCCATTATTTTTAGCGCCGGATGGTACAAGTCAGACCCTAAGTTTAGACCTGATCTAGTAGTATCGACAGTATACTACTAAACTTGGTAAAAGAGCTACACCTTGATTTAAACACTGCAGGTGTTTGCATTAAGCATGTAATTGACACTAATTCTTTAGATAGTGATTTAAAATATGTATCAAGAGGTAAAAAAATATACCTGCAAATTTTGATTGAGGTCCCAATTGTCATTATTGAAGGCGATGAAAGCCTGTTCACCTCGGCAGAAGGCGATCTGGTTGCTGCCATTGTCCCACCAGTCGTTGACATTAGTTCCAGCAGCCACATTCCTAAAGGATACCATTGCGTTGATTTGGCGCCAACGGTGCTCACAAACCCAACCGTTTCCACATGTTAGGTCCTATAAGTTTCAAAGCAAAATAATATTATTGATGCAAATATTTCACACAAAAATAATCTATTAAAACTATATGAATACTTCAAAAGCTTAAAACAATTAGTCTTAAATGTACTCACAGAGTTAATTGAAGGAGAAATAATATTTCCGCTACTATCCATTGGTGGTCCATCATTAAAATTAGTGAACTCAAAACTGCTCATTAGCTGTGGTTCTCCATAGGGATGTGCTAACATGAATGCGATCGCCCCTTTGTACAGTTTAGCTTGCTTGTACATCAATATATTTGTTTCTTCTCTTTGGTTGTCGTGGTTGTCAACGAACGTTAAGGCATCCTCGTGAGCGAGAAGTCCCCACTCAGGACCCCAATTCCTAAACCATCTCAGTTGGTTACCACCCTGGAAAGCTCTGCTTAACTCTTGTCCAAATTTGAACTCCGTGACAGCAGCCAAGGGTGTATATTCGTCTCTTGTGATGGACTCCTCTCCATAATGAACTTCTTGGTAGATGTAAGGACGAGCGCCTGAAGGGAAACCGTGATCGGTGTTCAAATTGTGCAGTCTGTCGTAAATGACTTGAAGGTCTTCTGGCCACATATGTTTTGCTGCGTCTATTCTGTGTTTAGAAACGAGAAAAGAATGTATGAAAAGGTATTATTGTTGCTCGAACCTAAGACAGTAGGTACTTTAAAAGTATAGGAATAAATATTGAAAAATACGATTCAAATGTTTCGTGTCAACCGTCTTTTTACCTGAATCCGGCAACACCCAAGCTGATAAGCTTGTTCATAAATCCGACAATCCTAAAGCGTACGTGCTCAGAACGCTGGTTTAAATCTTTTAATCCCACTAGCTCGCAATTACGAACCTGTAACACCAAAATTATTGAAAAAATGTAATAGTCTGTGTTTTCAGTCAACATTGAAACCACTGGAAAACTACGCCTAAAACCTTTAACAATGACATAATCTCAGCGTTTCAGAAATAATATTTAATAATGAGAATAAAAGTACAGCAACACTTAATTTAAAAATAGATTATTGGACACTTTTTTTTTTTCTTTTTTTTTTCAAAAGCTTAGCAAGCTTAGCTCGGTTTAGCTTAGCTTACCCTATCGGGACAACACCCATAATCCCAATCGGCAATAACGCAGTGGGGCCAGTTGAAGTCTTGAGCGGTATAGGGTACAGCTGGGTAATCCCACTGCTGAAAATTAGCTGTACTGCCGCCAGTACCGACGTTGTTTGGAGGCTCACCTGTCATGTGATTGATAACGGCATCTACGTAGATTCTGATGAAATAAAAAAAAAACCTTCTTGGATCTCATAAACCGATAGATAGACTTTTATCGATTTAAGGATAATACGGTGCAGATAACACAGCTGATGTTATCCCTTTACATTCATTGCGTTAACTATTGTTATATTAAATTATTTGACAAAAGAGAGCTGTCTTGGAAATTTGTGGCGTTCAGCCAAGTTTTAGGTATTGCAGTGGATTGTTTTAACGACTCACCGGACTCCAGCGTTGTTGCAGCGGCGAACCATGTTAGCGAATTGCTCTTCGTCTCCAGATCTTGTTACTAATTTGTAAGACATCGACTGGTAACGCTCATACCAGGGGCGACGATTGTTCTCCCATATGATCACGTTTTCGTTGGGTGGTGAGATCTAAATTATAAATAAAATAAGTGGTAATGCATGTATGTAATGGCATGTCGTCTATTTACCGTTTAGAACTTTAAGAGCAGCAAAGTGTCCATTTTTCGAACTTTTTGTACTCATTTTAGGTATCGAGGATTATTGTATATCGAAAAATAATCGGTTTAGAATTAGACATGACTTTTTGTGTCAAAAAACGATCTTTTGACTGAGCACAATATTTTATGTCATCAGCCAAAAATTACCTAAGTCTACAAGAAAGAAAAATCACTTGGATGGGTTATTATTGCGTTTATAGTTTTTGCACCTACATGGGCAAATATCCCATGGAGTGGGTGAAGTTATTTGACATGCCTTAAGGAACATATTGCTGGTGTCAAGTAGCGTATCATGTATGAAACGATTCATAAGATCAAAATCGATACTTCTCTCCAATGCTTCTTTGAAGACGTCAGAGAGAACATAATTATGATGAAATTGCAGAAAAAATTGTCTTATCTGGTAGCTATTGACGCATGCACTAATGATGATTGGGAACATTTTAAAAATACCTGAATACCACCGAAGCCTCTAGGTCCGAGAAATCGTTCACACTCAGCCGCGATGTCGTCCCACTTCCACTCGAACAGATGTACCATAGTGGAGCGGCCAGGAGCATAGTACGGGTTTTTGTACGCTAGTGCTAGGCCAAGGCCTAGCAAAAGTATGACTGCACGAATCATCCTGTTAAAGAAAAGATTTTTCAAGGCTGCTCGTAATTATAAGCTTACTGTGTATTTCTAATCATTAAAGGATATTTTAGAAACGCGAACGGGATAATCTTTTCTTATACGAGGTTTTTTGTTTATTTAGGTGAACAAATTCCATGAAAAGGGTGTTAGTATAATAATAATATATTACTGACACCGAAAAATACGACGTCAGTTTGGAAGTTGGTGTTGTTTAACATATGCGCAGAAGCTTTTGTTCTAGTTGAGAACATTGTCTAATTGTGATGCGATATGTCACGGCAAGGCCGTGTGTTTCGAGACAATCACTAAATGGTTGATTTAGTGAACAATTATATGAGTACATGTGAGTAGAAACCATTGAGAAGATGAGGAGAAGTTAGGCAAAACGATTCACTTGTTAGCAAGTCGTTACATTGCGCTGTAAGGTGATGATTATGTTTTGGGACGATTTGAAAGAGATGCTGCGTTCGACGCTGAACGCAGCGCTGATATGTTAAGACAGTATTAGTGCATTGTTTGCTGTATTATTTAACAGTGAAACACGTGAGTAATGTAATCGGTTCGCATATTCATTATACCTGAGTTTTACATATTATAGTAGGTACTTTCACCTCAAGTATCCTATTTTGAGATTTTTCGGTAGACTGACAACAAACCAAAGATCTTTCGATATTTCGTTGTTCGCCACATTTAATATAACCTTTTTCACTATCAGTTATTTGTTGTAAACAAATTACGATAGTATTGTTTTGTTCTGAAAACTTGATACCTCGTTGAGTTTAGTTCTGGCTTCTACTCTACTGAGGTTAGGTTTTTTTAGTGATAGTTGTAAACAACGAACGGTGCTAGGCTCGGCAAAGTCCATTCTTTTTGTGTTGAGTCTACGACATTATTAAAATGTTCCACTTAACTGATAACCTAGTACAATATAGCGTATGTGTTTTCTTACATTGTATTTATTGTACACTCACTTATCTCTGCCGACGTATTCAGATAATCTACTATTTCAGGTCCATGTGTCAATGTATTTTTATTCAGTGTCATTTACGAATTCAAATTTTTAACAAAAATCTCAATGTTCAAACAAAAAGCACCTACCTTCTCTCTCTCTCTTCCCTAAGTTTCCCACTACACTTAGAACTAACTTGTTTGTGCCCACCTGCTGCTCTTATATTCTATAGAATTCGATTATCTTTTCAGTCGGCGATAAAAATAGTAAATATAATCTCAATTATTCATGCACGCGAACGATATCCGTGATAATTCAAAATCTACTTAACGATCTGGTTTATTACTGGATTAAATCCGATAGTAGGGAAATCTTATTAAAATTACAATGTTCCTACCTTTTTCGTCATCAATTAAAATGAAATAAAAGCTGTTAGACCGTAGTGTCATTGTACGTTGGTATTGCCGTGACCAGAAAAAAGTCACATGTAGTAAGTACCTACTGCTAATTACATTCTATTCTAGGTGCATAAAGGTACGAAGTCACCGTATGTCAAAATGACGTCATTATTCATACATTTTCTTGGTAGAACTAAGCAGTGTAGAAGGAAGAGTTGCACTAAGGCCGCGTCCCGAATCAGTTTATATCGTACATCGCTCACGTCTTCGGACCAAATGACACAAGACTAACGTAACGTCATTGACGACGTCACGGATTTGGCTTACAATGCTAACACTGACAGGCGTAATGTTGAACGTAAATGTTCATAGTGCTACTGGACAGCGTTAGCAATGTAAGCCAAATCCATTGCGTTATCAATGATGTTACGATAGTCTTGTGAGTGTATTTCGATCCGAAAACATGAGCGATGTGAGCGATGTAAACTGATTCAGAACGCGGCATAAGAGAACAAATTTACTGAATTTATCCCACTCGTACCCTCTAGTTCGCCCCATGGTTGTGACACATGGAATTTTGTTTATGTTCCAAAATGGCAAATATTTTTAAGTGACTTTTGTTCATTAACAAAAGCCTAATTAAGTATTACAATAATTTCTGAATTCCATCCCCTACTTAATTCTCACGGAGGAAGAATTTTCAAACAACTTGTTGCTCACCTCATTATATAAGGTCCATTTGTGCAAGAAGTTGGGCGTTGTCTGTCAATCTGTCAGTGTCAGAATTTTACTAAACAAAAGGTAGATTTGTTCGTTTAGGCCAAAGCTTGTAAAAAATTACATAACAAAACGCCATTTTTTAGTGTATGTTGTTTACGATGAAATTCCAAATTCTAGCGTCTTGAATTATTAAGTCATGGTTACATATTATTTATATTTAGGACATTGTTATGATACGTGATATTCGGTAGCAATAAAAAACAAATTTCGGTAAAAGTGCCAAATTTTATTTTCTTAGAGAAAAGCTTATATGTTTTCAAACTGATTATTCAGATAATCTTGGTTAGCTTCTTCCGGAACATTACAGCCTCGACTGAAAAAACGAAGGGTGATAAGGGTTATGTTCATAATATTGTTTCTCATCGATTACCAAAACTAAATCAGATCAATCATATTGATCAGATGCAGGGATTCGTGTATAACCATATACACTTATTTTTTTAAAACAGTAAAGTACAAAAAAGTTTCGTCGACGTTTTGGACCTGTTCGACAGTCCAGTGTTCACCGTGCCACTTCAAAAAGCTCCGAAACGTAGGGAGCAATTATCCACAAAGTAAATGCTGAAATTAACACGTATTGTTTATTACTTAATACCCTTTAAACTCACCTCATCTCCTCTATGGATGGCAAGCATCATGTCATACTCGTGAGTGCCCACATAGATCTGCGCGCGGCCGTCATTGCCGACTGTCACGGACTTGCCGGTGCAGCTGTTGCCGCTCTTGCTACCGGATATCACGTCACAGTACGTGCCCGCTGGCAAGCAAGTCTATACAAAATATCATATAATTTTAATAATCTGAATAGGCATTCTACATTGAAAATAAAAAACCAAAAAAAAAATAGTTACAAAAATTGTTCCTAACACTTTGAACAACGCACAGACAGACAGAAATATGAACACGAGGCTAAATGGAGAAAGGCGTTGGAGAATGTCAAAATATTTATCGAACTTCTTGCTAGTTCAATTAGGTAGTACTTGATAGTTATTAGACATAAGTATGTGTAATAGAGCTGTGAGAAAACTAGTAGATGTCACCGAGAGCAAGGCGAAGACTACGTAGGAATAGGAATACGAAATAGTCGAAAAGCCTTCAAACTATAAAAAGATACTTTATCATTAGGATTTCATGGAAACCAAACTAATCAACAGGGAATATATAAAGTTCTCCTATGTGATAAAATATTACCTGTAAATTTTGATTGAGGTCCCAATTGTCATTATTGAAGGCGATAAAAGCCTGTCCACCTCGACAGAAGGCGATCTGGTTGCTGCCATTGTCCCACCAGTCGTTGAGGGTGGTTGTACCAGCTACGTTCCTGAATGCTACCATGGAGTAGATTTGGCGCCATCGGTGCTCACATACCCAACCATTGCCGCAACTATTGTCCTAAACAGAAAAAAATACCTGCTAGACATATTTTCTTAACACCAGACTGCTTAAGAATCTTGTTTTTGACAGTCTAATTTAATTTGTAATTATTAACAAACTTACAGAATTAATAGAAGGTGAGATAATATTCCCACTACTATCCATTGGTGGTCCAGCTTCAGAATTAGTGAAGGCGAAACTGCTCATCAGCTGAGGTTCTCCATAAGGATGTGCTAACATAAATGCAATCGCCCCCTTGTATGGCTTAGCTTGCTTGTACGTCAGGATGCTTCCACCACCTCCATGTCCTCTTTGGTTGTCGTGGTTGTCAATAAAAGTTAAGGCATCCTCATGAGCGAGAAGTCCCCATTGAGGACCCCAACTGTTTAACCATCTGAGTTGGTTACCACCTTCGAAAGCTCGGCTGAGTTCTAATCCGAATTTAAACTCTGTAACGGCAGCTATGGCTGTATATTCGTCTCTCGAGATAGCTTCATTACCAAAATCGATGACTTCTTGGTAGACGTAAGGACGAGCGCCTGACGGGAAACCGTGGTCGGTGTTCAGATCGTGCAGTCTGCTGTAAATGACTTGGAGGTCTTCTGGCCACATATGTTTTGCTGCATCTATTCTGTTTTATTTAAGTTTGTACAAAAAAATAATGTTTAAAAAAGTATATGTTGTTTGAATGTAACATTAACTGTATTAACAGAAATTTGATGAATAAAAATCAATCGCTTTTTATTTACCTGAATCCAGCAACACCTAAATCGATAAGTTGGTTCATAAAGCCGACAATCATAAATCGCACGTACTCCGATCGCTGATTTAAATCCTTTAATCCGACTAGCTCGCAATTACGAACCTGTAACGGAAGAAAAAATATTACGTAAAAAAACTATGCCTACAAACTTTTTCATAGTCTAAAATAAGCACAGGTGAAATACTATGTGCTACTTAAAGTCAAACCATAGCCAATCGTTAACTAAAAAAAAGGCCTAAATAATCGACAACTTACTCTATCAGGACAACACCCATAATCCCAACCATCAATGCCGCAGTGGGGCCAGTTAAAGTCTTGAGCGGTATAGGGTACAGCTGGGTAATCCCACTGTTGAAAATTAGCTGTACTACCGCCAGTTCCAACGTTGCCTTGGGGCTCGCCAGTCATGTGGTTGATAATGGCATCCACGTAGACTCTGATGGAATGTAGAAAAAAACACGTTCTTTAGTCCCATTTAGATTTTAAGCTCCTTTGTTAATTAAAGCATTGTAAGGTGTTTCACAATCGCTTCCTATCTTACTAAGTGATTTTATTCAAGGGTTCGTCTTACTTTATTTGTATTGACAAGAGCTCTCTAGTTATGGCTTCCAGTCAAGTTTTAGGTGTTATAGTGAACCTTTATCTAACTAACCGGACTCCAACATCATTGCAACGGCGAAGCATACTAGCGAATTGCTGCTCGTCTCCAGATCTTGTCACTAATTTGTAGGAAATCGGCTGGTAGCGCTCCCACCAAGGGCGATTGTGTTCCCATATAATCACGTTTTCGTTAGGTGGTGAAATCTAAAATTAATGAAAAATGTTGTATAAATACATTGCAATAAAAGGACTTGAAACTGATATCGTATTCCATCAAAGGTACGAAAAAGTGTTAAGCTAACAAGACTAAATCGGCAAGATGCATTGCAGTTCTTTGCAAACATCCGAACATAATATTTAAGTTGTGTTGCAGATTATTATCAGAAGGCAGAGTGCCTAATCTGGTAGTTATAAGGTATTTAGTGATAATTAGGTATTGAGGTATTTAGCGAAAAATACCTGTATGCCACCGAAGCCTCTTGGTCCAAGGAACCGCTCGCATTCATCCGCGATGTCGTCCCACTTCCACTCAAAAAGATGCACCATAGTGGAGTGACCCGGAGCGTAGTACGGATTTTTGAACGCCAGAGCTAGGCCAAGGCCTAGCAAAAGGATCGCTACGCGAATCATGCTGCAAAGTAAAATGTATTCAACTGACATCATACTAATTTTGGTTAATTATTTAAGGTTGGTTTAGCAATTTAAGTGGCTTTTCTTTACATTTTTTTGTTCACTCGCTTATCAGCACAAACGAATTAAGTGTCAAATATTACATAGGAAGTGTCTTCATAATTATGCATTCAAAGCGATATTTGCTATCTCAAGACCTCGTCAATATCAATTTACAAAATACTACTATAATACAAAGCAAACATCACTCACCTTCCTTCTCGGTTTCCCTACTACACTACTAATTTGTTTGCGCCCACCTACTGCGCTTATCAATTTACATCCATCAGCTAAATCACAGATATTCGATAGTATTCACTATCTTCTTAATCCTCGATAAAATATTAAAAATAACCCTTAATTGTTTACACGGGGCACATTGATAATAACTCGAAATGAAATAATTTTTATGCACTCCAAAATATTATGAACGCATACCTACAGTTGCTTTAAGAAAGCTGTCTTTAGTCCAATCTAAGGATTGTAATTTTTCTTATACCTAAGTTGTTTAAAAAAAATATGAAACAATTTTTTATCCACTGTCTCAGTCACAGAAATTAAAATCAATGTTCCCTTTTTCCGGCCCTGTTTATGAGGCAATTACTGTTCATCAACTACTCATAAAGTAGTATCGTTGTTAATTTTTAAGGTTCTGTAGTCAACACCGAGAAACCCTTATAGTTTCGCCATGTCCGTCCGTCCGATCATCCGTCCGTCCACAGCTTAACTTAGAGACTCTTCATACTAGAAAGCTATAATTTGGTAATTTGGCATACTGAGATAAAATATACATATTACTCAAACCGACAAAGTGGTAAAATAAATCTTGAAAAAAAAATTACATGAATTGAGGATGTTTGTACAAAACCAACAAGTAGTCGTGGAAACTACGTGCTTTTTTACAGCAAAAATCAAAGAATTATTCAGTATTTAATTCGGTCTTGTATATTAGGTAACGCACCGAGAGTTGAGTTCACACACACTACTGCATGTCATATAAAACCAATAAGTCGTTCATGGGAAATTGCGTAAGATTTTACAATAAAAATAAAAAAAAACAATGCTAAACAAAATGATACAAAATTCAAATTTATTGTCAAGAAGACATTGATTTCTCGGGTGTATTATAAAATCAATGACAATATCTTGAACAGGGATGTTTGGAAATGATCCCGACTTGTATTATTGGTGATCCGTGGCTCCAAATATTGTACATCTACTGAGTTAAATGGTAAAATTTTTAAATATTTAAGATGTGAAAATAACATTGTAATTTTGATGTATTTAAAAAATTACACCTTTTTGAGTTTCTTGCCGGTATCTTCTCATCAGTTGTTTTTCCGAAGCGATGGTAAATCTTATTACATTCATAGGTGCTTCCTGTAAGCCTAATCAAAAATATTTTGACAATGACTTTCACTTCAGCTCAAAAAAATCACTTAACAACGGAATTATCCGTTAATAAGCAATTGGAAGTTGCAAAATAAAGCCGACCAGCGTGCATTATTTTGAAAAGTGCAAATTCAAAGTAAAAATATCTTTATTCGGATTAGGCTTACAGAAAGAACTACTGAATATCAAAAAAAATCCCTCCGATTCCGCGAAAACCTCTGATAAAAAGATCAACGTGTTGTAGTTTTTTAAATAAATCAAAATTACTATGTTAGTTACACGTGAAATATTAAAAAAAATTGCAATTTAACACAGTAGCAGTACACTATTTGGAGCCAGAGATCGCCAATGCAAGTCGGAATCATTTCCAAACATCCCATATAGGCATTGATTTTATAATACGTCCGAGAAATTAATGTCTTTTTAACAATATTTTTTTTTAATTTGTTGTAAAATCTTATGCAATTTTCCTTTATTCATTTATTGGTTTGCGCCAGTCTGTAAGTTAAAACATAAAGCTTTCCCATATTGAAATAAAACAATTGAAACGGTTTATATCGCGTGTATTGTAACGAATCTAATTCCCGACGTTTCGAGCCTTTACAGGTCTCATGTTCACGGGCAGACTGACAAAAAACTTAAAATACAAACTACCCAATGTAAATTGTTTTATTTCAATGTCTACAAGTCGCGAAAACATAAGAAAATACTTTCCCATATTTTTAGTAGCCTTTGGCTTATCAGCATTAGTACGGAAATTGCATATATTTTTCCTAAATTACATGATTCATCCTATACAAAGAGCTTGATGAGTTGTAGTGACTTGCGTATTAAATGGGGCGTTGAAAAATATAGCACACATCATAGTACGATTTGAGACAAAACTAGGTATAGCGCGGAGCGATCGCCTCACCTCTCTATTTAAACTAACTTATAACGTACCTCACACCAGAACTATGAATGAATTTGTTTTTTTTTTGCATTTTTGAGCACCTATGTTTTCTCTCTCATATTTTGTGTTGTCATTTATTGGTAGAAAATACCTACTATGCAATTTGTGTTGTCTGATAATAAAATAAGAAAGATGAACACTATTATTTGCGCAGTTTTGTTTATTTTCAAAAAATGCAGCTGATAAAATAACAAAGTCTTCAATGTAGAGTCGTCAGATCCGTGCAGTTTTCTTCTAGTTGCTGTTTCGGCTTTACAGTCTCGACTGGAACATAAAAAAGGTGGCATTCTATTATCTTCTAAAACATTAAATGTCAATTATGAAAAAAAGGGCAGCCAATCTGGAAAAATCTTCATTTAAAATTTGACATTTTATGACAAAAAACTAATGTTGACAAAGAGGAACTAAAATAAAACAACTTGCTTGCCTTGAAAACAAATTCAAAAGATTTCTGTAAAGTTACCTACGTAAGCACAGTCTTTAAAAAAAAATACATTTATAAAGGTTCAAGTTATAGCACTTAACATAAATACACAAAAAATATAATTACAGGCAAATTATGAACCTCCTTCTTGAAGCTTGTTTAGAAAGAACGCAAAAGTAAATTGCCACTATCGTTCTAATATTACTTACTGTGTCTCCTATGTGTATGGCGAGCATCATGTCGTACTCGTGAGTGGCCACATAGATCAGCGCGCGGCCGTCATTGCCGACTGTCACGGACTTGCCGGTGCAGCTGTTGCCGCTCGTGGTGCCGGATATCACGTCGCAGTACGTGCCCGCTGGCAAGCAAGTCTGTGCAAATAATTAAAAAAATATATTCCTAATACTTTGGCTAAAGCACAGAAAGACTTACTCAGAAATATGTGAATGCCATGCTAATTTCTCAAACATCGTACCAGTTCAATTAAGTATAACTTGATAGTGATCAAACGAATGTATAATAGAGCTGCGAAAAAATTTGATGACGCATTAAAAAGGCGTCATCAAAAGCATGGCAACGTATGCTAATGAATCTAGAAAATAGTCAAAGAGTCCTTGAAACAATTTACATTATTATTAAGGATTTCATAGAAACCAAATCTAATCTAATTGAACTATAAAACGTTTTTCTACCTCATAAAATATTTACCTGTAAATTTTGATTGAGGTCCCAACTGTCATTATTAAAGGCGATGAAAGCCCGTCCACCTCGGCAGAAAGCGATCTGGTTGCTTCCATTGTCCCACCAGTCGTTGAGGGTGGTTGTACCAGCTACGTTCTTGAATTCTACCATGGAGTAGATTTGGCGCCATCGGTGCTCACATACCCAACCATTGCCGCAAGTATTGTCCTAAACAGAAAAACACACGAGGTTGCTTAAGAAGCTTGTTTTTGACAGTTTAATTTAATTTACAAATAATTATAAACAAACTTACAGAATTAATAGAAGGTGAGATAATGTTTCCACTACTGTCCATTGGTGGTCCAGCGTCAGAATTAGTGAAGGCATAACTACTCATCAGCTGAGGTTCTCCATAAGGATGTGCTAACATAAATGCAATCGCCCCCTTGTATGGCTTAGCTTGCTTGTACGTCAGGATATCGCCACCAGCTCCATGTCCTCTTTGGTTGTCGTGGTTGTCAATAAAGGTTAAGGCATCCTCGTGAGCGAGAAGTCCCCATTGAGGACCCCAATTGGTTAACCATCTGAGTTGGTTACCACCTTGGAAAGCTCTGCTTAGCTCTAGTCCAAATTTAAACTCTGAAACGGCTGCTAGAACTGTATATTCGTCTCTCGAGATAGCTTCACTTCCAAAATCGATGACTTCTTGGTAGATGTAAGGACGAGCGCCTGACGGGAAACCGTGGTCGGTGTTCAAGTCATGCAGTCTGTCGTAAATAACTTGGAGGTCTTCTGGCCACATATGTTTTGCTGCGTCTATTCTGTTTTATTTGAGAACAAGAAATGGATCTTAAGAAAGTCGTGTATTGTTTGAATTTAACATGTACTGAATTAATAAAAATGAAATAAAAAAAAATTATTCGCTTTTTTTATTTACCTAAATCCAGCAACACCCAAATCGATAAGTTTGTTCATAAATCCGACGATCATAAATCGGACGTACTCCGATCGCTGATTTAAATCTCTTAATCCAAATAGCTCGCAATTACGAACCTACAACGGTAAATTTTCATATATAAATTAACCAGTACATACATATCTATATTCTAAGGGTAACTCTGTACATAAATCATGTAAGACAGAGAATCCTAGCTCAGGATCCAAAGTCCTAAGGTTTTGTTATAGTAAAGTTTTTCATGTAATAAACATTTTTCATTTACATTTTTCAGCTAAGTATGCCTAAAAAAATTTACATAGTGTAAAATGAACGTAGGAGAAATATTAAATGGTACCTACTTAACGTAAAACAATAGCCAATCCTTATCCGAACTAAAATAACAAAAACACAAATATTCAATAATGACAGTGAGAGTATGGCAAAATTTACTTAAAAATAGATTGTAGGACACTTGGATAACTTACTCTATCAGGACAACACCCATAATCCCAACCTTCAATGCCGCAGTGGGGCCAGTTAAAGTCTTGAGCGGTATAGGGTACATCTGGGTACGACCATTGTCCAAAATTAGCTGTACTACCGCCAGTTCCAAGGGTGCCTTCGGGATCGCTAGTCATGTGGTTGATAATGGCGTCCACGTAGATTCTGAAGAAATGTAAAAAACACGTTCTTTAGTCCCATTTAGATTTTAAGCTCTTTTGTTATTTAAAGCAATGTAAGGTGCATCATAATCAGTTAATCACTGCCTATCTTACTGGCAAGTGATTTTGTTCATGGTTTAGTCTTACGCTATTCGTATTGAAAAGAAAAAGCTCTCTTGCCAATCATAGTTTCCAATCAAGTTTTAAGTGCTATAGTGAAGGCTCCTCTTACTAACCGGACTCCAACATCGTTGCAACGGCGAAGCATGCTAGCGAATTGCTGCTCGTCTCCAGATCTTGTCACTAATTTGTAGGAAATTGGCTGATAGCGCTCCCACCAGGGGCGATTGTTTTGTTGCCATATGATCACGTTTTCGTTAGGTGGTGAAATCTAAAAATAATGAAATACGTCTTAAAGACTTTAAACTGACAAAGTATTCCGTCAAAGGTTCGAATGAAAGTTAAGCCAACAAGACTAAATCGGGAGGATACTTTGCGAATCTTTGAAAACATCAGAACACATTTAACCATGTGGCAGATTATGTTAAAATGGCAGAGTCTTAATCTTGCAGCTATTGGGGTATTTAGTGATGATGAGGTAATAAGGTATTTAGCGAAGAATACCTGGATGCCACCGAAACCTCTTGGTCCAAGGAACCGCTCGCATTCATCCGCGATGTCGTCCCACTTCCACTCAAAAAGATGCACCATAGCGGAGTGGCCCGGAGCGTAGTACGGGTTTTTGTACGCCAGAGCTAGGCCAAGGCTTAGCAAAAGGATCGCTACGCGAATCATGCTGCAAAGTAAAATTTATTCAACTGACATCATACTAATTTTGACTTATTTGTTAAAGGTAGTTTTACGATTAGTTCTCGTAAGTAGCTTTTCTTTACTTTTTTTGTGTACACTCATTTATCTGCACAACGAGTTACTTTAGGTGTCACTTAGTGTCTTCGTAATTATGCATTCAAAGAGATTTTTGCTATCTAGAGACCTCTTCAACATGAAGTTACAAAATACTTTTATGATCTAAGCTAACATCACTCACCTTCTTTCTTGGTTTCCCTACTACACTACTAATTTGTTTGCGCCCACCCGCTGCGCTTATCAACTTACGTCCATCAACTAAATCACAGATATTCGATAGTTTTATTATCTTCATAATCCTCGATAAAATAGTAAAAATAACATTAAATTATTTCCAAGGGGCGTATCTATGATAACTCGAAATGTACGTGAAGATTTGTTTGAAGATTGTATTGGATCCGGTAATGGGTATACCTAATTTGAATTTCAATGTACCTTTTATGACATCAATTGAAAGCTTCGCGGTTCCTTGAAATGTAATAAAAGCTGTCATTCGCGGTGAAGCCCATTCAAGTCAAAACTGACGATTTACATAATATTCTTGTTGGAGAATTATTTTTGTGTCCCTGAAAATATTATGAACACAAAGCTACCGTTATATTTAGATGACTTCAAGACTATATACTCCAATCAAAAAGGAGTTTTATTATGAGTTTTCTAAAACTTGAATTATGTAAAATCCATTTAGTATAAAATAATTTTCTATCCGTTGACAGAGTAATGGAAATTAAAATAAATATTTACGTTTATTGTTGCTGTTCTCCGATCCGAATCAGAGGTATAGTCAGAGAAAATTTCGGAAAAACCATTTAAAATAGATCGGATGCGGTGCATAATCAGAATCACCCATGCACAAACCCACATATTACGAGCATAGATATCCTGTCTCTACTGTCGCTTTATATATTCGAAATAATAGTACGTAAGGTAACGATCCCAGTCTTTGACAGAGACCCAATAATTGACGAGAGATACGGAAACACGAGTACAAACGAGAGACAATGATGTAAACTACTGGTAAAATGTCATACGTGTGTCAAACACTGAGACTGTTACCTTATGTAAGAAAACCATATGTAATTCTTTATTAATATGAACGGATTACTCACGTATCTCAAATACAGGAGTGATCCGTTTATATTTATATTATGTCCGAATCTCACGGTAGTTCTGAGTTAAAAAAAATCCACATGTTTTGACAAAGGTGTAGAGTATGTGAAGTTAGGCCTTGTAGAGTTTGGGCGTGTAAAGCTTGGCTTTACATGAGATCTGATAACTTTTTGACAGTGCGAGTGATATGGTCTCGTCTTGGCATCATCTTACATGAAAATGTAAGTGTTCTCGAATTCGGATTACATACATGCGGTACCACTCTAATTGGTATGAATAAATGGACACCTTATTGCAAATATACGGATTATTATCGGGGTTTAAAGACTCTTATTATTGAACTATTAGAAGCTCAGGTGGAAAGAAGTTTCCCACGACGCCTGCTAGTAAGCCGGTTTGAGGGTGACGCCGTGGTGGGTTTTAGTTAGGGTATGCCCCCACTTTGGGGGGAGAGTCCCACATATCCCCCGAGCCGCTCCAGGCAGGGGGAAGCCATAAAGCTTTCCCACCACGTCAAAAAAAAAAGGATGGAAAGAAGTTCATACGATCCTTAATTGGCTTTTAATCAACCTACCGCACAAAAAGTTCATGACTTTTTTAATTAACGGCCAATGACGGATATATATCCGTCAGTAAGAATTTTTAAGAAGTTGCAAGCAAAGTCCATCAACGTGCATAATTTTATGATGTTGATGTAAAAGGCCATGCAAAGGATTTGGTGAGTTATAGTGACGAAATACAATAATACGAAAGTATTAAATGTGCTGTTGAAAAGTATACCATATATCTCAAGTACGGTCAAAGACAAAAGTAGCTACAGCGCGGAGCGAGCACCTCACGGCTCCAAAAATTAATATTTAAATATATAACAATATGATAAGTTTTATTTTGGTATAAGAAAGATAAACCCTATTGGTTGCGCAGTTTTGTTTATTTTCAAAAAATGCAGCTGATAATATATCCAAGTCTTCAATGTGGAGTCGGCAGATCCCTGCAGTTTTCTTCTAGTTGCTGTTTCGGCTTTACAGTCTCGACTGGAACATAAAAAAGGTGGCATTTTATTATCTAGCTAAACTCCAGATGGCAGTAATATAAAAAAATGCGCAAGAAATTAATCCGGCTAAATCTATATTAAATCTATATGATATTTTATCACAAATAACTAATATTGACTTTTAGACGAATTGAAAATGATATAGTACTTAATTATAGTCTTTAAAAAAAACAGGTAGGTTTAGTTCATAAATGTTCAAGTTATTGCGCTGAACATAAATGCACACAAAAAAGTGCAGGCGAGTTTTATGAACATCCTTATTTTTGGCACTTGTTTAGAAAGAACGCAAATGTAAATTGCCGACTTACTCTATCTCCTCTGTGTATGGCGAGCATCATGTCGTACTCGTGACTGGCCACATAGATCTGCGCGCGGCCGTCATTGCCGACTGTCACGGTCTTGCCGGTGCAGCTGTTGCCGCTCTTACTGCCGGAGATTACGTCGCAGTACCTGCCCGCGGGCAAGCAAGTCTGAAACAAACAAAAAACATCTGAAGATCGCATGTCATATCTGAATAACCCCTTAAACATAGCCAATTTCATGGGCATCAGGCCCACTAGCATGCTTGCCATTTTCTCGCTTGTTGCTGAGGTTGTCTGTTTCTTATTGGGCTAGGAGAAGGCAAATAGGAACATACCTACTCGCAGCTATTCATGGATTATTATTAAAAATAGACAACTTTTATACTCCTACGAGTGAAGCAAAATGAAAACCAGTACCAAGTAGTTCAATATCGGGGGTCAGTGATGAAAAAGTTAGCATTTATTTAGGCACTTAATAGTAAAGTATGGCATTGAACAGCCTTTTAGTTTATATGGTTTGCTGAATTCGGTTCATGCAACTAACCTGCAGGCTCTGGTTCAAATCCCAATTATCATTATTGAAGGCGATGAAAGCCTGTCCACCTCGGCAGAAGGCAATCTGGTTGCTGCCATTGTCCCACCAGTCATTAAGGGTGGTAGAACCAGCTACATTCCTGAAGTCAACCATTGAGGAGATCTGGCGCCAACGATGCTCACAAACCCAACCGTTGCCGCATGATCCGTCCTAAAAGTTGCAAAACGAATATTATTGATGCGAACATGTCAAACATTTTTTTTGTAAAATAGGAAGGCAAACAAGCAATTGGGTCATCTGATGGTAAGTGATCACCACCGCCTATAGACACCCGCAACACTAAAGAGATTGCAGATGCGTTGCCAACCCACAGGGCTAAGATGGAATACCTCTTGTGCCAGTAATTACACCGGCTGTCTTGCTCTCCACGCCGGAACACAACAGTGCAAGCACTGCTGCTTAGTGGCAGGATTAGCGAGCAAGATGGTGGTAGCGATCTGGACGGACCTTGCACAAGGTCCTACCACCCGCAAATTCTGATTATTAGAAGAAAGCCGTTTAAGAGACGTTTATAAACTTACGGAATTGATTGATGGAGACAAGATATTTTGACTGCTGTCCATCGGAGGTCCAGCTTCAGTATTGGTGAAAGCAAAACTGCTCATTAGTTGAGGTTCGCCGTATGGATGTGCCAACATAAACGCAATAGCCCCCTTGTACGGTTTAGCTTGCTTGTAAGTCAAGATATTACCACCGGCCCCGTGTCCTCTTTGGTTGTCATGGTTATCAATGAATGTCAACGAATCAGCGGAAGCCAGAAGACCCCATTGAGGACCCCAGTTAACCAACCATCTAAGTTGGTTACCGCCTTGGAAAGCCCTGCTAAGTTCCATGCCGAATTTGAACTCAGTGACTGCAGCTAAGGATGTGTACTCGTCCCTGCTGATGGCCTCGGTACCTAGATCAATTACTTCTTGGTAGATGTAAGGGCGTGCACCAGATGGGAAACCATGGTTGGTGTTAAGGTTATTTAGCCGGTCGTAAATGACACGAAGGTCTCCAGGCCACATGTGTTTTGCTGCATCGATTCTGTTTAAAAAATTTCAATGTTAAAATTATAACCTAAGAAAGAGAAATATTAAATGATGATAGAGCACAAGTCCTTAGTCTTAAGAAGGAACCAAATCCTTAATTATTATCCTATTGTGTAATTGTTTACCTGAATCCAGCGACACCGAGATCGATAAGTCGATTCATAAAGCCGACAATCATTTGACGCACGTACTCTGAGCCCTGATTTAAATCTTTAAGCCCTGATAGCTCGCAATTACGGACCTAAAACAGAACAGAAAAACTACCTATTAATTAGATCGACTTTATTATTCAAAAACCTGTAAATAAGTGAGGTAGTACCTACTTAAATGTTTACTACAATTTTTCTTAAAGAAATACATATATTATGGCAAAATAACTTACTCTAGCGGGACAGCAGCCGTAGTCGTTTCCTGTAATGACACAGTGAGGCCAGTTGAAATCGTTGGTGCCATACGGCACTGCGGGGTAGTGCCATTGACCGAAGTTAGCGGTGCTGCCACCAGTGCCAACGTTCTCATTCCAAGTGCCTGTCATGTGATTTATGATGGCATCTACGTAGATTCTGTGGAAATTTATGATAGAGTAAGATTTTCTCTTATATTACTAGAGGCATAAATTATAACATTGGACTCTTACTTAAAAGACGAGCTAGTTTGCAGTGTTATCCAGTAGGTTTGAAGTTTACATAAAGGTACTTAGGTAAGGTAATCATTCATATTGGGAATCATTGATCAAGTATAAACTAACCTGACTCCAGCATCGTTGCATCGGCGCACCATATTAGTGAATTGCTGTTCGTTGCCAGAACGAGTAATGAGGCGGTATGAAATTGGCTGGTAGCGCTCCCACCAAGGGCGGTTCATAGACCTAATTATAAGGTTCTCGTTGGGTGGAGAAATCTGAAATTTTTTTATTTATATATCCCACTGTAACATTGTTTTCAAAAGATGATCGGCACTTTGTATAGCTCATTCTAACAGATAGGAATGAAATTAAAAGCATATACATAACCAACTACTTGCTTGCTTGTATTTCGATCTCATCATTGTCTCTCGGATTTGTAGAATATGATAAAGAAAATTTGTTGGAAATGAAGGGCAGGACCAATGGATACCTCTCTTTTAAAGATAGTGTTTTTAAAACTCCTACTTGATATACTTTTCAGTTATGTTGGCTGAGTAGGCTCCTTGTATCTTGATCAAAATGCGAAAACACCTTAGTCTACTTTATAGTCAACCGGATTTGGCTCAATGCGTTATTCAGCCGTGTCTCAATCTATTAACAAACGCAAAATACCTATAAATGTAACTGGAAAACTCAATGGTAACATTTTAGTGGTAGAGCTATTTACGCTGTAAGACTGTCTTTCTGCTGCTGAGATTGAGTGGAATGGAGATGTATTGAAACGCCGCACAACTCCCATTCGCTCCGCCTAAGTAAAAATACAGCCTTTACCAGTTGTTGGTTGCAGTATGAATATACTGAATGCGTACTCTCACAGAATACTGACGTAAAGTAGTGGCTTGCTACTGCTCATTTCGCACGAGGAGTGACGAGATCTGTAGGCCCAGGTGGGTAAACTCCAGACGACTCTCTTCGGGTTGGTTCCAATTGGTGGCAATAATCACTTACAATCAAGTGACCCTTTCGCTCGTTACCCTTTCTTTTCAGGAAATCTCCCTTGCATCTTCCAGCGTCACATACCTGAATGCCACCGAAGCCCCATGGTCCAAGGAACCGCTCGCACTCAGCCGCGATGTCATCCCACTTCCATTCGAAGAGATGTACCATGGTGGTGCGACCATAAGAATAGTAAGGGTTTTTATATGCCATGGCCAGGCCTAGGCCCAACATCAACACGATGACACGCATCATCTTGCCTAAAAACCATTTTAAATAGTCAGTGGCATGCGCTCCATGCAGGCAATAATATCTTTTTACAGTGAAGAGTTAAAGCGTACTTTGAAAAAAAAAACGTTATTTAACTCGTTGTATTGGTCATACTTCTTTCCCAACAAGGCCTCACAGGAAATTAAATTATAATATCGATTAAGAAAGAAATTTATAAATAATAACTGCTGAGCTTCGACCCAGGCCTTCTATTTTTCATGCGTAATTGTTATTCTAATGACGTCAAACAAGATAATAAATAATCTAATAATATTACCTGAACCATACTTTTGTGACTTAGCTAAAAGTGTTATTAATTGGAATTAAAGTTTATTGAAAAGGCATTGGGAAAAAATTGTGACAGCCTGAAGTAAAAAACGGTGATCTTAAAAGTTTCACTGGTAAATTAAGTATTTGTTAGACTTTTCTCTTAAATAAAAAGTGAACAGACCTTAACCCTTTTTAGGGCCTAACATGACTTTCACTGAGATATTTTGTATATTATTTTTAATCTAACGTGTTTTATAAGGAAGGGATGCAGTGAGCGATAATTCGAACTTATTTCAGTTATGTAAGGAAGATTACCGCCCCCTTTGTTTCATAGAATTATTTGCAAAATTATAAAACTGAGAATGGAATTCCTTCCCTATACGTGGTCGAAATACTTTGTTCATTGATAAATAGGGACCTACCTATTAGAAGACATTGAAAAAAAGGTTAAGCTGGATTTACAAGATTCCGTGTATATTATACTAAAGCCGACGGTTGATTTCGGTCCTATCGCACATTTCTGTTGATTTTACCAAACGAAATGGTGGGCGTCATACCAAATTGATACGGTAGATTTGAGTATACAAAAAAAAAACTTAAAGCATCTATTCTTTGACTCAATATTTTTTAGTTTTGTAAGTCCAGAAGCGATGTCTGGTTACATTTAATATCACTTTAATATACTTTTGTTAATCAGTTAACATCCACTGGTTTGGTAAAACCAACAAAGAAGTTCAGTCAGTACGATCAACTAATTTGAATTCTGAAACATTGTAGAACCTTGTCGCCGTCACTTACTGCGGTAATATTAATTAACACATTTATATAATCAAATGACATCCACCCACTGTGAAAAAGGTACTACAGAACCCAGAAAACAAATTCGTTGACTGCAAATGGAAATTTTCAAACAATCGGGATAGTAACAAATATTAGTCTAGAACTTGCTAAAGATAATTACTTACTTCGATCCTGGTGTACCACACGCGCGAATCTGATAGCCACCCACAGCGATATTCAATTTATATCTATCGCACAAATCACGACAATTACGAATGATACCAAATAATCTGTATAATCCATGATAAGCGATTTGAATTTTTGACAATCACAACAACTTATTGTGACCTTAGACGCGTAATGAGTGAAAACAAACTCACCGAGTAGGTACAACAAACGTAGTGATCAACTTAGCCCTCTGGGTTGGCAACGCATCTGCAATCTCTTTGGTGTTGCGGCTGTCTATAGGCGGTGATGATCACTTACCATCAGGTGACCCACTTGCTTGTTTGCCTTCCTATTTCATAAAAAAAAACTTATAGAAGCGTTGGCAGACTCAGACATGTAAGAGAGCCTATATCGCCTACTTGCAAAATATATTTTTCTTTTTTTTTTCTTTTTCATTTTCATTACACTTTAACAAACGGAAAGTTTGTTAATACCTAATAAACTTACCTTTTCCTCTTGAGTCACTCGAGTAATTTGGATCATACGTACCACTGATACTCGTAATAACAAAACATAGTTTTTTACAGATTGTTTAAAAGAAATCTCTTTGTATTATATTTTATTATGATTAGTAAGCATATATTTTTTGTAACAATTACACTTAATTTGACATATTGTGTCATTTACTGCCCTGGATAGTGATTCTCAAAGGGCAACAGCGACGAGCTCGACGCTGGGACAGCGCCCTGTCTTGCTGTAGCGCCAAGAAGATTATATACATAGGTATATAAATCTTGTGTAGCGTGCTAGCACAAATGAGCGAGACAGGACGATGCCTTGTTGTCGAGTTCGCTGAAACACAAATTTTGGTTTCACGGAGTAGCAAGGTAATTTGTTCCGATTTGTTGATATGGACCTCCGCAAGCGTGGCAACCACTTGGGGCCTCGTTTTTCCAGGGGCTACTAGGAGAAGGGTCTCGCAAAGATCTACCGCCTGGTACCTCTCAATGACCAAGGCCGCCCCTAAATACCATTGTCTTGTCATGTCGTACAAAAAAATGATAGGCCTTTGCTAACAGACTAAGCAAAATCCTGCCAAAATAAATGGTAATGGAATTAATTCTTTCCCTCGCAACCCGTGGAACCACTAGCTTAGTGCATAAGTGGAAAAAACGGGAATTTCTGTTCACAATATTATGGTAGCAATTAAAAGCAAAAAATGGCGAAACATTGATTTGATAGTTAAATTTACATAAACAATTTACTGAAGTCTACAATTGAAACATTTGGATATTTAGAATTTTGAATTCTTGGTCTTTTAACGTGTTTAATAATTATTTTACATTTACAAAAACAATACCATCTTTAATTATTAAACAACGAATTACTCGTAGCAGTACCTATTTTCTGCCACGCTGTAGGCAAATACACACGATATACCTACTAACTTTACATAAAACTATTCATGAATATTTGTACAATTTCAATTCACTGAATTGGTTTCATTTCATGCAAATATTCCTACCGAACCTTTGCAGATCTCTTTCAGACTTTTTTATCAAAGAGTTTCAGAATGTAATATTTTTTACGGCGTATAGTAGAAAAATATAAGTTACTATTAGAGTATTCAAGCGTATTGTTGATATTATCTAAAGTTTATATTGTAATTATAAAAAAATATATCTTATGTTGTGAGATTAATTCATGTTTCGTAATTAAATATACGTCGGTAATTTTCTTAGAAGGCGTATATTATTCGTATCCTAATAATATTTGAACATATTTGGGTCATATTTTATCTCTAGACAGCCTTCAGTTCAGTCTAATCATAAACATATTATTAAGTTGCGATGTGTTACTTGGTAATTTACTTGAATTCCGTTCTAAAAAAAGATTATTTACAAATATGCATAGACAGTTAGACGTAGTATAAAACAAAGTCGCTATCCATTTCTGTCTGTCCTGATATCTTTGCCCGCTTACCCCTTCAAACTTCTCTATTAATTTATTTAATGTTTAATGAAATTTATAAAATGGATGAAAAATCAAATGACATACAATAATTGATTTTGACGTTATGTATAATGAACCATTTATTTTTCTGACATCTTCAATTGTGATTTGTCGGTATTGACTTCAAGTATAATTAACTGTAAATTTTGACATCAATAATTGTGATATGATGATATAATGCATGTATGTTCTAGATTAAGACATTCCTCTAAACAGTATTGTACACCATGTATCATGGTAGACTACGGTCATGCTTCCGAAATGTTTATATTTATTAACACCTTTTGTACCCGTTTTCATACAATAAATGAATATGAATATGAATATGAATATGAATATGAATATGAAACGTACGAAACGGATATTGATACGGATTTCACTATCATTTAGAAAAAAAATTACAGAAGGTGTTTATGTACATGAGATCGTAATTGTTTTGCCGGGACGGAACGCTAGTAATTAAATTATAAAATTTTGTGATGACATTGATATCTAAATATATTTATCCTAACCGATGCTTTTAAATAGTACCCAAGTGGAACACTAAGCGCTATGAAAGCCGAGACGATCGCCTTTATACAGCTGCTATATTATACAGCTGTTATATAGCGCTTGTGTGCTTGTGTAGGTATTGAATTTAGTAGAAGTGGAAAAATGTGTGGCACAGTTCCCGGCAAACAACTTGAATATTGACCTTGACTGCGCAGTAGCCGTTTCTGGTACAAATGTGTATGCGCAAACTTACCCCCTCCACTCGATTTATGCTCAAGTTGTTTACCTGCAACTATATTCTGACTTAACGCAATAGTGGTAGAGCCACACTGCAGCTAGTTAATTGCTGCAGTACGAATGAGCCAGCCCAGCCGGGGTAGTATTACTCTCTCACAGAATACCGGCGTTAAACGGTAGCTTGCTGCTACATTTCAAAACTTCACTTGACCTAAAGGGTGGCAACGGATCAGCGGTTCTGTTTGATGCGCAGCGCCCCATGAGCGATGAAAATCACTGAACATTAAGTGTCCCCCATGCTTGTTTACCTCCCTGTTTGATTACGTCAATTTGGTGCCTGAACATTTCATTAGACTGGGAACTTAATCAAACTAAATTATAGGTTGTACCTATACCTTAAGCTTTATATATAAAGTGAGAAAATCTTTTACATATCAAAGTCTTTGTGACATTGACAAAAGGGCTATTTTTGCTTGGTTCATGCCAAATGTTTTCTCACTATTAGTAAACGGATGAGTCTGCTATACCACAAAAAACACAAGTGCAACAATTTGACAAAATTGTAAAGTTTTTCATACAAAATGTGACAAATGTATGTTAAATTGTAGCACTTGACATGGGGACGAATTGAAGACAGAGGGTCCTCGGTATAATCGGTCAAGAAAATGGAACCTTAATGAACACGTTAGAATTTATCCCCCTTATTCATAAAAAATAACAATATTTTTAAGCTAACAAAAGTTTTGTCCCTTTCATTTGAGGGCAAACGTCACAATGACAGATAAAGACATAAAACATGTTAACTAACAAACGTTTACGCAGCGTTTATGAATAAGGGGACAAATGTGTTAAACCCATAGATACATTATATCAGAACAATTCCTTTGCTTACCGTAGAGTTTCACTCCTGGCGATATAAAATTTTAACTCAGTTAAAGTTTGTTGTTTATCACTGAAATTGATGTCTGTTCAAGTAGAAAACTTAACCGTTTTGTTACCCGTTGAATTTAATACACATGAGACTGAAGTTAAATCGCAAAACGCAAGTTTCATACACTTTTATACACTTTTTTAACAAACATAAATGTACGTATATTCTGTTAAATGTTTAACAAGTATAGTCCACACTCGTCTGTTTTTAACTCAAACAGTCGGATTACTTGCATCGGATATGCGATAGACAGATAAGATAATTTAAAGTGGAATAATCTAAAACAACAGTATTTCCCAACAAAATCGAATAGAATTACTGATACTCTTCAAGAGGCCGACAAGAGACAAATTGCAGTCTTTTTCGGTTGGACGTTTGAGAGATGCAATGATGCCGATTATGTATTAAAAAAAATTGAAAAAACTGGTAGGTAAAGAATCAATAAAGTTCTTTGATATATTATAAGCCTTAAGTTTTGTTAATTTTATCATCCTAGTTTGTTAAATATTGGAGTCAAAATCGTTTAAAAGCTTTAATTAAGAAGTTACTAGGAGTGTCTTTTCAGAAGCGTAATTCAGAAACAATATCAATTATCGACATACATAATACGAGTGTATCATTAAGTTACTAAGACCTATTATTAGTCTAAAATTAGAACAAATTATCTTGTCATTCCGCGAAACTGATCTTATACTGTTTCATGGAGTAGCAAGTTCATTTGTACCAATAGTGAAGAGTTTGTGTAGATCTTACGACATCTTCGAGTGTTTAGCAATTTACTTCTACTGCTGATGGTGCTGTGACGAGTCAAAAATTGTATGGAATTAGATGCGACGACAAAAAAAAATACGAAAAAAAATATTCTCAACTTAATTTATTAACATTTATTTATTTATGAATACATTACACCATCATTACAGGACACCTAAAGCGATAATGTACTAACCTAATTGTGTACATTTATATAGTTGTAGGTATGTCTTCAAATAGATACCAACGTCGTAAAATACGGACCAGAGTTTTAACGATCACGCTGTTTGAATCCGCGACTGCAACAAAGTAGAAAACAAAGGATTAAATAAGAATTTCAAAAAACAAAAATTATTTTTTTAATTGTCGTGTCGAGAAGGTTTGTGCTAGGTGCACAGTTGTCCTAACCTCTTTCCCAACGTGAATAGCAAGATGGATGTCTTCGGCATTCGAAGGTAAGTAGATTTTAGCGTAGCCTTCATTGTCAACCGTCACTTTGGTTCCAGAACATTCGTTCCCTTGCCTTTTGCCAGAGATGACATCGCAATATATTCCAGGTGGCAAGCCAGTCTGTAAAAGAAAGATAACTTGTAAATAAAAGTATGCCCAAACGGTGTAGCAATACTAAAGCACTGAGTACACAATAGCTTCAGCAGCAGCAGCAATCTCATCAGAAATCTTACTAATATTTATAAATGCAAAAGTAATGATGTTTGTTCCTTATTCCTCTATCACATATTAACGGCCTTACGGATTTAAATCATGCTCTGGATTAAAGCATAGAATATGTTTTATTCCGTAAAACGCATAGTAAATAACATAAAGCTGGCTTAGCCGCGGGAAAGCTCGTATTTAGTAATAGTTAGTACCTGCAAAGTTTCATTAAAATCCGTCCCTTCCAAATTGAAAACGATGAAACCTTTGGCTCCTCTGCTGAAAGCGATCTGGTTGTTTCCGTTGTCCCACCAGTTCTGTATCGGAGTGTCCCTCACAGCATTCCTGAAGGCAACCATCTGGTATATTTGACGCCAGCGGTGTTCGCAGACCCAACCGTTGTCGCAAGTGTCATCCTAAATTAATTCAAAATTTGTTTTAGTTTTTTTACACTACTTACAAAGACAAAGACAAAGACAAAGACAAATACTCTTTATTAAAAACCACACGGAAAATAGTTAACAAACATTAATTAAAAACCAATTTACAAAATAAACAATTGGCGGTCTTGGTCTTACGTTATGTTATTAAGTTAAATTTTAAGAATGATACATATTATACTTAATGCATAAATTTAGCATATATACTAGAACTAGTAGTGATATCACAATAAGATAAAAAGTGTAACAAAATAATGATACGATTTTATCTACATCAAGTGGTTATTTTCTTAGATCTACACGATAAACATGAAAATATATAGTCAACTTCTAAGTAACACAAGAACGTGTTTCATTATCTAAATTTGAATCAAAAATCAAATTCTATTTAGTTTTTTTATCGTTGACTCCTATTAAAAGGTTCTACTTAATTTAAATTTGTAAACAAAAATTAAGTCGGTAACAAAAATGAAAGTGAAGTAACAACATTTTGTCTTTATAATATGAGTTGAAATATAGATTTTTAAAAGACTCTCGGGGTGAAAGTCACCATAAATCCATTCAAAAAACTAGAAGTATAAAACAGATTACAACTGTGATAGAACCTAAAAAGATGAACTTTAAGAATTACCGTATTACAAAAATGTTCTTACGCTGTTGATGATAGGTGATACTATATCCTCATTGCCGTCGTCCGGCGGTCCTTGGTCGCTGTTATCAAAGAAATAGCTGCTCATCACTCGGGGCTCCCCGTAGGGATGTGCCAGCATAAATGCTACAGCTGCCTGGTGACAATGAAAGTCTTTCTGTTATGATTGCACTACACTTCGATGTTCGTATTCGTGTATCCATGTTTAGCTGAAAACCGTAATGGACGGTGGAGCTATTTGGAATATTAGCAAGAATAAAGCCAATGGACAAATATACCGATCCGTCGGTTTATCGGCTTTTGGTCATATCAAAGGGCTCACCTAAGCCGAATATTGGCTGTGACCAACACCTGTGACCTATAATTTGCGCCCGATTTTAATTTATCGCTCCCTGCGGTTCTGTATAATGAGAATCAGAATAAAAGGGACGCATATAGGACCTACATGCTAAACTGGATTTGAACTGAACCCACGATCCTTTGCTTGACAGGTGGTAGGTTAAACCACGGTTTATATCATTATGTTTTAAGTCATCCTTTATATTTAAAAACAAAAACAAGTTACCTTATACGCCCTTGGTTCCTTGTAAGTCAAGACACCATTGCTTCTTTGCGTATCATGGTTGTCAACGAAAACCAGCGCAGTGTCGCTGGGCGATAGACCCCAGGGCTCACCCCAGCTCACCAACCATTTCAAAGCGTTGTTACCACGAAACAGGTTCGATAGCTCGGATCCCACCTATTATAAAACCTTGTGTTTAGGTAGGTGTCCTTGAAAGAGCACTACTTGTCTCTACCTAAGTTACTTGTCTATATATTCTTATTTCCTTGTTACGTTCTCTGTCCATTATCATCTGTCTGTATGTATGTATCTGTTTATGTCATTTGCATATACTTACACATTACATTATTCATTTAATGTAACTTTTAATTCACTGTTCTATTTCTGCACAGCTTACCACCCTGTACCTAATCTTAGTTTTAATTTTTGTAGCTATCTAAAGGTTGTTTGTCCGTTATATGGTATTCAATAAAGAATTGTGGTATTTGTATTGTATTTTACAGTAGATGTTTTGTATAGTAAAGAAACAGATGCAGGTCATTTGGACGTAATTACCCCCCCCGCCCAGCACCGAGTTTTCTTCTTGAACTTACTCTGAACTCTGTGACGTCACCCAAGTTTGTGTATTCCCTCGGTTGGATAGCTTCGTTGCCATAATAAACAACCTCTTGAAAAATATAAGGCCTTGTGTTCGGTGCGAATCCGAAATCAGTATTCAAATTGTGTAGTCGTTTGTATATTTCCTTTAAGTCATTCGGCCACATATGCTTCGCGGCGTCCACCCTAAAATGTGTATGTATGAAACGCTTTAAAAAAAAAAGCTGTCGTAGTCCCAAAAAGCACCAGACCAAGCGACCGCTAAAGTAGCAACACTTTACATAGAAAGAAAGAAAGAAAGAAAATATTTATTCAGCAAAACATAAAAAAAACGACTAAAGGTAAAAAACAATGAAAAATTACATTATTAATACTGAAAGGGACTGAGCATAAGCTGCTGCAAGCAGCAGCGCTGATTTTCAGTGGGGCCCTGAACTTAGAAAAAAACCTAAACTAAAACTAATAAACCTTAAACCTAAACCGGTGACGCGACGCCCACCCAGTCCGTATGGTTGTGCATTCCTTTGTCTTACAGTGTACATAATTTAAGAAAAGGAGCGCTATATATATATATTAGGTACATATATATTAGGTACAGCCGACCAATGTAAAGATTTGGCACTTTTGCAATCTATTACATTGGGATAGCGCAAATGAAGGCGCAAATCTGAACCTGGTGGGAAATCACCTTCAAATGTAAAAGATTTTGCACACACAGTTATAATAATAAATTCGTTGGCATTGTTTCATGTTAGGCTACACTCCAAGCTAAAGTCACGGTTTAATTTACAGTAAAACAAAAGATAAATCAACACACGCTTAACAAAAGAGGCCATTACGACACTACCACTTTTAAATAGTACACCATGAAAACATGGAACCATTTTTTAAGATACTGTGTCTAATGACACAATAGAACATTGTTATAATAAAACTATACAAGCGACCATGTCACATCGGCTAAACTAGATCCCTATTGTAAACCACTGCAAACTATGTAGATAGTAATACTTGGATTATTAAATCACTATGCTTATCCTCCACCCATTAGTAGCGCAACCTTTAGCCTTTCACCTAAAACCAGCTACGCCGAGGTGAATGAGGCGGTTGAAGTATCGCACAATCTTACGCTGCACGTATGGCAAGGTCTGGTTTAAATCTTTAAGTCCTTGTAGTTGCCAATTCCGTACCTGGACATGCAAGAACTTACTCAACTTCTTATACTTTAAAGATCCCTGTGAGGGATAGCTATGGACTGTATAAATAAGAGATGGAAAAATGAGAATTATGATAATTTAATGAATAAAATTTATGTACATAAATATGGGTGAACCTCATGGCATGCAGCCTCAGCGGATGGCGGACGACTGACTCCAAAAACTCTTCAAACTGGGCTGCTATCACGAGGTCTTACACTAGCCAGTAATATAAATATACATGAGTACAAAAGGAAAGAGGCCTGCTTGTCCTTCACAATCCCCATCACAGAGCTCTAGACATGTCGACGCTGCGTAAATTGTGCTGCTTTTAAATAGCTACACACCTTCTTAAAGCGATACCCGCCTCTTTAATACCGGCTATGTAGGTGATCACGCCGCCAGTAAGTTGCTTTCTTGCGGGTGGTAGGACCTTGTGCAAGGTCCGTCCGGATCGCTACCACAATCTTGCTCGCTAATCCTGCCGCTAAGCAGCAATGCTTGAACTGTTGTGTTCCGGCGTGGAGAGCAAGACAGCCGGTGCAATTAGGCACAAGAGGTATTCCATCTTAGCCCTTTGGGTTGGCAACATATCTGCAATCCCTTTGGTGTTGCAGGTATCTATAAGCGGTGGCCACTTACCATCCGGTGATCCACTTGCTTGTTTGCCTTCTTATTTCATTAAAAAATTGTTGGTATTTAGACGCGCTTTAATTTACGCTGATTGTGCTGCGAGCTGCGGTAACCGAGTTCATCAAAAAACGTCACAAAAGGATAATTTTAGTGAGATCGTTTGTAATTAATTAACAACTGCTGCAGATATGCGGATAATAAAGAAAAGTTTTCCTTATGTTTTCATATAAATATGGTGTTACAATACCCATCCTTCCGACGTCGATTGATGGACGGCATTTCCAGCATGTAAGCAACTATCATCGACGTTGACAGAGAGATGATTTGAACAAGCGAGACAGGGCCCGGCTAAAACTGGCACAGCGTCAAACGCAGTGCAAACGCGTTTAGGAAACAACAAGGTTTTCGTCTATGGATCGTTGCCGACTTTAAATACGAAGTCCAACAACTAGCATATGCAATATGCGAACAATCAAATGTTTTATATAGTAACTTACTTGTGTTACGTCATTGTAGTCATGAATCCAGCAGTGTTGTCGATGGAAATGCTTCCGAGTGTAGGGTACGGCAGGATACGAGTAATTCTCAAAGTCAGCAGTACTTCCTGCTGTGCCGACATTGTTTTCATTGTTTCCAGTCATATGGTTTACCACCACGTCAGCATAAATTCTGTTAAGTGTCATCAAACGAAATTGGTTTTTTTCTTATGAAATAGGAAGGAAAACCAGCAAGTGGGTCACCTGATGGTAAGTGATCATCGCCTATAGATACCCGCAACACCAAGAAGATTGCAGATGCGTTGCCAACCCAAAGGGCTAAGATGGAATACCTCTTGTGCCAGTAATTACACCGGCTGTCTTGTTCTACACGCTGGAACACAACAGTGCAAGAACTGCCACTTAGCGACAGTATTAGCGAGCAAGATGGTGGTGATATCATGATGGTGAGCTCTTAAGCGATAAGCCCGCCTATTGTCAACCATATTTTGATTTGAAGATAATAGGGAAATCCTTTAATCATACCTGACTCCAACTTTGTTGCACCTGCGACTCATATCCAGAAAGTCCTCAATATCACCTGAACGCGTCTTCAGCTTGTATGACATGACTTGGTACCGTTCGA
The DNA here is from genome assembly GCA_963691745.1 of Ditula angustiorana. Taxonomy (NCBI): domain Eukaryota; kingdom Metazoa; phylum Arthropoda; class Insecta; order Lepidoptera; family Tortricidae; genus Ditula; species Ditula angustiorana. Next base: position 5,969,200 of record OY829483.1, read on the forward strand.
ACCACGTCCTTTTGCCATTCTCCAGATGAATAATCAGGTTCTCAGAAGGTGGGGAAATCTGAAACACGTATTTCTGTTTACATTATGATTCGGTTCAGTCAGCACTTTAAAAATGCTATAGTAATGTACCACCTGTGCAAAGTAAGATATTCACCAAATGCTGTATAAACATGTTTATTATTTGGAAGGGTCCTATGTCCCTTGGCTGAAAATTTTCTGTAAAGTTTTAATGGAATAAACCCTTTTCATTTGCAATTGCATTTTCATTTTTTCATTAATAATGCAGAAACTCGTTGGTTATTTAATTCATTGGTATTTCTACCGTATTCTTAGAACGGAAAACGATAATATAAGTAACTTTTTATATTGGTATAAGATTCTACCTGAACACCTCCATATCCCTTTGGGGCGAGAAATCTCTCGCACTCATCTGCAATGTCCTTGTATTTCCATTCGAACAGGTGGACGATTGTGGATCGATCGGGCAACTGGTTGGTCCGCTCGTGATGGTCACAAATCTCTGCCCCAAAAGGGGATAGTATTGTCGGTTGAAGTGGCATTTCCTAACGAACAGAATGTAACTAAATGTTATCCTTGGAGTGAGTCGATGAAGATCCCGTGGTCCCACCATTTTCCGCTGCGAGATATCAGTATTTACCTGTGGTTCACTATACTGCACTGCAATTCGCAATAGAATTTTCTGCCACAAGGTCGACGGAGCTCCGCTTTCTGAGTGGTTATAGCCCCTCGGCCGTAATATGAAATCGGCCAAGTCCGAGTCGGATTTACGCCACGAGGTTTCCGTATCACCAGCCCCCTGTACCACAAAAATTACAACTGCTGCAATTTGACATAATTGTAGAGTTTTTCATACAAAAATGTGACAAATGTGTTAAATTGTACCACTTGTAAGTTTTGTGGTACAGGCCCCAGCTATCTGTGTCATTTATTTACCAAATAATTTCCTGGATCAAAACTGAACCTCAAACCGTTGCTGATTGAACAATGACATAACATGGATTGAACATTGAACATTTGTCACAGAAGAATTACTGAGAACGAAGTAAATCTCATTTGAATCTCACCTGAGAGTAATACTTATAAACTTAAAATATCTTAAGTACTAACGTATAAATAGCAGTAGATACTTACCTGATCAAACTTCCAATATTATCAAACTCGTTTCATTAATTTCGATAAAATAATGTAACATTCACTTCCTAATAATACAATTATTTCTTTCAGCACATAATGACACGTTCTTTCATTAAACTTTATAGCTACGTAAATGGCCTCCTCATGTCTAAACCGCAAGATTTTATGTGAAAACGTCATGTTATAGGTAGCCCGATAATATAAAATTCGAAAAATTATGCTGCAAGCTGAATTGAACACTAAATTTAACTTTTAAAGGTTTAAAGTCGCAACAAGAGTAGTAAAATCTATGTGAATCAAGACCACGATCGTTGAAAGTCTATACAGCGTTATTTCAGCTGATATTTCTATACCATCAAAGAGGCCAAAAATATTCACATGACTCTAGTTCCTTGAAAAATAATTCATCTTCTGAATAATTATATTAGGTACCTATTAAGATTGTCTCTAAAGGCCAACGATCAGGGACATAAAACTCAAAAAAAAACTATTCTATTTTATTATATTTTTTTTTTGTATAGGGGGCAAACGAGCAGACGGGTCACGTGATGGTAAGCATTATCAAATAGTAAAAGTTTGTAGTTTTATTTACCTCTTCGAGTGAGCTACTTCTGTTACTGACAATGAGTAAGAACTCTTCATTAATTTACACAATGCAAACAAAAGACAAAAACACAAACAGGTCAGTTTGTTCCTACGTATTTTATATTATTATCAGCGAATAATTTGAACCCCGCCACTCGTTCAAGTAGCGAACGGTCGTACTTTTAGATCCAGATGATGCCTCGTATAGAGGCGGAACGCGCTTCGATCGTGTTGTTTAGTGTTTAGTGGTGGTGGTGTGTAGTTGTGTCTGTTTCGTGTGGAAGCGGAGGAGGGCGGGTTTTTGCATGAACATAATATATGTCGCACAGACGCAGCTAACTTACACGAGCACGGCACTGGTTTCGCGGGGTTGCAAGGTAATTTGTTCCAGTTTGATGCTAATCCTGCTCCCGTGCTAAGCTGGGTAGGACAGGTAGCTAGTTGGGACAAAAATCAATGCCAATAAGTAAGTCTGAGACTTTGTGAAAGGATATTAAGTCCTAAGATTTAAAAAAAGTAAAAATTAGTTTAAATTAAATTTTTATTATTCGACAGTCTTCACACAGCCACGCAACCGACGTCAAATAATACATTGAACATGTGGACCAGGTTTTGACGTTTAAGCTGCTCCAATCCGAGACTGCAACAAAAAAACCCAATTAAATTCATACCCAGTGGCCTTCACATGTATGTATGTAAACTCTTTATTGTACATGCACTTACAAACAAACATGACTGGCCAAGGATAGTTTATCGCTATCTGTGCCCCTTTCTTATGACACTAGTTAGACAGAGACACAGGGAGGGGTTAAACTAAACCTGGGCTGTCATGATAGGGCCGCAGTACAGGAATATCAGTAAGCTTAACACTTTACGCTAACCTCTTTTCCTACGTGGATTGCGAGATGGATGTCTTCAGCAGCCGAAGGTAGGTAGACTTGAGCTTTGCCTTCATTGTCTACCGTCACCTTGGTTCCAGAACAGTTGTTTCCATGCCTTTTACCAGTGATGACATCGCAGTATAATCCAGGAGGTAAGCCAGTCTGTAAAATGTAAGCATATTACAAAATAATGGAATGAACTCATACCGAGGCGTTACTAGCAAAGTACTGTAGTGGCCCTAACATGACCCGCCCGGGTTTAACTTATCCTTGCGTCTATGTCAAACTAGTGTCAAACTAAACTTGGCCGGTCATGTGAGGGCTACAGGAGTGTCTTCAAAACACAGCCGAATAAAGTCACTAGTGGTTAGCGACTGTGTACTATAATGATTAATACCTTTGGGCACTGAGCAGGAACACTCAGTGTTATAGTTAACTCCAAGACGTTTTTAATGGTTTACGAGTGAAACAAACTGGAACAAATTACCTTGCTACTCCGCGAAACCAGTGCCGGGCTCGTGCAAAATAGCTGCGTCTGTGCGACACACTTTGCATGAACATATATGTGTCGCACAGACGCAGCTATTTTGCACGAGCCCGGCACTGGTTTCGCGGAGTAGCAAGGTAATTTGTTCCAGTTTGTTGATATGGACCTCCGCAAAGTAACGCCTGAATCTATTAATTGTTAAACCATTAAAAAATAGCACGATACTTGTCTATATGTAAGTTATATGGAAATAAAGTTTGAGTATACGAGTACAGTTTTACCAAATATAATAATATATTGAGCATCGGCAGTATTCGTTTGCGCAGAGAAGCGCAGACCGGTTTCCGACAGTAGCCGAACGTGTGAATAATCCATATTGTACTTTATTTGCAAGTGCAACTGGCTGAGTATTGCTTGCTATGCATTCTTAGCTTTGTCCCGCTTACACAATTCGTACACTGTGGCGCACAGGCTGCCGCCATGTTGCTCCGAAATCGATAGACTAATAAAAACGCAAGAGTTTAGCGCGCGTAAAATTGTACTTTATCATTGGTAGATCGAAATTTCTCGCGCTACTAAAATTGGTCTACTGCGCAGGTACATCGTGGCACAATATATTTTTATCTACACACATATCATAATTGTTAAATAACGCGTTCAAAAACCATAGAAAATGACCAGCATTATTACAACCAATGTTATTACAAGAATTTTCTTGTCTGTGGTAGTAGGTAAATCTGTTCTTTATTGGGTAGTATCTCTTAGTAGTCTGTGTTTATTGGTGATCACATTACCGATATCTCGTGACGTTATGAACTTAAATTTGGAACAGCTGTCAAAATTCAAGTTGGTCTCTATTGTAGTATCCACAGATATTAAAACAGTTATCGATACGAAACGTCAACTCAGTATGATTTTTTAATTTAAACGCACGACATTTGATCTCGAGTGACATGACAATAAGGACTTCATTCTTTTGTCTATGATTTAAAAAAACGTTCGTCTTGACGGATAGATCGAATTGCCGCCATACTTGTTTGTTGGTTTTTTGCTGTTACGGTTTTTTGCAGTTATGATATGTGTGTAGATAAAGTAATGTATGCAACTGTATATAATTAGGCCTTAAAACACTCGTGTGATACTATTATGAAACTCGCTGACGCTCGTTTCATAAAACCACACTCGTGTTTTAAGGCCTCTCATTATATAGCAGTTGCATAAAATACTATTTTCTGTATGACCTTAATAATGAAACTGGAGGTTCGCACATTTGTATAATGAATATAGAGTTTTGGTTCCCGTGATCAGCGGTGATAGCTCCCATTGGGTAACCCGCATGCTCGTTTTCCAGTCTTTTCAAATAAAATGTCTGATCAAAAGTGTGATTTACAATACCTTACCTGTAATGTTGTATTCAAATCTTTCCCTTCCAAATTGAAAACGATGAAACCTTTAGCTCCTCTGCTGAAAGCGATCTGGTTGTTTCCGTTGTCCCACCAGTTCTGTATCGGAGTGTCCCTCACAGCATTCCTGAAGGCAACCATCTGGTAGATTTGACGCCAGCGGTGCTCGCAGACCCAACCGTTGCCGCAAGTGTCGTCCTAAATGAGTTTAAGGCAAAACTGTGTATTTGGGTTTCCGATACCGGAAACCCAAATGGTTTCCGATACCGGTGTTTTAAGTATGCCTACAATATGCCTAATACCGGGATCCCGGGATTGGTCATTCTAGAAATACGGGTATTGAAAGCCCTGCTATGTATACAGCTTGGACACGAGTGAAGACCCCCGCGAAAGCCGCTATTTGCCGCACAACGCACAATACGTTATTTAACGTACTTTGGCGCATGGCCTTAGCACAGTATATAAATACAGCAGTACCGAAACTGGGCCTGTTTGTTGAGATAGCTACCTACGCTACGGTGGAGCGTTAGGGTTGTCCCCTTTATTTTTGTAAAATTGTTAAGTTATATTGTTATTGTTTATAACAGCGTTCACTTGGGTTTTATAACGATCAAATAATGAAATGAATTAACGTGTTTACAAATAAAATTGGGTTTTTAAAAAAAGTTCAACATTTCAAAAAGTAAGATAAATAATTAAAGCTCCGGTTTTGAAGAACTCGAGTTTAAGCAGCCATATTACGACGCAATACTTTTGTGGCATCTTCAAGAAGATCGCGCATTGTCTCAGGCGCACGCAATAACGATAAACGTAAAGCGCGTCCACCCGTCTCGAAGCGGCAGCCGCGACTGACGGACTCCTTAGCAGCCTTAGCGGCCGTGTTGAGCGTGCGTCTGTGTGAGTGCGTCGGTTTCGATCGTTATTACGTAGATTCCTTACTGCTTATATGTATACTGTGGCCTTAGACTCATTCCTAACTATACGTGCTAAAATGTTATCATGTAAGACTAGTATGATAAGTTTATTTATAGATAAATTCGCAAGAGTTCATAATTGCGTATTATGTATTATTATAGTTGTCACACGTGTAAAGGAAATAAACCAAAACATTCGAGTTTAGAATTGAAACTGATACTTTCGACAATACGTTACAAGGGGAAAACTATTTCGAGGAACGGAGTTTTTTTTTGATAGATACCGTATAACATTACTACCGTATAAAGTTATATTTAGAAGACTTTAGAGGTGTTTTTATTTACAGTACTCAAGCACACTTTTCTTGGGTTATACGGCAATTTTTCTCTTTTCCTTTATATACTGTTAAATCGATATGATATTCTGGCCATCCCAAACGTGAGAACATTTTCCCCTTGGTTATAAAATAAAGTTCTTACGCTGTTGATGCTAGGTGATACTATATCCTCGTTGCTGTCGTCCGGCGGTCCTTGGTCGCTGTTATCAAAGAAATAGCTGCTCATCACTCGGGGCTCCCCGTAGGGATGTGCCAGCATAAATGCTACAGCTGCCTGGTGACAATGAACTTTCTGTTACATTCGCTGATGCAAGTATGACTTACGAGTTGTCACTACTGTGGCTCTTTCATGAGCAGCCAAGTTTAGCTTATCTGACTTTAGCTCTATGTGCGTCATTTTCTTTTAATACTAGTTTGACTAAAACGCAGGGAGAGATAAGTTAAACCTGGGCTGGTCATGTTAGAACCACGGCTACTGACTAATGTCATAGGTGAGGTGCAAAGTTAGCAAACATTACTGTGCTGTGTTAAAATGTACACGAGTAAATGCAGATAGATCTATAAAATATCAGTTCCAGGTTATCGAATGTACTGGGTACAATTTAATGATCACATTCAAATTAGTATTTAGTTGCTTTTTTTATTTCTCTATATATCATGCTTATCAGAGAAAATAATTTACATTTTATTGCGAACCCGTTGCATATTGTTCGCTAGTCAGATAAAAATATTGTTTTAATCCTTTTTACGGCTAAGTCATGCTGAAAACTGTAGTACTTACGTATTAAACAATAAGTACAGAGCGCGCATGAGTTGGTTTGATTTAATATTTGGCATTGCCGGTGACTAAAATACCGTTAAATTACCACGACCCAAATAGGCTAGTTGACTCATTTTCAAAGTAGCCCTAATATAATTGTTCATTGTTCTATTAGATCAAAAAAAATACTACCATATTTTTTTGGGACCTACAAAACCGCAAAACTTTATTTTAAAAGTTAACTTTTCATAAACAGGAGAAAACGGCGTCCGCCATATTAGTCTGTATATTATCTGTGCTGTGACTTCATACGTCTTGTAAACAATCATTTGACATTTTATCCAACATTCACAGTTTTAGAAATCGCAATTTTTTATTAAAAACCATGGCTTTACGCGAAAAGTATAGTAGTTATCATTGTTGTATGTACACAGTACTTACATAGAAGTCTTGACATTCCTCAGCGGCGGAACAAAAGTCGGAGTTCAAAGCAAAAAAATTACCGACCATTAGTGCGTCGATTCTTGGCAAATTTGTACTTTCCGCTTTCATGAATCCATGATTGTTTTATAGATTAAATGGCAAAATAGGAATAGCAAAACGTAGACGAGATTTTTACTTCTAAAATAACAAGATCACGATCACAACCACCAGAAATATTTACGACGAGCATAGGTTATAAAACGTCCGTCTGACATATCATGGACCAGTGTTGCCAGCGACAACTTTTTTACTGCCGTGTTCGATAAGGAAAATTGCCGTGTTTTAAAGGAAAAGCTATTCTCGGCTGCTGTAGCAAATAAATTAAATAAAATATGTTTATTTTAGAATTGTATTGAATCATTTTTAATTATTTACTTTTACTTATTTACGAATAGCAGCGGAGAAAAAAGGAACTATAGAATTTCAGTACCTACAAATAACATGATACAAGCGCGATAGTAGCGCGCTACTTACTGTAAAGCTAAATTTGTGTCTAGTTATGAAACAACAAACGGGGATTTCTGTGTCAAAGATACGCATTGTTTTTTTTGCGTTTTCTGGCTTGGAACCTAACCAAAATACGACTTTTCAAAATTGCCGTAGACTTTGGTACGGTAATAGATTTGCTGCCGTAGGCCGTAGATTTCCTTTTAATTATGTCAAATTACCGTAGAACACGGCAATTGCCGTAGCAATGGCAACACTGTCATTGACATTAGTTTGTTTACAAGATTAATGAAATCACAACATGACCGAAAGGGTTTAATGCGTTTAAAAAAAAAAATTCAATTTAAATTATTTTACCATCGTGGACTTAAATTATCTGAAATCGATATATTTCAGTTTCGTAAGTCAAACACTGCCGGAAATATTTAATTATTGCGCCAAATTTGATATGAGTAAACTAGCCTATTATAGTATAAAGTATAAAAAACCAATGAACTTAAATGCATTTACCTCGTTGACTATAGGAACAGGGGCGTAGGTACAGTACCCGGCCAAAAAGATTGCACATCGGTCTTTAGAAAGAGACATTTGGCTGTTTACGAAGATTTCCGAACACTGCCGACCGTCCATCAATCATCGTATTTATTAAGTGTTGTTTCATACCAAATAAATACTATACTTTACGGACTTAATTAGTTTACGTCAAATCGATGACATGTAAACTTTCAATATCTATAGAGAGTTATTGCAACTACTAAAAAAGGATAGTATAAAAATTATGTATTATTTTGAAATTGAATAAAATACTTAGACCTATTTTTTATAAGTATTGTAAATCAAAAATGTAAAAAATTCTCAACTCTTTCCATTTCACTATTTGTGCTCTTAATGTGGTCAATATTAGTGTCACTATCAGCCGTATTTATTACTAGTCTATCAGTGTAACAACATCATAGTCTTCCTTTTTTCGGTATTTCTCTTTTACCTAAAAATGCCGTCGTACAATTTAGAGTCGAGGGGTTTCAACAACTCTATATTATATATTTTCAACTAAATGCGTCCGTACCCTACTGGAACTGTACAACGACTGACGCACGTCACATAGGTAGTGTGTGACAACGCTCTATGAAGCCGAAATTAGCCGAGTCTCTTTCCAAAGACCGATGTGCAATCTTTTTGGCCGGGTACTGTAACTAGGGTGGGGCAGGCAGGGCATGTGCCCTGGGCGCCAAATAAGGGGGTTGCAAAAAACGAAATTAACTAACTACCTATTAAAAAAAATACAATCCAAAATTGTATATATGGCCAAATACAAGTCTTTTGACGATCATTTAATCCTCATTATAGATACATTTATTCCAGACGGGGACATATTTTTGGTATTTTGTTTGTTTTACATACATTACATTACAAAATTAGTAAAATAAAAAAATGTGTAGCTATCTGTTTTTTAAATAATTTACAAGGGGAAGGGGGCGCAGTTTGGATGCGAGCCCTGGGCGCCATTTTACGTCGCTACGCCCCTGTATAGGAACATGATTGTATATAATCCAAACAAGCCCATCGGAAGCCTATTGATAAGACTCAATTAAATAAGACCGTTATCAATTACATATAGAAACTTAAATATTATTACTATATTAATTACATTACGTTCTACAATGCCACTGCCGGTGCAGTTATATAACTCATAAATATGATAAGGATAGGATAAGGATGGGATTATTTTAAATCAGAAACAGACAATAGTTACCTTATACGCCATCGATTCCTTGTAAGTCAAGACATCATTGCTTCTTTGTGTGTCGTGGTTGTCAATGAAAGCCACAGCAGTATCGCTGGGCGATAAACCCCAACCCTCACCCCAATTAACCAGCCATTTCAGTGCGTTGTTACCACGGAACACATTCTTTAACTCGGAGCCCACCTAAAATAAGTTGGATTATACAAGTTGCAACTCAGGAGTGCGGGTCGTTTTTGGTTGTGTTAAAGGACAAAGAATGTGTGTGTGCGTGGTAGTGTGGTGCTGGATCACTGCGCATGGTAACGGCGTTCACACAATTAAAAGTCATGCATGCTCGTGATGGACAACGTATTGTAATACTGCACGGACGAGGAATGTATGAGTTGTCACTTTTGCATGTTGTGACAATTCAGTAGGGAGAAAAAGTAAAAACCGTACATCTAATTCCTCAATTACTACAAAATGCATCAGCCAATTCAAAATCCAATTACGAAAAGTCTTTAGGACAATTTATTCCTACTTTAAAGATAAACAACGTTCAAATTGTATACGTGGCTTTTACGCAGTAGCTGTTGACTGAAATTGCATGTATGCGGCGTTCTAACGTAATCAGCATACCACTTTGTGTGGACGGAATTTGCATATCTATGGAAAGCACTTATCTATACTATGCGTTTTAATTAAAGCACGACATAATATCAAATGTATTCATTGTAAACCTTTTCACATTTAATGTCGTAAAGACTTCTTTGGTTAAATTCAAAGTTAAAATATCTTTATTCAGATTAGGCTTGCAGGAAGCACTTATAAATGTTATAAAATTTGCCATCGGTTCGGATAAAACCTCTGATGAGAAGGTATCGGCAAGAAACATAACAAGGTTTAATTTTTTTTTTAATCAATATTTCAATGTTTTTTTACATCTTAAATATTTAACACACTAGGTGTACACATTTGGAGCCAGGGATATGGTCATTATGTTACTTGATGAGAAAGGGTCTCACGACAGTGATTCAAATGAGTCGATTATAGCTGAACGTGAATTCATGTTCCATAGTAATTAGCATTCATATTGAAAGGTAATGATTACGAATACCTTTGTTATTGGAAGGTTTCATGCCTAGAACTTACTCTAAACTCCGTGACGTCACCCAAATGTGTGTATTCGCTCGGTTGAATGGCTTCGTTGCCATAATATATAACCTCTTGAAAAATATAAGGCCTTGTGTTTGGGGCGAATCCGAAATCTGTATTCAGATTGCGCAGTCGTTTGTATATTTCCTTCAAGTCATTCGGCCACATGTGTTTCGCAGCATCCACCCTAAAGTGCAACACAAATACAAATGTTTGTCTTATACCTAAGATAAGGTAAATCCATACATATAGTACTTCCAGTCTCACTCGCTCTTGCATCTGACAGTAAATTTGTCACTCGTGTTTCTTAGGATCACGAAGATTGCCGATTTAATTTAATATATTTCATTTTATTTCATTTTTAATTTCAATGTCCATATTTCGCCGAATCATTAAACTCTATTGTTCTATAATCTACACTAATCTAAACTAATGTAGTAAAGAGGTACACTTTGTTTTTCTTGTTTGTTTAATTGTATGTAGGGGGAAATCTCTGGAACTACTGAACTGATTTCAAAAATTCTTTCACTAATAGAAAGCTACACTATCCCTGAGGGACACATGCAACTAATTCCACACGAACGAAGTCGCGGGCGTCCGCTAGTTTAACATATAACAAAAAGCATACCATAAAGATACTGACCTGAACCCAGCCACACCAAGAGAAATGAGATGGTTTAGAAAATATGCCAATTTCTCAACAACGTAAGGAAGACCATGATTTAAATCCTTCAAACCAACTAAGTCACATGACCTTACCTGTGAAATTAGTAACGAAATGTGCAATTCAATAAGCAAAGAATACTAGTGCAAATTAGATATGACAGGTCTACAGTTAGGAACAAAAATAAGTAGGTCTGTGGCCTACATGACGGCCCAGGTTTAGTTTATCCCTCACTGCCTCTCCGTCAGACTAGTGTCATGAGAAAGGGACGCAGATTGAGATAAATGAAACTTGGTCATGTTAGGGTCACAGTAGCAGGGAGCATAATGAGTGGCTTCCAAGAAAATGCTCATAGGTTTGTTTGTATGGATCCGCTGCCATTATTAACAGCGTATGTTGATTTCAGACGGGGGCAGAACAGCGAGGCAGTAGAGTGGACAGCACAGTATCTACTATTTTTTTTTATACAACACAGGACTGCAAACGAGCAAGTGAGTCACCTAATGGTAAGTGATCACCACCGCCCATAGACATCCGCAACACCAAAGGGATTGAAGATGCGTTGCCAACCCAGAGAGCTAAGATGGAATACCTTTTGTGCCAGTAATCGCACCGGCTGTCTTGCTCTTCACGCCAAAACACAACAGTGCAAGCACTGCTGCTTAGCGGCAGGATTAGCGAGCAAGACTAATACAATTTGAACGCGCACGCCGGGACGGAACGCTACTGTCAAGACAAATCAAGGCAAGACAGTTAATGAGCGGCGGTTTATTTTTTGGGGTATTGGCTTCTCCACCGCCTTTTTCAATGGACTGTCCTGTAACTGGACTAATGTGAACCGAGAGCAGTGCGGTGCAGTGCGGTGAGCGGGGCAGCGTGCGGCTCAACTTGTTTTATTGACTGATCTATATATGAACGCTAACTGTCCTCCTAGCTCTTGTGTTCGACTATTCTACCTCACTGTCCTGCCTTGTGAAATCAGCAAGTAGGGTGGCAAATCACGGCAGAAGACCACTACAACTGCTACGTAGCCCTATTACAGGCTTTGAAACATTTTACCAACACATCATAGACTTGAGTACTACAGATTTCCATATTATGCTGCAATTACAAAGGACACCATTTTGAATTAAAGAGTGACAGAAGATACATATAGTTAAGTACAGGTAACAGTAGAACACCACGCCGTTGTGACATTTTTACTCATGGATCACCTTAAACCAGCGACGCCAAGGCGAATAAGGCGTCTGAAGTATCGCACAATCTTACGCTGCACGTACGACATGGTCTGGTTCAAATCTTTAAGTCCTACTAGTTGGCAATTCCGTACCTGCATATGGAAAAAAATTAAGAAACTGACGCGTAACATTAGCAACGGCGCAAATAGCTGTCCTTAATCACTTTATGTTAGCTTACTATTCATTGTATTTTATGGTTAACAATTTGAAAACTGTTCGTTTTACACTGGATTAAATTTAACAGGATTTTGCAACGTTGGCAGGTTTATGAGCCAGGCCACTTAAACATTTTACGATATTAATTTCAGACACAATGTACCTACTGACACCATGGAAATATTCCCTAAGGAAAAGTAAAGATATTTTCACCGTACTTATTTATGCAGCACCTCTCCCTCTGGTAGTGCTTTTCAAATTTATAATACGTCAAGCTAGGTATTTTTCGAGAAATGTTTTTTCAATGTTTTTGATAGGATACAATAAGGTTAAAAATATAAAAACAAATGTCATAATTTTTATCGATTTTAGATGCAATTTGAAACGTAGGAGCCATGGCTAAAATTAATCACGATAGGTGGCACCACACGCTTCTAAAGTGTATGCTACCGATCAAGTTTAACGGACGAGCTAGCAAGGTGCACAATGGTGTAACGCACGGCTCAGCAAGCCATGTGATGCGAGTTTGGATTACTGCTGGCACGATTAAAATCTTATACTTGCTGTAACATATGAATCAGGACCCTAAGTTTCATAATCGAGATAATTCAAAAATGACAGATTTTACTGGGATTTGACAGTTATTTATGTGCGAGATGAATCTTACATGAACTGAGAATCAATCCACCATGTTAGATTCCAGGCGAACGGTCGTAGAAATTACTTAAAGTGTCAAAACTCGTCGGTTGGTTGGATACTAGCATCGAAATGAGAAAACTATATGTAGAACTGTGTACAACGCAGTGGCAGAGTAGCCGACCATAGTCTATTTGGTAGACTATGTTGGATAGCCTGAATAAAATTGTATGTGCCAATTGTCAAGTAAACAGCTCTGCGTTTTGTACGTTTTACATTGGCGTCATATTTTTAGTTCTGCTGTCTGACGCCTGTGTCGATGCCAGTTAGAAAACTTAGAAGTTAAACCAATGGCTAAATATTGAAAGCCCCTCTTCACTTGCTTCACCCCGTCGCAAAATGGTGACGCTAGGCTTGTAACAATCCGAACAAGTAAGCAGATCTATTGTTTTCTTATATCGATGGATACTAGGTTTGAAAATTTAAGATTGGTACTGGTATACTACTGTGTCAACGAAAAGATTCAATTACTGTAATATAGTAGAACAAGATTTTGTCGTACAAAATAGGCTCATGATAAATTTACCTCGACTTTTACAAGGACTCACCTGACTAGCGTCATTGTAGTTATTTATCGAGCAGTATGGGTGATGGAAATGCTCTTGGGTGTAAGGGACGGCAGGATACGAGTAACTTTTGAAGTCAGCCGTACTTCCCGCTGTGCCGACGTTGTTCTCATTGTCCCCCGTCATATGGTTTACCACCACATCTGCGTAAATCCTGTTAAGTGTCATCAGAAAGAAAAAATATGAAAAAAAAAGGTTGAATGTCTTCGCATACTATTAATTTCGTGGTTTCACGGGCGTATCGAGAGGAGCAGAGGAGACAGCTTCCCCTTAACTCGTCATACGCTAAGCCACGCCTACAGTTGTACCTTTAGTCGCTGTCATAACACGCATCGGTGATTATGACGGATATACGACACGCAACCGTCAGTGGTGTAGCTTGGTGACCAAATGGGGCCCAAATTATATAAATAGGTACTATGTAATTCTGATGGTCGGAGAAAATTTGCTAGTAGGACAGCTAGAGTTAGAGGATGCTGGCCAGGGGCCCCGTGAGCTTGATGCCCCTGGGTCAGGGCACTGCCTAGCCCCTGGGTAGCTACGCCACTGGACACCGTGGAGAAGCAAGTGTAGACGCGGTTTTAACTGGCAATTCGTATTTGACAAATACGGAAACTTTTTTTGAGTTGTATCTGAATCATACCTAACTCCAACATTGTTACATCTGCGAGTCATATTCAGGAAATCCTCAATATCACCCGACCGTGTCTTCAGCTTGTATGACATGACTTGGTACCGTTCGTACCACGTCCTTTTACCGTTCGCCAAATGGATGATCAAGTTCTCAGATGGTGGCGAAATCTGAAATATAATAGTTATACATATTGTATGCATGTATATGACGACCGGATAGCCTAGGGGTTAGTGTCTCTGACTGCGAAGCTAGAGGTACCGGGTTCGATTTCCGTGAGGGGGCAAATGTTTGTATGATAAATACGGAAGTTTTTACCTGTTTGTCATGAAAGTCAAGTACCTACCTATGTATTTTACATAAGTATATACGTATATCCGTTGTCTAGTAACCATAGCACAAGAGTTTGCTTAGTGTGAACTATTTCAATCGGTGTAAAGTATGCCAAGGTATTAAGATACCTATTTAGATACTTGATACTTTTACCATTTGATAGCTACATCCAGGACATAGCTTAATAACATTTAATTAATAGCTTAAAAACCAGCAGATGGGGAAATCAGCTTCAATACTATCACAATTAAGTAAGTACACAATTAAATGTATTGTGATATATGTGTATCGTATCTACATATAATTCGAGTATTACCTTCCCTGATCATATATAAAATTAAAGGATTTTTATGAAGGAAATGAGCAAATGAAAATCATTCAGTCAGATTATCTGTGACGCATTTCGCAGAGATTATTTATTAAGATTGGATTGGTAATTCCACAGACTGGAAACGAAGGCATTCGGGTGTTACCTGCTTATTCTACACTAGGGACCCGATCTGTTTTCGTACGAGTAGAGTTAGGAGGTAATAGTATTTTATGCAACTGCTATATAATGAGAGGCCTTAAAACACGAGTGTGGTTTTATGAAACGAGCGTCAGCGAGTTTCATAATAGGATCACACGAGTGTTTTAAGGCCTATTTATATACAGTTGCATACATTACTTTATCTACACACATATCATAACTGCAAAAAATCGTAACAGCAAAAAACCTAAAAAGAATGACAACTAATGGCGGCCATGTAAATTAAAAAAGTACTCTGTGATTCGATCTATCTGTCAGGACGAACATTTTTTTTAAACCATAGACGAACGAATGAAGTTGCTATTTTCATGTCACTCGAGATCAAATGTCGTGCGTTTAAATTAAAAAATCATACTGAGTTGACGTTTCGTATCGATAACTGTTTTAATATCTGTGGATACTAGAATAGAGACCAACTTGAATTTTGACAGCTGTTCCAAATTTAAATTCATAACGTCACGAGCAGTCACGAGATATCGGTAATGTGATGACCAATAAAGAACAGATTTACCTACTACCACAGATAAGAAAATTCTTATAATAACATTGGTTGTAATAATGCTGGTCATTTCCTAGGGTTTTTGAACGCGTTATTTAGCCTTTATGATATGTGTGTAGATAAAGTATATAAAATATCTTCCATAAAAAATCTCTAAATGACACTGAAAACCGCATTAAAATGCGTTGCGTGGTTTAGAAGGAGTAGGCGGTTGAAGATTATGAGGAGAGACAGGCACGGATGGCCTGTTTGTTCTATACTACTAGTATGTATCCAATGTGTAAAACGGAACCCCATTGCTAAGACTCCGCTGTCTGTCACCGACGGTAGGAGACGATAGGAGTAATTACCTTTACCTACTATAACAAATAAACTATAAGTTACGGAAGTACTTATGCCGAAACACATAGGGTAGGTACGTATAGTTTAAGTTTCCTGACAATAATTTCCATAACTTGAACTTGAATTCATATCCATGAAGATTTCACCTGAACACCTCCATATCCCTTCGGGGCGAGGAATCTCTCGCACTCATCTGCAATGTCCTTGTATTTCCATTCGAACAGGTGGACGATTGTGGATCGATCGGGCAACTGGTTGGTCCGCTCGTGGTGGTGACAGATCACTGCCCCAAAAAGGGACAGTATTGTTAATCGAAGTAACATTTCCTGAAAAGCACACATTTACTTCGGTAGTGTTACATTTAAGGTGTAGCGTGGCGGGGAGCGCGGCCGCTGCTAAGTGCACGCGGCCCCCCGACCGATTCTTTCTGTAGTTAAAAATCGAAGATAAGGACCCCAATTCTCGGTTCATGCGAGATGCATCTTACGTGCGAGATTCGTCAAAAAGTGACAGATTTCCAAGGGAATTGACAGTTGTTTTCGTGCGAGATGCATCTCGCATAAACCGAGAATAGCCCCGAAGAGCGGCTGGACGTCTGTGTTCCTGGATTTATTTATAAGTTTTTCTTATTGTTAAAGCTCAATTCAAGTGCCTACAAGTAGCTGGCATACGTTTGTGTACTTATTTAATACAAATCTAACACAAATATGCGAATTAAATTTAAAATGCTATATAATGAATGACAACTCTCCTCAGCTAACGGGCATTTATAAATGACCAAGTTGAATGAGATAACTTGATTAAGTTTTTCATAGATGACACCGAGGGTAGTTTTCCCAGAGAAAAAATATCAATAATGTAATGACCGTAAAGACGAAACACATTGAAAAATTCGCAGGGTATGGCAGCGGTAATGTGGCGGAAACTGGAATACGCAAGGCACGGAATACTGATGTTGCAGGTTCGAATCCTGCCATTACCCTAATTTTTCTTTGTGTTGTCATTCATATAGCATTTTAAATTCAATTTGAATGTAAAAAAAATACAAAAAGAAAAATCGAAAAAATTTAAACATAAATAATTTCGATTACAATAATTTAACAAATATGCGAGTTGCTTACACAAATAGGTAGGTATGCCAGTCAAATGCAAGTGCAAATATCTAAGTATTCTCGGCTTAAAATTTATCCCCTCTAAGAAACTCGGATCAACATGTAATTAATTCCGGATTGCCGTTGAATTACCAACAAACAAATCATCGCAAGTAGGTAGATACTATCACTTTATATAATTTTCATTTCGTCGACAACATTTCAAAAACGTAATCGGTGTTTAAGACATCCTAAAAATTTAAAATTTACAATGGAACACAGCTTTTGATTAAATGACACAAGACACAGAGTCGGCGAGATGACACAATCGTCGTGATGTGTTTAGATGTGATGTGAATTAATCACATTTTTGTATAATTTTAACACAGCTTGGATTATCTAAACGATCTATAACAAAGACGCGATCGCCAAATGGGTCGGAATAGATTTAAAATCGATTAGTAATTCTAATGACTAAGCTCGGACCTGTCTCGGGCGCTATTCAAGTATTATTGTTTATCTTTTATTATCTTTTAACCAACTGCCACCAAAAGCTGGGTTATGTTTTTTGAGGCATTTATTTAATTGTTGGTGACCAAAGATTTTGCTTAACACGTTCACTGTCGTCCATTTTGCCCCTAGACATATCCAGGCGCTGCAAATTTACGCACTTATGTGCGTTCAAACGACTGTAAATAATAT
Source organism: Ditula angustiorana (assembly GCA_963691745.1). Lineage (NCBI taxonomy): Eukaryota > Metazoa > Arthropoda > Insecta > Lepidoptera > Tortricidae > Ditula > Ditula angustiorana. The sequence continues at coordinate 5,986,978 of OY829483.1, forward strand.
GACCGACATTGGGTGTAAAGTATTCATACAGAGACACTCGGTATCTACACTGAATGTACGGTGTATGGTGTCGTAGTCTAAATTAAGCTTAAGACCGAAAACGCATTTATTTATAGTTTGGCCGGCAGTGACATGTGTTAGTTACAATTACACTGGGACTAATTAATGGTTACTTAAGGGTTACTTTAACAAAGATCTGGAATCCATATGGGTCTAACAAGTTATTAACATGCAACTAAGATCTTAGTTACCTACTGAAGTTAAAATCTTAGTTACTGTAGTTAACATCTTGTTAGGCTATATTTGTTATACCAAACATTTATGTTTCTCAGTGTAATACCTATAATTCCTTATTAATTCTTATAAACTGCGACGATTTTATCATTATTCGACACAGCAGTGGGTACTTACCTAGTCAGAGATTGAAAGTCTTCTAACACGTCTCATTAATCTCAACACAATTATATAATCCTCACTTTCCACAATACAACTTTACACTGGTCGCACGAGTTTTATCACAATTCAATTCTTAACCTATACTTGTTATTGTATTTCTAGCCCCAACAATGAACTTATTGAACTTCCTCCTAGTTCATATGCTAACAGACTATTATTACAATAGTCAACAGTAATGTAGGTACTGGCACTGAATCACAAGTGACGAATACAAACGTGATACATAGCACATCGTTGTTAAATAGATGTTTACGTAAAATAGGTAGGGTCATCAGATTTATCTCGAGCGGTACCTACTCAATCACCTACGTATCTTAAATTTCGTGGTTTTTAGTAATTAGGACGGCTAGAACGAGTAAACGCGCTTTAAAGTTATGTGCTCTTTCGAGCCAGTCCAGCGGCCCTAACATGACAGCCCAGGTTTACTTTAACCCCTCCCTGTGTCTCTGTCTAACTAGTGTCATAAGAAAGGGACACAGATAGAGATAAATTAAACTTCGCCAGTCATGTTAGGGCCACATTATAGGTTAAATACTTAACAAACAAATAACGCACCTAATAATTTTACAATTTTTTATGGACAGCTTACGCTTGGCCAACGAATTGACTAGGTATGTCTTTCTTTTCACAAAAAAAGACCGAATGGTTCCTATGACAGTTTCCATATATCTCCTATGATCGGATGTCACCCAGTGTCCTAGTTAAAAAAACACTGTAAATAAGCAAGCAATTCAAAACAACACTGGAGCCAGCATTTTGCTGAGTTTATTTTTCCTCTTGTCGCAATTTAATGTTTTTTTATCTTTTTAAGGCAATAAATATTTTTTCTTTCTTTCAATTCACCGCGTACCCAAAAACTTCGCCAAAGAAACCGCATTCAAGTAGGAAATATAAACGGATTCTAAATTACGTGGCCACTACATCTCGACAAGACGAAGTGCCGTAAATGGGTCCACACCTTTTATAAATCTCACTAAATCTACGCAATGGGGCCCCACCTGCAGTATTAGGTATGTATGTGGCGTGCTGTCGTGGGAATTAAGTATCACCCAAATGGGACGTAACTTAGATAAATTTGAGTTTAGGGACTGAAATGGTGACATTAATTCTAGGCGGGGGGATATTACGAATTGGCGCCTAGATTCTGGCAGGTAATATGTAATTGAGGACACAATTATTTGATTGTATCAACAGTAATAGAAATAAGAAAAAGAGTCATCTCATGACTCATGTTATGCGGTTGATACGTAGGTCCTTTTAAAAAATAAATTAGTATTATAAACTCACGCTTGTTTCCCTATGGGGTAGGCAAAGACCATAGAATGCCATTTGTCCCGGTCCTGGCACTTCCCTCGCTTTATCCACACACATTCCTCTCTTCATACATGCTTGGAGATTCCGGGTACTTCTAATTTAAAAATAGGTTGTTGTAAAATCCTGTTTTTGTAATTAATAATGTGTTCAAACAATAAAAATTTAATAGTGGAATTGAGGGTCCGATAAAAAGACAAAATTAAGAAATATTTTTTATTACACGACACTGAAGTCACACAGACAGACAGACACAAGTTAACATAAGTATTCGACTTGCGACGTCAGCTCAGAAAATGGCATTTAGTTTTTTTTTTAAACTTATCCGACATTGCAACCCTATTACAAATGAAACAAGGACAACTTATCCTTTAGTGCGGTTTTATCGAACTAGTGTCATAAGGGATGCACTGAGGTACAACTTAAACTTATAATATCATGGATCGTTGTGTGTATGTGTTGATATCATAAACGTGTAATACGAAGTGTAATCATCGACGTATATGGATTTTATTAGACTTCGACGATTTTCAATAGGTATGCGTGTGGAACAAGGTTCAAAATGTGGCGAAAATTCAAACTATGCGATTACGCTTGGGTCAAGATCATCATTGTATTCTTAAATGTGTTTCCTGTGGAGGACAGTTCATGGTCTAAAGTCCATTGTCTAATATTTTTTGGTCAATTCTGCATCTGCATGAACGACTGGAATATTTTTGGTCTATTTCAAGGAAACATAAACTGTATATCGTTATTTTTTTACTATAGTAACCCTAAAATGACCGGTCCAGGGGGCCTAGCACGCTAGCTTTTATTGATGACATAAAGCATTTATCCCGTTCTAACCGAATGCTTTATGCCAGCGATAAACGCTAGTGTGCTAGAGGGGCAGGTTTAATTTATCCTTCCCTGCATCTCTTTCACACTAGTGTCACAAGAAAGGGATACACATTGAGATAAACTCAGATGAACTAAACGTTGCCGGTCATTTAAGAGCCACAGGAGAGACAATTTTGTTTTAATGTTTGACCCTGGTTTGTGGTTTTTTAACACATTCAGTGCCACGGACTAGCTGGCTGAGTTCTCTGTTCGTAGAGGATGTTCGCTACATACCGAAAATCCCTGGCTAAGAGCTACGAGCGTAGCACGTAGCACTCCGGGGCAGTTAATGTGTTAAAGAAAATGGAGCCTAACAAGCATACGCCAACGACGGGAACCATCACAGCAGCCCTGAGAGCCCTGATCAGATCGTTTTATTTTACCAACGACATTTATGTTTTCACTAGACAAGGTCCTCAGTATAAAAAGTAAGTCACCTTTCGGGAGCCCGCTATGTACAGTGGAGGGGTAGGCAGACGCCGAATGATAGTACGAGCGTACGGCATATGACAACGTGTTTGTTCCGTACAGCGTGTCTATAATAGTGGTTCTATTTCCTTTAAAACAGCTCCAAATTATTCGGAATGTTTTGTTCTTGCGCCCAAATTGTTATAAAATTTGATATAAATTATATAATATCCATTATAAGTACACGGGGACTTAAGAGGTAAGAGTAAGCTTTTCAATATCACTATATGTATTTTCTAAACACATACTTACTGACTAAGTACTGATAAACACTGATAGCGGCAATTTAAATGCATCATACGAAACATATTAAAAACAAAAATAGCGGTTAAAATACTAAATATTGATGTAAGTAAAGTAGACCAATCTGAATTCTGAGCCACGTAGAACTTTGTCGCAATGAGTAATCTCTATAGTATTATGACATTAACTATGAAGTCGTCATATATTTTTTTGTGGAAGGGTTCACAGTGGCCCAGATTTGGTTGACTATACAATGAAGGTCTATTCACATAACTTCAACAAGTACTTATATTAAAATAAAAAACTTTTTGTATTGTCGTTATTGCACAAATTTTCATTAAAAAATACAGGCAGAAAATTAATTTCAGATGTTAAAAAGCCCATTTTAATCATCTTACAACTCTTATAATGTAATTGAAGTTGTCATTCCATTACCATCGCACTTTATATCGTGCCTTCTGTCAAAATTATGCGTTTTTTTTTCTAATATTTAGTACACTTATTTATTTAGATCTAAAGACAACTAAGACGATATGAAGTAACTTATCAACCTAAGTTTAACATTCAGTAGTCCTCTAAAAATACAACTGCTTTATAAAATAGACCTTTGGCCAACGCATACATATTTTATATTTTATTGTTTAACATTGGCATTTATAAACTTTCTTTTGTAAAGTTAGTAAAAAATACACGTTTAATCCTTAACACTCAATTTTCAAACATATTTTTCAGTGGAAATACCATTCACCTTCCTAAAATCTACGATAATTGAACGAGTTCTTCAATAGTTATTTTTATCATCACCAGAACAAACAAAGGTTAGCTGGAAGAGACCTTTACGAGATAAATTCGCCTTTGTATCACTACCTTAATTTTTCTGTATATTTGTAATTGATTAGATAATGTAAGATAAAGAGTTTACATACATTACACAAAAGCGTGTATCCAGGAGGGGGGGGGGGGGCTCATGACCCCTTCCCCCAGGTTGGGTCCACATTAGAGGTGGGCGTTGAATGAACGGACTAGTTGAAATCAACGTTGATCTACTGTTAACGAAACGACCGTCCACCGTCTACGCATGGACTAGTTGAACGTTGAACTTGTTATGTCACTTTCGTCGCGTCGACGCCGCTACGTCGGACTGGACGGTCGATTCATAAACGGCAAAATTTGGGAGTCGATCAGTCGAATAGTTTAAAGCAACGAGATACGCGAACTTGTAAAATGTCATTTGGCCGTTTGCAATGTCGAACTATGCGACGCGGGTTAGATAAAAATGTAAACAATAATAATTGAAGAATGTACATAAAATCAAATGAACTTTTAAATGCGCCTGAATACTCCTGTAACTGTACGTACAGTCAAGGAATTAAATTTCCAACCCACCTAAGGTTCAAAAGCATTTAGCAAACTGTCACCATAAGAGCTATAGAGCAAGACGTTAGTTTGACATATCGACCTTAATGCATTGCGAATGTCAGACGACATTTTAACGAAATGGGTAGGGAATTAAGTTCCTTGACTGTACCATATTCGTACCTACATGCTTAGTCATTTTTGTTTTTTTATAAGTACAGCCGAATTTTATTCAGCTTGGAAAGAAAAGCATGAAGGAAAGTTCATTTGAGAATATAAGTACAACATTGTAATAAATTAAATAGTAAAGTAGATTTATTTCAAACGAAATCATCAAAGTAACTAGTAACGTAGTAAATAACTGTTCTACTACTCGTTAGTGCCGTCGGAGCGTCGATGCTACCGTTTACATAACTCCAGTTGATGTTATTTTTGACGTCAACTAGTCCACAGATTCGACTAGTTACTCGACTAGTCGACGGACGACCGTCGACGGTCTCGTTTCGTTAACGAAAAAACCGGCGACGACCCACCTCTAGTGCACATCGACTACTGGTAATTCTTCTAATATTATTGATAACTCAGTCTTGGCTGAACTTCCATTTGCTTTTTTTATAAAAAAAGGAAGGCAAACAATCAAGTGGGTCACCTGATGGTAAGTGATCACTACCGCCTATAGACACCCGCAACACCGATGGAATACCTCTTGTGCCAGTAATTGCACTGGCTGTCTTGCTCTCCACGCCGAAACAGAACAGGGCAAGCACTGCTGCTTAGCGGCTGGATTAGCGAGCAAGATGGCGGCAGCGATCCGGACGGACCTTGCACAAGCTTCTACTACCCGCAACTCCCTTTTGACCTTAATCTCTTTCTAACCAACTATCCTGTGTAAGAGTAACGGATGCAGTGTGTCAGTGATAAGTAGGATTGCCACCCGTACTCTAAAATAGAGTATTGTCCTCTTTTTCATATAGGCGTACTTTATAATCAACCAATAAAGTACGCTAAGATACTCTATGTACTTAAAACTGATTGTTAACGGCTCGGTATGGACAAATAATGAAAAAAATCCCCTTTTTTTATGATGTGTACTTTATTTTTGTTCTACCAAAATAAAAAAATACTTTATTCGCCCTAAAAAGGTGGCAACCCTAGTGATAAACTCTAGTAAGTCGACTCTAGTAACTCGAGCAAGACAGCCGGTGTAATTACTGGCACAAGAGGTATTCCATCTTAGCCCTCTGGGTTGGCAACGCATCTGCACTCTCTTTGTTGTTGCAGGTGTCTATAGGCGGTGGTGATCACTTACCATCAGGTGACCCACCTGCTTGTTTGCCTTCCTATGTTGTATATATAAAAAAAAAGTTCTATCTCTAGCAGTAATCCATGTTTTTATTCAACTAAAATAATAATCAGTCTTGCGAACCTACTTTCATACATGCTAACTATCAGTTTTGAATATTAAAGCCAAATATCAGTTTCAACGTCGCAATTATCAGACCATCTAATCCTTAGTTTTATAGTAAATTGTATATTACTATCATATCATATAGTACTCAAAACAAAATAGTGTCAAACTTGACTTTTCTCGGTAAAATTCAAACATAAAATTAAATACTATGAATTTCTACTAATACGCTATACGTGTCTTGAAAGTAGGGTTTTATTTTACTAATTTCATGCAAAAAGATTTAATAAAACCCTACTATAATAGTATTTTATGCAACTGTTGCATAATGAGGGGTCTTAAAACACGAGTGTGGTTTTATGAAACGAGCGTTAGCGAGTTTCATAATAGGATCACACGAGTGTTTTAAGACCTAATTATGTACAGTTGCATACATTACTTTATCTACACACATATCATAAGTACTCTATGATGGGTTCAGAAGCCATAGGGCAATGACCTGCATTGCTACTAGCTACTAGTGCTAGGTACCTATTAAATATCTATAGATAGTACACATTAAAATAATGTAATAAAAAATTAATTTGAACAAATATAGAAACAAATTAGAAAAATTCTCATAATAATATTGGTTGTTATAATGCTGGTCATTGCCTACGGTTTCTGAACGCATTATAGAGCATTTATGATATGTGTGTAGATAAAAATATGTTTTGGAACATACCAATTTGTTTTTTACTGAGAAAAGTTGAGTTGGCCCAATTTTATTTTGAGTTAGTAGTATATATTATTATTATTATATCGTATGTCATAATGTATTGTTTAAATAATGACAGAAATACATTCAAAAATAAATCTAGGCTGTTCAATATTATTCTTAAGGTGATCGAGACAAAAGTTCAGTAGTGATTCTCTGAGCGCAACATCGACGAGCTCGACGATGAGGCAGCGCTCTGTCTTGCTCTGGCACGCTAGCTCGAGTGAGCGAGACAAAGCGATGGCCTCGACGGTTAGCTCGTCTTTAATGCGCTAAGAGAAAAAGGAACAAACTTACATACATATAAAGACTGATAAACACATTACCCTCCTTTGAGTCGCGCAGACGGGCAATAAGAGGGCAGCATTCAATTTATATGCGAACGCAAAACACGCAGTGAAATGCTGTTTTTGATCTACAAGGAATGAAGCCGACCCAGTCTCGGATCATGCGAGTTTCATCTCGCATGCAAGATACGTCCAAAAATCACGGGTTTCAAAACAATCTAACTCTTGAACTTGATCAATCTGATAGGCTGTCCTATATATTTGACAACAAATTTTCAGAACGAAGAAATTTTTGAAAGACTTGAAGTCTCTGGACGAACGAATCTATCTGCTCACACTGCGTACAGCGCCAAAATGGCGATAAACAACTACGTACGTAAACACTTTGACAGAAGCCAGTCTATGTATAGAGGTCAATGGAAACACACCATCAGCGCCCAGCTAGCTGATAGGTCGGCTAACTTCCCGGTAGACTTAATTTTATTATCTAGGAGGACATCGAACAAAAATTAGTATAACTAAAACAAAAATAAGGAAATTGCACATTTTTTTGGCATGTTCGTCGGAATTGATATCACATTGCATTATTACTATTCATTAATTTTTCAAAGTTTCGACACCTATAAGAAGTTTTGTAAAGTGTAGTTTTCTAGTTCTCTTGACTTGAATTAAAATTAAATAATTTAAACACACAAAATACTATTCCTAACTAGAAAGTTATAGTTTGCAATCATCTTCCAAAATGTTTTCTTGAGCAAATTGCACGTTTTTCTTCATAAATAAATAAAGTATCAAGTGATAGATACCGATATGACAACGTCCTACTCCGCGCCATCAAATTATTCTTACAATAGCAGCAAAAATATAAATGATATAATATTATATATGATATTTTGTTTCATACAAATGTTATACAGAAGTGACAGAATCATAAAAAAAAATAACTGACGCGAGTCGTTATTACATTAAGGCCGGTCTCAACATTGAAACCACGAAAAAAATTACTAGGTCAAATTTTAACAGGGCCCAATTTCATAAACGCGACAGGTGACAGGTGACAGTGACAATTCGCCGTACATTACTGTGTCGACAACTAACGCTACAGACTTACAGACTAACATCATAGTGGGCAAACAATGTATACCGAATTGTCACTGTCACCTGTCGCCTGTCGCGTTTATGAAATGGGGCCCAGGTTGTCTTTAGGATAAATTCACAAATTAGTAGGTAAACTATCAGCATTTTGGGAGCAGCCATTGGAAGATAATGATTTGCGTAGGTTATTAGAACACATGAATAAGGTAGAATAACCCTCCGCCGCGTTTTGTCTCCGGTCCAATATGCGTAAATGACTGATTAGCAAAAAACCGGCTTTTGCGCTCTTGGAGTTATAGGCCAAAAACTAAGTAAAGTTTACCTATAAGACTATTTCTTTCTATTCGGCTAAAGCCAATCCCGCGTCAATAAGTGTGGTGGCATTCTTCCAAACGTTGTTATTAGCTAGTTGTTGGAAGTTTCTTTAGAATGAATCATTCCAAGCTCGGGGCGAGAAAGAGATGACTGGGAGCTGCTGTCATGCTGGACGCTTGAAAAGATCTCTTTATGCTGACGTGGGGGTATTGTTCTCGCCACTCCAATACCTGTGAACAAATAATATGAATAATATAACTTTTTAAACTAAAAACAGACTTTTAGTTAAACAGTTCCACTTCCTTATCATCGATTCCATTACCCGCTACCAATTAAAAAAATACCCGCCACGCGTACCTGCGTCTTTTTATTCCTTTCACTGTCGCTTGTAGAATAAGAGCCATTCGTGTTTTAAAATAAAGGTACTATCATTTAATTTGCGTTGTTTTCTCAAATAAAAACAACAATAGCTTTCTTTATCGATGTCGGTGATATTTTTTTTCTAAAACATTCATATTCGTATCGCATCAACTTATGGCATCAGTCTGGGTTAATCGCCCAAATCCGTTTATAGATGTTTCTACACATATAAATTTTGTGAACGCAGTAGAAATTAAGAACATACCTGAGATTCTTGTATTTGATCGCAGAAACTGACGTCCAAAAGTTTCAGTTCGCGACATTCTGCTAAGATCCTGAAACGAAAACATTTTGTTTTTTATCTGCATGTCGCTATTGGGTTATGATTATATGTTTAAAATATTTTGTTTATATTTATCTTTTTAATTTCAGTTTCAATATTTTGTCAATTATGATTGTATTTTTTTATTTAGTTTTTTACTTGGAATTAGCAATTTTGAAATATCAACTGGTTTAATTTGAATTCTTTGTTGTTACTCTCGTCAAGTAATATTAGATTTGTTGAATATATTAATAAATAACAGATTATGTGCTCTTATTATGATGTTTGGGAGTGAAATATTGTTAAGCCCATTTTGTAAACACACAATCTAATAAATGAAATTAAATGAAAAACCGTCCTCATTTATTTATGGTCTTAGAGACTCGCTAATCTGACACCTGCCAAGGGCCCTAAATGGGTCTCGATCTCTACCTCACCGTACGAAACCATCACTACCACCATCTTGCTCGCTAATCTTGCCGCAAACCAGCAGTGCTTTCACTGTTGTGTTCCGGCGTGGAGAGCAAGACAGCCAGTGCAATTACTGGCACAAGGGGTATTCCATCTTAGCCCTCTGGGTTGGCCACACATCTTCAATCCCTTTGGTATTGCGAGTGTCTATAGGCGGTGGTGATCACTTACAATCAGGTCACTTGCTTGTTTGCCTTCCTATGTTGTATTAAAAAAAACGAAACGCAATAGCAAGCTACTACTTTATCGGTATTCTAAAAACGAAAGATACGCACGCGTCACAAATATCAGGCGTCACAGCCCTAACGCCCAACAAATCCAGCTGCGTCAGCTTTGGCACTCGCGGCAGCAGACCTCTCAGGTCCCTGTCACAGACCCCGCGCAAGGCGCCCAGGAACAGCTTGCGCAGTTCCCCTCCACTCAGCCAGGCCAGCCACTCCCCGGAACCGCCGGCTTGCAGACTGTCAAATCAACAAAAATAATTATGCAGCGTATAAACAAATAATACTTCGCTTTTTATTTTGATGGGAAATTATGTAAGCAATCTTGGCGAGTCAGCCTTTTTTGCACAAATCTATTCATTCTGGTGGCTTTTTCCCGTTTTTTAGTTCGCGGTACGTCGCAGTTTCGCGGTATAGAAATTTGGCAGACAGATCATGTCCTGTATTTAAACATACGATAATTTTTATCCTGTAAAATCCCTTAAAACGCATAAATAGTACCGCGCTAGCGAAGACGCGGACGTGTCACGCAATAAAAAAATAATAAAAGATATCTTACCACCATCCGACGTCCAATTCCTGTAAGTTCCTACAGTTGCCAAGGGCTCTAATTCCGGTCGGCGTCAACGAATAGGACTTCCAAAAGTCAGCCGAAATAAGATTCGGGCAGTTGGCTCCTAGCGCTAGCGCCACTTCGTCCATGGCCGATATCATTTTGCAGGAACCTGGAACAGTAAAATCACAATCATCAGACAAACCCACGCGCATGTTACCTGACGGGAAGTGATCTGATCACCAAAAATAGCTATAGATTTTTTGACACCGTAGCGCGTAAGTTTCAGACAATGTCTAAAATAAGCCCTCCACAGTAGTTAGGTGCGCCTATGATCAATAGCGTCATAGTCAAGGTCCAGTCAAGACAGGCCCATCAACGGAAGTATCATTCGTCCACCTAAAGCCAGTCCTGGGGGGGGGGGGGATCACGATCCCTCCTTCTGGATCCACCAGACAGTGCCTATGATACTACAAGAATACCTACCAACATTAAGATGCTGCAAGTCAGGGTTCGACATGACGGCAGCTACCGTGGCTGTCGTTGTTATGTCAGTCCTGTACAGATCCAGGCGCTTCAGCTTTGTTAATGCCGAGAGGCACAGCCAGTCGGTACAGCCCACTACTGAACGCAGGCAGAGCTCTGGAACAGAGTTTTTTTTAGTTACTATCCGTAATTTTTTTATACAACATAGCAAGTAACGAGCAAGTGGGTCACCTGATGGTAAGTGACCACCACCGCCCATAGTCACCCGCAACACTAAAGGGATTGCACACGCGTTGCCGACCCAGAGGTCTAAGATGGAATACCTCTTGTGCCAGTAATTGCACCGGCTGTCTTGCTCTCCACGCACACAACAATGCAAGCACTGCTGCTTAGCGGTAGGATTAGCGAGCAAGATGGTGGTAGTGATTCGGACGTACCTTTCACAAGGTCCTGCCACCCGCAAATAAAACCTTGTTCGCGTGAAATTGTGAATGTAATATGACAACGTTCCTTGCAGTATCGACGATTATTTCCGCGACCGTACTTAATTACAGATACAATAGACAATATGCGTGGACTTAATTTATTCCAAAAAACAAAAGAATTCGTAAAGAGAGTGTTTTGGGGTTTTCCGAAATATTACAATGCTTTAACTACTTCATAACTCTCATACTAAAATTTTCTATATTTTTATCTATTCGAATGAACATATTGGAAAAAAAACCAAAAAAATCATGGCCATTGATTAAGGTTTAGACTCTAAATTTTAGAGGGTGGAAAACGTTAACGCCGTGTCTATGGAGAGCGCTTTATGAAGCGGTACAGAATCCTCTTAAGTCTGTCAAAAAAACTGTTTATCAACGCAATAAGACCGATGAAGACGTCGTTCGGCTCTGCTCAGACTGGCCGACGCGAGCCGAGCGAAACGAAGTATTTTAAATTAAATTTAAATATTATTGACAACACAAAGAAAAATTAGGGTAATGGCAGGACTCACAACTGCGACATCAGCACTCCGTGCCTTGCGTTTTTCCAGTTTCGCCACATGACCACTACTATTATATTATTATTTAAGGCCAGGCGGCGTGAGTCAAAAGAAACGCGTCGTCCGTGCCCGCCTTCCCCCCGCTACTCCCGGCGACACGCTAGGGTTGCGCGGCATTCGTTTTCAATTACACTGACTCGGCGGAGGCGAGCGGCAAGCCGACAGCCTACTGCGATTTGCCTATGCCATAGGCAGGGCGGTCGAGCGTACCTACAGTGCGGTGTGGAACCCCCCTGCCAGTACCCTCTAACTTTAGCTGTTCTACCCGAAAATATCCTCCGACCACCAAAATTACATACCTATTTATATAATTTGACTATAGCCCCCAATTTTTTTTGTCCCAGTGCCTATGGTCACCAAACTACGCCACTGGCCCTGGCACTATTAAAACCTTACTCGCTAGCGATCATGTAGTAGTAAACTACGTGTATTTTGTATGGCGTTGCTGTACTGTAATTGTTATTAATTGTGATCCAAAATTATTATATCCCTATTTTGATTTTAATGTTTAAAAAATATAATATATAATTATTTTTTGTTAATAAAATGTAACAATAGTGATGAATAATATCATACTCATATATTTTAGATTGTACCAAATGTACCTACCTGCAAATTGACCTGTAACATTACGTTATTAATAAAGTATTTCATTTCATTTCATATTTCATTTACTGCGCGAGCGCTGCCGGCCTTCTAAACTGTCATGTTATCACTCAATGAATTACATAGGATTAGGCGCTTCTTAAAACTACACTGATGATAATCCAGATATGTCTGCATAGACTAGATTATGAGGCAGCTATGTGTCATAAATTAAGGAATAACAACCAGTATGTGTTCAGAGCTGAAGATTTACGGCAACAAGATAATAACTAAAGTTCAAGGTTAACTAGCTGGGGACTAAATATGTAGGCTATTACGCGATTATTCTCTTTACGCAGTGTCAGAAACTTAGATTAATGACTAACTTTATATTTTAAGCTCGGCGGTTTCGGGTACTTCGAATTTGGTCTCTTGGCGTCACCAATTTGGTCGATGAATGTGTGTAAATTGTCCAAATATTTATTTGTTTATTCATTTATATTTCGTACTTTACCGGAAACTATCGTTTGTCTATATCTCCCACATAAGATCGGTTTTGAACTAATAAAGATTATATAATGTTGTACGTATAAGAAACAAGTTATGTAAGTGTAACAGACCTTGCAAGTACGTGGAGGTGTCGACGATGGCTCTTAGCACGGCGTTGTTAACAAATTTGCAACAATTCATCCTTAAGTGTGTTAACTCGCCGCCGTTGTCTTTGAGGAAACTGTAAAACAATTGCACATCAATCAATCGTTGTAAGTCCTTGCCTCTTTCTAAGGAAAAGACAACTTATTGATTTCTGAAAGCCATAGCAACTTTTAAAACCAGTTTTAAAAGAAATCGTCTATCTTTTCCTTACATAGTCTTCAGGTACAGTCAAGGAAATCCAAACACGTCCCACCGTAGAACCTAGTCGAAAAGACATACGCATGACATTTGTTTGACATAGCGTGGCGTTTAACGCGTCGCGTAATTGCGACAGGGTTCTAAGGTGGTACGTGAATGTATTTCCCCTACTGTACATTACAAGGTTAAGTCGCTATTTTTCCTGTCTGTCCTGAATTTTTATAGTGTATCTTCGGCCGCCTTCTCCTCCTAAACTATGCAGCGGATTTTGATACAGTTTTCACTGTTATCTAGACAATTTTTTAGGGAAGGTTTTTTACATTACATCCCGATTGTAGCCGAGCGAATACGGGGAGGGTCGCTAGTATAAAACAAAGTAGGGACGGATAGCTCCTGTTTGTACTCAAATCTTCGGCCGCTTACAACTTCTAAACCACGCAACGCATTTTGATATTGTTTTTACTGTCATTTAGGAAATTCCTCATAGAAGCTTTTTCTGTATAGTGAACCAACTAATCGCTTAGCCACTTTGGAAACTTATCCTCTACAAACTGGAACAAATTACCTTGCTACTCCGCGAAACCAAGCAAGCAAGGAAAAGACAACTAAGCAAGGTAATTTGTTCCAGTTTGTTGATATGGACCTCCGCAAAGTAACGCCTGAATCTATTAATTAACTTATCCTCTTGTAATAGTATCGAAAAGAGGTCAAACAATTTTTTGGTAGACTATACAATATATTCTTAATAAGTTTTCGTTAATAAATTGCATCCGTGCGAAGCCAGGGCCGGTGGGTAGTCGTTTATTATTCGTACACTAGAAATAATTCTAGAACATAAAGAACACGAAACCAGGTGCCAAGCAAACTTTTGAATAATTTAAATTCTAATAATAAGAGTGTTCATATAACAACCACTGGTTAACATAAAAAAAAAACACCGAATAACTTAGAACCTTCGACACGATAACCGCCATTTTGGTCTGACCAGCGTCCATACGTAAACGTAATTTATTTGAAACATGTCATTGTTTACACAATCAACATATTCAGCATAATAAGTTTTATCATAACTGAATCCCTAAGTCACATAAAAACTACACAAACAAAACAAAACGACGCAAGGTCAACCAGTATTAACCCTTTTTCAGGCCCCATAACCTATTTGCCTTTGACATTTTCACTTTTTGTGATTTTGTATTTCTATTGTGACATTTTTATTCTTATATGACATTTTCTAGATATTTTTATTTTGTTTACCTTTTAAATTGTCAATCTTATTTGATGCGAAAGGCCTGCAGATCGTGTAATTTTAGTGACTAGTGGTATTGCTTTATAGTGGAGCCTGTGTGATAAATGAAATTTCGTGTCGAAATGGAGAGTAGGTTTTTGCATGAAAAAGATGCATGTTTCGCGGAGTAGCAAGGTAATTCGTTCCAGTTTGTTGATATGGACCTCCGCAAAGTAACGACAGAATCTATTTATTACGTATAGCACAGATAACACAAGACTGTTTTGTTCTTATCTTGTTGTGTACAAGCCGTGTGGAAACGAGATGATTACAGATTGGCATTGACATTGAAGTTAAACAATGTATTGATTGCAGCAAGTACTTACTTGACGACATAATTAGGGTGAATCATAAGATGGCTTCCGCACCAAGAGAGATCCAGCTTCTGAAGGAATTTGCAACGCATCGACAACGTTACTAGTACCTGAAAATAATTTGAATCTTACTAAAAATTATAAATTTCTTCCCGCTGCGTTCACACGGCTCTCCTTGGCCAATGATCAGATGATTTGGCCATTACAGTTTATCATATGTGAAATAAAATAAAATGTCCGATTTAAAAACAAGTTACAATAAAATTCAAAATTGTAAAATTCCTTTACGATTATTAGTACTTGGTTTATCCTTGAAATATGGACAATATCATCGAATATATTCTTTCACCGAATTTCATTTCATCGAAGGGTACCTACCTAAAAAGGTACCTTAAATTTTGTAACCGAAATTTCTTTCGATTTTTATTTTAAATGTTTTTAATATTAAAATTATAAATTAAAATTGTATATTATTAAACTAAAAGGTAAAATACCTTGCGTTTTTTTTTTTTTTTGTTTACTCTTGTTAATATTAATTTTAAAGGGGTTTAATAGGGGGTTGAGGACGAGACAGCAGATAAACATAATTTAATTTACCTGTTTATTATATTAGTGTAGATAGTGTAGATTAGGGTAGATAAAATGCGACCAGCGACCTGATCGCGTGACATACTCGTTTTATTCACCTCGTTGTTTTGCCGTACCTATTCCAAACGGAGGTTGTGCAACAAAACGTGCCTCAGGATTGCACTTGATTGGCTTTTGTATTGAGCGGGGAAACAAAGGATTCCAAACTCCCTCGTGCGGCAATAAACTTCAAGCATAAACCGTGCCGCTGTTTGACACCTACACATTTGCTATGTCCTAGCTGTTGCCCGCGACTTCGTCTGCGTAAAATTCGTTTATGGATAATTCGGAAGAATTATTCATCCTCTCGGCATAAAAATATACCTATGGTTTTTTCCGTCACGCCTTCACGCGCCTTATCAAGATTCTCTGTTATAATCCTCTGCTTTTATACCGAAAAATTTCAATGCAAAATTTGATACCGTTGCCATCAAGTGATCCTTGCTCGTTTCATTAAAAAAATAGTAGATTAAATACAAACCTGAGATTGCACGCAATGCCAATACGGTCTGAGATCAATGCTGCGATACAAAATCGCATCGGACGCCAGCCGGTTAAAATGCCTGTTGACTTGCGCACATCGGCACAAAGATTGCATATCCAAATACTTCATCACGCACAGTATTGTTTCGTCCTGAAAAAAATACATTGTATCACGAGGGAGCCAAATGGTATATTTATGGCGATGCTAAATCGAAGAACCCTTTTGTTTTCTCCTTAAAACCGTAAAACGAACAAATAGCAAAACGTACTTAACCTTACAATAAACACAATAATCATAAAGCTTCTTTTTAACATAACCAAGATTTGTTTTTCTTAATCTATTAACTTTTATTTGCAAGAACCGCGAAAATTAAATGCTGATTCAAAGTCTTGCAGTTTTATTCATTTAGCTATCAATATTTACATTATATCGTCACTTGGATGGTAAACCTACTAAAGCGACATGTGAGTAAGTGTCGCTTTAGTAGTTTTACCATCCAAGTGACGATATGTATTCCAGCTAACCTTCAAGACACAAAGGGTAAAATATATAAGTAGGTAGTTACTCTTATCACTTAACTTCGGGCGTACAATACTCTTAGCATAATCTTAATAGTAGCAGTTAATGGACGTCGCCACAACTCCTTTTTAAGGAATAAATAATGAACGAATATTTATTTAATATGTAGATACATATATTATGTACCTACATATTAAAGCTGTATTCAGCTTCCGTGTAACAAGGTCTCCTTTCTAGAACTCTGTAAGTTCCTGGTTCGTTACACCAATTTGAAATTTACTGTTTAGTAAATATGACAAGTTATTCACAAGCATAGGCAAGTTACGAAACTTGGAACAATATCTGCATGCTGCTTGCATGTTGTAAGTATACAAAAAAAAAACTATATTTACTCTCCAATAATAGTAGATTTACATATATACAAACATTTTAACATTGGTGAAATGGAATGGCGTACAGAGCACGTCACTTCATTCGTAGTGTGGTGGTCAAGAGGTTAAACCCTGCGAGCAATTATCTACTTTCTAAGCCTAGGCATTAATCTACTATTTATCTTAATACTTTTATTTTTGTTAATAAGGCGTTATTAATTCTAAACCGACGAAGTACGGTTTCATAAGGTTTCCATTGTGTGTGGGAAGGGGCGATTTTCTCTAGTACAAAGTACAAAGGTTAATCTTAGGCTTTGTTCCTACTGGGGTCAGTTTCTCAAATGTCTTTAGTCTAATATTACTAGTGTAAAATAATTATTATACTAATGTGTAAAACACTAGTATAATAATAGAATATAATGTCCTTTGAAAAGAGGGCCGCCATTATATAGATTCTACTGATTGACTGACTCTGCACCGCCGAGTCCAGATTTTGTGAAATTCACCAACGTGTCGTTGTTTCTAACAAAAACTCGGTAAAAATAGCCTTTTCAAAAGAAACAAAACACGTGTTTCAGTGTTTTCGTTAATTTGTTCCACGAGAGGGTGAAATTGGTGGCAGTTTCGTAACTCAAGTAAATTATGTTTGGAAAGCTTTAATTAAAGGTTCATTCATCGAAAAGTTGGCACGTGCAGTCAGCTACGAAAATAACTGAACGATATTGTGTATAATTTTATTTAGAAATAGACAATGGGTGTAGGTACTTAGTCATAATTTCTTATGTTTTTGCGACTCGTATAGACATTGAAATGTAACAATGGTAACGGTTTATTTCGCGTATATTGTAATGAATCTACTTTCCAACGTTTCGAGCCCTTTCTAGCGGCCCTAACATGACAGCCGAGGTTTAGTTTAACCCTTCCCTTTGTCTCTGTCTAACTAGTGTCATAAGAAAGGGACATACATAGCGATAAACTAAACTTGGCCAGTCATGTTAGGGTCATAGGTATCATGTTCATGGGCAGACTTATCCGCCGTGGCTCGAAACATCGGGAATTAGATGCGTTACGATATACGTGATGCAAATTGTTATGTTTCATTTCAATACAGACAATAGTGTTCGTGGACTTGCGTTGCAGACTATACCTACAACTTTTACGAATGTAACCGAAAAATATAATAACTTAAATACAAGAAAAAATAATAAGGCAGTGTGAGTCGGATTAGCGCGAGGGAACCCAAACTTAATGTAGAGCCAACACATTTTCTGGTATATACACAAGCACGATTATATTTTGTGGCGACGGAACCCTCAGCGCGATACCGTCTCGCATTTGGCCTTTTTTGTACTCACCGGTAGTCGCTCAAAGTCCCCTAGCAAAGGTCCCGTATCGATATGGCTTTCTTTTAATTCGAATTCCGTAGGTGACACCACAGACTCGTGCAGATTCGAAGCCATGATTTTATTCAAAAGTTGACCTGTTACAATAAATTACATTTGATTAACCTATTACCGGAGCCCCTAGCACAAATCTTTACTACAGGAGTCACCAAATGGCGGACGGCGGTCCGAATCCAGGCCGTAGACAGGGGGGTTCCACTCCGCACTGTAGGTGCGCTCGCCGCATTACCTATGGCATAGGTTAATCGCAGTAGGTTGCCGGCTTGCCGCGCGCACGCCCGCTCACTCTGTGTCGCGCGTTGTGTTGTGATAGTATTATTTAAGCAGCCCAATATCCTAGCGGTGCGCCAGGCCATTGCGGGTGGAAGGCGGGCGCGGGCGCCGCCTTCCTTTTGACGCATGCCGCCTGGCGAATGTTTATGAAGTAATACGAACTTTTTGTGCCTGATCATACAGTTGGAATTCGTTTAATGGTGGTCGAAAAAGAGAAGTTTCTGTACGTTAGTACTATTATTTATTCTGTGCCGTAGACTTATTTTGTTCAGACCCTTAACCAGAACAAGAACGCCACGGTCGCTATCGTTTACCAGAGACGGACAGCGGCAGTCTTTTGTTTTTTTAAACGGACCTTCAGAACAACTAATTGATGATCCCTTCTAACTATATGCCGTACCTTGCTACGAACTCAGTCCGTATCTTTCTAACTGGACAATAAAAGAGAGACGCACTGAGTTACGTAGCCAGTTACGGCGTGTCGTATAGATTCGTGCTACATGCACAAGTCTCATCAAACTTGAGGTTTCACCAAAATATCAAATAGAATCAGAGTTAATTTGACATTTTAGCAGCAATTGGCGTTACAAATATATATAACAATAGAATTTGTATTATTCGATTCGACCAGCTATTAATGTTTGGAGATGTTTTATTTGACAGTGCTACCGTACAACCAAAGTCTATTCAAAATATCTTCATTCAGATTAGACTTAGAAGAACAACAAGAAGATCATATATGAGCTTAGAGCTTTCATATATATGAGTTACCATATAAACGCTCTTTTTATAATAAAAAAGTCGATTTTAGTTTCACGCTCCATACATTTACTAGCCAAAATATAAATTGTGACGTCATATTTTAGGGCCGTTTTGTAAGGAGCGTTTTCACGGGGCTTGCGTTGCATCGTTTTTCTACTCGCGATAATTCATAAAATAGTGATCATAGAAAAACTAAAAACGCAGTTTTTCTTCTTTTAACGAGCACTTTAAATTTTGATAGTAGAAAAATTTTAGTCAACAAGCCAATTGCTACCGCTAGAGACGCCACCAAGATATGACGTAAACTGAATAAAGCGGTAAATTTCCGTGATAAGTTCTTTGCAATAAGTGTTTTGTTTTAATTAATACATTTTTGTTATTGTTTTGTGTTGTTATATGTATAACACTAATGCATATGTAGGTTTAGTTACCTATATTGATAGCAACCCTATTATACAAAGTTGTTAATAAGGTAACAACTGGTCATAAATGATGCTATTAATTCTTGAAGGTGACATGGCGATATCCTGTCTTGTTATTAGATCAATCAATGTCAAAGGTGATGCAACAAAAAGGCACGATAGTTGAGGTGTACGATTGCACACATATTAACAAACTGTAAACGTTTATACTCATTCTGCAACTAATGTCGGAAGAGTTGAAGATGCGCCGCGGCCGCGCATACAATTTAGGCTTCACCCATTTAGGCGTGGTCACAGTAAGAAAGAGTCCATGTGTTTATAATCAATGACCACAAGGGCGGCGGACATGTAATGTAACAATGTATCACACACATCGCACCCTTAGAATTAAAGCGACTCAATTCTGAATATGATATTTCCCAAAATTAAACCCTATGTCTTTTAATTAAGGTGATATTTTGGGACGTGTATTATTCAGAAATGGGTCACTTTAATTCTAAGCGTGCGACATGTAATGCAATAATTTGCAAGAAACCACAGAGTGTCTTTGCTACGAACCATCGTCTACATATATAGCATATGTAAACGATGGTTAGCGGCAAATACTTGTTCATAAACAAACTGGAACAAATTACCTTGCTACTCCGCGAAACCAGTGCCGGGCTCGTGCAAAATAGCTGCGTCTGTGCGACACATATATATTCATGCAAAAACCCACCCTCCTCCGCTTCCACATGAAACAACATATATCACACAGACTCAACTACACACCACCACCACTAAACACTAAAACTACACGATCGACGCGCGTTTCGCCTCTATACGAGGCATCATCAAGATCAAACAGTACGACCGTTCGCTACTTGAACGAATGGCGTACTGACAAACTAAAACATTTTTCTTTAATCCCGCCTACCGCCAACATTTTTGCACTACTACCCGTATTATTTTTCTCAAAGCCTACCCTCAAAATTTAAAAATGAAACAAAAGTACCCCCCTTTATTGTCACAAACTACCCACATAATTTATCTCAATCTCAGCTACCCCCATTGTTAAAGACAGAATTTAAGCATACCCGCAATAAAGGAGAAATCGTGTAGTTTAACATTTAGTGGTGGTGGTGTGTAGTTGAGTCTGTGTGATATATCTTGTTTCGTGTGGAAGCGGAGGAGGGTGGGTTTTTGCATGAACATATATGTGTCGCGCAGACGCAGCTATTTTGCACGAGCCCGGCACTGGTTTCGCGGAGTAGCAAGGTAATTTGTTCCAGTTTGTTGATATGGACCTCCGCAAAGTAACGCCTGAAACTATTAATTACTTGTTCATAAAATTTAAAATAGTTACTTACCTTTCTCCACGACGGCATTCTTTGTGAAAAGCATTGGCGAACATAGGTACTTATTCTTCACTAGGCATTTGCTTGCGGGTTCTCTGCCCTTCAATAACACAGCATCTAGCTCTGTGTAGTATGGGAGCAGTCTGTGATTGAACTCCAGTCTCAAAACTCTGTTAAGTGAAATAATACTATTTTAAATAATTCAACTCAACTATTTTTTATAAAATTGATGTCAGTTTTTAATTTGCCGTAAAACCCAACAAATCGTTGTATTATTTTTTGATGTAAATTAGTTTTCAAGTCTTATAAATACACGTTTAGCCAGATTGATTTGTTGCGGATCTTATCATAACTCACAAGTATCTTTGGGAAAATTGAGTTTAAATTATCGAGATACAATTTTAAAATTTTAATTAGCACAATAAAACTTATTACACAATTGTTACATTGGATTGATACGAGTACGAACTTCACGTCTCGCTATTGCAAGCTGTTTACAGTCATGGAAAAATTTAGAACATGCAAAATTTGTATGTCCACTGTTGATACTGACCTGGTCATGACATCAATCTGACGTATCGGAGGGTTGAATATCCTCGGCCTGTCCCCAGCATACTCTGGTTCACCTTCCCACAGCAATATCCACGTAGTGGGCCCCTGTGCCCAAATGCGGACCAAGGCCCCGGGGTTGTATGTCTCAAACACGGATACCTCTAGTGGGTACACAGCCTTTTCAAACGATACTTCTGTTGGAAGGAGTATTTACAAAATGGGATATTCAAGATGACGGCTAAATTATTCCTCAATCAAGATCAGTAATATCTATCATACCATCATGTAGGAAATGTTAATAGCCTTTGACATGGTAACTTAAATCTTAGTAATTTTTCTGTGACGTATCACAACACAGAACTTTCATTTCATCCGCAGTTTCGGATGCTACAGACACAGAAACCTTTTTGGCATGATCATAAATCTAACCTGACCCTAAAATGAATGGTGGAACATAGTTTTCGGCGAAATGAAATTCGGTGAAGTGACACTACCTATCTGCGTAATGCTAGTGTCGGTGATTAGATGTACACTGCTCCTTCAATATTTTAACATAGAGGCTATCCATTTATAACGTGAGGTGTTTTATTTTTTAATGAAACCTGGTGAGATTTGGTGGAAGAGCCTCAATGTGTTTTGTTAAGGGTACCACAGGTGCTGCAAGCGTCCGTAGACGGCAGAAATCGGCCTCGTAGTATGTTTGCAATATTTGAAAATTAGGAGATATTCGAATAATTCAAATATTATTTGTATAATCCTGAAAATTAAAGAGGCTTGAGGTGTTTATGCTTATGTCCAGGATGGCATAAGGCACTGACGGGAATTGCTTACCTACCATCAGGCGAGTCTCATAGCTATTTCTCATCTACATTGTAGATTAGTAAATAAATAAAAACTATTTGCCAAACAAGATAATGGAAATTAGAAACATTCCATTTTTCTCATATATTTAATTGCTTACAAATGAGACTTATTCTTTTTATCACTAATCAAAAATTACTTAGCCATTTTTGTTGCTATTAACTAAGTACAAATAAGCAGTATTATTTTGCTAATAAAGAGTAGTGATCACAAAAAAAGCATGATAAAAAACCAGTGCAGACACTTTCATGCAAGAGTGATAAATTTTACATGGACATGTTAGAATTGATTTTTAATAGCATTCTCTGACAAAGCATTGATTTTAAAAGCGCCATTATTTATTGTTACATACTAACCAACGAAGTCCTGGCTAGTGATATTCCGGTTGTTCTGTGGCATGAAGTCATCTTGAGCTGACGGAGCTTCCTCCCACCAAGTTCCATAAGTGCGCTGCACAAATCAATTGATAAGACATAGTATAGCTAGGTAATTGGTTAGGATCTGATACCCAGTTAATTCTTTAAGCTCCCATAAATTGAAATCTGTTTGACCTACACGGAAAAGTTAGACTTCAGCAGGCAATAAGAAGTATGCAAATGAAAATTCGTAAAATGATATACATGCAAAATATTTATTGTGTGACATTAGTGAGCCCGTTTGGAGTGCCTGATTTACTCGCAGGCCAATTATGCTAAAGCCTATGTAACTATAGTTGTGGAATATTTCATTTCGTTATTTGTTCATGCCTATTGCTCTGAAATGATAAGTGTCTTATAGCTGTTCCTAATAAAACCACAGAAAGATGTCTCTACCAACAGTCAAATTTTGATACATTTTCAATGAGAAATCTGGCAATATTTAAATGTGAAAGGTAAATTTAGATATTTGTGAATTACATACATATGTTAGAAACAATGACAAGTCACCTATAACTGATCTAGGTTTCTATATGTCAGTCAGTGTTGAAAATGCCATTTTCAGACCAATAACTCAAATACAGGGAGCATGCTAGCTTTTATTGCTGCTATAAAGCATATTATTATACCTTTCTAACCAGTAAGCGTGTGCGAGAGGGACAGATGCGTTTATGTTGTGATGCTACTAAAGCTGTAATAGGTTTATTTACATTTGGGGTGCAAAATTTTCAAGGGGGCCTTATTAGTTTGTTCAACTTAAAAGTCTAAGTCAAATTAAGTTTGTATGTTAAACTCTTTACTGAAATTACGAATTTATTTAAATAAAATATAAAAATCAACAAGGATCAAAACTGGTTTATGTAAATATACACAGCCAATGCATCACCACTTTACAGAACTTGGCTGACATAAAACATTAAAAATAAAAAACCTGCCAAGTGCGAGTCAGACAGCGTTGCCAGACGTCCCGATTTTGGCGGGACGTCCCGTTTTTTAGCCAAAAATTAAATATCCCGCGCGGGAGAGGCTCAGTCCCGTTTTATGGAGATACACAACCAGTAACCTAGATGGTAGTCGTTTTTTGGCTAAGCACCATATTTTCATTAAAAAACTTATTCTATAGCTGTCTATTATCACTGTAAATTTAATTTGAAACTCAAATATGACGATACGTAATAAGACTCTGCTGATTATTTAAGCTATTTATGTTATATTCCGCTTTCAACGAATTAGTCCCGCTTTTTTATATATAAGGCTTCAAAATCCCGCTTTGCCTGAAAATAAATCTGGCAACGCTGGAGTCGGACTCGCGCACGAATGGTTCCGTACCATTATCTATAATAAATATTTATTTTATTTGGGTTTTAAGTATTTGTTGTTATAGCAGCAACAGAAATACAATATCTGTGAAAATTTAAACTTCCTAACTATCACGGTTCATGTCATGTGATACAGCCTGGTGACAGACAGACGGACAGTGGAGTCTTAGTAATAGGGTCCCGTTTAACCCTTTGGGCACGGAACCCTAAAAATAAAGCTTTGTTTTTTTTTACTTACCAATACAAAGTAAACAAAACTTGAAAATAGGCATATCGCACCCTTAGAATTAAAGCGACTCAATTCTGAATATGATATTTCCCAAAATTAAACCCTATGTCTTTTAATTAAGGTGATATTTTGGGACATGCATTATACAGAAATAGGTCACTTTAATTCTAAGCATGCGATATCACTTTTAAATTGAAGTGAAGTACATGACTGCCGAACAGTGTAATGTTTTCAGTTTTAGGGTTCATGTACATACCTAAGTATAGTATGTATATTCGACCAAGAAATTGCTTGACCACTTTTCGACCGTATTTCAGAGGGATAGGGTTCAAAAATGATCAGGCAATTACATGGTTCACTTTACATAATGCTGGAAAGTTTTAGCCACGTGAGGAGACATGCACGTGCTGTAAGTTCATCGAATACAAATATTATTATATGCTATAGGAAGTCACGTTGCACAGTGGAAAAAAAAATATTGTTCCGTTCTCACCATGACAAAAGCTTGAGGATAGTCGCCGTAGTCAGGAAAGTTCGACGGCGGGCCGCGAAGATTGAAAGCCGTGTACGATACACTGATTTCGCTTCCGTATTGAGAGCTAAAATCCTCAACATTCTGCACAAATTGCTCGATAATTTCTGGCTTCTTTTCATCCTCATCACTGTCGTCTTTAAACCAAAATAGTGACGATATTACATCAGACGCACTCTGCATTATGACTTTACCGCAAATCTTATTTAGGTATTGTTTACTATTATTGTTTTTGTTCGTGACAATTTTTACGGCAACTCGCAACACTACCGCGCACACCACAGAGCACTCAACCAACTGAACAGAACAGTCACAACAGCGCAAACTGAACAAAACAACTTAAACTCAAACTCAAACAAAACAAAAACTGACAGTAGTGACACTAATGACAGTAACCGAGGTTGCGTCCCGAATCACACTTATAGCGCATAGAGCGCTCAGACGGTCGTTTCGAATCACGCTTACATCGCTCATAAGAGATACTGAAGAGCTCAAACACGACACTTATTTTCCGAACTTTTATTTAATTCTTAATTATGAACAAAAACAATACAAACAATAATAAATAAACTAAAATAAATACAATATATACAAATAAATCTAAAGAAAACACACTTAATATCTAAATAAAACTAAAATAAAAGCTAACTTAGATCTAAAAATGGCCCCCGTGGCATGGTGCCCAAAAGGCTGGCAGCGTTCCCACGTTGTATCGCAATGCTAATCCTTTGCGATAGGTAGCTGCCAGTCTTTTGATCACCTGTCACGTCGACTAGACGCTTTTGCAGTTCTTTAATAAGGTTATGAGCGCCTGGACCCCATGGACCGAGGGTCTCGACGCCGACTGCTACGAAATTGTAACTGGAGCCGAGACCCTGATATTTATTTGTTTTTTTAGCTTCGGCCGTTTCCGCCGCTGCGCCGGCTCTGTATATGGTTCCCTGGACGTGTGAAGGGGCCAGAGTGTCTACGCAAGTTGCGTCCCAGACCAGTACCCGACCCAAGCTCCAGGGAATCAATGACACTCCATCCGGCCTCTTGCCATCGTCCCTCATAATGCCATTTGGCTCAAGAAGAGCCGGCACATTGACGGTAGCAAGAGCCCGGCGGATGATGTCATTGAGCGCAGCATGACGAGAAAAGCGGCCCGCGCTCCTTTGACAGGACAGTCCATGGTGGCCCAAGTAGTCAACGTTAGTGCCACAGGGGCATCGGTGAGGTGAGCACAGCGCGACGCCCAGCCTCAGGCCAACAGCTATTCGCAAGGTATCGGGCTCAAGGAAAGTGCCGGTGTTGGCTGAGGGATAAGCACGTAGCCAATCACCGGATTCTTTCTTACTAAGCGCTAAGAGCCTTGCGCGTTCTGGGCCTGAACTGGCGCTGAGGATGGTATCGTACGTCAATTTAGATAAAATGTCGTCTCAGCTCCGTTGGAAATTTGGTGTAGTGGGAGAATTTTGACCCGGACAAGCCATATGCCAAGCATTCCTAGCCTCGACCAAACCCCCCGTCTCGTAGTTTAAAGGACTTACCTTCAGGATTTTACCTACGAGTGCGGACGTGCTGTGGACGGAAGATAGGAAACCTGGCAAAGCCACACTGGAAATTTTGCGGATCCCTAGCCCACCATATCTGATAGGGAGGGATGCCTGGGTCCAAGATTGCTCGCTGAGATGAATGTTAAGAATGGATTCTAAAGAAGTTTTCAAAAGAGAGTCGGTTGGAATCAAAGAATTTGGATGTTTCCAAAAGGGGCAACAGCGAAGCAGATACGTAAATTTTGGAACAAAAAGACTAAATTTCAGAATTGTGATGGCGGGATGTGAACTGATTCCAAGTAGTCGGTCTGTGCAATTTTGGAATTTTTGAACTTGTTTTTCAATTACCTCTGGTATGGCATCGTCGAAAATGGGTGACCCGAACTATATTTCGTATCAGCAATATAGAAATTGATATTATACTATCCGAAAGATGCTTAATATTTTAAACTGTGTGTTTGGCTGTTAAATTAGTTTTGATTAGAAGATTTAGCAATTTTAGCTCGCTCGCGACTGGTCCAAAACAAAAGCTAGCTCTAGCTCAAATGAATATGAGCGCGCTAACTGATTCGCACCGGTCGTCAGCGCTGTTATCACAGCCACCCACAGCCAGGACCCTATTCTTAGTTCATACGAGATGAATCTCACGTGCCAGATACGTCAAAAATTACAGATTTCCAAGGGATTTGATAGTTGTTTTCGTGCGAGATGAATCTCGCAGAAACCGAGAATTGCTCCGCATTGTTAGCGATGTAAGCCAAAACCATAACATCATCAGTGACGTCACGGTATCTCTTGTGACAATGTGAGCGTGATTCAGTCCGACCATCTCAGCGCTCTGAGCGCATTGGACGCCATAATTTTATGTCTGATTCGGAACGCAACCACAGACTCGCATAACACGCCGTGAATCCTGTGAATGACGCCGAAAGTTACAATACTTTTGTGGATACTTTTTAATCTGTGGATTTCATACATACGTCAAAATAAAATGGCAGCAGGGCCGATTGCCGAAAGAAATCAAGGTAAAAAATAAATATTTACGTTACTTTCGGGCTGAATTGAACTAAAAACTACTTGTACCATTTATTAACTTAGTGTTCGTTTAGTATCTTTTCATGTTTGTCTAATCTCGAAGTTTGATTGTTGAGGTTATGTTGTTACCTTATTTTGAGACCAGCTTTTGTATTTACCTGTTAAATTATTAAATGCCCACTTCAGAACTGTGAGACTTTTTAGCCATGAGGTATACTGATGTTCTCTTACATATACAGATAAGGAAACATCAATACAATATCAATAAGTAAACATTAAAATGGTAAGTTACAAATGTGTTGAATAACTAGGTTGCTTATTTCAGATGCTACAATATATGTGGGAGGACTCGATGACAGAGTCTCGGAGAGCCTGTTGTGGGAACTCTTCGTCCAGTCAGGACCCGTTGGTATGTGATTTAATTCTATTTTATGTAATTATTACTGGCTTTTATTTGACATGCTTCGGTTTTGTAAAATTTTCCTGTTAAACCATATATTGTACAAGTCAATTTCAACCTACTTTAGAGGTAGTCTTAATTGGAAATTTGATATGTGTAAGTAGTTCTAATGAGAATAAGATAGTAAAGAACCACCAATGATAAAGGTTGTATTAAAAACATAATTATAGTTCTGTAACTAGATGGTAAAAAAGGAACCTTATGCTTAGTAAAATTTTATAGATTTGTTTGTGACGAATCATAGCAAATGTCTGCAGGTTAATTCCATATCTATGTCACACTGGTATATTTTAGTTATACTTAGCTTAATCTGAACTCCAACACTAAAATGCTTGGCATCAGCTTATCTATACGGAACTTCACATCTATGAGTGTAACTTAAGAAATTTTTACATTATTTCAGTTAATGTCCACATGCCCAAGGACCGTGTCACACAGACACACCAGGGCTATGGATTTGTTGAGTTCATGGGAGAAGAGGATGCCGACTATGCCATCAAGGTGAGATGTACAAGTATTACACCGAAGGTGCTTTTGGCAAACATTTCAAATATGTACTGAAGCCAGAGTTTGTCTGATATTTGGTTAAACTTTCGCACTTGCCAGATGAACAAGTCACCTCAGCTGGTCATTTCACTCGTGCATTTATTGAACATGAAAGCTTCACAGAGAATGTTATTATCTGTTCCTTTTTGTGAGATTTCGTGAATATCTAGCAAACATGTATATTATTCTCAATGTTCCTGATTTATTATTTTTTGTATTGTATATAGAGAGTGTATAAGTTTCATCCAATAACTCCTACCTGTAAAGCTATCGACCTCCAGTAAAATTTATTTTTGAGTAAATGATAAAAGTATGTTTGTTTGATTTTTACATTGTGTATTGAAATAGCATTTTAAACGCCAAGCTGGTACTTCATCTACATAGCCATAACTAAATAGCTGTGGTCGATTTACACACTCCCCAAGTGAAACCTGTAAAATTCTTGCCACCTTTTACCTATACAATTATCTCATGCTAAAATTATGTTATATGTACAAAATTAGTCGCCTTAGCCACCCTTAAAATCTGCCAGCTTAGGCTCAAGACTACACGGCCTGCTAATAAATCTGCACTCTCTTATCTCTTCTTCAGCCTGTGTCCACCCAATGCTGAGTGTAGGCTTCTTCCATTTCACGCCATTCCTTCCAATGTTGAGCTTTCCTCATCCGTCCCTTACCAGCAACCACAACCAGATCGTCTGATCATCTGGTTGTTTGCCCACATTCCTCCATTCCACATTCCTTCCTTAAATCTGCACTACTAAGTAGTATAATAGTCTTGAATCACAGTCCACTGTACAAAGTTAATTCTATTTATAACATTATCGGGACTTTTAACGCGATAAAAATATATTGTTGATTTACCTCGACGTTTCGGCCATGTTTCAATGGCCGTGGTCACGAGTAGAGGTCTACTCGTCACAAGTCCCGATAACGTTATAAATATGTGTGAAAATCGCAAAAGTTTAAAACAATTTAAAGTTTTTCTTTTACTCCTTTTTCAGGTTATGAACATGATAAAGCTCTACGGTAAACCTGTAAGAGTTAACAAGGCATCAGCGCATCAAAAGAACCTTGATGTCGGCGCTAATGTGTTTATCGGAAACTTGGATCCTGAAGTAGACGAGAAATTACTATATGACACATTCTCTGCTTTCGGAGTTATTTTGCAAACACCTAAGGTATAAAAATTACATACTTTTTTGTGTAATACATTAAATTTTCATTGTTAACCACCATAACAAACCATAAACAAATATTAAAGCATACAATTTGTATAGACAAACAGAGAGTTCATTGACGAGTAACTATTTTGAACAGCTAAAGTCTACTAAAGAGTTTATGATCCTATTAATTTGGTTTTCCATTACCCCTGGATGGAGGACAGGCAGTCACTTCAATGTAATTTTCTGACCAACTAAAGGTGGAAATCTGGTCAAGGCAAACCTGATGATGACGAAACAGCTTAAAAATTTACACACGGATGTACAGTCAACCAATTTGATTAATAGGCCATATGATTCACATGCAGTAGACATATTTCTGCTGAAATAATGATGATGATATTAACATTATATAGGACATTATGCCTCTCAACTTCTACTAATCAATAAAGATCTGTATTTGCATAACTTTAATTTCGTTCATTTTCATTCTTACAGGTCATGCGAGATCCCGAAACCGGCAACTCAAAAGCATTTGCTTTCATAAATTTTGCTTCATTTGAGGCATCAGATGCGGCGATAGAAGCCATGAACAACCAGTATCTATGCAATAGACCAATTTCTGTATCGTATGCTTTCAAGAAGGACGTCAAAGGGGAGAGGCACGGATCTGCCGCGGAGAGGTAAGGACGTATCTAACGCATAGGCATTTGAGGTCATCTGAGTAGCTCTAAAAATTGCCACCACATGAAGGCGCCACCGTAAATACAGATCTGTTGTCAGATTACGCTTTGAGTGTAAGTCACGTATTTTTGAACGGATTTGTCATAATCGTCATACATTGGTGTAAATTGTCTTATGATATTTATTTATTTTTTCAAATTACGAAATGCATATACTGCTAACAGGGGCGTCGTTAGCCATTGCGAGGCTCTGCGTGGCGTATGTTTGGTCCTAGGACCTAGATCGAGGCCCCGCTCGCCACCCCCTAAGGCCGCCACCGACTGCTAATTAACGCGTCAACGATTATTTCCAGATTGCTAGCCGCCCAGAATCCACTGTCGCACGCGGACCGGCCGCACCAGCTGTTCGCGGACGCGCCGCCGACGCTGCTGGGCCCGGTGCTGATGGCGCCGCCGCCGCCGCCGGCGCCGTCGCCCATGCCGCCGCCGGGCCCGCCGCTGGGCGCGCGGCCGCCGCCGCCGCTGCCCATGGCCGCGCCGCCGCCGCCGCCCAGCTCCATGCCGCCCGGGCCGCCGCCGCCGCCCGGGCCGCCGCCGCCGCCGCCGCCGTTCCACCACTTCCCGCCGCCGCCGTTCGGGCCGCCGGGCTTCGGGCCCCCGCCGCCGCCCGGCGCGCGCCCGCCGCCGCCCTGGCGCCCGCCGCCGCCCTCCTTCCGCCCGCAGTTCCCGCCGCGCGGCCCGCCGCCGTTCGGCCACCCGCCGTTCCCCCCGCACCACCCGCCTGAACCCAATTATAATTATTAAGATTAGTTAATAGATTTCTATTGCGATTTGCTTTTTGAGTTTTATTTCTTACGAGCTTTTTCGCCCGCGGCTTCACCTGCGTGATATGACTTTCTAAACATTTTACTGCATAAAAGCATCTTATGTTTTAATTATACTGGATGATTTTATCCGTCTGCCTAATTTAAATCCGTTCAGCCATTAATGCGTGATTATGGAACAAGCATTCACATATACGTAAAGTATACGTAGAATAGTTTTCACGTTCTTATTCGAAATCTGACGTGAATCTTCATTTTTAACATGAAACTACCGTGAGACTCAGACATATTAATAAAGCGGATCACTCACGATCACTGATTAAGGACCACGGACCGGTCCGAAACATGTCGGGCATTACCCGACGCAAAAATACGTGAGTGATCCGCTTTATTAATATAATCTTCATTTTGTATGGTTTTTGAATGAGTTTATAAAAAACATGTAAAAATGTTTGTGCCAATTAGTCCTTCATCAAATCCTCCTGCAAATACCCATCTTCTTGGCGGGAAGCCGACGAATACTACCACTCATAGACACGTGTACAAACGTCACTGCTCATGTAGTAGTAGTCAGCCACGCGTCTTTTGTATGACGAGGCCACGCCTGAGGACCTCCCTGTGCCCGTAGTGAGGTGCGTTCTGTTCCCTAATTCTGATGATATAAAATTCAGACTAATATTTTATATGGAACTGACAAGACTGGGCCAATATGCTGGACGTCACGTGGACGTCCTGCGTGTGTAAGTGAGAAAGTATTATATTATGGCAGTTGCACAAAGTAGAAAAGAGATAAAAACCAAAAACATTGTAACCTGTTTTGAATAACCTTTTCAATGTAATTATGGGCATAGATGAAACTGTATGTGACATGGCTAATGGCTACGATAATGGTACGATATAAAAAGTGACAGTGCATTGCTTGATAGTATATTATACAATTGTGTATAAAAATAAGGGGTGCGTGTCGGGTTTCCTCCTCGTGTGCCTAAGTGCTGCGGTTCCCTTATGGATTTTTCCGGGGGGAAGAGCAGTGCTTGGGCCGGTGCACCCTGGGCATCGGTCAATAATTTCCTTGCCTTTATGGTGGGATATCATTGGCCGATGGCTAATAACCCGACGGGGGGTGGGGGGGGGGGGGGTCTTTTGACCCAAACCGTACAATTTTATTTTACACTGACATTGGCACAAGCCTCGTGGCCGCCATTAAAGAATAAAGAAGAAGAAGTATAAAAATAAATATCTCTTGCCGTTGCATATGAGCTTCGAGAGAATTGGTAAAAGTTCGCAGCGTTTAAATTAAGA
Source organism: Ditula angustiorana (assembly GCA_963691745.1). Classification (NCBI taxonomy): domain Eukaryota; kingdom Metazoa; phylum Arthropoda; class Insecta; order Lepidoptera; family Tortricidae; genus Ditula; species Ditula angustiorana. The sequence continues at coordinate 6,019,707 of OY829483.1, forward strand.
GTTGCAATCTCCGAAAATGACCGCTATATTATCAAGGAAGCTATTGAATAACTTGATATTACTGAACATTCTGTTTGTCCTGGCTCTTCTCTCTATATCTGATGTCATCATGGTCCCTCGTCTCAAGGAGAGGGTGAAGAGCATGGTAAATAACTAACACCAAACTATTGTAGGTACGATTGATTCGCGCGTTTTTTGCGCCTCTTATGTAGACGTACCTATTTATTAAGGATAGTGTGATTTACATATCGAAACCGGATCGCAAAAATGCACCATGTTAAAATACAAAAATACAGCACAGCGGTTTTTTATAATACGGCGGTGTGACAGTCCGCCATTTTACAAAGAAATCGACGCGCCCACTTGGTCATCATTAGTTCCATTTCATAGGGCGAGTGAAATTATGCAAAGAGTATACATTACTCCGTGCAGCCGCGTTGTCAGTTTGGAATCCATGGTAACTCCGCAATGTAACGCAATTAACCTCTTCCACTTACACTTGTGTGTTATGCGGCACTCTGTTTTATAGGAAATAGGAAGAAAAACCAGCAAGTAATGTAATCTGATGGTAAGTGTTCACAAGGAGTTTGCAGATGCGTTGCTATCCCAGAAGGCAAAGATGGAATACCTCTTGTGCCAGTAATTTCACCGGCTGTCTGGCTCTCCACGCTGCGGGACAACAGTGCATGCACTGCTGCTTAGCGCCTGGATTAGCGAGCAAAATGGCAAAAAAGATGCTGAACTAGTTTTCCCACTGGCTACGCAAATTGCCAAGGTAATATGTTGTTACAGTTGAGATCTGAAGATGTTATATGCTCGAGCCAAACACCATGCCAGTGGCTGTTGTACAAGCCATCCGTTAAAACCATCGATTACGTCAAGAAGAACACGTGAGTATGATTGCTTTAATAAAACATTTATCAGGCTAAGGGAAATTTGTCTCCCACATACCTACATGTTTTCAAAATGCAACTTTAACAACTACACGTATTCCTATACAAATTCGAATGTGCGCAAGTGAAAAACAACTTGCTTCTAAAATGTTGTCAATTTTTTTTATGAAATAGGAAGGCAAACAAGCAAGTGGTTCACCTGATGGTAAGTGTTCACCACCGCCTATAGACACCTGCAAGCAAAGAGTTTGCACACTCTTACAGAATACACTGGCGTGGAGTAGTAGCTTGCTACTGTTTCGTATGGTGAGTGAGAGATCCAGAGGCCCACGGGGGGATGGGACATATAGGCAGCAACGGATAAGCGATTCTCTTGGAGTCGTTGGTTCAGGCCGGCGTTGATCCCGTGTACCTCCGGATCTCTTACTCATCGTCACAAAATAAAAAAGACTACTACAAGTAAGTACAGAAGTTACACTTCGAATAAAAACGGTGTTAAGGTAAGGAGCGTCCTACTGTTGCCTCTATGTCTATCATGGAACTGTGTTCACTCGCACGCGCGGCAACTCAATTGCGTCGGCCTCAGTGCAGTGGTGCAGCGATGTTCTTGTAGCTTCGCGAAGTAAGCCGCGCCTGTTACCCTACGAAATGCAGAGGCAGCTACTTCATAACACCGGTAGGTATTCTGTAAGAGTGTGATAGGTATAGATGAATTAGTGAAAACGTGGAATTGCATTTGTAGTTGTTGTAGGTACGGTTCGTAAGAAAAGGAGAATAAATTCAGTATCTCTTAATTTAATGGAATTACATGCCCTTCTCTTCTTAACAAGTAAAGCAACACTCAATCCTTTTTGCTTTCATTCGCTATAATTAATTCTTCATCTGAGCTGTCACAAGTAATGATAATAATATTATGATCTGTAATTTGATCAATTCCCCCTTTTTGACATCTATATTTATTGTCTGCCATAGTTTTTAAAAACTGCAACGTACAGTCGTACGGGCCCAGAAAGAATTATTTTGAAAATTGTCAGGATACAATAAAAGCAGCCGTTAAAATATACGCACAACGTAAGAATTTGACACTGAGATTATTTTGGAATTTTCTTCTTGAACATAATTATTAAGTAGGTACTTACAAACCTTTTTTTTATGCTGATAGTACGGGAAAAGGAAAATTTCAAATATAGAACGCCTATAAACACACAATACCTACATATGCAATTCCACGCTCTCGGTAATTTATCTATACTACTTCGGCGGAGCCGGCCCATGAGAACTACCACCAGAAATTGCCTATACAGTGTGGCTCTATCACTACAAAAAATAATACCTATGCTCTAATAGTTATATTATGTGTTTACGTATTTCTATTCGTTCGCAGTTGCAAATGCGGTCGCGACGCCACTTGCTCGAGGCAAGAAGACGATGTATCCATACACGCCTACATCTTCAGGTGTGTTCCACTGCCACGTAATGGAGGCGCAGTCACCTGCTCACCGTGTACATGAGCACTTAAGATGTACTTGTAAGATCGGTTAAGATGTACTTTCTGTTCCTACAATTTCGCTTCTAGAATAAACTGTTATCGCGTAACTATGCAAATGCTATTTTCAGTTTCACCTATGAAATAAGACTAGAGTTTTTGTGATAGACTATGTATTAGCTTGTTGTCCAGAATGGTCACCCACTGCTCCGGGAAACTGACGACATTTAGTATGGCGCACATGCATAGACGAATATACAAACGTTAAATCGCTCATGTAGTAGTAACAGCCATTTTAAATAATTTGCGGGTGGCAGGACCTTGTGCAGGGTCCGTCCGGATAGCTACCACCATCTTGATTGTTAATCCTGCCGCTAAGCAGCAGTGCTTGCACTGTTATTTTCCGGCGTGGAGAGCAAGACAGCCGGTGCAGCTGGCACAAGAGGTATTCCATCTTAGCCCTCTAGGTTGGCAACGCCTCTGCAATCTACTTGGTGCTGCGGGTGTCTATAGGCGGTGGTGATCACTTACCATCAGGTGACCCACTTGCTTGTCCTTCCCACTTACTTCATAAAAAAAGGTAAGTATAGGTACTTACTGATCCTGCCTGCTACCGAAGTAAAAATAATAATTTCCTCCAAATGCGTATTTTAAGGTTGGTCGTAACCCTAATGTTTAGTACCATGAAATGTCAATTATTTTAATTAGGACTAGCTATATAAAAAAAAACTTACCTATTGATAATTTAATAAAATATCGACTGAGGCTTCGTTTCATACAATAGAAAACAAATACTTAGGTAACCCTTCTTTTTGTCTTCACCGCTGTTGGGGAAAATTACATTCATAGATTACCTACATTATTTCACATTCATCTAAATATTCAATTCGACTGAATAGCTTCATTTGGCTGGCGGCGGAAATATCGCAAAGGCGACAAAATCCCGGGAAAAGCAAAATGTCGCGCATCCTCCGAGTCGCTACATCGGTGTCAAATTAACTTGCAGACTGAGAGCGGACAAACGACAAAACATGGAAACTAAATTCACCAGGGTGTCCAACATTGTGACATTCTGTTGTGTTAGCGCGCTAGTAGAAAGGACACAGAATGTTTAGGTTTAAAATTGACTTTCGACTCATTCTGTCATTTTTTCGCAAACGTTAACATCTATGGACTTTTAAGTAAAGGGTTGAAGTCCATAGATTAATCATTGTTTTAAACTTTCGCGATTTTTCACATAATTGTAACGTCAGGCGGGAGATTAACGCGATAAAATCACCTTATACTTTGAATTACAAGACAGACCTTCTACACTTTTAGCCCGATCAGATTTTTTGAAATGAAACCATTTGAAGATAAAAAAAACATGATTTAAGGACCCTGACAGACATAGCGATATTATCTATTGTTATTATAGTTCTCAATTTTACCACGAATAGCCACACGAATTTATTATTATTTGCTGTTTTAGAACTACGAGTAAGTATAACCCCTTGACTGTTGATCAATTAATAGATTCAGGCGTTACTTTGCGGAGATCCATATCAAAAGACTGGAACAAATTACCTTGCTACTCCGCGAAACCTCACGTACGTCACGGGTTTCGCGAAGTAGCAATGTAATTTGTTCCAGTTTGTTGACTGTTGATCGCCGACGAAATGTTCAAATTATCGCTACATCTATACACTTAAACCGATGCATTATGATGTTGCATGTCCTTATTGGATGCGCTCGTTTGTACACACTGGACATGCTGCCTTTTATGAGGGAACAGACAACTCGCTACCGATTTAAACCCGAATTTATATTGGAAATGGACTTTGCTGATAGCTTGAGGAAAAGCAAGATTTCGTTGTGTCTTATTTTATCGCTGAGTCACTGAAATAAATATGCAAAGAAAGAACTCAGTGAACCTTTTACTCGGAGATGGACTTGATGGTCACTAGCTAGTAGATAGATACTGCAATACATATATTCGATTTATTTGTATTTACCTAAATCTCGGCTGGGAATAACAATGGATTTTCTCTATTTATTTTTCAGCCTAACTCGATGACCTTGCCATGGCTATATTCGTAAAGGCTCTTTAAAACTAAGACTGCTTTTCGCCGTAAGTATAGTAAGAAAGTTACCCCGTCATCTCTATAAAGCAAAATAATTTTTCGATCAAATTATTAAGCTGTAAAGTGCTAATTTTTGGTAGAGTCAAGTAAAAAATTCACCGTAGTATTATATATAATGGAATTAAAAGTAAAACTATTACAACTAAGTAAGTGGGTTTTACAAGTTCACGAGTGTCGAGTAATAGTCGACCGACTTTTAAAATGCACTTGGAACTACGGAGACTTTAGAGAAGACTTTATTTGCTAGAATACGGTCACAGGAGAAATAATAATACAAATTATAATTATTTATTAAAAAAGCACGTAGTCTAAGTTTGTGCCGCGTGGCATTGATTTTAGACCAAGGGCGCTTTTTCCCTGTATTTACTTCCTGTATTTATTTAAAAAAGGTTTTTAAAACGTGTGCTGGCAACGGGATTTCATGATAAAACTTTATAAAGGCTTATAAAACCGATGAAACTTTTTCGATTAACATCAAATCGCCACGCCAGTTGCATGCTAGCAGAAACAAAATAATCTATATTCCATCATGAAATTGCAAGTTGAAATCCGTGCGTACATTTTGCTCGTTCACCAATCCACGATAATGGCCGCTCGTGCTGGTGGATTAAAAACATCGTTAACTCACAAAATGAAATACAAATATTTGCGTCATTCGGAACACTGGACAATGGATTATGGATTTTAATGAGTCATAATAGATTTAGCATAGCGAATAGATAACTACAATAATGTTAATGTGGTCGATAATCGAAGCTTCTATATTAATGCTTTCCCTTTTTAGTCCGCACAGCGATGTAAATGGTTTTTTTCTTACCTGCACTCAGTGAGGACAATTAGAAAAAATCTTCATACTAATTTATGTTTTGCCGCATACAGCAGAGAAATATACACTAGTCTGTATAGTCGACCAAGAAATTGCTTGACCACTTTTCGACCGTATTCAAAAGGAATAAGGTTCAAAAGTGGTCAAGCAATTTTTTGGTCGACTATACATAGTATAAAACAAAGCTATGCGTTCCTGTCTGTCCACATATCTTCGGCCACCTACCTACTCCTACTAAACCGTGCAACGGATTTTGATACAATTTTCACTATCATAATTTTTTACTGATTGTTTTTGTATATATTAAGTATAGTCGACCAAGTAATTGCTTGACCATTTTTGAACCTTATCCCTTTGTAATACGATCGAAAAGTGATCAAGCAATTTCTTGGTCGACTATACATTCTTGAACACATGCAAAGCCGGGGCGGGTCGCTAGTTTCATATAAAATGTGACTGACCCCGTGTCTATGATCTATGATAGGTAATAATACGTAAGAAGAGATCACTAATCATTAAGAACGTTATACTTCCCTCTGCTTATTTTTTATAAATACGTGATGAAGTGTTAATAATGTATCACGATAGCACAATGAACAGCAGATATATCTGCACTGTCGCAGAGGTTAAATAGATTAACATTCGATTCTATTGTCAAGAGAGTAAGAGCGTGTATAGATATTTTACCTCTTCGAGTGTTCAGCTACTTCTGCTGCTCACTGTACCACGATATTAGGAATACTCGATGGAGTTAATCATTACCGAGACGTATTGTCGCGAGTCTCTAAGAGATTAATATCGTCCTAATTCATTTAATCAGATACCGGTATGAATAGACTTACAGAACAACCAACGACGTTAGAACAACCTACAAATAAAAAAATCGAACTCAACATACACCCTTTGCAGACGTATTAAGATGTACAATCCTTTGGTAAGACAAGCTTTCTTTACACCGATGTGATACAGGCGTTTTTCCTTTGTCCGACTCACAATGATACGTAATATCGGATCGGATCTCATCTTCAAATGGAGGATTACTTATACCTTCCACGATTCACGTAAAATATTATTTTCAATACAACCGATGATATGAAGTACTTACGCATGAAACTCTGAAAAGGATCCTATGGGAAATTGGCTACGTACGAAATATAAAAAAAAACCTACGTAAAATTTGTAGGGTTCCGTTTCTTGGAACACCAAATTGTACTTTTTAATGAAAAAAAAATTTCAATGCTACGGTTGGTGAGATTTTTATTGTCCCATTTGATGCTTCTTAAGCGACATACAACTCAAATTTAACACGTTAAAAGAAACTAAAAACTAGTAATGTAATGATATAGGAAACTAATCGCATGTTAATGTTAGGACTCTTTTTACTACCTTCTACCTTCTACTTTGCAATGCCCTGCCAGGGTTACCATTTAACCTTTACTTGATGTTTAAGACCTCGAATACTTATGTAATGTGTTTATGGTGTGCAAATAAATGAAAATGAAATCAAAAAAATATAATTAAATTTAATAATAATTAAATTTTGCACATTTCCGTTAATTAAATAATTAACGGAAAATGTGCAAAAACGATAAATGCTCTCGTCAGTAACAACGTTTCACGCTTAACGGGTTCCTTCGTCTCTCGTATATAATTTGACGTAACACAAATCAACATAACGGATATACTGATAATGTTGTATTAAAGGAATTTACTCTCCCTCCAATCTTCGTAATAAGCGTTAAATTAAATAAGGACTTGAGCTCTTCTAGGCATTATTATTACGTACTCGAGTAGATACTCTCGTACTTTATACATATAGGAATATTAATTTTTGAAAATATTTTAGAATAACTTGGCTCAAGTGTGGGGAACGAATGTTGGGGGTATACGAATATACCTGTATCGCTTGCAACTTTGTATTAGTATAGTTAACTAAGAGATTTTGAAATTATATTTAAATATCCTTTGTAGCTTTGGATCTACGAAGCCGTAGCACGTACGTAGCACACTTCGATATTCGTTTATATTATCCTTTTCGTATAGGATAAAAAATAAGTAAGTAACCAGTTTATTGTACCTACATTAAACATTGTAAGTAGAATAAAAAGTATGTTGTAACAAACCCCCCCTAAGCGCTATTTCTCTCTGACCTAATAAGACCTAATTTGACCTAACCTAAATTTAGACCTATTAAGACCTAGGCTATACTACTGTTATAACTATGAAGCTATAGGTGAATCCTAAACTACTATAGATCTACAAGTATATAACTGGCAAGCGGCTTCTCTGATGGTAAGTAAATATCGAATACCAAGTCTAAAACTCATGTCCTATGTAATGTACGCCCTAATCTATACGTTTACTCATCCCTAGTACTATACTGACTGAATGAATATACATACGAATGATTTGGCCTAGTGATCGTCTAGTTACCCTGCGTTGTGTCCTACGGTAGTAATCCAAGCTCTTTGAAATGTATGTAAGATCGGTTCATTCGCTATGCCCTAAACTTAACCTACCTTAAGCTATTATACGTGCTATCAAATATTAATAAATACCATGTCCTAATTGCCCTATTATTTAAAACTGAATCCTATTTTCTTGAATGCTGCTTCTAAAGAATGGCTACGCCGATTCTGATGAAGTTTATAGCAAAATAATTAAATAGTAATAATGACTGTTATGTACTCTCATAAATAAAGAGATTCGATCATTGTTCTGCTTCCTATTTAATATAAACTTAGGCCGAATAACTAGCTATGTTTAGTATGCATACGGGGATAACTATGCATATCGTAATTATGTATGTTTGTCTACATGCTATGAAAATAAAGACATTTCGTAACTCATTCAAAGCTCTGTGGCTTTTAAACCTAAGTTATAAGTAAACCAAAGTAAGAAACCTCCCAACTGACCTCCTACTCCACTCTCAAGCGGGTCTTAGACTCACGTTAATTACGATGGTAAGTAAAAAGTAATGCTTCATTGGAACACTAATAATAATTAGATAAGCGATCTGTTTCGTAAGAAATAACTGTAGATACAGTGGAGACGCTAACTGGCTGTCGTACGAAAACTACAAAAGTTATGTGGTAATTACTGAGTTGGATAATCGTCCCTGGATAAACCGGGATCCTAAAAATCCCGGAAGGTCACGCCACCACCCCTTTGACCTTCACCATCGCCTTCCTAAATACACTTCTCCGTAAAGAAATGTATTGTTAAGGAACTACGTTAAGCGCTAACCACGGCGCATCACAAAGAAAAGTTATGAGATTCTTATCACAACTCGTTAAAATAAAAATATACATTATAAGTTATCAGACACAATAATCTACGTAAGGAAGCATATTGCTATGTTGACAAAGTTAAGGTTATCTAGCGCAGACATATTTAAAAAGCTCGATACTTTAGAATGATTTCTCTCACAAAGCTGAGCCATAGTCGTAACCAGGCCTTCTTTTACAGTCAGTGACTCGAAGATTGGGCATATCCCATGGGACAGTGGTCCGTGCTACTTGTAGCACAAGAGTATGACTACGAGTACTTGTACCCGTTAATAATAACTTCATGATCCAAATCAATCCTTAGATCGATAGTGATGCAGCAATTTTAATAAAGACATAGTTAAGTTGCCATAGCAATATGCTTGAGAGCACTTATACTTATAAATCAGCGTTTTCTTTGCTGTTAAATTAAAAATAGCTTTATGAACAAATCAATCCTTAGATCGACAATAAAGATAATAATAGCCTTAGCTAGCTAGGAAAATTCCCTCAAAGTAATTATATTACAAACACAGTCAAATAGTTATAACAATAAAGCCACGAGTGGTAAAATATGGTAAATAACCTGAAAGTAATCTTAATGAAGAAATAGTTAAATGGTTATAGCAATAGTTATAAGTCGAGAAATAAGGTAAATAAGTCTTAAGGTAAACGTAGGTAGAAATCAACCTTAGCTGAGCCTATAAGAAGTGTATGAAAAGAATAAACCTTATACTAAAACCGTACTATACCCTACAAAACAGTATATCTACCTATACCTATTCTATAGCCCTATTCTCTGTTTTGCAAACTAGGAGATTTTCTCCACATTTAATGTTAAACGTGTAGTGTGTAATGTAGTTTTCCGAGGTGCAATGGAAAACTCCTAGCTATACTAACTGAACGAAAGAAGGTGGCTGTGGCGTAACCATGTGTCTAATAAGCCATGTGTGCGTTGTTCTCAACACCAAGTCGAAACTATGGATCGGCGCGAGAGCAGAATACCTAAGGGGTGTAATATATATATAAATACCAATAAGACCGACTGCAATAAACCACATACGCAGATTTACGGGTGCCTAAGCATCGGTCCGTCCACTGGGTCCGCCCGTACCTTGTATATGTGTTTTAGGGAGCCGGGGCCTGGGCATGGCGAGGGTAATACCCCAATATAACGCCATGAAAAGGGTCCAGCCAGTACCCAATTTTAACCCGCCTACACAGACTCTAAAACCAGGAGCTTCGTTAACACCGCATGGTATCAACTCCTAGCCGGCACTTCGCCGCACAAGCTAAGTTCCGTAGATAGTTCGAAGACACCTCAATCCTTAACAAGTGTTTGCGAACCCAGTTACGGGATAGATAATTACACCCAAACTCACTGAATTTAAAGAACACTTACAATAAAATAATAGAAATATAACAGCAAACCGGCAGAGCTTTGCCGTAAGTAACGAATTTAAGCACACCTGTTGAGGACAGAGAAGAGTCTCCGACGATCGATGAATGAAGAATGGAACCCCGTATTTGCTAACGCCTCGTCTTAAATACCCCTTGCCTCACTGGTTGGCGACAAACGCGACTTTAGCGACAAATGCGACTTTGGCGACAGATGCGACTTTAGCGACAAATGCGACTTTAGCGACAAATGCGACTTTAGCGACAAATGCGACTTTGGCGACAAACGCGACTTTAGCGACAAACGCGACTTTAGCGACAAACGCGACTTTAGCGACAAATGCGACTTTAGCGACAAATGCGACTTTGGCGACACTTCTATTTTTTCCTTTAGGCAACCTAAACCTTAGTACTTTAAATTTAAGATTGAATTCCTAATGCGACCAAATGGCGTATAAGCTTTTTTAGAATATACCTCACTATCTCAAGCGTGGCTATTAACTACCCTATCTAGGCTAACTCTTAGCATTATAGAATTAAGGACGAATTTCTAATGTAGCCTTATGGCTCATTTTTAAAATGTATACTGCATGACTCAGCTCACTACCCTCGTTTTGTTTTAACTTCGAGATTTGTGGAACTATATATTTTAATGGTAACGGAACCTTTATACTGCTACATTTTTCTAAAAGGTTCTGCCAACGTATTTGTAAATAATAATTCTTTTTCCTATTCTTTGAATAAATAGCCCTATCTGAGCCTACTTAGTCCATTCATAAATAAATAAATCCTATAAGTTTGTGAATTAAACGGACAAGCAGAGGCTGGACCGTTACAATCGCCCCCGATATTCTTCGCAGGTAATAACCCTTATTCCGAAGAAGAATATCTAAAATAAATGAAAAATTCACAAACGCTATCATCGAATAATTTATTAATATTTTTACCCCTGAGTGTAAAATGTGCATGTGGTGTGTACCAACAAGAGAAGATATCTCAGATTTCTCGAAATGTTTTCCATGAATGACCATGATCGCGCTTGTCAATCTGTTTTGGTAGAGAACTGGGTTGTGAGTCCAGTCAGCCATAGGGGCAACGCATTGACTCTTCCATCCTCAGTCTTAGCCTTGGCCCTCAACTGAGCGCAAAGAACCGCCAATACATCTCGTTCCCAAACAGGGATGACAGTGCAGTGTAAAGGTTGAGAAACACAATACAAAGGGTCATCGCCCCGTGAAGAGCGGAAAAATCGAACGACCATAACCACCCATGTACTAATACTTCTATCTCAAGACATCAACCCAAATTGTAATGTATGTGCAAGAGCAGAGATGGAAATCAAAATCGAATTAATATATTTTTTTTATGAAAAATTAAATAAAACGTGATACAAAATTTACACTTTAAGCCTTTACGTAGTCCGTACTTATTATTAGTAATAAGTTGGCACAGATGATTTCAAATTCCAGTTCTGTCTCTAGTGTAGAGATGTCCATAACTATAGCTGCGTGTGTAGTTATGTGTTTACTATCTACAGCTTACACGCTGATGTCCACTGGACTTAACCTAACACAATCCAGATAGCAAACCCATTTGTGTGAGTGCTGTTTCAGGGGATAAACATTAACAAACCGTCCAACTCATCTGCATAGCTACTGAAATGCGTGAGCCCTTCATACCAATCCCTAACTCGTTAAGTTAATTACCCATCACCTGTTAATGCCCTTTTTCTCCATTAGAAAATATCATCAGTATTCATACATCATACTTATTTCGTACCTCCTCAATCACGCATTCACGCGACTCAGCATTTCACCAGCTCACCAAGATGAGTAAGACACTTCGACTTAAGTTTTTTTTTTTTATCACTAAGTTCAAAGTAATACTTTACAGAAGTAAAAGCCTAATTTTGAAAAATCTACCCCGTCCGACTTGCTTATAGAACACACATATTGCTTAAACACTATGACTGTCACCTTAAGACGATGTTAAGCCGTTTTTTATTATTTCTAATTTTTACTTCTTTATTTTTTGGTACTCTAGAATACGAGTATAATTATTAGGAAACAAGTGAAATATGAATAACTTAACTTAATAAAAATTACAAAAACTTATTTAAAAATTATTTCTAATTCTCTTAACCTAAATTTGCAAAAAAAAAACCTTAGATATATTTATTCCTCGCCCCCACTCTTTTAACCCCTTACTGCACTTCTCATCACGAAGATCTGCACTCTTAATTAATCATTTCCTTAATCGAATTTTACTAACGTTACTTAAAGCTAGCCACAATTTTCATAAAGTATATAAAACAGCATTAACGTCTCCACTACCAAGGTACCTTTTGTTCCTATCAAGCACTATTCAACTTCACTAATTAGCGCAAATAAAATGAAAATGAAAAATGAAAAAATTATTTGCAAGTAGGCCATATAGGTCTTTTACATGTCTGAATCTACTTAACGGATGAAAATTAACGGATGTAACTCTTATACATTGCTACTTCAATTCTTAGATGCAATATAAAACTTCACATACATACACGTACCCAATTCTCTGATATACTTATAGAAATACCTATAGGCAATTCTTTTCACTTTTATAATTTACAACAGATACTATCTATTTATACTATCGTAACCATGTTCCGTTCACTACAACGACAGCAGTCGCTTAATAATGTCACTGACTATACAACCCATGATATCAGTCGTGAGCATACTTTAATTATTCATAATGCCTGTTAACACTTGTTTAGTACCTAGTAACGCCATCTATTATCAACTAATTGAACTGTTCGAGTTTCCAAATAAATCGTTTAGAAGGCGCTTGTATCGCATGTATAAATGTGGTTTGTGTCAGTATCTGACATCGTACGCTACAATACCTATCCATATTCTAACAATAAGTCTATTAAAATTGTAAATACTTAACATACTACTATAATACATTTTAATCCCGCCGTTTAACTTTCCTTTTTTTTTTCAGTCTTTCTGAATCCATCAAAACCTACGGGTTTTCCCTCCCGCAAGCTCATAACATAATACTCATTGCATGGTGATGCGAAACCCTCGGTGCGCGAGTCAAACTCTCTTTGACCGGTGTTCAAAGTACCTACTTATCTAAGTCTTATTAAAGTTATCTTAACTAGCTTTTGTTCTCGAGTCCTCACGAGTAGGTGTCTATTTTTACTTCCTATTAACAATAACTTGACTTCTTGATGGTGCATCAAGATGAACCATGCAACAGATTTCGAACAAGATCTTCAGAAATACAACTGTGGCAACTGTATCAAAACTTGTGCAGTACCTAGTTTCATAAACCTACAGACTGATAAATAAACTTACTGACAGAAATATAAACTCACAGACAGATAGATAGACAGACAGACGGATAGACAGACAAATAGGCAGACAGCAAAAATTCTAAAGAGAACTATTACGGTTTCTACCGCTTTCATAAAGTTAATTTTTCCTAAATATTTGCTATCAACCAGGCACAACTCTTATTATACGTATAGATTAACAGACATGCATACATACAGTCACGCCCGTCTCCTAAAGGAGCAGGCAATCACCACGAACTTGTGCCTACTACGATCCTGACATACTACCTCTGTTAGCCTTTAAATAAAATTAGCTTAATTTATCCTGATTTATCTAAAAGTAATTTTATCTATTCAACTTAAATTATCTTAATTTATCTTAACTTTATCCTAATTTACTAAACATTTATTTAACTTAATTTACCTCACACGTTTCTATTATATTAGGAGATTTCTACCCAATCGCTCTAAGGTATTCTAAAAGAGCGCCCCCTGCGAGAAAAGCTCGCCCCCACTCATCTATTTCGTTCTACAAGTCTATCTTCGTTATGTTTTACAAACAGTAAAAAGCCATACACAAATCTACACTAATCTATACTTTCCACACTAACATAACAAAAAACCAATTCCTATTCTTTGTTTGTTTGCTTTTATGCATAGGCAATCCCCAATACCACCGAACAGATTTCAAAACTTCACAGAAGACTGACAAACAAGCTGCTACTGCTACACGAACGAAGTCGTCTGTCTAGTCATACAAAACTTTGCAAGTTCCTAACATTAAACCTACTCATAGACACTATAGCATTTTCCTACTGGCAACCAGAATACTTATCATAATATGCTCCTAAAGTTAACCTTTATAACCAGTCTAAACACACACAATTTATCTTTAAATGCAATGTAATGATAACACAATGAAAAACTAGGGTAATGGCAGGACTCGAACCCGCAACCAACTACAAACACTGCTGCTACTACACAACTACTGCTACAATTCATCTTATTCCTCATTTGTCAATGTCTGTACGAAATTCCATCTTATTCTTACTAAAATAGGGTCGTTTATTTCAGCTAATCTATGACATTAGTTTCTCAACCACGTACTGTATCTATTTAGTACAAAACCAAATGCCGCTAAAAATAACTTCGTTTCTTAAGTAACTGCATACAAATTAAACTCTTATTACCTTAAGGTTAAGAATCGATACCGGGTGTACAGAAAGAGTGCAGGTCGACTAACAAATTCTTCGATTTTCTTTTAGCTCTGGTCTACCGTCGGAAAGTACCCTCAAGAAAATATATAACGTACCTCTCACTCAATCGTTAAGCTAAGTAAGTCGTTGATTAAAATAGAATAAAACTGTGTAAAATACAAAGTATGGAACTTAATATTATTTATTGTTGTTGTAATAATTAGAAACATAACTGCTGTGCATTGACGAAACCATCTACTCCGTCCGCTTAGTGTAAAACTAAAAGTTGACCCGAGAAAACTGAGGACTAAAACTAGCCTACCGTCTAGTTATCTACATACAGACGAGGATGTTAGACTGTTTATAATATTGCTACATACCAGGAGAGACTCAAGAAACAGAAAATTACAGGTAACGAATTTTTATAACCATTAGTTATTTCACATACATATTTATACTGTCACCTTCCCTCCCTATTTAGATTAATAATCACTAGATAATAGTACTTCTTTGCCTCGGTCATTATGTAATAATTTAAACGAATGAACCCGAATAAAAATTGAACCTATTTTGCAAGTTAGAAAATTGTAAAGTTACTTAACCTGCTTTTTTATTTTGACCTATTAATTAATTGACATACTTATAAAAATTAACCTACTATAACTTTAAATTAAAACATCTTGTTTCTATTGTAGATTGAATTAAAATTAAGACTTAATTTTGTACGTTTTTCTAGGTAGATTAGTTACTCTAATTTAAGAAATATAAAATTTTAAAACCCTTTCAGAATAGAACTCTCTAAACAACAGCGAAATCCATTGCGGAGCTCAAAAAGAGCAACTAAAGATACGATAAAGACAGACAGACACGCGGACAGCGAATCTGCCCCATAAATCTATACTAATTATGTAAAGAAAGAAGATTAATTTAAGGTAAGCTACTAATTACAGACAGAAACACATACACACCCTTACCTATTTTTTTTATATGACTATTCCTACCACCAGATAGCAAAGTGATGAATTTCCCTATCTTGACCCGTACGAAATGCAGTAGCAAATCACCACTTTATAGGAGTGTGGTACTACTCTGGCCGAGACGGCCCATATAACATAAGCATTGGCAGTTCCTTCATAAGCCCTATCGCTGACGGTACGATTATGGTCACATAGCTAACCTCAAATCAAAGGGACTACTGGAAGTGGGTACAAATTCAGTTTGCGTGATTTGCAACAAACATACGCACATACAAGTGGAGTCAACAAAGCTTGTATATGACCTAACTAACCCTAATAATTTCCTCAAAATCAAAGAGGTAAGATACCTAGAAAAATACCTTCAAGTAATAAGCTCAACTTTGTGCTACTGTTTTTATGCACAAATATTTTCCTATCATTTATTTTATTTATTTACCTACAAGTCTACTTTGTTCAGATGCTAGACTATCTCGTAAGACTTTCTTAACCATCCAGTGCTACGCTACATAACCATATTAATACTATTTCCATTTATTTCAAAATAACTTAAAGAGAAGTACGAGTAGCATCGAAATTCCATTCATCACTCACTTAGAAACAGATAATTTACCTAGTCTATTCCTAAAACAAAATTACCTAGTACCTATTTTTTTTTATTTAAAAAAAAGAGGAAACTAGCAAGCGGGTAACCTGATGGCAAGTGATTACCGCCGCCCATAGACACCCGCAACACCAAAGAGACCGCAGACGCGCTACCGACCCAGAGGGCTAAGGTGGAATACCTCTAACTAAACTACCTTCAAACTAATTCCTTCTAGTTTTAAACTACCGCACTTTACGCACGTATTCCTAATTAATGTTTTTCGTTTTTTTTCTTTCTAGGTCGATCCTGCTTGAACTGCCTAAGGTTAGGCAGTTTTTTTATAAAAACTGCCTTATTTAAATTATAAATTAAAAGTCCTACCTTCATTTGTATTTTTCTTTCAATAGTATCTACTAATATAGTCCTAAATAATGATAACGCTGTCACGAGTTAAGTTACTAAAATAAACGTTTAATAAATACAGAAAATAAAACAAAAGCGAGTGAACCAATCTTACAACATTCTCCATTCCACGAACAACAATTTGTGTGACTGTAGGCAGTCACACCTTAAATAATTAGATCTACCTAATACTTGAGAAGGTGAACTACTAAGAAATCTATACGTAAGTATAAAAGTAATTATGTAAAATAGAAAACCCTAAATAAATTTCAGATCCTGGTCATTTCGGCACCCATATTGTAACAAACCCCCCCTAAGCGCTATTTCTCTCTGACCTAATAAGACCTAATTTGACCTAACCTAAATTTAGACCTATTAAGACCTAGGCTATACTACTGTTATAACTATGAAGCTATAGGTGAATCCTAAACTACTATAGATCTACAAGTATATAACTGGCAAGCGGCTTCTCTGATGGTAAGTAAATATCGAATACCAAGTCTAAAACTCATGTCCTATGTAATGTACGCCCTAATCTATACGTTTACTCATCCCTAGTACTATACTGACTGAATGAATATACATACGAATGATTTGGCCAAGTGATCGTCTAGTTACCCTGCGTTGTGTCCTACGGTAGTAATCCAAGCTCTTTGAAATGTATGTAAGATCGGTTCATTCGCTATGCCCTAAACTTAACCTACCTTAAGCTATTATACGTGCTATCAAATATTAATAAATACCATGTCCTAATTGCCCTATTATTTAAAACTGAATCCTATTTTCTTGAATGCTGCTTCTAAAGAATGGCTACGCCGATTCTGATGAAGTTTATAGCAAAATAATTAAATAGTAATAATGACTGTTATGTACTCTCATAAATAAAGAGATTCGATCATTGTTCTGCTTCCTATTTAATATAAACTTAGGCCGAATAACTAGCTATGTTTAGTATGCATACGGGGATAACTATGCATATCGTAATTATGTATGTTTGTCTACATGCTATGAAAATAAAGACATTTCGTAACTCATTCAAAGCTCTGTGGCTTTTAAACCTAAGTTATAAGTAAACCAAAGTAAGAAACCTCCCAACTGACCTCCTACTCCACTCTCAAGCGGGTCTTAGACTCACGTTAATTACGATGGTAAGTAAAAAGTAATGCTTCATTGGAACACTAATAATAATTAGATAAGCGATCTGTTTCGTAAGAAATAACTGTAGATACAGTGGAGACGCTAACTGGCTGTCGTACGAAAACTACAAAAGTTATGTGGTAATTACTGAGTTGGATAATCGTCCCTGGATAAACCGGGATCCTAAAAATCCCGGAAGGTCACGCCACCACCCCTTTGACCTTCACCATCGCCTTCCTAAATACACTTCTCCGTAAAGAAATGTATTGTTAAGGAACTACGTTAAGCGCTAACCACGGCGCATCACAAAGAAAAGTTATGAGATTCTTATCACAACTCGTTAAAATAAAAATATACATTATAAGTTATCAGACACAATAATCTACGTAAGGAAGCATATTGCTATGTTGACAAAGTTAAGGTTATCTAGCGCAGACATATTTAAAAAGCTCGATACTTTAGAATGATTTCTCTCACAAAGCTGAGCCATAGTCGTAACCAGGCCTTCTTTTACAGTCAGTGACTCGAAGATTGGGCATATCCCATGGGACAGTGGTCCGTGCTACTTGTAGCACAAGAGTATGACTACGAGTACTTGTACCCGTTAATAATAACTTCATGATCCAAATCAATCCTTAGATCGATAGTGATGCAGCAATTTTAATAAAGACATAGTTAAGTTGCCATAGCAATATGCTTGAGAGCACTTATACTTATAAATCAGCGTTTTCTTTGCTGTTAAATTAAAAATAGCTTTATGAACAAATCAATCCTTAGATCGACAATAAAGATAATAATAGCCTTAGCTAGCTAGGAAAATTCCCTCA
This sequence comes from Ditula angustiorana, assembly GCA_963691745.1. NCBI lineage: Eukaryota > Metazoa > Arthropoda > Insecta > Lepidoptera > Tortricidae > Ditula > Ditula angustiorana. The sequence goes on from OY829483.1 coordinate 6,038,146, forward strand.
AAGTAATTATATTACAAACACAGTCAAATAGTTATAACAATAAAGCCACGAGTGGTAAAATATGGTAAATAACCTGAAAGTAATCTTAATGAAGAAATAGTTAAATGGTTATAGCAATAGTTATAAGTCGAGAAATAAGGTAAATAAGTCTTAAGGTAAACGTAGGTAGAAATCAACCTTAGCTGAGCCTATAAGAAGTGTATGAAAAGAATAAACCTTATACTAAAACCGTACTATACCCTACAAAACAGTATATCTACCTATACCTATTCTATAGCCCTATTCTCTGTTTTGCAAACTAGGAGATTTTCTCCACATTTAATGTTAAACGTGTAGTGTGTAATGTAGTTTTCCGAGGTGCAATGGAAAACTCCTAGCTATACTAACTGAACGAAAGAAGGTGGCTGTGGCGTAACCATGTGTCTAATAAGCCATGTGTGCGTTGTTCTCAACACCAAGTCGAAACTATGGATCGGCGCGAGAGCAGAATACCTAAGGGGTGTAATATATATATAAATACCAATAAGACCGACTGCAATAAACCACATACGCAGATTTACGGGTGCCTAAGCATCGGTCCGTCCACTGGGTCCGCCCGTACCTTGTATATGTGTTTTAGGGAGCCGGGGCCTGGGCATGGCGAGGGTAATACCCCAATATAACGCCATGAAAAGGGTCCAGCCAGTACCCAATTTTAACCCGCCTACACAGACTCTAAAACCAGGAGCTTCGTTAACACCGCATGGTATCAACTCCTAGCCGGCACTTCGCCGCACAAGCTAAGTTCCGTAGATAGTTCGAAGACACCTCAATCCTTAACAAGTGTTTGCGAACCCAGTTACGGGATAGATAATTACACCCAAACTCACTGAATTTAAAGAACACTTACAATAAAATAATAGAAATATAACAGCAAACCGGCAGAGCTTTGCCGTAAGTAACGAATTTAAGCACACCTGTTGAGGACAGAGAAGAGTCTCCGACGATCGATGAATGAAGAATGGAACCCCGTATTTGCTAACGCCTCGTCTTAAATACCCCTTGCCTCACTGGTTGGCGACAAACGCGACTTTAGCGACAAATGCGACTTTGGCGACAGATGCGACTTTAGCGACAAATGCGACTTTAGCGACAAATGCGACTTTAGCGACAAATGCGACTTTGGCGACAAACGCGACTTTAGCGACAAACGCGACTTTAGCGACAAACGCGACTTTAGCGACAAATGCGACTTTAGCGACAAATGCGACTTTGGCGACACTTCTATTTTTTCCTTTAGGCAACCTAAACCTTAGTACTTTAAATTTAAGATTTAATTCCTAATGCGACCAAATGGCGTATAAGCTTTTTTAGAATATACCTCACTATCTCAAGCGTGGCTATTAACTACCCTATCTAGGCTAACTCTTAGCATTATAGAATTAAGGACGAATTTCTAATGTAGCCTTATGGCTCATTTTTAAAATGTATACTGCATGACTCAGCTCACTACCCTCGTTTTGTTTTAACTTCGAGATTTGTGGAACTATATATTTTAATGGTAACGGAACCTTTATACTGCTACATTTTTCTAAAAGGTTCTGCCAACGTATTTGTAAATAATAATTCTTTTTCCTATTCTTTGAATAAATAGCCCTATCTGAGCCTACTTAGTCCATTCATAAATAAATAAATCCTATAAGTTTGTGAATTAAACGGACAAGCAGAGGCTGGACCGTTACAATGTATGTATGCATCAGATCAATGCACGTTTGCGTAAGAGACTATTTAGGTAAATAACCTGTTTATTAAAAATTCTGTAAGGTCAACTTTTACAAGATAGCAATAATATCCGACATATTATTGTTTTCAGACGTGCACCGGAGTACGTTCCTGATATTATGACTCATAACTTTAGTTTCCTCATTTTACGACCGCTCTCGTAAGAGATAGGAAAGTGCACATTTCAGCTTTATCATGTTTTGGTTTTGAACGAAACTGTTGCCATTTTTAGGCGACTATAGTGAACTATGTTTGTGCATCAATTTTGTTCCAAAATACTCTAGTTACACTTCAGTTTAAAAAATATTACACCGAAGGACTTTCTAAGGCCTTTTTCCTTAAATTGATAAGTTATCCTTTGCATATCTGTTTTGTTTTGTTACATGTTATTTTATGTGCAATATACAGGGTGACACATAAGACGTCATTTGTAGAGTCGTACATACAAACTTCCGACGTTCAGTATAGGGAGTGCCTAATTAAAATTAGTTGTATCAAATAAGCAGCCAACGCGTCGGGTGACAAAGTCAGTGGTATTGAGTCTATGATCTTATGTACAGTCGACCAAGAAATTGCATGACCACTTTTCAACCGTATTACGAAGAGATAAGGTTCAAAAGTGGTGAAGCAATTACTTGCTCGACTCTACGACTGTATATCAAACGGGGCGATTAGGATGATTAGAAAACAAACTTGAGTGAGGAGGTATACATGACTCATACTTTTGTAACTAGTGATTATCTATTCATCATTATTTTTACAATAATCTGACGGTGCAGATAAAGTATGCGCCTTCTTATAATCTGTTAGAAAAAAATTTAAAACTCTTTAATTATTTAACAAAAAATCTACTAAAGATTATTTTTTTGGGGAGAAAAAATAAGTGAAATTGGCATTGTAGATTTTACTACTGAATATTAAAACTACGTGACGTGTTGTTGTTTTAATCTAAACATTTCCCCTAAGATTTACCCTTTGAATACTTTCATATTTGAATGAAGTGATCACTCGCACGCCAAGCACTGTTAATTGATGTAACGTTTAAACCAAAAAAAAAACAAGTAAAAACAATTCATACTTAATAGATTTTTTTCATGATCAAAGTACACCTTCACTCCGACCTTTTTAGTGGTTGTCGGCGTGGTGGGCACGACGACACACGACCACTTTATAGGTTCTTGGCGTTCAAAGGGCAATAATCATAGATCGTTCTCAGGAACGACCGCGTACTCAAGATCTTATTGACAATCGTTAAGTATAGCGTAATTGTATATGTGTTTTCAGTTTTTACTCTCTCTTCACAGCTTTTTTATTTTTACTTATTACGCAAATAAATTACGGTCGCCTACACAACTACACCTACACAGTGGGTTCGCGACAGCCATTCCATCAGCTTTATACGCCTTTACGCCATAAGCCCCCACTCAGGCCCGCAACAAGAATGTACTTTATTGATTCTCATAGCAATTTGGGTTCTTTCTTAGAGTTATCGACAGTGTAAGATTGCATGCAAGGGGGGATTGCCGAACAAGAATTACGGTTATTTTATTCATCGAGAAACTTCGCTCGGGTAACATTACAATGAGTTCTAATTTGGCGCGAGATGTTTGCAGATCTTTTAAAAAGATTATTTCTGTAAGGTGCCGATTAGAGTTTTTCTTTTCGTAATAAAAGGTAAGGAAATCCTTGATCGCTTTTTAAATCAGCATCATGATTTAAGAGTTCAACTCTTGTCGGTGGAGTAACCGCCATTTCTCTCTCCTCTGCCAAGGACCTGACTTCATGATACGACATGACATTAACTTTTAAAAAATATATAAAATAGGAAGGAAAACAAGCAAGTGGGTCACTTGATGGTAAGTGTACACCACCGCCCATAGACACCCGCCATAGACAACTTTCTCCTTTACTTGAGCAAATTGTATTAATATAATAAAGTATGGCCCGTTTGGCATGGTACCGAAGACACTGGCAGCATTACCTCTCTGTACAGCTAAGCTTTGAGCAAAGTAGGTGCGTCTAGGTCTTTCCTCTAGGTGCTTTTTTAGTACGGTACCAAAAATTCAACTTAACCTTGTTTAAAAAACATATAAGTAGCTTTTCTTAATAATTTAACAGTCGCTTTTGTCTTTACATGCGTCAGTTATTTTTATCTCACTTTTTGGCACTTAATTTCCTTGATAACGAGACCAGCTTTCATAATTTCCTTTTCTTATTAAAGTGACAAGGTACTAAATTGTTTCGACATTTGACGCTGATTGGATTAACCACAGATAATTATAAAATTTATAAGTAAACAGGAATTTTTAACAATCTTTGATTTCAATCACGTTTAAAGCAAATTATTTTTCTTCTTTTTTTTGCGAGTGGTAGGACCTTGTGAAAGGTCCGTCCGGATAGCTACCACTATCTTGCACGCTAATTTGTTGTGTTTCGGTGTGGAGAGCAAGACAGCCGGTGCAATTACTAGCACAAGAGGTATTCCATCTTAAGCCTCAGGATTGGCAACGCATCTGCAATCTCCTTGGTGTTGCGGGTGTCTATGGGCGGTGATGATAACTTACCATCAGGTGGCTCACGTGCTCGTTTGCCTTCCTATACTGTAAAAAAAACAAAGCCTTCTAAAATTTAAGCGCAACAAGTAAAAACATCCCTCTTAAGTTTGTAGGTGCTTTACGCTCTTAAATTCCCACGTACTCGTAAAAATGCACATCGGAAGCAGAAATTTCCGTAGGTACCCATTAATACTGGCAACTTAATTCAGTTGGATGCCCGGACTGAACCCGGTGATTCAGAAAAAGATATGTCGGGTCATTCCGGGACAATTGCAGGGGTGTGATTCTCTCTCGTGACATCTCTGCGCTCAACGCAACGACGGCGCTGTTACAATCGCTAGCGTGTGAAACTCTGTGTATAATTCAGTCTTTTCAGCTAGCGTATCGTTGAACGCAACGATGTACAGTTAGATAATAACACTGCCGGTCATCGCTCTGCAATGAAGGACCTGGTTTTGCTGTTAGGGCTGTTGTGCACTGAGTTTGAACAAAAGTTAAGAATAGTTTTGCCACTGAGTTAAAATTTAAAATATTTACGACAAAATAATAAAAACATTCATAGAGTAATCATTCAGAAGAGGTCCATAATTATGTTAGTTATGCTTAACCTACGTAAATAGTCAATTATTATTTAATATTTACCAATTAATATAGATTGAAAAGTCATGAACCTGAAAAACCATTAAGAATTGCAATGATGTTTTGTATTTTAAAATAGCAGTAAGAAAGTGTTTTTTTTATTTGAAAATTTTCAAGATCTGTTCAATGATTCTTTACACGATGGGGCGCTCGAATACAAAAATATACATTTTTATTTCTTAACTTTGTAGTCGTTATATATGTAAATATCTCCAGTCATGCAAAACTTCAGCTTTCTAGCACTTGTGGTCTGCGAGTTAAATGCCTCTGAAATACAGCACAGATTAGAGAGATATTGAAATACAGTCGGATGGGACACGTCGAAACTATAAAGGTTCTTAGTGTTCTACAGAACCCTAAAAAACCGCTCAAAAATATTTTTATCTCAGTTTCCAATCTTCAGTACACCCGCAACTTTACTTTTATGTGTCGTCCGGGGTAAGGGCCACGTTCTTGAAGCGATATTGGACGCGCAGAATTATGTGCATTCCTTGGCGAAGGGTGCATCGATAGTATTCGAACGTCTCGCCGATTCATCGGAGCTGTCACAATTCTCTAGAACGTTCCAAATTCGTAGGGCCCACGTAAAAATTCGTTCTATGAATTGTGAACCATATCGTATGAGACAGTGAGCGTTCAACGTCGGTTTGATACTTGTCCTAAATGCAGGACTTGGGCCTTACGCGACTAAGTGAGTGTCATATCGTATTTTGTAAAAGCAATTACCTGAGTGAATATTTTCAATTCAAATTCGAAATTCCTTTTTTTAGATAATAAAATTAAAAGGTTCACTCACCTATGTAAAACAAGCGTCCCGCCCCGGCTTCGCACGACTACAAATAGGATGTATTATACATAAAAATCTTCCGTAAAAAAATATCCAAATGACAGTGAAAACCGTATCGAAATCCGACGTGGTTTAGAAAGAAGGCAGCGAACATATTTAGGACAGGCAGGACCGTATAGAGACTTTATTTTATACTATGTAAATATAGAAACTTCATGTTAATAGCTACAGTTTTAAATGCGTGGAGCACAGTTCTTAGTTCAGTCGGACGTTTAATGCTAGATTGACACCCATTAAATTGAATATTTAAAGAAATTTTATAAATGGTTGTGAGATAATAATGATGGCGTTCAACAAGTTACAGGTATCCTTAGGACGAAAAATTTAGGACCCCTTTGAAGTAGGTATGACTATTAACTTATGTCTTAAAACTTGCTACGAACAAATTAAGTTATTGTTATCATTCTCATTTGAAACACGGGGTCAAAAACAGCAACAAACGTGGGTTGTCTCAAACAAGCGGTCATAACATAACAATAGTGAACTCGCATTACGCTAGCTTGTTTGGCACGAAGTAAAGAAAGTGGTGAAGAAGACGAAAAATTAAGACGTGGAAGAGCTTGTTTTAAAACTTCCACCAGCTTATTTTCCACAAATAATGCTCTAGATTGGAAATATAAAATAGTTTTGTATGTGCTGCAAAATAAATGAATTTAAAATATCTGTGTGCGTTGCAGTATGCAGTTTCATACAAAGAATACTGAACGGCTAGAGTTGAAGCGGTGCCGATCCAGTGCCAAGGTGATGAGCGTGCGTCAACTTTAAACAACAAACAAATATTACTTACTTGTTGTATACCACACAAAATCGGACAAGGTTTTCAATAGACTTAACAACGTTGACATTAGGCGGTCTTATAGCTTAAAAGCAGCATTTAAGAGGGTGTGAACCCAGCCCCAAAAAGCGCTCCCCATACAAACGCCGATAACGTTTCTCTCCCTCTAAACCTTAACCTATGGCAATGTTTTTTTTAGTATGTTGTCATTATGCCTTAAACCCAAGTTTTGTATGTTTTGATTTTTACAATATTTTAAGGTATGTTAAAGTTTAGAAGGCGGAAAACGTTACCTATTGCCGTTTGTACGGAGAGCGCTGGGTACACAATAGTCTTAGGTATTGAGTACATGTCCGCTATTTTCCCTAGTCCCGGTCCAAAGTAGTAACTACGTAAGTTGCGAACGCGGCGTCTCATTCTTTCAAAATGTTCGTACTTCGCGACAGTTCTGATAAGGCGGTGGACAAATTTCCTTTATCTCGCAACTACCTGGGAAGTGTTTTATTGGATGTATCTTTTATGCGGAATAATGGGAACGCGTGAAATGTTCATAGCGCTCGGGGTCGTGAATAATTGAATGTTGATATTTTTCTTCCAGGCTGAATAATGTTTCCTATTCCAGCTATAGTAGCACGCTAGCGTTAATGGTGCACATAAAAACATCCGTCCCTCTTGCAAACGCTTACTGATTAGAAAGGGATATATGCTTTATCATAGCGATAAAAACTAGCGTACTATGGTCCCAGAAAACTTAATGAAATGAATAAAAACGGATTCACTTTGTTTTATTATTTGTTATACCTTTTTAGGTATCTGGGGTGCAACTTTGGAATCTCACCAGATAACTAAGCTCACAAAATTGTCCGAATCTCTATGAAAAACGGCCATTTTTGTGAGCTTTAGTCACCCGGTGATATTCAAAAACCGTACTCCTGCACTGTCTTGAAAAATGAAGATTAGAACATCACTTTAAAGATTAATAGTTGTTCTCATTGGATTTAATTAATTTTGCTTGCACATCGTATATACATCACAAGGAATCCGCAATGTTAGTATGTCATGCTTTGCTCTGCTTTTAGGAAAAGCCATTACTTCTCGTTCATGGACAGGAGATACAGTTTCCGGCGTATTGCAACGTGTACACTCAGCTGAGATAACATTTTGCGAGTTAAAGGTAATAGTTTTTTTTTAATACAACATTATTGTACTTTTATCCCTTAAAAGGATAAGTTCTCCTTTGTACATCACTGTATCTCTTTTTGTAATTAATGTTTTTTGTACAATAAAGAATTTACATACATACAAACATATATTATGTATTGTTAATCAATACCATAAACAACTTCACCACCTGCCTATAGGAGGACCTACAGGCGGACAACAGTTCCGTGAGTCACTTGAGATAGCTGTGCACCTAGCACGAATATTCTCGTTACGCGTTGACTCTCTACGTAACTCAGTGCGTCTCTCTCCTACTGGGCAGGTTAGAACGAGACGCACTGTGTTACGTAGCGAGTAAACGCGTATCGAGAATATTCGTGCTAGGTGCACTGGTTCTCATAGCAATGGGATCACTTCTCCTCAGGTGATTCACATGCTCGATTTACTCCCTTATTCCATATTTTTTTTATAATTCTTACAATCGCAAAACTAAATCATTTAGGGTGACCAACTGTCCTGTATTTTACAAGACGTGCCGTTTTTCATCTATAATTTTGGCAGTGTCCTGTAATTTAATATAAAAAATACAGGACCATACAAGCCATACCTACCATAAACGTTGTCCCGTTTTTTTCCTTTAATCCTGTAATTTTAGATAACATGTCCTGTAACATGAGCACACCGAGTTGATCACCCTAAAGTTGTTATGTGTAATACAATCTTGCGGGTGGTAGGACCTTGTGCAAGGTCCGTCCGGATCGCTACCACCATCTTGCTCGCTAATCCTGCCGCTAAGCAGCAGTGCTTGCACTGTTGTGTTCCGGCGTGGAGAGCAAGACAGCCGGTGTAATTACTGACACAAGAGGTATTCAATCTTAGCCCTCTGGTTGGCAACGCATCTGCAATATCTTTGTTGTTGCAGGTGTCTATAGGCGGTGGTGTTCACTTACTATCAGGTGACCCACTTGCTTGTTGGCCTTCCTATGTTGTATAAAAAAAAATACAATGTAATAAATCCTAATTGTATCCGTGCGAAATCGGGGCGGGTTGCTAGTAATTTATATAATGTAGTATTATGTATGTATGAGTACTATGTGATGAACATACTCAATCGACTGTGTATACATACAGGTAAGTCCCGCCTGCAGCCGAACGGAAAGGTAAGACTCTTTGCAGTTTATTTTTACGTAGATAGAATTCTCTCTTTGATTAAATATTCTGTTTATTTTCATTATTTACTTCCTGAAGTAAGTATTGATATTGCTGAATAAGCATTGATACTTTGAGATATGTAATGGACGCGTTTCATGTGTGTGGAAACTGAGTAGACAAAGTCTTTTGAAGACGTCCATATTAATATTTTAATAATTTACGTACAGCAATATTTTATTTTTTATCATTTCTTCTGAAGCTTTTTCAATATGCTGCAATAAGATTTTAAGTATATGAATTTATATCCTAAATTACTGCTACAAGTTTCCTCAGAGCGCTCCATCTTCCTTGTCAGTGAATATAGCATAAATGTATGTATATGACATTCGTGGCACATCTTAAACTCCGCTAAAACGAAGCTATGGCGTACTTTGTGACATAAGAGGAGTGTGCCACGTTTGAGTTTTGATATTGTGTAGCGTACATAGTCCATGGTTTAGAAGGTTGTTGCGTCCGACAGACAACAGTATCATGTCATCAATAAACTGATGTCATTTATTCACACGTCTTCAATGTAACAACGTGACAACCGATAGTCCAGGAAATTACAAAAATCCTAAATTTATCGTAAAAACTTGCTTTTAAAGAGCAACGAAATCACTGAAAGAATTCCATATTATGGCAGCACTGTTCCACAGAAAATTAAAAAAAAAGAGAAAACTAGGCACACGCCAGTAGATAGAAAGCCACGTGTAATGAGCCGAGTTGTCATTAACCCGGCACTCCAGGAAGATTGAAAAATTACCGAGGACCTTTCCCTGATGCGGAGACAACTTTTTGATGCAGTCTTTACTGTTTCTTGTTTGTTTGTGTTGGAATTAGTGTGTGATGAGTTTTTAATTTAACGTCTATGAGCTTAATCGTTAGGGCGATCGCAGAGTAGAAATAATTTCATACGTTGACCGTCACTATTTGTCTCGATCGCTCCCATACAAAAATATTGCCGTCGAGTATACAAGCGCGCCATCTTTATTTGTATGCCATCTACAGAGATGAGTAGTGACGGATCATTATACAAAATTCTTTATATCGGCCATCATCCTTTAGTTTTGTTGTTATGTGTGTCCCCTTCTAACTCGTCGAGTAGGAAAGAGCCGCACTGAGTGACAAGATTCCACCAAGACAAAATATTAGCCTTGAGCGAAATTCTCAAGTTCAAGGCTTTTTCGACACTATTTTGGTACAAAAGTAAGCGAATTTCATTCATGCTTTTTGTTTCAATGAAAAACCGTCAAGCTACTCAGATATTATTCAGAGATGATATTAAATAAACACCGGGTAATAAGATTATGCCCCTACAAGAGTAATTACCTATGTCACAATCTATTAGTATATTTTTGTAGGATGTAGGTACACAATTCAAATAAAATATTCGGACAATGTCTCAAGTGTAAGAGAAAATATCTTTACTCAGCAAAACTTGGGTCTGAGTGTGACTCCATCTAATTTCAACAAAGTAGTTATGAAACATTGGCAGCACTCCATATTGACATATGCATTCAAACAGGGCTTCTTAGCGAAGGATTCAGTGAATTGGTGCATAATTTTTACATTGAAGTGCTCTAGAGTTGAATGGTGGCAAAGAGCACGGACGGTCACAGACGGACAAAATTCCATTAGCGAATTTTGGACGGTGGCCAGAGTGGTCGACCGTAGCAAGACTTGGATGTATAGAGGTGAAAAAAGGTAGAAAACATGTATTGCGTTTATCCAATGTATACTAAACTTTTGTGGCGATCCTAGCGACATCTAGTGTCGAGTAGAACACACACAACATATATGCTCATTGGGCATTGCATAGGACGAGCTATCGGAGTTTCTCAAATCAGATACATCTATTCCAACTTGCTTACTGGGGCCCCATGCATAGCAGCAGCCTGGAGAGAAAACTCTTTGTCTTTTGTTTCTTTCACATTTTTCTAAAACAAAACAGTACCTACAGTAATTATAATAAGTAAATATAATCCAGGGACTCGACGTAACATTGTCCGAGTGATTTTCTTCGACTACTTTATCTTATAATGTGAATTCCGACTTTAGTCCCACTTCTCTACTAATTCAGCCATAGCCGTATAGAAAAATAGAATTTTGAAATCTCGCCCATTTTATAGCGCATTAGTAGGTAGGTATGGAGTATCGAACATAGCTGTATGAAATCTCACGATCGTGAAAGCTCTCCGTTGCAACGAGAAACGGACTTCAAGTCCTACAGTTTAAAAATTATAAACCATCCTCCATTGCAATTCCAAAGCCAGAGACTTTAGATCCTACTGGTATCGTGTCTATCAAAAACAGTAGGTGCTCACTCTTTGCACAGCAACCGGGTAAACGGGCCTGGAAGACCTCGAATTAAAATTTATTATCCACTTCATAGAGCCAGATTGGACCACAAGTAATTATACGAAACTCAAAGCTCTGGTTTTTAATGGGAATTAAAACTCGCAAGCACTTGTACGTGTAGAGACTGTAGAATATAATACGTAGAGCATTCTAAACATTTTTGTCAGAAAACTTGTCTTAAAAGTACATAAAATAACTACGATTGACCTACGTACTCGTAGAGTCAAGGTTAATATACTATATATTGCAATGAGGCACAAAAAACGCATTGTGGCCAGGGGGCATTTCGGAACTAGCTCATAACCATTTTGGATCTTATCTTTCTAAGGGAGATATTTCACATATCAGATATTCATTTTCATTTTTGTATTTCTTGAAATTAGGGTTATATTTAATTTGGACTGCCGCAGGCTAACGTTGTTATTTTGTTTACGGCCAGTTCCTTATTTTATGACTGTCATAAAGTTGCCAACAGTGTTGTTATCCGAAAATGCAGGGAATGTAAATTTGGTACGTGTGTATTTATTCAAGCTAGCTCCATCTCGATGTAAGCTTTATACAAAAAGAGTTTCCTAGAATATGTGGGTACGTGTCACACACCTTAACGTTCAGAAAAATACTGGCTGGGAAGAATTTCGACGTAAATTCGGGCATAAATTCCTATTGCAGTGGATAGATCGAAATGTCATAAAATAAGAAATATGAAACGCAGGGACATTCGCCACAAACGTGCCGAGCGCGATTGCAAGAACAATACTTAGGTACTTATTATTTCTTATTTAATACCTTAAGGTTATATTGACTTGTAATGTCTGGTTAATAACTTTTAACTTGATTTTAAATTATCTTTCCATTTTAAATTTTGCTATGAATGAAACAATAAACTGAATTACAAATGTAAAGGTCTATATTTGTTTGTACTTGTATGGTATGTAAAGCAAAATAACCATCAGCTTTTGTCATTTTCATAACATTATAACATCTTTATCAAAACCGAGGAAACATTATGTTAATAATGGATGTATGAAAATTGCAGTTTTATAAAATCAAATATCAGTTCACACAGCGTTCTGTTTGTTCTTGCGTAAACGCGTATCGGTTCGTAAATATTTCTTAAGCAATAATATTCATTTATTCACTGCAATCTTTCATGCGGGACAAAAACAAAATGCATTATGGTCCAAGTCGGTACGTTCGCGATTCAAACTCGCTCGTGAATTATACATGAGACGAGTTGCTCTCAATCTGTCGTATATAACTACCATTATTTCATGAGCCCGCACTCTCAGTGGCTCGTACTGCGATGGATGGGTTTGAGAATTATTGGAACTAGGAGAGAGGTCTTAGTGAAGTGGTTAATGCAAGGCTTCTGCGTTCGTTGGTAGCGAAAGTTTGACAAATCGCCCGGAGTGCAGTTCCAGTCGTCAGTGATAAGCTGATATGTCCCTCCGGCGTGAGTTTGTTTTATATCTTCTTTCTCCTATATTTTTGGATCTCTGCTCGTAATATTATACTGTTATGTAGTCAGTTTTTGTTATATTTGTTATATATAAAGTTTTTAAATATAACTTTTTAATGTATTGATAATATTATACTATTTGAAGCGTGACTTAAAATATTTATTTTTGTAGAACCATTTTCAACAAACAGATTGAGCACGCGTATTTTTTGTTTTTTTGACTCGTGCTCGTAGGGTAGGATGGGGCACAAAGGTATATTTTAGGGATATTGTTTTATATATTTTTAAAGTTCCAGTTACGTGAAATGATTCTAATATCAATGGATAGCTAAATCTTTCATCTAAAACTACCCCTGGTTGAACTTACGAGCAAATGTCTACACGCCACATAATTGACCTAATAAAGCATCAGGTCGAATGGCCCTTTATGACCCACCCCCGAGGCATCACTGTTAGGGTATAAAGAAGTACTATATTATTTAATAGCTTTTAATTTTTCACTTTGTAACGATCTTAGCTTCTTCTTAGCTTCGGTGAGTAATGAGAGGGTGTGGGTTTATGCGTCGGCCTAGAGTGCACGAACACACAAATTTAAATTAATGGAAGCCAGATGGTACAAAGAAAATACAAACGAATTTAATCAAACAATCATCCCACTTATTCCACCGGTTTTCGTCGCATAAAAATGCGTCAATTACGACCACAAATTTTCTCACCTCATTTTCGTATCCGTTATTCGCCGCGCGATCGGCGAAAAAGGTAAAAAATTTGCGATTTAAGCCTCACCGAGCGATCCGCTAATCAAATCCAATTAACATTCAAACAAGCAACGAGGGCCGAGGCGTCCTCGACGTCACCAGCGTGACATAATGGAGAGTCCCTGTGTGCTAATAATTAAGCTGTATTTTGGGACTAAACAAAGTGGAGCTCACCAAAAGTTTGCCCATTACCGGACGCCGGCGGGCACGGGGATTCCACCTTTAGGGCTGTCTTTGGAAATAAAGATGGAGATTCAACGGTCGTGTGTATCTAGGATGGATTGTTTTGCTCGGTTTGGCGTAAAGACAATGAATGGTAACAAGGATTTCTGTTTTAACACCTGACTGTAAAGGTTGGAACTTTTGTTTCACTGTGATTGTGTCCAAAAACACCGCTATCGTTCCAGTTCTTTATATCATACTTTATTTTTGCATTTCTATTGCCATGCCATAATCGAGTTAGAATTAATAATTGCAACTGTTTCACGTAGAACACGCGCAAGAATAGCAAGAATTGTTAGTAGAAGAGCTAATTTTGCAGAACAAAGCATCTTCCCCTTTCTGCCCTCTTATTTTTAAATTATTATTGTTTGCTTCTTTTTACGTAGCTATGCATTCTTTAAGTGGTTAACCGTCGGTTAATCCGACGCGATGTCTTCAAACTATTTGATTGTTAATGTCTTATTCGGACACTTATTTTTACGTTAAGTGTCGTTCAAAGTAGTTATTTTTTTGGCAGTGTCTGGCATAGAATCTGTGGCTTAATCAGAAAGAGCATGGTAGAAGCTTCGGCAGAAGTTGCAAGTTAAAGTCTGTCAGCGCTGTAGGTTAACATACATACATAAAATCTTGCCTGCTTCCCGGAGGGGTAGGCATAGACCACGGATTTCCACTTGTTACGACGCTGACTGAGAATATTATGAGAATAGGTGAAACAAACGTTGTATTGCTTCAGTTACTCTCATAATATTCTTAGGTGTACAGTGACGAAAAAAAAACAACTAGATATAGTTTAGCTGTGTGAGCACTAAAACTATTTCCAGGCAAATTTTGCAATTGACAACCCTGACATATATTCTATTATTCACGCCGACGCTTTTGTATGCATTACGGAACACTACACAACACGACGGGTCAACGTGTCTGTTTACTGAAACCTACAGACCTGGTAATAAGGACTGAAGTGGCTTACTTTTCAGGCCAAGTTGGAAAGTCGTCTGCTTTAGTTGTTTGAATAAAATTCTTCAGGTAATGTTAGTATTGTGGACTAGATTAACATGACTACAGCGTGGAAGGAAAACAACTTTAACGGCTTTCGTTGCCTCCGGGTATAATTATAGATTGTTTGAAAACTAGAAATTGTTTCGTTTGCTGTTGGATTCAATTTACTAAGTGTAGCCCTATAGCATGATCGGCCAATTTTCTTATGAATGGTTTGACAGAGTCGCAGGGAGGGATAAATTAAACTTAGGCCGGTCATGTTAGGGCACTGTTAGTAATGCATCGTTTTTATAATACTACAAATCCTTGGTAACAACTAAATAAGAATTCTTTTGTTTTTATCGTAGTACAGTCAGCCTCAGACGTAGCTAAACACTTACGAAACTTGTCGTCGTAACGTACGAAATGAGAGTTGCTTGAATTTATCATAACACTGACAGCGACAAGATACTAAAATGTTCAGCTTTTTTAAGGCTGACTGTACTTGCGTGGAACGCGGTGATATCAATCGCTCTTTATTTATAATAAAATAGCTGTAGATTTTAGTTCTTTTTTTTAAGGTAGAAACGAGCATGAGAATCATCTGATGGGAAGTAATCACCGCCGCCCATGGGAACCAATAACCCTAAGATAATTGCTGATCCATCATCTTCCAACCGTACGAAACCCAGTAGCAAACTACTACTTCAAGCCACTATTAGCTATTTGATTCTTTAAAATGCTATCCAATAGCAACACAAAGAAAATTAAGAGTAAAGGCAGGGCTCGAACCTGCAACATCAGCATTTCGTGCCTTGCGTTTTGCCGGTATCGCCACATTACTACTTCAATACCCAACGAATTTTCCAATGTGCATCGTCTTTACGCTCATTACATTGATGATTTTAAGGGTGTAACTAGCCTTGGTGTCATCTATGAGAAACTTGATTCTTTTTTTTTCTTATTTGATTCGCACATGCTTTAAGAACACTATTTCAACATTAAAAAATCTGATTCTCAACTTAGACAAGAGAATGCATTCCATAATCTTTAGTGTTGGACAGGACATGTTTGCATGTCCAAGACTGGAATATCGTAGATAGTGTATTCGGACAAGCTCAAGAATAAACCAGACGACATTGTCTTAGAAGCCCGTGTCCCATTTTGTCTAAAATAGAAAGCCAGTTTCAGTCCGAGTTGTATCTTAATGTGATTTCGATGTAACATGAACCAGTGTTCGACTAGTGCAAGACAACTTGCAAATAAACTTAACTTACTGAACATATTAATGATCAAAGCTATCAATAGTGAAACGAGAAAAGAAACTTGGTTTGTACTTTGTTATAGAACCCTTTCAAGGACGACCGTATTCTCAAGATCGCATTTGACGCTCCATTTCTATACGTAGAAACGAAACAAGGGGGGTTCCACTCCGCATTGTAGGTACGCTCGCCACCTTTGCTTACAGCGTAGGCAAATCGCAGTAGGTTGTCGTTAATCGCGATCGCAAAAGAGAAGTTTCTGTATGTAAGTACATACTATTATTTATTCTGTGACACATTGTTAAGCGACTGAGTACGCTGCTGTACTTGACAACGATCAAAATAATAACAGACCAAGAAGACCACACTTTACAGCATGCATACAGCCCTCTTATTCCCTTAGCGGATTAGAGTTAAACTCGCTGTCGAGGTATCATTTTGTATCGCTCACTCGACCAAGCGTGTTAGAGTAAGACAGGACTCTGACCCTGCTTTGAGTTCGTCGCTGTTGAGCTTAGAGAAACACTCTTCAACACGGTTCAGACAAACTGAGGAAGGGAAGTGGCCAGTTACAGTTACAACAAAAGAAGTTGTACTGACTCGGATGTCAGTCTTCCACTCCCTCACATAATTATAGTAACACTGCAATTAACTCGTAAACATCTGACCCGCGCATTTCTCATAATAAATACAATAAACTATACTATTATACTATAATCGAGTATTCTATGATCTGCATTAAAGATCAGTATCTACCTCGTAACAAAAAAGGCCTACGCTACCTTCTCAGTATGATTCAAAGTCCAACCTTATACCAAAAGAGAGACGGTTGAATCAAAATACCTGTAAAATTATCTATACAGCCCTGTCGTAGTAAGTCAGAGTGTCGTCACAGCGTCGTATTACCGTCCCCTAATACGCGCGTCGTGCGACCAGTCACGGCGCCAAGTCAACGCGTTAATCCTGACATGGAAATGTATGTATGGATTAACAGTAATCCGCGCGAGCGTCAGTTTCGAATTATGATTGGTTCGCATTTTGAATGTCGCAATTCGCGCTTTGTGATGGGTTTTTAGAACAAAACTGTCTCTGTATTTCCGGACAGATACGATCTGGAAAGACTGGACTCTCTGGACTTTCGAAAAGAGAGTAAATAGGCTTTTTTCTGGGTAATCGCATCCTAGCTTCGGCCTCTTCAGGTGTGACTGTGGTCAAGCGAAAACCCATCATCAATAAAAAAAAACTAACGATCTAATATAAAGTTAGGACAGAGTAGGGAGGGATCTTTGTGCTTTTATTTTTATTATTAGTTACTTTACTTTGATTATTATTTCAATGAAAATAAACACTTTAATAAGTATTTATCTTTGAAAAGCTTTTTGTTCTCTTAAAAAGATTCACTTCCAATCCATTAATGTGCCTAATTTCTGCTTCCTAGAATTGCCAACTTCCGATAACATCTGCTCTTTATCATGCTATCCAACCTGTTTGCTTTTTGATGCGTATTGTCTGATTTCGACAATGTGTGAGAAAAAGACTAAACAACTGCAACTATGTACGTACATAGAGACGTATTGGATAACAGTGTAAAGTGCGGATTTTGCGCTGAATTTCCGTCTGTTTTTGATTTAAGGCCAGCGTCCCTGTAATTGGGCCAGACCGTCGCTTGGCCCTTGTGTGGTTTGTGAAATCACCGTCAATAGCATGTGGTGACAGGATGTTTACGAACGGACCTCTACCGGTTTCAATTGACAGCGAATTTTGATAAATGCCTTCATGCCGCATGAAAAAGCAAGCTTTACTTTATTATCTTTCTTGTTACATGATTTTTGTCTTCTGATTATGACGACTTAAAATAAACTTTAAGTCCCTTTAAATTTCACATAGTTAATGCAGAATGTAAACGCTTACCTACAATTAAAACTGACCATCTAACTAAGTTGTTTAAGTTATAAACCAGTTCACTAGTAACCCACAATTACAACTTAATTGAGATAACGTGCCCAAAATTTCCAGTCATAAAATTAGAAACTAAGGCAAACTCCTGTACCCTTTGAAATTCCGAGGGCTAATGGAAGGTGCAAAATAACTTTCGTTAGTAAGAGATTGCTTCTGTGCGATGACCAATTATTTTTAACAATACCTCATTGAGTTTCTTGCCAGTATCTTCTCATCAGAGGTTACTTCAAACGGGTTGTAAGTTTTCTAATAATTAATAGATATAGGCGTTACTTTGCAACTTTGCGGTGGTCCATATCAACAAATTGGAACAAACCACCCTGCCACTCCGCAAAACCAGTGCAGTGCGCGTGCAAAACAGCGGCGTTTTGCAACAGACATTTACTATTTTTCGAACAATATTTACGTATAATTGATTTTTCTTAGCCGAGCCTTCCAAGCAAGTTCTAATTTTAATATGCTATACTTATTTCTAAGATCGTTATTTTTGCTATAAAGTTTAAATTTTAATCAACGTGTTGGAAACACCCAGCCAGTACAATGTTCTCCATTAAACGGAACAACAGTTGAACGATTACCAAAAACACGTTAAAAAAGCAATTTACCAATGAACCGACTAATAATTATAATGTATTTAATTTATCATCTTAAATAATATGCCTAATGCAATCCCAACACGTAACTTACAATACTTAGCAGTAAAAGATGAAAAGGCCTATCTATGTTTGCAAAGAACAGATAGCATCATAAGTGACATTAAAACGAACAGCAATTTGTCTGACTAGTCTATAACTATTTCTACACAATTTTAGGTTTTCGGAGCCAATTGATAGAAACGGAAACGTTATAGTGTTGTCCGTTTGTCTATCCATTTACTCGCAGAGTAAAGTGTTATTTTAAGTGTTAGAAAGCTAAAGTTTGCATGATAATTGATTATTTTATTATTTTGGACCTTGCCTATGCAAATAAATGATTTTGATTTTTGATTTAATTATAGATCTCTACAAAAAAAAAATACTAAACATATTTGATTCCTACCACTACTTTGTTTGATCAGGTTCAAAAAAGACGGATTGAAATTAAACTTTCCGCGATGACTTTTATTGTAATTGAATGTGTATTTATTTTGCTTTAGCTTAATCTATTTCTCTACGATTTAATATATCTTATTTAAAATGATTGATTAATTTTGTTGACATACCTTTATATTAATTTGACTTTTGTAGACCTTACCATGTATAATATATTAATAATAATTACGAATTCATTCAATTTTTAAATTTAATTTAGTTTCGTATTTTTAAATAGATGGGAATATTGTACGCCTCTAGAAGGCAGGATATGGCACTTTTTTAAAATGTAAATTGTCACCTAATTAACCCATAACCATGCAATAAAGATATTTTGATTTTGATTTTTTGATTTGATTTTGATTATCATTCAAATTTAGGTACTTAACTCCTTTACAACGTGACATTAACTTTTGACGTTTTATTCCTATAGAAGGGTAATTTTTGGATATTCTCATTACCCTGTCGCATGTTTTAGCATATTTACCTAATATTTGCTAGACATAATGTGGGTAAATCTTGAAAACATTGATTCCCCTGGCATGTTTTTGTCAAATATTTAACACATTAAGTTTAGTGTGTATTAGGAAAATATGCGCCAGGGGAATGAAAATTACCAAGAATTACCTAGAAACGAAATGTGAAATTCGATCATGAGTACGCTGCTGAACTTGAGAACGATCTAACTAAAGCCAGATTACTTATAATTACCTTTTTACTGAAACAGCGCCCGTACTCAATCCAATATAGGAAGAAGCACAACGATAATCACCTAAACTGCCATAAAGAGAACAGTAATCTTGTCGACGTCCTAATAACGTTTCAAGATTTACTATCAAATAAATGTCCGCACCGCTAAACCGCACCGTAACTCACAACTTCACTACAGCCTATAAAACTGTTCAGGGGTTATTAAAAGTTCTCCCCTTAATTGTGAATCGAAAAGCCGAATCCTTATTACCGCGGAGGGTACGGAACTCGGAAAGGGCACTAGTACTAAGTCCCATTTGCGTCGGGCCCCATTATCCCTTCGGAACATATTGCCATTATTGGGACGACCTTTAATGGGGAATCACCGTGCTGATGTCGATTGTGATAAGTTATTGCTATTAATATGATATGGAATAGGTCATGCGCCGTTTTAGGGGTCGTAAATATTTAGGGGTGCAAGGGTCAGCGATTAGTTTAAATCTTTCAATTATTCATTTCACGTCAAAGCATTTACTTGTGTTTTTCGTGGGTTTTGTTTTCACTGAACCGTCGGTTAAAGCTTTTGTAGTAGGTTGTTAGTATTTAGTATTTTTATTTCATCATTTTACAAAGCATTGGATAAATTTGAATATATTGTTCTATTGTTATAAAGGCTATGGCCGTTCGCCGTTAAATATTTCATTTCATTTCATTTCGCCATCGGCGAAAGTGTTAGGCAACCCAACGAGAGTTAGGTTAACGATTACACACTCGACTACATAGCGCCATACAATATAGCAAAAATTAAAATTTCAAACGACACTTTCCAGTACACATATAACATGCAGTAGTGTGCGTGACCTTAACTCTGGTTGCGTTACCTATACGTATATTAAAGTTGTCTCAAGCTTAATTAATTTTAACGTACATTTGTACAATTAAATAGGACTTGTCGCGTCGAACGCATGTTTTTACTATTTACGTGTCCAGCCGCTGCTTACGATCAGAATGAATATTTTGTCTGTATATGTCTGATTCTGCATTGGTTGCCTATCGTTTATCGCGGTCATAAAGCATCTATCCATTTCGCACACGCCAATTACTTAAAACGGGATACTTACACATGTTGTACGCGACAAAACCAAGCTTGCTAAGCTCTTTGGCGCTTATTTCACCAAACCAACATAAATTATGTCAGGTGACAAGGTGACAACGATGGATAAGAGTACATCACGTGAACACTATTTAAGCTCGGGAATGCAAAAACTCTTCGAGCTAGCCATATATGTCGAATTGTCGCTATCACATGCAAAAAATGCGCCTGATCTTTGCAGGAAAGAACATGCGTTTGAGATATAAATGCTATACTTTTAAGTTCTTACAAACATAATTTAAATTAATACAGAAATGACGAAACTTTTCAGAAATACTTGATACTACCACTTAACAGCACACTAAAACACCTAGTTACTTAATTACCTACCTACTTAGGTACTTTTGGATACCTATATTTAAGATTTATCTGTAATACTGTGAAATTGATAATGTGGTATTCAATAAAGCATATTGCATTGTATTGTGAAACAGTGATTGAATACTATACAAAACATTCTAGGCTTAAATCAGTAATTGTGGTATCAGAATTACTATGAGTATTTCAATGTAACAAGTGAACACTACAATTTTGGTAGACTCGTTACCGTAGTCCTAAGGGCATTAGAGAGTTTATGTTCCAACTTTAGCCTTATAGATAGGCCTTAGATGTCAGCCCCATGTTTGCTAATGAAGACCCAGCCAAATGGGTCGGGTATATCAGCTAGACCTCTATTAAGCAACCCTGAAACTACTTTTATGTGTCATAAACGAATAGCTTGGATGAAGTAAATATTTCATAGGTACCAGATTTTTTAATAAAAAAATAATGGGTATTAGAAGAACAAAAGAAAAAGTGCTTGTGTGTGAAATAAATATCCTGGCAAATTTTAAAAAGTTATAGAGGCTCCAGAACGCTAGCTTTCATCGCGAAACATAAAGGATATACCTATCCCTTTTCAACCATTAAGTATGTGCGAAAGAGGTGAATGCTTTTATATCTGCTATGGAAGTTAGTGAGGTACCACTGCAGGTGAATGTTATTGGTATTTGTCAACTTTTGAAGCGCGCACCTCTCACGTACCTAACAATACCGCACATTGTTTGCTTTATGTGTTTTGTAGTGTTCAATAAAAAAGTTAGTGTATTGTATCTAACAATACTAAGTCACAGTAATGGAAATTTTTTACACTTGCGATGGAGTCCTGAGTACTTTTACACACGGCCACAGGAGAGACAAATTTTGTTTTTACTGTAATTTGGAACCTAATTAGTCTCCGAATTTTAAAATCAGTAATCACGAAATCCTGAAAAATATGTAAAAAGATGACACATTTCACATAATATAGGAACAAATTGTGAAGTTAAGTTTTTTGTTGGCTTAAACTTGATTTGTTTTTAAAACACTACATAAAGCAACAATTTAATCACACTATCGCCAACGGAAATCTAATAATCGGGTCTATACCCAAGGCATAGAAACCTTTAAGTAGGATACGAAAGTTAATTTAATTAATTCCGTTGTTTGATCTGTGCTCGAACGAAATCATTACCTAACGAGATATTTATTTGATCAGAAAACGGACGGTTAAACGGAAAGCCGAAAGGGAAAGCTACCCAATTAGACATTTGTTTTTTTTTTCTCAGGAAGGAATCTGATAAGCGATTCAGCCGGCTGCATTGTTTGGTTGTTGCTTTGTACTTTATCTCCCAAGATCTTTTTTTTTATTTCATGGAGAATGCGGATAACGAGTTTGTAGGTTTTTTTGTACCAGCCGACAAACGGGTAAGTGGTTCATTTGAGGCTAAGTAATCACCGCCCGCCTTACCTACAGTACTACCATTGGGGCTGTTGGTGCGTTGCCGTTCTTGTAAGAGACGATACACTTACCTACTAAGGCATCTATGTTGTAGCAAGTAGAATAACCGGCCAAGCGCGAATCGGACTCGTACATGAAGGGTTCAGTATCATTGGTAATTTATCGCTCCCAAATACGGCGAATCTTAAACACCTACCCGACACAAGATGATGTAATAATTAAGTACAAAAACACCGAAAAGAGGTAAAGCTTAGGCAAGTAAGTGTGGTGTTCTTTCTATTTTCAAAAGTTTACATAACGTGAGGTTAAGATTGTTTTCATTGGTAAACAATGTACATTTAAAGTAAAACAAAACTTTTGACATTAAAGTATGTTTTTCTAGCTACGCGACCATTAAGGGGTAATTCTTGGAAATTCTCAGTCCCCTGGTGCATGCTTTAAAATATTTACGAATTTTTGCTAGACATTATGTGGGTAATTCTTGAAAATAGTTACTCCCCTTTTTTATGAAATAGGAAGGCAAAGGAGCAAGTGGGTCACCTGATAGTACGTGATCACCTACGCCTATAGACACCTGCTACACCAAAGAGATTGCAGATGCGTTGCCAACCTAGAGGGCTAATTTGTAATACCTTTTGTAATTCTTGGAATGATTTTGCAAATTATTAGTATTCTACACATTATATTTAGTACGTATTTAGGCAAACATGCTAGAACTTGCGCCAGGGGAATGAGAACTTCCAAGAATTACTCTAAGCTCGTGTATGCTAGTTCATAAGTCGGTCAAAATAAAACCTCGTAGAGCGCTACGACGTCTACGGCACGGCGTAGCTTTAATAAACGCTACGTGCCTACGCATTTTTCCTCTACGCTGCGATTTAATACAGCTTGCATTGCTATTTTACAATCTTTTATTTAGCTTCACTTGTATTTATATAATTTAACTAACTATGTAAAAAAGTGTTGCATATTGAACTTGACCCAGCTCTAGTTTTAGGCAAAGGCACGAAGAAGATTGGATGAAAATGCAATACAAAAGTACCGTGAACCAAATGGCTGTTCCAAGAATGGTTTATAAAAACATGAACTTCAATGATAGATAAAGTATATATTAATATAACAAAAAACTCGTTGGCGTGTAACCATAGCTATAAGATGCTCATGCTCAGGACTTACTCGGGGTGACTTATTCGAAATAAAGGCAACATATACAAATGGCTATTTGTTTATTTTGAGCTCGTTGAATTTCTTACCGGTATCTGCTCATTAGACCTTTTTTTCCGAATCATTGAAAAATTTTGTGGCAATCATAGTTCTTTCTGTAGCCTAATCTGAATAAAGATATTTTGACTTTTGACTTCCTTGCTTGTACAATTGCTATAGTAAAATACTCTCTCACTTGCAATGCAAGTGACAGCAGGATACCTAGTTTTTTTTTAATTTCTTTGCCTTTTACTCACAAATAGTTTTCACCATATTTTAAGAATCCCCTAAACAGCATTACAACTGTAATCAGTCAATTAGCAACGTGACAAAACTAAAAACAATGTCCCTTTTAATTTTATTTCCCTTGACAGCAATAAATTGATGAGGCCGTGCACTTCCTATGCGAATTTTGGGGGACTTTTTTACCCTGACATTAACGACAATCCCACTTAAGCTTAATGAACAACTTCATTAATTTCGACCCCCAAAGTTCTCGCTAACGGCCCCTTGAACTGCATGCGATTAGCAGAAAAAATAGGTAATAATTTGTTTAAAGATTCCTGATATAAAAACATAAAGTTGCGAAATTAGCTGAGCTAAAACTTTATTTATAATATAGGAAGGCAAACCAACAAATGGATGCAGTCACCTAATAGTAAGTGATCACTATCACCCACAGACAATTACAACACCAAAGAGACTGGAGATGCGTTGCCAACCCTGAGGCTAAGATGGAATACCTCTTGTGCCAGTTTCACCAGCTGTTTGACTTACCACGCTGGAACACAACAATGCAAGAACTGCTGGTTAGCGGCTGGATTAACTGCGAATAAATCAAATCGAATACAATAAAAAAAATGTCTATTGTATTAAAAAAAAACTGAAAATTTTATTGCCTCGATAAACCGAAACTTTGATTTTCAACAGGTCCTTTAGATTCTTAAAACTTAAACCAACACTAATGAACAATGATGACACAAATGAAAGTGAGACTTACAATACATTTACAAATTACAGCAATAATATAAAATTAGGACTCAAAATCTACCACATAGTATTTGTATGACATGACGAATGAACTATCTTTCAGAGTCATAATACATTAATTGTCCATGCCCCTAACTTGCTTTCGCCATCAATATTTGTGTCCAATTTGTGTACTTATTTACGAAGTACGTAACTATAATTTATTGCACCATTTACCTTCTAAAGGTAAATCCCGATTACGTAATTTACCTTAAATCTGGACGTTTATTATGAAAGCGGCCAACAAGAGGAAATATGAGAGTTAATATAAATTTAAAATTTATCGTAAGCTGTGTGTAACTCTGGTCGCCGGTGATTTATAATCGTGGGGCTTAAGCCGCGTTAAACCGAAGCCACATAACAACATTATACAGCCGGAGGTGAAGGTAAAATTAAAAATAATAATTAAAACGTAATGGCTTTTTGAGCTGACGACCTTCGCCACAACATCACTATGTAAAGCAATACCACCTAGTCCCAAATTAAGCAACTAAAATTGCTTGTGTTATGGGTATTAGACAATGAATATATAAATAAATATTTAAATTCATTCATTCAAACATTTGCCCCTCCCAGGAATCGAACCTGGAATCTCAAGCTTCGTAGTCAGGGTCACTAACTATCCGGTTATTATAACAGTATTACAAGTATAGTCGACCAAGTAATTGCTTGGCCACTTTTGGACCTTACCCCTTTGTAATAAGGTCGAAAAGTGGTCAAGCAATTTCTTGGTCGACTATACATCGCTCGAATAATATTTTTTAAATATGCATCGAAATGTCGACAAAAGTTTCATAGAATTTTCATTTCATCGACACCGATTCCTATTGAAGTCTTGTATTTTCCAGGATGTTTCATATAATTGAACGTTAAGGTTAACTGAGGATTGTATTTTATCCATAACAAAAATGAAAAATGCCCTTGCAGATCTTTCAATGAAATTAAATTCGGTGAAATTAAGATTCGATGATTCGTTTACGACTACGACGAAGACTACGCACTGCACTGCGCTGTATTTAAATACCGCAGCCCCCGCTGGCCCCGCCCCTTAGATTGACGGACGATTGACTACTTTTAATATAAAGCGTACAAAGAGGCGTGTATACAAAATCCCCTCACTCATGCATAAGTAGTAAACACGATTATTTTGTATCGTGCTCAAGCCGAATACAGGCTACATGAGTGATCCTAAGGAAGATAGTAGCAGGTGGTAGGACCTTGTGCAAGCTCCGTCCGGATCACTACCATCTTGCTCGTTAATCCTGCTGTTAAGCAGCAGTGCTTTCACTGTTCTGTTCCAGCGTGGAGAGCAAGACAGCCGGTGCGATTACTGGCACAAGATGTATTCCATCTTAGCCCTCTGGGTTGGCAACATATCTGGAATCTTTTTGGTGTTGCGGGTGGTGTATAGGTGGTGGTAATCACTTACCATCAGGTGTCTAACAGGCTTGTTTGCCTTCCTATTTCATAAAAGTCAAGTCAAAATATTTTTTTTCAGATTAGGCTTCCAGGTAGCACTTATGAATTTATAATACGCCCGAGAAATTAACGTCGGCTTGACACTAGATTTGAATTTTGTATCATTTTGTTCAGTACTGTTTTTTGGAATTTTGTTGTAAAATCTTACGCAATTTCCAATGAACGACTTATTGGTTTTAGCCAGTCTGTAAGTTATGGAACTTTAAGCTTTCCCGTATTTCTAGTAGCCTTTAGCTTATCGACGTTATTAGGGAAATTGCATATATTTTTCCTAACGTACATGATTATTTCAAAAATATATAGCGTTGGTAGGATTAAGATGTCTATTTCCTTGAAAAATTCCCTTAATGACTCACGAGTATACATATTCTAAAAAAAAATACTTAAATACATTACGAGCATATACAAGTACATACACTCTTAAACATTATGATGACATAATATATATACATAATAAAACTTTATGATGACATCTCTTCTATTTCTATTCGCTATAATAAGTAGTTCCAAACCATTATTCTTCTCATGGGACTTTTATTAGCTTTCAGCACATTGTGTTCATCGCACCGTAGTGTGGCTGCAGCTTAAACCCTCCACTTTACACTAAAACCACGGCTTATTTGCAGTAAAAGTTTGCTTTTTAGGATTTAGGCTGCGTTAACTTAAGCTATGCAGGATTATTTATTCACGTAATTTACTGTCTTTAATTTTACTGTATTAAAGCCACGAAAGCCTACAAGTGGAGGAAATGTATACGCCGGCAACGAGATAGTAATTTTCTAGGGATCGTTTTTTCCCATGGCCGGCTGTGATCACCTCCCATCACGTGGCCCGCATGCTTGTTTTCATCCTATTTTCGTAAACAAGACAAGAATAAAACAGTTATTTATAACATTAACGGGACTGTAACGCGATAAAATCATTGTTAATGTATCTCGACGTTTAATATTGGGCATGTTTCAACGGCCGTGGTCACGAGTAGACTGAAGTGGAGGGTATTACTGCTGTGAAGCCGCGCGAGTTTTAGTGTCGTTTACACTTGAATGAAAGGATCAATACATATTTTGTTAGTTGAAAAATATATATTTCTTTTTATAAATAAGGGGGTAAAACTTACCGAACAAAAAAATCAGTGTTGAAGTCAGTTTATCGAATCCGGAATTATACAGACATATAGAGGCTTCAAAATTAAAGCACTCCTTATTTTGGGTCGGGTGTTAGAAACACCAAACATGTACTAGTGCAAGACGTCAGTCGATTCACGAAGGGGCGTATCTGCTAAAAAGTCGAATTTAAGTTAAGTTTGCCATCGTATGCAAAGTGCATATTTTATTAAGTCACGAAAGGACATAACTGAATTCCTATTACACCCAAACTAACAGTCCATAACGAAAAGCCCTAACTACTCAATAGTCAGAATTTAAACATCACGAAAAGGCGTAAATCGCTCTATTGTATGGTTGTAAAAAGCAGTTACGCCCCTTCGTGGATCGACCGACGAAAAGTTGGTAAGTACATCTTTGTATAGCTGACTGTACCGTTGTACAACTAATCTGACATAAGCATAAGCCTTGTGGCCACTAATGGAAATAGTAAAGAACTCTTTACACCGCGTGTGGGCCAAATTCGTCTGAACGAGAATTTTACGGGCAAAATTCCATTATCCCAAGCTTTATCAAATAGCGCGTGTAATATGCAGCCGCTGCATTTCCACGCATCCACTTAAATTCGCTATTGTTGAAAGTATATTGTTACATTACGTTATTAGACAAAACATGACGCTACTATTTTTTTGATAAACATACTGGTTAATCTCCTTCGTGCATTATTTTTATGGTAGTGATGGATATCGAACATAAACAGTAAGATTGATATACAAACATAATCTTCCATTTTGTCGGCAATTACGTGTTATCTCTTTTCGTTATGAGCCATTTTTCAACGCCAAAATGTTTCGAGGTGTCACCTACTGTTTTCCTGCCTTGGAAGCAGTTTCAAATATACTGCCAAAACACGCCAGTTTTCTGTTACGTGTGGTACAGTCAGCGTCAAATATACCAGAGCGGGCAAGGTGGTCAAAATATCTGAACACGCCCGATCGTATTTGACAATAGAGTCGAGTTGAGATATTTTTGACACCTTGCCCGCTCTGGTATATTTGACGCTGACTGTACTTTGCATACTGAGGCAGCCCATTCGTATTGTAAGCACTAACTGGCTGCAGTGGAGCTCTACCACTTCAGTGTACCTTAAATTTCGGCAGGTCATTTTTCATACTTGTGCACACTTAACTATAAAAAATAAACTAAGAATTTAAATTTTATTTTACTGAGCCAAAAAGTCAGCTTTTAGGAATATTTAATTTAAGCTATGAGTAAATATTATGTATGAAATTATCCGGAACTAGGTTCAAAGCGTTTCATTTTTGCTATAATAGCTACCCTTTGATTCATATCTCACCCCAACGTTGACCATTCAAATTTCCATCGCGCATTTTTCAGGGTATTTACAAATTCATACCCCATTTAACCTTTCAACTTTCAAAAGTAAACCGTAAGGCAATGTTTCGAAGCATATATTGGAATGTTCGTGCAGGTTTGGTATAATTATTCATTTGACCGTATAATTGTAAGGGACAAAGTGAAAAAGACCAGTACGTGTTAAGGGATCGTTTTGATACACGCAGGCGGTAACTAGAAGGTACGTGCTAGCATGGCAGCTGCAGTAAGTAATAGGTGAGGCACATTAACGTGCGGCTTGTCAGTGTCGGCGGAATATCTTTTATTAAGTATTTTACAGCGTTTTTTTTTAAAGTATTGAGGCACGAGTAAGTCGCGTTTGATCGGGTATTGCGGCCACGCAAACAATATCACGATAACATTAGTTGGTACCATATTCATCCTTTCTAGTTCTAGCAATAAACAACATTGTAACCTAAATTTTACTTTTTGCCATTCAAATATTGTTTATTGTTTAAACTAATCATTCAAAAGCAATAAATTATAAATGACCTCTTGTATTTACAGCCTCGATTTGTTTTATTTAGACGATAAACGATTTTAAGGTGATAAAAGTAAAAGTTGAGGTTAGAATTTAATTTAAATGATTAGACAAGCAATGCATGAACTTTTACTAAGTTTTGAACTTTCAATGTGTATTTCAGTTTTAGAAAAAATCATTCAGAATCACGGTAAACATTTTCTTTGTATAATCCAAAAGGTAGATCAGGCAAAAAATATTGGACTACAGGCCCCTAAATGTTTTAACTGTCATCCACAGTGAACACATTTATTAACATTTATTCTGAAAAATGACAGTTTTAGTGAAAGTTATCCTCCGCTGGCAAAGTAAAGCCAACGCTACACTGCGGGGCGTCGCATCGTCGTCTATGCTGCCCAGCTTACGTCGGAAAATTGAAAAGTTAACGAGCCTATTTCACCGTGCTCGCGTTTACCCGACCACCTTTTGTTTTGCCGGTGCCCGTCGGAACTCTTATTAGTGGAAATTGCTTAGAGAAACATGGAAGTTACCGATGACCTGGTTAAAGTTGATTGAATGCCAAAAGTTAAGAGATTATGTGCATGCTAAACTGTGGCGTGGAAGTTTGGTAAGCGGCCATGAAGTTCGTTTGATGTTAAGAAATTTTTCACTCTGCTTTCCTAGTGAGCAAAAGTTCTTACCATATTGTATTTTGTTTATTACTACGTCGGTGGCAAACAGGTGTGCGGTTCGCCTGGTGGTAAGCAATTAAAGTCACCTATGAACACTTGCAAGTCCAGGGGACTCACGTGCGCCGCCCCTGTACAAACCTTTTAATGCTTCTTTGGTAACCCCCCTGCTGTAGTGACCTCGCTGAGGAAACCTCAGCAAGTAATTCGGAAGTCGGTTTTAAATTAAAGAAATCTTTTGACTCCCTATGAATTTTTTCACATCGAAAATATGCTTTGCCTTTTTATACCACGATAGTGTTTATTAGGCATGAGTAAGCGCTGTAATTTTGAGATATTGTCTAGGTAAATAAATTCGTTACGACATTGAGAAATTGATATTACTATGGTAAACAGTACTTGTATTGTTAAGAGCTCTGTTTACGTCAGACCTTGTGGCCCAAGTAGCATTCTCCCTCATTATAAGAAGCAGTGTTCTTACTTGCGCGCCTTTACCCCTTTTCATTAGGTTTATTCAAGTTTGTTTACTTAATTTCATAATGTTTTCCTTTTATTTTCCGGCCTGTGAGCCCTCAAGAAAACCACTTATCTTCGTCTTAACCCTTAACGAGTTACGTGACGTTTTGACTCTTCTCTTAGACAAAGAAGTAAAAACTAATTGAAATTCGCGTTGCTTATTTAGGGGATATTTAATTACGTACTTTTCTAGCCCCATTTGTTATCTCTAACAACTTAAGGTTTGTTAATGAACATTAATTTATGTTTTAACTTTCTAATATAAATAGTTTTCTTATAATTTTTATTACACCCCAGGAAGCATGTATTCAGTCTCACTCTTACGAAGTTATAAGGTACTCGTATGAATCGAGCTCGAAGACAAATTATATCGAAAAGAGCTTGTTGTGAACGATTACATCCAATCCAAAACACCACTTTCTTGGACAAAAAATGAACTATTTGTTATTCCATTTTACATGATGTTTATAGTACGAAGAAGGATTTTGGGAGACCTAAGTAATTGTATAGTTAAATATATTACATTGGCTTACGAATACACTGTGAAAAGAGAGATTAAGGTAAACATAGAGACAGACAAAAGCGGAGGCAATGGCAAAGATAAAGAGGTCCATAAAAAGTTAAAATGCGTGTTAAATTGTTTATAAGACACAATTATGTTTAGTATTAACCGATTTAAAAGAATTGATCTGCAATACGTTGTAGCGTATCGCAAATATATATTTTTTTAATTTTTAATGAATGTGATATAAGTGTAAAAACGCGTATACCAACCATTATTGGCTATACACTATAAAAAGTGGTAAAAAGTAAATCGAAATACTCTTTTCACTCTCACAAAGCTTGTCATGTTAAAATTCTAACTGACCGGAATATCGGTGAAAAATTCAAACTCATTCCAGTAAACAAGCTGAATAGAAAAGCTTCTAGTCCTTTTATTTCAGCACGTTGGTTGAAGTGGAGCGTAGGTATGTGAGTTATTACCAAATCGAGCATCTTCGGGTCAAAACCCAGAAATTAAAAGCCATTCACTTAAAGCTTTCATTAAAAGAGTTACGAGATGAATCTAACAAAGACACAGATACAAGTTACATTTAAAACACTTTTTTACTTTACTACTTTTATTAAGAAGTGGGGGAAAGCTAGGGGATGAAGTTGTTGACTTGTCTTTCATTTAGGCAGTCAAAAATTTCATAGTACCTATTAGCAGAGTGGTTTAGAAGGCTAAAAAAATTTGGTGTTTATTTTTATGCAATTTGGAGTGTAATAAAAACTACCAACAATATATTTAAATAGTAAAAGGTTTGTTACAATTTCTTGTACCTACTGGTGAACTGTATTCTAAGGCAGACATTTTACAACAAACTAAGGATTTTACCGACCTGATAATTCCAACATAACTTGCATAGCTGTGAACGGGGAACAAAGCTCTGACAATAATGAACACTGGTATTGTTCTCATTTTTATAAAACTTGCTGCAGTGTTTACTTTCAAGTTATCTGGTTTGATCCAGTTTTTAGTGTACGATTTTTGTGTTGCAGAAACTTGTTTTCATCTCTACCTATGTAGGAGAGTGCGTTCTAAAACCATAAGATGTCCGATAGACGGCGCTATGCGTCATTCTACTACTTATAAATAAGTTAGCAGTACTCTCTTAAGTTTCGGATCTATGAAATATTGTCTGCACCTTCATTTTTTTATTTATTTTGGCTTTTAGTAGGTTTAGTCGACCAAGCTATTGCTCAGCCACTTTTAAACTTTAGGTACCTATCCCCTTGATATAAGATCGAAAAGTGGTTAAGCAGTGTTGACTATAGGTACTATAAGATGTAATGTAATGTAAAATCTCTAAACGACATTGAAAACCTTATTAAAATCCGTTGCGTGATTGAGAAAAAAAGTCAAAGTCAAGTAAAAGTAAAAATATTTTTATTCAGGTTAGGCTTACGGGAAGCACTTATGAATGTCATAAAATTTACCACCTGTTCGGAAAAACCTCTGATGAGAAGATACTGGCCAGAAACTCAACGAGGTGATGAGGTCAGACAAGGGCTGATAGCGACTTTGTAATATACTAGTTAAAGATAATAAAATATAAAGAAGATGACAACGGATGGTTTAGTCTACCTGGTCCTGCTTCAGTTGATGGATCGACTTGAAATTTTATATGCAGATAAGCGAAGGCTCGTATTAACATACGGTAGAGCATCCTGAATTTCAATGCCGTGGGAAAGCGCCTGAGAAAATTTATGCTAATAAATCTCTGTCCCTAAATAGTATAAAACAAAGTCATCCGTTAGCGTTTCCCTGAGTATTTTCTGTTGAGTTGCAGCTACCAAATATTTATATATTTCATTTTGTTTTTTAATTATAAATTATAGAATATTTTTGATGGGAATTTTATAAATACCGTAAAATGGGGTGATTTTGGTAAAAAAACCACTTTGATGGTTTTGAAATCGTCATAAAATCAATGCAGTCGTTATAAGCGAGTTTTTGTCATACGAGAATAGATATCTAGACAACCCGTAAAGACATCAACTGGATTAAAAAAATAGGATTATAAATTATTAACGTGGCCTTTAATCTACTTTTTTAAAGTAGATCATGCATTTCAAAGCCGCCTCATTTGACTAACGTTTAACGTTTTAGGAAACGTTTTGGCACAATGTAACAAAACTGAGATAGGCGACACACCCACATCGACACAGACACAAAAGAAGGTTTTAAAACTCGAATTGGCTTTGATGAAGCTACCGTGCATTTTGTTGGGAGGAAATTTACTTTTGTACTAAGCATTTGGCAGTATTATGGATCACTCTTATAAAAGTAACAGAACAAAAATGTCCCTTACCTTAGCTTAAAAATATCTGTGGAGTGAAACTATTCGACATTTTCTACATTTAGCTTTACAAACAAGTCTTGTAAGCTCAGTGTATGTCACGTATCGGAAATAAACAAAATATCAGGAACTACCAATATCTATTCTCTTTGCGAGGGATAATAATCTCAAGGTTCACTGACCGGTTTCCGTTCAGTCACATTATTGAGTGTTTTTGTACAGTTAAGGTCATAAATATCTATACAGCTAAATAGCCAGATATTTGTAAACCCTAACGGTAATTCTCCGTCGCTTTCATCATTGCTCATTACCGTTCCCTACTTCATTGACGGATACCTTACGTTTAGCACCAATTTCTGCTAAAACTAGTATCAACTCCGAGCACGGCTTCTGTTCTTGCCTGATGTCCATCTTTGTAGACCTGTTTTCCAATAATTAATGAAGGAACGGTAATTAGCAACAGTGAAAATCCTGGAGAAATACCGCTAACCTTATTTTCTGAGTCATAGAGGTGTGTAGATTTTTTGGCATTTTGGCACGTATAAATACAAGTTTTTATGGCCTTAGCTGTACTTTAACAGCCATAATTAGGTTAGTAGAAGCAAGCCTTTGCTCAGCGATGTGACTTAGATTGTAGAGTAATGAGGTCCAGCCAAGTGCAAGTCGGACTCACTCAACGAAGGCTCCGAGCCACCAGAAATGATGTAATGTGTTACCAAAAACAACCTGTGAAAACAAACAGAAAAACCACCAAAACTAATTTATAACATTATCGGGACTTTAGCGTGATAAAAATATATTGTTGATTTACCTCGACGTTTCGGCCATGTTTCAATGGCCGTGGTCACGAGTAGACCCCCGATAATGTCCCCGTGGAGTCCCGATAATGTTATAAATATGTGTGAAGGTCGCGAAAGTTTAAAACAATTCACCAAAACTAAATTCACTTATGAGGGATTTGGGTACAGGACTGTGATTTTTGAATCTCACCGACTTAAGCTCGCCAAAATGGCCGTTTTTAATAGAAATGCGGCCATTTTAGTGAGCTTTAGTCACCTGGTGAGATTTAAAAATTGCATTTGAATCTCACCGGGTAACTAAAGCTCACCAAAATAGCCGTTTTTCATAGAGATTCGGCCATTTTGGTGAGCACTAGTCA
Organism: Ditula angustiorana; assembly: GCA_963691745.1. Taxonomy (NCBI): domain Eukaryota; kingdom Metazoa; phylum Arthropoda; class Insecta; order Lepidoptera; family Tortricidae; genus Ditula; species Ditula angustiorana. The sequence continues at coordinate 6,072,643 of OY829483.1, forward strand.
CCTGGTGAAATTCAAAAATTGCACCCCAGGATCTGCGTGGGTTGTTTAATTCAGTGGGTGGGTGGAGCGTGACCATTCTGTAAACAATACTAATATATGTATATTCTGTGGTTCAGGTAAGTTAAAAAAAGTTTAAACACAATCAAAGAAGTCAATTTCGCCAAAGCATTATATTAAGTGCTTCTGCTGGGGAATCCTTATCGTATTAAAAACTTATACTTTAGCGGAGAGGCGAGTTATAAAGGGATAACATTTCATAAAGTCCCATTATCTGAATAGGCTTTTAAGGCTAATGATAGACTCCATTAAATTCGAACCGAACGACTTAATACCCTCTTGACGCGATCGTTGGGCGGAAATTATTTCACGTTATTGTAGATTGTGTTTTTAAACGTGCATTTTCGGATGGATGTATTACATAATTATGGGGCATTATTTCTTTTCAATACGAATTGTGATTGTGGCTTACACCAAAAATAACCTTAAACATTCAAATTTTAAATTATAACGTAACATATTGTGTTTTACGTCATTATTTTATTTACAACAGTATACTAAATACTCTATTCTACTGATACTAACACACTGTTAAACACAGAGTAGAATTGGTGGTTAAAATTGTCAGCGTATTGAATTTTGGTCTGCTATATTTTGCTGTCTATATTGTTAGAACTAACTTCATAAGAAATATAATCACTATGTACTAAGCGAATACCTAGAAATAGTTATAAAAAGATTTCCATTATATACTCCTCTTTCTCGAACTAAACCAACAATACAAGGAAGGTGCACTTCCTACATAATTAGTAATTAAGTAAGTTTATATCGCACCAACCTAGCAAAAGACTTATTATTCACGCACCATAATCCCAAAATTTCAAAATTTGAAATCTGTCGTGATTGGCGCCGCTAGCGAGTTATATAAAATCAATTAAATTTTTCCAGACACTGCTCACCCTAATGACCTCACGGCTCTAGCGTTGCGTATACATCCTGTATACATTCAATATACCTAGTCAGATTGGGTATTGACATGGAGTAACGAAGAGATTAGGTCAGCCGCAAGAGCTGCGTATCATAAAAGGCTATTTAAAAAAAAGAAAAATTATACATCCCCATCACGGCATAATTCTTGAATGCGATTTTTGCATTTTTTTGTAAAATCGCTGTTAAATTTAACTTAAAAATTTACGTGTCGTGTTCCTTTAACCATATTTGACGTCACACATTATTAACTATAATTGACAGCTAACCACGAAATGCAATGTTTGTTAACTTTATTTAAAAACGACTATATATCTATAATGCGTAATGCGTAGCGTAAATGCAAGCATCATCAATAAGCAGGTACACCGTTTTTTTATCAGATCTAACTTGCCCAAACAAGATAAAAAAGGGATTGGTACTAGGGCGTAGATATCCGTTGAGTATTGAGGCTAATTTAGACTCACTCAATTGCTTTTTCAGCGTGAATGAAGGTCGGGAAAGGTAGGAAGGAAAATTAATATTACAGGAAAAAAGAATCAATGTTTTTGAAAAGCATAGTTTTGAGGAATTTGAAAGATCCTTAATAATTAATATACATGCAAGCTCAGTTTAGCTAAAAAATTTTTCTTCATTCACAGGCTGCTTCGCTAAATGCATAACATATGTGTATACTAACTATGTAAATATTATATTTCGGAATTGAAATTATATTTTGACGACCTGTATGGCACAGTGGCACATGTAACTGCTTACTGTGCAAGAGGTCCCGGGTTCAAATCCTGGTATGGGCAAAAATTTGTGTGATGAACACGAATGTTTGTACCTGAGTCATGGATGTTATTTGTATTTAAGTATGTTTTTATTTATCTATATAAGTATGTATATCCGTTGTCTAGTAGCCATAGTACAAGCTTTGCTTAGTTTGGGACTAGATCAATTGGTGTAAATTGTCCCAACATATTTATTTATTTATTTTATTTATTTATTTATTTATATCAAATATATGTATTTCGCATAAAAATGTGGTAAGTTATTCACTTTAATTCGTTTCACACATTTTGCCCGCATCTGACCATGTAAAAATAAAATACATTTTTTTTTATGAAACAGGAAAGCAAACAAGATAGTGGGTCACCTAATGATGAGTGATCACCACCACCTATAGACACCCGCAACACCAAAGAGATTGCAGATGTGTTGCCAACCCAGAGGGCTAAGAAGGAATACCTCTTGTGCCAGTAATTACACCGGCTGACTTGCTCTCCATGCCGGAACACAACAGTGCAAGCACTGTTGCTTAGCTAAAGCTTAAATAAGCTGCAGTTAAAAAGCACAAAAAAAAAAACCAGCAAATTGGCAAGGTCACAAAAACACTCGATGCGGAATCTAACTCACTTGTATTTTTTTGCGAGACGTTCAATAAATAAAGAATTTGAGTATTTTTCTACTGTTTATTTTAATTGTGAAAATCGTAAGTCTGCGGCAGACCTGTGGCAGCAAAGGTTAAGTGACCACCATTGGCCGTCTACGATCTCATTAGGTTCGGTATCTCGAATATTTTCCTCGTAGAAATGACCCTTGCCAGCAATTGAAAAATGGCGTATGTACCTCACAATTTCCATTGCTCATGTGACTTTTCATATTGACATAGTAGGAAAGAATGGCCATTAAAATTATTTAAGTACCTACTTGGTTAGTCAAGAATAAAGTATAAAGTTGGAACATTGCTCGTTCACGATGTTTATGTTACGTTACGACTTACGACATTTCACTTTATGGGAAGTTAAAACATGTGGGTATAGCTAGCAATAATTGTCAACGCGAAAGATCTGAAAGAATCTTCTACATTGAAATAAAACTCTTAAACAGTTTATATCGCATGTATTAATCTACGCCAATTTTACAAAAAGAGACGACTACATACTCTACACCTTTCTTCAGTTGATACCCTGTACACAATCAATAGAAAAAATGGTTATCTTTGGTGTACATTGAAGTAGTATAAAAAAAGTCTTTCTTATTAATTTGCAGGTTTTGCTACCTTGACCCACATCAAAAGTCATCATTTTTAAAAGTTTGTGTGTGTGTGTACACTTGACGTGTAGTTAGGCTATATCCATGCTTTAGTTCTTCATCCAAGTTTATAATACAAATCATTTTTCGCGGCTCGTATTAAGATCTAAACAATAATATCGCGGGTGTTACGGTACAAGCGGCGCGTCATGCAGCGTTGTGAAGAGTCGTTTATCAGGGGCCGGTCGAGTAGCGGCAGTAATTAAACGTGCCCTACACACACAGTAGCTTCATTTGTCCAACTAAGAGATAATATTTTTACCTAAATTACTTATTTTAATCTTATTATTAATATTACTTTAATCTTTCTTTCTATTGGCGTAGGTCGGCTCGCATGATCAACGACATTTATTTTACCACTAAACACGCTGTACGGAACAGAAACGTTGTCACACGTACGTACACTACCGGTGGCGCAACTCATTTAGTCGCTTGTGTAAGTGATGATAATGATGATAATGATTTATTTGTTTGTGAAACACAGGTGAGTTACATAAAGGTCTTATTCTATTACAGTTTCTCTGTGATCTGCCTTTCGGCGTACAAACATTTCACTTAGATCTAAACTATTATCTTCTATTAACTAGGAACATGCAAACAAGGACAGATAAAATTAAATTTACAAAAAGAGACACATAAAAGCTGTTAGTATGCATATGTACATAATAGACGGGATTTGAGCTTTATTTTACGTAAGTAATTAATTAATTTGCTATTTTTCAACGAAACAAAATTCGCCGTCTATAAATACGGACCATCGCCATGTTGATATTGCTATCTACTCTTACCTTAATTCGGCGTCGGCTCTCCCAACCACCGTACAAAGCTCGCTCCTGAAAGGTGACGTACTTTTTATACTGAGGACCTTATCTAGTGAAAACATAAATGTCGTTGATCTGGATGGACTGACGTCTTGGTTAAAGTTGGTGGATTGGCTTTTGGAGACCTTAACTTGGTCCACTTCCTTAGTAGTCAACATGCCTGGGTTGGAATTATAATATTAATGATGTAAACTTGGAAGGCAAACAAGCAAGTGGGCAAGTGATGGTAAGTGATCGCCACCGCCTGTAGGCACCCGCAACACCCAGGAGATTTTTTTTACAGGACAGGAGGCAAACGAGCAGGTGCAATGTGAAACCAGAGGGCTAAATTGAAATACCTCTTGTGTCAGTAATTTCACCAGCTGTCTTGCTCTCCACGCCAGAACACAACAGTGCAAGCACTGCTGCTTAGCGGCAGGATTAGCGAGCAAGATGGTGGTAGCGATCCGGTTGGACCTTGCACAGGGTCCTACTACCTGCCGAATCTCACCAACTATTGACTAAAAGAAACAATATAATATTGAGGAACTTTTATATTTTTGAAGACTTATAAAGAGAGGCTGGCGGGCATGAGCCGGCCAGATATATTTATAGAAACAGTCATGACACGAGCGTCTACGTGAATACAGCAAATATTTCCCAATCTTTTAAATGAAATTGTGAAATTGACCTATTTAATAGTACATTGTATAGCGGCTCACAAAATACATATTCTTTGCAAATTTCTCATAAGTGTATGGTATGCCCCATTTCCAATATATTAGAAAAATATGGCTCTGATATTACGAACAGACAGGACGGCACGAAATATGCTTTCGGAACACTGAAACGTGCATTTTCATTTGGTGTTGGAAGTTTGAGACGTCCGTTTGTCCCATGTGTTATGCGGGTAAACGTCACCAAACACGCTGTTCTAGACAAGTTAAATGAAATGAATAGGACAGGAATGAAGTCGTGCGAGACTGTGGAGTATCTGCCAGATAACCGATTAGGTGTCGGCCGATACTCGATTCTAGTTTTGTGCTTCACTTAACTCTACTCTGACTGACCGATTAGTCAAGTTGATATAAACCTCAGAGGTTTCTAAAATGCCTAAAATATCTATACACCTCTAAGATACTGACAATATGGTCATTCTTTCTATATTATTGGCCACATGACTGTATAGATATGAATGTCCTTGCCTGTAAAGTCAACCAAGCAATTACTTGATCACTGCTAGATCGTATTACGAAGTGATAAGCTTCAAAAGTAGTATTGTTATTTCTTGGTCAACTATACATGCAGTGGCCTTCCTCTGTGAGTCATACCTAAAACGCTGTCATTAATGCGTATCGCTTACATGTGATTTTACGCCGCTGACAAATACAAGCTTTATTGAAACACTATCATAGTTCAACCTGTTCACAGAAGGTGGGTAAAAATAGCCTTGCAAAATTTCCTGACAAACTAACAGGTTGAAGTTAAAAGCATGTTAATAGAATATTTTTTTACTGCAGTCAACGGTTACAAATATCCAGTTCACTTTTATTCAATAGAACACAGAACTTGAAAAAACATCCCGTTTCATCGAGTATTTAATCTGCACTCAGCAGAATGGTAAGTTGGGTGTATATGTTCATTAGGGACAGCAATTCTTAGGGCACTCAACTGCTAAGTTTATTGAAATTTAAGCCAAGTTGTCTAGACGTCTCTGTGGCTGTTTTAAGACCAGGATTGTACCGCCTAATGAACTCACGAGATGAAATTCGCTTCAAAAAAGGTAAATATTTGAATGAGCCATTGTCATCTAATTAACTAGAACTTGGACGAGAAAGTCGTGAAGAGGATTTTCAAATGATTAATATGTGATTATTACTCATTTATTTTCGTCACACGACCGGATAACCTTGATTGGGTCCGTCATAGTGTAGTACTTGTGTATTTAATCTGTGCCTGGACTACGAAGCTAAAGGTTGCGGGTTCGAACGCCACTAGGCCCAGTCATTTTCTATGGTGACTAATATGACTGTAAATGTTAAAGGTTTTCGTGTCATGGATGTTGTACGTTCATATTTATCTACATATATAAGTATATACAATCGTTGATCAGTACCCAAAATACAAGCAGCTCTAGCTCGTTAGTTTTGAGATCAGAAAGTGCCGTTTAATTGTATGCCTAAGTTGATATATTAAGAAATAATAAAAATCTTAAAAGCAGTTAAGTCTTTAGGCATTAAAATGATGGTACAACACTGAGGTGGAAAATAACTGTATTGCCTTTAAGACATTTCATCATAATTTCTATATCTTAATAGGTGCACAATGAAACTCAATATCGGCAACCAACTGCGAACCCTTTAAGCAACTTTGAAGTAGCTCTATAGCCGTCACAGAAGTAAGTAAGGCTCAAACATTCCAACTATTCACTTTTCGGAGTGCACTTAAGCTGAAAGCGATGAAAGCTTATCCAATTTCTTTGAGTTATTTGACACAACGATTCATTTTCAAAGTGACAATTTATGGCGGTTACATCTTAATCATTGACTTAGGTGTCTTTTTTAGCTGACCAAAATAGTGGCTAACTTTGCAACTGTATGTTATGCAAATTTAGTACAGGTGGAAGAAATATTCAAACTACAACTAAATATTCCTTTAAGTAAAGTTAGCAAGACAGCCGGTGTAATTACTGGCACAAAAGGTATTCCATCTTAGCCCTCTGGGTTGGCAACGCATCTGCAATCTCTTCGATGTTGTGGGTGTCTATAGGCGGTGGTGTACACTTACCATCAGGTGACCCACTTGCTTGTTTGTCTTTCTATTTCATAAAAAAAGCTATTTCAAACATTTTAGGGGGTTCCCTTTCATGTCCAATTGTTTTTTTCCAAGGCAATCAAGTATTGAGTAAGTCTGTTCTATCACCACTGCGGCTAGCCTACACGTTTATACATTTTGTCATACTCTTCAAAATTACTTACTGGACCGATAATTTTTCAATGTAGCGTTGCGTTTGACTGCAGACGCCAGAAACATATATGTTGGTGCCAGATTTAGAAGGGCTGATGAAAAAACTGTGCAGGCAATGCTGCATCTTTTCGTTTTTCCCAATTATTTAAATAAAATTATAAAATGTATTCTTTACACATTATTAATCTGGTGTATTTATATGTAGGTAATGCAATTTTTTTTTAGATGAGATCCCTAATTTTGCTTCTAAGCGAAAATATGAAATCATTAGTTTTCTGCTTAGAAACACATTTAAGGCACGGCCACACTGGTTGCGTATGCAGCACGTAGAGTTATGTTACGCATGCGTAAGCGGCTCCTCGATGCACTCTTCGTAGGCCTCCTGTGAGGCTCGGCCATTACGTTACTTTGAGGAGATTCATATGTAAATTTTAGATTCGTTAGCAAGGTTCATTAGCTTTCAAATTCATATATCAATTGTAACTAAACAATTATAATGCATCTATTCTAATTTAAAAATCTTCATAACTGGTAAATGTACTTACTGTCTATCAATGCCCGTAAAACCCATTGACCATTTAGCAACGGGAAAACTGGCGCAGAATTTAACCGGTTCAAAGGGGCGTGCACTCACTGCAACGCAAAGATAAGGGTGTGATGCATTAGGCGGATTCCCCACAAAATAAACATTGCTATCTGAGGCCCGCCCATCGCCGACGGCCTGACAAATGATGAAGGTTTGGACTCCGAGTTATTGGTTGAAGTATTTCTTTTAGACAGAGGCAAGTGTGGTTTTGGTTTTCACTGAATTTTTTTAGCTTTGGACTTTTGACTTGGTTGTTGTTATTGATGTTTTTGGCAGACGTTGAAGATTTTTACATATTAAGAGATTTTGATTGAGAGATCTTTGCGAAGGTTATCGTCTTCCTATATAATAATGACGCAATTATGTTGGCTGGGTTGATTTGCTTCAAATCAGTCTTTTCAATTTCAAACATGTCGTTTCAATGCTAACTAACGTCTATTGTCCGTATTCTATGCTCAAGAGCACGTGAAGGAACACTGTTTTCATGAAAACGGCACTGATCTCGAAGAGTAGCAATTATGTTATTGGAGATAATAAAAACGCCGCGATTATTTTGAAGCATGCTAACCCACTATATGATTATAACTGCCTGTAGTTTGTAATTTGACCAACTGCAGTCACCTATCACTAAACATTCCAGAATAAAAGCCAAAATAGAGGAACCTTTTGAAAACAAATACCTTTCAAAATGTTAAACAAAGTGCGTGTGGTGTGAGGCATAAAGCTGAACGTCTCGTCACACAATATCCGAGTAACGCAACACTTTAGCCGCGGGCTAACTCGTTTAAGTAGAGCATTAACCAGTACAAAGTTATCTTTGGCATCGATCATTCACAAAGCGATGTGGCCCTTTGAAGCCGTGTCCTGCGGCCGTTGGCCTGTGTACACTGACACGATCACACAGTTCTCACAACTTGGTATGAAAGTCTTGGAGGAAATCGATGAAAACCGCTCCAAGATATCCGCACCACAAGCTAGATATGGACATTTTTTTTTATATAAGTATAGGTAAGCCCCTTTGGCATGTAGTAATAGACGAAACTGATATGGAATTTACGTCATTTTTCGAATATGGAGCGTCAATTTGTCTAACGGATACGTTACTAAATACTAAATCAAAAGGGGTTTTAGGTCCTTAAGTATTTTACCTGTACCTGTAGTTTTTTAAATGTGTCATTTGAGTAAGGCTTTTATAATATTTAACGTATTTTCTCCTATACTCTGCATAGTTAAAGTAAGTGCAAGATTCAAAGGGTAAATACAAAAACTTTCTCAACTTAAAAAGTAATGTATTATGACTTATGACAGTTGCACAAGTAGGAAAAAGTGACACACACAATGACATTAACCTCTTTTGAATGACGGATCACACCAAGTCAAGCTCGCTTTAGTATGAATTGCGTTACTTGGAACTTTGTTCAATCGACGTCAAAAAGATATTTACGCTTTTTCACTTTAATAAGGTGAAAAGTGTAAAAATCTCTTTGACCTTGACTGTACAAGATTCCAAAGTAACGCGAAAATTCATACTTTTTCACTTCATTGCAAAGACTTTTCTGCTTAGACTATTCGATGATTCAATAGTTAATTATAACTCAATTATTAGATTTATGCGTTCTCCGGATTTCCAAATTGACATATATTTTGCACTTGAGTATTGGCTATAACACTTAATTATTTTGTTGACAATATGTAGTTATAAAATTGAAATGTTTATTTACAATTGGTACAATTACGCAATTGGTACAATTGGCACTACCAAATGACACCTCTCACCATGCTGCAATTGCAACTGTACCCAAAACCAACCAGTCAGCTGCAGTCGGGACAAAATCTTCACATTACCTGAACTAAGAGGTGCAAGCAATGGTGCAAGGCGGGTTCCGGGTGTAATTATTTACACAAAACGCTGCCTAATTGCATGCCCTGTCGGCGACACTTTCTCGCTCATGACGGGCCCTCCACTTGCAGTGTGGCCACAAACAGAAGAGTCAAGCGATTTGAAATCAGCCGCGTTTTTTAGTAAGCGCATAAGCATCGAGTTTAACATCGAGACATCGTCTTGTCTCGTTCATTCGTGCTACTACCCAAGAGCAAGACAGAGTGCTACTCCGGTGTCGAGTTCGTCGCCGTTGCACTTAGAGAATCACAACGGCTCATACCCCTAAATGGCTTAAATCAGGGATGGCGAAACAATGGCATGCGTGCACGTGGAACGTAACAGAAAATTGGGATGGTACTTTCCTTCAGATGAGCTGTCAAAAAAAGTGATAACGCACACCATGACAAAATTGGCGCATAGGCCAAAAAAAGGTTCGCCTTCCCTTCCTGGCTTAGATGTAAACAGCTGTATGTTCTACCGTTACGGTCAACTGCCATTTCCTTGGTGTTGTGGATGTCTACGAGCGGTGTTGATAATGCACTTGTCACCAGGTGAACCACTTGCTCTAAGAAGGCAAACCCCTTCCTAGAGCTTCCTAGACTAAAAAAAACTGGCAACGGCGCAGCAATTTTTAAGCCTAAACTTATTGAATGGATAGTTTTTGTTACTTTTGCGCATTACATCACTGCAATTATAGCTAAGGTGAGCAACCGATCTAAGGAACTGTTCAAGTGCTGATTTAAAATGGGATTAGTAAAGTTCTAGCATTTAATTGAACAGTTACTTAAATTAAAATAGCCTTCGGCTTTTTTTCTATATTGAGCCCTGATTTTTTACTCGTTTGTTTGCGACACCTGATAGCGATAGGCAGTTGTTTTTCTCACGTGATTAATTAACTATTAACTGCCCAGTTGAAATTAATGACATCCACGCTACACAAAACAGCAAGATAATAAATGAAAATAAGGTAACCGTACGGTCAACCTCAGAAGTAGCTGAACATTTTAGTACCTTGTCGCTGTCAGTAATGTGACACATTCGAGCAACTCTCATTTCATTCGTTACTACGACAAGGTTCTTAAGTGTCTAGTTACTTCTGAGCCTGACTGTACTAGTGCCTGGCAAGCGTAGGGTATTGTTTTTATCTACACACATATCATAATTGTTAAATAACGCGTTCAAAAACCATAGAAAATGACCAGCATTATTACAACCAATGTTATTATAAGAATTTTCTTGTCTGTGGTAGTAGGTAAATTTGTTCTTTATTGGGTAGTATCTCTTAGTAGTCTGTGTTTATTGGTGATCACATTACCGATATCTCGTGACGTTATGAATTTAAATTTGGAACAGCTGTCAAAATTCAAGTTGGTCTCTATTCTAGTATCCACAGATATTAAAACAGTTATCGATACGAAACGTCAACTCAGTATGATTTTTTAATTTAAACGCACGACATTTGATCTCGAGTGACATGACAATAAGGACTTCATTCTTTTGTCTATGATTTAAAAAAAAGTTCGTCTTGACGGATAGATCGAATTGCCGCCATACTTGTTTGTTGGTTTTTTGCTGTTACGGTTTTTTGCAGTTATGATATGTGTGTAGATAAAGTAATGTATGCAACTGTATATAATTAGGCCTTAAAACACTCGTGTGATACTATTATGAAACTCGCTGACGCTCGTTTCATAAAACCACACTCGTGTTTTAAGGCCTCTCATTATATAGCAGTTGCATAAAATACTATTACTGGGTTGACATTATGTTTATTATTGTTATTACTCTTATGTTTTTGTATCTTTTCCTTAATTGTTGGATCACTGTAACCTGTTACCTTGATGAATTATTTGATTAAGTTAATTTCTTCTCAATATAAGAAATAATAATGTACCTAAAGAGTTCTTCCTCCATAATATTTAAGATAGAATTGTCCATGTCTTATCTTAATAGTAACGAACTAATTATAACAATAGTTTGTCTTCGTCCAACTGGAACAAATTACCTTATGTTACTCCGCGAAATCATTCCGCGTTTAGTAGCAAGGTAATGTTCAAGTTTGTTAAAATGGACCTCCGCAAAGTAACGCCTGAATCTATTAATTGTTTGTCTTCGTTTCTAACATAATATGAACCAAGTTCAAGGTAGATAATATTTATATTGGTGACAATACTTCATACTTATGCGTGTACTACTGCAGATTTTAATGTAATATTAGCATGCCTTGTCTAATGAATCAAATGTTACATGGAATTGCAAGTGTTTATATGAAACCTATATGAAAAATGAAAATATACAATTATATCAACTTGTCGCACTTGCAACGTTCGCTGTATTCCGGGTACCACAGGCAGAAGCCTATGCTAGCTTTTATTGCTCACATAAAGCATTATATCCTTTCTACCCAGTTAACGCGTGCGAAAGGGACGGATGCTTTTAATATGTGCGCGATAAACGCTACTGCGCTAGTTTAACAAGTATTGCGAAACCCCGAACCGCTCCTCTTTTGTACCAGTACGTTTAAGTTTATAGGACATTATGTTACACCCAGCGGTACAACTGAGCGCGACAATTTCGCGATAGTTTCGACATTCGCATACTTCAACTAACATGTCACACTTGATAAAATGACATTTACATTTCACTTACGATCTAGGCACCTACTACTACGAATCCTTGTTCAACTTCAAAGTGAAAGTGGTTAGGGGTTTGGACGGATGTGTTCCGAAAAGGATGTTTATTGTTTAAGCAAATGAATAAAGTCATAATCATAATAGAAGCGACAGTTTATCCCAACGCGGTTTTTCTTTGATGTTGACATAGTAGAAGATGAAGTGACTCTTCTTATACTCGTATTCATAAATGTTTAGCAAACTTTTTAACATTTTTCATTCGAAAACAAACCTCACAAAGACGGATCAAGACGAAAATGACAAAAAAAATCGTAATGGGGAAAATTTATTCTATGCTACCTCCTCCCTACCCTACCTTAGGGTAGGGTTTTGCGAACATCACCAACCGACTAGTCCTCAATGCGAATTTATTTCCTGTGACCCCTTTGGAGGCTCTTTCCGTTCTAAAGTCTTCCAGTATGCGACATCCAGTTTAGATAGTATAATAATACATATACTTATCTTATTAACGTGTACCGTGAAAAAAGTTTTATTTTACGCTTTTCAAAGAGCGCTCGCGAGCGAACACAAAAAAGTAACAAGTGAAAGAAGTTTGTAAACAAAGAAAAACCACCGAGTAATGCTGAGAGAATACGAAATTTCCTACGCAATTTCTTACAAAGTGTGTTTTTGTGTGAAAAATAAGAAATTTAAAATTTCGTGTTTTGTAACTTACGCACGTTTTGACAAGAAAGTTCAGTGACAGCTTACTTCTTGTTTTTAAATTCGGTGTACTCTGCAAGCGATGTGTATTTTTTGCTAACGAGACAACGGGGCATTCTGGGCCTAATTGTAACAAGCTGAGCTTAATAACCCGGTCAAGTGCGAGCATTCCCTTGCTTTCTTCAGAGCACAGATCTTTACGACGCGAACATAATGCTCAAGGAGTTTAGTGCTTACCTCTAGTCGATTTTTAGTAGTTTGTCTTAGGTCTGTACAGATCATAATAATATGGCATTTATATTATGGATTTTTATAGTTACTTTCTGGACATTTATTTATTCCAAATTCAAAATCACCAGACTTTACTGGACGTTTAGAATACTTTTTCAAGAAAAAGAACCAACTGCCTGCTTTTCACTGATCATCAAGACTCCTTCCGTAAGGATTTTAGCTATGATCGAAAGATCAATAACACGCTTTTTGGTAACATTTTCCTGAATACAAAATAAAAATCTAATTTTTTTTTATCAAAATTACAATTTTACCAGCAGGGATATTTAATTATAGTCCACAAACTTTTTTGTATTATTATTTCACCTTACATGTTTATTTTCCTTTGAAAATAAAACGTGAAGTGAAGTGGCTTAACCGCCCTTATAAGGCCACATGTCGCTGAGACAATAATGAAATAAAATACCTATTATAACACATTTTGATGGGACAAAAAACATTTTAAATAGTTAATAATCTCGAGGACCAAGTAACATAGAGTCACCCATCTATCTTATTTAATGCAGTTATTTAACAAAATAACCTCTGAAAATGCTGAAATTGGTTCACAGGCGAGGTTTCAACCTTAAAATAGGTAACAGGCTACCCCTCCGTTACGTTGCGTTAGTAGTTTAAGACATAAGGAACGTGATCATCTGAAATCTGGTTCCCTATGACGCTGCCTTATCTAAGACAACGAAGTTCGTCCGCGCCCGCGTCTTGTTTAATCACAACTTCTTTCATTCCTCGTAAGGAGTAAACAGTGCCACGTTGCGGTGGTCACTTCCACTTGGTACCTAATGAAATGAAATGAAATGAAATAAAATGAAATGAATGAAATGAAATGAAATGAAAATTATTTAATCCAGAACAATTAGTTCCATATTAGTAACATAATTCTTAATAAAATAAAATAAAATACAATACCTAATTACATATAAACAGCCCAAGAACTCGCTTTGTTGCTAAGGTCATGGAGACGGAGAAAGTGGCAAGCTTAGCGGTAAGCGCTTCGATAGTTACTTACATGATGTATGCTAGTAGCCTCGACCGTCTCAAATTTAAGTCATCTTGCCTCTAGTAACCACCTAGTACCATCAGGTAGAGTGACCTTAAAGAAATGCGCCTCTTTTATTAAAATGTAGTAGGATAGCGCTGGCTTGAAAGACAAGCAAAAAAACTTACTCTGGGTAACTACACTAAATTGAAGTGACATACTTACTCTATATTGACGTCGGTGAGGCACGAGTAGAAACGCTTGAATGGTATGAGATGGTATTGGCGATTGAAAAATTTTGACATGTGCTTTCGCTACCTTACGTCTACTGTTCCTGTCGTCGCGTCTAATAGCGTCGATAATGCTGCCGCTAACTATCGTGACTGTACTCTATACTCTTGTAAGAAACGACTGTTCGCTGAGAGGGAGCTGTCACTTTGTATAGACATTTTCGTGAACTTTTGCAACCAAATTTAAAAAAAAAACAAGATGTAATAAACACAAAGATAGCTAGAGTTACCTTGACGGTTTATTAAACTGGTTAATCATAACCGTTTCGCATTAATGTTTTGTTAAACATTGTACAAAAACCATCAACTCTAATTGCCCCTTCTGACAACGAAAGGCCCCAAGGGAGCGTATCATCGCGTGGGTCCCCGCACTCGTATATTGCGACAAGGACGTCGTAACTCTCTGTGATGGATTAGCGCTTTTCCGGCTTTTCAACGGACCCCGAAATGGCTGGGCTCCTGACTCCCTTATGTCCCGATCAACATTAGGGTGATTGCAACTTGTTTCGCTGCGCCGTTACAGTTGTATTGCGAGTGAACGGCGAAGGTTTCTTGCAAGGAGTTTCTAATACTCCGGCTTCCATCCAAGTAATCCACGGAACTTTAATTGTTTTTTTGGAAATCATATCTCTTCTGTTCATAGTTGAACAGTCCTAAGACACATTTTGTCTATGCAGGGCGTTAAGCATGGTTGAGCTATGTAATTGTTTTATTAACACAATATCATCATTGTCTAACGCTGTTATAATTACATAATTAAACAGTTATATTGAATCATATCTACTTGGAATACAATAATAGGGATCATCGTTATACATATATACTAACTACTACTCTTGCAAGATAAGATCTGCGTTACCCCTTCAGAACTAGCAACTTCTTTAAACTTGACTGCTGTCAGAAGGTTATTGCACTGCGGTTTTCAAATCCCCCATAAAAACGAGTGGTCACACAAGATTATCAACTTTCTTTGTTCATCCATATGCCGTTTAGTTATCTAGTGTCCCTGTTACAGGATATATTCGTATCTCCATCAGATGGCAGTCGATGATGTGACCTGCAAATTCTGGAACTATAGACAAAAGCGTACCCTAAATTACAAAAACAAAACAAAGCGCTAAAGAACGACGATGACGACAGTTCAGTTATTTTTAGCTATATTTTTAACCGGCTTCAAAAAAAAGGAGAAGTTTCTCAATTCTGCGGGATCTTTTTTTAGTTAGGTAATTTTTCAAAACCTTAACTAATCAGCTAACTTGTCTTAAATAAACAATTGAATAATCGTTAGCCGAATAAACATCCGCTTAACTTAAAATCAAAGGGAAAAGTTGGAGATAAAAATTAAAAATAACCCCGGAAATTAAAGGAAAATCTTGTAAAACCCCACATTGCGTCAAGCGAACTTTAATTCGCGTCTATAAATTAGCAATATTGTTAAAAATTTAATCAGACTCAGCACAGAGGGCAAAGTTTCGAAACGGCGTAAATGAAATTACGCCCCTGTCTTATCTTTCCGAAGTTTTCCTTTGGACGGAATTTAATATAGCCCTAGGAAGTTGTTATCTGAGGACCCTGGGGTTAGGTGCGAATTAATTACCGCTTTGAGATACATATGCAGTTATTATCAATTGGCGATGGGAAATCGAAGGGGTAATTTCATTGATGGGTAATTGGGCGTACTTAGCTGTTATTAAGGTAGTTTTGAATATAAATGTACGTTTCAATCAATTTAACGTTTCAGTATCTACGAAAAGACGCTTACAACGACTAGCATGGTAAATATTATCTTGCTTCTTCAGCTCAATGCGTCTCTCTTCTTGAAATGAGCTGCACTTTAATACGAATGAATATTAAAAACAAACCTAAAAAGCACATAAAATAGCTGGAAACAGATATATTTATACGTACAAAATCGAATATTTTGGTCTTCCTCGTAGTAAAGGATATATTGATGCTAAAATAAACTTTAGAAATATATTTTAAATTAATTATTCGTGTTAATGACTAGTAACATTTATTTCAAAAACACAACAGATTTGTCGCTTGTTACTGCAATATTTATTAATGCCAATCACACTTGTCCGAGGTACTGCCTTGACAGTAAACAGTCTATGTCCTGAGAACTAGCATGCCTGTAGTTCGGTTCGCCTTTGCCGATTACGCCATGCCAGTCGTACACGACTGAGTTAGGAACGAATTAGAGAAGTCTATTAGTTCTATTACTGTCCTGCAGGTAGTCGAAACGTGTGACCGCCTAATGTGTGGTACTGTCATCTCCGAATGGCCAAGCGGCTTCAATACGAGTCAGTGCAATTTTTGTTATAATTCTCGACTCGCCTGCACCTACATCATAAACTGTGGTCAAAATCTGTGCCTAGCGCGTAACTCTGCACCATTCGCCTTTTTTAGACATTATGTAAAAAGATTTAAGAGTTACATGCAAATGACATGCGAGCTTTTTACGTGATGGGTAAGGCAAGTATATAGTAAAATTTAAAAAAAATATATTGACTCGAATGCGAGCCGCTCGTATATAATACCAATACGCATTATGCAGTTATATTTTGCGTATGTAGTATTGCATCTCTTTGCCTTGTAATGTGTGAAAAGGAGAGATGCTTCATGCTCATAATAAACGCTAGTATGGCGGGGGAACTGCTGGTTGATTTATGGTTGGTCTCCTAATTTTGTAATTTATTTTTGCTCGTTTAATTTAGTCGCAAGTTTAGGCAGATTAGGCGTGTTTTATGAATTTGTTTTATAATGGGAGATAAATTACAAGAAGCTTAAACAGTTTATGTTTAATTAACGGTTTTAAACGTTACTTTGCACGGTCCAGATAAATTAATTGGAACAAATTACCTTACTGCTCAAATCTGTGTATGTGTATTTGTATAACGCCTGCGCCATACAGACGCATAACGTCAATGCCATATACGACCTTTTAATCGTTTAAAATCATTAATACCAACCTACAATTATGCACTCTTAAAATTGACTTCATTGTCTACAATGCTTTAGCGGCGCCTCTTGAACCTGACTTCAAGAGACAATAACACACTAACACATCACTACGCTGGCAACATCCCAGCCTAGAACAACGACATCGAAATGAGAAAACTATAGAACTGTGTACAACGCAGTGGCAGACTAGCCAACCATATAGTCTATTTGGTAGACTATGTCGGATAGCCTGAATAAAATTGTATGTGCCAATTGTCAAGTAAACAGCTCTGCGTTTTGTACGTTTTACATTGGAGTCATATTTATTTTTTATACAACTTAGGAAGGCAAACAAGCAAGTGGGTCACCTGATGGTAAGTGATCACCACCGCCTATAGACACCTGCAACAACAAAGAGAGTGCAGATGCGTTGCCAACCCAGAGTGCTAAGATGGAATTCCTATTGTGCCAGTAATAACACCGGTTGTCTTGCTCTCCACGCCGGAACACAACAGTGCAAGCACTGCTGCTTAGCGGCAGGATTAGCAAGCAAGATGGTAGCGATCCGGACGATCCTACCACCCGCCCCCCGCTATTTTAGTTCTGCTATCCGACGCCTGTGTCGCTGCTAGTTAGAAAACTTAGAAGCACTTTATTCACTTACGATAAGATTCAAAGTTGAACCAATGGCTAAATATTGAAAGCCCCTCTTCACCTGCTTCACCCTGTCGCAAAGTGGTGACGCTAGGCTTGTAACAATCCGAACAAGTAAGCAAATCTATTGTCTTCTTATGTCGATGTACAACGTATTTAAATGCGTGAGCCAGCAATTCACCACCACGCCCAGTCGGCGGCTGTGACTTGCACGTGAATGGGGAAATGTAAATTTTGTAAGTCATGGTTCATGTCCACTTTAACTTTGTGTCGACCGCGAACAGGGGTGCAATTTTTGAATCTCACCAGGTGACCAAAGCTCACCAAAATGGCCGAATCTCTTTTAAAAACTACTCCACGAAACTAACTCTATTATTCGTCTCTTTTTATTGCAAGTACATAAAACGTGAAAATAATTGATTACAGGACAAAACAGATAAGTAAATGCGAATGTATACCAATGAAGAGATCTTGAATTAATAGCAATAAAAACCCAAGGACAAGATTATATTAACACAGTTTAATAGGTGCATGTGAAATTGAACTATGTAATTGTAATTAAACTTATTTTTTGCTATTGAATTTCTTAGGTTAATTACCTGACTTCCACAAAATGACACCTTACTGAATAAATTGTCACGACGTTCATTATCCATAGTAAATTAAGTAACAAAATTAATTAGCATATCTACTAGATAAATACTTATAAGAGGGCTGGTTTCCAACTTACGAGGTCAATAACACTAACTTTACTGGGCTATAAAAGAAAAAATCATCCAAGAAAATTTCTGGTCGGAATAACGGCGGGAAATGTTCCGTTTCCGGCGAAGCACCGGGTGGTCCGCACGGAACATTGCGCGAATGCTTACACTTGTTCCAATCTGCCGGAATAATCAGCCGTTTCTGCCCTAGAGTTTCTGGGGTATCGATGCTGTAATCGATTTCTTTATTACACGAATACATAGTTAATCGCAAGTTCACGGGGCCATTTCGAAGGCGTTTATTGGGCTAGCATTCGATAGCATTCGCCGTTTTTTGACTTTTATCACGATAGTTTTTTTTTAAAGGGAGGAAAAGCATGCCAATCAACTGATGAGAAGAGATTACCGCCATTATAGTTACCAGCGATCCAAAAAGAATCGCTGGCCCGTTTAGCTGGGCTTTAAGTGGCCTGCTGGGCCTCTGAATTTCTCCCTCATCGTATGAAAAGCAGTAATAAGCTACTACTTCAAGCTGGTATTCTATGAAAGCCTGGGACTACCCCAGTTGGGCCTATTCTTACTGCAAACAGCAACTGTCTTCTAGAGTGAAGCTCTATTACTATTAATAAGCAACGTAAAACATGCCGGTTCATTTATTAGAGGCCTATCACTGATAGATTATTATCTTGAGAATACAATACTGATTGACCATTATGTTATGATTAGTTGCTGACATTAGCTTTCTTTGACTGTATGAAAAAATAAAATATGCATTTTGTTAAAAAATACCAATATTCGCATCTGTTTTCTTCTGATAAGATCTCTTTTTTTTTCAGTGTTTTTTTATTTAGTTCATTTAAGTCCAGTCTATATAATATATATTTTTTAAAGCGTTTCGTTCTACAACACATTTATTTGACACATAGGCCAGAATAACAATTTCAGATAAACCTAAAAACTTAACAAAAGAAAGGAAAAATTGTGGTTGGACAACATCAAAAAAGGCCGTAGCACAGCACGCTACAAGAGGAGTCACAGCGCTGATGTTCAGCTGTGGCCCTCTTTGAGTGATTTTTGATAAAATATAATATAAGAACATAATACCAAGTATGTTCGTTTCTAGTTGTGTGCTATACTTAGTTGCAAATATAAACCTCGTTAAGCCGTCTATGAAGGCATTTTTCGTTGTGAGTTGATCTCCCAGAGACAGCTTCTTACAAAATTACTTAGAATTTCAACGTGTAATGGTCCACGGACGCGGACGGTAATTTTACAAATTACTATTACAGAGTCTCGTAGGCAAATTAACTTGGGAAAATCGACACTTAGAGCACTTATGGAAATTGTATAGGGATCTCATATCATAACACTTTCGCGTTTTCGTCCGAGGAACACGTTTCTCTATCTCGCAAAAAAAAGTGTCACCGTCCATGAAACCTTAAAGAGAATCCCAAATTTTTATTTATTTTGACGAAGTTTGCCGTAGAAATGCGGATGATTTTTTTAATCCCTAGGACTTCACAGGTTTATGGCCTTTTTCTGTCTCTCTTTATGTTGTCTGTGTATGTGTTTGGCAGCATAATGTCCAGACGAAAATACATATTTCAATGCGGTTCTTTTATTTGAAAGCTTATTTTTATTAGCTTTTAATTGTAACATGTTAATTGTATGTTAGTGTGAAATCTTCCAAATCGATTTTAATCCACTTCCAATAGTCGAACTGACTTGAAATTTGGAATGAGTATGAACATTATTAAGTACCTACGTTGACAAAACACTTCTAAGTATTATTTATTTTGTGACAAAATAATATTCTAGGCTGTATTATTTAAGCCATATTTCATTAAATAAATTGCTTTAGCTGCCTTTAAGCTTAATAGATGACAAGAAGCAAATAGTATGTTAACTTTTTAACTGCCGCTGTCTGCTATTTAAGGCAGAATATCCAGCTCATTTTGCCGCTGTCTTAGAATTATAACAAATGTCACCTAGTTTTTGTTTAGGTGGCGATACAGACATGACCAATGAATGTCTCGGCAGTTAAAGGGTTGTGTTGCGTTGAAATTCAATGTCGTGTAAACCTTCCAAGGTTAAGAGAGCTTGTGTCAAGCGGTGGAACGTACAGTAACCGGCAGGAAATATTACACATCGAATAGTCTGACGACCTGTATGGCACAGTGGCACATGTGTTTGCTTACTGTGCAAGAGGTCCCGGGTTCAAATCCTGGTATGGGCAAATATTTGTGTGACGAATACGAATGTTTGTACCTGAGTCATGGATGTTATTTGTATTTAAGTATGTATTTATCTATATAAGTATGTTTAACCGTTGTCTAGCATCCATAATACAAGCTTTGCTTAGTTTGGGACTAGGTCAATTGGTGTAAATTGTCCCAAGATATTTATTTACTATTAAAGTTTCGGATTTGTATTTACTCACCCGAGTGCGACAGAGACGACGCTTTACGAAGCCGAACTAGCCAATGTACAATATTTACTGCCGGGTACTGTACATAAGCTCCAATAATCGGTTAAGTACTTAAAAGTATCGATACGATAGCCTTACGATATTCAGGGACGTCACGTCCTGGTAGCCAGCATACCGTTGTTGCAACGTCACTAGCTAATTCCAGGCTCGTGATTGAAGCCAGATACCGAGATTGCTTGCCAAATACCTGCCATTCCGAGCGGATTTTGATTGGTTGCTCAACAATGAATGGTTGATGTTTGATTAAAAAAAAACCAAAGTAGAAAATAAAGCTAAGTTTGAGTTACCCAGTAAGACGCTGTATCAGTTTTAACAATTATTTTATAATTGAGTCAGTGAGAATGGGTGAAAATCTCAGTGGTAGCAGAAGATGTTTCTCCTGTGGTCAAAATTTAAGGACTTGGGTACAGACAATGTTTTATTTGAAAAGGCCAAAACTACCCAAGGCACCATACATGAAATGTTGACTTGACCAAGAGATATTGGACTGCATTATCTGTATTCACAAGCGTTTTTGGAGCTAATGAAGTATAGGAGTACAGGAAGTACTAAACGCTAAATGATAGTGACATCTGAGGCGTGTGTGGTGCGTAATAGAATCACAGGTAGGTACTGACTACATTACATATTAAACATTATACTATATTGAGTCTTGTGTTTTTGTATACAGCTGTTGCAGCGTGCGTAAACTCTAATGAGCCGTTTTAATTTTAAATGCTTCAATTGACGATGTGGGCCTTATGAGACAATTTTTTATAATGCAGTTTTGTGCTATTTGGGGTGTAGAACCTTAGGGAAGACATTTGCGAATCTAATTCTGTTTTTAACTCGAATCTATCTTGATGATTTTAAACAGGTAATTCATTGTAGAATGCTAAAGGTATGGGTATAACAGTGCGACTAGATTAATAAATGCCACTCTAATGACTGACTAGACTTAATTGTAACCAAATATACGGATGTAGGTCAGCTTTTAAACATGACTATAACCAAGTTATTCAGGTTAGCTCTTCTACATTGCAAAACCAGTACAAATTGCTGATTCTCATTGAAATAATTTTTAATCTATTTTCATTTAACATGTGTAACAAAAACGACGATATTTATTTTTACATATCTCAACTGATAGAATAATTGAGCTCATTATTAAATAAAGTAATACTGAAGTAATTTTAACGAAGCTCAGATTTAAGTATTTTGCCGGCATGAAATATCGGGTTCAGCGAAATGATTCTATGCCTATCTTTAATGAGTGGAAACGATGGAAATTATAGTAGCAACGTCCTGGAAAAAGCAATTATGCCGCAATTGAAAATTTATAATAATATTTGCCATTCCTGTGAATTGGTATCATAAAAGCTTTTATCTTTAAATAAGTGCTGCCTAGAAAAACGCTAATCGGTACCTGTGCGACCAATGCATAGAAATTAGTAGTGGAACTATTAAATTAAATCCTAAAAATGCCTATTAATACAATAACAATGGTAAATCCGGCCTTCAAACGGAATCTACACTATTCTACACTAATATAATAAAGAGGCAAACTATCTTTTTTCGCTTGTTTTTTTTGTATGTAGGGGGTAATCTCTGGAAGTACTGAAACGATTCAAACAACTTTTTTACTAATAGAAAGCTACACTATCCCCGACGGACAGTGTTGCATATATCGTAGAACACAAGTCACATTTAATAAGAAGTAATATACCAAATATAAATTTATTTATATATAGTATTAAGTAACCACGAGAGACACCTGTTTTTGTTAAAATAAAATTGAGAAGTTCTTCCTTCAGTTTCTTGGAGTCTGCAATTAAAATAAGTAAATTATTATAACGTAAGTATCTTATAAGCAATTTCATTACAGTCGTGCCCTTGGATATAACACATGATACTCAGAGCAGAAACTTATGGAGCGTCGAATAAGCAACGCGACCGAAGTGTCAAAGCGAGTATCACGAAGTTATATTACCGAGCGAAGTGATTAATAAGGGCCCCTACCAATATCTTAGACGGTTGATTAAATTCCACAGAGTTTCCAAATGTCGTAAAGTTTATATCGATTAGAGTGTATAATTTCATTGCCGACTTTGGTGCCCTATGGGCCGGAGTTAACTTAAGCACGGCCTCACACTAGCATTAAATTTAACCCCTTGTTTTCGCTGGAAAGGTCGACACGTGCTTGGGGGATAATACGAATTCGTTGAACTGATGTTACACGGTTTAAGTATTTGTTAGACCCGTAAACTTATACAGACGTCCTGCTTTTGCAAGTGAGTAAGTGATGTTAGTACTTAATATGGCAGTTGTACCAGAGAGAAAGAGAAACCTTTCTTAAAGAACAGACACAAGTAAGGTCATTTTATTTTGGTATGAGCTTTCATCTTTACTTAAATGGTAAACGCAATAACAATGACATTTCACATTTCTTCGCACCTTTTAACACGTCAAATAAATTTTTATTCATCAATGCGACAGTTTAAACTAAGTTTATAATTAAACCTTAGCAATTAAAATAGTGATAACGAAACTAAACTATATTGGCATCACTGAATTTATTCACGTTTCTCTTTTAGACGAAACAAATTCAAATCGAATGAAAAAAAGCCAATACAAATCGAATGGAAAGCCAGTGAGATGCGGGAGCCAATTAATTATCGCAGCCGTTTGCGCGACGATACGAAATAATCTATTTCGAAATACAAGTCAGGCCGGCAAAGGTCAATGGTCGATCATTAAAAATTACTTAATAGATATATGCGGTGCCTTATACAAAATACACTGGTATATATTATTCCACTAGAAAGCCTCCCCTTTACATTTGAACGGCGGTTAAGATGCTCTTCTGGTCTTACCCGTAACGTAAATTTTGTTACATAAGTTAAACGTGAGACGATTTGTCGGATAATAAGTTAACCTAACTATGAAGGCAGTAGGTTGCGTTGTCTACACTTGACCATGGCCCATGCTAGAGACCAAAATGGTGAAAGAAATGAAACACATTTTTTTCAGAAACAAGTCCCTTTCACTGTTTCACGGTAAAATTCACACAATAAGCTAAATTACGTAATTTACTAAATTAACAGCAAATTCGTTACTCATATATTTGTTAACGTTAATTCTTTTCTTTGCTTGATTACAGAGCTATTCTGTGACTTTGGGTGGAATTTTCATATTAATTTTGTGATAAACTTTTGAACAATAGGTCCCAAATTCTTTGTACGTTATGAGAGCGGGATAACAAAAGTAACGATACAAATAACAAATGGCGGCGGTCCCTAGTCCACTCTACTGTGTCCGGATGAGTTAGGGCTGCGACAAACATGACTTTAATACTATGGAAATATCTGCATGGAAAAAAATACGCTCATCAAAAGAATTTCGAACAGAGCACGGCCTTTGGGCCCGTTGCTGAAACGAAACTCTACTATCTTTTCTATTCAAGCACTAAGTACTTTTAATATAGTCGACTAAGTATTTCCTTTCCCACTTTTCGATAGTATTACAAGGGGATAACTTTCAAAAGTGGCTAAGCAATAACTTGGTCGACTCTATATACTGGACTAATGTGGTTTGAGAAACGGCAAACAACTTGAGCATTGACCTTGACTGCGCAATAGCTGTGTCCAGTATAAATGTGTATGCGCACATACCCCCTCCACTCGATTTATGCTCACGTTGTTTGCCTGCAACTATAGCTCGTATGCACTAACGTTTATTGACCTTGACTTGACATGAGAATACTCTTTTTACCTGATGGTCGCCAGAAAGGAAGGTTATGTTTTTTAGTAGGTAAGTATCTTTTGATGTCGTATAAAGTAGATAATTGAAATTAAATTAAACTTTCGATTCCAAGCGATTCCTTATGCAGCTCGCACATGGATGTGTTACGGCTTACATTCTGACAACCCTGCGCAGGATAGCCCGGGATACACAAACAATTTATCCCGAACGAGGGACTTGTTTTTGCCATTAACCTAATGTGTAAATAAATGTGTGCAATAATTAAACGCAGAATAGAGTGACGCGAAACTAATTGCTTTTATACCCTTCTCATCTTTTTTATGAACCTGTGTTGTAACGTGTTATTGCGAGATTTTTTTTATTATTGCATCAAAGATTAGCTTTTGACTACGGCTTTTTCCGCAGCGCTGTTATTATCTGTTATCTTTATTAGTAGTGTTTCTAGTAAGTCCATCCGAGGATTTTAGTAAAATAAATAAATAGAAGTATTGTTGTTATATTATAAGTATATTTGGTGTGCAAAAATGCTGTGTACAATTGTAATTGTCTTGTACAAGTTTCAATGTTCTGCTGTTGTATGTTCTGATTTTGCTATGCTGTGTTTATACAATAAAATAGTACTTAATAACTAAGATAAAATAAAATAAATAAATAATTTTAATCATAGTGTCACGGAAAGAAAGATTTTTTTAATTTTACTGGCTTTTACTTCTTTTGTTTCGGCCCTTTTCATTCTTGGAATATTACAACTCTTTTTTATATTTCTTTATATTGTAAAAAACAAAATCGCTATCTGCCTGTGTGTCCTCATATTTTCGACCGCTTACGCCATCTAAACCACGCTACTAATCTTGATATGAGTTCCACTGTTTTTTTTTTATCCAACATAGGACGGCAAACAAGCAAGTGGGTCACCTGATGGTAAGTGATCACCACCGCCTATAGACACCTGCGACAACAAAGAGAGTGCAGATGCGTTGCCAACCCAGAGGGCTAAGATGGAATACCTCTTGTGCCAGTAATTACACCGGCTGTCTTGCTCTCCACGCCGGAACACAACAGTGCAAGCACTGTTGCTTAGCGGCAGGATTAGCGAGCAAGATGGTGGTAGCTATCCGGACGGACCTTGCACAAGGTCCTACCACCCGCACTGTAATTTTGAGGATTTTTTACAGAAGATTTTTATGTGCAATAAATTGTAGTAGTAGTAGTCAGGACAGGTCGCTAGGAAATATTATATTCAAGTATTTATAGGAATCTCTAATGTATGTTACCATTTACAACCTTACTTCCGTTTGGATCTGAATTATGTACTTCGAAATATAAAGTATACGCAAACAGCCATTTCTTTGTTATTACAATAATTTATTTTAATGCCGCCATTCTATGATGCGCACTTTTTTATCATATTTACCTAATTCTGTGGGGTGAGGGCGCCTGAATTATGATTGTAATCTGTTCCGTAATATGGTGCTGCCGCCCCTTTGCGATGATCGAGGTGTCCTCACCCAGTTAATGGTGAGCAACAACTGCGTACAACCATTCGTTCAAGTAGCTAACAGTCGTCTTGTCTGAGATCCCCTCGATGCCTTGTATAGAGGCGAAACGCTCGTAGATCGTGTAGTTTAAATGTACCACTATACAGTGGTTTAGGTGAGTCTGTGGGATGTATGTTGTTTAAGGTGGAAGCGGAGGAAGGTGGGTTTTTCATTAAAAATATATATGTCGCACAGACGCTGGTGGTTTGCACATGCGCAGCACTGGTTTCGCGGAGTATTCAGATAATTTGTGTTAGTTTGTTTAACTGCATGATAATTGAGAAGAGAGTCTACCATTTGACGTCTGTAACTTTAAATATTATAAAGGACAACAATGACCATTTGTTTGTTATACTTCGATTTTTAAACACCCATAGATAAAAATCCAACCTATAGCAATAATAAACTGGAATAATAATTTTCTATTAGGCAATATTACGTCATATTTAAGCATAACAAAAAGCCCATTTGTAATTTAAATAGGATATCTACTCAAAAAAGGTTATTTACTGTATCATTATTGACCTCAAAGCTTTGCTTATCTATCAAGATATAAAAACAAATATATTCTTCGTTATATTTACTTTGTAAGGTAAAAAGTCCCCGTAAAGTCGAACAACAAAAGACTACCTATGGCAACCCGGAGATCCTTTAAAAGGATTTGTTGCCAGGAAGAAAATCTTGAATTAGGCCGTTGTATTTGTAGGTACGAATACAAAATCCTTTCATGGGGTCTTAATGGTATGAAAAGTTGTTATCGGAATTACTCTAGAGCGAGGATATTTTTCGATTTCAGTTTGGTATTGTGATTTGTTAGATAGAATATTTTTTGAATGAAGTTTTGCCCTCTGTATTTCGCCTTATTTTGACATTGAGAACCCCAACTTGAGTAATAGAATAGAATATAGCCCATAAATATATAAATACCTTAAAGACTGACATAAATATTTATTATATGTATAGTTGAAAACTAGCACGGGAAATCTGTAACGTAAGCACTTTTGCGGTATCAGTTGACCGGCCACGGAGCCGTCGGAATGCGACGCCTTTCGGCCAAAACTCTTCTCTTGTGAAGGTCGACAGCTGGTCAGTCGGAACTCTTACCCCAAATGAAATAAAATTCACATCATGGCCGGTTCCTGTATTCAAATAACCATACGTCGTAATCGCGGGTGCAATTACGATTTGGCAGTACTGAAAGATTATATTTTCAGTACTATCAAATCATAAATGCACCCGCGATGACGATGTATGCAAATAACGGATCACTTTACCTACCAGCCGTCAAATTTTGACAGATTTCCCATGGACATGTGTCAAAATTTAACTGTTGGAAAGGTAGGTAAGTAAAATATCAAAACATACAAATTTAGTTTACAAGCTTACTGATAGCATATTAAAAAATCATGCCTATTGAAGTTTATGGGATGGAAGACATTATTTCCGTTGATATGGAGAGCGCTGGGTACACAATAGTCCTAATCGTTCCTAGTATGAAGGTCTATTCACTTCTTTAACATCAGTGAGTCCTACCTGTCCGCCTTCAACTTTAGTTTGCCGTTCTAGCAAGCCATGACTTAGCGTGGTGACACAGCCTTGGCAAACATGCACATATTTCAGATGTTGACTGTAGAACGTAGCTTACGTCTATTGATCAAATTACAATGTTTGATAAAGTACCAGTTATAAAAATAACTGGGATTCGGTAGATTTGTTTGTTCACTTAACCCTCAGCAGCCAACCTACCACAGTAAACCAGATCTTACACATAAATGCCGCGACACCAATAAGTAACAGTTGTCGAGTCTCCTCTTAAACTCGAGGTGTTATCTTAGGATAGAAGAACCTAGCTCACGCGTGCCACTTAAACTTTCTTTCGTTAAATCACGATTCACAGTGGAAGTACCGTCGGCAGCAGATTAAATAAATGAAAGAAATAAACTATATATATACTAGGGCAATTTACACTAAATAATTAATAGATTCAGGTGTTACTTTGCGGAGGGCTATATAAACAAATTGGAACATTTTTCTTGCTGGTACTCCGCAAAACCCATTGTTATGTTATGCGGAGTAGCAATTTGTGACAATTTACGCCAATTGACTTTCCTCGTATCTTCCTTCACTGCTTCAGCTGTTGATTGTAGTACGAAACATGCAACAAGGTACACTTTTACGATTTCCGTAGCATCAACTGGTTCTATTTTGTATCGCGTATGATATTTTTGTATCGTAACTGCGTAGTTGTGAAAAGTTCACGCTCGCTGAGCGCATTTGATGAGGTCCGAGCAATTTTTGTAACAGCCGGAATAAAGTCGCCTTGTGCAAAGTGTTTATTATATTTTCTTCCTTTCCTTGCAATACTAGAATATTCTTTGTGATAAAACTGGCATGAGATATTTTCTCTTTAGTTTAAAAAGTTTCAAATGAGTACTAAAAAAATGAGATTTTGCTGTGACTACTACTTCATAAATATGTATAACACTTGGTTTATGAACTATATCATTTAAACCGTACTGAGGCCCATGTGGTACGAGCGAAAGGCTGGCAATGGATCCTCTTGGAATCGCTTCCCATCAGGTGACCCGTATGCTTGTTTGTCTTCCTATTCTATAAAAAACTGAGTTTTTTAAATCTATCACTTTTAATATAGCAAAACAAGCGAAACATAACAAAAAAATACGTGCCTAACGTGTATTAAACGTGAAAACCGAATGAAATAAATTTACATCAAAAAAACTACTGTTTTGTGCAAAATAACAGATTCATAACTTGCCGCAAAGGTGACGTATTATCAGTCAATGAACTTACAAAATTTCTCTTAAATGAAAATCTCCCCCATCTCGAGATGATCTTGACAAACAAGACAAACGTCCGCCTTGCTTTGCTCAAATACCAAACGGCATTTTGAAGTACACTTCGTCCTCCGCCCTCTAATAGAGGATCGTTATTACGGGGTACCCACCGACCCTTAAAGGTGAGGCTACACTAAGCCGCTGCGAAATGTGTGACACATCAGAAAACTACCAAAACTGACATCTGAAGGCGCAATAATTAGTACCCTCGCCATGACAAAGAACGACAGTACTATCATTCTTATTTTTAATACTTACTAATGCAGGTATTTGAATTAATGAGATATGAGACATAAACGGCATAACCATGAGGACATCGGTGACATCAAATAGTCAGCGCCATTGGAGCAATTTCACCAACAAACTTCTATATTGTGTTTCTAGTTCAAGCGTACGTGTATTACTTAGCATTTGAGTGGCTTAGTACCTATATTAAGGCGCATCCTCACTTACACTAGCGATTATGATCGCATCGGTAATTGCAACGAATATACGATATGGCGTAAAGATACAAGTGTAGACGTGGCTGTAGTATAGATCAATGGAAATTTGCAAGCGTTTAAATCCAGCAATAACGCCGTCTTTTTGTCTCAACCAATCAAAGACAGTGATATGATTGGTCTCATTGGTTGAAACGCAAAGATGGCGTCAACCGCGATAAATTGCTGCGTTTTATTACATACTATTGCATTGTAAATCCACCTTTAGAAGTCTACTCAACGTCTGCGTCTATATGTAATTTGATGCCAGTTTCACGTGTAATACTTGGGACCAAAATAAACATCTAATCATCCAATGCATCTGATCGCAACTTTTGAGAACGACAATAACGTGAGGCATTTCTAAATTAGTGGTTATATATATCGTAGCTGGTTATAGTCAAAACTGCTGTGTCAATCGTTGAAAATCTTCTGTATAGTCATATTGTCAACATCGCTGATACGCCTTTAGCGCATCTACGCCTTTTCAGTACTTTCAGCTGATCCCGCCGACACAATTTTGCAGTCATTTGAAAGCACTGTATTTACGACAGCCGAAAAAAAATCTCGCTCCAAAAGAACAGCAGCGAATGCGTCATGAAGTCATGCTCAGTGCCACGAACCCGCTAGGTGGGTTCACTGTTCGTTAAGGGTTTTCGCTACAAAGCGGAAAGCCGCTGCTACGAGCGGCGAGCGTAGCACGCAGCACTACGTGGCAGTTAATGTGTTAAGGTTTCGTTCGTCTCGTCGCATCGCAAACCGCGGCCCAGTGTAGCCTCGCCTACAGGGGAGGGCTCTTCACGCATAAAGCTATAGAAACATTGCTGCGTGCCCTAGATCTAGTTTTCCCCATTTGTGTTGACTGTTTACCTGCAGCGCTAACGACGTTCGCTGAATATTTAAGTATAATGATGTCTTTGTTAGTTTCCTGTGATTATCACATTTAGAAGATAAGGTTTTTTCACGAATTTTAAGGAAAATTTTGATATTAACATTATAGGTAAGCAAAATGTTTATCAAATCTAAGCATTTATCAGTACCTACATTACCTAGGTGTTTCATTCCATAACAACTGTACTTTCTGCTTCTATGCAATGGAAGTTCTGAACTAACGCAATCTTTTAACTTTTTCTATTTCACGGTAAAGGAACCAAATTAGCGCATTGCAAAATGACACATAATCCATTTAAATGCGGTCAAACTCATTAAGTTAAGATAAAAATCATATATTTCTGCTGACGCTGTCTGCTTGGTTCTTTGCGCATTTTAAACCAGCAAAGCTCATGGAAATGGTTTTCCAACGGTTAATTGCATTCTGAAATCGCATTTGTGTCACATTACATATCAGGAGGTTCCAGGCGTCATGCATATTCTAGCGAGTTGCATTATTCTTGCAAATCCTCGCCCGTTGCAAATTGTAACGGAATGAGTATATGGTATTAACTACGGAGCAGATAGGCAGCTAGGCTTGTTCGTCCATGTTTGATCCATGTTGGCGAATGATAAAATTCTGTGGGTGTGGAGTTTCGTTGGTTGTGGTAAGCCCATGGTAAGCCTGGGTTTATGAGACAGCGCGGTGTTTATTGGTGATATATTGAAAATGAAATGCAAATGGGATTCTGTGACAATACGAGTACCTACTTGGCACAATTGCATATTAATCGTAAGCTTGTAAGTAACTATATACAAAAATAAACATTCCCTATCCCATTTTTCCCATTTTTTTCAATCTAATTCTGATGCTGAGTTGAACAACAACAACAAATACTCTTTATTGATTAACACAAGTAAACAAAATAAAAAAAAAACACGCAGGGAAATTTTACATGGGAGTCAACAGGCTGTTTATGAAGAATTGAGGGAAATCCCCGAATATTATAGTTATATATGTGTAACTATTTTTAAATAGTAATGTTTGTTCATGAATATACCCCTCTCGATAAAAGCACTGTGTGTTTTACTAAGCCGGCTTTTAATTTAAAGTTATTTAAATTAAAACTTATCCTGCACCTTCCTCTCCTGCCTTTGCACGTTTAGCAATTTGTCAATAACAGCAAAAACTACATGAAACTTATTTCAAAGCTTCATGGTGAGGTTAAAGCCAATTCAAATTTTCGATAGACATGACAGAAACCAATTTTCGAACCCGAAACCGATCGGCGGTGCAAACTATCCATTGTCTGACATGACACAGGAGACACGACTGACAATTACGACAATCCGGTTTAAAGTTAAAGTCAAAATATCTTTATTCAGATTAGGCTTACAAAAAACACTTATAAATGTAAAAATCCGGTTTGGAAATAAGTTCTGAAGGGAAGATGACGACAAGAACTCATGAGTTGCTAAGTATTCAAAAAATAACAAACTAACAATGTTCCTTTTTACGTTTGATAAAGGGTTTAACACATGAGATATACACTATTTGGAACCAAGGGTAAACAGAGCTAGTGGGGATCATTTCCAAACATACCTCTGTCCATGATATATATTTTTTGTTGATCTTGGTGGTTCTACACCCGTAAGTAAATAAAAAAATAAAATTAATAATAGTAATTCATTTTCAGATAATTTAGCATATTTTAACATTAAAACAGTTGGATCTCTTGCAATATGAAAAGTTGATCATAATAATAAGGTATTTTATCACCTCAGTCATAGTTGCAGGTTAAAACCCCCTTCTGAATACCTGTAAAATTTAACCAGAAAATTAAGTCTAAGTATTATGGGTCAACAAATATACATTCACGTTCACGACATCAAATATTGCTTTCACCGACCATATTAGATATTGTTTCCTATTAAACACATTATCCAGGAATAGAGACTTTTTTCGTAAATCGTTTAGAAATATTTTTAGCACACTATCGTCATTTCCGGCTCAGTGGTTTGTCACGATGTATCTTTGAAAGGTGTTTTGTGTACTTGTCGATGAAGTTTTCTTTTATCTTTTTACTTACGTACATATCAGTTTTAGTGCGTACCCATATTCTTATCTGATTTTGATCTTCTGGGCCCGTTCACACAGTGGATTTATCTATCAGGACTATCTATCACACATAATATTACGCCAAAATAGAGTAAGTATCTTAGCACTCATATTCTATACATTTTTGTAAGTATATATTTTTGACCATGAGTGGCCAAATAAAAAGCATGTATCATAGATTTGTTATTTATAACTCATGTATATATTTATAAATTTGGAAGTGAACATTTTTCTTTTTTGTTAAAAATAACTTAACTTCTTGGTGGTGCATCAAGATGAAAGATGCACAAAATTTTAATTTGGACTTTCAATAATACAACTGTGAAAACCGCATCCAATTTTGTGCAGTAGTTTTTGCTAGATGCTTGTACACACATCCAGATAGACGAACAAATTTCTAAAGATAAGCGTTTTGGATTGGAAATTTTAAATTAATAATGGCACTTTAATAATTTATTCCTTATTACTTTAAACCGCGTGTAAGCTAGAAGAACAATGGGATAACATACTCGTAATTCATAATGAGCAAATAATTATCTTAAGACAATTTACACTTTTTTTTAAATATTTTCTGTTGAACGAAGGAAATGAGGAAAAGCTACCGCATTCACAACTGTATACCCTAGACGAGATCTGTTTCACATAAATTTTATCAAAATAATATATCAGAGCAGGGATGTCCAGTCTGGGGCAAAGTTCCAACAAAAATAACAACTTCATCTCATTTGAATGGGATGTAAAGCCAAACGGTTTGCATTATTCATATAATGTGATAAACGCAGCATGCGTGTGTGCTATTCTTTTTATCAACGGACATGCAGCATAGAAACATAACTCAAGTAATAAAAATCATGGCGTTCGAGGACTGAAATTCTATTTCGAAAGCTGCGTACAAAGATAAAATCTGGTTAGAATTACTAAGGCATGAAAACTCTGCTTTATGGTAATATTGAAAAGGGCACAGTGTTAAACCAATTAATTCTTAGTATTATACATTATTTAGTTATTACGGATCGTAAATGTGTTAATAATTATGAATAGCATTTTGATTGGATTTCTTTGGTTTAAGAAATATTTTCTTTCTGTGTAGCAAGCCTTTCTTTGTTTTGCAATTTTTTGCATCTTTGGCTCCCGCAAAATAAAATGGTCTTAAATACAATAAAAATATTAGGTATATTATAAATTTACATTCACAAGCCTCAAAACGTGTTTAGCACCATCAAGATGTTTTTTCAACAAAAGTAACAAAACGCAGTTATGTCTTAAAAGAAGCATGGGCTGTGTTTTGTAAAACAATTTTGTAATTAATTTTACCAATCTTAAGTGATTTTTATTTCTTCCAGAAACTCATATTTTCTGGTATTGAAAAGGCAAACATAATAACGGGCTGAAAGGCTAGTTAAAAATAAAGCAGAATATGCTGCCAGAATCCTTGAGTTATTTCTGCTGCAATAAAGTTTCAGAGAGGAATAATTGCCAACTTTACCAGAAAAAAATGTAAGCTTTAACAACACTTGCAAGTGCAAAGTGGCCAGTATTACCAGTAGTTGGTCATTATGGAATAAATTTTATGCAATTTACTACAAACTACGAAGCATATTAATTAGTTCAATGAATAGTTTCCAAATACAACTGCAAAATACGAAACAATAGGAGTCCAAATTGATTTACATTTCTGTCGGTGAATACTTAGGTCGGTATATACTTTGCAATGTAATCGTGCCTCTTGATTAGCGTCAATTGTTTGCCGGAAACATAAATCAAAGATTTAAGAATACACATTTGTTCATGAATTGATATCTAATTTTAATCCCCTTTTATTATCAGAGGGGGCTTGTGCACCACAACTGAACAGTTGCATGATATGCCATTATAATTATTTGTGCTACTAGTATGTACTACCTACATAACTATGTACAGACTAGATTCAAATAGTAATTTTTCTATATACTTTTACATTAAATCATCATTCCTCGTAATTTCGAAGTTGAAAGTGGAACTATTTTATTATTATTTAATTGATTTAAAATTACATAAAAATTTTTTTGGTTTAGTTGCCTAAGTGCTAGGTTTCTAAAGTTCAAAGTGCATGATATTTAATTAGGATTATTGCAAGTGTTTCAGAAAGTTATAATCAATAGTTTAGTTCCAAATCTCCTTGAAACATGTACAATTGTGGATTGTCAGTTCAATTTGAGTATTTGGAGACTATCCAAATGGACAGGCCTCTATGACCGGTAAAACAGACTATTGTCCAACTACGGCTTTGCGGCTGCACTTAACATGCGTTTAAGTTTGCATATAGACTAGCTGGTGAACTACAACAATCGTGTTGTTCTCTACCACTCCAACCATATCGTTGGAAAATCGATGTCAAAATCCAAAACAAGGAAATGATAAATTTGTTTTCCGATTAAAAACAATTACTAAATATTAAAGGCTCTTCTATCTAATGACTTTGTACAGCATTTTTCGCAGAAAAAGAATTACCAGATGGTCATAAAGCTTTGCAACCGAACTCAAGTTCCGGTTTCATACGATGTTAGTATGGAACTAAAACTTGAGTTCGGTTTCAGATTACCACCATTTGAGTTAGCCTGCTATATAGGTCGATTCATAAGAGATACCGTTAAAAATGTATGAAACTTTCATAAATTACATAGACAGTCGTTGGCAGCTCTTGTGAAATGACGTATACTACCTATTCTGAGGTTATTATACGTTTAGTAACCAAAAGGTTTGTTGTAAACCTACAATCACCTCACTCGAAACAAAACACAATCTATAATGTATAATTACCATGAAAAATTCAAAAAAGGAATCTTCGATTACAAACAAAGCGTTGACTCACAGGGGAAGTTAAAAATCAATTAAATTGTCGGTAAGAGCATGTGACGTAATTACTGGCTGCCCGGGCTGCTCCACGCCTCTTCCGTGTCTTGCCTCGTAATGGGATACTCGCGTTTGAGGTTCGGCCCTACCTTTATTTATGTACCCGTGTCTTCGAAACTGTACGTAATACGGCGGGAAGATAGGTCACTATTTAAAGTTTTATTTATTTATTAGCTTTTCCTTGCAACTTCGTCCACGTAAATTACATACTTACCTTTTAACCCTCTTAATGGTGAAACATCCGAAAATCCTTTCATAGTGCGGCTCTACACCCTCTAAGAAATCCATTTTCTGAATTTCAAGTCTCTATGTAAAATAGGGTTTAGATTGTGCGTGGTTTGTCTGACAGTCACGGTAGCTTTTTATAATTATGTACAGTCAAACAATTTGATTTATAGGCCACTTTCAGAGGGGTTCCACTCCGCACTGTACCTATAGGTAAGCTCGGTCGCCTTGCCAACAGAGTAGGCAAATCGTAGTAGGTTGTCGGCTGGCCGCGCGCCCGCTCGTTCTCGTTGTGTCAATGTAATTGAAAACGAACGCAGCGCAACCCTAACGTGGGAAACTAGAAAGTTTGATTCAAACTTGCCTCAAGTGGGTATACTTGCCAATGCAAATTGACTGCAAACCTTCACTTTTGATACATCAAACTTGTTGCAAGATAGATTCTAGTTTAAAGTGCTATCTGGAATTTTAATTTTACTCGTGCGATGCCGGGCGGATCGCTAGCGAATGATAATCTACTATTAAAAAATCTAACGTAAGTAAAATGATTGCTGTGTTTCGTTATTTAAGAATGGAAGTTGAATTTATTTCGAACGAAACTGTAAATCAGAATACAGAACAAATAAAATATTCAACACTTAACAACGCTGTCCGGCAAATTTAATAACAAGTCCTGGGAATTGTTAAAATAATTACGGTTATTCATATGTAGGTACGTAAATAATTACATTATACATAGTTACAGACTAGACGTGAATTTCAAAGAATTCAGGCACTAAAACCGGTAAGAACAAATGAAATTGCTAAACAAAATCTTTTAAGGTATGAGTGTTATTTCAGCTCGTCTATCTCTCACTGTGTAATCCATCTCTAATATGAATGATAAAATTTAGATTAACCCTTAGTGCATCTCGTTTTTATGACATTGGTTAGACAGAGCCGAAATATGCTATCTTTCTTTCATTAACGTTAGGACTGCTACTGAGTGCTGGCCAATTTTAATAAAGGGAGCGAAAGCGAGAAAAAATTAATCGATTGTGTTCTTTGAATACATTATTCGCTGTCACATGTCATAACCACAGAAGATATACGTATGTATGTAAAACTCCTTATTGGGCATAATAATTAACATAACAAATTTACAAGAAAAATAAATTACATTTACAAAGGCGAACTTTAACCCTTTAACCCTTTATGTAATAGTACAGTCAAAGAATTTAATTCCCTACCCATTTCGTTGAAATGTCGTCTTACATTCGCAATGCATTAAGGTCGATATGTCAAACTAACGTCTTGCTCTATAGCTCTTATGGTGGCAGTTTGCTAAATGCTATTGAACCTTAGGTGGGTTGGAAATTTAATTCCCTGACTGTACAAATATAGAAGTTTTATTTCGACCAAAAACGGCATTTAGATAACGAAGCGTCCCACTGTATGCCTTTCTGTCTGCCGTATAACTCGTATTCATTTGCAAGCGCAGCAGCTCAATTGCGGTTTAGGTTTAGAGGATGGAAAACTTTAACGCCTTTTGTTTGCATAATAATTGGCACTCATTATAATACAATTATGTCAAATCATTGCAGTTTAAAATAGTAAAAAAGTCAGGCAATCTATTGCTTATAGCCCCATTAGGTCGAGTTAAAATCAAGTTAATTTGACTGTTCTAGAGAAAAATACATAAAACATGCCGATCGTTATGCGAGGTTTTTTTATTATAATATTAATAATAATATAAAAAAGGGAGGCAAACAAGCAAGTGGTTCACCTGATGGTAAGTGATCACTACCGTCTATAGATACCCGCAACACCAAGCAGATTGCAGATGCGTTGCCAACCCAGAGGGCTAAGATGGAATACCTCTTGTGGTTGGCTGTCTTGCTCTCCACGCCGGAACACAACAGTGCAAGCACTGCTGCTTAGCGGCAGGATTAGCAAGCAAGGTGGTGGTAGCTATCCGGACGGACCTTACTTAAGGCCCTACCACCCGCAAAACCTAATGTTAAGTGGACTAACAATTTAGTATAAGAATCAATAGAAACACATCTGGGACAGTGATCTAACCGAGCGTTACCGAGTAGATTGTTCCCATAATCGACGACAAATTTTCTTTATTTTCTCATAAAATCTCAGCCTTAAGAAAAGTAAAGTATCGATTCTGGCCAGTGGCACTCAATTCAGCCTCCAAAAGAACTGAAAAAGTCCTCTTACTAAGAAAAATAAACAACTGTTTTCAATTGGCATACTTCCTTTGACTAAGTTAAGTTTCGAAGAACAAAACTGTAGCCTGCGTGCGGTACAAAACTGTTCCAAACAGCAACCATTGGAGCAGAAAATTGAGGGAGTGCCAATTTTATTTTCAATTCGTTTGTACAGAACGTTTGCTGTAATGAATATTTAGTACAGCGTTTGGTGGTTTTGCGGTGACGATAATGTCAATATTTGTATCTAGTCTCTAGCTCTGTGGTATTATTTTATTGATTTAAATTGCTGAAATTTCAATCGTGTACTGAATTTCACGACATCATTGAACTTTGAAATTTAAAGACCGTATTATTTGAGTTCTACGTAATTTAGAGCACGTGAGAGTATTGAGTAAATATCTTCTTCGTTGAAAGATTTTAAACTTGATTAAAAATGAATGTACCTACGTGTAAACTAGGTTTAAGGACGTTAGTCGTCCTCTCGTTCTGAACAATGAGAAGTTTTTGAAGACGAGATCTTAACTCACTTTAATTGTATGGGAAGCATGTTATTTATTATTTTAATTTTTTTTGTAAGGGTCACTGTCACTGATTCTTTGCCCATGGGTGATGATGATTATTTCCCACCAGGTGACCCGCATGCTCGTTAGTCGTCTTTTGCCATAAATTAGAATGTTTATTATAATTACTTACACCCATAACTGTAGTATCTAGCAGTACTAGGTCAGTTGGTGTAAATTGTCCCAAGTTTTTTTTTTTATTATTTCTATTAACATTTTCTTAAAACTATCGAGTCTTGCTAAATCCTTGGAACGATAATGCTGTCTCCCCATCTTCATTAGCCAACTTATCTCCGCAGTCCGCAGCATTCAGAGGAGGAAAATTCACAAAACGCGCATTACTGTCCAGAATTCTTATCTTAAAGACAGGACTAATTTAGCAAACCAAGTTACTGTCGCTCCGTCCTTGTCCATATCTGTCCGGCCGCTGAGAACTCACGAGTGTTTGGCAGGAGAAGAGAAAACTACGGTAGGTTTATTTCTTCATACATTATGCAAGTTGACAGTTTCAATACTTTCTGGGAAGAGAATGTTCATGGGCCAGATGATGCTATAGGTCATTTCACAAGAGCTGTTACTGAATGTTTATGAAATTTATGACAGTTTCATTCATTCTCAGTAGCAGCTGTTATGAATCGAGCTATACGTGGTCAAAGCCACCCATGAGAAAAAATATGCGGTGCTAAAATTCATGTAATTGCTAGCCGGCGTTATTAACCAAAAAATTATAGAGGCAGTTAATTATTGCAAATTATAGCTTAATTTATACTATTGCCGAAAGATTATACTTCTCAAATCTGAACTGTTTAATAACATGCTAATACTTGTGGTGGACACTCGCTAATGATTGTGGGGTGTAATGTCTAACAAAAACGTGTTTACTAACCGAAGGATGTGGTGTTCCGGCAGTTTCGCCTTGCAGGTACCGAGCACGATTACGAATGTGACAACGCATCAGGGTCGCATAAAAATACTTTTATTTCTATTCGTAATAAGCATGCACGAGTACGTCAGTCTTTAAGGTATATTTAAATAGTTTAAAAAATGTTTCATTCATTAATTTTCGCAAAACCAAC
Organism: Ditula angustiorana; assembly: GCA_963691745.1. Classification (NCBI taxonomy): domain Eukaryota; kingdom Metazoa; phylum Arthropoda; class Insecta; order Lepidoptera; family Tortricidae; genus Ditula; species Ditula angustiorana. Next base: position 6,112,172 of record OY829483.1, read on the forward strand.
ACCTATAATTTAAAAAACCGACTATACTAACAACAACAACTATAATTACGGACTCTCGCAAGTGGCCAGTTTTTAATTAATTAATACCAATGACACTTTTCATACCTAGTTGATATCTTAAGACTCTCAGATCAAAAGTGCGTCTTGCGCTTTCGTCTACTGTGGTTGTGTCCCACCAGTAATACTAGACTCATCACAAACATTCAAGGGTAATCAATCATGGCTGGATGACAGGCCGGCAACTGTTTTTGCCTCCCGTCTGCTGCAGATGAGCTCCGAGACCAGAGAATGCTCCAAGTGACAAATTGTCTCAGAACCAAAACCTTGAGTAGCAAAAAACCACCCTAATTTATTATTGGTTCGGGCTTTTGAGGTTAATTTGTTAATGCCTTTTACTTTGAATTCTTTATGCCGGGGTAAGTAAGTACGATTAATAATTTTGTAAGCCAACGTGAAAAGTAAGCGAGGGGTGGACTTCGGCGTCTTCGATCGTTTGTGACTGGAGCGTTTAGAAGATCGCCTTATGAGCACATTTGAAACTTCGTAGCGATTCAATATACTTACAATATACTCTTCATGTATAATCAAATAAACCTTTAATTAGGTCGTGATTAAAGTAAATTTTTGAAATATTTAAATAAAAACACATTTAAAGTCTGTATGAAATCCAAAAAAATGCTGTTATTAGCTTTCAACAGTTACTGGTTTTGTTCTAAGTTTATGTAAGCTTGCATAAAGATTTAATAGAATCGGTCTACTTAGTTAAAAAAATTAAAACTGCGCGTATGTAAAATGCCGCATAGCGTAAAGTTCTCATTTAAACAAAAATGTTTATACTAAATATGCTATTCCCGGCTTCTACGCAATCTAATAAGTTAATAATTTTCTTCTTTACTCTTTAATGATCCAGCAATATCGTGATTCCTTTTGACACGTAGTGGTATAAATACAAATTACCTACCTAATAAGATAATCAAAATTACAAAAACATCAGCATCGTATTTACATAAAATATGCGACGACCTCCAAAGCCATGGCCAAATCACTTTCAATCGATAACTTTTATTCCACAAGTGCGTATTGCTTCTACGTTCACGAAGGCACGCGTTGTCATAAATAAGTGACAGGTGGATAGACAGACGGAGCAACTCCCCAAAAAGAGTGCTTTCGCTTTCCTAATTCACTGAATAGGTAATTCAATCAGTAGACATACGTTCTCACGTGACACCGCAAATCTAGGTGTGATCATTCTAGTTGGGTTGGTTTTTTAAGTAGGTATAGGAACGAGGGTCGATAGGCTTCTACTACAAATAAGGTTTTATTAGTTATGTTGGTACCGTAAAAGTTTGATTAAAAATGGGGCTACTTTAATATTTTTAAAATGTCTTTAAATCAATGCTGTCGTTAGTTTTTGTTATATACTCGTAAACATCTAGACAATCCGTGAAAACATCAACTTGATTAAAAAATACAAATTATTAAGGTGGCCATGAAGCTACTTTTTTAAGTCACCCCTGCATTTCAAAGCCACCCGTTTGAAGGTACAAAACTGAAATTGTTGTTATTAAATATTTCGTTTCAAATTACTTTAGTTTAACCTTCTGTTAAGTGGAAACGTAGTAACAAATCGATGTAAATTCTTTTCATAAGAATAATTAGAGCTTTACTTGAGATTAGGACACGTAGCTAAAATAAGGTATAGGCTACGGAATTCCCGTTACACGAAGCCAAATTGGAATTGTTATTTTTTGTATGCGTTTATATCATTACTACTCTAAATAAAATAGTTAGCAATCGTGAGGTGACAATACTTTTGTCTCGAAAATAAAATTAAAAACTCCACGCTAACGAGACAGCGGACAATACCAGTTAACTTTAAATTCGGTTTTATTCCCAATTCAAAATAGTTTCATTTCGATGTATTATAGACAATATCCGAGCTAGCTCATGTTAATATTATTTCCTAAAGAGGCCTTATTTAACCCTGAATTATAGGGATCAGAAGACCTACATTTGAAGTACCTACGCGATGTTGCAATTTCTAAAAAACGCTTTAATCGGCACTAAAATGATTTATTCAGGAGTTTAGCAAGAAACAAATGAAGTTCTCCATCAGTTTGTAAGTTGCGAATCCTTTAAACGTCCATAGAAAGAAGTCCAAGGTAAAGCCGAAGCGATTCGCAATTCGTTTTGCAACAGCCCCTACGAAACAGTCAAACACGAAATATTCGGCACTTTTGTACAATTCGCATTTTGTGTTTACTTTTCCAGTCCCTCGGAAAACAATGGAATGTTTCGAAAACTTTTAATGGTGATTAAACAATCGTTTCATTTCGTTATTTTCCACGGTGGCCGTGCGGCGGAGCGGGTTGAGGGATTTTATTTAAATTTTTCAAAAACGCTCCATTTGCTTAATGCTGTCAGTTGACGCAACTCGCTTTTTGTTCCATTAAGATTTTACCATGTTCCATGTTTTGATTCCATTCGGGATTTAAGCGTGTACAATAATTTTTGGTTGAGTGTATCAGCTTGTTTTCATTGTCCGCGTTGGGACCACTGTGTTGGACTCCTAACTCTTTAGAAAAATATATCACTGAAAATTCGAAATCTGATTTTGTTACATTTTATATTTTTCATAATTTTGCGTCAGATATTGTTGGCTTTAGCAATTCTATAGTAAAACTCCATAAACTACATAGAAACTCCTTGGGCTTTAGCTTTTCCCTCACAACTTCATTGCTTTTAGATTTTCCCTCGGTATTGGTATCTTTAATTTTCCTTAACAAACAAATCATATAGGTATTCTAATACACATTACTCACCATACGAAACGCAGTTAGCAAAAAAATGCACTCCGATATTTCATGAGAGTGCGCGAGATATGCGCCATACACATATTTAATCCAATATTATTTTTATGTATTAATCCGCGGCTTCGCCCACATGATTTTCTTTATCCATTTTACTTGATTTTACGAAAAATTATTCATCTTCAGGACATGATCTATTTGACTGTCAAATTTCATCGAAATCCGTCCAGCCGTTAATATGTGATTTACTTTTGCATTTATAATATTAGTATTTAGAATAAGCACACCGATCAGTCATTTCTAATGAAAAACGTAAATAATCCAGCAGGAGGTTCATTTAATTGAAACTGAATGTCGCCACGAGAGTTGCTAATCTGTTGTTTACCTTTAAGTCCCCTGGCCCTCCGGATCTCGTCACAAACCGTACGAATTGCAACTGTAAGCAACTGCTTCACGCCGGTATTCTGTTAAATTGTGAGATATGCATTATATGTACTTAAACATTATAAGCACATCAGTATTTAATCTTCCGGACAAAATTTCAGTAACTCGGTGCAATTTTTAACATAACTAACCGAAATTTGATTGAACTAGATTTACTCCACTCTCCGGTATCAATTTCGGTATTATTCGTTTAGTGTCTTGAGTTGAGTGAATTAAATTCTGGTTTTAATAGAGAAGAAAAGTGCCAGAAATGTGTTAATAATGCGAATAGCCGTAAAACTTAGTTATAACGTACAAATTCTGTAGGTGAGTAGAAAGATTTTATGGCTCCGTAAATTTTATGGGCATTTTACGACCTGTCCGCCTCTTAATGCGAACATTTCGCCTTATTAATATCGACTGGTCGTTTCAAGAGAATAGCATAGATTGGGTGTTGGCTATTCGCACTTAAATTTAATTATCCACTTGCTCACAACTTGGAAAACACTCAATTACTATTGTTACTAGCGATTTAAGTATGCTTTTGAATATGATAGTTTGAGATCGACTGCATGCCTAACGTACCTAATTTCTTCTTAAATACGCTGCGGTTGTACACACAAAACGTTTATGGTATTCGACGAAAAACACATAGGTATATTCTTTTCTTAGATTGATTCAATAATGATAAAATCTCACAAAACCAAAACAATATGTAATACTCCTTTCACTCACTCAAAGGTTAACTGGAAGAGATCCCTTAAAGGGATAAGTTCGCCTTTGCACATCACTGTATCTCTTGTTGTCATTTATGTTATTTTGTACAATAAATAATTTACATACATACCTTTGTTATACATACATACCTTATGTTAGCCTTTTGAGTACTGCCTATTGGCTTCGATTAAGGATAGATTTTTGATCTTTAGTTATAGTTTAGAATAAGATTCTATTGATGATTTTTAAGATAGTATTTAGTTAGTTTTATCAATAAGAACAAAGGGACACGCGTATGATAAACCAAATTGTATCAGAAAATCGATGCGCTTGTGGTACAGAAGGGGAAATATATTCACGTACCACCTTAGAACCCTATAGCAATGACGCGACGCGTTAAACACCAGGCTATGTCATACAAATGTCATGCGTATGTCTCTTCGACTAGGTTCTACGGTGGTATGTGTTTCAATTTCCTTGACTGTCCAATTCAGAAACGATAAGGAGGACAAAGTTGTCCCTTTAAGACTTTTTTTATTTAACTAGTCAGCAGCGTTTTGAAACGAAATAAGAGCTCAAAATATCTGCACTCGCTTTAACCGTCTCGTATAAAAATAGAGTCGTAAGACATTTTCTTGTGTACCTAAGGGAGAATATATTCTCCTGTTGACTACATATAGCTGCTAAGTATGATGATATATGCATTCGGTATTAGCGTCAAAGCCGGTAGAAATCACATGATATATGGGTTTGACTTTATTGATCGATACATTTTGACGTTTGGTTTCGCTATCTAATGTCAGTCCATATACGATTGTCCTTTCTACTAGAATGTTACATTGGCTAGACACCAAAAAGCGCCGTCAAATACTTTTTCAGCAATGCATAAAGTATGCGTGAACTCAGGTATACAAGAGACGATGGTAATAATTTCTTTACGTTCGTATGAAGGGATATACTAAAGGCGCTTTTCTGTCAGCTGGACAATAAAGCGCACGCGTTGCGAAGCGGCGGGAAGGGCTCTAGGAGGGAAAACGTCCATATGACATGCTAAGCTATTTAAATATTTGGTTAAACTAAAAAAGTTTGGTGACACAAGCGGGGTTCAACATGCACGTCATCGTGCCCTGCATGTTTTTTTCTGTCTGAAATAATTTCAGTTCTAAATATTTCTTTACATACCTAAAAATAAACCGGCAAATCTAAAACCCGCCAACCAACCCGTCAACCCGCCCCCACCCTCTGTCTAATTAAGTAACTTGTCATTTAATCTTTTCAGATCGTTATTTTTAATCAATAATTTGTTGCATAATTATCTACAGGTCGATATTTTATAAAAGGTTTCACTTTTTAAAAATATAATAGAAAAATTGAAGGAGAAATATTCATATTATGCCCTGGTAAGGTTAATGAATGAGTATAGAATTACAAAACTAATTGCCATGAAATACATAGCGTGCACATGAAGCGTTTATATTTTTCACCACACGAGTTGCAATACAAGTCCATATCTTGAAGTACTTACAAGAAAGAATTACGAATTTGCAAAAAAAAAATGGCTTTACAGTGAATATAGCTTTGACAGCATCGAGTGAATGGACGAACGACGCAAAAGGAAGGAGTCAATTTTATTAAAATGCGCCGAAAATATGTCAGTTCTGGCTCTGGCAGGCCGCGGCCGTAAATATAAGTAGTAACGCGATTATGAGGACGTGGGAAATAAAGAAAGAGGTCCCCTCCGAATATAAAAGACATTTTTTGCAAGGAAATCGCATAAGGATGATAAAAAGATGTTATATTTAAATGAACGTCGGCCCTTCTTCTTAACTAGATCAGCAAACTTGAGCCGAGTTGTCAATATCTATGCAATTTTTTTATACAACATGGGAAGGAAAACGGGCAAGTGGGTCACCTGATGGTAAGTGATCACCACTGCCCATAGACATCCGTAACACCAAGGATATTATTGCAGATGTGTTGCCAACCAAGAGGGCCAAGATGGAATACGTCTTGTGCCAGTAATTTCACCGGCTGTCCTGCCGTATAAAAGTTTAGACAACATTTTATACAAAAGAAAGAACCTAATTATTTTAATGGAAATGTCGGTAATGGCAGTCGACGATGTTTAAAGAAAACTTTTAAAAAGTTTCTACATACACAACTAAAGGATTGGTCATAAGTAGTATAGGATAGAGAGATCTGGAAATCGAAATAAAGGTGTATCACAGCAGTGGGACCGACCTATAGTCTTTACTTATACTATACCTAATTAAGAAAGCGAGCCTGACTGTCTGTCAATAAAACGTAGAATGACCTTCCGCCATAAATTATATCACCGATGTATTATGAGCAAATAATCAATTCGTATTGTCCCGCTGACAGTCGCAGCCGCTCTCATTCGCTGGAGAGTGATAAATGATATGCATAGGCGACACAGCGGTTTCAGTACAAATTACGGCGGAAGGTTATTCTAACCTTAGTCACATGTCTGTGGGTGCATCGATGTGCTTTTCTTTTTAAAATGATACATTTCATCGATTACCAATCACAATAAATTTATGGTTTGTACTCAGAGTCAAATTTCGGGGTAACAGTGGTAGATGCGAAGAATTCCTTTAAATTTTCTTGTCCGAATTGTTTTGAATCTCTTTCTATTTCATTAGTTACATTTTAGTGCTGACGTGCGTTATTTTTAATAACATTTTCGTGCAGCGTCGTATAACAAAAGATTTATCTTTGCTCAAGACAACTGTGTCATTTTTCAACAGCGCATTGTGGACCGTGGATCTGGTCTTTCTTGGTTGAAATTAAATGTCAAACGAGTTTGAAAGTAGCTTCAAGTAACAGCACTGCTGTTCTCTAAGCGCATCACCGTCGTACTCGACGTCGAAGCATGGCAAGCGCGCTAGAGCAAGACAGGGTGCTGCCCCAGCGTCGAACTCATCACACTCCTGGTAATGATGTGAATGCAACGCGTGAATCTCTGTAGGGTAAAAAAGGTTTTACTTACGTGTTAGGTTTTACCTGATACTTTAAACATTGTCCTGATGAAGAATTCTTTAAAGTGTTTGCACTACTTTAGACCGCGATCGCATTAATAGAATCATTGGCAGTTTTCTCTAGTAGATAAGAAGTTAGGCAATTTTATTGGACCATTAGCAAACTGATAAGTCTTTTAATGTTTTATAAATATATTTCAAGTAAAAATAACATTTAATTAAAATTGTAATGACAACACAAAGAAAAATTAGGGCAATGGCAGGACTTGAACCTGCAACATCAGCATTCCGTGCCTTGCGTTTTCCAGTTTCGCCACACTGCCGCTGCCCTACTCTGCGAATTTTTCAATGTGCTTCGTCTTACTGACATTACATAAAATTCGAAAGAAATTTCGGTTGCAAAATTTAAAAATAAGATTTGCTTCTTTTGACTTATAGCTACTTACTACTTTATAGCTTGAGTAAGAGTACCCTTATGTTTACAGCACTACATACTATAAAATGTCCTAAATCTTTATAGTGTATGTTCGGCCGCCTTCTCCTTCTAAACCAGGCAACGGATTTTGATATGGTTTTCACGGTTTTTATGTACAAACAATGAATTAAATTTCCAACCCACCTAAGGTTCAATAGCATGTAGCAAACTGTCACCATAAGAGCTATAGAGCAAGACGTTAGTTTGACATATCGACCTTAATGCATTGCGAATGTCAGACGACATTTCAACGAAATGGGTAAGGAATTAAATTCCTTGACTGTACATTCAACCAATTTGATTCATAGGCCACTGTCAAACGTTATCCAAATGTGTGATCGCTGGGATACTATGACATTTGTTGAGAAGTCATTATGACATTTATTGCGAAGAGGTTCTACGGTGGCCATGAATCAAATTTCTCGACTGTACATTACATCCCGATTGTGCTCGTGTGAAGCCGGAGCGGGTCGCCAGTGCTTTATAAATTGTATGTATGTAAATTCTTTATTGTACAAAAATATAAATGACAAAGAGAAATACAGTGAAGTATAAGGGTTTAACCCCTCTAAGATAGGTATGAGGGTGAACCTCCTTTAAGATATGGTTTAATCGCCTGTTTATGATATAAGTATTTGTGGTTTTGACTAACCTTTTTAAGTACCACTTTACCTGGTACATACATGCAAAGGTTGCGCATTGTCATAACTGTTGCTCAAAAGAAGGATAATGTAGTTATTTTTGAACCGGTACAACGGACTGTCATTGTTCAAATCACCCTCTTCCTACTTCAAAAAGACCTTTTTCCTTAAGTAAGAACGAAATCTGCTTAAATTGTTTTGTAGCATAAAAACATCTATGGCAAAGTTTTTCTTGTGTGCATTAAAGTGATGGTGAATTTTCAATAAAATTTCAAAATAGCAGCATCATTGGGACTAGAGTCGTGGAGAAGAAAAAGGGAAGGCGAGGAGTTACTTAAGATAAGTATCGGTCCAAGTGATAATTAGTTAATTGTAGCCTTACAAAATATATAATGATTGACGATTTAAATTTCACCCTGTAGAATGCAGTATATTAATCCGCTTGTTAACTGGTAAGATCAATTTTGCTCACCTACCTCAAGTCAGCGGGTTGGTCCCCTATGATAAGATGTTTAAAAATTCTGGCAGACGTAAAACAAATGAAAGTGCATGGGATTGACAGTTTGATAGACAATCCCGCGTTAGTTACTTCCCGCCCCATTTGGCAACGTTTTGAATAATTCATTCAGGGAGGGTGCATCTACAAATCCACCGTAACTTTTTAATGTCGCTAATGCAAAAAACTCAATTGCGCTGTCTTTTATTAGGCGAGTTTTATGGACATTGTTTTTACTGCTTTAAATATTTTATTACGGCGTAGTACCTAGTTGGTTCAGGGAAGGAATCAATTTATTCAGTTGTTACAGCTAAAACGATGCAATAACTCTTTACTGATCACCACACAAAACCAACGAAATGTACTTTTTAAGACAATACACTAAGCACACGTTAGAATTAAGCGATTTCTTCCAGACAGCGGTAAAAAAGAAGTAGTTATGTTTATACAGTTTGGTTACACTTTGGTTAAAGCATAATAATAATATTGCGTACATATGATGTGCAATAAAATATAAATAAATAAATATGACAATCTGTTTCGTACAGTTTACATAGCCAGAATGACTGTGTGTGCTTGTTCCAAATATTACCAATACATATAAAGGTATCTTTATAAATTCCATAGCAGAGCTACGGTTATAAAGCAAAAAAAAGTCACAAGCTATATTGTCGAGGAAAATGTGTCTCATAAATACGAGATTTGGCGCACCTATATTTATGTTGACTTATTCGTGGCACAAAATTAAATCCCAGCTGGTGACCAAGAGGGGACCACTGGGGACAACTCGTCGCCTGGAGGTGTTTGGGCATTGGGCATTCCCCGCTGCACTTTCCCTTTTAATAAGGAGAACCCTCCTTTAATATAGAGCGCGCCCTGGGGAACCCCCGGGGCCTGCGTTTACGGAGGGGGACGTAATTCCCTAGGAATCCCGTGACTCTGATTTTTCTCGAGAATTTAAGACGTGATGTAATTGCATTCCGTCGTATTTAGGATATTTTACTGTCGGTTGTTTTTGAGGAATTAATTGGCTTTCACTGAGTAGTCGGTGCGGGGTGGTGTTCATTTTGAGTAGATAAACTCGCACACCTGCTTTCGTATGAAAAAGACGTTTGGTAAACAAATGCACAATTTTTTGAGTTCATCGTTTTTGATTGTAGCTCAGAAGTAGCTCCACATTTTAATACCTTGTCGCTGTCAGTCATGTGACAAATTCGAGCAACTCTCATTTCATACGTTACTACGATTAAGTTCTTAAGCATTTTAGCTACTTCTAAGGCTGACTGTTCTTGCTAAGCGGAACACATTCCAGTGCATCAGGGCCGTCTTTGAAAAAACTGTATTAATGTTATTTAGGGTTCTATTGTGGACCTGGGATATGTTATTGGACCGTTTTTTTTAATTAGACAAAGATCCCCTTAAATACCCAAAATACGTAGCCGTTCCTAGAAATAGAGAGGGTACCTTATCGGTGTTCTAGTTGTAAGTTCATCCTATGTAGTACCTCTTAGAACCGAATAAACTGTTTTCTAATAGGTTCATAAAACGCTAGTCCATTTAAAAAGCAAGAAATCATTCTCAAACACACCGAAATCAACAGACGCGCGTCGTTATTAATTTTTACGCCACCTTTCAACCCTGACGATTTGATGACCCTTTCATAAAATTTTAATTAATAATTCAGACATCTCGAAATATTTTCAGCGGGTACTTGTGAAATATTAAATTCCGTCTTCGCACGTGACACTCGCTACCGACGCTTTGTCGGCCGCGGATGTTATTGGATTTGGAAACGGATTCTTATTTTATTTGACCGCTTTAGGAGAATCACAAAGGGAACTTTTACCGAAATTTTCATTGGGAACCTATTTCCGGATACGCGTTTGAAATGCAATGCACGTGATTTTTTGTTAGAAATGACCAATCACTTGTAGGTATTTAGAATATAGCCTTTGACTATTTTATTTAATATTTCACTTACCTGCAATAGATGTCGGAGTCCCGATTGATAAATTTGTGTTAAGGTAAGTAAGTAAGGTAAGGTAAGATAAACTTGATGCTTATGCTCTTAATTTACTCGTATAATTAAATAATTGTCGATCCAAATTAAGCCCTACAGGAAATCGCCAATTACTAAACGTGTCAAAAGTTTCCAAAACAACTTAACGATCCAGTTTCTATATTCTCCGGTGATTACTTCGACACTCGAGCTCTTATTTTGAACAGACTTTTTTAAGGTAAACAACATGGCTGGCGAAATGATTGAAAAGTTTGTTTTACTTTTGAGTTGCGATTGGGAACGCCTCCCATCCAAGTTTTAATGAGTAAATAACGAGTCCCGATTCAGTGCTGAATTGCTCTCTTTACGCGAGTACGATTTGCTCGGAGTTTTCTTAGAATTTTTAAAGTATTATCGGCTTATTAACTGTGTTCGGGAATCGTTACCTCTAAGAGCTTCTCATCGATTTCAGAATAATCTCCGTTTTAACAATGTTTATGGGAAAATCCAAGCGAGTTGGTATCCAATCCGTACTATACATTCAATACAATCATTCACTACTATTACAAGCCTAGCCTTTTATTTTGTGTAAGTCACACGTTTGTTACAATGCTGAGGTCCATATGAACAATTGGAACATATTATCGCTGCCTCGCGATAACAACAATCGGTTTTTTTATTACTATAGCATTATTACTGACACAAGAGTTCAAAAGACCTCAACGTCCAACGTTTTTAAGACTCAATAGCCAAGTGACGAAAAACGAAACCTTCATTTTTACTAAAACCAGTATCTTCTTCCAGAAGAGCTGGTGTGTTTTTCTCCGAAATGGATGCCCGAAATAGTTTTTTCGTTACTAATGAAACAATACTGACTAGCTTTAGTAAGAGTGCATGAAAAGCCAATACACTTAAATCTTCTTAGTTCTATCCTCATGGCAAGACACATGACCATAATAGGACAATTAATCTATCACAGCTTCCCCGGTCGCGCATTTAAGCACTCGCTGTTGTAACAGCCGTATAGGAACTATCATTGTTTCTATGATCGTGTTCCTTCAGCACACCTTCTACTTCTTTTTCGTTGTTGCGGTCCATTATTACTTTGTTTTTCTAGCAGTAAATGCAACTGAAATCCACCTGTCCCTCGTTGAGACCTAACCTGAACGAACAACACAGACAGCAATTAAAAATTTAAACGACAACGGACAGTTCGAAACTCACGTATAAATAATTGAAAAGCTTCATAAACCACTTTATCCAAATCAGTGCTCAGTCGTAACTACATTAGTCCCTGATACGGTATCCCTATTGAATCGAAAACGTGGCTGACATTAAATACAGCATTATTGAGGAGGCACGATCTGCCCCAGAATATTATATTTTGTCCACATTTCCATCCACGTGTAACTTGTTAAGTAGGGTCGACAGGGAGTAGTCGCAACTAATGTCGAATTTAAGAGCTTGAATAATTTATTTAATGAGTCGACCCAATTTGTAAATAAATTTGTTTCAGTTTGAGGCGCATAATTTTTACCTGTGGGATCCAAAACCTCTGTTACAATATTAGAATTGTACTTAGATGTAACTTTGTTATTTGTGTTGGAAAGTAAGGCTTACTAATTTGTTATTTTAATCTGAAACATAAATAGGTTTTTAAACAGTAAATCCTGTACACCCACTCAGCCGTCAGTGCGTAAAACCATCTCTCCAATAAATAATAAAAGTTCATAAATGGATGTTTTCGATTTCGGGTTCCACTCACGTGATAGATATGTCAGAGAATCGAAAAAGGACATATGCTTCATAGACTTTAAAGTTTCTAGAAGGCGCTTATTTCGGTCAATGAAAAATTACAGTACCTACTTATTTACTTCAATGATACACGTATGTCGTGCAAAGTTATGTGTGTATTATGTTTAACCCAAGGTTACATACGAGTACTTACTTTTCATGCTTCGTTACTTGCACATGTCTTTAAATGGTTAGTAAACACAAAAATCCCAACTATGATAAATCGACGATGAACCTGACTTGTCAAATCCTGTGATCATGGTCAAAAGAACGTAACCCTAATGAAGAAAAGGGTAATAGCGCTACGACGTTTGTGATATGAAACATTGCACAGGTATCACTTCTCTTATTCTGTGTTTTTAACATCCTTCGCGTGACAGTTTAAAAAATAAGATCTTTATAGTTTTAGTTTACTCCCCAGTAATCAAATTATAATTAAGTAGGAATTGAGTATTGAGTTCCGACAAGATATTCTCTATTTAAGAAAAGAAAAGCATGAAAATATTTTTAGGTCGAAAAAAACAAAAGCATACTTACTTACAAAAATATCTAATTATACATTAGATTTTTTTGATGATACTTTAAGGAACCACCAATACATGCTGCTGCTACAAGCAGCATCGCTGGATTTCAGTAGGGACCTGACCTTAAAACTTAAAATTTAAACCTATGCCTATAACCTATTTGGTATAAATATGGCAGATGTTGTGTCTTATACTTTAACTAGCTTTTGCCCGCGGCTTTGCACGCGTTAAATTCGTAGTAATACAATTCCCCTTTCCCTACGAATATTCAACTTCAGATTAGAAATCTTGAAATTATCAGTGGTTCTCATGTTATTATACATATAAACCTACCTCTTAAATCACTATCTATTAAAAAAACCGCATCAAAATCCGTTGTGTAGTTTTAAAGATCTAAGCATACATACAGACAGACGCGGGAAGCGACTTTGCTTTATACTATGAAGTGAAGAGAGCTAGTTCTTCCATTTTCCCGTATAGCTATTTCCTTGTTGATTTCGGACCAAGCTCATCGATCAATGAGAGGGACGGCAACCTTTCCACGAAATACGGCTCGGACCTCTCGCTGTTTACGAGTTTTTGTTGCAACAAACTTTCGATTCAAATAAACAAAGTAGCTGGTTTGACGTGCGATGGCTAAATTAAGCGACTATTCAGTCTGAAAGGATTTTACTAACTGAAAAATGTAGACAGCATTGTGCTAAATCAATCGGATGATTGCATGTGGTTGTTGCAGCGTTGAATTCGTTAAAATGTATTAAAAAGCAAGGGGTTATATTACTGGATTGTATAAAACTTCAATTGCTTTTTGTGTATATACGAAATCGTATCTATCTTAAAATAAGTGGAATAAATTATGTGAATTTGCGTTTATATAGATTCTATCTAAAATTTAACGCACATATTCTTTTCAAAGGGTTAAAATAGCCTTATTAAAGTTTACTTTATTAATAATTTTCAAATTATTAAAATAGTTTCTTATGTTACAAAACGTGCCAATGTTTAAATTTCACCCAGTCAATATACGAATATGTTTTCAGTGCAATGTTTTAAAGTGTATTTTTACAAGTAAAATTGTATCCAAATTGGTCGTTACACTCATCTACTCACCATCAGATATATTTTTGTGTATATAACCCTATCAATACAGAATAAAAGCACAGGCTTTAGAGCGTGTTGAGATATTTTTAAGCATCTTATCCTTTATCGCATTTTGTAGATTGTAATTGCTTAGTTAAAACCTGAAAACAAACTTGTACCGTAAGACTTCCATAAATGGACCTACAGTTTTTACCTTATTACCCCTGTTTAATATTGAATAAGGCTGTAGATTTTATTCGGTAGCGAGGATAAATTGTGTCCCAATCTCATGCATATATTAAATGATGTAGCTGATCGGCCAGGAACCTTTTTTTCGGCCGAGCTTTTCTATATAAATAAATATAAGTAAGTACACACTGTAGACAGTATTCACTAGTATACAGTTTTTTTTTTTATATATACAACATAGGAAGGCAAACAAGCAGGTGGGTCACCTGATGGTAAGTGATCACCACCGCCTATAGACACCTGCAACAACAAAGAGAGTGCAGATGCGTTGCCAACCCAGAGGGCTAAGATGGAATACCTCTTGTGCCAGTAATTACACCGGCTATCTTGCTCTCCACGCCGGAACACAACAGTGCAAGCACTGCTGCTTAGCGGCAGGATTAGCGAGCAAGATGGTGGTAGCGATCCGGACGGACCTTGCACAAGGTCCTACCACCCGCAAGTACTTATTAGGCTTGTTACACACTAAACGTTTCAAAACTGTGTGCTTACACTACGATTATTTACTTAAAGTTTGGATTTCGGAATTACTCGAAAAATGTCGGTTTTGATTTAAATGGGTTCTTAAACCATTATACAATAATTGCCATTCTATCTAAGGGCAGCAATGTACTTCGCGTATTTCTTTTTACCCGACTACGGCAAAGCTAAAAGGAAGGGTAATGTTTTTAGCAATCTATGTATGTTTTTCACTTATTTGAGTGATGTCACAAGGCGAGAAATGATGCTGACCCTTTCTCGGTCATGTATTTGAGACGCTAGTGGAAGCAAAAACGCTGCCTCTATATCGAGCTGGTCACTTTTGCACTTTAAGAGAATCATCCCCAGATCAAGAAAAGTGAAAGTGATCGCTAAGCCAGAAATGGGTAATGGGCTGAAATAGTGTTTTGGGCAGAGGTATAATTAGTGCTACGAACATTGCGAGCGCAAGATTCGGTACTGTGACCTCTGTATTTTGCGTCGTTTAGAAAGTTATCACACTAAAGTAATGTGAAAGTTTGTGTGTAACTCAGTATTTTTGTTACTTCTTCACACTAAAACGGCTAAACTAATTTTAATGAAATATAGAATGGAGATAGCTTATACTCTAAATTAAAACATAGGCTGACTTAAATGCTCTGTCTGTTAATAAATTTTAACAGTGTCATCGTATTCATAAGCAGGATTTACTTATTGGCTTAATAGACAAAGATATATGAAAATCTTTTATTAAATGCATCCATTCCAATAATATTCCAAGGCATGAAGCTTAGTTATTCTAAAAAACGATATTAAGTGCAAAGACTAGACAAGGTACTTTAAATGAAACTCCGTATGTTTTCGTTAAACACGCTGAATGCTCGTGTTTCGTTTATACTGTAATTTCACGAAACTTCTCCAGACGTCGAGAGCAATGCGGAATAATGAGGAAATATTCGAGGAGTCCTGTTTCAGCTCCAGACTACATTTCAGACAGCAGCAGACTTTAATATGGCAGCTACAAAGGCAAGGCGCTATCAATGCTATCGAGTTATTGACGTCAGTCTTGTCCTTTCATGCCCGACGAAGCCGCCACGTTTCAATTAAGTACCTGAACTGTATATTATTATTCCCATCTGAATAGAGCTGCACAATAATGTCTTTATAATAATACAACGCGGGTCCCAAGTACCAAGGTAACTAGTTCTAATTTGTTGATATGAACCCCCACAAAGTAACGTCTGAATTTATTAACAATTATAACAATAGTTTATTTATTCATAGCTGCCCAACGAGGCAATAAATAATAAATAAATAAAAATCATTTATTTCGGACAGAATCCATACAGTGAGTGACAAAAATATGTACTTATAAGCTAGGGTTAAGAATTTTAAAAATTATTTCACCGTGTGAGGCTCCATCCAAAGCTGGAGCAAAGGGGAGTCCCACCGATCACAGAGCACCGACAGTGCTGCCCGCCTGTTAGGTATCATGAGCAGTGACAGCGATTTAGGTAAGTTTTTTTTTTGGTTAAATTTTATTTTAATAATAATAAGTTTAATTTTGTAATAACTTTGTTACAACTAGCTTACTTATAATTGGTAATGCAGTTCTGTTTAGCTTAAGATACATCGTATTATCTAACAAGCATTCTGTACATTGATAACAAGCTTTTCCTTGCGACTTGGTCCGCGTACAGTAGGGGAAATTTATTCACGTACCACCTTAGAACCATATCGCAATGACACGACGCGTTAAACGCCAGGCTATGTCATACAAATGTCATGCGTATGTCTCTTAGACTAGGTTCTACGGTAGTACGTGTTTCAATTTCCTTGACTGTACATTACATACTACTTAACTTCCACCCCCCTTTTAACCATCTGTTTAGTGGAATTTCCAAAAATCCTCTTCAGTGCACCTCTACACCCGTAGGAATTATGTGATACAAATTTCAAGTCTCTAGGCACGGCTTAGTCTGTGCATTGTTTCTCTGTCAATCAATGATGCCTTCTAAAGTTTCGTATGAATATAGATAAATATTGGTACAGCTGAATAAACCGTTAATAACTTAGTATAGATTCAGGCAATGCCATTAGTTATTCCCTAATTATAACGAGTTGAAAATACCTGTCAAATCCTTTCCAATTCTTGCATAAACAAACCGACATTTGGGTTCCAGGATCTCTAGCACTCTAGCTTTTAACGCTGACGTAAACCTCCCTTTCTAACCAATAGGCGTATGCGGGAGGGACGGATGCTTTTATGTGCACGATAAACGGTAGCGTGCTTCTTTCTACATATAGCAGGATATACCCACCCAGTCGTAAAATATTAAGCAGTAATAACAGTATCCTATCCTACTAATATTATAAATGTGAAAGTTTGTATGTTTGGATGTTTGGATGTTTGTTACTCAATCACGCAAAAACAACTGAATGGATTTGGATGAAATTTGGCACACATATAGTTTATAACCTGGATTAACACATAGGATACTTTTTATCCCGTAAAAATGCACAATTCCCACGGGATAGCAATAAGTGAGTTATACGCCGCCGTGACGTCATGAGCAGCAAAGCAACTAATTCTCATTAATTTGTCCAAGAAATATGGCAGATTGCATGCTGGGTGCACCTTTACTTGATTCAATTAAACAAGTCTACGCGGACGAAGTCGCGGGCAAAAGCTAGTTTTTGTATATATCTTGAATTCCTATTAGTCTGTAGATATTTCACGGACGGGTTTCAATGATTTATTAGGGTGTTGCTTCATACTTACTGATGCTTTAGTCCCCGCCTCCGGCGCTCATCCTTTGTTGCCTCACTGAAGACCTAAAAGCCTCTCCTTAATACAGTATCGGATATACTTTAATGCTTTACCCATTAGCTGATTAATAATCTTGCGAAAAGTGTTTCAAAAGGACGATTAAGTAAAATTAGTTACTATAAATAGTATAGTATTACAAAAATATTAGTTTTTTATGGAAAAGGAAGACAAACAAGCATACTGTTCACTTGATGGTAAGCAGTTACAGCCACTCATGGGACCTAGCAACACCAAGAGAGTCGCTGATCAGTTACTGCAGCCATTGTCTAGTTAGGCTAATACATATAGAGTCTCGACTATTAACTAACAATTATTTAACAAGCTGGAACTAATTACCTTGCTACTCCGCGCAACCCAGTTAATGGTAATTTGTTCCAGTTTGTTGATATGGACCAATGGATCTCCGCAAAGTAACACCTGAATCTATTAATTAAACAATTATTTAGTGTAAAAGATAAAATACTATGTTCACAAAGGTTTGCCGGTCTATATTCACCATAACATCATTATTCATTATACTTGTAGATTCAGCTGACCATTCACTGCAAGAAACTGTCTAAGGTTTGTAGTTGTAGATCGTTCTCAAGTACAACAGCAAACTGATTATAGCGTTTCATATTTCGCTCCGCTTGGTAGTTATAAAATGAGCTTAAATTACAGTGTCATACTATGTTGATATAAAACTGAAACTTGAGTTCGGTTTATAAGTACCACCCTAGGAATAAAACATCAAATGCGATCTTGAGTACGCGGTCCTACTTGAGTACGATCTATAACTACGAGCCTAACAGACCAAAGGTTAATTGACGTGTTTGTTATGCTAACTACATTGGATAGGTAATTACTTACCCTTCCTGATTGACGTCAAGGGGTAAATATCTAATCGGTTCCATATTTTACAATTTTATGTTTCATGCAAAATGGTTTGTCATCATTCAGGTATTTTTGTTTTTTTTTACATTTCATTGACATTGTTAAATTTTATTGAAAATAACATGATGACAAATATAAAAAAGTATATACGAGTATAACCAAATTTAAATTAAATGCAATGACAACACAAAGAAAAATCTTAAGTGCCTGGTAGGATTTATATCTTCAACCTCGGCGTTCCGTGCTGAGCTCCGTCCCGAGTTCCATGCTGTTTAAATCTAATACTTTGAATGTTCCACATTAAAAATTTACAAAAAAAAATCGGTTATAAAATTTAGCATTATTTCAAATTAACGTCAAATTCTAAAAATAAAAGTATTCCGATCTTTCTCAGTTAGACGATATTAGCCAAAGGATGGCTTTCAGGAAATTTGCCATTTTTTTAAGCCGCACTCTCATCTGAGAGCCTACCTGATTCTGAAGTAAACCGAACTAGCATTGAAATTGGCCCATTGTTGTGAGATCGATCAAGGGCTCGTTTACTAACAAAAGGGATAGGCCCAGCAGGCCATTTGAGGCGCCTTAACGAGACCCATTGAAAACTAACAATGGCGGAATCTAGATGAAATCTCGGCTTCGGCAGAACGACTCGGATTTAATAATTGGTCTGTTTGTAAGGTCGAGTTCGGTAATCTGCATGGAACGAGTCGATTATGATTTATTCGAATTCGTTCTGCCGGAAGAAACTGTTCATAGATTTTCGTACTAGGCTATTTTTGCTTGTATGGGTATTGTTGCTGTTTTAAATGACGAAGCGTATGCGACGTGCATGTTCTATTATGACAAATCTAACGACGTATGTCATGTGTTAATTTTTATCAAACCGTTTGGTTAACGGAGCGTGGCAAGGAAATCGAAATACCTACATACCCACATACACTCGAAAATATAACACTCCCTTCTGGCGACAGTTGGGTGAAAATTCTGGAAAGAAGATATCACATGGATTAGCAATTTTAAGTACGCTTCTTAATCAAAGTTTAAAGGTCTGTTCGAATACATTTTAAGTATTTTAACTACATTTTAAAAGTAAAATAAAGACATTGAGGTAAACCTTAATTAAGAACCTAAGAATATTCAAAGTGTATATTTGCAAAAGAACAGCCAAAGTTTCCGAACAGTTAAAATGTATCTTAAATTATCTGTCAGACTAATTTTGTAATTAACTCAATTCACTATTCCAACTCCTTACATAATATTCAACAAACGAACATTTTCGTACAAGCTTGTTTACCGACTCACGGCTGAATAAGATGTCAAACAGCATTTGTTACGCTATTTTAACCTTATAACCGCTATTGTCAAATTTTAAAGACAAATAAAATCAAGCTCTCGGTACGGAATCTTTTGCGGGTGGTTAGGACCTTGTGCAAGGTCCGTCCGGATCGCTACCATCATCTTGCACGCTAATCCTGCCGCTAAGCATTAGTGCTCGCACTGTTGTGTTCCGGCGTGGAGCGCAAGACAGCCGGTGTAATTACTGGCACTAGAGGTATTCCATCTTAGCCCTCTGTGTTAGCAACGCATCTGCAATCTCTTTGGTGCTGCGGGTGTGATCACTTACCATCAGGTGACCCACTTGCTTGTTTTCCTTCCTATTTCATAAAAAAAGCTCATTTTGCCACAATCTTGTAATTAAGACAAAATTGTCATATATATAGTTTTGGTACAGGCACGTCGGATCAAAATGTAGTTAGCGGTCAAAGGGTTAATAACTATTACGCGTAAATATTGTTTATTTATTGATTCAGATCAGTAAGGTGATTTTTGACTTTCAAGCTTTCGATCATCGCCAGCCGCGCCTCAATAAATGGCGTCTAAAATAAATGCTCGCGTATTTGATAGGCGCGCGGCTGGAGAATGACAAGCGCTGGAAAATCAAAAATCGACTCGCTGGTATTACAATCGTCCATATTGGTAAGGTCCCAGTCATTGACCCAAAGCGCAAAAGAACATAGAGTGAATATTCAATATTATTCCGTGGTACAGTTAAGAACCACATGCATATCTTCTGGTGGAGTCTAACCTCTTTTAACCAGACCTCTTTTAACTTTTTTTCTTCACCAGATTTATAACTAACTAACGGACTTATTATTATTAGTAGCCTATGTCCGACAGG
The DNA here is from genome assembly GCA_963691745.1 of Ditula angustiorana. Classification (NCBI taxonomy): domain Eukaryota; kingdom Metazoa; phylum Arthropoda; class Insecta; order Lepidoptera; family Tortricidae; genus Ditula; species Ditula angustiorana. Next base: position 6,132,720 of record OY829483.1, read on the forward strand.
GATAGTGTAGCTTTCTATTAGGAAAATATTTTTTGGAATCGGTTCAGAGTAGTTCCAGAGATTACTCCCTACATACATACAAACAAACAAAGTTTACCTAGATGTAGAGGTAGATGTAGATAACGTAGATGAATTGTACGGAATAGACATCTTAGTCATTTAAATTGTGATTTTTATTAATTCCGGACTGCAAACATATCATGATTTTGTATGAATGTAACTACTAGTTATTTCCTACATATAATGTATATCAGTAACACCATACTGTAGCCTGATGTACTGATGGCTGCGGTTCAAAAAGGCTGGTTCAGCTGGGCAGTACTAGCTTTTGCTACAGAATTTCGAACGGTGAATGACAACATGCAGAGGCTCAAGAGATTGTGGTTTAAAGGCCGACAACGGACAAGTGACTGTCTAGGGGTGATCACTTCCTATCAGACGATTCGCGGGCTAGTTTCCCTTTCTTTTCCATTAAAAATGGTAAGTACGAAAGTATGGCACAAACACCACAAAGTATTGTGGCTGCATCTTGCGTCGCTACAAAGTTGGGAACTTGGAAGCTCCGCACGCAACTTTGGGAACTTTTGTCATATGTCTCCTCCCACGGACAGGATAACGTGCTCAAATTGTTTTCGGATCCCATGCTACAGCTGTACCATTCATATCTTTTTTGTATCATCTTCAAAAATAATAAATCTTGCAATAAATCGTTCCGTAAGTCGGTTTACGAAAACTTGTTTGCACTTTAGTTAACTTTTTGAGTATTCTTCAACACGAATTAAAATCAAAGGACCGTACTAAGACTATCAGTAAAGTATTATTGAAAAAAAAAAGGAAATTTTTACATGCAAATTTTGGTAAAACCAATAAAGCATTGAATTCTATTTTCGAGTTTGTCAAAGCATTTTTTTTACAATTTGTATTTAATTCACTCCGTTGGTACTTTTGCCTGGCATGGATTGACTTGAAATGTGGTAGGTATACGTGTACGGAGCGATGTTAATAAAGTACCGTTAGCAAAAAAAATGTTTTGAAAATTTAATTAATAGCAAAAACTTATTTCAATATTTTAAAACAAAACCTTTTAAAATAACCTGTCAAACGCGCTGCCTGTGTGTACGACCGGTGTGCCAGTAACAGGGAGAGTGTGGGTTAATTGAATAATTTCCATATTACACGCGTCGTCTCGCGCACTCCCGGATCTCAACGTTAATGTGCTAATTAAAGAATGTTCTAGTTGTTTCACATTGCGCATGTTCAATCGGCCGATATCTATGGGCATACCTACCTATATACCACTGTATTTTGGATTCATTTATTTCTTATCGGAAATTACATTAAATTTAGAATATCAAAACAAAACAAATATTCACAATATGATCGTCAAAAAAGGTTAACAAAATAATAAAATAAAAATTATAAGAAATACGTCTAGTAAATTTCAAAGTTAAGAATAAAAAAATCACATTTTTAAATAAAAATAAACACTAACTCACAAAAAGTAAAAATGTCGAAACTAAGCAAAAAAATAAAATAAAATTCAACTCTCCCGGACGCTCGCTGGGCGCAAGGCGAGCGCTCAACCATTCATTCGTTAGCTGCAAGTGTTCATCGGGTCATACGCAGCGTCAAAATAGTTATTTGTGATGCAAGCGCGGAAAGATGGTCATTTAGATGGTGGTTCAGCTGGAGTCGACTTTTTACATTTTTACAGACTGAGAATTTTCGCACTTATATCACACGTCAATACTATTTTAATTTTTCATAATTATTCGAAAATTTCAAATTAAGATTAAATTAAAATAAAGCTTTTTCACCCTACTAGACTTTGAAATTTCATCATCTCTTTCGGTCGCATTTACAAAAACTAAAATCATTTTTTTTATCATCTGTGTTGCGGACTGGCTAGATAAGAAGAAAAATATTAAATTTGAATGTATGACTTTTATAACAGTTGTCAGTCAATCAATGTAATGTAAAAACGAAAAAGATGTGTGAGGTATTAAACTTGATAAACCGTTGAATCGCAGCGTATTTCATTCTAACATTAGTGGCGACCGTTTGGAAAATTACTTAAGATGGACCGGAATCTTCGGGAGAGGAGACAACTGCGGCGATCATTTACAAAGTCGGCAAATGCACTCGAGACGAAGCTGAATGAGGCTAAAACAGGAGTGATGTCGATGGAGTTAAAGACGGAATACGAATACCTCACAGACGTGGCCGAAAGAATGTTCGAAGTCGACAGGGATATACAAAACCTCACCTTGGACTCGAAGGAATTATATGATGAACGAGACTTCGAGAAGTTATTCGACGAGGCGGAGGAATATAAACGAAGATGGATGTCCCTGAGGCTGAGGTACGAACAATTAATCGAAAAGGCCAAAAATGACGACCAAAGACAGTCTCAGACGGGGTCAGCTGTTACGGCCCGGAGCTGTCGAAACCTAAAATTACCCAAGCTGGAATTGAGAAAGTTCGACGACGATCCAAAGAATTGGCTAGGTTTTTGGGGTCAGTTTAAAAAGATCCATGAGGATATGGGAATAAGTGACGATGACAAGTACCAATACCTAGTCCAAGCAATGAAGCAGAACTCTAACGCGCGTGAGTTGGTAGAAAGCTTCCCCCCATCCGGCACGAGCTACCACAAAGCTTTGGACCACTTGAAGAGCCGTTTCGCCAGGGAGGAGGAACTAGTAGAGACGTATGTACGCGAGCTGCTGCGATTAGTGTTGTGCCAAGCGAAGGGTGATTTTTCCTTGGACACTAGGTCGCTATACGACAAGTTAACGACATATTTACAGGCTTTAGACTTGTTGGGCGTATCTAAGGATAAATACGAAGCCATGCTTTATCCTTTAGTGGAATCAGCTCTTCCAGAGAATATTTTGCTGGCTTGGAGTAGATCCCTGGTACAGAAGCCCAAGGGTTCAGATCAGCTAAGTCAGCTTTTAGAGTTTTTAAGACATGAAGTTGAAGCCGAAGAACGTATTAGGCTCTCTAGATCGGAATTTAATACACAGCCATCGAGTTCTTCCTACAACGACAGTCGTGAAGATACTAAGAAAAAGATTTCACCTACTGTAATTTGTTTGGTGTCTGCAGACAGAAGAGATGTTAATAAAACATCATGTTTCATCCATGACAAAACTGAAGGCAAGAAACAAACATGTCATTTTTTGCAACAAAACCTCACACACGGTATTAGAATGTCGTAAGTCATGTGAAATGACATTAAATGAAAAGAGAGAGGCACTCAAGAAAAATGCAGTTTGTTTCATCTGTCTCAAAAAAGGTCACATGGCTAAGTTTTGCAGAAATAGAGCTTACATAAACTGTCTGGCATGTGGCAAACGTCATGTCATTGTGATGTGTCCAAGTTTACATAAGACGAAAGACGAAAATATTAAACCAAAATCATATTCGGATCTTGGAAAAAATCTTCAGGAACCAGATGTGTCTGTCGTAAGAATAAACGTACAAAGAACATGTTCATCCCCAAAACCACAGAGAGGACGATGGGATTTCAAAGCAAAGAAAAAGAAGATAGAGCTCCTGAAAACGGCAACTTGTCCCAAGTTAAGTAAAGAAAGTTTGATAGCAGGTCAAAATTGCAGGCTGTGTTATTCTGAGTACCTGCCAAATACTGGCTCAACTTGGTATCAAAGTACAATTGACCGAGTCTATTAGTGTTGCTTTGTTTAGATTTTTGATATTTGTCGTTTTGAATTTTCTGATGTTGTGTTTTTAAGAATTCTGGAACTATTTTTCTTGTTAAGTGGAGGATGTTGCGGACTGGCTAGATAAGAAGAAAAATATTAAATTTGAATGTATGACTTTTATAACAGTTGTCAGTCAATCAATGTAATGTAAAAACGAAAAAGATGTGTGAGGTATTAAACTGGTTAAACCGTTGAATCGCAGCGCATTTCATTCTAACAATCTGTATTAAAGTTGAGTAAGAAATATCTAATACTTACTGTTCTAAATTTTAAATTGTTGGCATTATTTAGTAGTCGCTAAAATATGCCGCTGTGAACTAATGTATTTGTTAAATGTCAATTCAATGTAAGGTAGTGCATTATTAAAAAAATAAAACGAAATTGTACATGTATAGAAGCGCAAGCTTACGCGCTAAAAGTTCACTTGTGACGTAAATTCCCATTTTATTTGGTAATTTCTATGTTTTTGTGTTGTTTACGACGCCGTGACACAAGAAATCCTAGCTTAGTCTGTTGTGTGTGATTTATTCATTTATTTATTAGTCGAACTGATGTCCCAACTTACGCAATGCGAAGAACAAGTGACGATTGCTCCGGGCGGCATAGACAGACAAACAGTGATCAGTAAATCTTGTTATTATGGCCCTTGACTGAACTATCAATCATTTTTGACATTGTAATAACATGGCAAGTTATTATTTCTTAAGTTAATTTTCCTTTGAAATGTGGAATAGTAGTAACTGCGCTAGTTTAGGCACGTCTTTTGTTTGCTTCAATTCGCTTTTTGTTGTGTTGTCTAAGAAGGTAAAACGGAAGCTAACTTAAGGTAATAAGAATGAGCATTGTTAAAGCATTTTAAACATCATCATCGTCATCATCATCTCAGCCACAAGAAGTCCACTGTTGAACATAGGCCTCCTTCATGGATTTCCAAAGTGACTGGTTGGAAGCGACATACAATCAGCGCCTTCCTGCCACCTGTAGAGATCATCGGACCATTTTAAACATCGCTATAATGTATTTCAATACAATGATCTCTTTATAAATACATAATAATAAAAGCGATGGTGGCATAGTAGCTTTTTTAACTTATGTATCTACGGTCAACGTCAAAGATAAGTACTACTTGACACTTTTCATGTTATTACAATGGACTAAGGTACAAAATGTAAACATATCTATCTACTATAGTATTAGTAGTAACCAACGCTCTTATTGTGAACGCAAACATCCCAATAAAACCTGCACATCATATCTAGGTCTATTGGGCTGGTTTTCCAGACACAAGGGCTTACGGAGGTTAGATAGTAATCTGGGATCATCGGTAAAGCGTACCCCGAATGATGAATCAGTAAACTAACTAGGAGAATGTCAAGTTTAAGACCTAAGACAAAGTACAGTAGGGGAAATATATTCACGTACTACCTTAGAACCCTATCGTAATGACGCGACGCGTTAAACGCCAGACCATAGTCATACAAATGTCATGCGTATGTCTCTTCGACTAGGTTCTACAGTGGTACGTGTTTTAATTTCCTTGACTTTATCTACAGTAGGTACTTTGACTTAGTTCTAGTACTAAATACTTACTATATTTTCCTTCATTTTCTCCACTTGAAAGTTAAATTGTACAAACTTCGTTTAGATTCTGTCTGCCGTTTGATATCTCTTTGTTAACTTGAATAATATTCGATCGTTTGTTACCGAAATCCTTACTTACCCAACAGACGTCCCCATAGCAAACTTACACCTTACGCTATTATACAGAACAAAGACTGCAAATAATCGATCTCCTTTGTTGTCTAATAGCGTCTGATTCAGTGCACCAAGAATGATAATTAAGGCGCTTTCATACGATGGTGTCACAATAAACATAGAAAAAAGCAGTAGCTTAACTTTCATTGATATCCTAATTTATCGATTTAGCTGGTGGCAAATAATATAACCACTGATAAAGTTTTATATCACTAGAGGGGGTTGCTCATGTCTAGAGCAACCCCTTCACTAGACAACGAAGGTTTTAACTATGAGTCACAAGTAGGTTTGTATGCAATTTATAATAGTGCCACTCAGCTGAGCCGCTTGCTCGTTACTCTTCCTATTAAAAAAAAAAAAGATAAGATAGATTAAGAAGCTTAGATAGATCAGCTTATCCAAAAATTATCCTTGTTTAGATTTTGCAATCAATTAATGGAATATCACAAGGAGAAACAAGTTTATTAATGACCTTATTAGTTCTTACGATAATTTTATACACTAGGTATAAGATCATGAAATACGTACGTACTTAATTATTATCCTAACAACATACATTTCAAACAGAAAGACTATGCAAAAGGACAATACGATTTGCAAAATGCTCAATTTGTAGAAAAAATGAAAGTTATTTTACACTTGGATTACTGTCTTTCTTTGTATTATGGCGGTTCCCTATTGTTGGCAAGCTGTGGTCAGAGCATGGGCGAGAGGCTGATTAATTTATAGCTTTGTTTGATGCCAACCGCATTGCTGTATGTGGTTTAAAGACAAGTGGCTGGAAGCTGCCCTAACCGCATCATTACCTTAAATGAACTACAACCAAATGCACAGTTAGGATGAGGGGAATAATAATTAATCGGTGGTTCATGAAGCGATAACGCGCAGATTTAGGGGAAGAGTGATTTGTTTCAGTGAAAATTTGTTAATAAAATTAACATTATAATAAATGGTTGTAATTTACAATTGAAACAAAATCTAAGGACGAATTAAATATACAACAAATGTGAAAATTTCACATACTTGACCAAGTTCACTAAATACGTAATTTGAGATTGGGGAAATAATAATAAGAAGCAAAACATTTTCAGAATGCCAATAACCGGTTTACCATTTACTTGTCGATATATTATGGTAATGAAATGAAAGCTAGAAAAGTTTGTCAGAACCGTAACAAGAGAAGTTTTATCGAGTTTAAGGAGATTCGTAGAGTTCGGATCACACTCTTAGAAAATCAAACGTGACTCTACATTTATATTGTGAGATATATTCATCAATCGCCAGTCGCTTCCAGACTAACTACAGCCTTAGAGCAAAATAATTGAAATCGGATCCCTTTGAAAATGAACATTTTCAAAAACAAGTGAACCGTGTTTGTCAGTTTATTTAAACAGTAAGTTTTTATTCCATCTACTATACATAGACATGGACGGCTGTGTTTGTTCTTTTGCCAATTAATTGTACTAACTGATGTGACAATGCAGTGTGTATACATTGATTGGAACAATGAAAATACTCGTAAGGTATTTTCTCCTCTTTTAATAAACGCTTTTTTATGCAACGAAGTTTACTAAACTTAAGAAGACCTTTTTTTTTAATACAACATAGGAAGGAAAACAAGCAAGTGGGTCACCTGATGGTAAGTGATCAACACCGCCTATAAACACCTGCAACAACAAAGAGAGTGCAGATGCGTTGCCAACCCAGAGGGCTAAGATGGAATACCTCTTGTGCCAGTAATTACACCGGCTCTCTTACTTCTCACGCCGAAACACAACAGTGTAAGCACTGCTGCTTAGCGGCAGGATTAGCGAGCAAGATGGTGGAGGCGATCCGGACGGACCTTGCACAAGGTCCTACCACCCGCACCTATTTACTTTAAATTATTTTTTCTCTGTGTTATTTATTATTAATAGCTGAGATAAATAGAGAATAATAGTTAAATCATTGAAAAATAATATGTACAATCACATGTTCTATTGCTGTATTTATCAGGTTGACTCAATCTTCATCTCATAGGACAGATCTGACGTAAAAGTTAAGTGTTATTATTAAAGATTTTGTATCGAATTGGCTGATAGAAATGTAATCTGTAAATTCTCTGTAAATTCTTCATGCACTCTTTCAATGTCGTTTTTTAATAATTAGAAAGTATTCTGCGTATTTGCACGGTTTATTCGTAAATAACTACATGCTGTTTTTGATACTTATGTATTTTTAGTCCATTTGTCCACCATATCTGTGTTTATCTTAGTTTAGCTTAAATAATTCAAAACAAGTCACGTATTTATTAAAGTTCCGGGTTCTTCCAACTAACATAGTATTTTTAAAATCTTGTTATAGTTTTATCTCGTGCAGAGACTAATTTTAAAATGTATAAAGTTTTTACCTTCTATACCTCTAGTGCCTGCCTTGACTCCGCTTGAGTTAAATATTTTTAGAAAATACAACTCATTAGAGCAAAATTTTAAAAACAAAATATGCTTAATTTTTTTAACGTCAAATCGGCTCAAACATAGAAGTACCAAATTTTACGGCATTATCGGGATTCTTATATTGTATTTTTGTGAACTATTTTGTGTTTTCGGGTCTATTTTGGGTCTTCAATGAAGAGTAAACTCGCCTCGTCTTGTACGTAAGGAATACGCAATTAAAACTTAAGGATTTTTGCAGTATTTTTTTTTACAATTAAGTATAAGGTGGTATAGGTAAGAAGGTCACTAGACTTATTTCCAAATTAAGCAACTAAATAATATTTAGTGTCAAATATAATCATGTAGTTTTATTTTCCTTACTTTGCGGAAGAGAAAATAAAGACGGAATTGCCAAAAGTAAAGCTTGTTATTTCACATTGTTTTTATTATTGTTGTCCAATTCTTCTTAATCTACTATCATCACATTTGTTAATTTTATATTGCTTTCAATGTTTTCTTCCTTCTTAATGCTGTTTGTTCTTCTTTTATTTGTCATAGCTGGCTGTTTGAATAAAGTTTTTACCTATCTATCACTATGCTACTCCAAGAAAAATGTTAAATAAATCTTGGATTTAGTTCCAAAAGGAACCCTTTAACTTAATACGATTGATGTCAACGCAGGCTTTAATCGCGCTCGCGTTCATTACTATGCAGATTGCAGGCATTAGCCAGAATTCAATTTCTCAAAATTATAACTTAATGCCTCATAATGTTTTCCGTTTCTACGAGCCAGTAATACCAGAGTGAGTTTTCTTTATGATTAGCTACATAAAAATTTCTTGATAGGGGCTTTTATTGAAGTTAAATACGTTTTAAATGACTATAAACACTTATGGAAGTTGTTATACCTATTAGTAGCCACACTTTATTATTATTATAACCTCACGCCTGTTTACCTTCAGGGAAGGCAGAGTCCACGGAACGCCGTTCAAATAGCAGTAAATCACATAAAATACTAATCAAAAAATCCTATTAAGGCCCTGTTTCAACCCTGTCTGATAAGTTCCCGATATCATTTTATTATCTAACGGATATCTGTTATACTGGCTCAGTTTGTGTCCATAGAATAAACAGAGACAGAACCACAGATATCTGTTGGTTTTAATAATAGGAACTTATCGCAGAGGGGTGAAAAAGGTCCTAAATAATATAAGGATCCGGCTTATAGGAACGTCATCATTTTTTGCTAGGCATGTCCGGTGATTCAATAAATAGATACCAGCAAAAATACTGGGTAGATATTGATCGTTGAAGATTATTTGAAGGTTTTGTAGAGTGCTAACATATTTAACACTGCTTAAGATAAAAATCAACTCCTTGCGCTGGAAAAGCAGACAAAAACAATACGCAGTTCCCACGCCAGTGCGAAATAAATTATTAACAACATGACAGGTTTACATTTCAAAAAACTTTTGTCTCTAGAAAATATTTTACGAAATTTTAAATGACGCCAGTGGAGGCAGCCAAAATGCAAATATTGCTGCAATAGCTGGCTTATGAATACGTTGTTGTTAAGATTGCAGACTTGTCTTGTCTTCTTATCAATTTTCCGCCAACTATCTACAGGGGTGGCGATTTGAGATCGATTAATCGGAGAATGGATGTTTTGAGTCAAATTTAACGATTTTTTATCGGTAGCAGTAATTGGACCACACTTTGATACTTGACATTGCTTCTGTTTTGAAACTTATTATTAAGTAACCTTTAGACTATTTTGAACTAAAGTATCCAGGGAAGATATTTTTTTATTTAACGTAACGTTATGGAATATTCATCTGTAAAATATAGATTTCTTCAGTCATGCATGGTTTCCCTAAAAAGCGAAAAAGATCAATAACACCGACAACTAGCGACCCGCCCCGTCTCTTAGGGGTACAATTAGTAAGGTAAAAAAGTTCTAAATGACAGTGAACACAATATCAAAATCCGTTGCGTTATTTAAAAGGAGTAAGCTGCCGAAGATATGAGCGTAAACAGGAACGGATAGCGACTTTGTTTAAACTATGTAAAGAAGATTCATCTTCTGAGTTAGGATATTATTCTGAGTCAATTCTTCTAGTTCCAAAATCGATATTTTCTGAAAAGAATCGCCATCCCTACCACCGAGTTTGCTAGTTGCCCGCCTCCGGCTATGTAAACAGGCGGAATCCCCGAGTGCCTCTTAACTAACAAAACATACTTTATGAGCAATTTCTAATGAATACGCTGACGAGACGCTTTTGATGAAAATGGCGTGGGAAGGAAAATAGTCCACTGAACGGTGATATTGTATTTACTATCAAGATATTTTGGTGGCGTTGTAGTTTGAGTTTATTCTAACTTGGATTCTGGGAAAAAAACCGTCACATTGTTTATGATTACTAGCTTAGCTTGTACTGTTTTCCGATTACGAGACCCATTTATATAAAAAAATGTATTGTGTGGGATGGTGTTTCCCTTATGCACTACGAACCAAATACACGGGGTGAACAGTAAGTAGTCCACAGATGACAAACTAACGCCTGGTAGAAACCAATATTGGGCGGGTCATGGGAATGGGATGGCAAGGTATTGGATTAATAGGTAAACATAGGTTTACGAACACCGGCGGAACTTATATGACTGTCTATGTTTTATTTGTCATTCCATGCTGCTCTATCTAACTAGTGTTTTAAGAAAGGAACAGATGCATTTTACTTGGATTATGAACAAAGAGTTGAAGCTGATGCATGCATCAAAGTCAGGTTATTAGAAAAGCGAAAGTGTTAAAAAAGCTACTTTTCTTGTTTTCTGTACACGAGTTAAGCAATGGGCAGAAATCTGTCTTAAATATACGTTAGTTTTAACAGTATAAAAATTAATTCTTGACTCGCATTGTTACTTACTTTTTGAAGAAGCGCTTTTCCCGTTTCTTTTTAAAGGTATGCTTTGGCCATGATCTCAATAATATTGGGCAGGTAAGTACATTGAACGACTGCCATCTCAACTCCTTCGTAACTCCCGTGACAGGGAAACCAGACCGATACGATCATGGTTAATTTCAGAAACATAAAAGTACCTACCTAAAAAAATAGAACCACTACTATCGGTCCTCTCAAACTGAGTTTCTGCACAAGTACATTCAAGTTTCAGCTCGTAAGGAATGTCTCATGTCACCCGGCGGCTACAATACCGCTACCATGAGTTGCTATCGAAAACTCAAATGACGTTACTATAGTCGATAGCAATTAGACACGCTGCATTTTACTAGTGAAAGATCTAACTGATGTAGATATTTTTCGATGACATTGGTCAAATTTGTGATTCATGGTACCTACCGATAATCTACGGCAACAGCTAAAAACCTTAGTCACTAGGTCATAGATTTCGGTAAGTAATCTACCGTTGGACTCTTACTAGCGATCTTTGGTTATCTAAGTGATGGCTAGAGGTGTTGTATAAATTAATTATCCATACAATGCATTTATGCCGTTGCCACTGCGTACTGTCGCTGTCAACTCATGGTAAGGGTACAGTGTTAAATCTTAATCTCGGCTCTTGAGGGCTCTCGGTGCGACTTGGACAAACTAAAGAGTCCCGTGTCGGCCCCCAAAAGGGTCCAACTTAATTAAACAACAGTTACTTTGAAACTAGATTTAGGGGCAGATTGGAAAATGTTTTGGCAACTTTTACTTAAAGTTATTGAGTGTATTGTTTGAATTTGTGCTCTGTTATAAAAGACCATTGTTGTGAATGTAGGTGTTGATTGAAACATAACTTGATCGTTTTAAGGTTTCGTTTTCTATTATGTTTGTATTTGTAAAAGCTACGAGCATATTGTATTGACGTGTTAAGTGTTGCCATTATACGTATATATGGTATGCTTGTGTGTTTCCTTGCCGGCGGCGATCACGACATCGAAAGTGACTGATGACGTATTGGCACCACGCCGTTTTATCGTCTGAATAGTCTTATTTTAATTTCACCTGTAATAAACAAGTATGTTTGCCTTTGAAGTTTTATCTACGGGTATATGCAGCCAGATCAAAAATGTTCTTATTGTTATAATTGAACATAAGTCTCGTATCCTTGCCAGACAATAACTAAAAGAGACGGTACTATGACTTCAACGAGTCTTGTCCAATTTTTGCTCTCCCCGAATTTTATTATTCAATTACCTAGTCGTCTAATTCGTTTTAATTAAACCAACTCCCATAACACACGAAAATACGACAGACATATTGAATGAAATTAGACGTGTCTCTTGAGAATTTCGGGAGACTTGAAATTGAAATGAATTTGCCAGATACAGACGCTAGACTGTAATATGCAGGGTCTGAAATACCTTAGGTACTGAGAAAAGGTATGTCACTATATAACGTGCTTCGACGTGAAATTCGATGATCAAAGTGTCTTTGAACTTAACTACTCATAGATAACTAGACTTACCTACGAAGAGTTTATTTCAAAGACATTTTGAGGTGTAGCGTGAGAAATAAAGTGTCATTGCTAGAAATATTTAGCATTAGGTTTATTTGAGATATAACCTAATATATACGAAAGAAAAGTATGACTTTCAAAGATTTATGGATTGGGTTAGTATTGGGTGCTCAAACGGCTCGGCTGATTTGAATGAAATTTTGCGGACAGATAGGCCTTGTCCTATATTACAGCATAGGATACTTTTGCTCTGTAAAAATGCATAGTTAGCGTTACGTATTCTGGTTAGATGAGTTGCGGGGATCGAGAGCATTACACCAATAAAACCAAAAGTCTTAAATTTAGGAAAGCACAGTTTGTTTCCAACATTTTTTTTAACGTATTTGGGTTACGAAAATACATATTTTATTAATTGTTAGAATGTTTTCACAATACCAAGTCTAATTTTAGGCAATAATGCCAAAAAGATTATGTAATTGCAAGCGTAATTTTATTACCAATAGCGGCAGTTGAACTCAAGCTTTCGGCACAATAAAGGCACATGTTAATTGAAGGATATTTTTAACACAGCGTCTCTGGTTTAGTACTAATCCCATTATACTTATTAATTTAGTGAGTTTCAGTTTCAAGCTCTTTTTATACCGAGAAGTACGGGATCAAAGCAAAATACTTCAGCGATGTTTAAGTACTCTCCACTGGTGTAAATGTGCTCATCGATAACCTCATCAAGCGGAGCACCCGTGTTTTATACGTTCTCACTTTACACTTGGACAAAGGTAGCACTGTAAAACATCGTTGCAATAAAATAACTCACAGTTTAACGGGCACAACTTTGGAGGTCAAGGATTTTTGGCGATTCTTACCCTTGTAACAAATGGATCTCTCGACTTGTCGATACTTTATCTAAGACTATTCTTACGTAGCAAATGACAAGATATCACGAGTAGGAAAATCGTTTTTTGAGCCAATTAACTACTTAGGCGCGATTTATTAAAACGACAAAGCATGTCAGCGACACTATTCCATTTGATAGCATATGTCCATGTCCAAGCTGACTTAACAATACAGAAAACCGTTACGAGCCTCAAATTGAATCCGGAAACACAATAACCAAATGTGTAACCGAACCAACAGCATTAAGGTGAAATTTGCCTGGTTAGATAGCGGCACAGCTAGATACTGTATCCTACATCCTACATGCCCCAGCGCCCGGGAAATGCGACCGTATTAGCAAACCGGATTGTTCGCAGCCAAGTTCCGAAGGCACGGGGGTAAATTCAATAGGACCCTAATTTTCCAGCCCCTGCTACGCACAATGGATCACAATGCTGTAATGTGAGGCGGTAGACATGTGTTGGGTAAGTGCTCACTAATTACTTGTGTAGCGTAGTTTGCTTTGACGCTTTTGTTTTAGAGCACGCTGTATTTCTTCTTGACCAGTTAAATTATTGTAAGAAAATTGCACAGGTGTGACCAACTTTTATAAAACATATACAATTGCACAAAAGATCCGATTCGATGGGATCGAAGTGTGTCCAAAAGGATTTCTTCCAACATTTCATAAGCTAAGGTATATAAATGTTAATAAGAATGTTAGGTAAAACTCGATCGGTGTTAAGTATTTGTAGTAGAAATGTTTTTGTTGTGCCCTCTAGGTAAAGGTAACCACGGAAGTCTAGCACGTGGTTCTTAGCCATGCCTTGACACTATACTGAGTGGGTGCCTTTTTGATCCCTTAGTTGCAACCCAAGTAGCACAACAATATTAGCATTATTTCTTTCTTACATACAATTGTTAGTGGCATGCGTATTTTAAATGCTCTCAAAACTTTTGTTCAAGCGTATTTGAAAGAGCCTTTTAAATATTTTCGTTCGATTTACCATTGGCTTATTTTCGTGCTTTTACCTAGTTATACGAATATTAATATAAAACTTGGCGCAAAAAGTGAACCCCGTACGTGCCTACTGAATGTTGGCGCCGCATGCGCCTGACGACGCATTTCTCTTATCAAATAATAATGACCCTTTTTTCTAGTCTCAGTCAAAAATAGCTGTGCACTTTTATACTTTATTGCATTGGCGCGGTGTCACCTTGTTGGGTATAAATTGGCATAATTTCGATATGTATGTTTATATCGCGTGTATTGTAACGAATATAATTCCCGACGTTTCGAGCCCTTTTCTGATCTCATGTTCACAGGCAGACTGACAAAAAAGTAAAAAATACAAACAACCCAATTTTAAAAATATTGTAAATATTAAAAACTAATAATGAAATCCTTCCAACATAAAGACTACAGTCTCTAACAGCGCATCGAAAATTAGCATCTGCTACTGCTACGTTGTCTGTACTTGCTTGCTGCCATGCAGTTGAGAGAGAACTGAAGTATTGAACTTCACAAATGAATACGGCTTAGCGCTGCACAGGGCTTAAAAACGAATAAAGCTCCGTTTAAATTTGTAAAAAACCGTCGAATATGGCGGCCGCGGATATGTCAACAGTACGTGATGGTGATTTCAATCAGCCGGGTCGGGTTATTGTTTCGGTGCTCTCGACAATTTTATCCCAACGCCAGTCAGGCTCCATACGGTGCCAGGAAATATTTTACTAATATTGTAACCGGTAAAGTTTGGGAGCATGGATGGACGCTTGTTACTCCAATCCAAAAAGTACTAAATGGATTTTGATGAAACTTTACAGTAATAAAACTTATACATTAGAATACGAGTAACATAGACTATGATTTATTTATATGGCGCACAGCGTTTAAAAGTTTACGCAAACGAAGTTGCGGGCGTCCGCTAGTCATACTATGTTTTTTATTAGGTGACCCGCTCGACAGAGATTGTCCAGTCTAAATCATTGGAATCGTGAGTTCATAAAAATATCATATAGAAAATGGATGTTCGTGTACCCTAATTTGAAAAAATGCGGGAACTTATCCAGTTGCTCGTCCCATAAAAACTGAGTTGGGATTAACGAGGATATTTTTAAATAAAACAGCCAAAAGCAAAAAGTTTTCTAGTGACGCGCCTACCAAAAACAGAATTTTATTTTTATTTGTAGGTATATAGATTTTACATCAGTAGAAAACAGGGATGCAACCTTAGATCATATACGTAATGATATATATCACTAAAGTATAAGACTAACTAATAAACATATAGAAGTTGACAACGCCAAACAAAAACACATCTCCTGTATGAACGTTGCCGGCCCTCCAGTGGCCCGTTTCACTAAGCTACAAGTTACAATTTTACAAGTCTAAACTGGCAACATTGGTCAATAATGACCAATGGCAATGGGCGTAATGACCAATGTTGCCGGTTTAGACTTGTAAAATTGTAACTTGTTGCTTCGTGAAACGGGTCACAGGACGAACTTTATAATACTAAAAGAGCCAAAATTCCTTTTATTGTTAAAAGAACTATACTCAATGATCTCTGAAGCAGGAATATTAAACACCACACATCATCATATCAGATGGAAAATGCCTACCGCTGGGCACAGGCATTACCAAAGGACTTCCATGACAGTCGGTTGTGCTGCTCGCCGTCGGTTTACCGCGATCCCTACTTGATCGTCAGCCCATAATAACATTTGTTGTTTATTTGTATAGACTGGTAATTCTTTCATGCATAAATTTAAATTAATCTTCTCTGGATTTCAACTAAATCCTATGCTGAATTTTAACGAAGGATAATAATAATGGGCAGTTCCCGCGCTCAAAAATAACGCTGTATTACCTAATTTAATACATATCACGAATTTAATACAAAAATATTTACGCTTCATTTTAAATTTAACATAAATTAACTTATCCTTTTCTATCTTTCCTGTAATTACTAATTACTTTGTGTTTTTTGTACGGAGCGTGACTTTTTGCAGATTTTTGGCTGCTTGTGTATTTTATAAGTTCCATAGTCCAATATTTTACATCAAATCATGAAATAATTCCAAGCACTATAATACATTTATTACGCAGATAGGCAGTTTTCTTTTTGATGTTTCATGAGATTCATCTAGTTGTTCTTAAATTATTTTTTGGGGTTAAGATTACTTTTGAGTATTGACTATCAGTACCTGACTAACATGACAACCCAGGTTTAGTTTAACACTTCCCTGTGTCTAACTAGTGTCATAAGAAAGAGACGCAGATAGAGATAAGCTAAACTTGGCCAGTCATGTTAGTGCCACTGGACGACCAAGCTCAGCCCAGGACAGATTATGTAAAAACGATGAAGAAAATGAACTTTAAAACAAAGGAGACCTAGCAAAATAGATAAATTTTTGCCCCAATTAACCCTTATATTGTAAATTTGAAATCAGTAGATCCGTTTTCGAGAACGCGATTAGAAACAAAGAAATAAACGAATATGTAAATATTGGTACATATAGTATAGGATGAATCACGTGTAGCTGGGGTATGGCAGTAGAATATATAATTATGTAAGTACGTTAGACCATAATCAGTATAAGACAGTTACTGGTAGAGAGTAATAAACGGATTCTCTACATTTAAGCTTGTCTTTTGATGACTCATCCTCACCACACCTCATAGCTATAGCCAGATTAATTTTCTGTATATTTTTCCTAGTTTAACAACTTGTCATAATATTGTCATTTATTAATTTCCAATGACAGGGACGACTCTACCAGCAAAGGATGGCATACAGCGAATATTTTAATCCGCCTAGTGCATTCACAATTACTAAGCCTTATCAAATAGCGGTGCGTGAGCGCACGTAATCGTGCTGTTTCAGTGATGGGTTAGATGGAACATCGTTTATCAACTATGGTCGCAAATGGAACCACAATCCAAAGGTAAGTTTTATTACAACGGAAACTAGTATTATGTTATATGGAATATTCAATTAGATCAAACCCAGAGAAATAAATACAAATAACAATTCGTTAATTTGAAAATCGGAATTCCAATAGATTCGGATTTCTCAATATAGGAAATGTAAAATTTTTCATATTTCAAATTAGAAATATTCCTAAAATTCTATGTAGTATACCGAAGAGTGATAAGAGTTTAGGTATTCCTAAGTTTAACATGATTTATCCTTTTATTCATACATTACAATTGACTTACAAAAACCATCTTCAATCAAAACTCAAAATATATATTAGAAGCTTAACGTCGCAGAATTGAGTAAATATTTATTTCAATGTGCCTCCCTTTGCTGATGATAATAAAATTCAAACAAAATGACTAAGATGACTGGTCAGTTCTTTCGGACTCTGATTGATAAGCTATAACGACCCCCAAAACTTGCTTAGTCATTATAATAGTCAAGGGTCATTCAATAGATATTTTGATTTGTAATAACTTTTCTGAAGAACTTTCCGTAGTATTTAGGTCTGGTTAGGGCTGATTTTAATAGTATATTTTAAATAATCATATTCAAATTATGCACTATTAAGAGTAAATACATAAAAAGTTTTAGTAGGTTGTTAATTTTTTCTAAATATGTAAAAAACGGAAAAAAATAGAGTTAAATGATGACGATGATGGTGATCATGTATTTTTGGTAAAAAGTATATATTTATAAACATAATAATATATAAATAATGTATAAAAAAATTTATTTAATTTATCCCATTTCTCAGGAACAAAAAGTAAACATTTAAATTATACTAACTTCGAACTCTTTTTAGGCTTTCAAGTCACAAGTCAAACGTTTGAATAATACGGAAACATTTGGCGTACCCAGTTAAATCTTAGGAATGTTTTAAATATTAACAGCATCAATGTTAACTCTCAATCACAAACATTTGTGTGGCAAATTTGTACAAAACCCTGTCCTTTGAATTCAATTTGCGGCGACATAACTTCAAAGTTTAAACAAAGTACAAAATCAACAAACCAGTACTTCGCTCACTAACTTTTTAAAACAAAGGCTTCTTTGTTGTATCAATGTCAATATGAACAATAATTTGCTTTTCAAGACTTCCACTGAAAACGGCGGTGAAAAGTTGCTTATTCAATTTCGAAGTCAGTGGTATTTTTTAAACTGGGTGAAAATTAGAAAATACGGAAGGTTGCAAAACATCACATCGTGTCTGTTAAGTTCTTGTAGTAACTTGTTTTTATACTACTTACTTTTAAAATATTACACATTCTTTTCCTCACGTTTTGACCACGATTGATGTTTCTCTTTCTGTGATGTCAAAATAAAACAAGTCAAACAATTTATATCGCGTTTATTGCAACTAATCGGATTCCCGACATTTTAGGCAATTTTTAGACTTTTTCTGCCTGTGAACTTTAGACCTGAAAAAGGCTCTATCTCTCATTACTCTCATTAATACTGAACATGTTCCTAGGCAATAAGTAACGCAATACCTAAGTGCATGACGCCATCCAAGTGAATCTGTAAAGACTAAAGGCGCATAAAACCATGACTAAAGCATTGTAGATTTAGCACTAACTCGTGTGAGCTGGCGAATGAAATCAGAAGAGCCCCAGCGAAATTGGATTAAGCGACCTATTGTTGCAAAACGATAAATTTTCTATTCTGACCGACTAAGCCCCCGTATCGCAATGTTTTACACCGGGATGCCGAGCACTTTACAGGGTTAACTGCAGCTCGTGTATTGTTTTCCAGACTATTTCTTTTTCCTCGCGTTCATTGAAGGCTTTTCTCGATTTAATGCGCTCCCCCAGTCAACGGGGAGGAGAATTCTTGATAATAAAATCGAAATTTCCTTTAAAGGTACCGGTGTGAGAACGGGTTTGCTAAGCCTTTTTTGTGGCGTTTGCGGTTTACTATCAGACGTCGTAACTTTGAAATCACTTGATTTATTTCCTACCATACCGGAACCATTTTCGTTTTTATTTTTAAAAAACAAACAAACATCCACGTAGCGACGCGTAGGTATAACAAATCAAAGTGCATGCAGTTACTGATTATTAACTGATGCCTACTGATATTTCGATATAGGTGTAGATAATATATCTGGAACACTATATACAGAATTAAATGGCACCAATTCCAAAGTCGCGTTGCCGGGCGATATCATGGCAACCACTTTAACATGAGCTGCGCTATTAAAAAGACTTTCCACTTTCCGTGGTTTTCGCTCACCAGTGGAGATGTCGAAAGGGTCAATTTAGATTGGTATAGTGACTGGCTGCGTGTTGTGAATAAACCATGAGTTGTTTTCAATTTAGCGTAAAAGCGTTCAGTCATAAAAGCTGGACCTCTCTCATAATTAATATTTATATATGTGTGACGAACCATTGATCAAGTGCAGGAAGTTTATTGTCGTATCTCCATTTAGTTCTGTAAGAATTCTCTTTGAAATATGCTAAAAAAACAAGTATAAAAATTGGTGTTGGTATGGCTTCAGTGTTCAGTCCGTGGTTAAGTTCAGAAATATGAAATCACTTACATATAAAAATTTGTCTCCTAATATAATTAATTAATAATTATATGTATATTATTGTTAATAATTAGGTTAATACTTGTAAATGATAAGAGAATTATGAGCATTATCTTTTCGTTGTGTAGCTACTTTGGTAAACAAAGTTAATATCAAACAGAAATTTTAATATCAAGGCGTAAGCAACTTAAAAAGGCGCTCGGAAAATGCGGTTTGATATAATTAAACTTAAATTGCTTTGGTTTCTTGGACAATTTTTTTAATTTCTAACGCATCTCCGTACCGGAAATATTTTTCTTTGAAGTGGGTTTTGTCCTTTGGGATACTTACCACGGAGAATTTGGCCTTTTCATGTTTAATTTATGATGAAAATACGAGACTTGCTTGTTGGTTATTCCATGCAAAGTAAACAAGAAATTGTTAAGGCCACTAGTCGTATGTGTATTATTCCAGTGGCCCTAACATGAACGATCATATACAATTCATAAATTCTTTATTTGCATGAGTAAGGTTACAGATGATGATGACACAATAAAAATAAAGTTTCTTCCTAATAATTCAGCTATTACAGATAACATGCAAATACAAAATAATAATAAACTAACGATGCGTCAATGTAAGCGAATACAAAAAAAAGACAAAAATAGAGAAATCGTGAATGCAAGACATATTATGTCATAAGTCAATTTTGAAACTAGATTATTTGATATTAATTACAATAATAAAATAATAGCAAATGTTCATATATAAAAGAATCAATAGTAAAGCATTCTCTAAAAAACGTGTACTTTGATGACAGTTGTCTAAAGTTATTCCCAAAATATTTCGAGGTCTCATATCGCATACTATTGTACGAGTAATATTGTTATACATATTATATAATAATATATTTTTAAGCATATGTATATTTTGACTTTTAATTATTTCGATGATTATTTCCAATTTCTGGGAAAAATTCGTTTGCAACAATACGTATTAAGCGGCCAAGCAGTCGCTTAGGCACTTTTTGTTAGACATGTATGACCCTAATAAACAGTGCTCGAAGAAAACTAGGTTAAAGTGTTTTAACTTTTTCAGCCAAAATACTAAGGTGCAAAGTTTTTAGTGTGCTTTATTTCGCCTTACTTTAATATTATTATTATCACACGCGAGCATTACAAATTGTGAGTGCGATAAGAAACACGACGGACTAACGCGGGAAAGGTGCTTACTGTCTCGACACAATGCATGAATGCAGTGCACTAGAAACAAAACCACAAGCCAATGAGATTGTAAGGCGAGCGAAAGAAAGCAAGGAGGAAGCTTTAGTTCAACGATGATGGGCTACAATATCGTGCAATCCTTCTAACATTATAATCCTACTAATATTATAAATGTGAAAGTTTGTATGTTTGGATGTTTGGATGTTTGGATGTTTGGATGTTTGTTACTCAATCACGCTAAAACAACTAAATGGATTTGGATGAAATATGGCACACATATAGTTTATAACCTGGATTAACACATAGGATACTTTTTATCCCGTAAAAATGCATAGTTCCCACGGGATAGCGTCAAGTGAGGAAATATTGCAGATTGCATGTTGGATGCACGTTTGCTTCATTCAATTAAACAAGTCTACGCGGACGAAGTCGCGGGCAAAAGCTAGTTAATTATAAATGTGAAAGTTGATAGGCTGATTGTTACTTAAAACATACAAGATTTTTTTCCCAAAACAATGCAAATTTTCCGACAAGTAGCAAAAAACTAATTTTACGCTCACGGAATATTGTGGACTAGTAAAGTATAATGAAATTAGATTTTTGACTATCCATTTTTCTGCCATTAATCTTCGTCTTTCCAAGTATCTCGGTGCAAATACAGGTATTTTTTATCCAAATATATATATTATTAACATTATTATAACATAAAATACGAAATTTCAATAACATTTTGTGAGAAAAGAAGAATACACATCCCATGCGCCAATCAACGTCAACCTGTCAACTTTTGCTTATTTTTTTCACAAAAGAAAAATATGGAACTCCGACACACGGTGTAGACATCAGCACACCTAGCACGAACCTTCTCGACACGTGTTAACTCGCTACGTAACTCAGTGCGTTTCGTTCTAACTAGCACTGTAGGAAAGAAATGCAATGACATATGTCCGTGGCGAGTTGACGTGTATTGTGAAGATTCGTGCTAGGTTCACAGCTCTAGGCGTCATTTACGTTTGAGATATTTGTTTAGACTGGGCTTCGACAATAGCGATGCGACTTTGACTGGCGATTCCAATAATAAAATGGAGTCTTTGTTTAATCATTTTACGATTTATAAGCATAAACTGCTAGTTACACAAGCGTGTTTCGACTTATGCTCTGAAGTTTTTAGAGACAGTTATTTAGCCTACGAGCTCTTTCTTCGTCTAAACTAAACGCTAGTTTATGTTATTACTATTTGAAAAATATTTGGTCTGTTAAAGTGTGGTGCAAGATTCATAATAATGTAAAAGTTCATACCAAAACAAGTTCACTAGGGCTTAACTGTCATTCGAAACGGGTTACAAAGGCGTTGTGTTAGTTGTTACTATCTTACTAGTGCAACTGTTATAATAGAGACGTGCACACAGGACTTCTATACATATTCTTAGTTTTATAGTTTCAATAGTCGTTGAAATATATGAAGTTGCTACACTGGCATTAGTGCTATTGTGGCATAATGCAGGCGTGAAAACACGGATAAACTAGTGTTGTTGGCACTTACACTGCTTTCCGAGAGTTGTAAGCTCGTTCTAAACAAGGTTTCAGCTTGTGGGGCACGCTTTAGTTGAAAATAAGTATTGCGAGTTTATGAAGTGACATTAAATACAGTAGCCGACAATCCGATTGTTGTTGTACCCTCACGCAGGACGTACGCATGGTTTATGGGCACCGCGCAGGGTTTGACATTTTAGTTGAGCGCGGCTTCTCGTTTGTTCTGTATTCTGAGGTTGTACCATATCATATGAGAAGTTGAGAAATATGTAGAACAAACGAGGTTGAATAGAAGTCTTTTTAATTGTTTTGTCATTAACTGTCAAAATGATGTATTGAAATAAACAAACCACTTGCGTATTTAAAGTCGAACTATTGCATGGCTTGTTTTGGAACAGTTTGTGCTCCTTTGTGTTTAGGCTCGGTTGCTCGGCGCAGGCGGCGCAGGCGGCACACGTGCCAGAGGCGAACAGAAGCTACCCGCGTTAGATGCGTCAAAAAAGGGCACATGAAGGGGAAATAACTTAAAAGCGTAAAGTGTTCCGTTCATTTTAATGCCATAAAGAATTCTCATAATTTTGTTTAATATTCAAGTAGGTAAGTTACTTAAACTTGGCAGTGTTTTTACGTAAGACGCGTAGTTTATGCCGGTAATATCTGAACTGAACCAAACTTAGTTGGTGTTTAGGAAGCACCGGCGCCCGCAGGAAACTACCACCGTGCTGATCCAAAACGGCGTATATACATCGACGCCCGATGTAGACATACGCCCTTTTTCACGCGAACGGGATACAAGGTGACTTACGTCTTGGCTCGCTACCCACGAACTTGTGATCCCCGATTTTCCTGTATCCTGACAAGTTGCCGAAAAGTTTGTTATACGGGTTTGTTTTAAAAAAAAGTCTGTCGTGTCGTAGGTATACCTACCACCACACTAACGAGTACAACCCATCATTTTTAAGACAAGGAAATATTATGATTAAGAACTGCGTATTGCTTTGAAATAGGTCGGGCAAATAATACTCGACTTTAAATACGCGAATTATTCGTAATATTTACAAAATATTGCGTTATATATTTGAATAATAGGAGAGCAGTAACTTTTTCTCTTTAAGTACTTTGGCTCTATAATTTAATTTTTTACAGATAGTCACCCTGAATTGTCATGCAGGAGTTCTATCCTAATAATTACGATATGAAACAAGTTTACTTTAATAATAATAAACTTTGCCAACATTCCGTTTTGCATCATAGGAAGACAATGTCCTAAACATTTGGTCAACTGAACTTGTTTGAACTCTTTACTCTCTTCGCGAATATTCTACAAAATTACACTCAAAATTTCTCCAATAATCCGCACCGGCGATACACCGGCCAAGTTGGGAACAGAATAGATATCATCGACTGTCGGAATGAAGCAAGTTGGGCGAGTCGGATCTCGCTTCGCAACGAATGGCAGTTGCGGCGAGTTCGCGGGCTGACTGCCACTCGGGAAACTACCAGAACTAAGTGTTTATGTTCTCGTTCTGTTGTGTTTTGACGTTGATATGATAATATAACAAACAAGGTGCTTGAAAAATTCTATAGTAGTGTAGCCAATGCATTTATAAACTACTAGTCTTCATTAAGAACAATTGTTGCATAGATCTGTCCAAGTTGGTTAGAAACATTTTGTACACTTTTTGTACTTTCATTTGTCACGTCGATATTATTTTTAATACAAACTTACTTTGCCTATCTGAGGAACGTACATTTTAGGAGCGGCTATGAAAATACTTTCTATTTGCCACAAAATGTTAAGTATCTGCGCCAAAATCTACAACTGACTGAAGACGTTGTGAATCAGCTTGTTTTGTTTAAAATAAGCTTGGATTACTTAAACAACACCTTTCTCGAAACGCCTTTAAGTTTCAAAGACAACTTAAAAGATTTATGTTTTCCACTTGGCACCTAGAGCAATGTAAACAGCAAGATTGCATCCACACGCTCAATGAACTCCAATAGAGTTATTCACCGCAAGCGGACCAGACATCACGTTAGCGTAACAAAAACATCGTAAACACCAGGTTGCTATTGGTACTTATAACATTCTTGCTTGCAACCAAAGCCATTTATTTCTCATCCCGGATGTCCGTCCCGCTACACTTTCAAAAGAACGCCCGAATGTGAAAAACATTCAGTTTGTATGAACGTAAACATGTATCGCTGTTCGTTTGCCGTCGTTGGCAAGGCGGATCAATTTCCGCTGTAGGACGAATGCATAGAAAATAATATATTTTGTTTTTGAATTTTCATTTCTGAGAACGTTTTGTGTAGTTTTTATTTTATTTTTGTTAAAATTTGTATCAACGCCATAGTGAGAGCCGTTAGTCTAATATTTGCAATCCACTGCTTAACAACATTTTTTTTGTGTCTTTTATTTTGAATTGATGACCATTTCGGTTTTATTAACCAAGATACACACACATAACTATACAAAAACGTATATATTCAGCTTATTCTAACAACTTTACAATAGCTTGGCGATAAAATATAATAAAGCAAACCAGTCTGAAAGTTAAAACATGAAATTCCAATTGAAACTAAACTTAGATTAGAAATCATTGAACAAGAAATTGTAGTTCATAAAGAAATAAAGCGAGAACATTAATTTTAATTGGAAGAAATCGATTTCATAGAATTTCCACATCGAATTTCGAACTGAGCAAGTTTTATTTGAGTTTCGTATTTTCCGATCGTCTTAGGAGTCGCAGTTTCAGTAACTCGTTACGAAAATTTGACGATTTCATCAGCAGTAGTCAATGAGCATTTATCAATTCTGTATGGGAATTTGTGAAATAACTGGATCGGAATTTTCCAAAGCTACCAAATGTAACATCGATTCTTTGTGAAGCGAAAATTTTCCGCGTCTTGGTACTCTTTGCCACTTTTTATAACCAAGGGGGCCAGCACGCTAGTTTAAAGCATCCCTGTCTTACCAGTAAGCGTGTGCGAGAGGGACATATGCGTTTAAGTGCGCGATAAACGCTAGCGTAATACTGGAGCTGGAAGACATAATTATTTGTAATTTGAGGGGAATGAGCTGAACGGCCTTTTTAATAGAACCATTGAAATCGTGACCCAGTGTGGAATCTTTTGCGCAATAAATATCATATTGACATATTTCACGCACACATTAAAATTTACCTAAGCTCAAAGAGTGCTCTCAAGCTTGCAAACGGTGTTTGTATGGAGAGCGCTGGATACACAACAATCTTAGGTTTATCATAGAGTTCTGTTATATACATAGGAATAAACAACCAAGAAATTGCTTGACCACTTTTCGACCGTATTACAAAGGGTTTAAAAGTGGTTAAGCAATTATTTGGTCGACTATATATATTAAAACAGGTAAGGATCGCGTAGAATGGAGTCTACTCGTAAAGACAACCGTTGTAATAGAGTATTAACAATACTGCAGTATTGTCAATACTACCGAAATGTACGAATAAAAACAAAGCGCGATAAAACTCCGTTTTAGTTTACAAATGATTGCAAGAATCACGAAATACATACACACGAAAAATTGGAAGGCTAGAAACAGCAGGACCGAAGACTATTTTGAAATTACACGGTGTGCATTATACTTATTTTATAAATTGTCCGCATAATGTTAACATTTTTGGCTTAAAAGTAGAATGTCGCTGGCCAGCAATGTAATATAGCTGTCTGGATGCATTCCAAAGGTTTTTATACTAAATTCAATACTTTTTATTTTAATTTCTATGAAAAGATCCATCCTACCATTTGGTTGTGTTATCCGTAAATCCACAGCAACGGTAGAAGAAAAAAAAAGGCAGCACTGTATCCGTTATTTTTGGACCTTTTTTGGAGTTAATCTGATAATGATGATGAATAATCCTACCCTAATCGATAACATAGTTACTAGCATTAAGAGCTGTCATATAAAGCAGTTGATCCCTTTTTACTTTTTAGGCAAAAGTGAGGTTTGCTCGATGCAGCGTTTAAGCGAAATAACAAGTATGGATTTCATAAAAAAATACAGTTTGAAAGTTCATCGCAATTACTAGTGTTACATAAAAGGTACATTATTTGTATAGTTTTGCTAATAACTATTATACAATCTACTCCAACCTCGAAAAGTTAAAACGCAGTCGGTGCACAAAAACTGGACATCCTTTTGTTGCTTTGTTTCTGGACCATAACTAGTTGATAGTTCAATATTGTTCTCCTGTATGAAAAGCGAGTTTTTGTTGCACTATTGTTTGTTTCTGCGGCCGTGTTGCAATCAAAACTTGCTTTTCGTTTAACTTTGCAGCTTGAACTGCCGATTCGGTATCGAATATCAACGACGTATCGTACGTTACAATTTATTTCAATTTCGTGACAAAACACACATAGTCCCGTTAAAAAAGATTAACAAACATATGAGCTTGGTCTAAAATGTAGATAAAAAATGTTTTCCCGACGCAAGTTACGCAAAAACATAGTTTTATTAGGGTAATCAGGCAATGATGATGTTAAACCACCTTAAGAATTAAAGGAAAACTGAATTTTTACTATATATCTTTGTATCCTTTTCTTATTAGTTAGACAGTCGTAAGGACAGAGACATTAAACTAGTCATATTGGAGCCACTGAATACAAGTTGATCTGAGTCTGAAATCCATTAGTTAAAATTTGTTTTACGATAAAGAAGCCACAGAAAATGCCGACGCACCTAAGCATCTCCAGGAAAGAAATCAAGTGAGGTCCTTGCGCCTCTTGGCTACAACTATCATTGGTATTTTCAGGTAAATTCGATTGTTCGATTCAACTGCCGCTGAACGGTTTTGAATCGGTCGGCAACCAACAAACTGAGGGTATCGGGCAACGCCGACAGGACGAAATTGGTTTATACCTTTGTCTTATTGCTTTAAACCCCAAAAAGAATCGGATTCCGGCAGAAATTCGCGGCCCGGTTCCAGAATCGATAAATATTTAGGGTTGTGAATATAAGATTTTTTCTTCCGCAACGAGTTCCTGCCTTTTGTCCAAGGGAGACCTTTATTATTTCTTGAAAGTCCTTGACCAGAAAATGGGACAGGTATTTTTTTTGTACTTAGTTGAATGGGTATTATTAGATTAAACCATTATTAAATAGCGCGCCTGCGTTTTATACTTGTTAAATAATAGCTCACTTTGCTCATTGTCACAGAAAAAATGTGCAGCATTAAACATGTGAGCAAAATGCTCCAACTATACTGCACACACTTCGCAAATCCAGTGCTTACATGTTTGTTCCACTAGTTAGGTTCCTTTGCTAAACACATCAGCATGTCTTACACCAAAAAATGCTGTGCTAACTTCAATTCCAAGAATAACTTCCAATACAATAAATAACAAATAGTATTTTAGTGGATATTACATAACATAACTGAAAATAATATGAGAAAGGTACAATTTTGAGATAATTGGTATGGTATTTTTTTTCCAATATTATTAACCTTTAAGCAGATTTTGTAATTTTACGTGAACAAAATCGTGAGCTAGTTTTTGTCAACTACTGTACTTGTTGTTTTTAGCGCTAAATAAAAAGTGCTGTTTGTCCAAATCCCACGGGAACAAAGTCGCGGGCACAGCTATTATTAACCTATTTATAGTAACATATACCCTTCAATATCGTGAGATCGGATAGTTTTTCTTGTGTGATTGATAAACACGTAAATAGAGTTCCATCTCCGACAGCGAAACGCTTTTAAGCCAATCATAAAAGTGCGACGGATCGCCGGCGGCTGGACGGGCGGACCGGGCTCTCTAGACACGAGGATCGATCGCACTGCCTTGAATATAGTTGTACTCAACTTCTACTTTGTAAGTAATAAATAATATAAATAAAAATAGCAAAGACGAGCTTTTATCGACGGCTTCGTGCGCGTGATATTATTTTCTATGCAATTTACGGGATAAACTTTAAAACATAGTATCCTATATTTTATTGCAAGACATGATCTATCTGTCTATTAAATTTCACCTAAAAGATTACCTCTTACCTACATGGAAATTTTCTTGGATTAAATTGTCATGTTTAGAAATATTTACAAAATAATTAAGAATATTCTAATATTCACTCTTGCTTGTTGCGTACGACGTTGATTTTCCTACATACGTTCACCACCCACTTTTGTTCTATATAAATAAAATTATCAGATGCTTAAATTATATGGAAGATTGTCCATTTTTACCTTGTAAGATTTTTTAATTTTGTGTTTGTAATTAGTTTTCTGTGTGCGATTTAATAAAAAGTATTAGTTTTAGTGTTCTATTTAATCTTTCTCGCGTATAAATCAAAGTTAAGTCACTACATCATAGTAGAAACCTTTTCCTCCCTTGTGCGTCAAATTAGCGTTATCACGCCTCGCTATGTGAAGCCTGTACTGCCAATAACCTGACTGGTGTCACCGTCGAAATGCGGTTGCGGAATTGAATCTAGCCGTTATCCCGTGGGTCTGTAATAGGGCAGCCATCCCCAAAGTCTCGAGTCTGAAAGTCCTGAGAATATGATCAATATTCAGGAACCAACTAATGATGAGACTGTAGCGGTCGGTTCCGGCAAAAGTGAATTTCAAGACAAAACTATAATTATTTTTGAAAATCAGTAAGGAAGTTTATAAGTTATATGCAAGTTAAGCTAAACAGAACTGTGTTCAAAAAGTTGTTTTCCTAGCTCATAGTCATGACTTTAGCTAAAATGACTTAAACTAAGTTAATTTTATTATTTTTTATATTATTTACATTTTTTTACAATCAATGTTTGTGTAATCAACAAAATGGAACCCTGACACAGAGGACCATGTCAAAGTGACTTGAATCAAATGGCAATAAGCTTCTTACTACTTATTTTACTAATAATGTGAATATGACGCGGTTCTATGGTGATCAGGGTTCTACTTTGTAGATAGTATGTAAATATGTTAATTTTCCAAAAAAATAAAACTACAATCAAATAAAATGTAAAAATCTCTAAATTATAAGTGTTTTACAAACCAATGTTAAATTTTGAGCCCCATTTTGGAATATTGGTAGAGATTGGTTACCCGAAGTCCGTGAAGTGTTCGGGCACTTACAACTTCGACCCAGAATAATGGACCCAAACCGCATAGTTATTAACTTACACTTAGCTTTGCGAAAACGGACGCTTCATGTACTCAATAATATACTATTAATAGTCAAACTCAAGTGCCAGATATTTAGGTGAAAGGTTACCTAACAGCATTTAATTGGCGCGACTCAATTAGCAAAGAACTCAAGTAAAGTTAAGGCCTGTGCGGTAACTTATAAACTTAGACAAAGATCCATGCAAAATAAATTAATTTAAATTAAAATGAAATTATATATATCAAGCTGGTATAATCAAGCTGGTATTCAGTCGTTAAATAACTACTGGTATTAGTCGTTGGTTTTCAGCTGTTGAAATTTTTAGTTACCATGTTTTCGGTTAAAAAAATACTGATTGATTGTTGATCTACTCAGTATCTTTTTAACGCACTGTCAACGTGCAATTTTCGTCGATCTGAGGCGAAGACTGGAACATTCACCTTTACCATCTAAAGGCTAGGTCACACTGGTTGCGTACACGTAACGGCTCCAACTAGCTTCGTAGAGCTTGGTTTCGCGGGCGTTTTGCGCAGTTACGTGTGGTTCGGCCTTAAGCCGATCACTTATTAGTATTAGCCTTTTCAATAGAGCTTCATTTTTTTATGAAATAGTTGCCTCTTATTGCAAACAAGCAAGTGGCTCACCTGATAGTAAGTGATCACCACCGCCTATAGACATCCGCAAGACCAAAGAGATTGCAGATGCGTTGCCAACCCAGAGGGCTAAGATGGAGTACCTCTTGCGCCAGTAATTACACCGGCTGTCTTGCTCTCCACGCCGGATCACAACAGTGCAAGCACTACTGCTTAGCGGCAGGATTAGCGAGCAAGATCATCTTACTCTACTACTCTTACGACTCTAAGGGTCGTAGTTTTAAACCGAACTCAAGTTCTAGTTTCATACTATGTTAGTACGGCCCAAAGCTTGTTGGATCCTATCACATTTACGAGTTTATCTCAGATAATTTTGATCCATATAGTTATTAGTATACAATATTTAATCTTAGAACTTTTCTGGCAAGGCACGTATACTCTATACCCTGAATACAAACTGTGTATATATTACGGAAGTCTGAAATATATACTTGGTACCACGCTTCTGTGCAATGCGTCTAATAGTAAGAGTTATAAAATTTCGATAAAATTCAAGCATTGGCGATCTCAACTCTTTCCTTCAACGAAATCGTCAGCGTAATGCCAATGCTATTCCCATTTAAACATTTCTTATTTATATTTACGAGTACTGGGAATAACAAAACTCAGATTATGATTTACTAATCCCGGAATATTAGGCGACTGGGAGTTGCTAATTACCTAGGGGCGTATTTACGGCTTCCATAGTAATTTGCATGAAATTCGTGAAGGAAATGAAAGGAGCAATATACACAAGTATGTAAATTAATCAGTGTAGTTTACGTTCAGACGTAAATTGCC
This sequence comes from Ditula angustiorana, assembly GCA_963691745.1. Taxonomy (NCBI): domain Eukaryota; kingdom Metazoa; phylum Arthropoda; class Insecta; order Lepidoptera; family Tortricidae; genus Ditula; species Ditula angustiorana. The sequence goes on from OY829483.1 coordinate 6,163,772, forward strand.
TTGGTACTGTGCGTTCGTTAATGAATTCAATTACTAGTGATGGAATTTAATAATCTATGGAAGACACAAGTTCATCCCATTCGCCTATTTATTAGACGAGTAACGAAACAAGCAAGTACTTATATGAATAGAGAAAAAAATTGTTTTGTCTCGCGATTGATTTAAAAATATAGAATTAGTGTACGTACGCATTTAATATTTACATACATTTAATTGAATGCCATTCGTTCAAGAAGCGAACGATCCTTCTATTATGTAAGATTCCGTCGACGCCTCGTATAGCGACGAAAACTTTAGTTTATTGTTGAGTCTGTGTGATGTGGAGGAGGGTGGGCATTTGTATGAAATAGATATACAGCACAGCACTGGTTTCGCGGAGCAGCAAGGTAATTTGATACAGTTTGTTTTTAAATTATTAACTTAGACAATTGAGGCAGCAGTTATAGGCAGAAGACGCAGCATGGCCGCGTCGCTTTCATACATTTTGTATGAACAAATTTTCGTGAGAGTACAATAAAAACTTATGTAATTATAATGTTATAATAAGTTAAAACCTTTCAAATTGAAAATAAAAACCAATTATGCCTTTATTTTGTAACCTAAATGGTTGAATATTTTATCCAAATTGAAATGAAACCAACCTAGAGTACAACCAATTCAATTTCAAAAAATTGATATCGGGTGACATTGGTGGAGATATCGTGTAACAAACACACGAAAAACCGGCGAGTTGGGAACCTCCAACTTTTTTTGAAGTCTGTATTAAACTAGAACAAACTCACAAATTATGATCTTTGTCTTCATCTCAAGAAATGGCAGAGGCCTTTTTTTATGAAATATGACGGAAAACAAGCAAGTGGGTCACCTGATGGTAACTGATCACCACCGCCTATAAACATCCGTTACACCAAAGAGATTGCAGATGCGTTGCCAACCCCGAGGGCTAAGATGGAATCCCTTTTGTGCCAGTAATTACACCGGCTGTCTTGCTCTCCACGCCGGAACACAACAGTGCAAGCACTGCTGCTTAGCGGCAGGATTAGCGAGCAAGATGATGGTAGCCATCCGGACGGACCTTGCACAAGGTCCTACCACCTTCAATATGGCCTGCTGGCCTATATCCAACAGTGGACTGAAATAGTCTGATGATGATGACATTAAAGAAAGTTTAGTTATTACCTACAATTCATCATTCTTGATGCACGGCATTATTCCAAACGCACACACGCACAAGTTGATCTCGCAACCTAGGGCAGTCTTTAGGTCAGGGGTAAATAATAAATGCCCCCAGAACTACCGGCAAGGGTTGCCCCGGTGATGGATGCCCGCCTGCAGCCACCGGATCGAGACGAACGCGGTTTCACCCCTACAAAGGTAAACAAAACATACATTTTATAAAGAAGAGTTATATGTGGGTTTTTGTTCTTTGTTGCCATGGTAGCGGTAGCTTAGGTGCTTCTCAGCACGTTCTTGTAATCTAGTTATTTAAGCGATAGCTGATGATATAGTTGTTAAAATTTCAATTTACTTTTGTGTGACTTTTTATACTAATTTGACATACCTAATTATATTTACATATTTCAATGCGCGCCGACAGACGGTAGAATTTACACTCGCTTTTTTAATTCCCTGGAATTCTGGCACCTGTCATTATAAGACGTTTTAGGGATGAGAAACATTTTTTCTACTGTACAAATTATTGGTAGAAATCAGAAACGTAACAAAAACCAAACCAACGGACTAGCAGCAATAAAATCAAAGAAAACTGCAAAAATATCACGGGCAAAGAAGTCCAAGCTTATTCTAGAATTAAAATAAGAATCCGAATGACATAGCATACAATAATTTTGTTTAGTTTGATGAGAAAATAACAGTTGATAGCTGACGTTTTGCAGTTTTTATGTAAGATTTTAAATAATGGAATAACAATTACGAAATAAATTGTGTGTGGATAAAATATTTAAATATAATCTTAAACCGAAGGTTTGTAATATGTGATAATATCAGAATGATACCCACAACAATTTATTTTTTCCTCAGAATATAATTAAATATTTTATTATGTCTCAGTCGTGCGATTTAAAATTAAATCAAGTGTATTTAAATAATAATACGTTGAAGTGATTGTAAAGTTATATATTTCAATTACAACATTTATGTTTTGCATTTATTTTTCTTTGTATTTCTCACCACAGTTCCAAAAAAATTTTTTTTGCCTGTTAATACCAAGAAACGTCAGAATTCCACGGAATAATAAATTTGACCTTAGACACTTTTTTATGTCATCTTATTTTGTACTTGAATTCTAGCCAATAAGTGATTTTGTAGGTATTTGTAATCATATTTTAGGCTTATTGAGACAGAAGACTGATAACGTAGGTTTGATCACATAAAAAATTAATTAATTAAGAACTTAGCATAATTATTGTATGTATATTATTGGTATGGTTGATAATGTGGGACCTTAAATTATCATTACAGTACCATTTTCATTTACTAACTGTAAATATATAAAATAAGTATGTACCTACTACTTAATAAAGGACAATTGTAAATCATTTCAAAATTAGCATCAATGCTAAAACCACAATTTGCAATTTAAGCAACAATGTAAAATGTTCCTACAATCTTTTAACTAGGCATTAAATAAACAAAAATGTTTATAAGGTAGGTGTATTGAAAACATTTAATAAAAGAAAGAAGAAAGAAAAATAGAAAAAAAATCTTACCTTAGTCGGCCAGACAATACCGACAAATTCAGCTATGCATTGAAAATGATCGCAAACATGTTACTAAGTTTAGCGTATTCATTACTCTATGTTGCAAGCTCATCTGCTTCGATACTGCTGATTTGTATGAATGGTGTATTCCTAGAATACTGCGCAATTCTGTGAAAACGTTCCTTGTGCATGATATTTTAATTTAAACATATAGGCACAAGTTTTTTTTTTTCACTTATTTTTATACAACAACAGATTGTTTTATATACAAAACATATTTTAATAATGTTAACGTTTCAGTCGTGATACAACATTTTTAGGATCCAAGTATGTTTAAAATTCGCGAAACATTATAACAATGCGATAATTGATTTACTTAGTACATTGTTGATAGATTATTAGATTAGACACAGAAATGGGTTAACTTTTGATGTTAAAATCACTTAAGTTAGGTTACATATTCCACTTTTTAAATTGATAACGGCCAAGGAAAATCGTATTGAAACAATATTAATGATCAAAGCATTACTTATTTAAATTGTAACAAACATTTAAAATTCGTGAAACTTATTAACAATGGGATAAACGATAATTAAGGATACAAACAATTTAAAAAAATTGTCACGAGATAGTGTAGTGTCCATAAGAGTAAAAGGTTCTTTATTCGTATAAATCTTTAGACAAAACATTGGCTACGACGTGATTGAAGACTTCGCTCGCAAATGATAAGTTTTTATGCGGGAAAAAAGTATCTAATATCCTTTCACTGGGGACCTTACATGGATGAAATAAGAATAACTTCCAATCTGACTTACTAGTGACACAAGAAAAGAATGCATTGGGAGAAGTCAGTGTTATAAATTAAACATCTCAATGTGCATTCGTTGTACGATTACTAGCAACTTCATCTACGTAGAATTGATTAATTTAGCATAGAGTATTTTTTATTTTTATCAAGCCAATGTTTTATATTTGTCCACCAACAATTTTATTGTCCAAGTCAGTCAATCTCATATGTACATATACATGTACAGAATACATAGAATATATGCGCATATTTATGAGCAGGAGAATTGTAAGTGGGGTATTTTAAAAAGATTACTTGAATGTTTAACAAAAACATAACACCGTACAATTTTACTCTACGTCGTATTGCTGCTTTAGAATCTAGCCTTGCGCTTGTTTGCACTTCTGTATGGGATGCAATGTTTGCCCGAACTAAATCCTTAATTATTGCCTCGTCGTACTTCACACAGTGCGCTCGAGTGCGAACTACTTAACGGATATTGTTTATTCGCTTTATCTAGTTTTGGACTCTCGTAGATTACAGTTCATATCAACTTTTTAGGAAAAACTGGTCCATATTTGGAGACTTGAAAAATGAAAATACATTTTTGCTTTAACTTAAATATCATATACTTACATTCATATTTGTGTACTTGATTGGTTGATAAGTTTGACAGAAGGAATTACTATCTTCGGCTCAAAAATTCAAAGAGTTATTACACTTCTCACCATAAAAAGTATAGATAAATTTACCCCTGAAACATGTATTGCCAAGTCCATTGTTGACGTTGAATTAAAATTACCTCTTTTTTGGCCAATTGTTTTTGTAATTATACTTATTTATATCTTTTGTATACGGGTTGCTGCCTTAAATAAAGGTTTAGTTATCATGGAGCCAGCATGAATTATTAAGATACTTATTCGAAATATATCCGGTCAAGCGTTAGTATTCAGATAGCACTATTGAACCTCTATCGTATCCATACCTGAATTAATCCAACAATTCTGTTGGCAATCTATTCCCATTGAAAGCAGTATCGTCGCATAAAGCTCATTATTACTATTATCATAAAGGCCATTGTTGCCTGGTGGCAGGCAATAGGGTTGGAATGTTTTAGTGCATAATGCAATATGAAGCGAGCCGATTCCTTTCCGCTTAGTGCTTTGTTATGGTAATTTGTCTCCCACCGATGATTTTATAATTACATTGCTTCATAATATTATTACAGTCAGAATTTACTAAAGTTGCCAATAATGTGTATCGACAATTTTATTTCACATACAAACTGGGTGCGTATCACAGCAAACACGAGGTTGTACTTTTTTTTATGAAATAGGAAGGCAAACAAGCAAGTGGGTCACCTGATGGTAAGTAAGTGTACTGTGAACAAGGTGGACCGACGACTTCGGGCTTGTAGCACAAAACTTACAAGCGCTACAATTGAACATATTTGTCATATTTTTGTAAGCAAAACTCAACAATTATGTCAAATTATAGCACTTGTAATTTTTGTGGTACAGGGGGCTGGTGATGGTTGCGGGAGCGATGCGAGCAGCGCAGGACCGGCCGCTGACCTATGTTACGACCTAAACACCTATGTTAAGGGCCCCTAGTACAAATGTTTTCGACACGCGTTAACTTACTACGTAACTCATGCGTCTCGTTCTAACTAGCCCATCAGGAGAGAGACGCAATGAGTTACGTGACGAATAAACGCGTGTCGTGAATCTTGGTGAACAGCAGTGGACGTCTTTCGGCTGATGATGAAACACGAGTTACTTTTTCTGCTGGAGGCTGTAAAGAGACGCACCGCGCGATAAAATGGGTTGTAACCGTAATAGCCGCTCACTTGATTATAAGTATACCTACAAAAAAATCTCTTAAAGTTGTCGATAATCAAAAGGCAAAACGATCTGGGTCAGGTACGATACCCTTCGCGACGCTACAAAACAAAAACAAACTTGTGCCGGGCTCGTGCAAAATAGCTGCGTCTGTGTGACACATATATGTTCATGCAAAAACCCACCCTCCTCCGCTTCCACACGAACCAACATATATCACACAGACTCAACTACACACCACCACCACTAAACACTAAAACTACACGATCGACGCGCGTTTCGCGTTTCTGGTTTCGCGGAGTAGCAAGGTAATTTGTTCCAGTTTGTTGATATGGACCTCCGCAAAGTAACGCCTGAATCTATTAATTATTTAAAAACAAACTTCTTATACTTACACTTATGATCCTTTACTAAAGTGAAAGCTTATTAAAAAATAAATACCTCTACATAAATTAGTGCAATGTTCTAGTGCAAGCTTTTGAATTAGTGTTCCACTAACATAAAGGTCAAGCATTTGCCACTTTGCATTTGATGCATTAAGTACTTTCAGACTCCCACGCACTCGTTATACTCATTAGGGAATAGAGAGAAACGTGGGGCTGTATTCAAGCCGCTACTTATTCTAACAACGTTAGTTTTCCTGGAATAACCCTGTAACCCTGTAACAGTGCAGCTAGCACGAAACTTCTCGATACGCGTCAACTCTCCTACTGGGCTAGGCTAGGCTAGGCGAGAGCGAAACGCAGTGAGTTACGTAGCGAGCTAACACATATCATGAAGATTCGTGCCAAGTGACTAAGCGAGTGGCGATCACTCGGGCTAGTCGTTTAGATCATATTCATATAATCTTCTTTATTTTTATCTTTGGTTTCTTTACATAGTACAAGTAATGTCGCTATCTGTTCCTGTCGATCCAAATCGCATCTTCAGCCTCTTACTCCTTCTAAACCACGCAACGGATTTAGGTACGGTTTTCACTGTCACTTAGAAAATTATTTACGAAAGGTTTTTGTGTACATTACATCCTATTGTACCTATGCGAAGCCGGGGCATGTCGCTACTTATAAATTAAGAAATAACGATCAAACGGTGCATCGGTCTGGATGACTTTTGGTGGTGGTTCGAACTGTCAAACAGTAGTGTCGCACGGGTTGATGGTCCCTTCAATCCTTAATATAACCCTTTTGATGTATTTATTCATTTTAATTGCTTAGCAATCGTAGCCGCCCGTACCTCTCGTGAGCACTATGATTTGTAACATTCATATCATGAAACAAAACAAACCCTGTAACTAACCTTAAATTATACTGTAACAAGGCCGAGAACGTTGGCTATTCTTTTGGGATCGTTAGTTACTATGGGCGGTGATTACACAATTAGCACACTAAGCACTATATAAGGTTTATAGTAGTTGTATAGAGGCAATCGTCTTTATATACATACGGCACATAGCACGGAGAACTAATGGCCGATGGGGTCGAAAAGTTCTCCAATGGCGGCCGCGCATTGGCACGCGCAGCGTAGGACGACCACCCACAAGATGGTCCGATGACCTCATACAGGTGGCAGAAAGGCACTGGTTGCATGCCGCTTCCAACCGGTCACTTTGAAAATCCATGGAGGAGGCCTATGTTCAACAGTGGACTTCTTGTGGCTGAGATGATGATGATGATGATGAATCGTCTTTATACAGTTACAGGTTTTATAACGCCTGTGTTCTAGATACGGTCAGCCTCAGAAGCAGCGGAACATTTTAGTACCCTCTCGCTGCCAGTGATGTGACAAATTCAAGCAACTCCCATTTTAAACGTTACTACGATAAGGTTCTCAAGTATTTAGCTATTTCATGGGCTGACTGTACTTGAGTAGGTACTTCCCATCAGGTGACCGGTGTGCTCATTTTCGTTTATTTATTTTCCTGTTAAGAAATGAATCAATTCGATCAAACATAAGACGAATTCGAATGTTGTTTAAAATGAAAAAAAATATAGCGAAGTTGAATATTTTGCGTCGTCCTTATATATATACAACGGAATCATTCCACGTACCTGAGTAAAAAAGATTTTTATGACGCTTTCTTTTGATAAAATACTCAAATTATTAACGATATTGTAATTATGCAAATTGTTTACTTATGTGAAAGAGTGGATGACATTTTCCACTCGTATCCGAAAAGGGACTGGATTGTAAACAAAATTCAATTGCATTAATATTGTGGACATTGACGTCAGTTCATTCAATATCGCTAATTACTTTGTGCTTTCACGTGATTCAGCGGTGTGACTGACAAACGAAGGTATAATTATGCTGCTTTAATTATATCAAAGACCTCAGCCATAATGCTGACGTCATAGCCTCGTACATCAACTCTGAGATATTAACACCTACAGCTGAGCATTATTGAAAACTGATTATTTGATCACTAGTCCAAATAAATACATACAAAGGTGTATATTTTCTCTGTCTGTGTGTGTTACATGAGTAGGTACATATTCCACCTATTTCATAAAACAAACCGCACTATTTAATAAACACGTGTAAACCACAAATAAAGGATCCCCTTAACGTGTTTTTCACATATCCCAACCAAAACAGCCTTTCAAATATTAATTATAAAGCGAACATACGGGGTGTTTCCAAACCTCCGCACAATACCTATAGAATGAGGCTTATGATAATGGGACGTCCTTTAAAAGGATTAAAAGTATATCAGGACCCGGCGTAATACAAATAAGGGTAGCAGGAATGGAGATTAATAAGATAAACAACGTAAAAGATGCAAACATTTTCATGTCGGTAAATACACGGCCGTGTTTAAACGATTGAAGAAATTAAACCTTCATTTTGATTGCTGATCATTTTCACGCTATTGTTATCTTCAAACTCTTGAAGTACCTATCGATCTATCTTTTAATTGTTTAAGACCTCTACAGTATCAAGTTTCCTAATGGTTTTCGGCAGAATATGATCTATCATGCATCGTTTAGGAACCTGCAAACATTCTAATATACTTAGATTATTAGAAATATTTACAGCTACTTCATAGAAGTTGAAATCAGTGCATCAAAATCACGGCAGTCACTTCCAGATTAAAATAACCAACTTGTTTTGGAAGATGTAACATTTTGAATGTTATCTTGTATCGTTTTTATGTAGTTTAATTTAGTATTACTGGTACTGTCCAACATCCCAGGAGGTTTGAACGAAAAGTATCGAAATTTATTAACTGACAAATTGTACTAATTGGTTAGGTTAATGATTATCTGGTTACACAAAAAGCGCGAAAGAACTGCAAATATTTTATCCATAGGACTAGTGTCCTATGGATAAAATATTGGCGCGGTTCTTTAAAAATTAGAAGATTTCTAAAACATTTCCGATCTATAAAACTATTCGCATTGTTTGAGATAAAACTTTATAAATTATCCATAACATTAGGTCGATGGCGACGCCGGTCTTTTCTATATCTACGAGTTGGTAATTTAAAAACTGCAACTGTTTTAAAAGTACTATGAATTCTGCAAACGACGTTGTCTGATCGCTTTCCAATCTATAAATTTATCGTTGGACGAATATAAGTAGTAAACATTTTGCAAACTCTCTTTAACATGGAAAATAACTCAAAAAGTTTTGAAATAACATTCGTGCAGTCTGCTTTTTGGTTTGTAACTTTTAGATTAGATTTGGTCATTTGTGAATGTTACAGAAATAAGTGTATTTACTTTATAATATTCGTGTAGTGATAGCGTTTGCGTTTGCTACAACAATTTATCGGTTCTAATCGAATCAAAATTACAAGTACCTAACGTTAAATTGCAGTATGTTTAAGGTTTTATATTGGTCATATTTAGGTCTAATCAGCGCCTAATACTATTACCGCCTTATTCATAAACGCTGTGTAAACGTTTGTTAGTCAACAAATTTTATGTCTTTATCTGTCATTGTGACGTTTGCCCTCAAATGAAAGGGACAAAATATTTGTTAGCTTAAAAAAAATGTTATTTATTTATGAATAAGGGGGTTAATCTGTACATTTATTATATTAGTTATAATATTAATAGCAATTTTTTACACATAACAATGACAGCGCTAGGAAAAGTGTCAAACTTTAGAAACAAAAGACAATAGGAATAATTATAAGTAGACAGAAATATTTTTCACCATTTCTAACGATCAGCCTAAAACGTGCGTAATTTCGGAAGTTACAATTGTAGCTGTGTTATAAACGAAGCATATTAGAAAGGAGCGAAATCATACGAAAGCGCTTTTAGTTTACCACGTCAGCATAGTTTTTGCAGTGGCTTCTACAGTTTTTTCGTGGACGGTTACTTTTTGTCCGCGACTGGCAAAATAAAGCGCCTATAGAAATTGTTTTTGAACTTGAAATATTAATGTGATTTGTATCGAAATTGTACCCAAATTTGTCAACATCGTATCTCATTAATCTCATTATAGTAAATACAACAGCCTCTAGTGCTCGAAGAGGGCGCAAGTATAAGAGTCAGGCTCTTCAGCTCGCGTTCATAATGATCTATATTTTTAATCCTGCACCTTGAAGAACCTTCTTTATTTTCTTCGTCTTAAGTGCATTAAGTGAGTCTCTGTATTCATGCGCGATGTTTTGGTAAACACATCATAGAAATACAGGATATCCGTAAATAGTAGGTATGACAAACATAAGGGGAGGCCAGTGGGCAGGTGAACTACCAAATATTAAACAATGAGCTTAGTGAATGTCTCACTATTTTCGAAAAATTTCGATTTTTCTAATTGCATGTATAGTCGACCAAGTAATTGCTTGACCACTTTTGAACCTTATCCCTTTGTAATACGGTCGAAAAGTGGTCAAGCAATTTCTTGGTCGACTATACATACAAGAAATGGGAAAATCAGAAATTTCTCAAAAACGGTGGGACTTTTACTAAGCTCATCTTGTAATACTTGGTAAGTCACCTGCCCACCTGCCTCCCCCCTTAAGTTTGTTTGTACTACTTACCGGACACCCTGTATATTACAATGGTGACTTGCACTTGGTCGGCTTTTTAAATTATAAAAGGCAATAAAGGTAACCCAAATACTTCGCAAAGTTACACTTAATAAAAGCAAAAGTCGAATGATCTAACTCCCGTTTTGATATTTTTAACCGAATTAAAAAAGATCTTTTATGCTAGTTATGTAGCTTTGTCATGATAATTATAAGGTATGTTAAGCTATGAACGAAATAAAAATAAAACTGATTTTACTTGGTTTTGCATCTCCGAAGTCTACGATTAGGTATGTTAGTTTCAACTGACAACTTCGAGCGCTTTGTTAAATCAAGGCCAGCTTAATGAAACAGTACAGAAAGCCACAATGCAACGTTTTAGATTTCTTAGTAGGAAAAATATCAATGTCCTCTTGTCTAACCACTGACAAGCTCTTAGTGGCGGAAATTTATAATGGTAGTTTCCATTACCCGAAGTGCTCCCGTCTGAGATCTGATGCATGACGCACTTGGGAGGAAATATTGTATGAACCACGTGTGTGGTGCGTTTTCAACATCCTTACGGCGCCCTGGAGGGTCTTTGTGTGTGGATTTAGTCGACAAATTTATATCGGCTGTTAAAAGAAGATGACTGCTTACATATTTATGCTGTTTAGTTAGTGTCAAAGGAAAATTATGTCATGTAAACTGAGAATCTAAGGTGACTAAGCATTTTCTATCCTTAAAACAGAAAGTAGTCTTTAAAATAACCCAGCCTGTGTTGGTTTTAAGTCTTTGCTAGTAAATAAATGTACGGAGTATAACTACTGAAAGCTTAAGCCATAAAAAAAACCATAAAAACGATCAAGGAAATGACATAATATATTAGTTGTATATTAGTTGCATTAGGGTGAACTATGTGAAAACTGGCCATATATTCGATTATGTTACGAATCAACGTCCATTTAAAGTTGCTACCTTATACTTACTTAAAATGATGAAATATTATAGTATTAGTCGTAATAGCTTAGTAGGTAATATAAAAATTGAAAAAAAAATCTTCTAGTTATAAGGCGGTCTAGGTCACATTACAGAATTACTTGCCGTCGGGCTTTATTTGAGTGCGTTTAATTTTAATGAAAAATTATATAAAAATTTCAGAGAAACGAAATATCAGTATCAAATAAATTAAACCTTTGTAAGTCATTTTCAGACAAGATCAAAACTAGTTTTAAAACTTCTTCAAAGTAATATTAAGACACAACATTTTGTGTAAAAAAACAACTTTAATAATTATACTCCAAAGTTAGGTACTGCTTTGAAAGCATTGGTAATTAACTAATTCTCAAGGCTACAGAGACCAATATGCTTACAATTGTAGCTTACTCAGCCACTTAACAGTAATCAGCAATTAATTCATCATGCATTCCTCTCAGTGGCTGTTTTGATATCTTTTCAACAATGCCTTTCAGAATTATAATCGTACCGCTTAGGAATTATCCCGCTAACAGAGTATAGCGCCTCTCCGGGCTGACATGGGCAAATGTCGTCCTTTTGTTTCTCACCCGCCTCGGCGCTGATATCTTTTACAACTTAGCGTGGTGATCCTTGGTGAATTAAATTAAATTTTAATAAATTAATTTCGCTTCCTTTGTTTTCATATGTTAATGATGATGACCTACATTTCAGAGTCTAAAATGAAGAAAACCATGCAATCGTTCTATTTAAGTATCGTTTGAGTTCAACAATACAATGTTTCTTTTCGATTCCTTCAAAAAACGCTTCTTTACTTTGAATAAGAGAGATTCAGAAACTTCAGCGCTCACAATTGAAAACGATATGCCTAATGGACACCAAAGTATCAAAAGCCCTTTAAAAAAGTTTTTTTTACATCTAGATCAGTCAACGTATCGCTACGGACAAGTACTGAATAAAATCTGATGAAGAAAGTGTCATAAAAATCCCTTTTCCCTATTAACAGTTAATCTTGGAAAGATGATACCGGGAAAGCTAGGCTTATCAGTTTTTTAATTGACTTTAAATGTTTCAGGATTCCGTGAAGCTCAGTTCACGATTAAAGTATCATTTTTAGACATTTCCAGAAGTTTAGTGGGCGTAGTTGAGTTAATGGAAACAATATGAACATACAACATTTACTTATTTCTCCTACCGCCCACTGCTATAACAACGTAGCTAGTATAAGATAAATATATCTGTGAGCCGCTTTGAAATGAATCAATTATCTGAGAAATACTTAGATATCTCACTGCTAGAGCAGTATTCGTTACCGTTAAAACCTTTAGAGATCTACGTCTCTAAAGGTTTGTATGTAGTTCTACAGAAGTCTTGTGCAGGTTATATAAATAGCTACGTAGTAACATAACCTCATAAAAACCTTCTCCGTGGGTACGCAGCATATAGGTAAGGTACGAGTAGCTTTATACCCACATACTATAAAATCCACATCACATACGGAACCCTTTCCCGTACCAAACGCATACTTTGCATACTTTTCGTCCCTGTTAAGAATAGTCCATTTCAATTACAACTCACTTTCTCTTATGGGAGTGCTAATAAAAGCTTTCTCCTTACTTATCGTGCCGAGGTTAGGTGAGGGCGGAAAAAAGGAAATTTATTAACATCTTGATTAAGGCTATCTTCATTTACGTTGCGTTTGCCTCTGGTTCCATATCTGAGTGCTTCGATGGAAGGGCAAAATTCGTATTTTCCGCGTAGGATTGCCACGAGACTGGAATAACAACAGCCTTTGTTAATAAGTTACTTTTTTAAAAAGCATAGAAATCAGAATTTACGTATGATTCCATTTTTTTATGAGGTAAGCTTTAGGTTTTTTAAGACTTACCCCCTTATTCATAAACGCTTCGTAAACGTTTGTTAGTTAACATGTTTTATGTCTTTATCTGTCATTGTGACGTTTGCCCTCAAATGAAAGGAACAAAACATTTGTTAGCTTAAAAAGATTGTTAAATTTTTATGAATAAAGGGGTTAGTGTAAAAATCCGGCCTAGTGCGAGTAGTACAAACACATCGAGGGTTCCGTACCACCTTATTATTACAAAAAAATACACAATGATGCGTCTAAAATCCATTTGTTTTAAATTTGATGCTCATTCAATGCCACGTCGCAAAAACTATTTCTTAAGGGGAGCATCGACTCAGACTCACACATAACTTCTTATAAATATGCAAGGCAAATACATAATCCTTCTTTTTGGCTTCGCAGCAGTTTGGTAACAAGGTATTTGGTATTTTCAGGGTAAGTGGACATCCTTATTTCAACAACTACGCGCGTAACTATTCAAGATTACCTAAAAACAAATTACCTTGCTACTCTGCGAAGCCAGTACTGTGCACAGGCGCAGCAGTGTTGTAGGCGCACAGCACTGGTTCCGCGGAGCTCCAAGGTTATTTGCTCCAGTTCGTTGAAATGTCTCCGCAAAGTAACACCTGAATCTATTACTTATTCAATGTTTTCCATTAATTTACGCGTCATATTTTCATTGAATATTGTTGCATTTTTTATCCCGCATGTTCCAGGTGCGTTGGCGCCGGATGTTGCTGCCAACCCTATTCCCGGGTAACACGAGGACGCCAGGGGAGCCGTAAGCAAAAAGCCGCTAAGAATGATAATGGCCTGATTAAGAAGGTCCCCACGTCTTCCCGCCGTATTGTGTTCTGGTATGTTTTTCTTAGTAAAAATACTCTTTAGATAAAATGTCGAGTCAATCTGTATAATCTACCCCCGGCTAAATCTTCTTGGAAATATATTCTGTTTTGGTTCGAGAACGGGGAAGTTGAAGTGAAATAATGAGGAAAACCAATGGAAAAATATTATTAAAGCCACTTGGTATATCCCCGTATTCAAGCTGTAGATCAAAGAGTATGACTAATTCATCGGATCGATGCCGACTTGAAATGTATTACCAATATATGTAAATCAGACAGCAGACGATATATCTAAGTACGCATACGAAAACTTAACATTATCTACACGACTTTATTAACATGGGAATAAGAGCTTGTTTAAAATGCTCTTTCTGATTATTTACCGTTATTTGGCACTGTAGTTTCCATATCAATTACTTCTTGAAACTTAATATTCTCTAATAAATTGGTAAACATAAAGTTTTCATCTTATTAAATTTTCGAGTAGGAACGCAATACTCACACATAAATATAAATAACAATCTACACGTACACTACACACTTCTACATCTACATCTACACTATCTATACATATCTACACTTATTTACATCTACACTAATATAATAAAGAGGTAGGTAAACTTGGTTTCTTGTAATCTCTGGAACTCCTGAATCGATTTCAAAAATTATTTCACAGATAGAAAGCTACACTATCCTTGACGGACATAGGCTACTAATTCTACGCGAACGCAGTCGCGAGCGTCCTCTAATAATAAATAAACTAACTTTTGCCCTCGACTTCATACGTGTGAAATTTGGAAGCCAGATATTTTCTTCGGTGTATCACGACGAAACATGTACCCGACTTTAAGTAACCTCCATACCAATACATTATGAAACCTCATCCAATTTCGTGAAGAAGTTTTTGCGTATTTAGACAGGCAGGCAGACGGACGAAAATTCTAAAGATAATTGTTTTGGCTTCTACTGCTATTAATAAAGACCCATCATAATCTTTTTTCTTAAATATTTCCTCTATGTACAGACATTCACTAGTTACAATTTTATTTTATGTATAAATAAACATCGCATAAGGTTAACTGGAAGAGATCCCTTAAAGGGTTAAGTTCGCCTTTGTACATCACTGTATCTCTTTTTGTCATTTAGGATTTTTGTTTGTACAATAAAGAATTTATATACATACATCGCTGCCATCAGCGATGTATGTATATAAATCCGCTTCCACCAGTTATTCTACCTTGTTTAATTAATTAAGTATAAACACGGAAAATGTCTATATTAAGATGAAACGTTACTAGGGATTTTTAAAGCATAAATAAATGTAGCCAAGTACAGCCAGCAGCATATTATGTATCTACGCTTTCGTAGAGCGCAAAAGATCTATTTACATACGTCACTTTTGTCAAGTGAGTAACAGCTTGTTTGTATCTTTTCTAACTTTTCCGAGCTAAGAAAGTGGTGGAAAGTGGTCGAAATAAAAGTATTCTAATCTATTCTACATCTTTTGAACCTTAATGAACAAGCAATAGATTAAGCCCCTTATTCATAAAAAGTTAACATTCTTTTTAAGCTAACGAATATTTTGTTTATTTGAGGGTAAACGTCACAATGACAGATAAAGACATAAAACATGTTAACTAACAAACGTTTGCAAAGCGTTTATGAATAAGGGGGTTAGAAAATAGTAGACCGCTTTCTTTCCTGACTATACCTACTTTTCGTTATAAAACCTCTTAAATCAAACAATAAAACTCGCCTGCGAAAAAAAAAGAGTACGCTAAATCTTTCTTCTATTACGTTTTATCTACCTTCTCTTCTTCATCTTATTGATTTTATTTAAAACTAGCTTTTAACCGTGGCTTAGCTCGCGTGTTTTTTTTTGGGATACAAGATATCCTCTGTGTTTAATCAGCTATTTCCACTCTAAACTTCGCTTTAGCGTGAAGGAAAAACAAGTATTCTAAGTCATACCAAAACGTTCTCATTTATATTATAAGTGTGATAATTGCACGCAACGTAAACAACAATAAGGCTGCGCTTCCACCAGAGATGTGCGAGGATGCGTAGCGAGGGATGTGTTTGTAAAGAGCCAATGAGCCGTTTCCACCAGAGCTGTGCTGACCGAGGCGAGGTAAATGAAGCGATTCTATTGGTTCTTACAAACACATCCCTCGCTACGCATCCTCGCACATCTCTGGTAGAAAAGCTGCCTTACAGTCAGCTTTCCAGGTTGTGGCACAGAATAAATAATAGTACAAATACAGAAGTTTTACTTCGAACAAAAACGGCGTTTAGGTATACCTAAAGGCCCCTTCGCCCTCTAACACCCTTTACCCTTACCCTTGGGATGTCCTTTGTATGCCTCTCTGTCTATTGTATAACTTGTATTCATTCGCACGCGGAGCAACTCAATTGCGCCGGCCCCAGTGCGGTGCTGCCCGATTTTCTTGTAGTTCCCGAAGTAAATTCCCTGGTTGTGGGCATACGTCACACGCATAACAAAAGCTGGATAATCGGACGTTTACACTATGTAACGAACATTAATCATAGTGTAACCGGGTCTTTAAGCCCCGTCCAAAATCAGAATACGAATTCATCGGTGAAGGTGCGACCACGTTACGTTCACGATAAAAATTGTTTACACAACTAATTAAAATGGCATGACGCAGCCTTGCCCCGGGCAGTGTAATCCAATTCTGAGGCCGGGAGTGTCCGGGAACGCCCGAAACATTAGTAATTAAATTCCGTAGTAAATCAGTCGTAATTTTCTGATAGATAAAAGTGTGCTGCGTGTGTGTAGTAATTGCGTGTTTATATGCTCTCTCCAATGATATTATAATACAAGGATGTACAGTGTCATACTAAATGACAGCAGGAAAACGGCCCGACATAATAATACAGGTTGACGCCAATGTTACAAATGCAAATTATTAGATTACCTTTTATAGTCATTGGATTTACAACTTTACGTCTAACTGCATAAAATAATAATTTATTAAGTTTCGTTGCAAATAGGTTTTTTTACAAAATAATAGTATTGACAGCAGCGCCGTCGGTCCAACAGTCTGACAGCGCGAGCGATTGTCGATTTGTTGTACTTTTATTCGACTTTTGATGCGGCCATATTTTAAACGCTGACTAGAAGTCCATTACTTATAGGTCAGTGGTTCTTTCGTAACGCAAAGTTGAGTTGATGGCGTTCGTGGCTAGCTAGGAGGGTAGACCTGTAATAGTAGTTACCGAGTTCGATCTTTAGCGGTCGCCATGTACTCGAAAGAATGGGTTTTTCTAAACTTATGTACAGTCAACCAATGTGATTCATAGGCCACTATTACCTTTTCACAATGAATATCATAAGGACTTCTCAATGAATATATTACTATTACGTCATAATATTTCGGCGATGGCATATCGCGTCAACGTTCTACAGTGACCTATGAATCAAATTGGTTGACTGTACATTACCGAAGCACTATATTATCAAACCGCGATTAGAATAGCATTGGAGAGTAACCTCAGCAGACTGTCATTTCATTGACTTCCGTCGAGTTTCATTCCTATATCTATAAAACGACAATGTACTGACGTTAAAGGTGGCTATATATTAATGCTAAACATATAGCATTTGCAGTTTAAAATTCTGTTACCAGTATTAACCGTCTACTTACCTAATTAATCCTTAGACCTTCATAACATTTTCAAGCATGTCTGTTATATGATATAATGAACAAAAATGTAATCACGTAGTCATAAAGAACACCTTCCTGTTTTCACTTACCTGACGCTGTCTGTCATTTTGTACGTAATATTACTTTTCTATTTTTTGTACAGCATCAATATTAAAATTATACGTGACTTAAATCTCAACAATGACCTGTAATGAAGTCTCATTTCGAGGCAACGGGGAAAAAATGACGGAAAGTAAATACGAGGTAGGTATTGGTGAAAATTAATCTTTTTGCTATAAGGAAAAAGGAGATGAATTTTTAAAACCAAATTCGCTAGGGTATAATATTTCATTCATCTTATTTTATTTAAGTTTAGAACCAAGGTACCTTGTCAAGTGCGAACGGGTATTGGGTATTATGATGACAAATAATGTACTTAGCTGGTCTAATAGCTCAATTTATTCTCTTGTCGTATAATGAAAAACAATAAAAACCACCAGATTAATAGAGAGATAATTGATTAAATTACATAATTTAAAATAGATAATGTCATCAAGTTAACAGTTGTACTGAAATCGTAATCAGCTCAGTTTCCGATTACATTTTGTACTTCTGTTTTGCCTTTACGTATCCTAGCAGCTTCTAGAGAGTTCTGTGACTCAACGAAAAAACTAATTAAAAAAACAGAGTTCAAATTAGCCTATATTTTAAATTTTGTAACCGAAATTTCTTTCGATATTTAATAACAAAAAAGGCGCCATCTCTCGTCAGCTGACGGTAGCTGTAAAGGTATCCAGTTGAATATGATAACTTGTTAAAAAGTTTCATATAGATGACACCGAGGGTAGTTGTACCCTTAAAATCAATAATGTAATGACCGTAAGACGAAACACATTGAAAAATTCGCAGGGTAGAGCAGCGGCAGTGTGGCGAAACTGGAAAACGCAAGGCACGGAATGCTGATGTTGCAGGTTCAAGTCCTGCCATTGCCCTAATTTTTCTTTGTGTTGTCATTACAATTTTAGCCTATACAGGGTGTCCCAAAACCCTTCAAAAAAACATATACAGCGTGATAGAGTGAGTGATTGCGAACAACCCTGTGTTTTTCTTTTTTGATTATTTTAATTTTTGACGACGTAGGATCAAAAAAACGAAAGTATTAAAACACGTTTGCTCCCGGTACCTCCCAGCTTTACAATGGATTCCCACTGACGTCATTTTTACAGTTCTTAGATTTCGGTCACAATTTTAGGCCATCAACTCTCAACACTAATCATAATTGCAATAGGATTCTAAAATGAATGTCATTAAATCTAAATCATTCGTTCCGTAGATTCGTTCATTCAAACGACAGTAACCATAAACAACAACAATCAACTAAAACTTCTTGTTGCTAAACTCTTGTCTGCATGACTAGCACACGTAATTAATATACAATAAGTTTGCATCTCTTTCTGATTAAACCAATATGAAAGAGGGCATAAACGATGACGGCGGAGAAATTTTAAGGCGCATGCTTGCCTTTCTGATCCAGATAACTATTTTGTTATCCCTCTCTAACTTTAATGTGTCCTTTTCCATCGGCTAGGTAATATAAACAGTATAAGGAGTCTTATGAGCGAAGCAACTTAAAAAAGGAGCCATTAAAACATATTGAGTACAAACGTAATTGGACAAAAAGTACCTATCCATTTCGCAAACGTAAACTGGTTAGAAAAGCGGATATAAAGATATACGCTTTCTGTTCATGAAGTGCTTTTTAACGCGTACAGCCACGTAGTCACCGGATATATTCCCGCGTATTGTAACAGCTCGGATTCGAGCAGTGCACCTAGCACGACTCTTCTCGATACGCGTTAACTCGCTACGTAACTCAGTGCGTCTCTCTCCTACTAGACTGGTTAGAATGAGACGCACTGAGTTACGTAGCGAGTTAACGCGTGTCGAGAAGATTCGTGCTAGGTGCACAGGTTACAAGCCGCGCAAATGCTAGAGGTGATTACGTGGCTTGCCTACCCCAAACACAAATGTGCGTTTTAGGCGCTGCCTAAAAGTGTGATTAAAAAGTTGAGTCAACAAACGGGCACGCCTCCAAAATAATAACCAATTGCACTTATGTGTTTGAGGCCGTGAATGCGTTTACCAGAAATAACAAACAAAAACATTTTTGAAACTGTTTATTCCTATTCTCAAAAAGTAGTCCCATAGTGCGCTAGTTAGTCTTATAATGATTGTGGTTGTATGAAATTGGTTTATTTAACAAGCGTATCAATTTTTACTTCAAAACGACAATACATGTTTTGACGTACTTTCGCACTGTGCGGTTACATATGGTAATTTGTTGAAAAAGTACATTGCAGCGCATGTAAAACCCTCTATAGGATGAGCAGGGCTTCGACGACATCGGTACTGTTGCTGCATCTGTGGGCGCAGAACTGGGATGCTCGGTTTTTTGCGGTGTTGACCGCGTAGTAAGCGTTGCAGCTCGTTGCAGAGATGCGAGTTTTTACAGACGGCACAAACCTACCCACAACGTACCTTCACAGGCAAATGGCCAAGGGTGTAGCCAGGATTCTATTATGGGAAGGCAGGCGAAGAAAAATGTACCTCCCTAAAATACCTGCTTTAAGGTTCGTGAGCATTCCTGCTAATTAACTGCATCTTCTAGGGGGGGCGCGTGTATCCTGCCCGTACCTCGCTACGCCCCTGCAAATACCGTGCGCACATGCACTAAGATGGCTTCGGCGGATGGCAGTTACAGACGAGATTCAAACGGCATCGCCACATATGACGACGATAAACTATAACAAAGTAGCCTAGAACTCTCTTCCGTGATGAATATGAGCACAGTCGTGCCCGACAGCCCTATTGGTTTGTGGTTTAAGTATGTCGCGTGACTGCGTGACAGAAAGTGAGGACCACAAGGTGGCGCAAGAGTCTGCACCACCGCTGCACGAGTTCTTAACACAGCGGGGTTGGTGACGAACGCGACGACGACGCGATGGTAGTCGTCGTCGCGTTCGTTCGCCTAGCACTATGTCCAGGAATGCTAACGTGATACGCACCTTCTCGACCGACACTGTTGACCTGTACATTAGGATGCGGGTGTCGAGTTGCGTGATCCATGTCGCCAGCGTAGGAGATGATGCTAACGGTAGTAAGGCAGCGACTAAGACAGGTTGGCCTAACAGCGAGCGTGGGCTACAATTGTGTCTCGCAGCTATCCTAGCCATCGCTCGCAAGATGGCGCGAGCATAGCCGCTTGACGAGGTACTATACAACCTTATGCGAGCTATACACGATCACTATTAACTGACAGTCAAAACTGATTCTGTGCAACATAAGATTCTCCTACTTTCACTGTCAGTTAAAACTGAACTAACACTGAACAGTGAAAACTGACGGTTAAAAGTTTTTTTAGTTAGTTAATAAAGGAATCCCAAACAAAGTCATTACACATCGGCATTTGCGAGTAGCGTGTCGTTCGCCGGTCGCTGCAGTCTTAAAGCAGAAGTGGTGACTAGTAGCGGTGCGGCGATGGTTGTGTGCTGCATACGGAGACAAGTACTATGTGCACTAAATAAACGATAACATTGTGATGCTAGGTATAGGTTTTGCAGGTGGTTGGATCTTGTGCAAGGTCCGTCTGGATGACCACCATCATTTTGCTTGCTAATCCAGCTGCTAAGCAGCAGTGCTTGCAGTGTTGAGTTCTGGCGTGGAGAGCAAGAAAGCCGGTGAAATTACTGGCACAATAGGTATTCCATCTTCGATGTTAGCCTTCCTGTATTAAAAAAAAATCATTAACTTCACCACCATACCATAATATGTAGTGAATTTGTGTTGGAGAATTAAGAGAACCCTTTATTGTCTAGTATGTGCGTTTTATTAATGTAACACAATGTCTTATCAATAGCAATACTTTGGTAATGGCGTAGGGTAATGGAATTTCGAAAATTAGTTCAGGACTTTAGACAGATTGATAGACAGACAAACAAACGGACGGACGGACGGACAGAAGTGCAATCGAACGGTGGCCATTAGGTCAGTCAAACAGACGGACGGACGAACGAATTGGTAGGCGGACGGACTGACGCCAGATGGACGCATGAACGGACGCGCGGACAGCAGAGGCGTATTTAAAGATTTGGCGCCCCGGGCCATTTAGCTTTGGCGCCCCATTAGTTGACGATAAAGTATTTCGTGTTAGGGGCGGCTGCCGCCCCTCGCAGCCTGGCGCCCCGGGCCATGGCCCGGATGGCCCTAGGGTAAATACGCCCCTGGCGGACAGGCCATTATGACGGTCGGTCTGTCGAGCGGGCGGACGGATGAATCGGCAGCGGGTGTGACGACAGACGGGCTCGGACTGGCCGGCTGGCAGGTTACCAGTCGGTCGGTCGGACGATCGGACGGACGGACGGACGGCAGCCGGATGGGCGGACGAATGGACGGGTGGACGGACTGACGGACGGACGAATGGATAGGCGGACGGACTGACAGACAGACGGACGGATGAACGGATGAGTGGGGCCTGAGGACGGACGGCCGTACAGACGGACAGACTGACAGAAGTGCAATCGGACGGCGGCCATTAGGTCAGTCGGTCTGTCGGACAGACGTGCGGACGGACGGACGAACGAATGGGTGGGCGGATGGGCTAACGCCAGATGGTCGGATGGGCGGACACGCCATTATGACGGTCGGTCTGTCGAGCGAGCGGAGGGATGGATGGGCAGCGGGTGTATCGACAGACGGGCTCGGTTGGCCGGCGGTCGGTGGACCCGTTAGTCGGTCGGTCGATCGAGGGACGGACGGATGGCAGCCGGATGGGCTGACGGATGGACGGACGAATGGATGGGCGGACGGACTGACGGACAGACGGACGGACGAACGGATGAGCGGCGGTCTGCGGACGGACGGACGGACAGACGGACAGACGGACGGACGTACGGACGGAAGAACGGACGGAATGACGACCAGACGGACGGACGGACGGACAAAATAGGGATGAACATGGTCGCTTTTTTAATTATGTTCTTTAATGCATTCGCATATGCATAAAAAATGCCATAATAAACATAAACACGAGTTTAATTTATGACTCTTATAAATTATAATAATATTTGGCACTATGGATGATTATCCATAGTGCCAAATATTATTTACAATTTATTAACTTTTTTATTATTTACAATTATGGCCTAGGCCCAGTTCCATCTTAGTTCCTGTTTGATCTCATATCTCCGGCTTCTTACTTCTTCTAAACCACGCAACGGTATGGATACGGTTTTGACTGTCACTTAGGCAATTTTGTACAGAGAGTTTTTATGTACGATACATTTTAATTAAGTTTTCGGTGGTAAATTACATCCGTGCAAAGTCAGGGGGGGTCGCTAGTAGACTAGTAAGATTGGGTCTAACTTTGAATTTACTAAAACTCTTTTTTAATCCCTTCCCGGGGGTTAGAATGTGCAAGGAAGGATTCGAACCTCAACCAGCCGCCATGACTAATAAGTTTTTCTAACTTTTGTTATTGCTGTAGTAACGAACGCTTTTACGGTGAGGGAAAGTGTCGTAAGGAAACATGCACATTCATGATAATGAATATGTAACTATCATCCTGTCGGTACGTTTTGCTGCAACAGGGGTTATGGTGGTTAGTTGCATAGAGGTATTGCTAGAATACTTACCACATCAGTTCTGATATTCCTAAAAATTATACTATTATAATCAATCTTCTTCGTTTTGCATTAGCCCATTTGCTTACTCTGATTGACGTATAATATAAAGTGTAACTGTCATTCTGTCATGGCCAGGTACAAGTTCCTTGTCGATCGACCAAAGAAGATAGTGACATAAAAGAGGATTTATTTAAAATGTTCCAACTTTTCCATCCATTCACCACATACAGTGGTATTAGGCCGACCCATGGGCCGACCAAAGTATGGAAAACCCCCTGTGAAACTTTTTACAGTATTCATCATCCCATTAAAACAATAAATATGTTAATAAAAAGATCCCGACGAATTGAGAACCACCATTCTTATTTTAAGTCGATTAATGGTGGTGATAAATATAACCTTACTAGGCAGTGCAGGTGGTTGAAGACCGGGTGCAGCGACTTTGATTAGCACACAGTTTCAGACGTGGATGACGATTAAGGCCAGTGCATGGGTATGGGGGCACGCAAAAGAAGTGGAAACGATTGCGAGGCTTGGCCAACCTGCGTTCAGCAATCATGTGGTTTGCGTCGTGCGGTTGTTAAGTGCGGTGGCAAAAGGCCCGCGTGCATCGATGGGGCTAAGGTGGCGAAGGGGCTTGCACCCAGGGGCGTATTTACCCTAGGGCCATCCGGTCCATGGCCTGGGGCGCCAAGCTACGAGGGGCGGCAGCCGCCCCTAAAATGAAATACTTTATCGTCATTTAATGGGGCGCCAAAGCTAAATGGCCCGGGGCGCCAAATCGTTAAATACGCCTCTGCTTGCACCACCGCCGCTATGTTAGTAAAAGATAACTACTATACAATTCTAGTCAAAAATCCTGTTTTTACCACTAAAGCTGTGGCAAATTATTGCCATTGCACCTTATTGGTGAAGTCATTGAAAATGAGCATGAAAAGAACAGTTACACCTTAAGCGGTAAATTATGTTTATTAAATGGTGCAGATCGAAGTTTCAGTGTTTCGTTTTGCCTTCTCTAAAACTTAAACAGTTTTGATCATTCTTTCTGAAATAAAAATACAAGGAAAGGATCAGTGTTCGTGTGTTTTAATGTTTTATAAAATATACGCAGATTTTACTCAGTAAATGTATTTTCCGGAGAAAGAAAGATATGATATTTAGTATTTTGGAGAGTCGTAATTAATAAATCATATAAATTATTCTCACAATAAACAAACATAGCATTTGATAAACATCTCTAACATAGGTAACTACCTAAATCTCATTGCACCAGTGACAAAATGCTGGGAGAATTAAGGCAATTTTTAAAGATAGATCACATAATATTCTCTTATGTATCCTCAGATATTGTAGTTATTAAACTTTGTTAGTATGTTATAAGCTAGCGTTAACATAAAATAACAGCATTAAAATTTACTAATTTCATTGGGTCTTGCGAAGCTACTCTCAACGGCAGACGAACAAATACACAGTAAACGGGTCTTTTTCTTACGACACTCGTCGTCAATTGTCTGCTAATTATTTGCGAATAAAACTGAAACGTAGACTTTATTCATTGAATTAAATGCGAAAGTAACTTTCATCTGAAACTAGTAGAACTGTTAAAATATTTCCTGATAATGACTTCTTTCTACCCATCTTCCCATAGTGGCATCAGTCCTGCCCAGGAACAAGTTGCTCGAGGCTTCCCCCATGCACCCTTTCTTCACTCCCTAGAATGTTCATTTCTATCCCTTCCAACTGTGTCTGCAGTTATGATCACGCGATTTTAGTTTTGGTTTCTGTGTAGTCGCTATCGAAAGCAAACCCGACCTTTTCTTGCCACTGACTAACGAAGGATGGACTTATCCTCTCATCTTCGTTTTAAAATAGTCCTGAACAAGACACATCTAGATCGCCAGGTGTCTCTCGCCAGCACAGGTAAAATCTGTGGTGTTCGCATTTCTAAATGGTTTCCTTATCAGCATAAATATGATACTAAAGCCCATGTCTGAGACATCAAGAGGGTATTTTCTAGTGCGCACTTGTAGATAGATACAATAACGCTGATTATCATACGGCCGCAACAAAGGTCAGAATCGCCACGCACGTTCAACATAACACGAATATTATACTTATAATAAGGCCTTGGATAAAAGCCTACTGATGAGACATCTTATTAACACCCGCGCTCGCTTTCTCGCCATTTAATGGTAACCCATCGAGTTCCACCGAAGTCAGCAATTCGTAAATCAGTAATTTTCACGCAATATGCAACTCAACAATAATAAAAAAACATTTTGATGTTGATCCGCTTGACAGAGGCTTGACAAGAAACGACAAGACTCGGTCTTGGTTATCATTCGTTCGCTATATGTTTAAAACATTTTGTTCTGAATGACTTTATGATGACATTTTACATGCATCTTTTATATTGAGTTGGAGAGGCACTAGGCGCAAGTAAAATGTTTTATTTTTTATTAAAATTTTCAAACACAACCAAATTAAAAAAAAAATACATAGGGTTGTCCGCAATCACTTACACTACCCCCCTGTATATGTTTTTTTGAAGGGTTTTGGGACACCCTGTATTTTGTATCCAAATTATTTTTAAATTATTAAGTACGCTTTAAGTTTGAATACAAAATGATACTTCATAGGCATAATTATATGTCACATTCAAGTGTAAAGTTAGTAAGGGTGACAATCCGGATTCGTTGAAGACCAAAACGACAGGTATTAGATTAGAACGGTGCGAAGGAAAAATAAGCTTGCCAGTTAAAACCTATGCGATACTGCACCGATAGATCTGAGTCATCTTGGAGCTATTCCTAATAAAACCTGATTTACAATGCCTAACAGATCAACGTCCAAATGACGTTGAACACTGTTTCTCACCCGATCACAAAAGTTAAGCAAAGTTAGATGCGGTCAGTTCTTGGATGGGTGACCGCCTGGGAACATGCATCGCGTGCGTGCCGTTGTCTTTTTGCATTTAAAATTTTTATTCCTTTTTTCTAAACTTACAGCGTTTCCCCGTTAAATAACAGACAATTGATTTTTGTGACATAAATTATTTGTGTGTGCTTTTTCTTATTTACTTATTAATCAAATTATTCATGATCCTTACCCAAACAAAGCAAACTTGTGGAAAAGAGCCGTGTTAATTATAATGCCGCAAAGGTAAGGGCCACCTAATGAAAGGTAAGCCATGAATTACTGCTGTTGAGGGATACATTGGGCCGCTAATTGGGCTGACCGATCGGATAGAGCTTGAATACGTGGGGTCACTCAATGCAATTTCATAAATATTATGGCAATACTGATTATAAAGCACAATTACCTACAAACCAAAATGATGGTATTAACATTCACTAACATCTTTTGTCCGCTTAGCTCGCGTAGAAAATAATCGCGTAGAATGCCTACAGACATTACGCACGCCATTTGTATTATTTTTCTTGTAAACCGAGCAATAAAGTTGAAGTAAATAATATAAAATCTTCTTATGGTGGCACTTGAATAAATCATGCTCTCGCCGAAAAAATACTATTTCTCTCGCCAAGTAACAAAATCTACTGTTATTATTCTCTGACTCCTATACATCAACGATGTGGCAAAATACAAAATGTCTTTCTTATGTGATTTATACTGCTAATACCTAAATCTGGTTAAAATATTGGCTTGTATTCTGTTAGCGCGCTGTATGTTGGGATTAATTACAAACCGACTAACATGATGCCAACAGGAATTCGTTCCAGAGCCAAAACAAAACACGACAGCCGTCGCCGCCATTAGCGATGAGCGATGACGATCGCGATGTGTCCGCGTTGACTTTTATTCCCTTTTCATCCCCCGTGTATCATTTGCGATCATTGACAGCCTGTACAGAGACCGAGTTGACGGATTATTGTGAACTTTGAGGCTTCAGGGATAAAGCCACTAATTGATTGATTGTTTTCGAGAGCTGTGATAGGTTAATCAAAGCTTTTCAGATCATGGTGTAAGGGGTGCGAGTAGATGTTCGGAGTTGTGATTTATGAGCTAATTGAAGGATTCGATACGCCAGAGGGACCCTAAAATAATATCGAGCTTATTAATATCAGATCTAGATGTAAAAGAATATAGTTGGAAAATTGTGTGCTTTTCGAAGAATGATGTTCCTTTTTTTTACATGTCTTGTGTTTATAAAGTCAATTCGTAGCAGATTTTAATTGAGCTTTTGTTGAAACAAGCCAAGTCGGTGCTGGGCGCCATGCGTTCAAAATCAAAAATATTGTCATAAAATAAAGCGTTTAATTAAAACTTGTAAGTGTATCGTAACAAAACAGGACGTTTTATAAAACGATGTAGGTAACGCGTATTACAAAGAATCTAATTCCTTACGTTCTGAGCCCTTCCAAGGTCTCATGCTCATGGACGGGGGGGTTCGGTCGTGAACAAGAGACTCTTAGAGGGCTCGAAACGTCAGGAATTAGATTCGTAGAAATATGCGATATGAGCAGTTACAACTGTTTTATTTCGATGTGTACAATCGAAGACACATATAAGTTACCATTAAAGGCGGAACTTCGAGAAAGTGTAATTTTTCGAAAGGGAGGCATAATAGTATGCACTGTGAAGTTGATATATCTATCCATTTCGAGCATAGACAACTTCTCTGAGTTCCCTTTTAAATGGTCGGCTAAGTTTTTGCTGTTTGAACAAGTCGCGAAAACATACCTAAGGGATTATTTTGTAGCTCTATTCCTTCAAATGACCTCGCAAGACGCACGATCCAAGACATTCATTGTCTGGTGGAGTGGAACTAACAGGAGGTTCGCAAGCTGTCGGGGCACAACAAAAGTCCATTAGTGCGGTACCTAACCGTCGAACGGCTTAATTAATTCACACACTTCGCCCCCCATTAACGACCCAAGATTTTCCCGGGCAGCGTCAGGTACGGCTGACATGTTTATTTACAGCTATTTTACGATGTACCGCTTTAAATTTTAGATACTTTTGGGACGAATAGAAGTAGCTTGAACCAGACCTTTTTGTACTAACATTTCCATTTTTTTTTTAAGTAGGACCTTGTACTAGGCCAACTTTGCATGTGGTGGCTTTGTCAATTGTACAATTTGAAGTTCTTAGCAACGTTTTATGGCAACTATCATTCAGCGAAAGTTTGACACTAAAGTAATTAATATTAAATGTTTTCATTTAACACGTCGAGTGGCAACTATAAGTACTTGATGGCATATTTAAAATTAAGTACAGAAATAAAAATACCAAATCTCTAGCGTGCTGCTTTTGCTTTTTTTTTGCATATTTATAACAGCATCAAAGCAGAATTTGGACATTCCTAATTGAAGATAACATTAAATGTATTTAAATCTAATTTTAAAAGTCACAGACACAGGTGCCGAGACAGCTTTCATTAGGGGTTGTCTTTTTATTATTTTTCTTCAATTGCTTATTTCGTTTTTTGATTACCAAAATAAGAGAATTGTTTTTCTATGAAACTCAGCATAAGAAAATAAGTTGCTGTCCTAGACATGTCACCTTTATGTCAATGCCAATATTATTTAAATGTATTTCTAACAATACGTAGACTTTTATAACCACTTAAAACAAACATATTACTCTGTGAATAAAACTTAAAGTCACGTTTAACTTATTTTTTCAATCATATTGAAAATACTAAATATTTTTTTTAAATATCATAAAGAATATAACAGTCTTTTTTATAAAATAATAAGGCAAACAAGCAAGTGGGTCACCAGATAGTAAGTGATCACCACCAGAAGATAAACGTGATCAGTTCTGAGACATCTGAGCTAGTTATAAGTTAGGCACTGGGTCCACGAGCTGAGATAGGTAGCAAGTTAAATTCGTCGACCTCCTGCCTACCGCTTCATTCCTAGTCCTCACTAAGCAGGCTACCAGGAGATCAGAAGTCGTCAGGAGGTTGTCTGATTCGATTATAGTCGCCAAATATGCTGTAGGAGCTTTTCCTTACTGCCGTAGTTCGATTAGAAGCTACAAGAAGATAAACGTGATCAGTTCTGAGACATCTGAGCCTATAGACCGCAACACCAAGGAGATTGCAGATGCGTTGCCAACTTAGAGTATAGAATAGAATATTAAACTCACATAAACAATTTTTTACACAAAATATTGCTTGTAACCAACGCTCTAACTAAATAAAAAATATTTATTCAAATTCATGTAATATTTTTTGCTCACTTTTGTTTAATTTACCTTTAAACCAAAGTTAAGCAGGTTCTAGGAAAACACTTATCATATTATAAATGGGTGATTCTTCCTTTGAAGCGTGACAAATGCGAGTGAAAACAGGAAACATCCGTGTGACAGTATTAACCCTGAGTTACCACTTCAAACAAAACCGTAAAGCTACCCAAAAGGCCACTGAAGACTTGGAGTCTTGTGATGTTTGATTTACAATGCGTGTTTTGTAGCATTTAAAATAAAAGTTTAGTTCTTTTTACCCTTTTGTTCTTTCCCTTTATGCCAGGACCGGAGCAAATGGCGTTCTGTGGTCTCTGCCTACCCCAAAGGGAAACAGGCGTGAGCTTATAATAATAATAAAACAATTATTTTTACCCAAACACCATTTCTTTTTTGTTTGTCATGAAAGTAACTTCTTCTCCTTTTTTTGTTTTCTAGGCATTATTAAGTACAGGTATACCAAATTATATCCCCATTGAAAATTAACAGAAGAAAAAAAAGCAAGCACAGCAATCTGTGTCGACAATTAACGCTACGGACTTACATACTTAAGTTGTTAGTAGGCAAGCAATGTATACCGAATTGTCACTATCAATGTCGCCTGTCGCGTTTTTGAAAGTGGGGCCGGATGATCCACTTGCTCGTTAGCCTTCCTCCTTTATAAAAAAAGAACCAGCGTTTAAACTTCCACTGTTCGACGCGCGATGTATATCCCACACGCGAGTCCCGGCAGCCATTTTCCCAGCAAGTATCTACAATTCGTATTTACTCCGCTTACCTCAACAAATATGTTTATTTGGAACTGTGTTTCTTGAGCTTTATAAATGAGACGTTCGAAGATGGAACACGTCAATAAAAATAGGATTGTATGTGCTGTTTAATATTCGTTCGCAAATGTACAGGATATATATGTATATAAGTCCTTAAGTAATTTAAACGAACATTTCAATCGTTCCAATTGGTTGATGTGGACATCCTCAAAGTCCGCGTTTGAATCTATTAATTACTATTCTAAAAAAAATCTAAGTTAATACTTAGTATTCTTTCGCGACTTGTAAATATTGAAATAAAACAAACAAAAGGGTTTATTTCGCATGTATCGTAAATTGTAAATAAAATTGCTCCTGTTATCTATAGTTAAAGTACCGCTAGTTGCGATAATTATAATAATAATTATGATAATAAACAAACAGCCGGATATCCGGAAGCAGACAGTTAATTGTGATACGCTTACGCATCTGCGGGGTGTTCGTGAAACAAAGAACTCTAACTAAGCAAGTTCTGCTTGCAACATTGGGCTACCTTCTAATTCGCCTTGGTTTTAGTAATACTCTACCAGTCTGTTCATTATGAAGTTTGAACTTCGGGAGATTATAGTGAGTCAGTAAGTTTTAATAGATAGATAATAAAGGGCCATAAATTCCAAGTCAACCTGACGACATAGCTTGTTAACTCCTTAAATAACGCATGTTTTATTGATGTGATGCGGCTGTCAGCCGGACCACAGTGCGCATAAAAACTATGTTTTAGCACATAATTCAGTGCGTTGGTACTCTTAAGATGCAACTCCGTCCGTCTGTGTGATCACCTATACGTCACAAGGGCATATATTCCAGTAACTAATGCTATCGATTCGGAATTAGGAATATTATTTCAATCATTTCAAAGTTTTTAAGAACTTTCCGCAACTTGCCGTCCCTAAGAAACACTATAGCCGAGTCTTAAAGTGTTGCTAAATAGAGCGGCTTTAAATTTATCCTGTCCTCCGGCTCTGTCTCACTACTTTTAGAAATAAACACATTACCTTTTTTAAGTCGCGGAATTGGGTAAAAAGGGACCATCATAGCGTAAATTAAACTTGAGTTGCCATTTAAGTACAACTGGAGTGCGTAGCAAACTCGTTTCGCTCAACGCCACGGAGTCTCCACTACGACACCAACCTAATAAAAGATTAAGTATTTAAAATTAATTTTACTAACTGTAATACAATCATCACAAATACAAAAATGTAGCGAAAAATATCTTCTTGGACTAATAGTACATAATTGCATTTGATGAAACTCCAAGTTGTGAAGAATTGCAAGACACCCCAGGCGAAATAAACCAACATCTCGCCTACCTAAGTAATCCCAGGGCCCGGGGCGGTGAGAGCATGCTTAATGTCGACAGAAATAACAAATAAGTTTTGTTATGTATCCTCCGCGTGTTTTCTAAATTCCCAACTTGACTGTAAACAACAGTATCTGGTACTAATGTTTGCAAGTTATTTTTAAATTTTATTTGCATGGAAATAGGAGGTGAACAAGCATGCGGATTACCTAATGGAAAGTGATCACCGTCGCACATGGAAACCAGGGATCCCAAGAAAACCGCTGATCTGTTGCCAACAAATAAATACCTTATGCTTTCTCGGGCTGAGAGTTTTTAAAGCAAAAATTGAAGATTAATTTCTGTAGATGTAAAAATATACATATTTTATTAATAAAAATTGAATTCTAATGATTCTTTTCAACGTTAAATAGATTACCATAGTTAAGTAATCTAATATTTACGTATTATCATGGCACTCAAATTGCCAGACATTGGCGCCCAGGTTTTGTAAAATTGGTACCACTCTAATGCCGTAAAATAAAATTTTATGTGGTCATATTTTGTACAGAAAATGTTTATAAATCTTTTTTTTTATAGGTAATAAATTTAATGGAAATTTCACTGTTTTGCTCTGAAATCGCATAAATAAACCGATTGTTCAAATCTCTACATAATATATCTAGACCACAAAGTCTAGTAAGTATGAAGTATAATGTCTAACAGCTCTCGCAAAGAAACACCTAGGTACGTTTCTCTAAGTCCCTTCTGTGGACTTGACAAGGAGACCCGTCACCGTAAGCTGAGACTACAACCCTCTTTGTACCTCGTTTACTTTCAATTTGCTGTACTATATTTTATATCAATTTGGACTGAATAGAAAGAAATGGATGTTTATTTTGAGTTCTAAGTAGACCTCATTTATGCTTAGGCGCCTTCTATCTAAGTTTGCAAAAACAAATGTTGCTTGTATTTATTTGGCATCAAGAAGTAACTAAATGTTGGCTTATGATCTTAGAAAAAATACGTTAACATAAATAAGACGTTAGTAACGTTCGAGACGAAAGTTAGCTAAATGTTCAGACGCACGAGATAAGCTGGCGACATCGGCATCGTACAAATCATCGGCAACTAGTTTTATCAGCGGAATGAGCGTTGAATGGCGATCACTCGCACCCCCAAATGAACTGAGAGTCAGCGGCGAGATCGCGGCTATCGGCAGCCGTCCCATCTCCGGAGTGTCATTAGTTAATGTTCCGGGCAGTTCCTACAGAGATTTAATCTGCTGCGGTCTGAGATCAGTTGATTCACCCCCGCCCCCACCGCCTGATCTTATCGCACCGTCATTACCGTTCCAGCGGCGATAACGCGCCCTTTGACGTTGTATATCGAGCCACGAGATTGCTACAACTCTATTACTTTGGCTTTCATTATGGGCTGCAAAAACTTTCCTCGTTGAATTTTAAAATGAATTCTGGTTATTAAACTTGGTGGCGTGGTCATGCGAAGCCGTACGGATGTAAAGCGGCCGCAGGGGGACAGCGCTAACCAATTAACACATCCCGTCCTCAAATCTGTAAATCTCAAACCGAGCGTGCGCTCATTTTAAACGGGTATTCGAAAGAGGAGCACGCTCGCTGTGCTGCATTAGACCCCGCGTAGAAAGTATTTGGGAACATTTGGAAACAAGGAGGCGGGACGCCTTGGGGTTGAATCCCCTCTGAATGGAAATAGTTTCCGGGCCTGTCGAGGAATTACGGCCGCGCGCGGGTCAAGGGAATGAATTTTGATTTTGGTTTTTCTATCGAACTGGAGGCCGGATTATTGTGCCTCGCGTCCGCGCCCTCGCAGCAGTTTGCTTATGCAAACCTACCTGCGAGCGCTTGTATAAATTTGAATAGTGTAAGCAGCTACCGGTGTCGAAAATGTTCATGACATCGCAGATTTAGAGGAAAGCACAGTTCCTGTTTCAAAGGGCCCCCCTGGATTACCGTTGCGGAAATCCTGATGACGTCTGATGTTTGTTTTCTGCTATAAATCTGTTCATATTACGCGTGTGCGTTTCGAATATCAATATTTTTTACATGTTTTTTCTAGCACAGTAGAAAAAGGTCTTATAAAATATCGTCCTCATGAATCTTAGTCAACGAGAGTTTTGTAGATGCAATTTTTTTTGTAACATAAAAGTTAGACCACTTTATTAATAGTGGTTTTAGTAAAGGGTTGTCGTAAACCAGCAATAAAGTTATTGTTGAGCTCGCGGGTCGACCATCGCAGTGGAGAAAATTATAAAACTATAAATAAAAAAGATGAAAACTAAGCAAATTTCTCAAAAATGTGGGAGTCGGAAACATTTACACTGATAGTCAAATTCATAGCTGTTAAATTTACTAGCTATTGCCCGCGACTTCGTCCGCGTCATAGGATACTGACTTATTTTATCCTAGGTATGTAAAGATAAAGATATAGAAAAAAGCCAGAAGAAGATCAGGAAGATAAAATAGAATGACGATAAATACGATCTGTAAAGGAGCCATAACGGGTTTTGAAAATAAGTTATAAATGTAGTAAAAACATATTGCTGAGTTCGGAAATTAATACGAAATAAACCTAATTTATCCGTTTGAAGTGATTATTAGCGCACCTACTGTAGTTTTAGTGGCATTGTAATTTTACGGTAGCAGTAAATTTGCCTGTAAAAATTCCGGCTCTTCTTGTTTATTGTTTCCGTTTTAATTATAAGCTTTTTAAAATATTCATTCTCATAAACCTTCTGCACAGGAACATTACTTTATCACGGAATGTAATGTTTATTAAAACGTTAGTAAATTTACGTTAAATTTTCTGTGGTTTTCTTTAAGTGACTTAAAAAAGTAAGATTTATGTTTTCAAATGTATGCAGAAATGTTTACGTTGATTATGTGAATTCACGTTATCTACAAACACATTGCAAGTCTAGTCACTAAATGCCAATATTTAAAAACTCTTAGCAATTTAATTTTTTATCTAATGAGTACAAGACAAGACAAGACAAATACTGTTTATGAAAACCACACGGAAAATAATTAACAAACAATAATTAAAAAACTTTACAAAGCTAGCAATTGGCGGTCTTATAGCTTGAAAGCGATCTCTTCCAGACAACCATTAGGTAAGAGAGACACGAAAAAATTACAATGTTGACCAGGCGGTGCAAGTACATTTTTAAAGTTAAAATAATTGCATCAATAATTGAGTACGTGTTAGAAAATCGAGCATCATGCAGTATTCACGCAAAAATGTCGTAAAAATTACCAAAGGGGAGCTAGATCGTAAATCGTGGAAGGATAAAAACAATAATATCATGATGACAAATAAAAAATGTTTACGATCACTGCGGCCATAAGTGCGATGGAGCAATTTTTATTTAACCATGAACACAAGCAGGAGTTGTAAAAAGAATCACTGGAGGCCCATTCTACACCCGGTCGTGATACAACTACGAGTTTGAATCGGTTTAAGCGTATTTTATTGTCGAAACGAATCTACAAGTAGAGAACATTCTAGTTAAGTTACCTAGTTAGTTAAAAGTACTGTTATTTTGATTTTGTTTTTGTCATATCCATAACAGCTATCTGTTTTGTTAAGTTTACTTAAAAATGTAATCTATAATAACCAAAAATGTTGTTAATTACTATTAGTATAATAAATATGACATTCATATGTGCAGTGTAAGCCTAATCTGGATAAAGATATTTTTACTTTGAATTTGACTTTGTCATGTTTTTCCTTCTCTATTTTAGGTCCATGCGAATTGACAGAGACGGCGTTTTGGCTCTTGTCATGCTCTTAATTAGCAAAGTTGATTGGTAATCAGAATTCATTGGAACAACAAAGGCTAATGCCTCGCACATTGATTGCTAGCTTCAAAGAACGACGTCAGCGTCGAATGCAGCGCTGATCTGATTTACTTAGGATACGTGAGCTCCCTGAATGGAAACAGCAGTAATTTATAGCAGTTATAAAGCAATGCTTGTTCAAAAGTTTCTTGCTATAAATTATGTACCATATTAAAACAGCTTTTAAAACATATGTAATATTACGGAACCCTGGTAGAGCTCAATGTGAAGACTAACTTTGAAAATGGTTTACTACCGATTTCGTTTTTTAAATTCTTTCACGAAACGTTATAATTGTTATAAAAAGCGAAAGCCGCCTGAGGCGTTGCCTGAAACGAGGGCAGAGAGCGAAAATCTGAACTTTTTTATTCCGAGCGATTCCAGAATAACCACCGAAGTGTTTTTATGTTTCCGATGGCAGTTATATTTCGCTCAAGTGTAGGGGATTCTCATATTTTTATTACGCACAGCATAAAAATCGAGATCGGAGCGCGGAAGTCGGACCCCTTTGAATGTTTTAATGGGCCGACGAGTCACTTGACAAAACCCTAGTAATATTTCTGAAGGGTGGGAATAATCGAAAATCCTTTGAAATTTAAGCAGAAGATTAAACTCGCAAATCAAAACCAACTTTAATTAAACAACAAAAGCAATACTAATATCAAAGTTTTTGCGGGATCGTGAGTAATTAAGGGGCCTATTACAAAAACTTATAAACAGTTGGGTGTAAACTTTCGTCGTATTACTTCTCGGGGGGAGTAGTAAAAGTTGTTTTCAGGAAACGAATAAAATCGTTAGTCTCGCTAATCAAAAAAGCAGCTAACATTCAGTGGTGCGGAAGTTTAAAGAAGTCTACTTAAAAACTTACGGCGAGAAACATCGCGGCGCGAACTGAGTGAGTACCTAATAACGTACGTAGATCAGGGAGCTCAGCTCTCACATTCATGCGGACTAACGCCGTCCTACCTAATCCTTATCTTCTTCTTTCTTTTTTATTATTACCTAGTATAGAGCAAAGTCGCTATCGGTTCCTCTCCGTCGTAGTATCTTCGGCCGCTTACTACTTTTAAACCACGCAGAGGATTTTCAAACGGTATTTACTATAGTTAAGAGGATTTTTTAAAGAATTTTTTGATGTATAGGTAGGTATATTACATACTAATTGTACCAGTGCAAAGCCAGGGCGAATTGCTAGTATTTTACACGCAAAAGTTTGTTTATTTTTTGCGCTTTTGTGTTCCGGCGTGGAGAGCAATACAGCCGGTGCAATTACTGGCACAAGAGGTGTTCCATCTTAGTCCTCTGAGTTGGCAACGCATCTGCCATCTCTTTGGTGTAGCAGGTGTTTATGGACGGTGGTGATCACTTACCATCAGGTGACCCATTGCTCGTTTGCCTTCTATGTTGTATAAAAAAAATCACGCATTGATAGGTGGACGGATTTAGAAAGATGAAATTTGGCAAACAGATAGATCATGTCCTGGATTAAAACATAGGATATTTTTTATCCCATAAAATGCATAGAAAGTAATATCATACAGGTGAAATCGCGGGTAAATACTGCGGCTCGTATACTGATATTTATGTTCTCTGTTACCAGGTAAGTATGTAAGCAACTACCCTTAGTTACTTACATACTACAAACAGGGAGGTATTGACAGAGATTTTTGCAGAGATGCAGGGTTTGCTAATTACCGTGCCCATGTAACCTATCGTTCCTAAAGTAAACAAATGGTCTTCTCTGGACCTCGGGTAATAAGTTAGGTCTGTAGAAAATTTCATCGGGCCTCAACTCGCGCCGGAAATCTGTACGTGACCGGAAATGATTTTCCCGGCGCAAGTATCGATACTTTGGAGCAACTCCGCCTAAGGAATTTAATACCCTGACACCCATAATCGTAATGTCTATAAAATTATAGCCCCGAACTTTCTACATTAGCCTTACGAAACAACTTTGCGTAGTAAATGAGTGACTTCTAATATGATGAATATCTTTAGGGGGAAAACATGAAGAATGAAAAAGATAAGAAGAAGAAATAGTACATTTCGATACTAGTGCGGAAGGTATGTCATTACTTCACGAGTTCCGAGATATCTTGCCACGAGCCGCAGGCAAGTGGCAAGACTCGGGACGAGTGAAGAATGACATTTCCGCGCGTGTATCGAACGACGTTTTTCAATACAGTTGCGAAAAAAATACAATAAATTGGCGACTTTTACTGAAGCTCTTAATTAAAGTAAAGTAAGTACAAACTTTAGCAGTGAAAATTTTTGACAAATTAAACGCGTTTTTGTTAGCTGTCGTATTTCATAAGGCAAGGGCTTTTGCTATTCAGCACACTCAATGAAAGATTTTTTTTCAAATAGATATTAATATGAGCGTTAGGACAATTATTAAAGGATAACGAAATATTCTTGCCGGGAACATTAATATTTTCACTCTCCCGCCTATTTTTACTTTTTTTTTAACGATTCCGTTCTTAGTGGCCAGTCATTCAAAGGCGTTTGTTTTATTTTTTAATTTAGCGAAGCGCTTCGAAGTGCTTAAAAACACCCAGAATCGCTTATTGTTTGAATATCTTTGCCATTTATTTCTGAAGAAGTGGAACTAAAAAGAACCTTATTTTTTTAATGTAAATAAATATGGGGTACCAGAAAAGACCCAGTGTTCTGATTGGTCGATTTTATGTCGTATGCAGCACAAGTCGTGTTCTGATTGGTCGAATCAGTGATCAGCGTGCTGATGTGATTGATCGATTTGCTCTTTAAACAGGCAAACAATGTTTTTGTCTCAGAGAATTCCGTTCCATTCAGCCACCTTAATAAGAACTGTTTTTAGGACTGTTATTATTTAAAAAATCATATTTTTTTGATGAACAGGCTTGTAATAAAATATAAAATCTCAATATTTTGATATTCTTACATTAATAATAGGTTTTTAGTTTTATTACGTCTTGGTACAAACTAAAACTATAAAAACTCTTTGGTAAGTGGTTGTGAATTAGAACAAGTACAAATTAAAAAAAAAACTGGAAAAGTAAATCGCACTAGTTCGCAAAAACGAACTTTGCGCACGAAAAACAGCCAAAAAAAGGGCACTTTTTGAGCAACTGTATTGAAAACATTATTTCTGTATTTTTGACACACACACACATTATTTCTGTATTTTCTGTATTTGTGTCTACACACACATAAAAAAACTTGTTGTTGTTGTGAATCCAAATTTCATGTGTTAAATGTGGATTAAATGTTTCTTGGGTATATTAATGTGCAGGCTTTATTCGCTTAGTTCGAAGACAAAAGTAACAGATAAACACGAAACTTTTGTTAACTATTGTAGGTTTCCTGAGCATTTTTGAATGTAAAGCGCCGTCAAAGTCGTTAATATGTAAACAATTTTCGCCTAATTACAACAGAATAGATAAAAAAATGAGAACATATTAATAACCTTGAGTGTACACACCTCTATGAAACAATTCCACTCACCTACCTGTGTAAACACCGTTATTTATAGCTCTGTTATCGCAAAGTTTCATTTTCTCATGAAATATTGGGTAATAAACCCCACTGTGATTCGAATTGCCCATCCAATTAATTTTAAACAGAGAAAATGAGTAGGGAAAGTAAAGAGTGTGTGAGGGTTGTCTTTTTGTTAAAATAGTTTCAACTGAACGAGTTGAATTGTGATGAGTTCTAATTTCTCTTTTAGAAAGTGTTCTTAAAATGTTGTCTCATGGCTTTTAAGGCATATACGAGGTGGCGTACGCGACACGAAGCTAGTCTGAGCGGTGACGCATACGCTACGTATACGCAGGCGGTGTGGTTTGGCCTTTATTCTCTATGTATAATACGTGGAATTTACATAAGTCAGTAAACTCATTAGTCTTACCGGAAAAATCGAACTCTAGCCCACCATAGAACCGTGTCGTAAGTAAAATAGGAGGAGACTTCTAACGATTTCATTTACAACATCACTTTGACATAGTCCCATAATGGGTCGGGGTTCCGTGTTGTTGATTGTACGTGGTGACTACTGAGGATCGAAAAATTGTGTTTGAATACTTACTAAATATCAAAAATTTACATGACATCGACAAAAGTACGCTCTTATATTTTTTACGCGTATCAACCGAACACCCTGTATGCGGAACTGAACTCGCATTACCCAGAGTTATTCCGGTTAACGATATCGCAGTCGATATCTGCGGTCTACTCCGGATTCATTCGTATGCCGCACCCGTTCGAGAATTAGTACCGCAGCATCACTTAAAGCCGCGGTAATTAGCAAGCTTACGATACGTACGCCGTAATCGGAATAACGGTTTAGATGTACTTGTAGTGTTCATTTGTTTTTATGTACAAGCCCTTTGGGAGCATGTGAGGTGAAGGTCGTTTAGACGGGAGAATCTCGTTTTCTTTATGGCCAGTAATCTTTTCAGTACTAACTGTTCCTTGG
Source organism: Ditula angustiorana (assembly GCA_963691745.1). Taxonomy (NCBI): domain Eukaryota; kingdom Metazoa; phylum Arthropoda; class Insecta; order Lepidoptera; family Tortricidae; genus Ditula; species Ditula angustiorana. The sequence continues at coordinate 6,203,751 of OY829483.1, forward strand.
TGGCTTTCGACCTTCTTTCGGCAGTCATTGTATTTATAATATTAATATCAATACCATAGACACACACGTGTACGCAAACTTACAATACACTCACATACACACATTACGTACCACGCACGCGTGCATGCATATATCTCAAACGCATATAGGTTTTAGATCTTAAGTGGTATGGTTTGGGTGTCTAATTTACTTGTCTTCGCTTGTAAAAATAAGGTTGCATTCAACATAGGTACTCGAAAAAAATACCAACGCTTTTGTTCTCTTCTTTTTTACATAGAACACTTAAAAAAAAGTCCCTCTGCATTCCTGACTGTCTTGATATCTTCGGACGCTTCTTCTTTCTAAACCACGGAATGGATTTTGATACGGTTTTCACTGTCATTTATAGATTTTTTTACGAAATGTTTTTATGTACATTACATCCTAATTGTACCGTGCATTGCCGGGGTAGGTTGCTGGTATTGGTATAAATAGGAACGTTGGTACATATTTTTAAATATTTTGAATGCTCTGATTTTTTTTCATTTACCTTACTAAAAACTTAATTAGTCCCATATTGTTCCTGCTATAGGGGCCTGGACATCTATACCTAGTACAGGATCCAGGTTTGGACTTCAGTCCCTGACACTTACTTAAATTATCCAGTATCGACTTTGGTATCATAATATCCGTTTGGATGTGAAATAAAATAGTATTTTATGCAACTGCTATATAATGAGAGGCCTTAAAACACGAGTGTGGTTTTATGAAACGAGCGTCAGCGAGTTTCATAATAGTATCACACGAGTGTTTTAAGGCCTAATTATATACAGTTGCATACATTACTTTATCTACACACATATCATAACTGCAAAAAACCGTAACAGCAAAAAACCAACAAACAAGTATGGCGGCAATTCGATCTATCCGTCAAGACGAACGTTTTTTTTAAATCATAGACAAAAGAATGAAGTCCTTATTGTCATGTCACTCGAGATCAAATGTCGTGCGTTTAAATTAAAAAATCATACTGAGTTGACGTTTCGTATCGATAACTGTTTTAATATCTGTGGATACTAGAATAGAGACCAACTTGAATTTTGACAGCTGTTCCAAATTTAAATTCATAACGTCACGAGATATCGGTAATGTGATCACCAATAAACACAGACTACTAAGAGATACTACCCAATAAAGAACAGATTTACCTACTACCACAGACAAGAAAATTCTTATAATAACATTGGTTGTAATAATGCTGGTCATTTTCTATGGTTTTTGAACGCGTTATTCAACAATTATGATATGTGTGTAGATAAATTTGTTTACTTACTCGCTGTTGCTGTTACGTCTGACAGTTTGTCACTTGTTTTAAAAATCATTAAAAACTATTAAAAAAAATGAAAGTCCTGTCAGAACCGGATCGTAGGTGCAAACGGTTGTGGCTGGCTATAATATTATATGCAATGGAGGCAGCGTTAAAATAGAGCGACAGCTTTTAGACCTTCAGGGCAACGGATCAGTAGAGATGATGTCACAAAAAGAACGAAGTCTCGAATCTCGGTGAATGCGACAGTTGAGTTCCCGCCTATGCGTCAAGCCAAGGAGGTTGGGTTTTTGCATGAAAAATATTTATGTCTCACAGAGGCAGCTATTTTGCACGAGCAGCCCTGGTCTATTGGACTAGCAGGGTAATTTGTTTCAGTTTCTTGATATGGACCTCCACAAGGTAACGCCGGAATATATTAGTTATTTTATTACCTACGTAAGTATCTAAAATCGTTTGAACTTTATTCATTTGAATTCCTATTTCTAATGCATCCACGCGGTATTTTTATGCCTTCTTATTGAGAGTCAATTCAATTTCTTACTCTAAAGTTAAGAATGGCGGAACAAATCACAATATTTTTCAACTTCCATAAGTATTACTTTTACGGAGTTAACTAACAAGCTCCAGTTATTCTTAATACAGTTCAGTAAATTGGATAAAAATGACGAACAGAGACATAAATAATAGCTTTTGCCCGCCACTTCGTCCAGGCGAATTTAGGATGACATACTAACTTCCACCCCCCATAAGCCCCCTTAGTGCGCCCCAACACCCCTAAGGAACACATATTGTAGATTCCATGTTTCCATCTTCAGCGGTTGAGGTTGTGTGGTCTGTGAGCCAAAAATTAAACTAATACCAAGTTTATTTAAGTTTTTGTTAAATATGCATGAAGTAAAAATTTATGGTGTATATTTTAATACCGCCGAGCATGTATGAAGAGAGGAATGTGTGTGGAGATGGCGAGGGAAGCATGCCAGCATGCACCGGGGTATGGCGTTCTGTGGTCTCTGCCTACCCCAAAAGGAGACAGGCGTGAGCTTATAATAATAATTTTAATGCTTTATTTTGAGGTGAGCCGGCGTCATGGTCGAACGGCTGAAAACGGAAATTGCTTAAAATGTGGTATCATATACCTACAAGATAGTTTTAGGGTGTGCAGTGCTTTCATTTTTTTAATAGTCGTCGGCATGTTGAGAGCGCTCATACGAAGATTGGCAAATGCTACTACATAGCTGTAAGAATGTACTGTACCTCTTGCCATCATGCCAAATACTATTCTTTTTAAAATTCGGTCTTTTTGTCTTTCTGTTCGCAACGTAACATAATTGAAACCAATAGATAGATTTTGATAATAATAACTCATTGTTTTTGTTCATTCTGAAAAACTAGGGTATATGAATGCTCTTTATACCCAACATTGTCTAGTAAATCCTCAAGTCTTCAAGCTGTCATGTTGATACAAACTCTCAATTAAACATGTTTGATGCTCCTTTCAGCTTCGTTAGACGGATAAAACACTAAAATAAAACATTCGCATTCCCGTTAAAGTTGTAAAAGTTCACACTGGGCGTAGGTAAGGCTCTTCTCACTTTCGCCGACAATCAGCGACGGTAACCGAGTTTACTAACGAACTCCCCTAACTAGATAGTAACGATGTAAGAACTAAAAAGGATAGAAGCGGTATTCTTCCTGCGACAGAAAAGCATCGAAAAATAATCATCTAGGAAAATTTATTGGGTGAGAATGAAAATGAAAAATGTATTACTAACGGTTGTTACAAGTCTAGGAATAAACCATTGTTAGACCAAGACGTCCAGTGTCGTTGATCTAATAACTGAACACTTAGCACGAACCTTCGCAACACGCGTTACCTCGCTATACAACTCAGTGAGTCTTTCTTCTACTGCGTTAGTTAGAACGAGACACAGTAAGTTACGTAGCGAGTTAAAGCAGGGAGCAAATAGATTTCGAAATCATAGGCATACAAAATCTGTAACAATATAACCCCGTCGAGTTTAAGCTCGTTCGATTGGTCTTGACTTGTTTACTAACAAAAAGTACAGTTACTAAAAAACTTTGAAATTAGAATAAGTTTTTGAACAAAACCTTATTTTTCTGTTGCAATAAGGCGAGAAACTGTATGTTACATATTTATGCTATAACATTACTTTGTTTCTATCCTGTCACTTATGTTACACCTGCGTATAGATATAGTGAAAAAACCTTAGACGTTAGTATGTCGGAGGAGCACAAGTAAAACACACCGTAGCTAGTTACACACTGGTTTAATAAACTAAGTAAAGACGGTAGGGGGCGCGGCGCAGCACGCTTATGCATACATACTATTTCCTCCCTTTTTAATTAACCTATATATATTAAAAGTATTTCTTAAAGTCTAAGAATTCTCTAGCACGTCGTGGCGGCCTATTCAGTCTCTGCTGGCAACTCGAGGTTCCGAGCTCCCGGGTTCCGGCGGCTCCATGCCATCTGACGTATCCTCATACGTTTCCTCCCCCTCCGACGGGTGAGACACAACATCTGGGCTCTGTGGGGTTTCAGAGTTTCCGGCCGGTGGTGAGGGGACGCTCGGCTGCACTTCAACCGAGACTGTGTCAGGAGGGCTGACGGGTAGGAATAAAGTCGGTGTGTCTGATGGTCGCGGCGTTGCAGTACTAGCCTCGCTAGTCGTAGCTTCGGGTATCTGGTTCTGCTCATTGTACTTAACGATTTGATTTATATGTTTCCTTATAACAGATTGTGTTTCTTTATCTTCTATTAAATATAACACTTTCCCCAGCTTTTGTATAATTTTTCCTCTCATCCAACGAAATTTATTTTTATTTGAATATTTTTTATATAAAATTTGCTCGTCAATTTGGAAATCGTTCCTATCTGACCCGCCATGATAACTACTCTGCAAGCACTGTTTATCTTTTACTGACGATGCGAGGTCGGTGAGCGGTAACGATGACGATGGTTTGGCATCCGTCAGCATATCGAGCCTAGACTGTAATTTTTTCCCAAAGATAATTTGAGCTGGTGATGTACCAATGGTCGAATGAACAGAATTTCTGTAGTCAAATAAATATTTTAATAATTTACAATTAAGTTTAGTGCCATTTGTGTTTGACAACAGTGCAGTTTTTATGCCTTTTTTAACAACCTTAACATACGATTCAGCTTGGCCATTGCTGGCCGGATGATAGGCCGCACAAGTAATGTGCTTGATTTTGTTCAACATACAAAATTGCCTAAATTCATCCGACGTGAACGACGTGCCATTGTCACTCACGATGCATTGTGGAATGCCAAAACGAGACATGACTTCGCATAGTTTTTCTATAACATTTTGCGTAGAAGTGTTGGACTTCATATTGAAGCATTCGACCCATTTACTGTACGCATCAACAATAATTAAATACGAATTGCTATTTAGTGGGTCCAAAAAATCAATATGAAGTCTTTGGAAAGCGCGGTCTGGAAACGGCCATGGAACTACCGGCACACGCGGTGGCGACGGTCGCAACTGAACGCAAACATTACAGCCGCCAATATTTTTTTCAATCGCAGAGTCCACCCCTGGAAACCAGAATCTAGAACGCACTTCCGCTTTGCATTTAACTACGCCTAGGTGTGAACTATGAACCTCATTAAGCACTTTCTCTCTAAGTGTTAACGGTATTACAACTTTATGACCTCTCATTAATACTCCGTTCTCGACCGACAATTCATTTCGACATAAATGGAACGGTTTTAAGGATAAGTCATTAACTTTACGCGGCCAGCCATTAATAACAAAATCACAAATTTTGCGCAATACATTATCCATTGCTGTTTCCCGACGCAAGTCCTTTATAGTCACAGGTAAGCAGCCTTCGACAACAAAGTTACAATACGCGGCGCGATCTCCGCGTGAACCTGCTCCGCTGACGTCACAGCCCGGCGCTGCACCGCCCGGCGGCTGCGGCCGTACCGCGCGCGATAAGAAGTCCGCGCTATTATTGGCACTGCGAACGTATTCAATTGTGAAATTGTAAGCTGCTAAAAAAATTGCGTACCTTTGCAGTCGATTCGCAGTAATTTCTGGAACCCCTCTATGTGGTCCAAAAATAGAAAGCAGCGGTTTATGGTCCGTCCGGAGTATGAACGGCTGCGACCTGCCGTACAAATACTGGTGGAATCTTCTTACTCCAAATACTATAGCTGTGGCTTCCTTTTGGATTTGGGCATAATTTTTTTCTGAATCGCGCAATATTCGCGATGCAAAAGAAACTGGCCGTTCCACTCCGTCGGACCCAACTAAGGACAACACCGCCCCTAATCCTACTTGAGATGCGTCCACTGTCAAAATTATTTTAGCGGTTGGATCAAAATGTGCCAACACTCGCTCGGATGCCAATTGTTGCTTGATCGTATCAAAAGCGTGTTGATGTACCGACGTCCATGACCATTTTACATTTTTTCTAACTAAGTCATATAGAGGACATAAAATGGTAGATGCGTCTGGTACAAAACTTCGATAATAATTAACCAACCCTAAAAATGACTGTAATTGGGTCACATTTTCAGGACGCGGTGCTTCAGATATAGCTTGGACTTTTTGTTGTGATTTTGTAATTCCATTCTTATTGATAACGTGGCCTAAATAAGATATGTCATCTTTGAAAAATTCGCATTTATCCTTCTGTAAGGTTAACCCTGCATCCTGAAAGCGCTGTAGCACTTCGTTTAATCGACGGAGATGCTCGATTTTGTCGCGTCCTGTCACGAGCACATCGTCCAAAAAACACAACACGCCGTCCAACCCCGCCAGCAGCGTATTTAATGCGCGTTGGAATATAGCCGGCGAGCTTGTTAACCCAAAAATTAGTCGTTTGTATTTAAACAACCCGCGACTAGTGTTAATGCACGTTATATTATCTGGGTCGTTTATCTGGAACTGATTATATGCCATGGACATATCCAACTTAGAAAACTGAACGCCTCCATGCAATTTTGCAAACAACTCATCTACTGTCGGGAGCGGGTATGACTCAGCGACGAGTTGTTTGTTTATCGTGCGAGAGTAGTCCGCGCAGATGCGCACGGAGCCATCCCGTTTCAACACAGGGACAATGGGAGAGGCATAATTGGAATGATCTACAGGTTCCAGAATACCTAACCCTACTAAACGATCAATTTCTTTGTTTACTTTTTCTTTAAGTGCGAACGCTATTGGACGTGCTTTAAAAAATACTGGTATTGCGTCCTCTTTTAATTTTAAATTTATCTTATATTTGTTAAAACAGCCAAGGCGATCAACAAAGATATCTTTGTATTTTGTTAGTAATTTTTGAGTTATGTCTATGTCATTGCAAAATTTTATCGGAGCTAATTCGAGACAAAATTTTGAAATGAAGTCTCTTCCCAGGAGCGGAGGCCCGCCGTTTAGAATAACATAAACAGCCATATTTTGTTCGCGGCCATCGTAGCGTAACGGTAAATTGACTACGCCCGAACTTTTTATTAACCTACCCGTATATCCGATTAGATTTTTCTTAGGTGGTAACAATGGCACGTTGCTAAAATGCTTACGATATGTTTCTTCGGAAATTGCCGTTACCGAAGACCCACTATCGATTTCGAATTCCATTGGAATGTTATTTATTTCAACTGTTTCGACCATTGGTGCCCCTTTTCTCGAACGAATATTAAAAAACTCACCGTCATCGCCATCGCTCCCTTCTCCCGTTTCAATAAACTTAACATTTTTGCACATAACACTTAAGTGCCCTTTATTGTTGCACTTTTTACACTTATTAAATCTAAAACGACATTTAGCGGCACTATGCTTGGATCTACCGCACACCGAACACTTTACACCAGGCTTGGAGCCCGACGACGACGTAGACGACTTCTCGATCTGGAACAAGCCGCTGGCCTCCGGCGGCACGGGCGTACCGGTCGCGCTGGCACCTGCGCCGGCGCGTGCGCACCTGATACTGTCCGCCAATTCTATAGCCTTCGTTAACGTGAGCTCTTCAGCGCTCTGGGTAAACAACTTTTCGCGTTCTGGACCAGGGAACATACCCATCAGGAATCTGTCCAGAATAGCTTCTTCCATATTTTTAAACTTGCAATGTGCAGCGAGGCCTTTTAAACGCGCAGCCCATTGCGCGTGGCCCTCGCCCATCTGCTGAGTGGCCGAATAAAAATGGAAGCGCTCCGCGTAAACACAGCGTTTCGGTATAAAGTGAGCATCCAAAATCTTCACCACGTCAGAATAACTTTGTTGCTCCAACGCAGACGGTAACGCTAAATTGCTTGCTAGCCGGTAGGTAGACTCGGCGAGTGCGCTTAGCAAGATGGCTCGGCGTTTTACCTCTGCCTTGTCCGACGAATCATTTAAGTCATTGGCTATGAACCACTGAGATAACCGATTTTTATAGGTATTCCAATCTTGTGTTTCGTGGTTGAATCCCGCAATAAGACCGAAAGTCCCAGCCATCGCCGCCAATTAGTATGTCGGAGGAGCACAAGTAAAACACACCGTAGCTAGTTACACACTGGTTTAATAAACTAAGTAAAGACGGTAGGGGGCGCGGCGCAGCACGCTTATGCATACATACTAGACGTCAAAGTCTATGTGATGACACAAGATCTATTTTTGCTTGATTTTGAATGCTCTGAGGGCAACTGACCGCTCTACCTGTGAACAACTGTACCAGTGAATGCTCTCTAAGTCTTAGAGCTATACTTTACTCATCGTCCGAACAATCCCCTTGTTTCTCTGTTCCCTGCCTTCAGCAGGTCAAAGAGAAGGCAGGCAATAGAGAAGCATATCGATTGCTCCAATGATGATACAGTATGGCTTTAAGATTTAATGAGTGTCCATAGGTATAACTGTCTACAGTTTACCAGTGGACAGAGCAATTGCCCCTATAGTTACCCTTCTAAACATTTTATAGTCTCACACAACGATGTGATGTCCCAACTTCCTAATTAGGACACCGACCATTGTAAACGAACTTTTACACGCTTTCGTGCAGTTTTATTGCAGCGTTTTCGGTAACGTTGTTGCTAAATAAGTTTTAACTTCATTTAAGCGCTAAATTTTGTTACGTAGTCAATTTGGAGCGGAAAGTTGCGTTGTTTAAGCCTTATAATTTTTCTGTGTCAAATTATTAACCTGAATAGTGGTTATTTGTTGGTTCGTTATAATAGAGGTTATAATTAAATTACAAATTAGTCGGAGGCCTTATTGTTTACCCGACTATGAAATGGCAAAGCCAAAAAACGAAGGGTTACTTATTTATTAAATCTTTATTGCACAAAAAAATTACAATGCAATGTACAAAAGGCGATATAAAGCGGTTAGATAATTGTATCGACAGTTTCAGTCCTATGACCAATTGTCAGATAAATGTCAAAAATCTGTTAGACTGAATTTCAGAACACCGATATGTCAATATCTGATAAACTTATATTTTGGACGGATATTTTCGCTAACAAACCTTATTCTGCCTCACAGTATTTATTATATAAAATGTATTATTTAGGAATTCGACAAGACAAATTGCGGTTTGAGTAGAGTGAAAGCAACTGTCAAACTTCACGAGATCACAGCAAGAGGGTGAAAATCAATTTGCGAGACATCAAATAACTTATGGATAATGGATAATTCAATTTCCCCAGTCACCGTTTGTTGTCTTTATTCAAAGGGCCAATTACTGAGTTTTTCTCAACAACGCGCGACGATTACTATTGAAGCTTCAGTCCTATTGAATCAATGAATAATTTTCCGCTCGAACGGAGTAGCCGAGAGTAAAAACGTTCCTATATTCTTGTTGTTAAGCTAATTGAACGATGGTTTTGCACTGAAATGTTTATTATACCGACCTCCGAAAACCCTGACTCATTCATCTTTGTTGCGCGGGTTTTTGTAGGGAATTAGTGAAAAAATTCATGACCGTAATCGTCCACGCGCACCTATTCAGCGGAGTTTTTAGCGACAAAAGCATTACGGCATCCCGAGAGAAATTAATGGCGTTTCCCATTAAGGTTAAGTGCTATTTTAGCTTATGTGACTTGACGAAAAGTTGAAAACTTAGCGCCCTCCCAACTTTTTTATTGTTTTAGCTGTCGACGGGGGCCTTGACATACCAATTACGTTCTGAATTATATTATCTCGACGAAACTTGTCTGTAAACTTTATCTGCAAGAAATTGGGATACTTGAAAGAAAGATCTTCTAACTTGATCTGTTTATATATAAAGAACTATCCTAATTACTTTTGAACACCATATTAGGTGTAAAAAGGATAGACAGAATCTGCAACACCACGCTGTGCTCAAAGACACGCATGGCTCCGCAGAATTTCCAGCGAGGACATGGCAGATCAACAGGCAATAACGGGATGACTTATACGTGTACAATAAGGACTGGCCTGACATTTGCAGTAAACAGGGAGTTATGGACGTCAAGAAGATCCGAGAGGCCTTTGTCACACATTGGGATACAATAAAGGCTATTAAAAACCTACTTAGCAGTTATTAGTTGAAAAGGTTCTTATTATATATACTTCTTAAATTATGACAAAACTTTGATGCAACTTTTTAGACACTGAACCTGAGCGGCTGATTTTCTCAACCTTTTCATCCAAGACAAAGGAATACAAGATATAAGCCGCCTTTAAACTTGGCAACACAAATCTAGTAATACCTCACACACTCGTCGCGGAAAACTGGCGTGGTTTATCGCTTTAAGTGTGCCGCACGCGCCGCGATGTAACGAGCGCAACTTTTAATTACCTAACTTAAATCTCAACCGAGAGACACTCAGGAAACAACATTGCGAAATATTGCTTGTAAAAAACCTCCGCCGTTTGCATTTTTACCAAGAAAATAAAAGTTGTTATTAAGCACTCATAGAACAATAACGACCAGTAGAGAAATTCAGGGCTTTGCAATGTCGAACTTATTCAAACGATCCCGACGAATTGAGAGCCCCTTCCTTTCCTCGGCTAGACACATATGAATTCGTTGCGCATATACTCCGTAATTAAACACAGTTCTTACAGGTCGCATAGGTTCATAGATCGTTCTCAAGTACGACCGCGACTCAGGATCGCATTTGGCATTTCGTTTCTCTAGGAATGAAACATCAAATGCGATCTTGAGTACGTGGTCCAAATTGAGAATGATCTAAAGCTACGACTCTGACAGCTGTGTTAGGTCGCATTAGAGTTGAAACCGTCGTGGTGTCGTCTTGTAATTATTATTTTGCACTTAATCATTTTATAGGTACTATATCAGTATCCATAGGCCTCACACAGTCTACACTTCCCTTTCCTCCGTGTCGTGATCCGTTTGTTTCAATATATCCATGTCTTACAGTAGTTTGCTATTTTAAAAAGTTACTTTTTTGTTTTGTACGGTGTACGAGGTGTCATTTCCTTGAGGTCACTTTGAATGCTCATTTTCCTTGCTTTACGATAAGTATAAAAAAAACTCAAACCGTCAGTGCAGAACACATCAGTTCTGATGATAATCTTAATGAAATGATGATCAACAGTATGTCCACTAACGATCGACGTGAAGAGTTTACGTGTTGAGTAACAAGTAGCTATGTAACTATATTTTAAATACTGGAGGTACAACTATGGCATTGTGCTACCGTATCCTGTTTTAATGCTCTTGTGCTTAGTCTCGCTGCCTCAAACTTGCGGACAAGTTTCTCGTTTCAGCATTTATACAACTTACAGTGTAGTTTTTAATTAAGTAAGGCGCAAAAGCGGAATCAACTCACATTCAAAATAATAGTTTTATAAGAAACCAGCGACCCGCCGCGGCTTTGCACAAATACAATCCGGATAGTGTATATAAAACCTTCCTTAAAAATTCTCTAAATAACAGTGAGAACCGCGTCAAAATTCGTTGTGTTCTTTAGGAGGAGAAGGCGACCTAAGATACACTTTAACAATTTAGGACAGACAGGAACAAATAGCGACTTTACTTTATACTATGCAAAGATTAGGTAGCAGAAGTAAATGTCAACTTTTATGGTTACAATAAAGCGGAATGCCACCAAAAAGTCAAATGTCTTCAAAACGCAAAATCACGTCAAATTCATTGAATACAAAAACTATCAATTTATCATTATCAGATATTTTAACGATTGGTGCAAGCCAGACTAAATGTGTTTTTTTTTTAATTTTTTCCTCTTATAACCAATTAATTGAAATAAAAAATACTCACGAAGGAATAGTAATCTGACATTATTGTCACTTTTTACCACAAAATATTTGTCAATTATGGGGGCCAGTGATAATGAAATACGGGGAAGGTTATTGTTTCTATTTTTGAGTAACTACATAATATGTACATCCAACGCGTACGCACTAAAAAATCACCAACTGTTAAAGTATAGTTTTATGTATGTATGTATGTATGTAAAGTCTTTATTGTACAAAAAAAAAACATAAATGACAAAAAGAGATACAGTGATGTACAAAGGCGAACTTATCCCTGTTTGTTCCCTGTTGTTCTGTTTTAGTCTGAGTGTTGAATCCAATAGCATTAGATCGGCCACTTTTGGTAAAAGCTTATGTGAGTTACATTCCGTTGGGTGGTAACATTTGCCCCAACATTTGTCCAGGCGAGAAATACTTAACCTTAGAGCTAAGGCATTCGCCAACACGCAATAACAATAAAATTTGCAACTTTATTCGCAGGAAAGCTGGAAAGAATGTCGACACAAAACACAAAGTACGTAATGTATAGCCACACGATGCGGACTAATTAACATAATGATTTTAGCTTACTTTCTTTACGTGTGATCGCAGTTTGTATAACTATTCGTCCTTCAAAAAAGTTTTTTTAATAACGAGCTGAATTTCTTGCTTAATTTTCAATTACCCGAAGGCAATTTTGATTAAACGATCATTAATCGTTCGCGACGTACAAAATAAAGTTAGTCAAAATTAAAAAAATAACGTTTTTAAAGATTTTAGGGGTTCCGGTATTCTAAACGTCGTTGTTTTTATGAAATAAGAAGGCAAACAAGCAAGTGGGTCACCTGATGGTAAGTGATCACCACCGCCTATAGACACCCACAACACCAAGAAGATTGTAGATGAATTGCCAACCCAGAGGACTACGATAGAATACCTCTTGTGCCAGTAATTGCCGGCGTTTGGCCCAAAAGGGACTCATCTAAACAAAAAACGCACCGAAGAGCATTTACTATGAAATGTAAATTGCGTTCTCCTCTCTAGCGGCACTGTGTCAACTTCTAAAGGCTAATAACTTACCTACTTGTATTTTTAAAGACGATACCAACCCCCAGAGCAATCCGTATGTGCTCGAAAAGTAATATTTTGACCGAGATAAGGCTACGTCCATAAAATGCTCGACCGCTAGATCAAAATAAGCGCAGACTAGACACATCTTTATAGAATTACGACAGCGACAACTCAGCTTCAGGTTAAGATTATAAGAACCTCTTACTGTTATTTGTCATTAAAGTTGCTGATTGCAAAACGAATGGGCGAGCCGGCTGTACTCGGGTCGTATCACAAACTACCAGCGTCCAGCGTTAAGTAGCGGCATGCTACTGCGTTTCGTACTGTGTCTGAGAGACCTACAGGCCAACGGATAGGGGTGGGAGGTTACTGAGAGAGAGTGTGATACTGAGGTATCAGCCGAACCAGCCCATTCGTACTGAAACCAGCAACTGACTGTTTCAAAGCTCTACCCTATCGGCAGTTGTGCACCGCAACTGAAAATGACTATTATTTGTAACGTCGAGTACACAAAATGTCCACTTCTCGAAATGTTGACTTTTAACAATACCCAATTCTGGCAGTACCCGGAAATGACCACTTTCTAAATGCCCATGTCTTGAAATGACAACTTATACAAATGCCCATTTCTGGAATTGTCCAATAATGGAAATGGCCATGTCTTTTGTTTACCACTTTTTAAAATGGTAAATTTTGTCTACTTACAATATTCTCCAAGATCGAAAACAAAATGTTTCATAGTCGGTTCTGCGCGGTGCGTCGTCTCGCTGTTCTTTCCCGCTCTTTGTCGGAAGGGTTTGCAGTGTGACAGATGACTAATGTTGTTTGTTGGCGCTTCAATGGTCCGCGCTCGCTCCACTTCTGTTTACCTTCAATGTACGACCGTACTTAATAACTTTTACGCTATATCATTTCCCGCGATGATATTACATGGTGCTCTTGGATACAAACGATGCGTTTCATTTGAACACATCACTGATGAAACTTTGCTGCGGCTCTAGCAGAACCGCTTAAGTTTAATTTATCCCTTAGTGCATGCCTTTTATATGACACAAGTTAGAGTTACACAGAAATAAACATGAATAAATGAAACTTGGGCAGACATTGGTTTTTTACACACCTGACCATTTTTTATTAAGTCCTCGCGCAATAAGTCCCCTTGTTAAGTTGCTTTTCCTCAAAACAGTAATTTGAAATTTTATCAACGTATCTGACCCAGTCTTCAAATTTCAAGTAATTTAAAACATATTAATGCAATGAAAATAAATATGAAAAATTGATTTTGCAAGTAGACCTTATAGGCTATTTTACATGTCTGAGCCAACCAGCCTAATAAGCGCTCTGTAAGAAGTAAACTTCAGAAATAAGCAAACTGTTCATTGGTAACGGCTAAGACATGTGCCCGTTTTCTAGCTTGTCGTTTAGTGCGCCATTCTCTAACTGACCTAATTAGAAAGGAACCCACTAAGCGACAAAGCTAGTTGCGGTGCCTTATTAAACTAATTATCAAAGGATCAGAAGGCACACAAATCGCTTCATCAAATCAACGTCGATAATTAAAACAAATATTTGGAAAACAAGCGAATGTTTTTATTGCGGCGCGACGTAAAGAGGTGTGCACAAAGTTCCTTTGGGGTATTCATCAATCATAATTTATTACGCCCGCTGTTATCGTGGCCCTGAATAATCGCTCATATCCGAAACACCTTTCTCAAGATTCGTCCACACTGGGGGGAAATAAGTGATAAATACATTAACAGCCATAAGTTTATAATCCAGATCTGATGTACCTACTAAAGTATGTCTGTATGTATGCAAGTTTAAATACTAACAAATTATTTATAACGTGTCTGAAAATATATGAAATGAAAACTCGTCAAAAGTACGTAGGATTTTTAATCCTTGACAATTTTAAGATTTTTGAAATAGGTAACTAATTAATGGCGGATCGGCGAGAAAGTGTCATTATTCGAAAGGGAGGCATAAAATATGTGGAAGTTGATAAATCTATCCCGTTCGAGCATAGACAATTTCTCTCAGTTCTCTCTTTAATGGTCGGCTAAGACGTCGGTTACACGCGCATTCTGTCGTCAGTTCAGTCCATCATTCTGGTCAGAATGACGAGAGAATTATCGTGCAACCTGTCTCGTGTCGTGTCAGTCTGAACTGATCGTAACCGTGTCCATTTGTCATCATTCTGGCATCAGTCAAAACTATACCGGAATGATGGACTGAACTGACGCCAGAATTAGCGTGTAACCGAAGGCTAAGTCATAGATGGCTAAGTTTGTTGCTGTTTGTACACCAAGTTTATGGTCAGTATGGACACGCCGTGGCAACCTTCTTCGTCCCCTCGCCTAATGCAAGCGAAGGAAATTGGATTTTTCTTTATTCTCGCGCGGGTAACTTGATATTGTGTGAATTATGGAAATTGCCGAGCTAAATTGTTGATTTATTGCCACCCATACATGATTGGTAGACGCCGAATTGTTTCATCTGAATCGCCTGTTATTGTAGTTCCTGTCATAATATATGGTGGGATGATATGAGTGAATATCAGCAAGATACGAACGTAACATTTTGAGCTTTATCGCGTATATTTTGCGAAGCCGCAGGCGAAATTTAATCAAAATAAAATCTAGATTAAGTCTCATAATAGACATCGCTCATTTTTCGGTTCTGATAATATTAAACAAGACCTACATTGAAATTTTTGATTAAAAATTTATATTTGTTTTTTATACAAACAACGTTTATGTCAGCGTCGGTACCCAATCTGTACCACGTAATTAGAGCTTAGCTAAACAATAACAAACTGATAAAATATAAATATAGTGATACAATTCTAATCATTGCCTGCTCAAGTTACAATATTTTTATCTCCATAAGAACAGAAGAAACTTCTTTAGGGAAGAGATCCCTTTAATGGATAAGTTCGCCTTTGTACAACTATCTGTATTTGTAATTGATTAAGTACAATACATACCTTCATTATTTTTTCATATTGTAGTTGATTTTAATTTAGTTTTTATAATTATATAATTTTGACGATCTCAGTATAAGTTCGTGTAATTTGACATGCAATGCAATTTATAATGTAACTTTATATTGACTGAATAAGCAAAACTAAACTAAACTAAACATCTTTACCGTTTCTCAATTAAGTTTATATTTTCGTTAGAGCAATGTTCAGTGCTTATTAAGTTTGTACGAAACCCTCAGTACTCGAGTTCGACTCCCAATTGGTCGGTTTTTTTGAGGGTTATCCAGACCATACTCATTTTAGAGATTTGCTTGATTTTACTCCACGAATTGTCAATTTTCTATATCTTACAAACCGCGCCGAACATTCCTTATCTCACAAACTTTCTCCCTTATAGGCCTATTTAATCAATTTATGTGGTCTGTGACAAAGGAAAGGCGTTGGCATCTAGTTTATTATCAGATAAGGCGTATGGGCCGGGCCTTAGGTGGGCGCCGACAACATAGTAGGTACGTGTTCGCGCAATAATAAAATGTATACAACTGGTTGTTTGTTGTCATAAAGAGCAGTTATTGACTCGTAGGGACACCGTATAGCAAGGTTACGTGTGTTAGAATGATGTTCTTTATTCTCATGCATGTGTCAAAATATTTTGTTTGTTTGTAACTCTACTAATGACAAAGTTATCTACGCCTATGGCATTATACAGCTGCGCAGTGATGTGATTCAATTAAAAAATACTCTATCAAAATTAGTACATCCCTTTTGGCAGTAGAATACAAACACGATAACGAACTACGATGTCATAGACCACACATACGTCAAAGGACCTTGGGACGACAATACAATAATATGTTGACCGCTACGGTATCTACGCGACAGCGTGTCGCGGCTTTTCTCTTTTTAGCACTAACTTTTAAATGTGTTTTTCATGTTTTAACTGTTTTCTCTCTAACCAAATAAATATCATTTTCATAATGTAAAGAATAACTAATTTAATAATGGGGACAATCATCATCGTGGGGACTTACCGCAGGGTTCTGACCTGGGGGGCATGTTTTTTATTTCTATATCTGTTCTGTAATTTGTTATTTTCCCTGCTTTTAAAGCACTAAAAAACTAATTGGTACTACTTGTGGCTTATGAGAGGTGTTTGCATTCTATAGCGTGACACAAGACAAAGCTTAAGCCTCACGACACTGTCTCAGGAGACCCACTCGCTCTTGCTAATTATTAACTTGAAACATGTTTAATGTAACAAGTAAATTCTAGTGTATATGTATAATACAGATTAAATAGAAGATTTAGTATTTTGAAAAGCTTGTGTGTA
Source organism: Ditula angustiorana (assembly GCA_963691745.1). Classification (NCBI taxonomy): domain Eukaryota; kingdom Metazoa; phylum Arthropoda; class Insecta; order Lepidoptera; family Tortricidae; genus Ditula; species Ditula angustiorana. Next base: position 6,220,657 of record OY829483.1, read on the forward strand.
ACAGTTTAGATTTGAGATTTGAGAATTAAGGTAACCGTACCAATGCTTGATACAAGTAAGGTATTGTTTAAATGGGATTTAAGCAGAATTAACACACAGTTGTAACCTAAGAGTGTATATTATAGAGTTTATCAAGCACATGTCTTTACATGGATCAGTCACCATAAGTAAACAATAACAATCACAATATTCGTTGCTATAACGACCATTATAAATATCGTACAGCATGTAATGAGATTACTGCCAGTACAGGAGCTATACAGCCTCCAATATGTTTTTACCAGTGATTGAAATCATTATCTCGTTTTAATCTTGTTTTCGTGTCTTCTCTTTGATTTTTAAGTTACTGCCAATGACTGGGACTATTAAGCGAGAGTACGTTGAATTGATCGAACGCTAGTACAAAAATATTCCTACTCACACTTGCCGAGAGCAGCCTGTAACCGGCAACTGACTTTTAACTTCAAAGTGTTGCCACCTGAGGTTGTCACTAGTCCGAAACCACATTTACCAAATGTATCGTTTGCCAGAGGTTTCATTTGACCTAATGGGTTCACTGAGATATGTAAATATTTAATTCAATGAAGATCACTCCATATGACTTTAAGATGACCGTTACTACAATCACTAACATTTGAAGTCTGAAGTACTGGAATTAAGATAAAATTCACTGGGGGAGTTAATCCTCGGCAATGGGTCAAGAATAAAGGACTTGTGCATGTCAATGTAGATTCATGTTCTTAAAATAAAAAACAATAACAAATCTACTATTACAGTAGATATTTATATTAATGACGTATTTCTATATCACAGATACATCGCAGTCAGCGTGCCGCCGAGTAAATTCCGTTAGCAACACGTCAACGGGTACCAAGTCATGTGTGCTTCCCTCGCCATGCACAACTTGCTCGTGTAAATACATTCTTACGAACTATGCTCACGCACGTTCAGCAATTAGTCAGATTGGCGCTTGAGATGATTGTTAAACATATCTTGTGTTGTCAGCTTTGGAGGAATGGTAATAGAGACGTGACATGGTGTTAATTGGGAACTGACGCCGCTTCAGACAGTGATTGTATAAAGCTGATTAAATGTTCATGATGTCAGAAGTACTTTAGTTTAGGAGTTCAATAAGATCATTGCATAACCATTTCACGTGATACATATGTAGTTGTAGGATTGCAGGAGAGTAGAGGAAAAGGATGCGATTTAGAATCGAAGTGAGGTGCGTGATTAAAATACAAACTTGATTAAGCTAAGGACAAACCCCCTTTTTCTTAAACGTTCAGTAAACCTGCATTACTTAACACACGGTTAGTCTTTATCTGTCTGTATATTATATCTATTAATAATTTTGCCTTCAAATGAAAGGAACAGACCATAGTTTAGTTAAAAGAGGTTAATAAAACTTTTATGAGTAACTGGAGTGACGATTTTACGTTTTGCAAATAGCGCACTGAGTTAGCAAACGGAGACAATAAAGTGAATAGCAAATAATTTCTTTAATTTTATTTACAAACTTTTGCATACACAAGACTTTTCCTATAACCAAAATTACTTGTTATTTAAATAACACTTATTTTTTCACGAACAAAATGTTTATTTACCACGTTTTTGTTTGTCTTAAGTCGGTTTCTACCACGGCCTGGCTGACCGATAATGAATAAAACCTTTTGGGAATGTTTATAATACTCTAAAAAGACATAAATTGTTTTTATTCAATTACATTTCCAATGGACATATGCCAAAGCCTGCAAAAGCTTTGCCAAAGTACACTGCAAATGCTTCTAACATGACTATTATTGGCGATTTAATTTAATAGACTATAGCAGCTCTAACAAATAAATCTCTCGAATCTCGATATCGGCTCTCGACTCAATCGCGAGGACGGCGGCTCGAGATACTCTCAGTCCTTGTTAGCTCCCAATCCCGGCCGCTTATTTTTGTTATTATTTTGTCCTAAGCTCCAATTAAACGTGAAGGATTTTGGTTTAAATTTACTTCAGCATTCTTTTGTGTCGTAATTACATTTACGCGCAACAATTTTGGCGGAAGATTACTGAAATTTTGTACGCTTTATTCGGAAATGTTTTGATAAAATTCTGTATTCTATTTAAGCTTAATCCAGTTCGTACCTTTAAAGCAGATAACATGAAACCGGCAAGTAGAATGTAAAACCAAACACGTTCATTAACCTGCCAGGAACAAGACACGTTGTTATAATTTTAGATCGCGCCATTAAAGGAACACTAATTTGAAAGCCAATCTCATTATAAATTTCCTTTGTAGTGACAAACTCACAAGGGCAAAAATTGTTTTAATAAGTAATTTTAACACGAGCAGATCAGGCACTCAGAATTTAGTACCCGTAGACGTATTTAGTTAAAAAAGTGCAATTGCATAACTAAAATTGTGTAAACAAACGTTTTGCTAAAATATGCACATTTAGAGTGAAAAATAACTTGTTTGGAATTCATTGATAATTCATTGTTCATATAAAATTTAGGGTCCAAATAAATATATCATGAATGCGGAAGGTAAATGCCGTACCAAATTTCATGACGTGCAAAGGATTGCTGAATGTTTCAGAATTCATTAATAAATAATCGGAAAGCCGGCTGACCGATATTTACATGCTTATGAATAAAATCAAACCCTTTCACAACCGGACTTAAGTACCCACTCGAAGATAATTTGCATCGAGGTTGTTTGGCATAAATAATTTTACGTACGCTGTTGGGCATTCAGTACAACTAAAATATCTCCTTAAAATAATTAATTAATACAACAAGCGAATAGGGCGGATGCAAAAAAAAAAACTGGCTAGATGTGCTTACAAGCTCAAGATTTGTCAAAGAGTGAACCGCAACATAAGATGTTAGTGAGATTGACAGAAGCCGAAACACCATGCTGCGTTGCAAAACACGCTTAGCTGACTAGAAAAAAAATTGCCAAGCTGGGCTCGGTTAGACACGTCTATCAGATACTAGGTAGACCAAGGGGGTGATAGCGAGAGAACTTGGACGCATAGGTAATGGTAATGATAAGGAATACGTTTGCTTTTTTACATCACAGTGGCCCTAACATGACTGGCCAAGTTAAGTTTATCTCTATCTGCGTCCCTTTCTTATGACACTAGTTAGACAGAGACACAGTTAGGGGTTAAACTAAACCTGGGCTGTCACGTTAGGGCCGCTGTTGCTTGTTTTGTGATTTACAATAAAGAATTTACGTAAACATACTAGTGTTGCGGCAATATACCGAACTATCGATAGTATTGTTGATAGTAACGTGACCTTGGAATATAGTCACAGTATCGATAGGCCTATCGATATTGTGATTATTTTTGCTAATATAGGGATTGTCCGGACATTGCACCAAACAGGGAGTCATGGAGGTCACAACGACAAGCCTTTGCCCAGTAGTGAAACACAATATACAAAAACAAATAATAATAGCAAAAAAAAACAATTTGTTGGATTTTATGGCAAATCAAAAACCAACAATATCTTTCTAAGGTATCGTAGCCAAATAGCAAAAACATAAAATTTGTTCTGCCTGAATGTCCGTCTGGTCGTAGCAATTCCCAAACCCAAGTCATCTAAGACATTAGTTATTTTCTATTCTACCCCACGTCACTTGCTTTGACTTGTAAAACTAGTATTATTTACACATCAGTACTACAATGCTAAGGCCAATTACGCAAACTTTATGACCTGAAGGTAATACTCCTGTAAGCCTCTCTGCGAAGTGATGTAACCTACTGACTTATTGAGGCATAAATACCACTAAGAACCTTTCTCTAGCTGCAAGGGGTCAAGTGGAGTTGTTAACATTATTTTTTCACAATTACTGCCTTTTATTATACATGCGCTAGGAATAGGTGTTATTAACTTGAGAAACTCTTGAATAGAAAATAATAATTATTTTAAGGGTTCCGAACCGAAAACGCAAAAGGGAACCCTATGGTATCGCTTAAGAATATGCCCGTTCTTTATATTACAGCCCAGTGTCTCAGCAACCAGTAAAGCTTCTCAAACTTTTAATTTTGCATAATTTATAATCAGGTATCAAAGCTCAAAAATATTTTCATTCAAAATGCAGTATGCATTTTTTAATTATACATATTTTTTTAAAGTAATAGAAACTTTTGAGTCTTTTAATTACCATCATTTCACTATTGCCTATGTTTACAGAGCAGAAATATAAATGTTTATGAATTCAATGGAATGAAATTTTAGCTAAATATTACTGCAATAATAAAATTATGTCGCTCAATATTTTATAAGATATGGTATAAAACAAGACAAATGTTACCGTTAAGTACATTTGAGATACCATTTACAAATCAAAATAGTAATAATACAAATTCGAAATACGTTTTAACAAAAGGTGCAATCAATGAACCATAACTTTTTAAGTAATAGTAACAAAACATTAGACTGATAAACTTTACTTAAATTAAGCTCTATAATATAATATTTAACTGCAGCACAAGTCACTTTTAACTTATTCCGTTCGCATTTTAAATGCTCAAAACGATTCTCAAATTCGGGTTTTGCCGCAACTTTCGTAAATCAAACACGTCATTAAGCAGTCGGCTGTCTGGGAACTTGAAAAGACTATGCCCTTGAAAACAGCGTTAAGTGCGTGATCACGCATAAATGCTTAGCAAATCCAACAGCTCACTAATTGCAGCTCTGCGATGAAAACTGGGATTAATTAGTAGGGAATCAATTATAAAGAAAAACACGAACTTTCTGCGGTTACTGTGTTTCAAGACAAGACTCAACCAAAAAACTAAATTGAGTAAGTAATGAGTATGTAATAGTCTTTTCATTCCATAGCGAAAATTTTCTTATTTTCAAAGAAAGCAAGAAAAAAGAAAGGAAATGTTTGTTCAACAAACAGAAAAAAAATAAAGTTAGTAAATTACACAATTAATACCGAAAGGGACCCGACTCAGCATATACTGCTGCAAGTAGCAGCGCTGATTTTCAATGGAACCCTGAACTTAAAAACTAAACCTAACCTAAACCTTATCGGGTAACGCCACGCACACTATGACCGTTTTCAGTTCAACCTTGGCCTTTTAAGACCTATTTTTTAAGGATTGCACCCTATTAACCCAACCCTATAAGCCTATGCCTTCCACCCGACCAATCTTTAGATAGCTTTACTTTTTAAACCGTAATAAGCAGCCAGTTAACTTTTTTACAGAATATGCCTTCAAAAGTAAAAAAAGGGTTTCTTACATGGTGGTCACCCTACAAAAAGTATATATCTTTTTTGTCTTAGCTGTAACAGATATAAGTGTTTAACTCGGCGTGTCATTAATACAGATTTTTTTTATAAACTAAACAAAAAAACAGCTAGTTGTGAGCCGGGCTTGCGTAAAATACCATACAAAATTCTCTTTTATGAATACATACGTAACAAAAATTATTGTGTGACGGTACTGATGCCTCGGTGCGCAATTACGAATTGCACATGCACAATTTTTTTATGTGGCTATCGCTATGCTACGGTTAGCTTCTTAATGAATTAACCGTCAAAAGCTTAATTCACACCGTACTTATTATTAGTCATACAAAGCGTAGCCTTCTTAAATTAGTACCTATAATTGTTCAGCCGATGAAAACGATCGCAAACAAATTCCTCAACGCAAAGCGGATCCCGCATTTCCTCTGAATATCCGTCTAATGCGAACAAACGTCTCTTCCAACTGAATTATCACTTCGCCTGCCAATAATCGCCGAGAATCGCTCGACGGGTAACAACTCGCATGAACGCGCGATACTTCCTATGAAGTGCGGTGCGTGCGCTAAGGAAGACTTATGACTATGACAACCCTCGTCAAATAGTAGGGCGCTGTCACTCCACGACCGGCTACACGGAAAACGTTTTACTACAAGCATTTTATTGGTTTCAATTTCACCGTTGCCTTGTCACGGATAATACGGCAACATTTTTGGCTCCCACACTCGATTCGATTAGTATATAGTCGACGATTGTCGCATGATGACTCATCTGTTTGTGGTGCTTCAGATGGAATTGTTTTCGATAGCTTGTGTGTTTTATTTCCGTACTTTCCGTTTATGGCCACTTAGGTATTTTTATTTGATACCTTTGATTACTATTTGGCCTAAAACATTTTATTATGATTGGGCTAATAAAATGTGTTTCCTAATTCGATCTTATTTACCTGTGGTTCAATAAACATGTCTGCCGTCTCAAAATGGATTGATATGTCAGTCGATTGGGTCGAATTTGACTGGTAAGCATTGCATGTATTCATCCATACTAATATTATAAATGAAATTTGACAACATGATAGTTTGCATATTAAGTTAAGTTTGCATAAAAATGATATGATAATGGACTACTTTTTGTCTCGTAAAAATGCGTAAGTCCCACAGGAGAGCGATAACCGAATTCTACTCAGACAAAATAGCGGGCAATAATTCATTATATAAACCTTTTGTTTCTCATATTGCAGCACTAGTTATTTTTTTTAAAACCATACATTAATATTTGAAAATTGAAGTACACTACGAGTACACATTTTTCTTTAACACAGCTCATCAGCTCGTAACAAATTGTAGATAAAATTTCAACCCCGCTATTAGCTAACGGTCGTGTAATGTCCGTTATCGAAGGGCTAGAAAATGAAGCTTTCGCCAGTAAAGTATCCAGCAAAGCCACAAAATGGCCGACCATCAAGTGGAAGTGCGCCAAAGTTCAGCTCTTATCGGCCCAAGTCCGCAAGCAAGGCTTCGGCTTCTAGTGAGACAGATCATCCTACTTACTTCACCTATAGCTCTGGAACAGTGTTTTTCAAAGTGTCGGTTGCGACCCCTGCTAGTGTGTCACGAACCAGTTCAAGGAGGGTCACGAAAAGTTCAAGAGTTCTTGTATTTACTATATCACTAACTAAACATTGCGGTAAAAGTATTTATCGCTCCTTTTAAAAACGTAACGTTTCGTACAACCTAGAGCAGGACATCTTAAGGCCAAAGCCGAGTAACGGATCAACCATTTTCTTGAGGTCGCTAGGTTACTTTGGCGACGGTGATCACTTCCCATCAGATAACCTGCATGCTTGTTTGCATCCCTTTGCCGTATATAAAATACTAGCAGAAGCGCGCGACTTCGTTAGCGTGAAATTAGTAGCCTTTGTCCTTCAGGGATAGTGTAGCTTTCTATTGGCGAAAGAATTTTTAGAATCGTTTCATTAGTTCCAAAGATTATCCCTTACGCATACAAACAAACGAACAATATCTACCTCCTTATTATATTAGTGTAGATGTAGTTTTATAATTTTATTTTATTCACATTTATAAAAATAACATAATGAAATCAACGTTGAAAACTTAGGCGACATATTAGTTTTTTCAAGTCACTTCGAGGTTGCAGTATGTAAGTTTGGAAAGCACTGCTGTAGAATGTCACACGAAACTGAGACCGGCTCCGTTGAAAATACTCGACTAGCGGAAACTTATGAATTTCATGACCATAGTTTTTAAACTTACTTGCTACGTTCGTTTCGTGGATGGTGAGATTTAAATAATGTACGTAAAAAAACCTTCTGTTTTGCTTAACAGGTTCGCGTCCTTTTGACTACGAAGTCTACGTAATTAAGAAAGAGGGTGTTAGTTAGTGTACTTTTTTGTTAAAATGGTTAAGTTTCATGCATATAGTTACATTTATATGTGCCTTAATACTAGGAATTTGTTTTAAATTTTGCGAGCTCTGACACTGTATTTTCTCTTCTTGACAACGAGTACATTAGGTATTTTATAATATAACACATACCACACATTTTTTTTATGAAATAGGAAGGCAAACAAGCAAGTGGGTCACCTGATGGTAAGTGATCACCACCGCCTACAGACACCCGCAACACCAAGAAGACTACAGATACGTTGCCAATCTAGAGGGCTAAGATGGAATACCTCTTGTGCCAGTAATTTCACCGGCTGTCTTGCTCTCCACGCCGGAACAATGCAAGCTCTACTGCTTAGCGGCAGTATTAGCGAGCAAGATGGTGGGAGCGATCTGGACGAACCTTGCACAAGATCCTACCACCCGCAAAAATATAATAATAAAACAGTTTTTTTTTCAGCAATTTCATTATTTAAAACTATTCCTGCTTGACACTCGTCGAACATTGTTTTTACCAATAGGTGACAAAGTTTTTTCGTTTTGACTCGTATATTTCCGTATCTTTTCGCCAATTACTAGGTCACTGTCAAAGACTTGGACCGTTAGACCGTTACCCTACATAGGTTAGTAATAGTTTTTACACGCTACCAAAAGTGTTTTATTTTAAACCCCTCACTCCAACAAAACGAACGGCTAAAAATTTAATAAGGTATAAACACGCGCTCACAAAAGCTCGCTGGCGAAAACAGAAACAATGGCTACAATTTAGCAACGCCTTGCAGAATAACTGGCGCTATTCCGACAAGAACAAATGGAAATGAGAGACAAGACAATCGTGTAGTTTGGCCAAACGAGTGTCGGGGCCCGCAGGCCGACGCGCGGCAGAAGCAAGTGCGAAAGTTCACGCCGCAGCCTTAAGAGTTCACGATTTATTTTATGATATAATTAAGATAAAGACCCCAATAAGTACAATAAAAGTTTTTGCTGCTGACACACTAAGTTTCAGGTACATTACTTAACTGTTTCTTCTTGAAACTTGAGAAAGCTGTCGTTGAAATTTTAAAAGGATATGAGGGCTAGATGATTTCTGGTTAAAGTTCGTCTTTGGCCTGTCAAGTCATGATTAAAATCTTTAACTTAGTAGGTGTCGTATGAATTTTATGCCTACAAGACTTATAAAAAAGATTATGTTTACCCACTTATGTGTACCCACTTGCCCTTTAAAATTTATTGATAGAAAAACACAACATCATACAGATCAGTTACGGACTTCATGTTTTAAATAAAGGCTCAACTCAGTTTTTAAGTACTTATCTTCACCTACTAGTATCTGCCTACCTTGCATTGGAATTGTCAAAACCTATTTTCTTTCTTCGTTAATCTTAAAGTTTCTTCCTGTGGACCGCAAAGCTCATAATGTTTTCATCTGACAAATAAACTGGCTTAAATAGACTCGAGCTTCGAAACTAGGGGGCTAATCGAGACTAATGGACGGGAAATGCACAAAACGATTGTCATTCTCGAATTCAGCTGTTTTTTAGTCGAGCACAGAGCAGCAAAGAAGGCCAATTGCCTTTCATTTGAGTCGTTATTACTTAGAGTTGATGAAAAAGTGATATTTCAGGGAGCATTGAAAATAATGTATTAAGGAAATTGGGTCAAGTATTTGCCGCGTATATATCACCGTGTGAATGTGAATAGCTTTACTTTATTATAGGTAATCTATCCTGCGAGATTGTAAACTGTCGATAAATTGTGAACTATACCATAGTACCAATATAACGTATTAATTTTCGACAGTTTATCAACTATCGATGCCAAACCGTTAAATTGTGAAAATGGGCAGGTTCGTTCGGTACCTTTTGTGTTTTAGAGCGAAAATAGTAACGCTCCGCGCGGGGCTCCGTCGACTTCCTTCTTTGCCTATCAAGTTGCGATCCTTTGTTACAATTACTATTTATTACCTTCCGTCGTTCTGTGGCATGCAAGTATGTTGCCAGTTCACAGTTTGATGGTTGGACGTGGATAAATTACAAACTAACGATGTTCACAATCATACGGTGATATAATACCGTGCGTGCCCGTTAAAGGAGACCATCGAGTGCTCAGAATTTCGGCCAAAGGGTGTTGTGTTCCAGGGCAGCCTGACCACGGCGAACATGGCACCAGCGACGTCAACTCGACGGGGCCCGGCCGTGTTATCCCCTACCTAATTAGTTTAAAATTTATTTTCTTGAATTTGATAGCGCATTGGTTTTTGCTATAATGCTGTAAAAATACATAAATTAATTAAATAAATATATATATATAACAAACCTTAACGTGTGTTTAAACCAATAATTTAATAAGTGTTTTTAAGACACTTAAAAACACTTATTAAAACTAATAAAAAGCATAATTTAATCGCAATCGCTTTCAGTAGCTAACTGAAACTAAACTGACTTTACAAAACTCTAAATTGTCTAATCCGGCTTTTAATTGGTAGGAGGTACTCGATAACGATAAGGATGAAGAAAAAATATAAGCCAATGATATGATAACAGCTTAATATGCCAATCATTGGGCGGTTTACCTTACTTGCTCAAGGCAAACCAAAATAGCTTCGAAAAACACGGCAGCATTAAATAGGGAAAAATGTATGTGGAAGATCATGACAAGTGTATTTTCGCATTCACAGAATTTCTGAATCAACTCCTGTTTGATTACTGTTTGCTCCAGTGAATGAAACGACACCGTATCATACATCAAAGCGAGCACATTATCGATGCCGTCTGAAGAAAATTAGGTATTGAACCAAAAAACTGTTGATCGAATCGATATGCGGTTTGGGCGTTTGATTGTAAAGCCAAATTAATTTATTTAACCTTCGAACTTATTTGGTAATGCCCTAGTTCCGTCCGCTGAACTGAACCCGAACTCAGCATGGCAAATGTAAAGATACACAGTACAATATTTTTTATTGAAATAGGAAGGCAAACAAGCAAGTGGGTCACCTGATGGTAAGTGATCACCACCGCCTATAGACATCCGCAACACCAAAGAGATTGCAGATGCGTTGCCAACCCAGAGGGCTAAGATGAAATACCTCTTGTGCCAGTAATTACACCGGCTGCCTTGCTCTCCACGCCGGACGGAACACAACGGTAGCGATCCAGAATTATTTCAAGAAGCGCAATACTTTCTATACTTTACTCCCACAAACATACAAAAAAAAAACTATAGATTAAGGTTTTGAGGGTGTAAATCGTTATCGCCGTTTGTATGGAGAGCGCAGGGTACACAATAGTCTTAAGCGATGTACATTGCTGCCTTTAGATGACGGTCAAGTATTATGTAATAGTCTAAAGAAGCAATGCAAATCAAAAATGATATTTAACGACTAATGCCGAGAGGCAAATTTTAAGTTACTGTAGGCAGTATATGTTCGTATAAGAAATATAAGCATAGTACTGTGACATGACTGCTCAAGATTTTCTTTGTGCGTTCCTTTCTTACAACGTTAGGGAGCCGCCGGGGGGGATAAGTTAAATTTGGGCGGACATTTCAGGACCACTTGGTAATTGGTTTATGTTGACTCTATACCTACAAACAGCTTTATTAGATTACGCATATTTCCTTAAGTTTTTACCTATACTTCGATTTATATAACAAAACTACAGTGCAACTAAGCCGAATCTTCTCGACACGCGTATCTTGCTACGTAACGCAGTGCGTCTCTTTCCTACTGGACTAGTTAAAAAGAGATGCACAGTACAGTAGGACCATTTCAATTCTGGCCCACTATAAAACCTTTTTACAGTAAAAAAGATGATGACATGTTAGTACTGCCAAGAAAGTCATTGGATGTGAATAAGTTCCACAATTAGTCACGGTCGAATAAAAATAATGTACGAATAAAACAAACTTACAGCCTTACATCGTTAAATGTTACTGAAAATGAACATAAATAAAAAAAATCCGACGAACTGAGAACCTCCTCCTTTTTTGAAGTCCTTAAATATCGTATGTACTTTGAAATAGCGTTCACCTTAGTCTCAGAATCAACATCAAACAGCTACTTCCCAGAATTTTCGTAGACCTAATTTCCCTATAGATTGAATATTGATACTTAAACAAACAAAAAGATTTTAACATTTGCGTTCCCTTTGCTATTCTTGGAACAAGACGTAGGCCTACCTGTTCTAAATTCATGTGTCCCGCTACAAATTCACAGGGTGTTCTTAGCAACGTATTCGCAGTTTGAGACACGTAGCAACAATATGTACAGGGTGATCTCACGCTTCGACGGAGCCGAGCCTTCAGTTGTCACGGCTTAGAGCAGCTCTTGACTTTTTGAATTGGGTTAAGAGTTAGAGTTACAGGGTGGGTGACGGTCTGATCCACAAGTGAAGTGCAATCCTCGGTTAGTGATGCATGACGGTTAGATAACTGTGTAGATTGATAGATAGATTGCAAGGGGCTTGATTTTATAAGATCTTGAAAGCCTTTGAATGGTTTTCAGTAGTCAGATTGGTGTAAATGTTTGTGTGTGTAGATGCAATGTAAAATAAAACACCGTCAATAAGAAAACTTGCATTAAAAACTGCATTTTAACAAAAATCTAATGTTTAACATAATTCCCGGGCAAACCACGCATGCTTGATAGACCTTAAGTTTTCTCTAAAACATTTTAGAAGCACATGGAAGATTTTAGTATCACATAATGAGATGGGAAGTGAATAAAAACAAACTAGCGACGTTTGAACGAGAAAGAGAAACAAACAAACGAACGAAGCCAATTTAAGCCCACATTAAGGCCTATAAAATGTTCAATGTTAAATCCTCCGCGATGTACCCAAGTGCCAAACTACTCGTACATATAAAGCTATTATGCCACGAATTACGTCGGCAGCCTCACTTGGCATTCACGGCGTTGCAGGTACGTCTAAATCTGGCATAGATTTGGCAGCACTGCCCCGTGTGATCCCGTTACGTGCAAGTGCATGTACGTTAGTTACTCTTGGTGTGCAAACTCGGTAGATTGCACGAAGCACGGTCATTTATGGTAAAAGAGGTGAGAGCACGATTTCCGGGAGTATAATTCTTGAATTCGTGCTTTATTACTGGCCAAGGAGCTCACGAGGAGTGTGTCGTATGAAAGTGCAGTGGCACTTTTACCCCTGATTTGCTCCTGCAACTGTCCTTTTCATGCCTAATTTTAGTGATCAGGTGCGAAGGCAACCATTTTTTTTACTGGTATCGCATGCTCTTATTGCCTGAAAGCGTCTATTGTTTTGTGTGATTTTGAATTGAAGAAACAATTTAAACGGTTTATACGTGTATTGTAACGAATCTAATTCCCAACGTTTCGAGCCCTTTACAGGTCTCATGTTCACGGGCAGAATGGGAGTCTGCCCGTGAACATGAGAACCGTTTAAATTGTTTTATTTCAATGTCTACAAGTCGCGAAAACATAAAAAAATACTAGAATGATTTCTTCCAATTTTCTAAAAACATCTGGACTAAAACTTCTAGAAGTCGCCATTAGTGTTATTAAAATTCTTAATGGAGCGTGTCTTTGCAAAATAAAGTGCTAAATACTTTAGAAGATACGACTCCAATTGTTCTCTAATTTTCAGATTGAAACAACGGATAATTCTACCGGCGTGAAGTAGTAGCTTGCTGCATCTTATACGGAGAGTAGAGAAAGCTTCACATTTTTCATTAATTATATTTAATTTCCATGAGTGGCCAAACACACAAACAAACGAATAAACTGACAAATACAAAAATATCAAAAATTGTTTTTATGTTCTATTACATAAGTTAGAAATAATTCTAAAGTCTTCCAGTTTCATTTTTGCAAGTTTTTTTAATGCACGGACAAGGGAAGCCAACTATTTTTTTTATATGCATAGAATAGAATAGACATCTATTCTTAGCGATAACATTAAACTTTGAAATAGGTAGGATTAATGTTAATGCATTAATGTTTTATTGCATTCACGATGTCGGATGCGGACAATTTAATGAACTTTGTACTGAAATTGTTAGTTCACAGATTTAGTAGCGGATTAGATAGTCCATTAATGCTGATAGCTCAGGCTTTTAGAACTATCTGCTCTGAAACTAACCTGGTACCTGCTGTTATTAAATACCATTGCACAGGGTTTATTATTTTTAATTAAAGTTTATATACATTTCAAGTATTACTGGTACTTTTGTCCGCACATTCCGAAATTAAATGAAATGAATGGAATATTAATTGAATCGAATAATATTAAGTTCCCTGTTCATAGCGATTTTCCGCTACAATGCGGAAAAAATTGCTACGACTACGAGGTCTACGAGAATAGCGCATAGTGCTAGGTGGGAGTGTGACTTTTTCGTCTCAGTTCTAGAACGGTGTGCGTACACGAACAAATAAATTGCTACGATGTATAACGATAGTTGTATGAAAAGTAAGGTTGTTAAAAGTTGTTCGTTCTAAAAAGCGGCACAAACGATACAAGCTAGCTTAGATTTTCGCTTAATTACAATAATTAAGCTATCGGGGAAAATGAGCTCCACGTGGTAACCGTGCAAATAATATTACTTTAATTGCTTTGACATTCAACTTTCCTTTCAGCGCAACGTGCCAAGGTTCGCCGTAGCTAGAGGCTTAAATATACTAAACACACGTACAACGTTCATCAATTATTACAAAATTTGAAATGCGGTAGAAATAAAATTTCACGTCTCCATTTCGCGTGTATCTGATTTTCATTTATTTTTCACAACAAAATTGAATTGTCGCAAAATAAATTTATCATTCCAATCGCACCACCAAAAACGTGTTATCCAAATACGGTTTAAGAGATACCTACGAGTATATCACGAGATTTGCATTTCAAAGTAATAAATCAGCAGCGGACAATGGCGTTTTTTGGTTCGCAGCAAGTATCTACTCTAACAATGTCTGCCTCTGAAACGCTATCCCATACACCTATTCGGATGTCACAGGCTTAGGTAAACACGGAATAGAATGTGGGACGGACGAATCGGAAGGTTCGATGATGTATAAATCACATCACGCCAAAACTGGGATAATCCCGTTTTATGGGTGCAACATAGATGTAAAGCTATATGCGAACTCGCGAACCATTATAGCTAGGAGAGTATGCGCGACGTCGGTTTCACTACAAAGGCCACACAAGTAGCTGAAAAGCAGTATCTATAGAGATAATCGCTTCTATTCAGCCTGTAATGTGATATGCAACAAACGATTCTGATTCTGATTTACTATATAGCCTAATAGCACTTGTGTGCAAATTGGCTATGGTCGTTAAGTATTATGTGTACTTGTTTATACTCGTCAAGTATAGCAAAGATGTGAATCATCATCATCGTCATCTCAGCCACGAGCAGTCCACTGTTGAACATGAATGGTATTAACCCTTTTTTTTAAATCTTAATGTCAGGAAAATTGTAAGCGGTCTGGGTTTGATTCCAAATCAAAATTTTATTCTGATTTTTTACTTACTACAGGATTCGCCTGTTTGCAAAGTGATGTTCAGGTTAATTATCACTCTCTTACTCTCTTGGCCACTCTCACTTGAACCAACATCAAAGTTCCGAGTTCCAACAAGATATTTTATTATTATCTTGAGTCAGATATCTGGGCTATTTTGAATATGATTACTTTCGCTATAAACTATTTAGTCCTATTAGATGGTCGTATAGAAAACATAGATCGCTATAACGGGTTAGTATTTTTGTGTAGTTTGATAATTAATGATAATTAAACTTGTAATAGTCGGCGAAAACGGACAAAAGTAGGTATTTAGGAAAGAATGGTAGGTAACAAGTTTTGTTATAAGTTGTTTAAGGTCGGAGACTATCTTTGATTCTAATTGAAAATTGATTCTAAATTTCAGCAATCTCGAATATTTCGACGACTACAAATTATATTTTTTACAAGCGGATAAACGTTCTAGAATTAAATCTAATAATCGGGCGTTTTAGCCGCTGTCTTTTTCGGCAACAATTATCATCAGAACTTTAAAGAAAGGGCAATAAGCATTCACATTTACTCCGCAGCTTTGCTGGGAGAAATGCCTGGTTTGACTACACAAATTGATCAAACATCCACCATCCCTTCTAAATTCTCTCAACAAGTTGTTGCTGACAATAGCAGCGGTTAAAACGCCCAATATTCTCCCTGTAATATTCACTCACAACATAAAGTATGGTGTAGTCCACTCAAATCAATTGCATTGCATGCCGCAAAATAAAGCCAGTGTCCTAAGCGCAGCCGTCAGCAGTTATGTTGGCTCCATTATAGAATCGCATGGCGAGTATTTTTCCCGCGTCCGGCCCCGGCGCTGTTCCGGAAATTGGCGTCAGCGCCCTCTGGAACAACATCCGGAACATAATCGTCCACGACACTGGACGCATTAATATTTGAATAATATAATCCCCACCCTAGTGAAGGTTAATTGAATTTGACAAGTTTTATGTTGTTTGTAATACTTTCTTTAACAGGGTGGGGCGACGGTAAAAGGTGTCAAGTTATTTATTTTTGTCGTTCTCTACCGAAAGGGTGCAAGCGGGGCCTTACTACTAAGCTTCCGCTGTCCGTGTTTCTGTCACGGTGGCCCTAACATGACTGGCCAAGTTTAGTTTATCTCTATCTGCGTCCCTTTCTTATGACACTAGTTAGACAGAGACACGGGGAGGGGTTAAACTAAATCTGGGCTGTCATGTTAGGGCCACAGGGCTATATCTCTTTAAACCGTAACGGGTAGACACTGAGAATTTCACAAGAGTGTGCATTATTTCATAAGGGCGCCATAACAACAAATAATAAAAATTAAAAAGTTAAAAATTAAACGGGTATTCCATACAAGAAATTTTATGTCTTTTCATTTAAACGCCATCTGCTGTAAAGTAGCTGTATTAATTTCGGCGTATTTGGTAGTGATATATTGTACGGTATATGTTTGTTAATGTCATTTTGTTTTTATTGTTTTATCATAACAAAGACCTTTGACAAAATAACTACTTTTATACAACGTCGCTGGGAAACAAGCATGCCACGGGCCACCTAAGTGTAAATGTAGAATTACATTCCTAGATCCGGTTTTTTTCCGATCAAAACTAGTTTTCTCCTAAAACGCAAAGCCATCATAAACATCCCGTCATATTTCTGTACGGCCTGAATCAAACCATGTAGCCGTAAAACAAGAAAAAACTATTCTTTTATCACAAAGCCGAATCCAATCAAAATATATAAGTTAGATGCTCCAGAGCTCTGAAGCGGCGGGCTGTGCTACGAAGATTGATGGGTTGTCATCGCACGAACCGTGGAAAATGTTGCGATATGTCGAGAATCACGGGGAATACACTGCACGAGTTGTATATGACGTAAGAATATATGGCTAGAATAGTAAATAAATAATAAATATCTTGGGAAAAATTGCACCAATTGGCCCAGTCCTGAACTAAACAAAAATCATAAGTTCTAAAAGTACTAGACAGCGAAAATACGTATTTATGAAAAATATAATTCGTTAATTAAAGTTATGATTTGTTTCAACCGAGAAACTTAACGAAATCTGCGGCAAATGATTTTAAATGAAATAAAAATTGACAAGTGATGAGTTTGACCAAAATTAATTCAATATTTTACCGATTGAAAACAAGCCAAATTCTTTAACTAGTATAATGCCTAAAGCATTAGACTATCTCGAAATTGGGTATAGACTGAAAATAGCATTCTACTCAAGTTTAAGGAGTAAAAAGACTGTGTCTGTTAGTTCCAACATATAAAAACATCGAATAATTACGTAATGCCTATTAAAAAAATCATTTACTTATGTCTATTACGTAATTGGCTCAAGTTTGCAAGGCGGCGGCAGCGTAAGCTAACGAGTAGAAATGTAGGTATATCTTTGACATTATCAGTTTAACGTAAATCTTAATTTACTATACATTCTAATTTAATACAATTAATTTAATGGCATGAATGAAGAGAGCATGTATGAAGAGAGAAATGGGTGTGGAGGAAGCGAGGGAAGTATGCCAGGACCGGAGCAAATGACGTTCTGTGGTCTCTGCCTACCCCAAAGGGAAACAGGCGTGAGCTTATAATAATAATAATTTAATGACATAACTTGTACACGTACTCTTAACATTTTTGAGATTTAGATATTATGAGGATATAAAAATTAAACAATAAAAGTTTTGTAAATAGTCACTTACGAATAATAATAGTATATGCAAATTGCATGCATTGCATTATGTTCTGGTTAAATATGTGAAACTTATATTATTATTTGTAATGTGTTTTGTAACCGTATTTATCTGCAAATAAACATTAATTTATTCATAGGTTGTTGGACTCGGAAATATTTATCAACCGTCTTTTGTTTTATTCACAGGAATTTCGACAACCAACAAAGTCATAAGAAGTGTGACAGTTGGTTATTCAAATTTTAGGTCAATGTTAGCATTGAGCTTGGTTATTAATTCAACTTCTGCGTAGTTTTTTTTATTGAACCTGAATACAAGGAAGTTGATTTAAAACTAGGTAGTTGTGACCAGCGGCGTTACGTACATAGCTGAGCACACGGACATTTTAGAAAAGGACATAGTTGTTAAACTGTTAATCTTCTTTATCTTTACATTGAAATAAATCAGAGTCCGACCGAAAGTTCGGTTTCGGTTTCGGTCGAGTTTCGGCCAAAAGTTAAGTTTCGGCGGCAGTTTCGGTTTCGGCCAAAATTGGCCGAAACTTTTGCCGAAACCGAAACTGATTTCGGAAGTTGTCGTGCACGCTCGCCTAACTTCGTTTCTCGCGGCAACGCTTTGGCGGACGCTGGCGACCCTGTTCGGGAATTGCCGTGCGCCGTTCGGATACTCTGTAGCAACACAACTTAGTAGAATAATAGGTAAAATGCACCGAATTTCAGTATTTTAAGGAATTCTATACTTGACCACGTGAGTTTCGGTTTCGGTTTCGGCCGGAAAACCAGTTTCGGTCGGACTCTAAAATAAATAGTTAGTCTATGGTACAGCCTAACTATTTGACCTACCACATATTAAGCATACTCGTGATCGCAGCTCTGAATTTTCGGAAAATATTCAATTTGAAATTTACTAAGTATAAGCTTTTCGGTAAAGAATAAATGGCGAAGACACAATGTACGCACTATATCTGTGTTACGCTATGCATATAGGAACTCGTAGAATATCAACAGAACTATAATCTTTTAAGCGGGTTTGTTGGTCTTCTGGTTATTCTATGTTAGTGTTAAACGTTAAACTTTTAACTGTGGTTCTGGCACGACCAATTAAATGTTTGACCTGAAAACAAGTAAAAACTTTAAAAGTAGTACATTATTTTATGTGGTAATGTTTACATCCGCATTTTGAACTCGTTTGACCGACTAATGTTGATATTAGCTGGCGAAGTTATAGGATAAATAAATAAATAAAATGGCTGTTTTTAAAGGCGTAAATTCCATTAAAAATTACAAATAACATTACATTATAAGATAAGATTAGGTAATAAGAGAGTCGGTTTTTTATACTTAATAAATTTTATGGTGGCCCTTTTAGACATAAACGCTAAGCAAACCTACAATACTTAGCATATTATGTGTCGTCTTTGCTTGTCATTGTAATGTTTGCCTGCAAATAAAGAGGACAAAACAATGTTAGTTAAAAAGGGTTGGTGAACTTTTATATAGGGGTGTTATTGACTGAACACCTAGTTGGTTTAGGAGTAGAAGGTTAATAAACGTTTAATATTAAGTTTATTTTAAGAAACCCGCGTTCTCAGAAGTGCGTGGTTTTACTGGTAATAGTATTTTTTTCAGCATAACAATATAGGATTATACTTAATTCTGCTCATTGCAATTTTCCTTATTCAGCCATATTTTCACGTCACGACTAAACTGACATAAGTACATTATGAGTAAATTTTCTTCAACAACCACACAACAATTACTATTCAGGAATTTCGTTGGAAAATAAATCGTTACTGCTTCTCGAAAATTGTTATAAAGATATCCTTAACACGCGCGACTCTTACAAAAACAATATAATATGCTATTAATCTGATTGCACGAGGTTGTTTAATTAAAACGCCAAGTTAACTCGGGGAACGTTTCATGAAATCTAACTAGACTTCTCAAGTAAAGCGCTTTATGGGCGAACTTATCTAGCTCTTTATGATCTATTCGAGCGAGGGTTCCAGTTTATTTAAAGCAAACACATAAAAAGTTCGTTCAGCCACAGCTCGTACATTGTTATTGTTACAGCTCTGTTGTCTTTAAGCTTTACTTGAAATTTTATAAGATTAACTTGGTAAAAGTAAGTTGTGTACCAAATAAAGAAAATTTAAATAAAACTGCGATTGAGAAATACAACTTTACTGTTTTAACTAAAACTGCACAGAGCAAACACTTTCCTCTTTATTCATAAACGCTCACTAAACCTATTTTAGTTAAAACATGTTTAGACGATATCTGTCATAGTGACGTTTGCCTTCGAAAGACTAGAACTGATAGTGTCTTTTTCAACCTCGACATTGGCGGAATCATCGATAAATTCGATGGAGCTATACACACAAAAATTGAATTAAATTAAAAGAAGAGAGCAAAATATAATTTAGTTAACGGAGGTTTGAAAACTTGAAACTTGTAAGTTTGAAGTTACCTGCGACCTATTTCATCTCGATTTACCCTCCAATCATCATTCATAAGTGCTCACTAAATCTACTAGTTAAAATAGGTTTCGTGTTTATCTGTCATTATGATATTTGCCTTAGAAAAAGGAAGGAAAAAGTTAAAAGAGATTGGTAAACTTTTTAAGGGGGTGTGAGGATAGGTACATAACAAAATCCCTTGCAATTTGCAACATAAGACACTGTCTTTGCAGTATCCATACACAATATTTCATCCCGCCATCTTCTGCTCAATTAGTGTTAGTCCCCAAATCCGCAAGCGGGAAGTTTTGATCAGTCTTATTTCGTACGCTTAGTTACGCGGCAAGTTCGCGGCGCTCAGTATTCCGTCGATCATGTTTTATGTAGCGGAGTGGAACAAATCGGGTCGAATGAGCGATGCCGGCGCATCGAGATAAGTCACGTCGACTCCATCACTATCACTGGCACAACTATTGTTACTCGACACGTGTTGACGCCGCTTTAGTCTATCGTGTTTAAATTGTTTTTATTTAAATACCGGTACAATCGTGAACTTATGAAGCTATCGGTGTAGCGCCATCTTTATTTCGATAAAATATACGCAACTTGGACATTGCACAGCAGTGAATTCAGTTTCTAAATGTGTAATGGTTTAAATCAGTGTTTTTCAATCTTTTTTTAATACGCGACTTCTTTTTTGCAAGTAAAAAAATCTGGCGCAAAATGACTGCGCGGCGAGCGGATGGACCCACTCCACTCTGGCGATCAATTCTTTGCGATCGCAACCCCTCTAGCAAGGCCCTTGGACTCCCCTGGGAGTCGTGACCTACAGATTGAAAAACATTGGTTTAAATTATTCAAATTTAATTCTTTATAGGGTAAATACAAACTTTTAAATTGCCATCTAATTTTTGCAGGACTGTCACCACTATTGCCTTGAAATTAGATTGAACATGCCTGATTGAGTATTTAGGCCAAAACTTTGAATGAGGTTTCTTCCATTTTTTGATTGAATCTAATCACAGAATAGATAGTATAAATGACGGCCGTAAGCGTTCCCACTGTTCCCACAATGTGGCTTTATCTATCTAGTAATATAAGAAAGGGATGCATTGAGAGATATCTCAAACTTGTTTCGTTTGCGATTGGGTCGCAGATCCATATAATTAAAGTAACAGAGAAGGAACGCTTATTACCTTACTTGGCACAACAACCATGAGGATAATCAGTTGTTGCAAAAGTCTTTTCATTCTAAAAGTTTGAATTCACGAACTTGGCTCCAAACAAAGTATCACTCGGAGCTGATGGTACGGCCGTAACGACAGTTGCTTATATCGCTAATGTACCGGCTGCGAACAAATCCGAGCCGACGCCATCGATTAGGGGACTCGATTTGTGTGCGCTCCCATGTTTGAGATAATTGATCGTTCTGCGCGATTTACCCGAATCCACCGAATTGAGCTGTCTCTTGCGATTGGCAGGACTATTCCTGTAAATAAATACGTAGGCCTACCAATATAATATACATGTTTGTGTTTGTTGATCCGCTGGGTGGTTGTAATTTATTTGCGATTAGTATTCACGCTGCCTTATATACCAATATAAAATCAATATCATGTCCCGTGACATATAAACATTTAAAACCATGACCTCTGCGCATATTGTCTGCAAAAACATCACATATGCAAAATTTGTTTTCGGAAAAACTACTTAAATAAAAGCGTTATAAGCTACACAATTTAATACGAAGTTTCAAGTGTTTCCATCGTTATTGTTCTGGAATTTTGGATATAATTTTTGGCGTTATAGCAATAAACGTGTACCCGAAGGTACAATTTCATCCAATAGTCACCCCCGTGCGTGCGTCTGGATAGTCTTATGGCATTAACTAGCATATTGGCACGCAATAGCTTGCGAGGAAGATTAGCTAAGTTTGCATATAAAACAGCGGGCATTCCGTTCATCCCCTTTTTCCTTAATCCCCGAAATATGCAGCGTGTCGGTCCATATTTCAAGGTGGAAGGCGTGCAGCGCGCCCGATAAGAGCACATCAATCACACTTTGCGTTATAAACAGAGCACTAACGGGCTCCCCTCGCGGAATCTCCACGAGGCAATATTTCACGCCATGTCTAAGTTCATAATCATTATTTCGCCGTTTCCAAAGGATTCAGTTTCACGGACGATTTGAAGCGTGTACGCAATCAACTTGAAAGGTAATCGTCAAAGTAAATTAGCTTTATCTCGCCTGGCTAATATGATAAATGTAAGAGTAGAGTTTACATGAAATGGTATGACAACAGTGGCTCGTTACCTACATATACACTATCTACACTAATATAATAAAGAGGTAACTTTGCATTTTCAGAGAAACTTTAACTTCAACTTTGTTTCTTGTTTGTGTGAATGCAGGGGATAATCTCTGGAACTACTGAACCCATTCCAAAAATTCTTTCACTCGTAGAAAACTAAACTATCCCTTACGGATGTAGGGTAGTAATTTTACTAGTCTGCTTGTCTGAATGCCTATTTTTGTTAGTAAATTGCACCCTTTCAAAGCCAGGTTGGGTCTCTAGTATACCTATATAGTTGTCTGTAACAGATTTCATACATACCTATAAGGTGACCCTTTAGGTGTAGCACATCCGATGGCACAAGATAATGTTATACACGTTCCCTAAAAATACAAGATATTTGATCTAAATTTCATTCATAATCTTATCTTCTCTTTTTTTTTAACGAAAGCAAGCTGCGAGGACTTCACTCAAACTCGACACTGCATTTATTCTAATAGCTCTCAATCGATTTGAATCGATTAATAAATTCAACTACCACAGAGTTATCGGTAAGTATTACTAAAGCTTTCGAAACTCATTGATTATAGACAAAAACTTACTTTTGAAAATCGTAGTATACATTTAAAACTACGAGGCAGCATCGTTTTATTTCCAGTTTTTTCTGATTCAAGTTCGCTATTGAGTTCCTTTTTTACGCTGATGAGAGTTCTCTCTTGTGCAGACTCTAGTAGATACTTCTGCTTAAAAATAAATTTGTCTGAATATTTAGTTCGTAAGGAAAAACAAGTGAAGTCTGTGCCCACCAGTGGCTCTAACATGACCGGCCAAGTTTTGTTTATCTAAGTATATCTCTATGTGCGTCCCTTTCTTATGACATTAGTTTGATAGAGACGCAGGGATACATTGAACCTAAGCTGGTCATTTTAGGGCCACTGTGGGATAGATATAGACTGAATTATTATTATTAAAGAAATCCAACAGAAACACGGCCGAAGCCACACGTTTAGTCAATAACCGCTGGTGCGAATTAAATCGGACAATGAATCATGATTTTAGTCTAGTTCTAGGTCAGTCCTAATTGGATTAATGGATATTTTGCTAATGGCTTAAGCAACTTTTAGTTTAGCCAGCTATTAACCACGGAGAGGCTGATTCGAATTAAGTCTATCTCAGAGTTTACGTTTAATTTTTTGTGTAATTTTTATTTGATATTAATAACATCTGAACTCATTACAAAAATGATTAACTAGTTTGATTAATTATGTAAAAAAAAACGTAGCCTAAAGTATGATTACCTTTTTATGTACTACAGAACGAATTTCAAACTATCCGCGTTACTTAACAACAGCTAGTAATCAGTATCACACATGAGTTAGTGAATTATACATATATATGGTTTTTGTAAAATTGTATAATAAAAATACATTGTCCTGTATGCATAAGTGTGATAGATCACTTAGACAATCTCAATATAATTTTAATGTAAACTATATTTTATGCAATTAACAAATTTAATAACCGAATTTTATATTTATTACAAGAGCTACCTACTTCAGCATACCTACATCTATGTAAATATTAAACAACTTTTCAGTCTTCGTCTATACTCGTATATTTGTTTGAACCACAAGTGAGTAAATGTTAATTTGAAGCTGCGTCAGTTTAGCGAGTCTACTTAACTGGAACGTGTTGTCGATGTAGAGTAGTAGTTTATCATGCTCGGCGTGACAAATAGGGCGGATTTGTGGGGCTGTTAGGATCGGGCCGCGGTTTGCCGCGCCTCAGGTGCTCGGCAATTTGTATAAGTTTTCAATTTTAGCAACTAATTTTAACTGGGCCTCTCTGAATATGGAATATAACTTCATAGCTTATGATCCGCCTGTAACAATACCCTTGTGCCGTTCCCACTTTTTACAAGCACGTGACTTAACAACAACAATGCGCAACTAAGCAACTATGACTATTGGAGATCAGATCATTATTATATGAAACAGCAAGACTACGATGGGAAAATGAGCGGGTCAAAAACAAAAAGTCTAAGTCAAAATATTTTTATTCATAAGGCGAGTGCCACTAAAGCAACGACTACAATATCATAATTTGCACGTTATACTTCACCAGTAGAAACAACTATTTAATATAATTCTAATATAATAAAAACCTAAATATTAACCGAGCTTTAATTTATTTACTAAAACCGTTTGTAGTTGGTGATGAATTAGGTCTTTTCTTTTCCTGGATGTAGCGTGGCAATGCTTCACCATTCCTAAATTGTTTTAGACATACTGAAGCTGGCTGCTTCTAGTAGCAATATCTACTGGAATGTGGATCGTCTGCCTTTGTACCTGTACTTTTGATGTCTTGTAGTTCGTTCATGTAATGGAGTGCGACACAAATTGGACATTCTTGAGTGTACTAGTACGAGATTAGACGGATCTGTAGGTATTTGTACGTATACGACGTCGGCTGTCCGTACAGCAGTATATTTCGAGAGAGGGGAGTTTCCGTAATGGAATACATTTGTCTGTTTAACTTTTAACGACAATTTGTCTGATTAATCTACACTATTCAATGCTAGGTAATCTTTCTTTGTTTGATTGTAAGTATGTAGGGGGATCTCTGAAACTACTAAACCGATTCCAAAAATTCTTTCACTGATCTAGACACGCGGCAGCGTGTCAAGCCAAGTTCATAGAAAGCTACACTATCCCTGACTGATATAGGCTACTACTTTTACGAGAACGAAGTCGAGCGGACGCATCCGCTATGTTTAATATTACTAATAGGAATTTTGTAATATAATGTCAAAACCTATCTTGCTATGAAACAAATAATCTACCGTTGGCGCTTTTTCCCCTTTTATCATTGCAGACACGATTTGATAATGTTCCCAGATTTGACAAATCAGGCTATTACACTGGATAGAAGCGACTGCCGTCTGACCTCCGTAACCCTGTAGAAAACCAGACCGATAAGATCATGGTGACTCATTAATTTACATGGGCGTGCAGGTTTCTTCACTATATTTTCCCTGACCGTAAAAGAGTTTTTTACTATCAATACTTAGGTAATGCACACAAGTCAGAAAAACATATTGGCACATTGTGCCTGCTGGGGATCGAACTCAGTACCTTGCAATCACGAGTTCACTAGGCTCTACTATAATTCTCTAGTATACATCTGCCTTAGAAATCCCTGGCCCCAATAACTCTGTGCATCTCAGCTCTAAACCAAGCTGTCGGTCAAATTAAATTATTATTAATTACTACATTTGACCATTCTTCTCTTATTTAAAGTAAATCCATGGATAACGACAAGCAGCTTGGATTCTCTCTATTTTATTAAATAAAGCGTAATAAAAATATGATGTTAACGAATTACATACCGACGACTTTCTGACTCAAACTCGTATAGTAAAATGCGAGTGTACAAGAAAGTGAACTGCTTTAGGTACCTACTTCACTTTTAAAGAGTTTTTTTGACGCGTGGTTACGTTACGCAACCGCACTTGACTATACAGAAAGACGTCTATGTAATTTTAAGGAACAAAAACGTAACGCTGTCTTCTTACCGACTATGCCGTTGGCGGTTCAACTCCACTCCCAGATCCCACAGGACGTGTTGTTAACTTAAGTAACTTTATATTATGGTTTCAAATTACTTACCTCTAGATTACCACTTTAATTAGTAGAAGATATGATCCCTTGTTTTCCTAAAATTATTGACACAATTCGACGTTTACCATTAAATGCATTAAACGTCACGTCACGTTGAGGCTTGTCGAAATGTCGAAACTAGCTCTAAATAATCTCACAGTCAAGATGGATCTCGATGGCACCGATAATTGGGTCCCAGAAAGAAGCGAAAACACCATCCCAGTAGGTAGGTGCGTAATAGTGAAAATCAAGGCATAGTCGAAGATTAACGTCTACTTCGCTTTACCCTTCTCTAGTTTTATTACGTCGATAAAAACGAAAAAGACCGCTTTTCAACGTTAACATGAAGGAAGACTCCCATTAATTCCGCATTTTTCTGATTCTGGCCATGATTTAATTAAGAGTCGGTTCACGGAAATGGAAAAGATTTTCTACGTTTATTTTGAATGAACGAGAATTAAGTAATGAAATACCTAGATTGATCCTGAGTGGTCGGTTGGTAATCGTGAGTAATTTCAGTAATCAAAGGAAATAATTATAGCTAAAGGTACGTATTATTTAGGTTTTGAGGGTCCGTATCACATTCCAAACTATTAACCTTCTGAACTTTTCGATTGTTTTAAAGATTTTTGATGAAAGAGGGTTTACTGTTTCAGTAACATAAGAAAATATTTACATTGGGAATATGTTTCAGTACAAAATATTTTAGTATAAATAATGATTAGGACAAAGGATACATTTGGACTAATAATGATAAGGATTTCGATTTAAATCCGTTCACAAAGCATAATGATTATTTGGATTTCAAACCATTCCTTTCCTTTAGTAAAATCGTTACTGAAATCCGAAATCACTTTTAACTTTAAGATTAAAAGTTGAAGGGTTTCATTGGAACGGAGATTTTAAATAAAAATCATTTTTATATAAAGCTTGTTTATTTAACGTCATGTTTTGCAAAATAGACAAATATACATTTTAAATCGTCATTTACTTAAAATTCCGCATCAACATTTAACAATAATACATTACATAGGTACACGCACCGTACTCGCTAATTTTCCAAATTATACGTCATTATGGTTCACACAACTGTACCGGGAGTTCGAGTTACACCATTAGGCTACGTAAGGATAGAAAATAATCGTAATTAAACTCTCTACTTACGTGTTTAGGGTCGTCAGAAACAAAATGTTACACGAATACAAGTTTACGAATCTAATTATTGTCGTGGAGCCCTTAATTTTGAATTATCTTTGTTCCACATGAGAGAGTCCTGGTATGGTAAACACAACGCCTGACTGGCGGTGTGCTGCCGGCAGTGATTTGTTTTGTAATTTGTAATCGTCTGGTAAACAAAATCCCTTTTTATCTTATCTTGCACTAAAGTGGATTTTAATTTCATATTACGTATTCTTGTTCCGTCATTTATTACAGTCTTATCTAAAAAAACAAAGAGTACCAATAATTTTAAATTTACACATTCTAAGAAATTGTGTGGGATTTCACTGAAATCTGTTTTCAATACAAAAATGAGATAATTATTCTATAACATTAAAACTATAATAAAATTATGGAAATAAATAAACAACTTATTGAGTTTATAACATTTATAACTACACAATAACTATTATGACTAGCCCTCGTAAAGGAAATGAAATGCACCATGATTGTTACTATTTTCTATTATTATGGCACTAAATATTTTCCATGAAATTAAACATGTCTGCCGAAGCGGTTAACATGAGCTCTCCAACTACCAATAAATCAAACTTATTTATAACCATTAACTTCTTGGTCATGCCTATCATTACGTACGATATAAAAATATCCGATTCTCTTATACTAAGTTTAAACAACCATAGCTACAACAAGCTTTTAAAAATAAACGGTAACTTTAAATGGACATTTTTCTGTTTTGTACATTCCTAATTACAATTTTATATTGTTAATTTGTTGACAATTCGGGCAGTGGGAACATAATGGGTTCACAGAACAGCAACACAATTTTTCGAATGTTTTAGGCGCTATCACAGAAATGAAATCATCGAAGAAGTTCACACATACGTCACTTTTCATACTTTGATGGGAACACTGATTTGCTTGCACTGATTTGAACTCTAATGGTGATGAAACGACAGTCCGACAAAAGACATCCAGACTTAACTAACGAATTTCGGGATAGTTAATCTCTAGGTAGCAATCTAGCGTTGTACGTAAACAATAATATGCCAAAAGTTCTAGGAATAATTATAACTGATTTTCTTTATCTGCGTTATCATCCAAAATAAGGATTATTAGTAACATGTCTTCACGAAACTTCCAACAGTCATTTAAATATACAGCTTAAAGCCAATCTCAATAGGTTAGATATTCTACTAATACGTTGTTATTGTCAGTCACTGTCACCTGTGTCTATTATATCGTGTTAATCTGTTTTTAGATTTAGATATCTATAAAATAATATCATATTTGTCACATTTCGTCATCATCAGATTTCAAATCATTCAGGCGGTCGCATATAATAATACTGTTACTATTATCAGTCTCGAGCGTCACCAGTCGATATAACGAAGGTATTTAGGCTATGTACCACTCATAACCAATCGATATAACGTAGGTAACCAGTCGATATACCGTGGGGGATCGATATAACATGACCAGAGGGTCACTCTCTCTACACATAGTCCCGTCGTCCTGAGCCTATGCTATTTCTTTCACTAACAACTGACACTTCTGAACCGTCTCTCTTCCTTCTGCATAACTGGCACAATCTTGAAAACTGGAAACAAATATATATCTAGTTTATAGATTCATGTGTTACTTTGCGGAAGTCCATATTGATATGAATAGAATGAATTGCTTTGCTAATCCGCGATCCCAGTGTAAAGACAACGTCTGTGCTGTGTTGTACACTGGGATCGCGGAAAAAAGTTTCACGATTGCTGACACTGGGTTCGCGGATTAGCAAAGAAATTGATTAATTCCATTAATACAAATATATCTGTTATTTAAGGGCTACTAAAAACTATGTTAATATACATTTTATAAAGTTTTAATGGATTTTGTATGTTCATAGTTAGTCTAGGGTTGTCAGAACTCTAAACCAGGCTCTATATACAGCCTCGAGTACTTTACACCAAGGCCGGCCAAACGCATACCCGCCAAATAGAGTTACCTATGAAATTTTTAGCCCGGCGACTAAACCGTGTAAAAAAAATCCCACTTGGATAATGAATTGGCCGGCTTTCCTTTACACCAACTCACCTTGACTATAGAGCGCACGGGCTGCTGCAGCACAAAAATGCCGAAGATGACAACGCCCTGCAGCGCGTTGATGAGGTCGAACACCGACCACACGGAGACCGTCGCCGAGCCCGCGCCCGCGGCCCACGACACCACCTCCAGCACCCAGGACAGACCCATGATGAACGAGAGGAGGCAGCACGTCCGGAAGCTGGGACAGAAGGTTATGCTACAGAGATCGAACATGAAGAGTGAGGTGTTGAGTGTGCCTAAATAACTTCTACTTATACACTGGACACGCCATACCGAACTGAAATATTGTCACACTGAGGTACGGTTAATGGCCGCAACACAACACGGCGATTGCCGGTTCAAAAGACAGCGGCTGCCCTTCGAACTCGGAAATGCTCTGTTGTTGAAGATTTTTTACATGTTTAGTTCAGTAGTTATGATACCTACATTAAAGCTTCTGCTGTCTAGTGTATACATAAAAGTCTTATCTCTCACACGTATATAGTACCTAATGAATGAAATAAAAAAAAATCCTACAGAGAGTGTAATTTTGTAATTTTTGTACGGGAAATTTGTAAAAAAAAATTTTTAATACTATCTATCAATACCTCACTAAGTTGTAGATAAATAAAATGTGAATACATTTTATGTTAAAATCCATCAAGCCGTTCAGATTTCAAAACGCGCCAAAGAAACAGGCATATACTTAAGTTAAAAACATAACCTTCCCTTCTGACGACAGTCGAGTTAAAATAATGAATCATTTTAAAGGGCAATCGTAATTAGGTAGCTTTAGTAGCAGCCTCGAGTAATAAAGTTTAGGTAATTTTAGAAACTAGGTAACGGAAGTCTAATGAAGGGTGATGTCAGAAGTAAATGAGACTCATTACGACCGACAGTACCCAGATAATACGTCTGGAAGCTGAAACCAAAGACGAATGAGTTTAAAATACTATAGTGAAATAGGTACCTAAATAGGTCGAAAAAACCTCAAAACTTGTAGGTACTTGTGACTTAATTAAAAACAGAACTGGAACTTATTAAATAATACTCAAACAAGAATTGGACTTTACGTCTCAATCTCAAATTCATAATTATTTTTATGTACTTA
Organism: Ditula angustiorana; assembly: GCA_963691745.1. NCBI lineage: Eukaryota > Metazoa > Arthropoda > Insecta > Lepidoptera > Tortricidae > Ditula > Ditula angustiorana. The sequence goes on from OY829483.1 coordinate 6,251,310, forward strand.
TACATATTTTGCCAACAAACGCAAACAAATAAAATGGTGTTCATAATAACAGATCAAGAAAATTTATGACGTCCTATTTTTTTCTTTTTTCTTCTTCTTTTAAAATATGAAAATCTCTAACTGCTATTGGGTTCAAACACATTTAATATTAGTGACACTAATTTCGTTCGTTAAACTAGCTTAAAAACATCTAGTTGATACTTAACCGACTCAAATTTAGGTAAACTTGAGCCTTCAAGTTGCAAGTAAATACGAACATCAAAAACAAAACTTGTAAAAAAACCAAGTCTCGCAACTAAGTTCTCTACCGTAAAAAGTTGTGAGATCCATGTTATACCAAGTCGGTTGGCTTATTCAGTCCCTAATTAAGGGATCTTCTGTCTTAAGTTATTATGTAATTAGCTAATCTAACAACATCTTGTAGTGACTACATTAATATTAAAAATCTTTTATGTTTAAATAAAATAGATTGACTTGGCCATCGCATGAAAACACAATGTAACTCACAAGCAATTCATGTTATAGTAAATAAGATGATATAGTATATAAGATTGTTTTTGTTACATTAACTATAATATGTATTGCTTTTGAGTTACATTGTGTTTACATGCGATGGCCATAATATATGCATTGCCTGCTTAGTTTCTGAAAATACAGGGTTCTAGTTTAATCCACAACGAAGTTATAGGGGGTCGAAAATGTCCTGAACTGCTTCGAGAAAAGATGGTACGGCCGTGCCGCTTTTTTTTGCTCGACTTGGGGGGGCACTACCGTGCCCCCAGATATGCATTTAAACCATCGTCACAAAAAACTTAATTCTATTAACTAAAATGTTTATACGACGTTCATATCATTCAATTCAATGTGTTGAATAAATAAAATAATAATTGTTGTTATTAATATTTTTTACACTGGCTTATCTACTTTATTTAATTTTAAACAAATATTTAACCGTTCTTTCTTTCTTACAATGACATATACCTTTGTACCAAAACTCTACTCACATCTTTCTGTATTTTTTTAATCTCTGCGCGAAGTTGGCGGGCTCGCGCGCAGGCGAGCGCTCGCGCGTGGCGAGTGGCTGCCCGAGCACAGTGCCCAGGCGCACCCAGTCGTCCGTTGTGCTGAAATCCGAGTGCGCCATGTCCAGAGCTAGAGAAAAAAAGAACATATTAAGTATTAAAAAGATAACTTGATAACTAGATAACGATTATATTCCCGAACGAGGTAGCCACCCAAGTGAATATGTTACCGAATTGTGAACGGTGAACAGAACCATGTCTTATTAAAATCAAAAGGATATTACACGGACTGACAAACGGGCATACTCCGTGCCTAAATAAAGGCTTACTTTCGGGATATATGTATATGTTGAAAAATATAAAAACATCTGTTAGGGAATTTTGAGCTTCATAGATGATACAAAGTCGTAAGTAGGTAACTAGTATGCCGTAAACTTCCATTACATTTTTACATAAACTACAGGTAAACTTGGTATTGGTTCTATTTAGCTGTTTTGCGAAAGATAAAGCTTGATTCATACTAGTTTGCGGCTTATCGTTAATAGTTCATGTAATACTATACGTGCCTACTTACTCTTATCTTCAGATTAATACTATCATTTCTATTTACGCTAGCTTATCTCCTTTGCACAACTAACACATTAGTCATTGCGTTAGTCTATGAGTACCAATATTTTTTATTTAGGTTAAATCATTCAAAGCGGCCTAAAGTGACGTATAATTGTAAACTTACGTCATTTACTAGTAAAAAGATAACCTTTCCTAATAATCGCAATATCAAAACAACCGTGATTTATATTACGTCATAGTCCGGTTGAGGTAAAAGATATGTCACTTTTGCACCTTGTGAGAGATAACGTTCGTAGTAACGAGTAATAAACCTTTAGGTACCTAAACCCTAAACTTTAGGAACCTAGGCATGCCATTGTTATCCAAAATAGCTGACAGGAGGCATCCATTAATGGCCCTCTCTTCACTTGTCATACTTTTTGCTATTCAAGTAATACATAATTTTGGGCATGGAAAAATCCTAAGCTACGAGTACGTCTGTTAATAAAGCTTATTATCAAACCGCGATTAAAATTGGACTAGAGAGTAACGTCAGTACTCTATCATTTCATAGACTTCTTTCATGCTTCATTCCTATATCTATGAAATTACAGGGTGCGGACGTTACTCTCCAATCCTATTGTAATCGCCGTTTGAGAATACTTTAGGCAGGTTTTTTTTAATGACGTTGGATATTCGCTTGACCACAGTCTCACCAGATGGAAAATAGCGATGAGGCCGAAGATGGAGAGCACCTGTTTTGAGGAGTTTGATACAACGAAAGTTCTTTTCACTCTGTGCAGCATAAAAACGACAAATCTTGGGCGTGTATACTTGCGTGGTCAATATATAGCACACAATCCGTGATCCCAGTTCTGAAATACTCGCTAGCAGTATTGACGCTACGCAAATCACATGATAAATGTTGAACATGTACGCCATAGCTGTCCTGTAATTCGTGGAGAGCACGGCTATCTTTCTAATAAAAATAATCAAAATGACTCACGTGTGACGTCTTTCAATTTGTCGTAGTGCTTCGCAAAGGCGCGCGAGGTGAGGACAAAGATGACGAGGTTGCTGAGCAGGACAGCCGCCACCGGCCCGTAGAAATATGGTAAGGCTGCTTGGTCCGCTACGAACAATCAACAAAACTATAACTTAGAAGAATCAACTCTCTACTAATGGTAAGTATACTAAGTATAAACCTCGAGACATGGGTAAAAGAGTGCACTGCCTCGCTCATTTGCTAAGTATAGGTGCGGGACGGTGCACTCTAACGCCCACTTAGCCACCACCCGGTAAGTGTAGACTTAGCGTAAGGGCTACTTTACAGCGCAAGCCCCATGGGAGCATATAGCTGGCGTAGTTAGGTGCATATGCAACGTGCGCAGCATAAGTCACGGGGTTTTGCCAGTGCTTGATTTGACCCTATAGGCCGCGGCCTAGGGGCGGCTTACTTCAAAGGAAACTCGCTCACTTTTCAATTAGACACAAGGAAGAGTAGCCTAGAGTAGCCTTTACTTAAGGAAAGTCTAAATCTGGCACTGGGTTTTACCCTAAGACTCACGTAGGCGTAGTTGACTAAGTTAGAGCTTAACTTTTGAAATCTCGTAATGTTGCAAGTTAAAAATAGGCTAAAACCTATTTAGATGTGCAAATAAAATGTAATCTTCGGGTGTTAGGATGATACGCGTAAAATGATTAATTGATCGACTATATGCTTACTTATAACGCAAATTCTTCTGTTTGACAAGTAACTTGTGAATCTTAACAAATTTACTAAAGAAAAGGATCGTAAAGCCAGTTTCGTAACAATGGATTAGTTTGGTTATGACATGCATGTTTAATACGCAAGATCCTGATTTCGTGGTTTTAATTTAATTAAGAATGACACTTAATAAAATGCCAATAAAACAAATCAGTATTTTTAGGATTTCGTACCTCAAAAGGAAAAAAAGGAACCCATAGGATTATTTCATTGTCCAACTGTTAAAGATATTAACTTCTGAGTAATCTAAGAATGGCTAAATACGAATTATAAATGGTGTATAACCACTTACTTTTAAACCAACATCCCTTAACTCCGAAGTTAGGCTTAAGGTATGTACTGGGCACCGCAGGAGACAGCTCCATGCTAATGGTGACTACTAACAGGATTACTGGAAACAGAACTGCGTACGCGCAGTACCACGCAAAGCGGCGGCGCATGCTTCTTCTGCTCACTGAGGAGTTCACGTATCGTCTAAGGGAAGAAATGTACTTTAATTGTATTTTAGTAAAACATTATTTAAAAAAAATGACGTCAATTTAATTAAGTGTGTCACTAATATTCGTGACACACTTGTAATTATCACGACTCTTAGCAATTGACATAGACAAATGTGACAATTTCATGTTTTTTTTATTACAATGAAAAATATTTGGTACTATATTCTTACCTAACGTTTAAAAAAATATCAAAGCTCATAACGTTCATCCAGAAAAAACAGGAAACAAACGAAAACTGGATGAGGTACGCTGAAACAAAAGAAAATACGCGTTAAAATCGTAGCGCTATTCAATATATTTGTTAAAATTTTGTGTAGAAATGCAGTATGGATTTTTATTTGTCATGAATATTATTGACTTAAAAAGGATTAGGTTGTGTCATTATCAAAAGATCTGCAAATCAAAATCATCTTACCCATAGTTGTACAAACTGCAATTGGAAAGGCATGACCTGCCAACTGTGTGGCAGCTAAACAAGAGAATGCTATTGCCAAACACGTGGAATGGCATGCTAGTGCTTTGCCATGAGTGTCTCTTAACTCAGTTATAAACGTGTACACACACGCCGTGGCCAATAGAAATGGCACGGATATAATTAAACCTGAAAACGAATACAGTTTTAATGGACACACGTAAAAATACAAAATAATCGATAAGTGCTGGATAACAATATTTGGAATGAACTAATTACTTGTAAATATTAAAGTTATAGGTCAAGAGAACAAACCTACAGTTACAAGAAAGTTATGTAACTTAGAGTTGAGTACATTAGACTGAGGGACCATAATTTTATTCAAACAAGTTTTCCCTTACCTACTGCATAAAGTATAAGCGTAGTAGAAGTTTGAGCTACTTCCACCGACTGTGGGAAACACACCAGAGGGAGCGTCACCCCCGCAGGGTTCGACTCATTCCAGAACGTCTCCATGCAAAAATCCTTGGTGCCCAACAATGGCGGTTTACTAAACGGAACGAACAACGAACCGTTCACCAACAGATAGAACTCATCCTCGCTGAATTTATCCGGTTCCAATTTAAATCTGCAAAGGAAATGCAAATTGTAACATTAATCGCCCAAATATGGCATTTTTATTACACTCTTGCTTCCTATGAATATTTGATGTTTGGTTGTCCATGTAAATGCACCTCGATGTTTTCGGAAGTGTTGAGGAAATGATTTTGAAATTTTTGAAAATATTTTCATTTTGTTTTAGCAAAAACATAGCTATGCAGCAGAAGCAAATTTCGTATTAACACAGTGAGTGAGTAACTAGTCTCTTTTTTTGGAGTCCAGACTACTATTACTAGGTACGAATATTAGTCTATTGGCTACCAAATAGGTACACTAGGCATACTGCTACTACTACTGACACTACGGTTACGGTTAATCAAGAGCCAAGAAATCTTCGAAAATGAAGGCAGTTACATGTTCACAAAGACCTGTCGTAGTTGCAGGGATTGCCGACGATAGTTTCAAAAACGTTGCTGTCGTAGCTCCAGATGTGCGAGTCATTAGCCTTGTGGAAGATTGGTTGGAAGGTGAGGCTGCTCCGGGCGCAGACGGACTTGGTCTTTCCGTCTTCGAATACGACGGTCAAGTTCTGACCGCTATCGCAGCATTTTGGCACCACTGGTAATTGCTTCTTCACTTCCTCGTCTTGCTCCTGTTGGACAAAACAAATTTCGTCTTCAGTATAATAGTATGACGCAACTTAATAAATAAGTAATTCAGAAAAAACCTGCTCTTGATCCCCATTAAATTAGGTCACATTGAACGCGAAAAGGACAAGTCAATTAAGGATGTCATTCAAACAATGATAAATCACACAAATCATCCGACGGGCCTGCTCAGAATTCAACTCGAGTACTTGAACTTTGGCGTGTTCATAAAGAAATTGAACCAACGCAATATATTTAAATTGGTCACGTAAACAAGAGAGACGTGCTCCGTCGGAACTTGATTCTACCTGGACTTTACTTATACCATGAATCTTAATGAACTCGTTGCATATGTTTTGAAAGCTCAATAACAATACCTAACTAAAGATCAAAAGTATAGTCGACTAAGAAATTGCTTAACCACTTTTCGGTCGCATTACAAGGGGATAAGGGTAAAAAGTGGCTAGGAAATTACTTGGTTGACTATTAGTACAAAAGAAATTCATCAAGTAATTCAAATTCTGTTTTCATTACAAAAAGTAAATTTAACATATTATCGTCACCTTAAAATAGAGTCTGCGTTTAAATTGAATATTTTACTTGGTTAAATACGTATCTGCAAACTCACTGGAATATGGATCTAGATAAATCCGTATCAAGATTCGCGCACGCTTTCAAAATTTGCAGATAACTGCTCCCACAGTAAATGTAGTATTCACGTCTTCGAACGTGTCTTCAAAGATAAGAAGTGTAATATACTGTTTTACACACTGATATCGGATCAGATAGTCGATCAGTTGACGGATATATCCAGGGGGCGTGTGGAAACTTTGGATTCCTGAGCAGATTGTATAAAATTGGATGCGAATGCAACAGAGTGTGCCTCACGATCGAGCTCGCGCAATACATCTATCAGGTTTTTCGATTACAGGCAACGAATGCGTGAATTTAGAAAATGCGCAAACGTGACGATTTCAGCGGAAATTATAAATTCTGCGTCAACTCTGAAAAATGTTTGTCGGTCAACAGTGTTAAAAAAACAACATGAATTTGATGGACTGTTTAAGCTTCTGTAGAGATACGAAAAGAGTGACGTCAAAGTTATTAACTGCGGCACAAGCATCCCTGTTAGGCTTAAAACAGTAAGATAATTGTGATACAAATAGCTACTGGTTTTAATAGCTTAGTAATGGGTACTGATTATAGTCGGTTTTTTGTTGTGAAATTTAACACATCGAGCATGACTTTAACAAGCAATGACTGGCAGGTTTATATGTACTTTTAATTATGACGTCGCTACTACATGTCAATTATTCAAAGTTACTTATTTGGTTTGTTTTAGTCCTCACGTGACCATGAGTGCTACAAAATGCTTAAACATAGAAATTAATATTCTACGACATCGTGCGAGCAATGTTTATTTATACGGTCTGAAAATGTACTTAAGTATTTGATGAAATTTTCTAAATATATAGGGGTTTACAGGGGGTGAAAAACCTATCTACCTAGGTCTCATATCTGATTGGCTGTGACTTGTGGCTCAAATTGGTTTTCTTCGTGTTTTTAAACACACCTTGAGCGAAGCTCGGTCACAAATAAACTAGTTGATGAAACACAATATAACCAATTAAAACTTTAATTTTACTTTACTTTTGAAGTCACTGAGAATACTTTAAAATGTTTGATAATCTTTGATGACCATACGTCGTTAAATCGCAGGTGCAACTTTTGATAGTACTGAAAACATAATCTTTTAGTACTGTCAAATCGTACTTTACTCCCACGATAACGACGTATGATGATGACACAGGCACGGGGGCGGACAGCATTGCTATCTGACTAAATACTAAGTTGTAATAGTTAAAATAAAAACTTTTCCCCTAAGAAAACCTGACGAAACACAAGTTCTGCTCTCAAATTTTACAACAAGTCAGACCGCGCCGTCTTACCTCGCAGTTACCGTACTCATAAAAGGGCTGGATAAGGCGGAGCATAGCATCACTTGCAGCTTGTTAAGACGTACGAGCTGGGTTATGGCAAGCAAGTAGGTGACACATTACATTACTGTGTTTAAAAGGATAGACTTTCTGGAAATAATGAAAATTTCTAGAAATATGAAGGAAAAACATATTATGAAGACACTCCTGTCGGATTACAACTAAGTACAGAAAGTTATTAAAAAGGAGGAATGTTTACGAAAATTTCTCACGTTTTAAGTTTAGCAAATTTGGAAAGTATCCACAAGTGCATTTGTAATCACAGCCCTGTTAGACGTAAAAAAATTATAAACTTTCCATAAAAGTGATCCGTGCGGCCGTGATAAATAGGTGAAAAAGCGTAATTGCGTCTATAATCGAACATGGAAACAACAATAACCTATCATCATCAATATCATCATTTATAGACAAATAACTAAGTGTCATTAAACGTCAAAATATCTCATTTACAAAGTTACCGAGCGAGTAAAGACGCAATTGCCCATGTTGTCACTTTTACCGGGTAACCTTAACAATAAGTGGTTGATGTCTCGCTAGCTTTGCCGTAAAAAGGCTGCATAAGGCGCCACGTCGCATCAATCGCAGCTTGTTAGACGTGCTCGCGGGTAATGAGCGGGTGACGCAGAGGGCCGCCGACTTACCGCGAAACGACCGAATTTCACGGAAAGAAACGCTATCGAATGACGTTGAGTGAAAATGGTGGATTATTTTAAAGTATAAAGCGACTGAATTCGGATATATGTGCACTCAAAGTAATCCCTAATAATCCCTTTGTACTGTCACCCAATTTCATTCATAGGCCACTGTAGAACGGTGTCGCAATATGTCATCGCTGAGATATTATGAAGTTTATTAAGAAGTAATTAGGGGGATAACGTGACAGCCCGTGTTAAATATGGGGGGAAAAGCGTGCTGTTTTAGTAAAATAACAGTCGTGTTAACGTGTATACGACGCGAAATAGGCGCAGATTATAAATCTTATATTTGTATAAAGGACGTGTTAAAATTATGTTAATGACTGTTTAGGAATGTAACAGTCGTAAAAAGTGAGTAGAAATCATAAAAGTGATTCATACATGACCATCTTGTCGTATAGACAACTTAAAATATTATTCTAGCTTAATAGCGTATGTTGCTGAAACTGAATTGAAAGGAAACACGAACAACAGTTAATAAAAGTTGTTACTTATTTAACAATTAGTTCATCAACGGAAGTCAATACAGCGTATAGTAATTAAATCATTGCTACATCTAAGTGTTTCTCCACATTCCATTGTCATAAATCGTTTGGGGGAAAGTAACACGCAGGTAACGAACAGGCTTTGTTTGTAGTGGTAATTAGGAGATGGGTCACGAATACGAGAAAAGGTATTTTAAGCCGGGACTTAAGTAAAATCAAACAAAACGGGCATTATACAATGTGAAAATAGCTATGTATTATCAAACCGTGATTAGAATACAATTGGAGGATAACGTCAGCACACTGTCATGTCATAGATATAGGAATGAAGCTTGACGCGAGTATGAAATGACAGTGTGCCGATGTTACCCTCCAATTGTATTCTAATCGTGGTTTGATAATACAGTCAACCAGTATGATTCATAGTCATAGGCCACTAAAGGACCTTTTAACACTAAACATCATAATGACTTATTAATAAAACGGATCAGTCACGTATTTTTAAGTCGAGAAATGCCCGGCATGTTTCGGACCAGTCCGTGGTCGCCGTCGCGCCACCGCAGCGGAAGTTCATGATTAAGGACCACAGACTGGTCCGAAACATGTCGGGCATTTCTCGACTTAAAAGCACGTGAGTGATCCGTTTTATTAATATGTCCGAGTCTCACGGTAGTTTTATGTTAAAAAGTCATAATGACTTCTCAATAAATGTCCCAGCAATGCCACATCGCGGCAAAGTTCTAGAGTGGCCTATGAATCAAATTAGCTGACCGTACAGCGACGGAAATAGCTGAATACTTGAAGATGTCAAAAAACTACCCAAGATCTTACACTCTTGACAATACAGTCGTGTTTAGATGTTTTTGATATCTGTATCTGCTGCTACCTGTACCTACTAATTGTGGGTGATGAAAAATCGTAAGCTCATGAAGTTCTAAAGCAAATATTGCCACACCGTGCATCCTAAATAGTTCGAAAAATACTCTATTGGAATCTTCATAATTACTCGAAGAATTTCCTATTTACCATCAGTCAGACATATACTTAAGAAAGGTTAAAATTGTTATATACATCGCCTTTACGAATATGAATAACATATAAATTTATACTAGAGTTACAGGAGTCATATAGAAGGATCAAGTAAAGCATCACTAAAACTTGATCAATCATGTTAGGGTAGCACAAGTATCACGCCCGAGTTCCAGCGTTGCCATCCTCGCGTCAGTAGAGATGAAGTCACGTTCGAGATATCCCCAAAAGAGCTCAGATCTCTTCAAAATCTGTAATTTTTTGACATATATCGAATGTGAGATGTATTACGATTGATTATATGCCAAAGTTCAACAAAAACAATGTTTGCAAATAGCAGCACGAGTATAAGTTTTTTAGACGTTTTAATTACTTGTCGTATCGTCCCTCCATTTGCAAGGTATCCAAATCCATTCCCAAACCCCTTCACAACTTCTCGGTCTCGTATTGTAAACTTTCGGAACAGGAAACCCCGCAAACGTGCCGTTTTTCCAAGAAATTTAAGAATTGTTAAACCGTTTTAATTTAACAAAGTGTGTTCCAGGGTTTCTGTTTACTTCACGAATAAAAGGGGTACCCTGTACATTTTTGATACGCATTTGAATTACAAATTTAACCACACGAAAATATGTCACACTAGTTTTTTTTTCTTAACATTTAAAGTATGTTGGGGAAGGATTCGGATATACTTTTTTCTTTCTAATCGATCCTCTTTTGATCTATAAAACTGATTTCAGGTTCAAAATGCCCTCTTCTTATATGTTCCGATATGGTATAGAAATTATATACGGTATAAAATAAGTCGAAAAAACTCGAAGCAAGATTAAGTTATTAAGTATCAATAAACCAAAATAGCGCCACTAATGCAGGCAAATATAAAGCTACTGCAAACAGAATAAACCATCCAACACACGTACACACTTCACATGTTTACACCACACGAAGAAAACATGAAATTTTGATACCACTGACCAATAAAAAAAGTACTGAAAAGTTGAAACTGCATGACGTAAGAGCAGTGAAACCAGTCTGCCTAACATGACCAGCAAAGTTGAATTTATCCCTCCCTGTGGCTCCGCCTAACTAGAGTCATTATAAAGGGACGCACATAAAGACAAAATAAACTCGGGCGGTCATGTAAGGCTATAGATATTAAATTTCTCCAAATCTCGGACAAACGAAGTAGGCATCCGTGCACAATACCTAAAGCAAAATCGACTATAAAATGCACAGTCATTGCTCTAAATAATTCATACCGGACTTGGTATCGTTATATTTTATTTTATATCCTCCAATTCTCGTCCAAATGTGGAACACGGACGTAGGACACAGGAAATCCCCGGTTAGCGACACTCAGGAGTGTGATTTAGTTGAAAAGCGGATCTTAAAATATCCGGTTTCTATTCGGATAAAAGATAAACGCCCATAGCTAATGTTATCGCTTATCGGATAGCGTCCCATCTTTGTATTTAAATATTTACGCAGATAGCAGTGCACCTAGCACGAATATTCTCGACGCGCGTTAACTCGCTACGTAACTATGTGCGTCTCGTTCTAACTAGCCCAGTGGGAGAGAGACGCACTGAGTTACGTAGCAAGTTAACGCGCATCGAGTAGATTCGTGCTAGGTGCACAGGTTAAAAATATTTCTAAGAACGCGGGAAGTTTAGAATTCTCAGATAAGCCACTTGGGTTTCCGAAACCTTATCGATTTGTGATTATGGATTGGATAAAAAAAGATTATTAACATTTCTTTGAATAGCTTTCAAATTTAACACTCATAAGTAAGACATTAAGTCCGGACTACCAAATGCCAGATTCGCCGTCGGCGGACATGAGCGTGAATGAGTATATCAATCAATAGAAATAAATAAATATATCTTGTGACACTTTCCACCATTTTTAGTCTCAAACTAAGCACAGCTTTTTTACCGAGGATAATGGACAACGGAGATACATAATTAAATACAAATAACATCCAAGACTAACATGAGTCCTGGATGTTATTTGTATTGAATGTACACAAAATACTCTTCATAAAAACATTTCTTCTAACGGGAATCGAACCCGGAACTTCGAGCGTCTTCTTATCTTAAAATCATCAAAACTCGATTTTCATCTCTCAGTTCATCTGAACTAAAGTTGGTTAAAAAAAACTACCGACATTTTGCGGGCAGGGCCATTTCATAAACGCGACAAGCGACAGGTGACAGTGACAATTCGGTATACATTGGTTGCCCACTATGATGTTAAGTCTGTAAATCTGTAGCGTTACTTGTCGACGCAGTAACGTACGGCGGATTGTCACTGTCACCTGTCGCCTTTCGCGTTTATGAAATTACTTCCTGGTGATATTTACTTATTAAACAATAACACTTAGCAGCAATACAGTACCGTAGTTAGAAATGAACAACCGGCATGCCAATCATGCGCAGGATAAATAATAAAGATGGCGTAACATCTTTCGGAACTTGCGAGGATACGATCGGAAAGGATTTTCTGCAGCTGAGGTACCACTTACTAACACTTCTCTTCTAGACAGAAAATTGACGCGAATTAAAGCAAGCGAGCTCGGGAGCTCGAGTGACGTAGCTTTTAAAGTCCCGGGGAACGTTTCCCCGGACCTTCAATGCTAGAGTTACATTTTAAAAGATTTGAAGTGTTTTTTTTATATTCTAAATGTACTTCAAGAGAAAAGTTATAACGTTCTAATAACAGTGTTAATATTAAATTAAAAATGTATAAATATTCACGAGTTTAATATTAAAAGAGTTAAGAGGCATTGTGGTCCAAACGATGGTTGCTATTAAAGGGACTTGAGTAGAATTCCCGAAATATATTCATATTGAGCCTAAGTCATTGATATCCGTTGGATGCCATGGCAGCTATTTAAGTGAGCCGTTCGCATTAATTATATTCGCTAGTGTTATTTTTCGAGGACGAATAATATTTAATGTATTGAATTGGTTAATTTATGTGGCATATATTTTGACGCCAAAAGTTGGTATTAAAAAGAAGAAATAGTTTAACCGAGTTGAAATCCCTCTCAAGCAACATCAACTCAATCAAGCATGACAAATTTAACACAGATTTTATATTTAACAGTATGTGTACACAATATCTGTACACAAACATGATAGTTCCAATGTATAATAATATCTTTGATAGAATAAGCTCCTTCGAACCAGAACATCCTTACAGAGTCTATGCACGCGCCGCATTTCGCAGCCCTGATATTAAGAGGGCCATTTTATGTCACGACATAGATGGCACTGGCAGGTAATAGAAAGTAAACATTTGGTTACGATCCGACGGCTGTGGCGCGACACGTTCAAAATATTGTGTTTTTATACGTAGTATATTGCAAAATGTTGACGTTTAATAGAAACTGATATAAATGGATTAAATTCGTACATAAAAAACAGTATAATATAAATAAATAGATACTGAAAAGGGAAAGTAAATACTCATACAATTATTAAAATGAATTGTGGTTGCTAACATAGTTTTGTTAGAATATTATGGGCCTTTATTTGTAAACAGAAAGATACATAAAACTAAATGAACTAAACAATCAAAGTACATAAGACTTAATATTTTAGAACTAGTAATCTAATCTCTACGGATTTGTAAGCTATACGAAATAAACTTTCATTTATTTATTTACTTTTTTTTTCAAATGTCAGTCAGTGGATGTCCCTGACCTTTACCAGATCTCATTCATTAAATAGGATCTTTATGCTCCCCAGAGTATCTCATTTCCTTTTAATATTTGACGATCAAAGTCAATTTTGTTTATATAAATGCTAGGAGGTTACAAATCCGCCCACATAACAACGAAAAGAAATGTGAAATAAGCAACTTGAATCGCAATCTTAAATAGACATTTCAAAACGAGATTAAAGTCTGCAACACGTGAAATGTATGGCGCAAAGGATTTCCTATAACAACCGTCAGACGGCGTTATCTCCTCTCCGGCTGATATATCGCTTAACATTGCTGTAGCAGACAGCCGTTCCGTACTTAACAATATTTATTTCGTTACTAGGGGCAGTATTTTCGTACAGAGAATGCTCATATTAACTGAATCCAATCTCCGGAGAATGAATGTGGTGCGTAGAGGCCTCCGGGCAATCTCTTTAAGTGGCCTCCTCTGAGACTGTGGCCTTATCGGCCTTTATTAGTTATTTATTCGCCCAAGGTCCCGTGACGAAAGTGTCCTTCATGTAAATTGCATTGTTTACCCGACTGTATGCGATTCCAGTTTCCACCGGTCAACGTACCGTGAAATTAATGGGAAATAGAATACGACGCGAACTCGTCCTGCTCTAACCTAGATATTCTGAGTCGCTGTCACATTTATTGGTATCGTATTGGGAAGTAACTAATATTTCATCAACTCATTAACAAAAAAGTGTTTACAAACAATGAAATAAAATAAGAAACAGTTACACCCATCTAATGCATTCTTATCGGAGCGTAGGAATTAAAAGGGCCCTCATAAACCGTGTACTTAATAGCGTGTATCGCCTAATCTGGACACGCGGTACGTATCGAGACGGCGACGGTAGCGCGGCGGTGACAGTTTCCGATAAGATACACAGCACTCGGTACACGGTACACCCACGCCGCGACGCCTAACGGCCACTTAATAAATCAGGGATGTCGATAACTTATAAACAAAATTTTATAAATTTATACGTTACTCATTTGTAATAACGCAGGTGAAAAAAACGCTGTTTATTTAAGTAAGTTTATTTAGGATCGGCGTTGAGTTATTGGTTCGTATGATTAAGGTATAAAAAGTTGTAGGTCAATGACACGGTAACACAAATAACAAATATGGATAAGGTAAAAATGAATTATAAATGTAGTATTCGCACAACTTGTTCCATTCAACACATCCACTTAAAACCGTTCTATGCTTTACAATTCCATTGATCTTATTGCCAACTTCATTGATAATCTGATGATGAACCCACACTTACGGCTTTCATCTACATCAATAGGAAGTTATTGCCTTGTCCATCTGAATGATACAATTTCCTTGCCAATCTATGCCAATTCGTCCATTTTATCATGTGCAAGGGACTTTTGTTTTGTATAGATGACCAAAAAATTGTTTGACCACTTTTCGACTGTATAACAAAAGGATAAAGTTCAGGAGTGGTCAAGCAATGACTTGGTCGACTATACGTAAACGAGTCCTTCCGGGAGCGCCATGTGTGACGAATACCTAGCTTAGTGATATCGTTGAACTGACACCGAAATATGAAGAAAGGCAAATAAAACATATGACTTATGAAACAAGTCCTATTATATGTACTACATAAAAAAGTGGCCAAGTGCGAGTCCGATTCACCCACAAGGGTTCCATGCCACCTTAGCGCAAGCTATACCGAAACTAGGCCGGTTTTAATTGCTTGTTGTTTCACATTAAAATTTGGACTTCAACCACAGCAACTTTTACGCTTGTATCTAATACAGTTCATAAAGCAAAAAAAAACGTTAATGAAACACTTTTTATGAGGCCTCGTTATTTTAATGTTAATTTTTTTAATGTTATATTTTTTTCCTCTTATTATAATTCGTGACATAGAGCCTTCTAGTGGACGGACGGGTGAACGGCGTAAGTCTAGTAATGGTTCTTGTGCCAACACTTTGGGTACGGGATCCTAAAAATCGTAAATATTTAGACATTTTTAGAACGTTATTGCCTGAAAAGGTAGCTAAGAGGTACATTTTTAATAATAGAGACTTATAATACAGCGTGTATTAGACTCGCTTGAACGAGCTCGGAATTAATTTCTGCTTCTTTCTGAACAAGATGAACGATGTTAGCACTCTTTTTCTAATATTCGTTTTTAGCTGAAAATAATTTACTACTTCAACGTGTTCAAAGAAAAATAATACAAGGAAAACTAAGTCTAAAATTATTGCAGGGAGGGTGGCAGGTTTTATTATAATTAAATTATTAAATTTACTTTTATCATACTTTTAAGGAATACTGTTTAATAACACTTAAATATGGACTCCGTCTGCAATAAACAGTTTTTTTTAAATATTTTTATGACACTTACGACAAAAAATATATTATGTCGTTTATTGATTGTAATATTTATTTTTTTACTATTATGTATAAACGTAAAAAATAAAGGAAATAAGGCGATAAGTGCCCCTTAATAGGAGACTACACCCCATGTTGAATAGAAGCTATATTATTGTCTTCTTTTTCTTCTGTCTGTTTAAAACCTATTTTACACCCCTAAATTTTACAGTTAAACTTAAACATATAAAGATTAAAATATATGTACGTGGATAAGTAGAAGGTTTCGATTTATAAATCCCATAACTTAAGATCAATATTCCTCACAATGAAAGGACAAAAACACTAAAAGAAACGTTTCTCCTGAAATGGACGATATCGAAAACAATGCATAGAAGTAAACTTCTCTGTACAGTGTCAAAGTTCGAAACCCATTCACATTACCAAGTTCATTATACTCTAGTACTACACCGACAGTTTGCTATTTTACATACAGTTGATAATAAAAAAAAGCTGTCACATCCTTTCTGTATTATGTGAACTTTGTGACACCTTAAAGTTATGGAACTTCAAGCTAAACACCTCGTATGCATAAAAAGCCTAATCTATCTCGTAACTTGCTTAACTTGTAATATATTAACAGATCAAGGATGTTATGTAGTCTGTCGCGTGCTAATAAATATAATCACACTTTAATGTCAAGCAAATATGTCAGCATTACATGATCACATCGCTGCTACTGTACTTTTGGAATTATCAAATTGCAATTATTCTCATAACAAATTGATAAGAGACAAGAATTTGATTGAGTTGATAACGGTCACCAAGTACACTAGTACACTACACACAACGTTTATGAAACACTGATAAGCGATGATAACAGTTTTATTCAAGGTGATCAATGAAAATTCCAAATTGCTCTATCAATCATACCAGGGTGCTACATCACGTATGGGATTATCCCGGTATTTTACGACTTTGATAAAAAATTAACAAGTTTTAGTAATTTTGTTTGTTATGTTTATACGTCACCTCTATGTAAGTACTGTTCCAAAGACTTATTGATATACATGTACATAGTGTACACTCAGCATCCAATAGTATCGGAGCAGGCAAGATGCTAAAAAAAATTAGACCTCGCCCAACATATTAGACAATAGAGTCGAGTTCAGATAATTTGATAACTCCCATATTTAATGTTGACTGTACAGTAGGTACAAGAGAAATAAAAAACACGGTTTCCTAGCAATTTTGCGTAAAAAAGTGTGTTCTCTACGATAACGTCACAGTCATAGTTTTTTATCTGCTCGAGTCTGAACTATACGTAATGTAGTAATGTACCTAACCTCAAGACCGACAACGGATCAGCGGCACTCTTGGGGTCACTTCAGTGGGCAGCGATGCTCAGTTCCCATAAAGTAACCTAAATGCTCGTTATCTGCCTCTTTGCATAGAAACAAATAAAAATGTCATCTTATTAAATGTCAAAAAAAGCTCTAGTGTACGAGAAGTTCCCAATCATGACTAACTGAAAACGATGGACCAGAGGAAAGTTGAAAAATCTAATCTAGTTATTAGAAACCAATAGATACGGATGCTTGTCTTTACATTGAAGAAAACACACGACATGCAACACTAGGTTAACTTACTTAACCAATCCAAAACGATCCATATTTTGTTTAAACGCCCAACATCAAATATAGTGAAGGAAAACAGTACAGAGAGGTTAAAGCAATCGATAGGGAAACTTGGAGAGCACTACACAGACAGGACCAAAAGTCTTTAACTTAGAAGTAGAGACAGAAACAACTAATCCCCTTTTCTTAAAATTTACATCTTTAGAAGTCTGACTTGTAGGGCTAGTCTGATCTATAATTTTGTACCACACACTGCTCCATCTAAACTAGGACATCATCCACAATGCACGTCATACTTGATCCGGCTAACCTATCACCCGCCTTTAGGCTACACCTATTATAGCAAATGGTTAATTCAATATGATTTGATTGTTGTCTAGATTGCATTCCCTTAGCCTAGGGCGAGCGAAGTGAGCATTCCTTATCTAGTATCTATTACACGGATAGACCGAGCTACAGGCGATCTAAATGGGAACGCCCACTCTATGTCTAGATTGATCCTAACAATCAGATCTGTTTTTAGATTGTAAACGTAGATTAAGTCTAATAAGACGCTCGGATAAGAACGTGCTTTATGGAAAGAAGAGAAAAATAAGACACTGTCCGGTCATTTTTGAGTTTGGTGTGGTTTAAAGTTTGACCAGTTTTGCAGCTTACTTCGCGGTGCTAAAAAAATATCGACGCACCACTGCACTGGGGCCGGAGCAATAGTTAGTCGCGTGTGCGAGTGAATGCGAGTTATACGATAGACAGAGAGGCATGCAGTAGGACGCTTCTTACACGCCGTTATTGTTCAAAATAAAATTTCTCCGCTTGTACTTTTATTTAATCTGTGGTTTTGCTCAGATTAAAATATAACTGAAAAACAGGTGGAAAGAGTGATCAAATAATTTTTAAACTGCTCTTAATTATCATTAAGACATAGTAAGACACCGACCGACACAGTATATTTTTGAATGACAATTACTAGTTTAGTGTATAATTTGGCTAATACTAAACTTTAATTTTGGAGTATCATAATAGTACTACCTTTAAATGATGAGAAATGAAATAACGCATTCACTAAATAATTACGTTGTCATCATAAACACATAGCGAAACCTACTAAAGGAGCCTTCCGCGGCCTACAACCCCCACTTAATACTTCACGCAGCCCTTTTCATAGATACATAATGCTCCGCATTCTTCCTTGAGCTAGCTCGCGTCAAAGATAATAGAAGGTAAATATTTGCCAGGGCAGCCAACAAACCGGCACCGGTCGCCGAGCGACACTCCACGACCCGCGCATTTCATTTCATTTCCCATCTGATGTTTGCACGGTCAACACGTCTATAGCATTATGCCGTCTTCTTTCACCCCACCGCGTCCTCCACTTGATAAATTGCTTTGACGTTTAATTGAGCGGGTGAATTGGTTAAGCACATTTAAAAATAGAACATCCGGATTGCGGCTTCCAAGAACTGACTTCATTTGTTTAAGTGATGTAATTAGTCTTTGCGAACATCGGATAGCCAAATGTTTATACAGCCGAATTAATCAGACTTTTTTTAACGAAGTAAATGTTATTACATCAGTTTTATTAGTGGGAAAGCCTTTGAATTCGAAGAACACGATACCCGTTGAAATATTAATTAATTTAAAACTCCACTAACGGCGCCCCCATTAGTATCCAATAACCTCAATAGCAACATTAATTACTCTAAGCGAAGGGAAGGGCGGAAAAAGTATCGAATAATTCGAGATTAAAATTTTAATCCGTTAAATAGGTATAGACCATAATTTCTTTTGTAGCTCGCGGAGCTCATCAATCATTAAGCTTTCCGCCCCAGGTTTGCGTAAGTCCCCCATTGCAATTATTGGCCCAGGAAATTGAATTATTCCTTGATATCGCTCCTTGAAAGGGATTAACGACTTATAGGCTTTTTTGCATTAAAGAAGACCCTCTTTAGCGATAAACAGAAATCGTTTAAGTAGTTACGCATATATAATATTCAGTTTCGTGTGCAGCGTGGGTCTGGTCTCAATTGTCATTATGTGTTTACTTCCACCCAAAAGCCGTGGCTGGGACAAATACCTTTTACAAACATGGTGTTGTTGTGTTGTTTGCCTCGCCCGTCCTACGATACAGTACCCTCAGCACTCGAACTACACCAAATATAGTGTTATGTAATTATACGTTATTTAACACACGGGAGCTAGTTCTGAGCAAACAGATAATAAGATTGTTTGCGCAGGCGTGCAAACATTGGCTCATGTATTCAAACTAAGATTACTTAAAGTCATCTGTCGGGAGTTGTTTGTAAACAATGTGAAGGAAATGTTAAAGTTGACCCGTAAGTTTTTAAATTAGACACCGAGTTTAGAAGTTTTAGTAGCGCTGACTCTCTCGGTTCTCGTGGAAATAGATATCGACAATGGAAATCTCAAATGTCGTAAGGGACATTTGGGTTTTTTATTGTCGATATGACTATTTCTATAGATACGTGTGGCATAAACCAGCAGAGTTAGAAGGAGTTTGCTGAGGTAAGAACTTGTAGTCTGTATCGTTAAGGCGCCTTGGAAGAGACACGATGACACCTGGTTTGAGGTCTTGATCAGGACAACAGCAAGGCATAATAAAAAGTCTCCGCTTAAATCATCTAAAATACACAGACTCTAGATATTTCAGATGATTTAAGCAAAGTTAATCGTGGCACGACCTTCAAACAACTCTAGTAACTCGGATGAACTGTTTAAAAATTTAAAACAAAGTAGGAATTTCGCTGCGCTATGTTTTAGTCTCACAGGTAGGTAATACAATGCAGGTTGTAGCTTAGAGAAATATTGTTTGTATACATATATTTGACTTTATTATTAGCAGTGCCGGAAGCGGTTTCGACTTTAAAAAACAGCAAGGATACAAATTTGAATAGAGGAATCATTATTGCATCAGCTAAATAGAACAAATTAGTAGAACCAGTTTACTTTAAAAAGCTTTTATTGCATATATTATGAGTCCTTCTGATATTATTAATGCATGAAAAACTTACTTTTTATATAAAAAGGGAAATAAACAAAAGTATACATTTTTACAAGCTGGTTACAACCACGGTTACAAGCTGAAGCGAAGTTTTCCCAAGTTCCGATTCTGTCAGTATTAATGTAACAATTTCTTATATCGACTGAACTTGACGAGAGCTATTTAAACTAAAAATTTGAAAACAGCCCGTCAACACCACTTGTGTTGTGCTTTTTTAGGGAAAAAAGATTAAAAAAAGCATGTGGCTCACCATTGGAGCCTCTCATGTCACGCAAAGTAGGTACGAAACGCAGTAATAATCTACTACTTTACACCAACTCTTCAAGTCCGGTACTAACTCGATCGAGCCGGTCCATTTGTAAAGCTCTAGTAGCACGCTAGCGTTTATCGCGCACATAAACGCATCTGTCTCTCTCGCACACGCTTAGTGGTTAGAAAGGGATATGCTTTATGGTAGCAACAAAAACTAGGGTGCTAGGACCCCTGGGGGCCTAGCACGCTAGCTTTTATCGATGGCATAAAGCTTTAATCCCGTTCTAACCAGTATGCGTGTGCGAGAGGGACCAAAGCGTTTATGTGCGCGATAAACGCTAGCGTGCTACTATAGCTGGCATGAGCATAAGTTCCTTCCCACTATTAACCGCAAACTTTTCCCACTGAGCATCCCAAAATAACCAAGCGCTGTAAAGTCGTGTTGAAACCGGGGTTGTTCGCCGTGAGAACAAACAGGCGCTCCATTAGTGTTAATTGTGTAAGTCGCGTGTTGCTCTGTTTGGCCACACACGGCACTTTACACTTCCTTAGACAAATGTAGATGTAGGGGTTGTAACGGGAGTTGGTCAAAACAAAGCAGCACAGAAAGAGCATGAAAATAAAGCTCACTTATTGAGTAAAGTTTTAGTTCAGATCGAAAATTTATAAGTTACGTATTGGTTTTGGACAAACAACAGATTAATGTTCAAATAAACATTATGTATGCAAATACTTACAAACTTAAACAATCATCATTTTGAGTGAGTTAGAAAAGTTAAAACTACAGACGAACATTAAGTTGACAAATCAAATGGACAAGATATTAAGATTCGTAACAAGAAAAATTTTTCCCATAGTCAAACAAAGACTATCCGCCAATGTCTGTCTTCTTACATACTTCTTTTAAATCACGCAACGGATTTCACTGTCATTTATAGATTTTTACGAAAGGGGTTTATGTACATTAACATGACATCTTAATTGTACCCGTGCAAAGCCAGGGAGGATTGCTAGTAATAATTAAAGTAAAATCTTATTTACATAGGTATAATGTAAATTCATTAGGTCCGAGTGACGGCACATTTGCTTAATTAAATATAATCGATTCACGTGTTATTTTGTGGAAAGGTCAATATAACAAAATGGAACAAATTACTTTGCTTCTCCGCGAAAACAAAGCTATACATAACACTCTTATGTAACACAGAGCTGCTTTTGTGCGATAGGTACTTTTTTTACCACCCTCATTCGCTTTACATGAAATATCATTCAATAATACAGCGCTGACTTAGCTATTAACCATCACAACATTACACCATTTACGAGTGTTTCAAAGTCAAAGTCAAAGTAAAAATATTTTTATACAGATTAGGCTTACGGGAAGCACTTATGACGCGAACTGGCGTGTTTCGCTTCTATACGAGAAAAAGAAGAAGCACAAGAAGACAATATTAAGATTAAGACCATTCACCGTTCTAACGAATAATATATTTATCTAAAAGGAAAACAACATTTTCAAAGGTCTACGAATAGGTAAGTATAGCCCTAAGCATAGGATTCAGAACGACGGAATTTGAAGAGATATTAGTTTCATATCAGAGTATTTTCGTAAAAACATTAGAACTTATTTTCGTCATCTTATTTTTATACAAAACAAAATCTTCGTGTTATACCCATATTGGATAACATCTTGATGAGGTGCTGAAATGCAATATTGAATGACACGTCACTTTTGCAATTTAATAGCAGTCGAAATCAGACATATTCCTAAAAATGCCGACGATAGAACGGTATAAGAAAAACGTATTGAAGTGATACTCATATCGTAATTGTTGGCATACTGTTTTACTGCGGATCAGATTATTATGGATGCCACTATATTTTAAGCTATATTCTCAAGCATACCATCCCTTGCTAACTTGTCGTACTAGATAAGAATGACTATATCTTGGACAGGGATGTATGGAAATGATCTCGACTTGTATTGGCGATCCCTTGCTCCAAATATTGTGCACCTACTGTGTTAAATTGTTAAGTTTTTTAATTATTTAACATGTAAAATACCATTTTAATTTTGATTTATTTAAAAAACTAGCTTTTGCCCGCGACTTCGTCCGCGTAGACTTGTTTACACCCTACATGCAATCTACAATATTTCCTGGACAAATTAATGAGAATTAGTCTCTTTGCTGCTCATGACGTCACGGCGACGTATAACTCATTATCGCTATCCCGTGGGAACTACGCATTTTTACGAGATAAAAAGTATCATATTTGTTAATCCAGGTTATGAACTATATGTGTGCCAAATTATCTAAATCCATTCAGTTGTTTTTGCGTGATTCAGTAACAAACATCCAAACATACAAACTTTCACATTTATAACATTAGTAGGAGTAGTAGAATTACACCTCGTTGAGTTTCTTGCCGGTATGTTCTCATCAGAGGTTTTTCCGAACCGGAGGTAAATTTTATGACATTCATAAGTGCTTCCTGCAAGCCTAATCTAATAAAAATATTTTGACCTTTGACTTTAAATGACATGCTTCGTTCTTCTTGTCTCTAGAAATAAAAGCTAACATTAGATATTCCCACGCTTACCATCATCTGATTTATAGTAAACTCTTCCGATTATCGTGATGAATTTTCTATACGTTCGCTTTATTTATTATTCTTATATTAGTGACGTGAGAATAGGAATAAAGTTGTTCGAATTGCTTTTTGATGGAACGAATGTCAACAAAGCGTCTGAGCTTATATTTTTCTTTGAAGATTGTTGTGATATCTTTGAATAATGATAGATAAGATGTGTGAGAACTGATTACCAGAGGTCCTAGCACGCTATCGTTTGTAGTGAATATAAAGTATCTGGACTCTTCCTGTACGTAAATGCCGTTTTATTTGTCAGAGAAAAATTATACTATTTATTTATTCCGTGCTGATGCTAGCAGTGCACAAATAGGTTCTTTGAACCCAATTAATTTAATTTAACGTAAATCTACAATTTGTTTATGTTTTGTAAATTTTATCATTACCCGTTCACTTTAAGCTGGACAGCACGTGGCAATACCCCTGTGCACCTAGCACAAACCTCAGTACGGTTTACTCGCTAAGTAACTCAGTGCGTCCCTGTCCTACTGGGCTTGTTAGAACAAGACGCACTGAGTTAGGTAGCCAGTAATGCGTGTTGAGGAGGTTCGTGCTAGGTGCACAGACCTTAGGTGACCGTGATTAAGCTGCTTACCCTACTTTTCTTGAAGCACCTTTGATTAAACTTCTGAAGTAGTTCGGATCAACGTTACTCTTAAAGCCAATGCTTACCGCGGTAGGGCTTCCATAGCGTTTATAAACAACTAAATACATTGAAATAAAATAATTTAAACGGTTTATTTTGCGTGTATTGTAACGAATCTAATTCCTTCCTAATTCCATAGTTTCGTAAATAGAGTAATAAGAATCACCGATTTAAAGATACACAACGTATTAATTGGCAGACGCTTAATAAATTATCTTCGTACAACTAGAAAAAAATACACCTACCTAATTATATCTTTTAATTTATAAACATTATTTCTACCATGAGCCTATTGTCTGATTTTTTCATAGTAATTTTTCCTTTCTTAGCCAACCCTTTATTTCCTAAATCTAAACACCATCATAAGCATCTTATGTAACAATAATCTACTCCGCACACTTAATTTGAACATCAGTTATAATCTAAAACAAGTTATACAGCGCAGTGCGTTGATCTCGACAGATTGAGTTCACTCGTAACACTATTAATAACGCTGCATTACGACAATTATGCTACCTACTGACTTATTCCGTATTATGCTGACGTAACATCATGAGCACAAAGTTATATAAGCGACAAAGGGCTTTGATCCGTTATCTTAATAAATTGTCGAAAGCGACAACTTGCTTTTTTATCCATTATAAAACAATGCCTAACAGAAACAAGCCATGGTTTTTCTCCGTTATTACATTACGTCACATGTGACGAAACTAGTTCATCAAATGACGTGAACTTTTGTTATTGTGATGTTCAATACACACAAACATACTCTTCATTGCACCCAACACAGAAAATAGTTTACAAAAAAATTAGTTTCAAAATAATTAATATCGCACGAATCCATGTCGAATTCCCCAGAACACCGGTTCGTTGATTTATTTCGGTTTTAAATTTCGATTCATCTATGTTTTCTAGTACCAGATTCACAAGGAAAGTACTTTCTTATCATTTTTTACAAGTCAATGTTAGCCAAGGGACCGTCCATTTATCATGTGATGTTTTAGTTTTTATTTAACTCCCCCCCCCCCCCTCACCCCTCTGGTGATACGTGGTGAGGTTGAAGACTAATCCCTCTTCCCTTACCCAAAATGACGTGCATTTTTTTAGTATCTTAAAATTCCTTACTCACACGCCATTTTATTTGATTAAGAAATCGCGCGGTCAACTAATAAATAAATACAAGTGATAGGTATCTCACTTCACTACACCCCCTCCCCCTTGTGATATTTCGTGATTTTTGCCGAACCTACCCCCCTTTCGAGTCTCACGTGATTAATGGACGATCCCCAAGTGTACATCAATAGTAGGAATTCAATTGTTTTAAACTTTCGCGATTTTCACACGTTTATAACTTACCTCGACGACCTCCTCGTTAATTTACCTCGACGTTTCGGCCCTGTTTCAACGGCCGTGGTCACGAGCAGACTGTCTACTCGTGACCACGGCCGTTGAAATATGGCCGAAACGTCGAGGTAAATTAACAATATACTTTTATCGCGTTAAAGTCCCGATAACGTTATAAATAGTAGAAATTCTTGACAACCCTGGTAAAACACTCTCTTGGTCAAAACATAAAGGCACCATGTATTTGGACGACCAATTCACATTTTACTGTGAATTGAAGGTTTATATATGCGATTGTAGCTAAGAAAACAATTATTTTTTGGTCCCTTTATGTCGCTCGACTTCACATTGAATTCCCGAAATAAATATATATAATTCAATGGTTTTATAATAAATATTTGCAGTAACGAAGGACCGTAACTCCTTTATTATTCCGGCGCCCCCTTCCCACCCTTTGATTGTACAGCCTAAACAACCCAAGACCTTGTGTACACCTTCTCTATACAAATTTGCACTTCGGCAAATTATAAAGAGGTCCTTTTACGAAGACCTGACACGACTATGTTTATGATTTTATTTTGGGGACAATCTACTCTATATTTTGTAATAAATTTGGATGAAACTTCTAACAAGTGATGAGTTTTATTAGAACAATACATACAGTAAGGAGCAAATACTATATCTACATTGTTGGAGAGGTCAAAGGGATGTAAATACAACTTTGTTGTCAAGAGAGTAGCTTTACAGAGAGCTTGGTTGGATCATTTTTTACCTTTTCGAGAGTTCATCTACCTTTGCTGCTTACTATTTACCGATATTGTCTATACTTATGATTTAAAACCATCAGTGTTTGTATACAGGTATTCGGTTAGGGTTTCGAAATAATTAGGTACGCACGCATAGACTGGATTAAGTAGAAACCCATTTGACAAAATGTCTCATCAAAAATAAGAACTAAAATCCGATATGTTTTACCACCGGACCCAAACGGTAAACCTAGTTTTAGAAGATGTTGAGACGGTTTTCATCCATACTTTAAGGATGAAAGAGACACATGCATAAACAAACAGGAGCCATAGTGTTGCCACTTTTGCGACTTTATTGGTTCTCGGGACTATGTCAATGACTTTGCAAGAGTTTCATACATTTGACCGACTTGTTTCTGGCCAGTGATACATGTCATGCATTTAGTGACATTTGAACTCAATCTTTCATGAAATATTTTTTTTATGTTTCTAGAGACAAAACTGAGGTGGCAACACCTCGGAGCCGACTCGCTAATAAAAACAAAAATGCAAACCTAACATTCTCACACTGGCAGAAATCTCTACGTGTGGGCGCTGAACTGTAAGATTGTATTAAAAACGCTTAACTTGTCGTGTGCGAATTTAAGATAAAAAGTCGCCATGCAGCTGGACGTTTTATCCCTGGGCATGCGCATACGCCTGCGCGCTAGTCACGTCGTAGCAATAATGGGACCTCAACGTCACAAAAACTGAGTAGGTAAGTGCATATCGGGCCATACTTAGTCGAGGGCTACCCCTCGTAGGGCTGCGCGGAATAAAACCATGAGCTTTTTGGTGAAGGCTAGTCAGTGCTCAGTACTATCTAGTTGTGGTACTATTAAGAAATCTGCACCTGTAAAGCAACTTAATGGTATGTGTAAAGTTCCTAAGAAGTACTGGGCCATCGTGGGATGCACAAAATCTCTCTCTTTTTGCGAGAGAAGGCTGCCCAGCCGTAGGATGTACCAGTACCAGCAGTATAAAATGTGGAAATAAAATTGCTGGTTTATGCAAATGTTTAGTATTTAAGGATTTATTCTACCAATTTTAAGGTCGAACAAAAGTCAAAAGACGCAGAGAAGCCTGTTCTTTATCTGATCTTTTTCGACCGGATAGCCCTTTGCTTAGTGACCCTGATACGAAGCTAGAGGTTGTTTGATTCCTGTGAGGTGCAAATATTTGTATGATGTGACGAATATGAACTGAGTATTGAATGTTACATATAGTATTTAACTACGTATATCAGTTATCTAGTCCCTATAGTACTTACAAGTATAAGTATTGTTTAGTTTGGGACTAGTTCAATTAAAAACGGTCCTAAGATATTTTTTATTTTTTTAACTACTTGCTTAACTAACTTCTCTATCGAAGCACTTAATTTTAGTACGTAGTATCAGAAGTGCGATCATTTTAACGGACGGAGCAATTTATGCGTTCCAAGAACCATTTGAAACCCATTCGTTCCACTCTAACTTCGCACATAGCTAAAAAACGTAACTCGCGGATGAAGCGAATTTCACAGCTCGTAATACATTGGCAATGGTTGTTAATGGTTGTTATTTTAGTCTGTGTCGCTATAAACGATCGTGAGTCACTGGACAATGTACTACGGTAATATGGTTTTTGCGTGCATAAAGTTTTTGCACCGCGTAATTTTATGTGATGTAAGTGCTTTCTGAAGAATGTTGCCTTGAAAATAATAGTCATTTCGATACAATGCACTGTATGATACTGATTCAGTATAAAACTGGACTTGAGTTCGGTCTATAACTGCTACCCTAGAAGTAATTGAGCTGACGAACAATAATGCCAACCCACACTTATACCAATTTGCACCAATTGTTCTTATCCCAAATTTAGTAGGTAACTAATGATGCTTGTGGATTTTAAAGAATTATAACTACATACTTAAAAACATAATTCAATGAAATATAGAAAGAAAAAATGTTTATTGTCAAAAACAAACACATCAAATCAAAATAAGGTAACTGTGCCAGTACTTGACACCCGTAGGACATTGTTTTACCAGTAGTTGGCATTATCGTCCGTCTTTTTTTCCGTATCTTTTCGTCAATTATTGGCTCACTGTCTATGACTGGGACCGTTACCTTACACCCATCAGACAAGATTTAGTTGTGGCACGAGGAAAAGATAAACCATTATGTTGGTTACAGCTTTGAAATTATGATTCACCGGTGATTTTTAGTTTATTTCCTATTATTTTAATATGAATAACATCTATGGCACGAGTACCTACCTGCAAACATTCATATTTGCCATACATAGTCTGCTTCAATTGGGAGTCGAACCCGCAACCTCTAATTTCGTTGTCAGGGTCACTAACCATTCGGCTAATCGATTGCCAAATATCATCGTAGATAACAGCCAAATAAATATAAAAAAACCAGCCAAACCTTGAAAAACTTTGTAGCAATGACAACCCTACACTGAGTATGGTCCTTCATGCTTTTGACTGGTTATTATTTGTTAGAAAAAATGTGAAGCGAGAACCTTCCTCCTACCGAATACTTTTTGAGTACCTAACAGAATGCAAAATACTTCCAAAATTATAGCAACCTATCTGAAATTCAAAAACTGAATTGAGGTAAGCTAACATGTTGCGCTGCTAATAGGCATGATATCTCATTAGCTAAAGCCGTATTAGCATGATTAAACAAGTCTAATTAACGCCGGTATACGTGAGCTGAAAATGCCAGTTATAAGCCCGTAACGATACCCAATAATCTCTTATAACACCAATATACGGCTAATTTAAAACGTTAATACGATGACAGATGAAGTATTCACAAATACGAGTTAATATTTTATGGTTAAGCTTAAAAGTTATAGGGTGTTGTTAAAACTGGTTGGGAAAGTCGTAAACGCATAAGAAACAAAATTCTCGACTGATAATTATTTTATCTATCGTTTACCCAACGTGTATCCAATATCATGGTTCCGTTTTTTGAAATTCGATGTGCATGATTTTTTGCTTCTGTTACCTATAACTATAAGGTGTTTCGATATTGTGTGTGTCTCCCGATCCGTAGTAGGCCTGCGTGAGAACTAAACGCACAAACTAAACTGTACAACGCAAGGCACGGAATGCTGAGGTTGCAGGTTTGAGTCCCTATTACCCTAATTTTTCTTTGTGTTGTCATTATATTGTATTTAAACTAAACGCAAGCCCTCCTAATGACTAGAGGAGGCTTGTACTCAACTGCGGGACTCATAAAGACTGAACCATTTTGTTGTCCTTAAATTGAATCTCAAAGTTTTATTAGAACTAAACCCTCCGTCGCGTGAAAATTAATTTTACCTTCAAATATCCTTTGGGAACAATAACAAAATATAATCATTCACACGGTACCTCCTAAAACATAAATTGCTTTAATCTCAATGTACATACTAATTGTTGGAGAAACTATAGATTAGGCGCCATAAATGTGACGTTGTCCAGGAATTTCTTTGTGGTCCGCGACAATAGGGACTATAATTGTCGCTTCAATTAGTTCGTACAAAAGTAAGATATAGGTACGAATTTCGTGCACTAACTTTCTTGACCTCATATCTAACCGAATATTTAGTTTAAAAAACAACCTTATGTCAAACTACACAGTGTTAGTTCTCTGATTACACAATTTAGTCAGATACGTAACTTTTTACGAAGTTATACGAAAGAGTTTTATTTTTATTTTTGACGCATGAAGTTTTAAAAAATAATTAAAAAGCCTTCACATCTACACGTAAATTTAGTATCGTCATTCTGTAAAGGCCAAAAAATGATATCATCAATGCACAGTGCACGGGTCGGTTCTTCCAAGTCACGCAACATCGGTATAGGCTTTGCCAAGTTTAGTCATCTTTATAACTTTTTAAGTACCAGTATCTGATTTTATTCGACAATGACTTCATAGCTTAATCAGAAATTCGTATTGCATAAAATAAAAATTAAATATTTAAGTACTAACCCCCTTGTTCATAAAAACTGGCTTGCCCACTTGCTTGTTTGCCTTCCTATTTCATAAAAAAAACTGAACAATAATTTTTAAGCTAACAAATGCTTTGTCCCTTTCATTTGAGGGCAAACGTCCCAATGACAAATAAAGACATAAAAAATGCTAACTAACAAACGTTTACGAAGCGTTTATGAATAAGGGGGTATGACTAGAAGCCTGGTTCATTTTAAAGCAATCGTTTGTATTTTCTAGTATTAACTCTCAAGCAAGCACAAATTGGTGTATCGAAAATCCCATTTTTATCCAACGCTGTACACGAAATTTGCAGAAATCTGACTTGCCTATCTAATTTTACTGTTTTTATATCTTAAATCGGCAAAATATTTCGACTCTGTTACCATTAAAAAGGAGATAAGTGTATTTCTCGGACCACCTATATTGTTTGCTAATTGTGCTCTTTAAAAGCTTGTCGAGATAACATATACAAAACTTGTCCGACATATTGAGGTATGTTGCTTGGTCGCTTGTTTCAAAAACGGCAATAAACTTCGTTGGACAGATAAAGATCTGAATAAATGTGTAAAATCTATTTTTCTTGTTTAAAATTTGAAAAAAGTCTGTTTTCGTAATTTTTTAATTACCACTTAAGGCTTAGGACTTTTTAGCCGCCTGAGTAAGTAAGCCTACATACAAACTGGTCGCTAAGTCTAAAGTGACATACCCGAAGTGACAAGGTAACATTTTAGTAGGAACAGCATCGCATATTTATAGTTCTAGATTACAATCCACTGTTATGACTAAAATAATGGCCCATTGTCAAATCAAGTACACGATTCAACAATAAAAATTGCTTCGACCGAAACACAGTCATCCTCGGTTCCAAACAAATGGACCTCATTAATCTAACTCATACGCATATTGAGAAGCAAACCGTCACCATCTGAATCATTTTGAATCTAGGAAGCATTGGAGTTCGCAGAACTCTGAAGATTATCACTGCTCGAGAGGCGGAAACTGAGCATTACTCCGACAGATATCTAAAGCGCAGTATGAATAAATCAAACCGCATCAGTTTATCGGTAAATGCAACTCCGGCAAACTTCACCTGAGCATTGTACTGTGAATTTTTGATGAAATCTTTTTGTGGGAAATATATCCATGAGAATCCTGCTGACAATGAAGACTACTTTTTACAATTTTGCACAAAAACTTGAAGAATCCGGTTTCTATTAACTGACTTCTTTATTAAAAAGTTCAATCGGGTTGTAGTGTGCTGTGCCCGAGTGCTTCCTTTTTATAAAAAAAAGACTTCCGTCCATTAGAACAATTCCGCCAGTGTCAAGGTAGATTATAAAATAATTATTATAATACAGTTTTTAGAACCGTCGGCCATTGTATAATTAATAGGTTAAAAGATCTCCTCCTTTGTCGGTTTTATTTTCGGTTTGTACATTTCAATAAAAGATTCCATAAGTACTAATGTTAAAGAATAACAAATATTCGAAGTGTCCCTACTGGCTTTGAGTATTTTATAATGGTAAAACGTATCATCTGTTCGTAAAAAATTAAGAAGCAGCCTTCAAAACAAAACGACATTATTCTAAATATGGATCATTATTTAGCTCTACCATGGTAAAATTACTGTCAACCAATTGACATAGTTACGGCGGCGGATCCCCTTTGTTGACACGCACTATTAAATGTCAGTCAAGTTGATACAAGGACGTTCTTGGAAATCAAATCTGGCAATAGATTAAGGGATCATGTACCCCAATACGCGTATTTAGTAGTTGCCGTTAAAAGTTCAATTCTTTTAACAGTTAAAAATATGAAAATTTAAGCCCTTTTTACTATACTCGATTGCAGTAGGGTAAAGATTTTTTTTACTACCTTGTAGGTGAAATAAAATGTAATAAATATAATATTGTAAAGTAATATTTAGTTTAGTTCTACAAAGTTACCAAAATCACGGCAACACTAACGTTGTCAAGTACACGTCACTACAAAATTAAAATGGACACGAGCTCCAAGCCCTTACAAAAGTGATCTGTCGACAAAGAACACCACGAAACTTTAGATGTGAGAGATTTTTGATTTCCCAGAAATTTTGAAGCCTTTGTGTTATAAAATAGATAGAATAAAAACTGACATTGAGCACTCAAAAAAGTTCTCAAAATATTTCGAGAACATTCTGCAACTTGCCTATTTGTAACTAGTGTATGATAACAAAGTGATTATCAAATCAGAAAATTGACAAACGGTCTTGACGTCAATAATGAGCCTAAAATATCAAGCTACAATTCTGAAGTAGTAAAAGTATTCTTATAAAAAACATCAGGTACAAGTTGTTAGAATTCCTATTATTTATTCGTATTTCCATTGGCTCAAAGTTGACCTAAAAGCGACGTTTATTTTTTATGTACACAGAAAAAGGTCGGCATTTATAGGGAAATTATGACATTAAGTTTTTATTACCTACCGTAATTTTGCTGGCCGATGTTACAGTATAGTAAAATACGCCCGTGACCTTCGCCGTAAAATGACATCAGGGCCCAATTTCATAAATGTGACAGGCGACAGGTGACAGTGACAATACACCGTACATTACTGCGTCGATAAGTAACGCTACAGATTTACAGACTTAACATCAAAGTGGGCAAGCAATGTATAACGAATTGTCACTGTCACCATTGGGCCCTGATATTACGCAGACGGAAAGAAGATAAATAAATAGAGCATGACTTAAAAGGTCTTGTAAGGGGAGGTTATTCGTAGGTACGTGATAAAAAATATGCAGTGAGCAATATCAATTGAGACGGTGTAAAGACGAGTAGCTGTTTGAAAACCACTGCTAACTTTATGGAGTCATTTGTTTGTTTGAAAATTACTTTTCGATACCTATAGGAAAACATCGCGAGGGAATATTTACATGCAAGTTCGTAAAGCTATTCCTATCTGCACTGGGCTTGCGTGAGGTATATGACCTAGGGTTTATTTAATTAAAAATAATTTTACAAGGTTCCTACTACAGGACCAGGGGACTAGTTTGTTTGATTGGCCTGGTCTTTACGTCAAGGCATCTTATTAATAAAAACAAAGCTATCCTGGTTTTTTTAAACTGATCCGAACAATCATATAAATGAACGGTTAATCAATACAAATTCCGGGCTACTTTAGCGCACGACATCGCAATAAGTCATCACTGTTACATTATAATGTACCTACATATGATTCAGAAGTCAACTATTATTATGAAAAGGTTTTACAGTGACCCAGTGGTCTCTATCATTGTTGTGCTTGACACTCCGCCATTGCTCTGTCTCGCTCAGATTTATTCTTCATCGTTGGCGCATCATTACGACGCACGACAATGTAAATTTAGAAAATTACGCTTACGCTGCGTTGTAGGCGGCGATGTTACGTTAATAATACCCCAGTGGCCCTAACATGACCAATCTAGGTTTAACTTATGCCCTGCGTCTCTGTCACACTAGTGTCATAAGAAAATGACGCATATAAAGATAAACTCAGATAAAGTAAAATACTATACAATGACAACACAAAAATAAAATTAGGATAATGGCAGGACTCGAAGGAGCTCAGATAAAGTAGACTTGGCCGGTCATGTTAGGGCCATTTGTTGACTGTGTGCCGAATGCTCTAATAAGAACAGTGAGGAAAAACTCGTTCAAGATAATGTACCAGGATAGGACCCATCTTTGTAAAGTAATGCCGGCGGGGCGGTCATTTTCTGTTCGCAACACATAATCGTAAATGACGGGATTGTTAGGTTGTTAGGCTGCGCATCCAGCAAAGCTGTGCGAGGTAGCTAAGCAATGCACTAAGAAAATCCACCAATAGGATTAGGTACTCCATTTTTATATCCTCGCTCAGCACAGCGCTGGTGGAAATGGGCTTAGCGGAGCAAGGTTTTTTAGATATAAAATAAGCGACACACGCGTGAAAGGGATGTGAACGAGGAATGTGTGTAAGAAATGTGTACGGAAAGTCTCAGAAAAGAGTCCGCACCGCACAACTCATCTGCACACAGTTTCACAGCTTGGCTACGCATCCTCGCATCGCTCTGTTGCCTCGTACAGCTCTAGTGGATACTCAGCCTAGTCTAGCGACAAGGAAATAGCAGTAAAAGATAAACTAGGTAGTAAAGTGGTAGCATCGATTCATTGGATTTATATGGACACCTGCATTAGGCACTGCAACAGTAACGATAAAGGAGCAACACTGATTACTATCATCATATGATATCAGGATTGATCGACTACAAAGAAAGGATGGGGTTCTAAATTCGACGTTTTTTATTTTATTCAAGTACAGCGACTGAGCTTCGCCGCGTCACTAAACTCTTTCGATTGTTTAAACCCCAGCGATCCAATCAGAGAGGCCTATGGCGGAATGTAGGCCGTGACGTCACACGCCTCATGACAAGGGTCGTCATAGCGCCAACCCGCGGCTTAGGGCTGTCACTGCCGGTAATTGAATACGGAAAACTGGGAATTGTCCTAGAATAGTGTCGCAAGATGTTATGGCCAGATTAGGGTGGTTTAGTGGAGAGGTTTGAGGCTGTTGTAAATTGTTTGAGAGGTGCGAGGTTTGCGTCTTGTTTAGTCTCTAATAGTTTGGTTGTATCAGGTTAGATGAAAATAACTGTAATAAATGTATTTTACTATGTAAATTATTAGCGAGGC
This sequence comes from Ditula angustiorana, assembly GCA_963691745.1. Lineage (NCBI taxonomy): Eukaryota > Metazoa > Arthropoda > Insecta > Lepidoptera > Tortricidae > Ditula > Ditula angustiorana. The sequence continues at coordinate 6,286,057 of OY829483.1, forward strand.
TTTGCACGGGGACAATTAGCATGTAATGTACATAAAACCTCTTTAAAAAAATGCTCTAAATGACAGTGAAATCAAAATGAAAAATTAAGTCAAAATCCGTTGCTTGGTTTAGAAAGAGAAGGTTGCCGAAGAAAAAAGGACAGACGGAAATAGATAGCGACTTTATTTTATAATATGCAAAAATAAAGAAGATCAAAAATCCAGTGATTAATTCCCAATCCCCGATAGTTGCCCGTAGCTCATTTGGTAAAGAATAATATGAAATCCCGAGGGCACAGATTCAAGTCCTGCCCGAACAACAAAATTTTCCTCACATACATTTTTTTTAAACTTAAAAAAAATAACACAAAAGTAATGAAATCTCTACAGAAACTTATATTTGCAGTATTGAGACAGAATAGCTGTGAGATGTGGCCTTGTCAAAGAACGGTGAGGATAAGCTAGATTGAAAGAATCACCAAGAAGCAAATATTGGTAAAGTAAAAGAATATAGAAACATCTTAAGTACGGTACAAATGTAAAAGATAGAAAATGGCAGGAAATTTACAACTACATGTCAAACTTTTACAAATGATAATAAGCAGATGGAAAGATAGAAGGTAAGAGAGGAAAGGGAAGGTGAGAAATAGGAAAGCAATAAAAATGTTTATGCAATACTCTCGTATGGTCTTATACCTACACAAAATATATGATACATTAAGTTAGTTGCGTCTGTACTTTAAAATAATTTGCAGTATTTCTTTCTCTGGCATGACACTGAAAATCCAATTAGAGAAGACCTATTGGCAAGTTGGAATACTAGAGAAGTAAAATAGCAAATGAACACGGTATCAAGAAAGCGGAGCTTAAATAACTTTGAGATATATGCACTATATTTTTAATTGAAAATAATTCCTTTACTTACAGCAACCAACTTACGAGATAACCTAAAATTTGCAATTCTGGACCAAGCCAGGTAATTCAGCAAGCACCGAGCGCAAACGTAATTAAATCCATTAATATTCCTTAGAACATCACTCAGTACTGGATACCTGACTGCCATAAATTCATATTACAGCGTAGTCAAATTATAATTACTTTAAGGAATTAACCCTTTAATTATAAAAGTTAATAACCTATTTGAGCTAAAGTATGGCAGTTTCTTTCTATCAAGCCAAATGTCACATTGAGAGATAAGGAGAAAACATGTTTAAACTAAAATAGACTTTGTAAGCTTTTATGATTACAAGGCTATGACAATTTATGCACTCATCCAATGGCTAAGCAAAAGAACAGTAAATTTGTCAACAAACCCTTTAGAGCCCCCTTCTCTTTGAGTTATTTTGTGACACTCGTTTCTGCAAGAACTAGCTTTTAGAGCTTGCACGATAGCAATTTTCTTACCTGTCGCTCAATATGTCTCTATCCTACTGGCTTAGTTGAAAAGAGACACGCGATGCTAACAAGCTATTCGGGCCTCTTGAGCAAATTTTCCTGGAGTATAACTTTTTTTTAAATATAAACTTAAGTTTAAGTTAATTTTATAGCTGTAATCAAATCCGAGAACTAAAGCGGTATATGGGCGGAGTTTAATCTAAAACCTGTCTTGTGCGTGACAGCCCTAGCGGCTTAAGTTACATAATCGTCACGGCTCCGGGCATTGGGACTCTTAACTTAACTTGACACGGCCTATTTCCGAGAATTTGACATCTCTTTCGCTTTGTAGCCGCTTAGAAAAGATTGCCATCGGAAACTTCTGGCAACTCGACTCGCCAAGGTCTTGCCCGGAAGGTAATCTGAATTTTAAATGTATGTTTATCCTCGTTATGTTAGAAAATGTAAAAGTGAAACTCGTTCTACTTTTACATGCATGTGTATGAAATTTTGGCTTAAAATTAACCATACGTTTAAACGCAATAAAGCCAACTGAGGACACTTTAGGCTCCTTTTTTGGGAGGTCGTGTAAAATTACGCGATAACAACGCTCCTAGGCACAGGGTAAGTATAAATAAGATACCTCAATTAAATATCTAAACCTATTAAGTTACAGTTAAACCCTCTTAATCATAGTACCGCTGAACCTATCTCTGTTAAGAAATTTTATAATGTTTTGTATTTATTTTATGACGTCCATCTTAATACGGCCGTTGCTGGAGAGCATCTCATGTGCGGACTTATGGTCGAAGGGTGTCGTGTTCCGGCGGTTCAAGGGCAGCCTGCCACTGTCGAATTTGACACCAGAATCGACGATGAAACGGAGCCACGCCGAATCGTCGCCGAAATAGTTTTATTTTTAGTTATATAATTTTTATGTATGTTAGTCTGTAAGGTATTTTGTTTATGGGCCTTTGTAGCCTGAGAATAAATGGTATTTTTTTTTATGGCGTTTGAACTATAAAGGAATGAACAAAATGCATTTTAGCTTAAGTAGAGGATTATGAACTTTTATTAACCGGAGGTTAGACTTTGCCAGACAGACCTGTAAGTGCGTTTTTGCAATAAGTATTTATCATTCGTAACTAAAGTCTTATTTAACATCAACATTCGAAGCATAATACTGTAGAATGAAACACAAATGTTATGACAAATCTATTCTAGTACTACCAACATGAAAACCGCAAATGTTCCTATTTGCGCATAAAGGGTCCAAATTCCCATAGTCCGCCGCGTCACAGTCACCCGTAATAAATTGGGAACAATACGCTAATTCCCATACAGCTGGAAACAAACCGTATCACGCCTCTATTCCGATGTCACCGGCCCGTAATTTATGAGTCCGGCTTAGAGCCCGTTATGAGTTATGCCCGCTATGAATGCCTCTATAAATTAATGAACAGTAATGGGGCGCAACCTTTGAGCTTATTTCCAATAACCGAATTAGAACGAAAATTCTACGCTTGGATTTTGTATTTTTACTCATCTGTGGACCTAGCATCACCACCACATTTAGGTTACTTCTATCTGCGTCCCTTTCTTTTGACACTAGTTTGACAGAGACGCAGGGTGGGATAAATTAAAACTGGGCCGGTCATGAAAAGCGCACAGTGCACTCGCGAAGTCGCGCACCTTTACATATTTTTAAACCTTTCTCTATGTTACTTGAGCGAAGGCCGACTTCATGAGTGAACAGTGCTCCAGCGTACTAGCACGAGTGAGCGAGCCCGAGCGATGTCACAACGTCGAGCTCGTCGCTGTTGTGCTTAGTGAATGACGGGACAGATCTGTATCTCATCTAACGTATTTAATAAAGGCATCGAAATATTTTCAATCTTCTTCATTATAAACTTTGGTTCAAGCTTTTTTGAATACTAGATATTTCTGAAACATCGTGGTAGTCAAGCAGCATTATTAATTACTGCAAAGGTTCGGGTGTTCAAAAACGAAAACGCTCCGAAAAGTTAAGAAGTTAATAGTAGATTAATGCCTAGGCTTGGGAAGTAAGCAATTGCTGGCCGAGTTACTGTTAAAAGTACGAAGCCAGCAATTGCCATTCCAGCCGAGGCAGATATAGTACTGTTCTCAAACATTCGGAGGAAATAAAATACGAATTACATATAAAGATTTTTATTTAGCACGTACAAACATATCAATTGCCAACTAACAAACTGGAACAAATTACCTTGCTACTCCGCGAATCGATTGATTTCGCGGAGTAGCAAGGTAATTTGTTCCAGTTTGTTGATATGGACCTCCGCAAATTAACGCCTGAATCTATTAATAATTTCCAACTAGACAATACTGCACGCCTTCTGGTCACTAAGTATGTTCGTTCAGCGACGGCGATAAGAATAAAATATTATTTTTTTGGGTTGTTCAGATTTAAATGTAGATAAACCTATGAAATAGTTTTATAATATTGAATTAGTTATTTTTTCACTTCCCTCTGTCCTCCATTTTATACAGTTCTTATCTTCTAATTATGTCTTCAAGTTTATATTCAGATTTTCGCAACTATAACTTTGCCACAGGTAATTTTGCTTCGCTTTTAATTGCATTTTTTTTACGTACTGCAACCGTTGTTCATGTTTTACTCAGTGGAACATATTATTTTCATTTAATTTATTTTTATTGTCACTAATAATTCTAAACTCGTTACTTATTTAAGTGTTCCCGCTTATTTTTTAATATTTAAAAAGTAATTGTTTGTTTTTAATACGCCAAAGCTGTTTGAGATATGATTAAAAATGTTAAATTTCAAACAATATTACTGAATCCCGGTATCTGGCGTTGGCTGAATGAGATTTTTCCATAATTTCTATCACTTTTAAAAAAAGTAAATTTCTGTCCAGCAATGGAATTCGTATGCCACTTCCTGGAGCGCTAGCTGTCCAGCAATGAGTTTGTTTTTTTTAATTTGATCAAAGCCGGCAACAGCGTCCTTCGCGGTTTTTTCTTTTTTGAGTACAATGACAATATTTCCGACAATGTTTGAGAAAATATAAATATAGACCTTCTATATTCTTTACTTTTTCTAGGTGTTTAATTGATTTACGAACCCACAACACAATGTGATGTATTGTTTATGTCTATACATTTATGTCTCGACTATTACAGGAGTAAATTTAACTGTAGTGTTAATTGAATAACGATATTTTATGGTTAACTTTAATCACTCCACAAGTGTGAACGAACCCCCTACAGGTAATAAAAGTCAAAACAGAAATTAAGGTGGTTGGTAATAAACTCGTTAACATCTCTATGTTGGCCATAATCGTTAAATTTCAAATTAACCACTACCTCATATCGGCTCCCACTTGAGATTACTGGCAGAGAAAAGAGTCAAAGAGTAAAGTTTCAAGTCAAAGAGTAAAGTAAAAAGATACTCTGCAAATTACTACAGGTAGCACTACCTTTATAAGAACTTTCTGGTATCTTATCCTGGGATTATTAAATCAGGAGTTATAGGACCTAAAAGTTATCAGTTCTTCCGCATAAGGCGTCTAGTTATAAAATGTTACGAAGTTAATATTGTAGGAATAAATGTGATACACCGTCTGTAGGTATACAGGCAAAAGCTCAAAATCATTTGAACACTTAAAGATATCCTTAGCTTTACATTTTGCACCTTATTCAATTGCAATATGGTGAAAGAATGTAAACAAATCTTTGACATCGACTGGACTTGCACACAGAAAGAATGATTTTTTAAAACAAAACTATATTAAATTCTCTACAAATTTTAATGACGAAGGCAATCTGTAGGGTTTGTTTACACATTAAAATAAACCCACAAACTGTATCCAGCCTTAACGAACAAATAATTGGCAAACGAGCAAAAAACTCCCGAATAACAAAGTGACTTAATTACATCGCACAATTAATGGAACGTCATTTGCAAAAGCGAGAAAAGAAGTTTTTATTATAAAAAAGTTAATTTCCCTAATTTGGCAGCTTCCCTTTCGACAGACTTGCGACTGAGCAGAATAAAGAGAAGTCATGTTTGGTAGCCAGGCTTTCTTCCAGAACACAAAATGACTCTCTCTTTATAGAACGTTTTCTTATTTGATTAAAGGCTGTATCATACCACAATTAATGCTTTTCTTTGTAATCAAAGCCCTCATGCTGTATATGTGAACGTGTCTTGCATTTTCTTTATATTTTGTTTAATACATACGCGATCTGAACTTTATAGTTACTTAAAAAAAACTGGTTAAGTGTAAGTCGGATTCGCACACCGAGGACTCCGCAGCGCCTCGATATTTGTGTTATCTATGTATTTATCAAAACGAACCGTGAAAGAAAAAGTAATTGAATGGCAAAACTAAGTTCCTGAAGGATTTTTGACGATTTAAAAAGCTGTACTATTTTTGATAGAAAGATCATTTTATTTTTTCCTGTAATATTTACAAAAAAAAATATCAACGTCCAGCTCGAACGAATGTAACACTTTACATCCATCAAACTTTATATTTATTCTGTAACAATGTCTGTAACTTAAGAATTCTGCTATTTAATATTTAACTTGGAAACACATTTAATATAAACTGACATTTCATTAAATATAATAACTTAACTTAATAAAAAATACAAAAACTTAATTATATGTACAAATATCTCCCAAGTCTGTCCCCTGCGGTAAAGTGCCCATAAGGCTGGCTGCATTTCCACGTTGGATCGCAATTCCAATGCGTTGACCAAGAAATGCACCAGCCCTATGGTCATGTGAAATTTCGATTAATTTTGTCTTCAGCTGTCCAAATAGTTTATGTGCGTCTGGGCTCCACGGTCCCAACGTTTCAACGGCAAAAGCCGCAAATACGTAGTCTCCTGTAACTAGGTTAAATGGAATTAATTGTCCCAAGATATTTATTTGTTTTACATTTATGACTAAACGAAAATACTACCCAAACCTTGTTCAAAAATATTGCAATCTACAACCTACCTCGTTCTTGCCCTAACGGCGAACCATTTATTGGCAAACGCAATTTATGTTGATATAATTCCCCGCCACCCATACTTGTCATATTTCTAATTACCTTCATCCTCTAACAGTATTTACACAGGGTATCATGAAATATTCATAAAACATAAGCCGAATGGGTTCTATAAATATATGTATCTTCTTATTATATGCTGTACCTACAGTTCCGTACACAAGGAACATGCTAGCCGTATTCGCATTTGTGAGGCAAATTACGAACATTGCTTCCGAAGCCTAATGCTGGAAAGATTATATTCTTTATGTATTTTGTAGACGAAAACGTAATGTTGCCCGTCATATGAAACGCGTTATTGCGTTACTGTTAATGTAACACATGCGGGTTTTGTGGCGAAATCCGCATGTAAATTGAAATTAATAAGGTTATAAGATTTGATGATCGCAGAACATTATTATTTTGTGTTAAATGTTACCTACAGTGTTATTTTTAAAGTCTTGAATTACCACTTTAAAATTTTCAGTTACTGATAATTTAGAATGGGATAGAATGCGGGAGAAAAACACTTTCAGAAATAGTAATATGGTGACGAGCTTTAAGTTCGTAATAAAAAAAGAATAGAGAAAATATTTCATATTTTTTTAAACAAAATAGCTCAATACAAGTGCTGCAGTATCAAGCAGAAATGCATTTGGAAAAGCAGGAAATGTTAATGAGCCATGTCTATATGTAAAAGATTTTTAAAAGCACAAAAGCATTTGTAAAGTATTAACAATCAAATCATCGACCAAAAAAAACCATTTAGCTTCAGCGAACGGAGTAACTTATACATATAATCTGTAACAAAGGACAGTCTCTAACTAAAGGGTCTCATACATAATTGGTTCCGTCTATCAAGCCGGACATTGCACTACGAAGACCGTCCGATCAGATCGGTTTTGTCCAGAACAATGGCCGCCCTAGGGATTTCAGACGTCTGGTGAAACAATCCGGGGCAGGCTCGCTAACAGCCTGATTCGATTCCTTGCTGGAACGATAAGGTTTCGGACATAACAGACAGCCTATAGCCGACGGAGTCGAAGGTAATTTCCGTGTACTCGTACGCTCCATTTCAAAGGGTCATGCCAAAGTATTAAATATATGTATTATTTAATTCATGTGGCTATCTTTTCAAAATAAAAACCTTGAACACGTCGCTTTTCCAGTGTCCTAATAACATTATAAGAGTATGCGATGGTATTCGCCAACTCATCACCAACATTCACATTATTAAGATTTTAACAGACGATCAAGATTTTTCTTTGTTTTATCACTGTATAATCGTTTAACTTAAACTTTTTATTAAAAAAATGACAGAATCAATCAATTGTTTACCCTAACGTTAACGTTTAATATGCCCGTTTAAAATAAATAAATAGCGAGTATTTCCTCGTACATAAATTAAGACAATTCCCTTAGTTATATGCATATTCGACGTAGCAAATGAACAAATTAATGTGTGGTTAACTTACGAGTAAGTCTCTTACGTATATTCATCAAAGTATAACGCTCTAATTATTCAATTGTAATTAAGAACAAAACTCCACTTTCAAACCAGAAATGTCAAAATTATTTTTAAAAGTCCGCTTGCTTCCACATTAACGCAAATACCGAAAAAGTTAAGTCAAACGAAAAAGCAGTGTCCGCGGCCCGAGACAATAATTTATGCAAGCGACCTAATGACCTGACTGTATGCAAAGAGAGAAATATTTCACTTTTGCACTGTTTGCGGGATCGCTGCTGACGATTCAGTGAAAAAAATGACCAAAAGTAACTGCATTACATTTTGGAGTAAAAAACCCAATTTGTCGATCGAAAATTACTGCTACCAAAAACATAATACGCTTTCGCATTCGTAACATTGGTTTAAAGTTAATCTTTCGGACACTAATAAAGCATAAAAGTTAATTTAATGTTAATACAACGTTACCATTTTAGATGACTAAAACGACACGTACGAGCAAATTCTCACTGGAAATATTGGCGCGTGCCTTTCGCAAGTGCTTCGAATATTGCGTGTTTGACTTGAAACGCCGACCGAACACTTCAGCTGCCTATCTCGTATCTTACCGGGCAAAAAAACTTTTCATTGTTCCTGCTATCCTTGTGCATTCGCATACGAGTAAGAAGGAAAAAGAGGTCGAACATGTTTTAGTCGTAGCAGAATAGGTTGGCAGGTTTGCAGGCCGAAGTGGGACCGATAAAGGAGCTGAAAGAATTCTATTCAACGCATTCCAGCCTCCCGAATGAAAGTTCCAGCCCATTGTGTTCGCCAGACGGTGCATATATTTTGCCCATTTCAGTTTTGCGTTTCCCAAAGTGCTGAACGCCGATATAAAAGTTAAGCTACTTATTCCGATTGTCAGAAAGCTTTAGTTCTTAACAAATATATGAACACATTGGTCCCAACTCATGGAAAATATAATTAGCACTAAATAACGCATCATATTTATACTCGTATTGCATTACAGGTAGCCCCTCTAGCATTAAATTCATTCCGTCATTTCGCGAAATTAATATCAAGACTATTTATACCTATTATGTATAGGGTCCGATGGTAGTTACATTAAATAAATCCTATGATTATGATTAGTATTCACATATGACCTGGCGCTAAATAGCGCTTCCCGTGTCCAGAAAAGTTTTGGACAGTCTATTGTTACTAATGACACTCAAGGCGGATCCAGGGGTCATGGGGTCTTGATCCCCTCCCTGCGCTGTGTCCAGGTCGATCACTGGAAATTGTTCTGTTACTCTGTACTCACTGAACATCGACTACGTGCCTCCCCATATATCTAAGGTTAGTGGACCCACCTTTGTGCCTCTAGTGATCTCGGAAACAAAATATATACAAACTGCGCTTACAAATAGCCAGAGTTAAAAAGGTCCCATGTTTTTTACTATACTACTATTTAATCAAACCTATTGTTTATATTCCATCGCTTAATAAAATTCATCCGCAATATGTATAACATTTTTTTACTTACATTAGTAAAGATTCCAGACTCTCTTGGTAGGTTAGGACCCTGCTAGTAGCATATCCGAGGCAGTTACTGAGATCGTAATTATTACCCTAAGTACTAAAAACTTTACCTTTTAATACTACGACGAAAGTAAACAACACATTATCGTTATTAGCTTCGTCACGGATCGCAAGTAAATAGACATTAAACACAAAACGGAGGAAAACGAAAAAATATAGGTGAAAACGGAACGTGTACAACAATAAGCCCTCGGAAATCACTTAACAATGGGGCATATTGACAAAATGAAATCGACGCAAGACGTGCGAGGCAACACGCGCTATTACCGAATAAAATTTCATAGAAAGCTTGGCAAACAAAGCTTGATGGCGCGGGCCATTAGGGGCCATGCATAAATTGTTAGTTTAGTGACGACATCCACCCTCGCAGTGTCTACTGTGTGCACCTCGCTTTTTGCCACGGCCGCAGGCTGTTTTTTTAAGCTGTATTTTTTGTGGATAGCGATGGATTCCTTTTCAGGAACGTTAAATTGATTCAAACTTCCAAACAAAAATACAAATGCAAAGGAGTCTCATCCTTCTCGCCGATTGTTTATTGCGTTACTGAAGGTAGTTCAAAAGGTGAAAATGTGATATTTGATTGAGGCAAAGCCCCTTTGAAACGTGACATGTGTGAATATGATCGTACCTTCCCAAACTTCCACGACTTCCTCTCATACCGGTTCAGTTATACCAGCCATCTTGACAGAAAACCTCAAACGGTCCGAATTAGGAAAGGTCTTAAATTTTTGCGCCTTTCAGAGTGCCTTGATTTCATGGGAGCTGGGAGCTAAAGCTCTCTACGACGTACTGCAGTACTTTGTGTCTGGTCAAAATTACCGGTAAACAGAAGGCATAAGCAACGTTGACCACTATCTCTTAACTATCTTAGTTTGACTAAAAAAGCGGAAAAGCTGCCAGCTTATTGACAATCTTGGTGGCATTTTAGGATTCCGTCTATATATCGCAGTATCGGATCATAGTCACTTTTTCGAAAACAAGGTTAAAATGTTGAACACAGATTGTTCCAAATACTGCACACAAAAAATAAAACAATTCAGTAAAAAATGTGTAACCTTACATAGTGTAAAACCAGGATGAGATTTTATTTAACCTACTGTAATATTGAATGAGGTATTGTTAGACAGCTCTTTAAAGAACATATTTATGTTATTTTTATTACCAACCATTTTGGGAACCTGTTTAGGATATATTCTATATAATTAATGACGGTAATAAAATCCAGTTGAATTACCTACTGGTTCATTTTTTAATACCCAACAAGTGACAAACAGTTAATAACAACATCGAACCGTTCCAAATATTTTAATGAGGCGTGTGATTCAATTTCCAGAGCTCTAACGACAAACAATATGAATCCATTATTCAAAAACAATAGTGAATACAAACGACAATTTTAATCTACATCTCATCCATTAAAACGTAAAGCTTGTTCACATGCCGTGCCGTGAGCGCGAGCGCGTACAATTATTTTGTTTGAGTCTTAAAATCACTACCAGTGGCCCGTTTCACGAAGCTACAAGTTACAATTTTACAAGACTAAACCGGCAACATTGGTCAATAATGCCAGGTAGCTTCGTGAAACGGGCCACAGATTAAACTTTAAAACAATTTGATAACAATGATCTTAAATCTTAAAAAAAACAATGCAAGCAATTGTATGACCACTCAAAGATACAAAAGATTTTTAGTGTATTTTCAAATGGAAAAGTAGTTTCTTATGTGTTCACGACTTGTAGACATCACCATGAGAGCCGAAAAGGAATCGAAACGTCGGGAATTAGATTAATTACAATTTACGCGAATAAAATTATTTCATTAATTTAGGTACTAATCGAAAATTTTGTAACCATAGTACACAAAAAATAATGACTCGACTAAATTGTTGATACTTAATTCATAGAGGACTCCATAGTGTGCTAAATTTACATTTTATTGCATACCTTTAAAAATAATATAGCTCTTCAACCATAATATCATTAATGAACCGACCTAGTTAATTGCTGTACTATGGTGTCTGCTCTCTCTGCAGAGTTAGCTTCAAATTATGAGCACATAAAGTCGGTCAGTCTTGAACTTGAGACCCATTTATCATTCGTTATTCTTCAAAAAATAAAGTTACTGTGGTTTATTAGCCGCTACGTAAGATTTTGATTAAAAGTTCAAATACTAATGGAAACAATTTCTTTGCTAATCCGCGAACCCAGTATCAGCAATCGAGGAAAAGACAACGCCTGCGCTGAATACCTTATAAAAGAAATAAAACAAACAACACAAAACGCGACCGCAACCCAACCACCAACACCAAAAATACCACTCGACACGTGTTTCACCTCACCACGAGGCATCATCGTCGACTGTCAGTCGACGAATGGGGTTGCCCAGAATGGTCGGCCCTATTTATACCTGCAGTACCCCCGTAATGAGCAGGTAAACGGTGCGTCATCACCGTTACTACGCGTGTTTACAAATTACTACGGGGGTACTGCAAGTATAAATAGGGCCGACCATTCTGAGCCACCCCATTCATCGACTGACAGTCGAGAGGTCAATAGCTCCTGATGATGCCTCGTGGAGAGGTGAAACACGTGTCGAGTGGTCTTTTTGGTGTTGGTGGTTGGGTTGCGGTCGCGTTTTGTGTTGTTTGTTTTATTTCTTTTATAAGGTATTCAGCACAGGCGTTGTCTTTTTCTCGATTGCTGATACTGGGTTCGCGGATTAGCAAAGAAATTGTTTCCATTAGTATCAATATGGACTTCCGCAAAGTAACGCCTGAATCTATAAACTATTTAAAAGTTCAGTTTCGACCGTATGAGTATCTAATAAATATTTTATATTTCATTTGTTTTCACAGGTATCCTTTACCAGTTTTATTGATTTTAGATTAGATTAGATTCATTTATTGGTACTTATTGGAAATTACATTTAATTTAGAATGTCAAACATAACAAATTCACAATAAGATGATCGTCAAAAAAGTAAACAAAATAATAAAATAAAAATATGTAGAAATACGTATAGAAAAATGACAAAAATAAAAAATTCAAATGTCACAAATATAAATTTATTTAACTGTGCCTCTTGGATTACAACGCCGCTGCGTTTGTTCGTGCGTTACAGCCTTTAACAGATTGTTTCTCCGGCCCATTCTTCATAGAAATCTCGTAGGCTGCATTAACTGTATTCGTGTTTGACAAATAGTTTATATGTCCACGCGGTGAAGTTATTATGTTGTACAACATTTAATTCATCATCCCGCCACGTTAATTTAAGAATATTGAAATAAATCTAAAATAGTACACAGAGTTTTGTCTTGAACAAGTTGGGTGAACGATGACTTTGTTCCGTTTTTACAAAAATAGATTAAAGTAATCTCACTCATCACGTTACTTTCAAGAATTAAAGAGAAATACTAAAAAACTGGTACCTAAATCAATCGAAAACAATCGATAACACCAATATTCTCTGGCTTGTTAATACGAAGAAAAGAATAATAAATGTTGGGTAAGACCGGAAACCATCTTGATAATCTGAATCTGCGTCGTTAATTCTACAACAAACGTGTTCTACCTTTCAATGAAATTTATATTTAATTCCGATCTCATCAAAAGGTATCATATTATAATTTTTATTTCTACTTCAGATGTGACGAAACTTCAACCAATGATCCCAAGTACCGTTCGACCAAATATCGAAATCGATGCTTACGAGTATTTTGTTCGATGACCGATTTATCGAATCGATATATATCTCCAGCGTCCGTCACATTTCATGTTGACTGATCCGGACAGAGATCCGAACCTGCCCACAAACTAGAAGTGTGATACCAATCGGCCACTTCAAGCGCTTGTGCTTGGTGGGATGCTTCAGATCCGAATCATAGAAAACGTGAAACGAAATAGTACGTAGTAAATGTTTTTCTTTCTATCATTCGGAACAAAATTGGCTTCGGACTAAATTCTGTAGCACTTTTCAGATTGCAAGCTACTTTTTAAACGATGTTTATCTTTATATTTTCAAATTTTATTGTTAAAGAGGATTCTTATAATTTGCATCCTTATCCTAAATATTGATAATGTTTATTTAAGAGGGTAGGTATAACTACTAAATAGAAAATAGGTTACATATTATTATTTCTGCATTTATAAACAATTTTACAGACTCTCAGTGGCAAATGAGAATTGCGTTATATGACGCTTAATAAAGCTCTAAGTTGTTTTTATCTAAGTTAGTAGAAGTTATCTTAATTTAAACAGTAATTTATTCAGGAGGATTATAATACAAAAACGGCTCGGTTAGTATAATTATTTTCTCGTCCGTACCTGGACTCTAGAAACGCTTTAATGCAAACACAATAAACTATTAGCTTGTACTACTTATAATATAAATCGAGATCATTTGCATTTCACCTCCGAGACATCGAAACCTGGCTTTTCATTAGCATTATCAATTATTGAAATAGAGTCATATCTTTACTATGGTACTAAATATTCTGAATTTGCATCAGAAACACATCTGACGCAGTTGTGTGAACCTAACATGGGCATTGGATGTGTAAGTTTAAGGTTGAATTTTGATGTTGGTTGCAGTGGTTGTAAAGTTACGAAGGGGTATCGTAGCGCCCACGCGTTGTCCGAACTCACAAGAACTTAATTAGTCTCTTTTCACCACGTCGGTGGATTGTTATTTATTATCTGAAGCACAATTCAACTGATTGTATGCTCGTACCTGAGACGACAACAACTTACAAAACAAGATGAATGTATACGACATTTAAATGAGCTGGAAATAATTACGGGACCCACGGGTTTGATTGCGCCGGAATAAATCTTTGCCCATGGATAATAAATAAAGTTTTTACATGCTTTATGGTAATGGGCCGTTATTATTATTACACTTACAATTAATTTTATTGAGGACGAAATTAATGCCGTATCGTATTAGTCGCGGCATTTTAGTGCCTATTAGATATTATAATATGGCGCTATGTTCAAAGAGGGATTAGATGTAGAAAATTGAAGGTCAATTAAAAACGTGTTTCTATAATTAGATACACTAACTAGGATCTCTTAAAATGTAAATGACTATGGCTTTTTATTTAGGTACCTATGAATTTCCACGATTTTGTTTGAGATACGAGTAAGGACAGTTGGCCCATGAAAATTCTAAGCATAGTTGGAAGAACGTTGTCGTTATAAACGTCCATATCAAGGACTTTTACTCTAATATCTTCATTGTAATATCTTCATTGTGATACTACTGTACTGTATTGGTATACTACGACATGGTCTGAAACTGCTCAACATTTTTCTGAACCCACTCTACATGAGTTGGACAAGCTCCGTCTCTCTTACAATCTTGTTTACTTGATATCATTCATAAATCCCAATTCACTAAATCTTCAAGATAATCTCCACGGCGCTCGTGTTCGCAACATTTTGTAAATCCTGATTCCGTAAAACAACGTAAAGTCAGGAGCAAATGTATCTACACAGCCGAAGATGTCAAAAATATTTACACTCGACTCTATTGTCAAGAAAGTAAGACCTAGTACAGACCTTTTGAGCTCTTCGAGTATTCAGCAACTTCTGCTGCAACTGTACCTGTACTAAATCAGCGGACAATCTCCAAATAACAACAGGCACGACGCGACACGTCGAATAATTTATATTGCGAGCTGTTGCCTTCACATGATCATAGATTTAAATAAATCTCAAAGGATCAAATGACACCTACGCGCTACGTACACTTGGACTGAATACGCTCGACCAATTACACCATTTTGAATCTTAATCCCTCGACTTACGGCAAGAGGTTTTACTTTAGTATCGCTAAGGATATTTTTATACAACCACACGTATTTCTTTTCCAAGTTTTGCTGGATACTGCGCAATCTAAACGAGCTCCTTTAGATCTGCAAAACCGGCAGATGCCAATCTTTATTACTAATGAAGGTTATTTAGAAACCCCGCATTAAGTTGTTACGGAGCCCTGATAACTAATATTAAACCACAGGGAAAACGTATTAAAAACCTGTAGCATCAGAGCATCTTTCTTAGTATGGAACGGGTTCTAATAATGACTTCATCTCGGCTTAAATCTATTGCGCTAATCGACAATTTAGTAATCGGACATTGACGTCTGAACTTGAGTCCGTTTCATAAGTGATCACCGCCAATGGGAACCAATGACTCCAGTTGAATCGCTAATCCGCAACCCACACTTACCGTACGAAACTCAGTAGTAAGCTTCTACTTCATGCCAACACTCTGTGAGAATGTCGTGGTACTTACTCCCGGTGTTTACTACCCTGGTCGAGCCGGCTTTTTTAGTTACGAATACTAAAACTTTTCCGAGTAATAAATACTGTATTCAGACGTTACTTGATGGTCATCGATTGAGCAACTTACATAGCCAAAATCCTAGGGCCACTGGTGTGATATTTTTACAGACTGATCTTTGTCAAAATCTACATTTTGTTACTAAAGTTACCTGCAATTAAGTGCGGACTGGTAGCACTTCAATTTTACAGAAAGCAACGTTATTTTTATTGACCCATATAATTAGGTTATCAAGTTACGTTACAGGTTTTATGTTTGTTCCATATTGATCTAATTTATCTAATTGCCTAAACTGCTGTTGTAAACGTCAGAATACCACGAATACTCGTAATATTGTTGACATTTATTTTGATATCGCAGATAGTACTCATCAATTTTAGGAGGTTATTGCCACCTACGCTCTTGAGCTTTCTTGAGTGATGTTTTTTTTTTAAATTTACCCATAACATGACTGCTTCAGTTTACTTTATCTCTATGTGCGTACTGTTCTTATGATGACACTAGTTAAAGCCGCAAGGAGGGATAAATTAAAGTTGAGCTGTCATGTTAGGACCGCTAAATATTATTTATTCGCAATCAGCTCCAGGTTTACAGTACCTACTGCAATCTTAATTTCGAAATGCACCAATGTTGCCAATTTTATTATCTAAATATTATAAATAAGTACCTAATATATAGTGTGGGTCATCTGGTTTGTAATTTAATTTGTCTTTGTAATTCTCTATAGAAAATAAAATGCTTATTACAATGATTACCTATTTTATTAGGTAGGTGCCTAAACATTTATACAGATAGAACAAAAAACCACCAGTGATATTTTTTCAAATAGGATTCAATAATAATAAAAAAACACGGAACAATTATCACAAACCTGCCTACATCTAGGTACGAGTATCGCAGTAAAGCAGCTTTATTTTATATTTACATAAATTCCTGGAATGGTCGAATTCGTGGAAATGAATAATTGCGTCGTTCAGTTTTATTTTATATCATTAATTAAAAAGCTCCTGAAACGTGCTTAAGTATTTATTCAATGTACTCCGAGCTTAAAATCTTAAACGTCAAACTTTACTTCGTGATCGTAACAGAATCGTAACGGCGTGCAATAATTCCTTCCCCTTGCACGTTAAAAGGAAATGTAGCCAATTCCTTGCCGAATCAAACATCTGCTTTTGAAACATTGGCAGTCGTCAAGCAAAATAATTATCTTTTCTTTCGGTCCCCTAATCATTAAAAGCGATGAGGCGAATATTTTAGCGAAAATCGATGTCTTGCTCCCCTCGAGTGAGAATGTCGTCAGTCAGTGCACCTGTGCCGTCCCGCGTTTCCTGTAAGCTACTTCCAAAACGGTTCATAAATAATGCTCAAGTTATGATTAAACTTGTGTAGTACAGAATATCGATACCTTGGGGCTCAAAGGGCGTAAACGCCAAAAGGCGATTTTTCAGTAGAGCCAAAAAACTAAAAAAAAAATTTTGTTCTTCGTATATTTTTTTGGTTTTTGAAGCTAGAAAAATGTATGTTAGACCAAAAAACTTCAAATTCTTTACTGCATAATACTAATTTATAAATGTTTACGTAACTTTGATAATTAAAAAGATAAGTGCCCTTTACGCCCTAAAAAAATACAATTTAATGTCATTTACACCCCAAAAAATGTCCACTGTGAAAGAACTGTAGGGCATAACCGCCAATTCAGATGAAAATTATAGCAGTTTCTTGCGTTTTGTATTTTTATACTCGTTTAGTTTCTCTTTTTTTAAGCTTCTGGTCAACAGGCTTGTTTTTTGGCAATTTCTAGCCGCAATTACATAGCCATCTTCCTCTCAGTTCTCTTAGTTAAGAAAGACAGCAAACAATTGCGGCCAGAATTTGTTAACAAAATTTAGCTCGTTAACCAGAGACTTCTCTATCAAAAGAGGTACAAGGCAAATTTTAAAGATTTTGATTTTAATGACACTTTTTTAGTTTGGAAATGAAATAAACCCGCTATTATTAACACAAAAGGAGGCAGAAGTTAAAATTTAATAAAATTTTCAGCTTTTAAGAAGCTACTTCTTCAGTTAAAGTATAATTTGATGTTGATTGCCTATTTAGTACTTAAAATGCTTTGTTTTTATTGTTTAGCGAGCAACAAAAATGATTTTATTGTTATCACTTTGTTATTGACAAAATAATCAAGGACCGCATTAGGAGCGCCATGAGCCGTCACATCTCATGTAAAATCTTAATATTTATAGCCTTTTTCTTATGCTATGTTTGTTAACATCATAAAAGTTTCATATTCCTGTATGGGATTTGTTAATTTAACTTTAACTTTAATTTGACTTTATTTAACTTTATTTAACTTTAATTTGTTATTTTTTTTTTGTTATGATCTTGGATTGCCATTATAATCAATTTTTTAAATAAATCTGACACTCGTGTTTCTGTCCTCTCTGTTTCCAATGACCATAATAAAAAATAGATTGTTTGAAACTATAATATAACATTCTAACGGAACAGATAATTAAACTCCAAATAATTAAATTTTATGCAAAATGTCCGAAATGGTGTATGCGTTAACATGTAAAATGACGTTATTGCACTACTTAAGTAAAATTTTGGGTTCTTAACTCATTATTAACTTAATTTCTGTTTAATAATTTATATATTTTACTAGAACAAGTTGACAGGTTTATTAATGTATTTGTTTTTTTATGGAAAACCTAAGTCATAAAATTATGCGGGTTTGTCATTGACCATCCTCATGATGTTAGGTTAGGAACCAATGTTAACCCCGCAATGTAACTTAATTGACCTCTTCCACTCCCACAATGCAATTTAGTAAAGTGCATGAGAAAAGTACCATATTTATAAACTTCTATAACCAACATTTTAAACTTAGACATAAACAGTGATTAAAAGGACTATTCGTAGCCTTCTCAGGTCTAAATATAGTCGTTGGGTATAGTAAAAAGAAATTACTAAGACCCATAATTAACATTCATGATAATTATGGGTCTTAGTAATTTCTTTTTACTATACCCAACTTGACTCATACGCCCCATTTCAATGGGGCGTAAGAGTCAAGTTGTCAAAAAACAAAAATTTGTATGGGCATTTAGGCGTTTACGCCCTTAACTCGATAATTTTAAAACTCCAGGATGTAAAATGAATTATCTGTTTTGGTCATGAGTATTTTAGTAATCGTATAAGTCATCTAACTTAAAAACAAAAAAAGTGCTCTGGGCTTAAACGCCACATAAAAACCAAAATTGAAAAGATTATAGGGCGTATCAGTCAAGTTGTTTTATAATACTGAAATATATGTGGGCCTAAACGCCTTTGAGTTGTTAATTTTAAAAACAAAAAGACTTTTACGCCCTTCAAATTTCTGACAAGAAGTTTCTTTGCTAATACGACCAAAAAACTTAAAATATTGTGTTTACAGGCCTCGACATGAAGGGGCGTAAACACAACTTTTATCTGAATTTTAGAACTTTGAGTATACAGATCGATAGAGAAAAAAAAACTGAGTAAGATGACATTGAAATTTCATTTTCGCCAAAATGGCGGTTACGCCCTTTGAGCCCCAAGGTATCGATATGTGCAGAAGTAGCGTCGTTCTACCTAACTTGATAATTCAAACTAACGAACCATGGAATGGACGATTTAAGCTACCTCTTTAAAGTTAATTTTCTTTTCAGGTGCACATAGCGTGCTGTCCTGGAAAAATAGAGCAATAGTGTACCTACTTAACTGTTTTAGCCATGGAGCTTGAAAATATGGATTCGAAGTGGGTTTGTTAGCAAGTGAAAAAATAAAGGATCTTTATAGGATACAACTTTAATAGGAAATGGTAGTTAGAAGCCTATTCAATTATCTTTAAGTTCTAGTTTAACGCTGGACTCAAGGTAGGTATTAAATAAATTGGAAGGGCCAAGCGGAACCTCTATGACTCATAATCATAACGCAGTGTAAAGTTAGGCGTCACGCGACCGTGTCGGCTATATTTGTTTTACTCGTAAATTCGTGTAATTGCGTAATGAACATAAAAGAGAATTACTGCTACGATCCTATTCCACGATAGTTTGACATGTTGCTGGGTGAATTAAATTTACCTTTTTCGTAATTATGTGGCTTCTGTTACAGAAGGTTTAGGGCGAGTTTAATTTTTATACGTTATTTTATTTATACACCAGCTAAGACTATGCCCGAGGCTTAAACCTATATAAGTAGTTGGAAACGGAAATTAAGGCGCAAAAGGGTTTAGCTTTCCCAGAAATCCATACGCAGAGCTTCGTTATTTTTGGATAAGTCATTTGTATTATGCCTAGTCTATTTAATACTGTATTTACTTAGTACCTACTGTGTAAAAAAATAATAAATAATAATAAAGAATACCTCAGGGTGCATTAAAAGTCCAGCAATTGGCCAAAATGGATACAACCTTTTTAATTAACACTAATTAAGGTTCTGTTGCATTTTAAAATGTCTCTCCCAATAATAAATCATATCGTTGTAGCGTGTGTTGCAATTTAAAATGATTAACCGCGGGTGGACTGATGCCAATTCTGTTAAAACTACTCGACACGGAATTCTCAGTGCCATTACGTTAACGAATGACGTCCAACGGACAAAAAAGGAAAGGGCGTTCTCCTTGTTTTAATGGCATTTTTATCCAGCACCTGTACTGTTAAGAGTTTATTATCGTACCTGCCGTAACAGGTCTTTACATTGCTTTTAGCGACTCGATTAAATCGGTCAACATAGTCAAAACAATCCGTCTTTCCACATCAAAGACGAAGCCAGTCTTGTTTAAGCCTAATTGAAATGTCAGCACTCCATGAAACGGTTGAGTGCGGTTTCTGGTACAAATAATTGAATACAACTATTAAGGCTTTACGACTCGGTCGTAAAGGCGTCCGAGCCGTGAACGTAAACCTGATTGATGGTCGCACTACTTAACAATTTGGTCAACCCGAATAAGCCGTGTTTTTCAATTCGTTTACACAAATCAACATGCAATTGACAGGTGCGTTTGTTATCACGGTAATAGTGAAATAAAACAGTGCTACTGTTACTTACTGCGTAACCAAGTTGTATTTCACATTATTGCCAAATTGGCTGGTATCTAACACGTCGTTTTTACCTACTTACTACTACTGTACTTAGACAAAAAATAACTTTAAACTTCTTTTCTGTAGTACTTTGCAGTTTTTCTATGACAAATTGTGAAGCGAAGCGAAGGTCGTCGCTATCAAATATTTCAGCGTAAGTTTGTACCCCTAATTTATAAAAGTTTACTGATATTTAATTTAAAATATGCATTGTTCTTTTCATTTGAAAACTAACGTTACATTGACAGATAAAGACAAAACATAATGTGGTTTAATCTGTAATTGAACTTTATAAAGAAAAAACAGTTACCCGTCAGTTCATCTAGCTCACTGTGTGGAAGCATGTAGCGACGAGACGAGTCAATCAGAGTCCATTAGTAAACGTAGTACGCTGGACAGTATGGGATGGGAAATTATTGATTTGCGCCTAATTTCCGTTTGATTGGCGGCGATCGGTGCCTGCGGGCGGCGGGCGTGACGCGGTCGGGCGCAGGTGACTTTGATCACAGCTCCAATCAACTATCCATAGTTTATTACAGCCCCGGTAATAAACCGGTAAAAGTTACGCCAACTACAGTCTATTAAGTCCGTGACCGACGCCCATCAGGTGGGCTTTATTGTGGCCCATAAAGCGCAACAAAGTGATCTGAATGTTCTTGAATCATAATGATTATGAGGCGCTTCTCGATATTAAAGGTATCGTTAAGTAACAGCCGTGGCATGAGACTGTACACTTTCAAGTCAATGCCATTGAAAAATGACAATAGTAAACAAAATACGCGTTGATTATGGCCTATGGCGAGCAGGCAGTTAAAGCATTTGTTATTGAATATAATTGAGCATTTGTTAGTGAAATAATTTAGTTGTAATCACGTGGTCGAGCCAGTGGCCTTCGGCTGCGATTTGTGTAGGTGACACATACTAGCAAATCGTTATGTTCGTCTGGTTCCACTGTCACTGTCGTTTAGCCGGCGACTAAGGTATTATCTAACCGCGATTAGAGTAGGAGTGGAGAGTAACGTCAGCACACTGTCATTCCATAGACTTGCGTCAAGCTTAATTCCCATATCTATGAAATGACAATGCGCTGACGTTACTCTCCAATTCTATTTAATCGTGATTTGATAATATCCGCTCTGTGGTTCAAGTAATAGTGTTAAGTTAAAAAACTAAATTTAACTCCAATGGCAACTTATTATTTAAATTGAGGTGACAGGACTTATTAAATACTTAGGACAAACAACCGGAACATAAGAATAATATTTGCATATACCTATTGTAGTCACAAGTTATTCAACAGTGTCGTGAGATATTTTTGAAGCATTAATGGATTCAAGAAATTCAACAAATTTTCAACGAAAAGCGCCAGACTTTACAATATAATATCGGCTCTAATAAATAAAACATAGAGCATATAATGTAAAACACATTTTCTTTTAATCGTAACCACATTAAATTGCATCTTGTTTCTATTTCTCCGAGCTAAAGTAGTTTGGCATTAAAAGGAAATCTTAGCAAGGAAGTGAGGTAGTTATTTAAGTAAAACAAAATAACATAAAACTGTAAAACAGAAAACTGTTTTTTTTTGTTAGTTGTCTAATTAATTTAATTTAAAAAAGTCTAAAAGATAATTGTAGAGTAAAATTTAAAAAAATATAAACGGGTCGACTTGAGAACCTCCTCAGTTGGTTTTAAAATGAGTTTAAGTTGCATTTTAGTTTGTACTAAGCAAGTATGTAGATACACCCGCATAGTTTCGGCCGCCTTAAAATTAAAATCATTGGCGACCCTTCGTTTTGAGAACAGACTAGATAATTTATTTTTGAAAAATTTATGTATAAGTACTCAAAAGTTAGAACTGAACAATGTCAGCTAGCGTTCTCACTGAATTATAATAAAACTTAGAAACACTAGAGAACACGAAAAAGTTTGCTGAAATACCTCTACATTACAAATTGAGTTCAGGGTTTGGATCCAAGGACTGGTATTTTATACCTTACAAGGTAGCTACCTAGGGAAATTCCATCAAGGCCAAATTAGGTTACATAATGTCTAAATATACCTATGGCCTGGCTAATAGATTTTTCCCACAAACTTTCAATTAAGCACGGGTTATAAGTTTGCCTATGCGCTTGAGAAACGGCTTCAGAATGGTAGAACATTGTTTTTAATTAACTCTTTGCCTGTTATTATAGGTTTCATCGGTAATATGATCAATTAACACTTTACGTGTTTAGGTTAAGTGAGGAAACCTTTGACAGACATCAATGTCTTGTGACATTGACACAAGATCCATTTTTGCTTGATTCGTGTATATTTTCTCACCATTAGTATAACTATTGTTATAATATATCGTGTGAAGAAACAAGACAACTATTGAATATGGAAATTGGGACTCTACATAGGATTTGTTAGACAAAAAAAATCTGCCTTTTAATGATACGTAATTTAAGACATTAACAGTTAGGTACATTTAACGACGCTTTTGGTTAAATCAATATATAAGAGAGGCAAGCGAAATAAAAATAGTGCTATAGTGCACATAATTTAGACTCTATCTATAATGACAAAAAGAACAAAACATCACACTCAACGGTGTCCACGACTCTGTATGAAACCCATAAACAACTTATTTCCTATGCATACAGTAAATACAACTTTAATAATTTGACTTTTGAGGGATTATTTGAACTCTACAACGCAACGGCCGAAGCCGAAGGGATGTTCGTGTATTTGAACATGGCATTGTTAAACATGCGTCAAGTACAATGGCCGTATACCGTTCTGGTCACTGGTCATGTTGCATGGCACTCCGCCGTTAGTTTTGCAAAGGTTACCGTAGCAAGGAAAGGTCAACCGTATAAAAATACGGCGACGCACAATCGTTCTGCGAATTTATTAATAAGGTATGCAGGTTACCTAAGGGGGAATTTTATGGTGTTGTAAAGAAAACATTTGTACCTTTGGATGAATGACCGGTCAATATACATAGTTTCGAGGTACGTAGCGCTAGCTTTTATTTCGATTAATTTACGTATATTCACGGCCATTGGCTATTTCTTATTTGTCGTTTTTTGGTAGAGAATGTACCTACCATTAAACAGGATTACGGTAAACTTCCTCCGATAATCGCTTCCGAGTTCTAAAAGATAACATGGCGTAATGAGGCAATCGCTCCTCAAACAATACAGCTAAAACTTACTAAATACCGTGTATCAGATATTAGAGGCTAAATTGCTAAACGCTAGAAAGTTACAAAAACTGAACTCGGTGACCATTATCTCACACAAAAAATATAAACACACCCATGTATTACAAGCAAACAAATGTGAATCAATAAAACATTATCTCGATACGCTATCACCGATAACGACAAGAGCCAATCTTCCTTTGAAAATATGTTACTTCATTTCCACGGCGACCGAGCGCGATACTATCTTTATACAAAAGACGAGAAAAAAATATTTTTAAAAACAATGAAAGCCATTCACTTTTATCAACGCATCGTCGCCCGGGGGTGAATCCTGAAAAGGTGCCGTGAATAGGCTTCCCTCCGGCAACACCGGCAGGCTATCAGTTCAGTGAATGGCTATTAACCACCTCGGGGCGACGATAACTCTGAAAGGGCTCGCATTATGGGGTCTGTTTGCCCTCACTCATTACCTCCTCGTCCTGGCGGTACGTCATCGGCGGCGCGACGTCCCGCGCCTCACTCGCGGGGTGACCGGCACTCGAAACACTCACTGCACTGTCGAACACGGCCAGTCCCGAGTCTTCCGCACTGACCAGGGCCGGGGGCGCTTCGCCCTCGTACTCGACCACGTTCACGGAGCCGTTCCCGTCGTGGAACCGCCACGGCAGCTCGGTCCCGCTCTGCCGCGGCCGACGCCTCTTGTGCCTGACTTTATGCCTGGTGAACCGTCCTACTTCACCGCCGTACTCCTCCTCGAGCATCGCGTTGTAAAGAGAGTCCAAGTTAACTTTTGATTTGTGATGTTTCGGGGTGGTGGTCGGGGCGTCGGTGGTGACGGGTTCGCGGCTGAGCCCTTCGGCGTCCCACAGTTGTATTCGAAGTATGTTATCGTGGGAGGGTAGGTGGGCGCACGCGGTCGCGAGTGCGATCGCGGCGAGTGCTAAAGCGAGCGCGCGCGCGGAGCCAACCATGTCTGTCGGCGGGCGCGAGCCTACTGAGTGAGGCTACGCGCGGCGGCCGCCGCTTTCCCGCGTTTTCCCGACGCTACGCGCTACGAGCCACACTGGCCGACTTCAACGCTCTCGCCCTGCACTTGTCGCGCCTTATCGAAAACGTAGCGCTTATCGCCACACTAAACTATCTAATCGAAACAATAGGCGGGTTATCGTTACACTTACTCGGACATAACGAGGTTAATAAGGGAGATAGATACTGCAAAAATAAAACAGTATTGGAACTAAATAAAATCTATTCTGATAAAATATAACACAGGTTGTGACAACTACAAAATAAAAGATTTGTACTGTAAGTTTTAAACTTATCGAAATTAGTAACTATAAGTATAACTGAGAGCGCTGTCTCGAATAACGAAATTTGGTTGTCTTGTAACAATTAAGTATCAAAGTTCTCTCTCAAGCGCAAACTTTTGAATTATTTGTCAATTATACATTACAATCTTTATACTATGATTTAAGGCGCTAATAAAAGCAACTGACACACTATTAAGGGCGGATCAAGGGGGATCATAGGGGTCATAACCCCCCTGGGCTAGATCCAGTGTCTGACCTTCTGCGTGTCACCCCCCCCCCCCCTGACTCGAAGGTTGGATCCGCCCTTATCAATAATTTCAAAAGTGAAGTTTCATGCATGGACTAGTAGGCCTACAAATGGAGCTGGAGGATCATGGAGACTTATTGAATTTTTGTATGTAATGTTGCTTTTACTTTGCTATTGCCTTAACACCAACTTGGAATTATAAATCGATACTCAATATAATGGCCAAGCAATACAACTGAAATGTCAATGCCATAACCAAGTGTTGATATCGCATATCTATGTAGGTGTGAAATAGTCTAACAATACATTGATCATGACAATCATGAATCATCACGTCACATCATACTTACATTATTATGATGCACCTTTTAAGACTTTCAATGATTCACTCCTAAATAGTTTCGCTTTACAATTATATCATATAAATATTTTTTTTTAGTTAGGCCGCCAGTAACCTAAATACACACATTTCCATTTTTCTAACTTTGAAACATTGAAAGACTTGCAATGAAACTTTAGATACCATAACCATCTTAAAATATTTTGAACAATTAGTAATTCTCCTAAAGCTTAAAACTTATAAATTTTCTCTATTTATTTTACGCGTCAATTCCAAACAACTAGAAAATCGTTAAATAAAAACAACCATTGCTCTTCATGTCCGAAGTTCACGTTTCAACTTCGCGTGAATTAATTTAAGAATTAGGATGATAAAATTAACATTTGTACATTTTGCATCATTACATAACATAAATTTTGGCAAGGAAGTATTATCACAATACTAAGGTATACTTTGAATGTATATTATATGCCGGTGAGCACAAACTATTTCTAATCGATACTAGTTTAACCAACTGGTCAACATTGAAACCAGTTATTCGTAATAGAGATTGACAAAAGTTTAAAAGTGTTTTCGAATTTTCAGTCAGTTTCGTTTTACCTACAGTTTAGACGTCAATTAAATGGAATTAACCAAGTGTCAATTTGTCTTTTTTTTAATCCTGCTATGAGCTTCACTGGTATGAGGTAAATCTATTTAAGCTCTTTTAATAAGTGTACGTTTTAGTTTTTGTTTCCAATTAATTGATTAAATGAAATCGATATTCTAATTATTTTGAATCGGCTTTGGTCAGAATAAGTTTGAATGAAGACAAAAATAAATTTATATTGACGTTGGATGAAATAAGTTAAAAATATAATAAATAAATAAATAAAAAATAAATAAATATATAGAGTGTAAGCGTTAAGCGTTGTCCTTTTTTACCAAAGTAGAATTGTATTAATTAAAAAAACTGGTAACATTTGACGTTGGATGAAATAAGTTAAAAATATAAAATAAAATTGCTCCTTATTGTCGAAGTGAGCTTAGGTTTTGAGCCAAATAATGATTTATAGAGTATTGCAATTGTAATGTTATTTATTCGGAACTATTTAATTGGACGATATATAAGTTTAAGTATTAATTACATAAAGAAAATATAAAAAAATATTTTTTTAAAGCTATGCCAAATTATGATACTTAAATGCAAATTGCAATTATACAATTTTATGCATTTATTTATTCATATAAACTAGGAGTTACTTTGATTAAAAATTAACACTTTAAACACGAAGATAAGCAACAAACCATTAATTACAAGTATATTGATTTGATACACCTTGATTAACTGTCTCTGTTAATTACATTGCACAAAGTTGTCGAAGTTATAATTAATTAGAATAAATATCACATCATTACATAAGTTTAGCCCAGCCAGGTACATAATAGATATGAAATGCAATACGCTATAGATACATTTATAAATAATTTAATTATACTAGGTATTTTAATATTTTTAGCGGTAAGGCCGAAAAAGTATTTTTTTTTATAAACTTACTTAAAATAGATACTTAATTAGAAATGTTCGACAAAGCTGAAATCGGGAATACTATTGGTCAATAAACGGCTTTATTAAAGAAATCTTCACCGATTAGCCGAAGATGACGAGAAAACTTTATAACTTACTCCCATTAGGATTAGACTATTGATAACATCGAATTGTACTAAACGTTACACCTACAAAATTACAAAACGTTCAACATGTCATGAATATATTTGAAACTAGAGTTTCTAGAAGCTCTTAAGATTATGAATTATAATTTATAATTATTATGATGATGTATAAAACATAGTAGATACATACAAATATGTATATTAAAGTCACTTGTTTAATGCTGTAATACTATTCGTCAATTCCATTAATATCTACCTACATTACGCTACGAATGTACTTAAAATGGCTTGCGGTGTTCTAATTATTGTCTAAAAGCCATGAAACTTGCTCATTTGCTCAAGTTAGGTACTTTGCATTGGTTACAAGCAAGTTTATCATAATAGGCTAGCACGGTTGGCATGCTCCTTGTCGCTAAGTGTTTTGTCTTACTACAATTGAAGGAAACAGCGGAGGGTCGCCTGTCAAAGTCGATTTTCCTTTGATCCAGAGGCCTTCCAAACTACACGTTAGTAAGAAAAAAACGCTAATAGCGACAAAGAGACTTGTAAACTGTGTGTTAACCGCTCTGCTTAATCATTGAAACATTCCTATCCCCTTATATCTTAAACATTACATCACTAGATGCGACATTATACTGTTTATTGAAATCCACACAGCAAATAGTTCAATTGCTGTAATGTGATTTAATTGTTAAATTTTGTAGAAAAACGTCAGTTAAGTATATCAAATCGTAGCAGCTATAATGTTTGTAATACAGGAGCCTAGGTTTTATAATACTTTTTTATACCGTTCTACATTCAGTCCCGTTTCTGCCGATATCAGCATCAGGTACCTAAATACCTACCTACACAGCCTATTCATTCCCGCAAGCTGCTTCTTAACCTTTAGTTCTACTTGACTTTGCAAAAGTTACATATCTCTACACATTATACGGTGCAGTACACATAAATATATTTGGAAATTTAATGTTGATTGTGAAGTCCTATACAGAAGTATGGGTGACGAAACAAAATTTACAATAAAGAATAGTTTATCTCTATCTGCGTCCCTTTCTTATGTCACTAGTTAGACAGAGACACAGGGAGGGGTTAAACTAAACCTAGGCTGTCAAGTCAGGGCCGCTGAAAGTCATAACTATGGTTCGCAATCCCGCAATTATGGTGGCCAACTGTCCAGTATTTTACAGGACGTCCCGCTTTTCAGCTATCATTTTTGCCGTGTCCTGTATTTTAAGAAGAAAAATATAGGACCATCTCATACAGTAAACCGCGTTGTATTCTGTAAATTTAGATCAGATGTCTTGTAAAATGAGCACACAGAGTTGGTCACCCTACCCGCGATGTTTAGTGTTCTTCAATACCAAGATAACGGGATTGGTCAAACTAAAAATCCCGGGATCACGATCCCTAGTCATAACTTATATTTCTTTGAAATTTCGATGGATTACTTACTAAAGTATCAATACAAATAGGCCATATTGAGCAATGCAAACAGCACTTATTGCGTATTCCCCGTTTTTTGTTACACTAACTGTGTAGATTATTCTGTAGTAATAATTTGTTGCTTCACAATAATTTAGGCAATAAGTGTGACAAAGTACGGATAATACAAAATAAATGCTATTTTCAATGATTCATACTTTATAGAGAGATGCCGCTGGTTGCTACAGAAGGTATAGGCTCGTAGAGCCGCTATTTGGGCCAGTGATTTATCTAACATCCATTAGAGCGAGTATTAACTGATTTACAATAGTATAAAAAACTAATCTGATCTTTATAGACTTGTCCTTTCTATAATTATACTGATTTACGATATATCTGGAATTATATAAGTACCAAAATCTTCGGTCACAGACCTCAACCAGAGATCAACGCGTACTCAAAACAATCGGTGGCATTTTAACACTACAATACTACTAACTAACCTAAACCTCAAATATACAAATTTGTGACAATGCACTCCGTTGTTCATAGCAGGGGGAAAATACATAGAAAAATACCTTGATTCAACTAGGGTCCTTTTTTTCTGCCGTTGGCCGGTGAGCCAGGCAAGTAGCTCTTTAGTCAGTCGATGCTGAGGTCGTGGGAGAAGTGTCGCGACAGATTGGCGACGTCCAGCCCGGTGAAGTCGGTGAACACGTCCGTAGTGGCGCTGGATGGTTTAGGGGTGTGCGGCGACGCGCCGGCCGCCTGCCAGCCCTCGCCTTCGTCCGACTTGAAGCTGGCCTCGAACGGTGATGATACACCTTTAAAAAAAAGGTAATTAATAGTTGCTAAGTCTAGCCTTGGTGCTAAGTTTTTAACATAAAACTACCGTGAGACTCGGACATATTAAACGGATCACTCACGTATTTTTACGTCGAGAAATGCCCGACATGTATCATGTCATGTAATATGTTTGGTGCCAAGTGTTGTTGACTTTACATAGTATAAAACCAAGTCGCTATTCGCTAGACAGTAGTCTTCGGCGGCTTACTTCTAAACTACACGGATTTTGATACAATTTTCAATGTTATTTAGAGATTTTTTACCGAAGGTTTTGTACATTACATCCTAATTGAACCCATTCAAAGCTGGGCTGGTCGCTAGTTATTTATAATTTAAATGACGACCCGGCCCGGCTTCGTACGGTTACAAATATAAACTCTTATATAAAATATCTTGACGACAGTGGTTGGGCAGTTGCGTGGTTTAGAATCAGTAAGCAAGTCGCAAAAATATACTATGTAAAGATAAAGATCCTGAAAGTTCATACGAAGTCTGCGGGCTCAAGGAGTTCGCGCTGTCAGCCAATAGATGGCGCGGAATTACGCACCACCTACTTCAATAAGCTTCCTAGTTTAGACAAATAACAATAGATGTCGCTGAAGTCAATCAAATGCGCAACAGACTAAGCTGCTATTCATATTTTGTAAGTGGGATTCGGATTACTTTATCTTTTGGTGTTATTGCTTACAAAAAAAGTGAAGACTAACCTAGAACACTCCGCACGTCGCTGTTTGGCTGGCTGAAGTATATGAACCTGTAGAAACCAGGTATTCTGACCCCGCTGCCAACAGGGAAGCTAAGTATAACCACTCGAGAGCCGGGGGCCACGTGGACTGGTTGTATTTCTGGCCGGTGGACCTTCGCCATATATTCGTAGGCTATATAATCATCTAGGTTGTGGAAGCTTGCCTGTGGATGGAAAAGCAAACTTTAACTGATGCGGCTGATAGCTGATGCCCCTTGGTGACAGAAATCTGGCAACTTTTAATGTGGCGCACACAAACGTCACCTTGCGCCTGTAGTAGTAACTATGTGTATTTTGAATGGCGTCAGCGGCTCTACACGACTGACACAAAGATAACTTATTCCTTAGTGCGGCTCTCTTGAACTTGTAGAGTCAAAGGGATGCACTAAGGACTAATTTGAACGTGGTAAGTAGTGTAAGGGCTGGTGTTGCAAGCGCCTAGAGACTGCGGTTTACCATTAGGTGAGCCGCATTATCGTTTTTCAACGACGAAGTAAATAAAGAAAACTTACATTCGTACCAATCGAACCATGAACCGCTATGGAATCTTTTCACAATAAATGACATAATGACGTCCTTGGCCAGCACGGGCATGTCATAAAGGCATTAATTGTGACAAAGGTCCACAGTAGCTCGTTATTAAAATGGTGCGTCTGTAGTTTTAGACTTACGTCGTATATTCCGATCCAGTCGTTAGGATGGATTTCCACGTCCTGAGACAGAATGCATTCCATCCTGTACTCGGAATCTCCGATGTACCACTTCTGGTTGTTGAGGACGAACTTTATCGTCTTCTCCGTGTAGTTTGAGAACGTCTGCAAAAACAATTGAAAAGCATTAACAATTGTTGAAATGAAAACACGTAAAAAAAAACAAAAGTATCTTGTAATTCAATGCGAGGTTTTGCTAGTAAAGTAAAATAAAGTAATTAAGGTGATTGCAAGTCTGTCACCGTTTTTCAGTAAATTAAATCTAATACAGAAATATGAAAGGAGTTAGTTAGTCACACATTTAAGTAAGAATTGTTTTATACACTGCAATTTAGTGCAGAAACAAAATTCGAGAGACATGATAAATATTAAAAATATATATTAGTACCGACCGCGTACACTTGTACGGGCGTCGCTTGAGGTTCGGTGTAAGGGGCGGGAGGTAGCGGTAAACTTGCAGCGAACGATAAAGGTACTAAAACTACTCGACTAGGTACTGTATAAATACGGTATACATTTGAAAGAAGTAACCAATTACCGCGGCAATTGTCAAAAATTAGAACACACGTAGCGGTTAAGTTTGAGAAGCGAAGCGTTTTAGAACACCACAAAACACGTAATACCTCTTCAGAATCAACTGTGTCAGCATCAACCGGTCCATCAATTGAGGTGAAATTGCTCGCGCTTTCGCTAGTTTCAACGGTTTCGCTGGTGGGTGCAATGAGCGCGGAGCGCATCCTTATAGCGGAGCGCGCCGCGCGGGGCTTCTCAATAAGCGAGCGTACGAAGCCGTGGCGAATCTAGCATGCACGTGCGTATGGTTATATAGCAACTGTTCTATTGGTGGGACGCCTGCGGGGCAACGGGTCGGTGGGGGGTGCATTATAAATGAACACATTTACCCCCTTATTCATAAACACTTCGTAAACGTTTGTTAGTTAATTTAGTGCCGATGACATCAAAATGTAATATATAAGTTTTTTGCATTGTTTGCCAACAGCGGGGTCGCAACCTTCCCCCACACCTCTCGCCGCGCAGGCGTCCCGTTAATAAAGTGATCGCTTTTTGGTTCTAGTAGGTTAGTTCTACAAAAAAATATAATAATTCCAACACCACATCCAAAATAAAAGTCGTCACTCGCTGCGACTCCCACATCGGAGAGGTGGCACGCTCAGTGTTGATTAAACTGGAGAGGAGAATACGAGTTATTTAGATAAATTCTTCGAAAGTAGCTACTTCCGATCGTTTACTAATTAGCACCTTGCCATCTATCGAGCGTGTCATTTCCAATGTGGTAGTAGCCCAAGGTTCATCTTGTAGGTACGAAGCTAACTTGCATGTAACGCATGTAAGTCACTTTTACATTTTACGTTCTAACGTGTATCTGTGATAGGAGTTTATTCAGAGTTGGCGTTGAAATGGTGAATAGTAGCGCATAGAAGTGACACTTTAATGTTAGGTTCGTGCCATCGAAATGAGAAAACTATAGAACTGTGTACAACGCAGTGGCAGAGTAGCCGAACATTGTCTATTTGGTAGACTATGTTGGATAGCCTGAATAAAATTGTGTGCCAATTGTCAAGTAAACAGCTCTGCGTTTTGTACGTTTTACATTGGCGTCATATTTTTATTTCTGCTATTCGATGCTTGTATCGCTGCTAGTTAGAAAACTTAGAAGCACTTTATTCACTTACGATAAGATTCAAAGTTGAACCAATGGCTAAATATTGAAAGCCCCTCTTCACCTGCCTCACCCCGTCGCAAAGTGGTGACGCTAGGTTTGTAACAATCCGAACAAGTCAGCAGATCTATTGTCTTCTTATATCGATAGTTCGTGCTAAGCTTGGCGGTGAAACTTCTCTAATTAGGGGTTTTTGTTGTGTGGGTGTCACTTTTATTCCCTATTATTCTTATGTAATAGGGCATTTTCGATTGTAGAAGTCCAGTCAAGCTTAACTTGAGTCACAATTGAACAATTTTCTACTTTATTACGTTTTAAACCGTCATTTTGTAACTGTAACTAACTACTCAATTATTAAACTTCTAGAGACGAAAATGCCCAATAGTGCTAAATACATCTACTAATGAGTTACCTGAATCAATCAGGTAAATTATAACGAAATGTTTCATGCAAAAAACACCATAAAATCTTGAAATCCACACCGTTTCGTTAAATGGTCAGTCAACAAAAAAAACAGCAAATCTAAGATCTGATTTGTGTAAAGATTAAAGCGAGTGGCGTCATGGAATATAAATGCTTCTGTACGCGTTAAACGTAGCTTAACCTCTTGGCTAGTTTAGCTACAACGAGCACATACCCAATAGAGATAGTTCACGTAAACGATTACACACACATTTTGCGAGTGGTAGGAACTTGTGCAAGGTCCATCCGGATAGCTACCACCATCTTGTTCGTTAATCCTGCCGCTAAGCAGCCGGTGCAATTACTGGTACAAGAGGATCCATCCTTAAGCGCCATCTTAGCCCTCTAGGTTGGCGACGCATCTGCAATCTCCTTGGTGTTGCGGGTGTCTATAGGCTGTGGTGATCACTTGCCATCAGGTGATCCACTTGCTTGTTTTCTTCCTATTTTATAAATAAAAAAACACGACTACGCGGCGCCATACCAAAAGTATTGCAATTTAAACGAGATTCCGATCCACACGTAACATGCAGATTGCTACAAGTCATGTGTGGATCAGACTCTTGTTCGAATTCTAGTCTCGCACATTGGTGCGTGACTTCAACTTTCATTGCGTTATCTACAATACTGGCCATACAATTCTGAAACTGATTAGTGTTTTGTCACTAATGAACAGCAACCGTCACTCGCACTGAAATAGTACAGCGCCAATAACTGACCGGTGCAAATCTCCGTATATTCCGAAATAACGCACATGGCACAAAAGCTTTTCAATTTTTTGTTATATATACAACATAGGAAGGCAAACAAGCAAGTAGATCACCTAATGGTAAGTGATCACCACTGCCCATAGACATCCAAAACATCAAGGACATTGCAGATTCGTTGCCAACACAGAGGGCTAAGATGGAATACCTAAGGTCACCCGCAAAATATGCCATAGCCGCATATGGCTGCGTATCTGTCTATTCAAGTAGATACCAATAAATTATCGATAATTAATAATAATAGAATATGTTGCTTGTTCTTAAATCGGCAATACGGAGCGTAATTTTTCGGATTTGTTTTCAAGCCAAACAAGTAAAATTTTCTGTCTATTGTCTGTGCTCCTTGTATGTAGTGTCAACGAAAGTTGCTTAGTTGCTGAGCTGTGTAGGTACAACATAGTGTTCAGACATTGGTTTATCTAAATACAGAATCTAATTATGAAAACAAACGTCATTCTCATTAGTTCGATATCTACAAAGTTATTTTAAGGCCCGAGAACCTCGATTTTTAATCTTAAAGCTGTATTAGTTGCCGCCTAGACCAAACCACCAAGAGTTAGTTAAATAAACTAAACTGTGTTTTAACGTCTACGGGACTTTAACGCGATAAAACCATTGTTAATCTACCTCGACGTTTCGACCGTGTTGCAACGGCCGTGGTCACGAGAAGACTGTTGCAACACGGTCGAAACGTCGAGGTAAACTAACAATGATTTAATCGCGTTAAAGTCCCGTTATAAACGTGTGTGTAAATCGTGACACTAAAACAATTTAGACTAAACTACTTCTGCAACGACGTGTCTGGTATTACTTCAAAGCAGTTATTATTAGAATAACTCATCTGACAATGAAAGGTATAATAATATAATGACAACTAAACCGAGTTTCGTATAAATCTAGGGCTAGCGTTATTACAAAGAAAGCGAAACTATAAACCGTTACGAGCATAATTTAGAAAGGTACGTTAAATCTCGGTTTTCTGCCATCCACAGCGTATTACGTAGCACGACATTGAACCGGGTATATGCTAACTCAATCGCCAAACATTACTTGAAGAAAAAACAAACACGCCTCACTTAAACATTCTGTAATATGTGTAATCCTGCATGCAGACAATATCATTAATAACGTGTTCACCATCCATGTTGAGCGAAGACGTTTTCATTGATATTTAAATGACGTCAAATGGTAAGTATTGAATTTTAATGAAATCCTGTCATAAGAATACCACTTCAAAAGAATATTTTTACGTCATGCTCTCTCAGATATTAAATAACGTTCATATAAATAGTCAATTGCTAAACGAGTGCCATAGAAGCACGAGAATACTAAAGCAATACCTTCTATGTAAAATGATATATTAAACAGTAAAGAGCATCTAGTCAAGAAGAGATTAGGGGTGATTGTCAAGAGGTAGCTCAACATCATAATTTCTTTAGCGCACTTTTTTTCTTATTTCATGACCTACCTTGGATAGTAATTAATTTGTAATAATCACCCCTAGGTCAAAACGTCCTTATAAGTAGATTTCATTGTATTCTTATCTCTACATAATTACGTACGATCAACAGCGAAAGTAGCTGCATGCGAAAAAGACATCGTTCGGCTGGACAACGTCTTTTTCGCTCATATTGCGTTAACATACGGCGTCAAGTTTTTTTTAACCTTGAATGCCTACAAAAGAAAAGTCTGCGTCTATCGCGTGCGCAAAAGCTACTACTAATACTACGACATTTCCGTCTAAAGCTGGGCATTCCAGTTACATTTAAATAAATTAACTTTTCTATTAACTAACCTTAATGTTAAACTGCGCGATCACCGGCTTGTGGTCGCTCAGCGTATAGAATGGCACGTGGTTGTAGGACAGAAGGTCGGCCCTCAGTGTTATGTTCTCGTAGTTGTTCGCAATCACCTTGTACAGTATCCTGTCCGTCCATGAAGGTTTTCGCCTGAAAACAATTGAATGGAATATTTAAAACAATTTAATAACGTACTATAGTAAACGCAGACGGGCCTTAAATCACTTTTCTGTCGGTAAAGTGCAATATAAATCACCCATTATAAAAACGTAGGCTAATACAAAAAAGTAATGTAAGGCATTCAAAGTATTGAGGGGTATTTGTTCTGAGGTTTGCGAGATCGTTAGCTAGCATGCGTAATTAGAATCAAGGTCGTCACTACGGTGTCTGTATTTAAAAAAATCGATTAAGATTAAATATGCACTATTATAAATAACTATTGAATCTGGGTGTTTAACGTAACGTCATGAACATGGACTTCGTACTTTTTTTTTGTTACAAAATCTTTAAACATTCGTTTTGTGCGAACGAACTGAAACTAATCATCAATGGTCATTTCCAAATAACTAAAAAACAATAAAAAAAAATGTTTTACTTTAGCATTTATAATCCGCAGTCAAAGTGCTAAGTTGGGCCCTTTTCGTTTATATTCGAGTATATTCAACGCAATATAGACCGCATAGGCTCTTCAACAAGTCTGATTCTAGCGCTCTGAAAAATTTAAGATTGGTCTGAGAAACGCCGCAAATTTGTACTTAGTACTTAACAATAAATAGCACAGCCAACTTTAAGGTTATTAAACTAACTGAACGTAGTTAATTGATCAAGAAATATAGGATCTTTAGATCTAAGAAATTTCACAGAAATGTATATGGTTTTATGGTCCCTGAATCATGGAATAAAGGCTCTCCTTCCCTCTTAAACCAAAACTAGAGCCAAGCTTCGCTCGGTCAATTAAGTACTTACTTCATATCATAGTCGTCCGTGCCTGTGTTGAATTTATATGTAGGCGGGAATTTTATCTCGGGTTCACTAAACTCCGCAAAAGCCTCGTCACTGTCCATCACAGCCAACAGCTGATCGTGCTTCAATAGGTTAGTATAAACGTCTTTTTCAACCTTTTTCAGCGCTGAAACGATATCTTCTGACGTCGGACTGCTGCCTGTTGGGTGGTCTGTGCGGAAATTCAAGTCTCCTATCCAGAAAACGTAGCTGAAATGAATGAAAAAGTATAAAGTAAACCTTTTTAAATGATATTAGTCATTTTCTTATAAAAAATACTAAGAATGAATCAGTGGCGGATTATCCTTGAGGCAAACTAGGCACGTGTCTAGAGGCGCAAGGTTACAAAGGGGACTGCAGTTACCAGAAATAATACTTTCTATAGAGATCTAGCGCTAGAGGGGCGCCTATGAGGTGCTATCCTAGGGAGCTCACGATTATAAATCCGTCTCTATAATAAGTAGTAGGTGTACAAGTACCTCCAAAATTAATAGTTGAAACTGGTCCCTAATCTAGTTATACTGACACACAAAAACTCTAAAAACAGTAAGAAACTTATGCTGCGTCGAAATTCAATCTTTAGATTAACTCTGAATAGCAGGATTTCAATAATGCCTGCGTGCGTGTTTAGAAGCAATTTATTCTGGCGTCCAATTTCAGGCTGCTATAACGGTACGAAACCACACGTCACAAATCGATCCATCTAAACGGGCTCGATATAACCAAATGTTTAAGTATACATAAATTTGGCAGTGAAACGAGTTGATTCAGCAGAGGACGAAGGTCACAGACATTGCTCAAAGGATTAGCAAGCTGAAGTACCTATGAATGTATTTAATCTGAATCTGGAGCCCAATTCTCGTTTCATGCGAGACTCATCTCATATCCAAGATGCGTTTGACAAAAATGTCAATTTTCTAAAGGATTTGATAGCTGTTTTCGTGTGAAATGAATCTCGCGTGAACCGAAAATAGCCCCGCTGGACCGCGGTGTGCCAACCCTGTGTAGCAACCCCTGCTCTAAACCATGTCATATAAGGCTTCGTGGACAAGGAAGTTGAAAACGGGGATCAGCGGCCCTAACGTGGCTGGCCAAGGTTAGTTTATCTCTATCTGCGTCCCTTTCTTATGACACTAGTTAGACAGAGACACAGGGAGGGGTTAAACTAAACCTGGGCTGTCATGTTAGGGCCGCAGTTGAGGCACTTGCGGCCCGATGCGAAAAGCAGAGAATCGTCAGGATTAGTGGCGCTCTTTTGGAAAAACTTGCAGTTAACAGTGGACATCTATGGGCTGACAATGTTGATGATGAAATACGGAAAAACTCAGAAGAATAGCTGTGGTTTGGCAGGTATTTTACTATTTCCCCAGGCGCTGTGGTTTAGCAGGTTCGACTTATTAGCCTAGCTATAGGTATTATAATTACCACTTTACAATTAACGTGGTTGGTAATTAATTATCATCAAAACTAACGAACAATTAATTAAAAGTAAATCATTGTAGGCTTTTTTTTAAAGAGTGACTTTAAAACTGAGTCATAGCGTTTAGATTTGTACGAAACATTTGTTATATGACTTGATACAATATGCAGGCTGATTTATTGATAAATCGTTGATATTGTGTTGCTGTGTTAAATAAATAAGATAGGAGATATGGATTACTAGAATAGATACAGAAACAAAAATTATCTATGGTTAGATCATCCTTTTACAAAATAGTAAAGATAATGTACTGAATAGACTGCCAATCACCTTAGTGCTTGGGTTATGTTTAACCCTGTTGAAGTAGATGTTGGAAATTACTCCGAGGGCTTCTTAATCCCTCTGGGTATTTTCCAGCAACAAATAAATCGCATGGACATAACTGGAGGCAGTCGGGTGAAAAGGACATAGCAAATTGGCGTTGGTTGGGTATTTGTGTATGGTTTTATTAAAAAAATAGCAGCTAACCAAGCTTAACTGAAGGAACCCCTTCCCGTAATGCAGGAAAAATGCCAAGAGATAGGCGTTCTCAAATGAAAATATAGTAAGTATACCTAAGTATTATGTTGAAAGTAGGCCTTTATTTTATTTATTTTTATAAACAACTAATAAAACGATCTTACTATACATTTTTTTTACTAAGAAGAAGCCAATGTGCCCTATTTTGATTTGAGTACCTAGTATATATGTCTTTATTGTAGTTATCTAACGGCCCTATTAACCTCGCAATGAAAGATAATAAACTAACTTGCATAAATCATTATGGCATTTTATTAGTTCAGTAGGTTTAAAATTAATTAAACGACTGGCAGATAAATAGAACTCCTTAAGAAATGGCGCATTCAATAAATGACTAAAATAAGTCATTAATTACTTGGGTTATTTTATCGAGTTATTGTACCGTTTGGTACGTCATTTATTTTTTTATTCATATAGGTACATAGAATCTCACGTAGAATTATTTGTTGAAATGCCGATAAGAAGCGGCAAGTTTTCAAATGTATACCTACTAGTGACATTAATACATTTTCTTATCTCATTTTACACCACTTGTGTAAAGTATGTGCCAACAAGTACCTGAAGTGTAAGTTTTTTGTCACAACAAACGTCTTGGATGCGTTTGCGTTAACTTCTCAATTACTATGGAAACTGTTGGTTGTGGATACGCGCCGCTAAAAGGCGCTGGCTATATTTCATAGTAAAGGTAAAACCTCACTGCGACGCACGCTACGCACGCTGCATATAAAGTACAAACCAACCCGCGCTAGCTACGTTTTTAGCGGAGCGTTCGCAGCATGCGCCGCAGTGGGGTTACGCCCTAATTGAGAAAGTAACGCTAACAAGTTCGAGAGGTTTAACTTGACAAAAACCAACATTAACGGTACAGGATTCAATCGCAACAAGTTTGATATACCACATAATCGTATCGCATTTGCTGCCAGCGTTATTCGAACTTTCGCCAGGTGCCCCAAGCGTACAATGCGTTCAAATGACTGTTAACAACAACAACAACAAATATTCTTTATTGTACACCACATAAAAATACAAAGCAGACAAATCCGTTTCATCTGTCCTAAACCATTATAGCGTATGATTGACTGGCTTCTCCTTCTCAACCACGCGACGGATTTTGATACGGTTTCATAGTGGAAATCTCTAAATGATAGTTCATTTAGAGATTTTTTACATAAAGTTTTTATGTAAGTACATTACCTCCCGATTGTAACCGTGCAAACCCTAGGCAAATCCATTGAGGTGTGAGACGCTTGGGTTGTATAGGTTAGTACCTATACAACCTAAGCGTCTCGACTTTTTAAGTACTTAATACCTAATAAACAAATGCACAATATAATGCCTATTCATTTAACTTAAGCTTGTAGTATCTGACTCCATTGCTGGTGTGCTGTAAGAAACGATGAAAACTGTCGATGATCTAATACGCCAAGGATACGGACTAAGGTCAAAGGGGAAAACGGGGTTCACGCGATGCCGATTTTGGAGTTTACGTTTGATTGACATCAAATTATGACGCAGTATTTTTACTAAAGGTGCTATTCTGCGCCTCGCGGCCTTCGGCAAACGGCAGCAGTAGACGGCCAACGGTATGTGTCGCGACGGTAGACGACATTATCTGTGACATTACTTTAGCAGTATGAATTCGTAGGGGACCTATTCCGACCACAACTGCAACTGCCACCAATAACTATCGACCTGCCGCGCTACAGTGGCAGTCGTGGTATGAAAGCTCTAAGATAAAGACAAATAGGAGCTAGTTTTTTTTAACTGTTGAGAAAAACTGATTTATGAACTACTACGTGAAAACTAGAGGGAGATGGGGCCTTAGCATTTACTACGGGTGGTCACTGAGGGCGGGGTGGAGTTAAAATATTGTAAGAAATGGCGTAGTATGAATACGTTCCCAAATCCCGTTTGCCGTCGCGACACATACCGTCGGCTGTTGCCGTCTGTCGCCTGACACGAGGCACATCCAATAGACGAATTTCCGTAGCATAATCTAACACGCATTGGCCGCTCCCATACGAAAAGGCTATATGTATAAGAAGGTTCACTTTTGCGGCTCCATTTAACCGAGTCAATCGTATTTTCAGGATTCAAACGGAGGGCAGCATGAAGGGCACGCCTCACTAGCGGTAACATTACACCAAGCGCTGTTCGAAGTATCGTATGCTTCCATAAAAATAACCACGACAAAGATACGGCGACCTCAAACCCCGCTGCGGTGGCCCCATTGTTGTTGGATAAAGACGTAAAAAACTCAGTCATATGCATTTGCAAGAATCTTCTAATACTCTTAAATGACATTGAAATGATTAAGGTAAATTAAGTTGAAGTTTTGCAACTAACAAGGTTCATTCATTCTTAGTCGTAAGGTACATAAAACTGGGTTATTAGAGAGTGAATAATAATTCAGCAGACATTAGTGGTCATACTTAGGTCCGTTTTTCCTGGAACATGCTACATGCAAAATTTTATGTAGTTTCTTAACTTCTCAACTAACTGAATAACTGCAGCCTTTTGATTTCCTAAATGAGCTTCCCTATAGTTCATTTATCTTGAAATTCTATCCCAGCTATTCGAAATTGCTTCTAACACAGAGGCGGTACCGAAAGCAATAGAAGATTTCTGTAGAAAATTTGTAAAGTCCATGGTTACCAATGCAACAATTACTTACTATTCTAGTGGTCAACCAGGGAACAAAAAATATCAACTCTCGCCCGCAAACTGCCGATACAGATAGCGGTTTTTGTATGAGATAGTATTACATTATCTGTGATACAATATTATAGTTTAGTTACTCACTCATGATACAAAATGTTGGAAGTCTCCTGGACATGATAGTTGTGGTATTTGATGATGGTATTGTAGTCGTTAATGCGGTCTGCGAGCAAATGCTCATGTGCTGTCAAATGGCAGTTTACGAAGCACACTGAACACCCGTATATGTTGAATCTTATGCTCACTGCGCCTTTATTACCCTAGAAAAGAGAATCAAATCAATGGGTAAAGAAAAAAATTGTGGGGATTTAAACGGCCGATTTTTGACGTACGATCCAGTTCCTTTAAACCAGTGATTCCCAAAGTGGTCCAGGTGGACCCCTAGGGGTCCACGGGAGACTTGCTGGGGGTAGAAATGTAGCAGCAGGGGGTCCACCGAAACCAGTAAAATTTTGAAAGTGGTCCACGAGAAAAATAAGTTTGGGAACTACTGCTTTAAACCGTCGACAAAAATCGCATGCCGCATGTTCAATTCATGCAACGAGTATTTACCTAATAAAGGTAAAGATGGGTGTGAGTCAGTATTGTCAGTTTTTTTAAATTTGGGTGTTTGATATACGCGAATAATCGACTGCAAAAGAACGTTTTTCAAGGTCGAGTTTAGTCATCTTCGCCGCACGATAAAGTATAAGGTCACCTACTTACGTTTGCGATTTTAGACGTCATGCCACCCTTCAAAATACGTACTATTTTCATGACATAATATTCATCATGAGACCTAGTCATGCGACAAAAGTCGGTTAGTTTAAATCTCCGATAATTAAAGACGCTTCAATAGGGAATTTTTAAAAACATACTGATTTAGTTATGTCCTT
The DNA here is from genome assembly GCA_963691745.1 of Ditula angustiorana. Lineage (NCBI taxonomy): Eukaryota > Metazoa > Arthropoda > Insecta > Lepidoptera > Tortricidae > Ditula > Ditula angustiorana. The sequence goes on from OY829483.1 coordinate 6,328,707, forward strand.
ACGAAATGTTAAAGTCTGTCATAGTTGTTAGGTTCTCTTCCATTGAAACAAAATTTAAAATAAACTCAAAACAAAGAAAAAACACCACAGTAAGCTAGGTGTTTATGAAGACTAATAATATGGACCAACCATATATGGAATGTCACATTTAATCTTATGCAAGTACTGATTAGGTCAATTTTACCCTTCTGTAAATCTTACTTCGTCTAACAAGGTTTATTATACAAGCTTTTACCTGCGGCTTATCCTGCATGATTATATTTTTTTATTCATTTAAAAACCATTCATTTATAAAAGTATTCTGTTTTAAACCAGGACATCATCTATCTGTCTGCCAAATTTCATCTTAATCCATCCAGCCGCCTGATTGAAGAACTAACATCATTACTTTTGCATTAATAACTTTAGTAGGATCACTCACCCACATCCCACCTAACCCAGTCTTAGTATACTGCGCCTCGATATCTCTGAGGTGGGTTATATGCTTCATCTGAGTATAGACTAAGAGAAGGAGTCCTTGGAGCCGCGTAGACTTAGCAATCACATAGTCCTGCCGACACAGCACTTTGTTGAAAGTGGCCGTCCATGGATCAGTGAACAGTGAGTCCATTACCATATTCTGTGGCTGTGATTTCACCTCTTGCAATCTGGAAGATAGACAGTGAATGAGAAAATTACCTTGATAAGTTGCGCGCAAGTTGTTTTACATTATGTGCTACTGATGTATGACGTACTCAATCGATCGATCAAGCTCCACAGTGTACAACTTGCACACAAGAACTGGAGTTCATCACATCATCATCATACCAGTCAAAAGATGTCCAATGCTGGCACAGGCCATCCCCAAAGATTGCCTCAACAATTGGTCTTGCGCTACTCGCATCTACAAGTTTCCTGCAACCATCACTAAGTTGCCGGTCGCACTTTTGGTGGGTCTACCTACCCTGCATCTTCTGGTAATAGTCGCAACTCAAGAACACTCTGACCTCATTGGTTAGGAGTTCTGCGAGAAACAACTCTTGAACTTATGTAAATAACCACCTGGGTGTGTATAATACTTATTTCCACATTTATTTATTTGAACTTTATTGCACAAATAAAAATAAAAATTACAAAAGGTGCACTTAATGCCTTACAGTCTGCCAATCAATACATAGGTTTATAATCAAGAATTAGGCTCTTGAGGGTGGATTCCAATTTTACATAGAAACATATTTGTAGCACTAAATCAAGGAAGGAAACAGACATAGGGTTGGATTTTACAGAATTTTGACCATTTCAAGTTACCAAAAGGATATAGGATAAATGGGATTTTTTATGTCACCCAAACTTTTCTCAGGTGCCCTCAAAACTGACAGAAATTTAACCATTTTGCTGCATAGCTAAAATAGTTGTTTTAGTTTTATATTATAAATTATGAAATGAAAGAATACCAACCCAACAACAAAAAAGTCCGGCAGAGGTTTGTTTTTGTTGAATTGTGATGGAAAATCCAATAAAGCATTTATGTCCTGCGATGGTGGCTTTGTGGCCACATTCCAAGTCACAAAATATAATCTGGAATTTAAAAAAAATTAAAACTTTTTTCTATTTCTAAATGTAGGTCAGATATTGGAAACTAACACTACTCATCGCTTAGTAGCGAGGATTATATAAATAACTTGTAGCTTTATCGATCTTTAGTTAAGGGCAAACTTTAACAGCCTTGACTTTCACGTAAACACCAGAATAACTAGTTGCAAAGGTACTCACCTTAAGTTGTCCATATTAACTCCGTTGCACTTTTACAAGAGTTATTAATGTACGAATGTTAACTGTATCGATTATATTGAAATTTCCTAGAAACACCAAAACAGGTTACAAACCCAATTAGATAAACAAGCCAGGTAAAGATAAGATTAGTATTACAGCAAAAAAACGACGAGTTTTTACACCACTGATTGCAATACACTTACTTATATCACTGAAATTTTATAATTGTAAGCCTCCGATATCGGAGCGTTCTAATTACACACAAATGTTAATGTTAGGCTACATTTAAAACAATAATTAAATCACGAAATCGCATCGAGCAATCACATACGATCTTTCCTTTCACGCTACTGCTACGCTACTAGTCGTCCGTCAATCAAACAAAACCAAACCAACCAATCAAATCGAGAAGCAATGTGGTGGTCTTGCCAGCGTTACAATCCTGATACCCTACTCTAATTTTGTTTTGTCCAACAATTCTAAAAACAAATATATGCTTCTTGTGGCTTTCCATTTCATCGGGGCATTAAATCATATTGATTACAAGTTTGATTTAGACCGTCTGCAAACAAAAAGATTAAGGCCTTTTCCATCAATGTCCGACCGAAGTTTTAATTTCGGTTTCGGCGAGTTTCAGTGTTAAATTAGAGTTTCAGTTTAATTTCGGTTTCGGCAGATTTTCGAAACTAGGACCAAAACCGAAATAAGGTTCGTCAGCTTCCATTGTGTCATTTGGGAGCGATGGACGTAGAAGTACGTCAGTGTCAGTGTCAATGCTAACTAAACAAGGAAATGCGGGCGGTCGAGGCCCGCGAGCATATCAAAAAACTTTTAATACAGGTGTCTTGGCGCTCAATACGACTATGTGGCCTTTGGCGTTAAAACCATTAGACCGTAGAGAAGTGGTGCACATGGGCTTTTCAAGGGGCTCAGCGCCGGCGACCCACGCGTAATATATTCCTTTTTAACCAGCTAGCGTATGCGAGAGGGACGGGTACCTTATGTCCGCGAGAAATTCTAGTGTGTTACTGTTGCTGATATACAAAAGGCGAACTTCAGTAAGTATCATCCATTTATTTTGCGATCCAGGATCGTGACATTGATTGATTATGTAATGTGCGATATGGCTGTCATAATTACCTAATACAGACCTTTCCTGTATGTCCAGAAGTGTATTTCTCGAAAATGAAGAATTTCTATAAAATTAAAGACATTCTAAAATTATCGAGAAATCGAACATACTGGAAGGTCCTAGACAGAAATTATAGGGTAAATAAGCGCGCGCCGCAGCCGGCAAGAGGAGTCAATTAGAAGAGGTCAAAGGGAACAAATCTCAGAGGAAGTGAAGCGAAAGTGATCGTTAAGTGAGAAAAGTGTCAAAAGTGAACAATAGTGCAAGTGAGTTTGAAAAGTAGTGGATTTTTGTTGAGAACGTTATTAGCGTGAAAAATGGTGCTGTATTCTGTGTATTGCGTGTTGTTCAGTAATTAGTGAAAAAATCCTGTGGAGTTCGATACAAAAAGGCTATAATTTCAATCTCGAACCCGTAGCTCGTAACAATATTGAATAGAAACAATAAACATTTCAATATTTATCATCAATGTTCATTTTGCGATCCTCCAATAAATATCACGATCCTGAATCGAAATGGATTTTGAAGATTTCGTCTAGACTCTCTTAATCTAGGAGAAGTTTATTAAGTGGCAACCCAAAATAATTCCAATTTGACGTTTAAAATGTCAAAACTGGTGTTCCGAATTAAACATAATAAAACTTATGTCTTGTGGTTTGTTTGCACTGATTAAAGTCGTACATTTGATTTAGTCAAAGTATACTATTATTTTACAAATATTTCATTATGTTGAAATAAAAAATACCGAAGTTACTATTAGCTAATGATCGTATACAAATAGCTTAATTTGGAAGCCACTAATGGCGGGAAAAATGGCATGACAATGCGTCAGTGTCAAATGACTGTCAATCAAAAATACAATGCGTGAAGTGAAATTGGTGATGCGAAAATTTACGAGGGAATTTGGCTGCTTCACTTGATAATATTTTTGTTTTTGTTCACTAGACGTTGTCATAATCAACAGGAAGAGTAATACTACCATACTAACTAATAAATAACTAATATTCATCATGAGTAATCAAGATCTACAGGTAACATTTTGATGTGCTTCACAACTTAACGACGCTATGGAAGTTACTGTTATAATACAGCCCGAAAACGTTTCAATTTGCAGGGTTCGATGCGGGTGACTAGAAAGTCCCTCAAGACCTTGCAACACGCGGCAACTGACATAGAAAACTTAGTGGGTAGGCCTTCCAAAACACTAAAGCATCAACTCAGTCAAGATTCTCCAGTGTGAGTAGATCTACCTATCTTGGTTCGTATTTAAAGTTTAAAAGATTTTATATACTTATCCTTTTTTAGTGATGTTGAAGTCAAACGCAAGAATTTGTCAACGAAGGAAACTCAAGCCGACTTAGATGATAAAATATCAGTGGATGATCTCACCAACCCCGAAGGAGCTTCTGAGAAGTATTGGCAGATCCTAGCTGAAAAGCGTCAGTGAGTATAAATACTATAATCTAAGTTTTTTATGTGTTACTCATAAAGTGAATATATTCAAAATCACCTGGCCACACTTATGGATTACACCCTGTATTGTGTACTCAGTTTATGTTTTTTTTTATAATTTCAGAGTTGCCTTGCAAGATGCTTTGGATGAGAATGAGAAGCTCCGCAGTCTCATAGAAGATCTTAAGGAGAAGAATTCAGAATACAAACAAATGCTGGAGGAAGCTAACAGCTTCATAGAAGTCATTAAGGTAAATACAATATTGTGAGGGCTGTAAAAGATCTAATAATCAAAATTAATCATTAGCATCATTGGAAGGGTCTAATAACACACATAATTAGGAAATTATGTCTATTGATTAGTAATATGGATACTTGGAAGGGCAATTGATAGCTGATAGGTATGTATGTTTTTTCAGCAACTTCTAATTCACATTGATATTGCTCTAAATTGCGGTTCACTTTATCTAAATAAAATAGAAATTATAAGCAAGTACTTTCCCTATGAACTCTTCATAATTATTAAATACCAGTTAGGGTAGTTACCCTTCAATCTGTATTTTCTTCTTTTTTGTTGTAGTTGTATATGCAATTAGTCTGTTTTAGTTCTACTATATTTGCCCTTACAACTTAGGCTTGATCTAGTGTAAAATAAACTGCAAAATAAATTGTAAATCTTTAAGGAATATTGTGTGGTAATTGAATAAACTATTAATTTGTTTACAATGGACCAGTTTATCGCCAGACAACTTTGAGAAGATTATGGTAAATTTTCTTTCTCAAGAAAAGAATGACACAAATTAATGCCGACATAAATTGCAGACATTACGAAGGGTTTGTTTATTCCTAATCCACGCATTTCCCTATTCCTCTCCCTAGTTTCCTGTGTGACTTAATAAAGGCTTACATATGTATTTTCTTTTGTAGGAGGAAATCGGAAACAGTGGCAATGATGACACCGGAATTGATGTGAATGACATCAGTACTGCTGATGAAACTGCTGAGGATGAACCTGAATCTACTCCAAAGACTGTTAAAAAAGATTAGATATAGGATAATTATCATTCTTTTGTTAGAATAGAACAACTTGCCACTGGTATGCAGCACTTATTAACTTTTACTCAAACAGTCTACTCTAAAATTGCAACTTTACAATCAATAATAAAAGTTGTAAAGTTGTTGCTATTCTTATTTGTCTATAAAAGCAAAGAAAACACTATTTGGTTAAATGTTAATAGATTCCACGCTTTTTAAAGTTTTTGTAGTAATTTTGAGTGCTATCTTATATTAATATGAACTGTAGTTTTTGTTGATTAACCTAATTGATGATTAAAATAATTATAGGTAAAGGACTAAAAAATATGAAAGATGTCTCATGTGCCTAGCTTATAATGAAAGAAACCAACCACTGGCAAGTTTGGTAATAAGAATTACAAAAAATATTATTAACATAATTGGCTGCCTACTTTGCTTTCTTTTCAGTCCAAGCTAGTCTATGTTGAATCACTGTAGCCCAAATAAATAAAAGAATTAGAATTTGATCCCTTAGGTTTAATTGCTTTTCACTTGTAATTTATAAGCATCATCAGCACTTTAGATTACTAAGATGATTTGCACTAATTTTTGTAATATGAATGAATGTCTTGAATAATATTAATTTCGTTTTTTCTTATTTTAAATAAATAAACTGCAATATTTTTGTCAATTTTATTTATCATTTTCCTAATTATTACAATAAAATTGTAAAAGTTAACTGCCACGAATATGTATAGTACAGTCAGCACTTTAGCAGTAGATATATGTACACAGATGAAGATGTCAAAAAGATTATACCTACATAAGTATTATGAAGAAATTAAAAGCCTGTATAGATCTTTTTGACCCTGTTCTACCTCTTCTGTGGTTGGCTGTACCTAACACTAACATACAAAAGCGTAAGAACAATTCTAAAAAATACAAGTATGATTTCGGCAGTAAAAACAGTTAATATTTTTTATTTTTTATACTTGTTTAAAATTAAAATGGCAAGCTTAAACTTATAAATAACTAATAACCAGGGCTTGGAACCGGTACCAAAAATAAAGGTAAAATACTGGTACTTGTATTATCGTAATGAACCGGTATACTTTTCCAATTCTTACACTCGCACCGCGCTCCCCCGCGTTGCGTGGGCGGCAGATTTAACGTTGTTTCCAAGTACCCCAGTTTTGTAGAAAATACGCGCATACTGACGACGCGTCTCCGCGGGGGGCGCTGTACCAGTGCGAGAACGCCTTATGGCTACTAATACAGATATCCAATAAGGGTACCCGTTTACTTGTAAGTGACGCTCTCGCACAATACCTGTATTGGTAATTGGTACCAAAATGAATTCAGTTCTCAATTGAGGTATCACATACATACTGGATATTATAACTTAATACAGTGCTCTCTAGCTGCTTCGCTGCGTCAGCCACGACACAGCCACCTGACTGGTATTTGTACAAGTTAAAAAACCAAACCTTATTTTGTGTTGGTATTTACCTATATTGCTGTATTGGAAGTGGTACCATACAAGTTACTTCAGGATAGATTGGTATAGAGAGAACAGGAGTCAATATTCGTACCAGTACCATTCTGAGTGCAAAGAAACCTGTTTACTTTCCTAAAAATGATTTAAACTGTTTCTCAAAATCAGCTTCACAGGTCCACGGCATCAAAACTGGGTATGAGGACATAAGTATCCATGGCACACATGCATTCTCTGGCAGAACACTTCTAACTTTCTTATTCAGGCACCCATTTGCATGTATAAACTGGCTGGTGATTACACTGTAAACATAGTTGACATATTTGTGGTCCAAATTGTCATTAGTGCTTGGTGCACATGTGTTGTGTGTTGATATTCCGTTGAGATATCCAGTTGTTATTATTGGTACAACATAGTCAGCCTGAAAATAAAAATTAACAAATAAGTTTGGTTAAAAAAACATTTTTTTTGTATTTGTTAATGGTGTGATAATTTTTAATCACATTATCATCAGATCTACATACAGATCCCAAATTATAAATCTGGAAGTGGGTTAAAATTTGCTCACAACACACCTACTGACATCTACAAGTAGGTTGTGGTTGGTCAGGTTAAATGGTCCACTTTTGTGAAGATTAGGTTATTGTTTTAGTAAACATTGTTTCATAGCATGAATGAAGATTGTAATTGATACACATAAAATAAGGTAAAGGCATTACAAAACCATAATAATATTCTTAAAGTTCATAACACAAGATACAAAATAGTCATTGTTTTGCAACATAGCCATGAGGAAACAAAATTTCTAAGAATTTCATTATTATGCCTATTTGTGTTTACATCATTATTTTCCTTCATGCCCTAATTAAAGATAAGATATCTTAACCTTTTGAACACCAACAACTAACTAAGTTGTCAAGGGCTACAAATCAACAACCAGCATAGTTGTCTGTCTACATAGTGCAATAGCAACCTTCATGCATAGCTTGGTAGCTTAATTTTTTGACCATATGTGGTGTCTGGGTTTCAACTTTTGCATGCATTGTTAATATTAATTAAATTAGTGGTGTAGTTCATCAGATCCTTACCTTTTCAACATATTCCCTTATGAACTTTTCAGGGTTCTGATAGACTTCATCCCGCCTGTCACTCAGAGTTATAACAGTTACTTCACAGTCGGTCCACCTATCCACAAGCTGTTGGATATTTGACGCCGTCCGTAAACCATCTTCGGCGTATGTTAAAAACAAAACAGGACAGTCACTTTTTATATTTGTATCAACAGTTTTCATTGGTATCCTAGGCAATGGGCGGTTGGGTTGGTTTGCATCCTTGTTTCGAGATAAAGCTGGTGGCAAATCATTGACTAAATTTTTCATAAAGCTTATTTTTTCTTTTTGTGAACTAGTTTTACTGTTACTGTGATAGCCACTGTCTTGTTGCCGATTATTTAAGCACTGTGTTACATCAATAAGTGAATGCTCGATCGCTTTTAGTATATCATAACGTTTCATCTTAAGGAAGGCATCAAGAACTTTGTCTAATGTGGAATCTTCATCTTGCATAAACACTTTGAGGACCACATTAGCTAGATCAGGCTCATATTTCATGGAATTTGATATGTACTGAAACAAAATTTGTAGTGGTTACATATGAGAGGGAAATAACAAACCAATATCAACATAAGCTATGATGGTAGAGTATAGGGTAATTACTATAATTAAGGAAATAAATTGCCAAATTATGTCACCTTACTCCAATTAAGGAGGATTGTTTCACTTCTAATTGTTCAGTTTAGGGCAGCTATATTCAACCTTTTTTTTATAAAGGCCACACACATGTTTTAGTCATGGTGTTGAGGGCCGCAAGCAAAAATTATTAAAGGGTGCGAAATTTAGAATGGTGCAAAAATTAAAATGGTTAACAATTTTGTAAGTTCAGGTGGGCCAATAACCAAGGCCTGGTGGGCCGCAGGTTGAGTATCGCTGGTTTAGGGTAAAATTTGTTACATTCTATGTTAAAAATATTGACTGTGGAAATCTCAAACGTCGACAATTGAGATTTCCACTGTCGATATGTACCAAACACTCTTGTACTGGCATAATAAGGTCATAGCTGCATGTTTTTGTGTCATTTCAATTAATAAATACATTTACACTTAATTGTACCATACAGTAAAAACCACTTTAGAGTCCCTAGTACTAGAAGTAATAAGTTTGTACATAGTATAATGGATATCTCAACATCTAAGACAAACATACAACACTTGTATACTCAGATCTCAGCATTGGTATCATAGTATTACGCGACAAAAGCAAGCATTCTTTGACCCATATATAAAAAAATACTTACATTTAAATCATCCTGTGGAATGCCTAGGAAGTAACCAAGATCCCTCCAACCGTCAGGTGTCCCTCCAACTTTCTTCACCAGGGTCCTCCAAGTCTCATAACAAGCAGCACCCATTCTCGACTTCGTGTTACGATAATATAGTAAACTTGTATGAAGGTGACACACTTTCTTGCTCAGCGAATTCAATTCTGATATTTCCCTCGCCCTCTCCTCTTCAAGTAACTCTTCAAGTGCCAATGTATCAATACTGATCGTGTCTGCATTCTCGTAATCTTTTAAGACTTCCCTGTAATTTCCATTTTAACTAAATTAAAACATGGTTAAAAGCTAACTAAAATGTAGGACATGAGGGAAATTAACTTTTAGTTGCATCAAAGGGGAAATAGGACATTGAGGTAGTTACTTACATTACAACTGTGTTTACGCGATGACGTCTTACTGCACTTTCATTGATAATTAATAACTAGAAAACCCCACGCTAAGTCACACAACTTTGAGGAAAAGTATTGCGGAAATTGTAATGTTTTGAGATAAAATGACATTGACAGATTTGACAAGAGACTAGTGCCGCGCGGTTGACGCGCGTGGGATAAGACTGGATTCACAATTATCATTTACGAGCGATGGAAACGTGAACCGCAGCAATGGCTATCTTTAATTGGTCAATTGCCGCGTTTTTATCGCTCGTAAATGCTTATTGTGAATTCAGTCTTAGGCGATTCTCATACGCCGCAGCGCGCGAAGCGACTAACATTTTTACGCGCGGACACTTCAACCAGATTTGTCTATGGTTGGGCAGTATGGGCTCTAATCCTTTTTCTTTTCCAGTAAAAAAAATAAGGTGAAAATTGTCTATGTTTGGCGGGAAATGTGATTATTTTGCACATATTTTTGGTATAAAAAATGCTTGAACTATTGTGGAGTCGTCGTTAACTATCAATTGTTGTTTAATATATTAAGATTGGATCGTAAGAATGCTCCCAAGAGCTTCACAACTGTAAGTCCGCTTTCGCAATTTTTATTTAATATTTTAACATTCTGTATAAATGGTTACACTTGTAATAAAATATTTTAGAGAGAGTTTTACAGATGTTTTCCGCGATGATGTTTCACTGGACAATATCTCCCAGCCAATTTCCTTACCATCCTCGGCTGACATTAATTTCGAGTCTGCTACAGAAGTTTCTGCTATACATTTTACGAACAGAAGTCGCCCGTTGAAAGGTACCGGTCAACATGGAGAATTCCGAAGCATACAAGAAATAGGTATACTTAGTTTGCTACTTACATGAAGTGCAATGCTATAGTGAAAAAAATGGTGGTTCCTTATTATAACCTTCATTTTAGATTATTGAGTACAAAGTACTTTTTCATTTTCAGATCCTAAATATAGAGGTTTGTTCACGTTCCCGTATTTCAACTTGGTGCAGTCCAGAGTTATAGAAGATGCATTGTATTCAGGTAGATTATCAAATTAACATAAGTATAATATAAACGTAGAAATACGATTAACGTAAACTAGATTATTACATTTAATATAAAATGACTAACTATACCTAATAAATTGAAATGTCTCGAAAACCGCTGACCTGTTCTTTACAAAACGTGCGGTGTTTTATAAATAACTTTTACATATGAATATGACATACATTATTATATTGTTTATGAATGTTAGATAAATCCCTTGTGCTATGCGCACCGACTGGGTCCGGAAAAACAGTCGCCTTCGAAATGGCCATCCTACAACTGCTGATGGAGATCGAAGATAATCATTACGCGGGGGACTTTAAAATTATCTACAGTAAGTATAATAATATTGTTTAAGTATTTGCGCTTACGCTAAATACTTAACCACAAAGTAAAAGCTCTGACTTTATCTCCAGACTAAGTTAAATTTATCCCTCCCTGCGGGTCTGGTTAAGTAGCGTCATTAGAAAGACACTCACGGAGATATTAAGTATCGGCGGCCATTTTAAATGCGAAATATCTCGAAACTCGTTTCTGTACAAACATTGCTAAGAATCATCTCGCTTAATCAGCTCTGAAACAACAAGGAATAATGTTATCCACGATTCAGGCAAACATATGATTCATCATACTCAAATTTATCCTATGCGGGAATCGAATCAGCTACCTCTAGCGTTGTAGTGAGAATCACTACACTGTTAATCTATCAGGGGTGCAATTTTTGCATCTTACCAGGTGACTAGAGCTCACCAAAATGGCCGAATCTCTATGAAAAACGGCTATTTTGGTGAGCTTTAGTTACCCGGTGATATTCAAATGCAATTTTTGGATCTCACCAGGTGACTAAAGCTCACCAAAATGGCCGCATTTCTATGAAAATCGGCCATTTTGGCGAGCTTTAGTCACCCGGTGAGATTCAAAAATAGCACTCCAGGTCGTCAATTGTGTATTATTTAAAAATATAGAAATACGCATTTCTTCCAGTGGCCCCAGTAAAAGCCGTTTGCAACGAGAGGTTGACGGAATGGTACCCCAAGCTGACGAGATTAGGGCTCCTCTGTGTCGAGGTTACTGGCGACACTGAAGTCGACTTCGGCCAACTAAAGCCGTATAAGTAAGCTCGTAATTGAAGAAATTTAAGTCTTAACCTTGTCATAAAGTCTTTCATTTTTCTAAGGGGTTACGTCTTAACTTAAAATTAGATAAGACGTAACCCCTTAGAAAAATGAAAGACTTTATGTGGTGTCATTGTTAAACTTAAAATTAGATTAACAATGACACCTCTGCACAGTCAATGATAGGGCTAATGGTTTTACAGGACGTCCCGTTTTTCAGCTATCATTTTGGCCGTGTCCTGTATTTTAATATGAAAAAAACAGGACCATACCGTACCATAAACGCGTTGTCCCGTATTATTTCCATGAATCCTGTAATGTTAGATCAAATGTCCTGGAAAGTGAGTACACGGGTTGGTCACCCTAATTTTTGAGGTTCTGTCTCGAAAAGCAACTACGCTGGTCTTTTGTCTTGTGGTCCTGTTTAATAAACGTTACAGCGGCCCTAACATGCTCGACCCAGGTTTAATTTTATCACTTGGAGAATAAAGGGGATTATTCGTATTATCTAGGGTAATAATAACAACTCCTGAGAAATGGGACATGCTGACTCGGCGATGGCGCGACCACCGAGGCTTGGTCGAGATGATCAAACTGTTTCTGATCGATGAGGTCCACATTCTGAACGATGAGACGAGAGGCCCAGTGCTGGAAACTGTCGTGAGCAGGATGAAGACTATCGAAGTAAGTAATTTTGTTCGAACCTTAGCGGTAATGATCAAACTGCTCCTGATAGATGAGGTCCACATATTGAACGATGAGACGAGAGCTCCAGTGCTGGAAACTGTCGTGAGCAGGATGAAGACTATCGAAGTAAGTAACTTTGTTCAAGTCTTGGAGGTGATGATCAAACTGTTCCTGATAGATGAGGTCCACACACTGAACCATGACACGAGAGGTCCAGTGCTGGAAACTGTCGTGAGCAGGATGAAGACTATCGAAGTAAGTAACTTAGTTCAAATCTTGGCGGTAATGATCAAACTGTTCCTGATAGACGAAGACCAGCTCATACTGAAGGATTAGATGAAAGGACCAGGTCTGGAAACTGGCGTAAACTGGATGAAGACTATTAAAGTTAGTTAGTAACTTTATACAAAGGTTGATGATGGTGATAATGATATTTTAATAAAAACGGATCACGAGGCCCCCCGCGCTGCCTCCCGCCACGGGGGCTCATGATTTAGGACCATGGATTGGTCCAAAACATGTCGAAAAATATTCGACTTCAAAATATGCGAGTGATCCGTTTTTATTAATATGTGTCAGTCTCACGTTAGTTTTATGTTTATAATGATATTTCTTTGATCATAAAGTTTGTTTGTCTATTTTCACTTATATTTTTTGTGAATGGTTAAATTGTTTTAATTATTATCATTGGTGCGGGTGTGGTATAGACGTATAGACAGGGAGATAAGGTTACATCTAGCTTCTCTCGTCACCATGCAGTCAGCCGCCAAATCAGCGCACCGCATAGAACAACTACAGAGACAATGCGAGGGTGCTGAGGATGCCTCGCCACCGCCGCCGCGCATCCGGTTCGTGGCTATTTCCGCCACCGTCAGCAATCCCGAGGACGTCGCCAGCTGGCTCGGCACGAGCGAGAAACCGGCTGTGTTTTACAAGTAAGTGCCAAACAACTGACGGCTAACGGTTAGCCTGCTAAATCAGTAATGAATGAGACTGAAAGGGACTCAAAACGTCCGGAATTACAGTCGTTGATACACGATATTAATAAATCGATAAAAAGAGTTTTAATTAAATAACTACCGTGAGACTCAAAATGTATTTTGACTCGACTACGGCAAAACCAAAAAAGAAGATTGGATAATTTGTATTTTATAGTTTAGCTATATCGACAGTGGAAATCTCAAATGTCATACGTGGGACACATCCCTTAATGTCCTTTACGACATTTGAGATTTTCATTGTCGATATTGTCAGTCTGCTCGTGAACATGATATGATGATATGTGAAAATGGCTGGGACGGTTGGAAATTACATTATTTACACGATAGCCGATATAAACTTTTTAAATCGTTTTATTTCTATGTCTCCTACTAAGAAATCATTATTAAAATACAACAGATTACTTACGCATTTATATCGAGAACTGCTCGACACGTTTCCATATTTTTCATAAAAATGAATGACGCTGCGCTGCGCGCGCCTGCACTGAGCATCCTAGCTGTCAGAGCTTGGCGCGCAGTGTTTGTCAAGCCACAGTCGCGGACACTCGTGTTGCAGGAGCACGAAACATGGCGAGCAATTCTTGGTATAAATACGTGTGTAATCCGTTATGTTTTTTTTAATAAAATTATTTTATTTCAGTGATTTAGTCATTAATACATTTTCAGATTTGGTGATGAGTGCCGTCCAGTAAGGTTAAGACAAATCGTCGAAGGCTATCCCTGCGCTGAGGGGACTAGTATATTCAAATTCGACATCATCCTCAACTACAAACTATGGCCTATCATCCAGAAATACTATAACGGGAAGCCTACGCTGGTATATATACCTAAAGACACTTCCTGCTTTATTTGGTTTAGGTTAGATAAGGAATAAAACTTCTAAGTGACAAACGCAGACCAGCTCTGGTAGCACTCGAGCGTTTATCGCACATGCACACATAGCATCTGTCCTCGCACACGCTAATTGGTTAGAAAGGGATATATGCTTTATGTCATCGATAAAAACTAGCGTACTAGGGCCCCTGGGAACTAAAATGATCGAAGTTAACTTATCTCTGTGAATCTCTTTCTCATGATACTAATTAGACAGAGTCACAACAAGAGATTAAGTTAAACTTGGACCTCCATGTTAAGGCCACAGATAACTTTACCCAACTACAGCAATGCCTAAAGAAAGGGTTATGATTTTAGAAGTCTGTGTTTGTAATTTAACTTAAAACCGACTTTTGGTTGAGGCATTCCAGTAGTTTCTCATGGATTTAGTGGGCAATCAAAATCAGCACACAAAAGTTATGCTAGTGTCCCTAAAATGGCCGGTCCAAGTTTATATCATCCCTTTCTGCGTCTCTGTCAAACTAGTGTCATAGAGATAAACTAAGATAAACTTAACTTGGGGGCCAAGTGCGCGCCGTTTATACAAAGACTTATCGGCGCGCCTTATAGAGGTATAGCGATGGTGAGGGTGCAGGTTTCAGCGGACTCCAATAATAACTAGATTCCTTCTTGTTGTTTATTGTAGTTAAACAATTGAGTTAACAATATGGTGATAATATAAAATGCGGTCTCTGCCGTCAGTACCAAAATCCTAAGCACAACAACCACACCACAGATAATCTCATTTCTCTCTCTTGTTGCCCTCTTCATGTTCTATTCGGATGCGTGGCAATTCGCCACACCGGCTTTCCGGTGTCAGAAGGCTGGGCAATACTTTGCCCCAAGAATCAGCATTGCCATCCAACATGGCAATGCTGCCAACCTTCTGGGCACCCTCCCTATTGGCGGCGATTTGGGTTATTTTCTTTTACTGTTGTTTTTTTTCTTCTTCTTATTTACAATAAAGGTGTTACTTGGTCATATTAGAGTTATATAACGGACATCAAAGACAGATAAAGGTTAGATCTTAGCCTTCTTTTTTGAAATTGGTTATTGGTATCAGATTGGTATAGTCTCCATTAGTGACCTTGAGCATTGTTATAAAGGCCCTTAACGCCTTAAGGCTCGTCGTTGAGTCGGCTTTAGATGTCTAACGGTTTCAGATATTTTGCAACACGCGAAAAAGTGTAACCCTCACTGCAGAAACGTTGTCTCGAGAGATAACGGTGTCGTTCAACCCGGAGCAAAAGGCTAAGCTGACTGCGTTAGCGTCTACATTGAAAAATAAGAAGTTACAGGTATTACAATTTTTGTAATTGAATGTTGAACTTTTTTATTTATGAAATAAGAAGGCAAACAAGCAAGTGGGTCACCTGATGGTAAGTGATCACCAGCACCTATAGACACCCGCAACACCAAGAAGATTGCAGATGCGTTGCCAACCCAGAGGGCTAAGATGGAATACCTCTTGTGCCAGTAATTTCACCGGCTGTCTTGCTCTCCGCGCCGGAACACAACGGTGCAAGCGCTGCTGCTTAGCGAGCAAGATGGTGGTAGCGATCCGGACGGACCTTGCACAAGGTCCTACCACTCGCATAATAACCCTCATAACGATGTTTAGATGCTTGCAATGAGCGGAGTGGGCTGCCACCACGCCGGCCTGTTGTATGAAGAGCGAGTGAACATCGAACGGGCGTTCAGAAGCAGAGATCTGCCAATACTCATCACTACCACAACTTTAGGTACCTAACTTTACACGTGAATTTTACAGGCCTTTTGTTAGGAGCCTGTGCTTATTTAATTGTGTGTGGAAGAAGTTAGATGCGGCTGGATTTTGATATTACGTAGAGTCAAAGAAACCACCGTAGAACCTGGTCGAAGAGACAAGAGACGCATGACATAGCCTGGCATTTAACGCGTCGCGTCATTGCGATAGGGTTCTAAGGTGGTACGTGAATATATTTCCCGTACTGTAGGTACAAAGTTGATTGACCCGAATTAAAGAAAAATAAATTGTAATGAAAATAAAAATGGTATTAATAGTATAGTGATAATCAGCTCAAGACTTTTCCTTAAAAGATATTTTAAACTAGCTGCTCTTGCCCGTGACTTCGTTCGCGTAGAATTTAGGGAAGAATCCCGCGGGAATTTTGCACTTTTGCGGAATAATAAGTATCCTATTTGTTATCCAGGGTTTAGGCTATCAACGTTCCTAATTTCATCTAAATCCGTCAAACTATTTTCGTTTAAGCGTCAAACTTTCAGCTTTATAATATTAGTGTGATTAAGAAGTTATTATACTAAATTATTCTCTTTTTGAAGCACAGTGTGTGAACACTTTTCTAATACATTTGTTTTCAGCAATGGGTGTCAATCTGCCAGCTCACCTCGTGATCATCAAGAACACCCAACAATATGTCAATGGAGCCTATCAGGTAAGTTTACATATCTGTTAAAACAGAAATAAAAACCTTATCACCGTCTAGGAAGCAGCTGAAATGATAATTATATGTATAATGAAAGTTTTCCCACGCTTTCCATTATTCCCCTTCGAGATATAAATGGTGATTAATAACAGCGGTTCAAACGCTCATGGAATAATCACCCATCTTGGTACAGGAATACAGTATCAGCACAGTTCTTCAAATGGTGGGACGCGCGGGCCGGCCGCAGTTTGACACTGAGGCTACAGCTGTCATCATGACAAGACTGAATGACAAGGTAACAACAACAAACTTAACTGATCATTAACCCTTTAACCGCCGACAACATTTTAATCCGATATGCTCGTGTTACCACGTATACCAAAACTATATGTCATTAGTCTTGATTATAAGACTGCGGCGAAATGAGCTCGATATTAGGTTAAAGAGGGAGCTGAGAGAAATTGTCTATGCTCGATAGGTATATTAATTTCATAGTGCATATTATATAGTTATATAATTTAAAAAGGGAGTTCCCTTTCGAAAAATTCCGCTTTTTCTCAGTTCCGTCTTTAATGGACATTTTTGGGTCTTTGACAGTGCACCTAGCACGGATTTTCTCGATACTCGTTAATTTGTTACGCATTTAACCCAGTACGTCGCTTTCTAACTAGCACAGTAGGCGAGAGACGCACTGAGTTACGTAGCGAGTTAACGCGTATCGAGAAAATTCGTGCCAGATACACTGCACCATGTAAGTTTTGAGCACATACCTAACAAAAAGGAATTGTCACTTATTTAGTTAGAAAAATCCGCTTTGCTCCGAATCGAATCCTTTCATAATTCTGTGTGACTGCCAAGTCATTATGCTAATTATGGAAATAAATATGCACAATATTATTGTATAGGTAGGTACCTAACTAATCAGGAAACGATTTGCTATAAAAGAAGATGTTTCCATTCTAACTAAAATAACTGACTTGGCTCTACATCAAATTACACAACTTTTTTGACAGTAGAAGAATTTCAAGACTTGGCCCATTTTTTCATTGAATGTTTTTAAGGGTTTGCATTAAAGCCGGCGGCCGATTTTTCTGTCTGTGATGTACTTACAAGCACTTTAAACTATTTTCAATTAAAAATCTGTCAAGTCAAAAATGCGATTAGACGATTTTTCGTGCCGTTATTAGGCAGTCAGAACAAGTTAACTTATATTTTTCTATTTTTTTTTGTATTTAGAAGGACGATGACTTATTTAAAAAAACACTGTAATTATCATCTCTCTAAATATTTAATGTATACAAAATCTACACGAGTCGATGATAAAGCATACATTATTATGTTCATATACAAAATTATATTCTAGTAAAATTGATCTTATAATTAATGGCAATATAATCATCTATCATCTACTTGCTAATTGAATCACAGAATTGGTAACTCATTCGAATTGCACTAAATAAATTCAATTTTAAATTGAACATTTTTCGTTATATTTTAAGTATTTAATTTCGTATCATTATCACATTCAACAAAACAAAAAAAAAGTTGAGCTTTCCATGTGGCCGAATAAAGCCATTTCCAATATAAATGCTTTAGAAAATAAAGCTAAATCGCTATTAATGCTATTTGTATTTAATCTGATAAGGTTACAAGAAAGTACAGCTGTCTGTAACATACTGGCAGTCGTAGAATTTATTAATAATTAACTCGGAAATAATTGTTCAACAACTATGGAACCCTGTCATAGAAAAATACCATCATCTAACGTGTTTGTACACACTCACAAGCAATTATTTCAACCGCCGTACTCGAAATCATTTAGCCGACATTTAACTCGTTTCTTTTAAAAAAAAATGTATGACAAAATTGACAAGACGCGAAAAGAGTACCTAATGAACGATTTAAGAGCGTTTGTGTCGCATAGAATTTTATACAAATTTCGATACATAAAACATACGAACTAAATAAATGGATTCTACTGAAGCTTTGTCAGTTGAAGATATTATTGAAAAATTAGTATAACCAAAAAAATATAAGTGCATTTTAAAATTACTATGAAACACTGAAACTAGTTATGTAACCGGTTAAAATAAAAAAATACCAAAGAAATAGCTTCGACTTGATTATAAAAAAAAGCTTACGCATTTTGCACGCCAAAAAAGGCTGTTTGAACTTAGTACGATCAGCCTCAGTAGCCCTAACATGACTGGCCCAGGTTAGTTTATCTCTATCTGCGTCTCTTTCTTATGACACTAGTTAGACTAAGACAGGGAGGGATTAAACTAAACCTGGGCTGTCATGTTAGGGCCGCTGAAGTGGCTGAACATTACCTTGTCACTGTCAGTATGTGACAAATTTAAGACACTGTCATTTTATATGTTAGGTACTACAACAAGGTTCTTAAGTATTTAGATACTTCTGAGGCTGACTGTACCTTTGCCTGCGCATAATAGGAAGAAAATAAAATCAAATAAAAAATTAAAATATCGAAAGTATAAAATGTGCGGCGCAAACGCACTTCAGCATCAACTAACGTCTTCAAACACGGCGGCATGGCAAGATCCCCTTATCCTAAACAATTAAACTCCTCGCTGGTACATCCCTTATTTCCCTTTACCGAAGGGGTTAGCATTGTCCTCGAAGCTGATCTTGGGGACGAATCCACTGTCTCCATCCACGGTGTACTCTACGGTCATGAGGCGGCCGTCGGGCAGCAGTACGCGGTAGCCGCCATTGACCTTGCCCTGAGCGTCTCCTGCCTCGTTGGCTCCGTAGTACAGAGCCTTTTCTTGATCCTCTACGTCATACTTGTATTCGTACTGTAAAATAAAGTTTGATTGTTACGAAAATAAATAGTTAATTACAAGGCGTGATAAATGATAAATCGCACGCTTAGTATTAAAGTGACCCATTTCTGAATAATACACGTCCCAAAATATCACCTTAATTAAAAGACATAGGGTTTCATTTTGGGAAATATCAAATTCAGAATTGAGTCACTTTAATACTAAGCGTGCGAAATGTTTACACAGTATAGAGTAGGTAAAGTCGCTATTTTTCCTGCTTATCCAAAAATTTTATTCCTAATAGTGTATCTTCGGCCACCTTCTCCTAAACCACGCAACGGATTTTGACAGGGTTTTCACTGTTATTTATAAATTTATTAGGGAAGTTTTTTAAATACATTACATCTCGATTGTTTCTAGTGTCGTCCTATATTTGAGGATACAAATGACCCTAACAGTAGAACGCTAATTTAAATGGTCGTACAGTGGGGTACTAAGTTACTAGAAACTGGTATCATGACACTGGATGTACTTAAATTATGTAACTTATAATTGGAAGGTTATGTTAGGGCCACGGTTTTTACGAGACAAGCGCATTAAATGTAAATAGTTACAGAAATACACTAACTATAGATGAAACTATCCGTAAAATAGATTATATTTATAATTACTACGTGCACCTATATAATTAATTTAACAAAGAACTACAGGTCGATTTATAATTTGTGAATCAACCTATAACCACCTGGTATCGTTAAAAAAATATTTTATACAAGATTTTTTCTAGTTCTTTTTTCTGAGTACTTATGAAGACAAATCAATCGAGCGTAAACTAGATAGGGTTGCATTCTCTTATTACAAACAGTCTGAAAATCCACTATATACTGCCTGTTACTCTAAATTTAGTTTGTACATACAAACAACAAAAGTCAGATAGTTCAGTATCATCATCAAAGTTCCGCCGAAGCTTTCCATCCGACAGCATGAATAGGCATCTCCATCATGTCTTCATAATGTAGCCGTTGTCGTTTTCTTTGTAAGCTACAATATCAAATTATCGGCGTGCCCGCAGGCTCTCGTAACTGCGTTTGAGTCGCTCGCTACATGATTCATGCAGACAGGGGGCTATTCTCGACTTATGCGAGATTCATTTCTCACGAAAACAGCTGTCAAATCCCTTGGAAATCTGTAATTTTTTGACGTATCTCGCTCGTGAGATGCATCTTACATGAACCGAGAATTGGGGTCCAGAGAGACTATTATCACGTCTAGCGTTGCCAGGCGTCCGGACAAAGCCGGACAAAGTTAGGCGTTTTGAATGCATAACCGGGCAAATAAGACGCAGACGCTAAATAACGCTACCGACTTCTGTAGCGTTATTTAGAATTGTCACAGTCACCTCTCGCCTGTCGCGTTTATGAAATTAATCCCTGTTCCATTTTTATACAACAATTAAAGTAGTTGCTTGTTGTTGGTGGACCAAATGCATCTCGTGGTGTGATTTAGCATCTTTCAATGTAATTCGGTTCATTGTGTTTAAGCAAAACATATCCCTGTTGTTAATAGCTTGTTTATTCGAAAGTATTTTTAATGCGTATGAGTAAGTTTGTATTTGAACCATTGAACGCGTTGATGTCTATTCTAAGAGATTTCAGCAAATCAAATCAAGGTCAATTTATCTCATTTACCTAAACACAACATACATATAAAAGTTATTAAGAAAGATGTAAAATCTTGTAAATTAAATTAGCTTAGCACTTTAGAAAAGAGTTACAAAAAAAATGTGGATTTCAGATTAGTCCTCACCTTCTCTACATAATTCGACTTACTAGCAGAGTTTTTTCTGTGTTTTGAATATTTTTAAATACAGTTACGTAACCTTAAAATCGACAAGTTTCTACAGAACACATTTTCCTATCTCTTATAGTTTTGGACTTTTTGTACAATGACTAAATTCTTATGTACCTAGTATTTTCAAAACAGCTGCAAAACTTGAGTAATTTGAATTTCTGTAGAACTCAAGAGACAAATATCAGAATTAATGCGCGCCGCGTCCGTTGCCCAATCTTCTCAACAAAGAACAAACTTGAAATTACAATAATTTTATGTAATTATTTTTCTAGTAGGTAAGGTACCTAACGTCTAAATTTAGACATACAATATTTTTAAGTACATAAATAAAGTTATAAAAGTTATGACTGCATCTTCTGAAGGTTAATTCTCTAGAAGGTACTCGCGAACAGAAAAATTGAATTATTCTGTTACTTGATGTAAATGATAAGACTTCTTAATAAGATAACGGTATTCCACTCACAAACCAATAGTATAAAAGTTATTATTAATCTTTATCTTTATATAAAACAAAGTCTCTATCCGTTCTTATCTGTCCTCATCGAATTTTCGGCCGCTAACTCTTTCTAAGCTACGCAACGAATTTTGATACAATTTTTACTGCCATTTTGAGTTTTTTAAAAAGAAGACTTGTATGCATATTACATCCTAGCTGCACCCGTCATACCCGAGCGAACCTGGGGCGGGCTAGTTTGTGATAAATAATTCGTAAAAATATTTATATCGAAAATGAAAAAACGAAACACAAGTTATAAAAACAAATTATGAAGAAAAAAAAATCTTCTAAAATACGTTTACCAGACTCTAAATAATAAAACCGCAGAATGTTTTATTATGATCGCATGTTTGAAATGATTTTCAAGTTAATAGTAGGTTTATTTATACCTATACGAACTGATATTAATACTACTACAGTTTATTATATTCACGGTTTTACAAACCATATTTATGTGAAACGATATATGAAAGATGGAGAAATGCAAAAATTCAAATAAAAGTTTTTAATAGCAGTAACTTTGGGATTACATTCCATGGCGACAAGTTTTACCGACTGAAAGAAAAAGGCAAGGTTCTAACACTACAATAAAAACACAATTTTATTGAGAAAAGTGGGCTTGTTTATTTTTCAAAAGTTTATCAAATCTTGGTGCTATTTTTGAAACGTTAAAAATCAAATTATTTTCTAATTGCAGTCTACTTCTATTTTTAGTTGCCATGTCATTGCAGAAAATGTCAGTTCACACAAGTATGAGGTGGCGAATGGCACTAATAATCTAATAATAGATAAATGTACCAAAATAGAAAAAAATCATTAACGTAGTATTTTAATTAAATTTTATTATTTCTTTGTCTTTCTATGGCACAAGGGGGTCGCCAGAATTTTTCAATTTGTAAAGGGGTCGCGAAATCATAAAGATTGAAAAACACTGAAATAAAGTAATGAATAATATTGTAAAACGACTGATGATAATTTGTCACCTGTCATTATATTACCCCATAACGTATCATCAATTAATATGAAGATGGAAAAGGAATTTTAAACACAAAGAACAACATTCTATTTATGGTCTCGAATGTACACCTAAGCCTAGACAATGTGAATCACTAGATCTTAACTGCGCGCATAGTGTTTACAATTAATGATTAAAATAAACTAGATAAGAATTAAAAGAGCATTCAACAAAGGCGGCTGAGCGCAATGGCATCCAATTAGTGCGTTGATGTTCACACAATTAACATAATGGCTGCGATGATTCTGATAAATAGTGATACATGTTACTTTAGTGCTTTATGAAAAAGCTAAGAGGCTAAACAACTTAAATTAACTAATGGAAACAATTATATTTCTCATCTTTGAAGTGCTCCTTAAAATTAAAATAAATCTTTTGAGAGTGAATTTTAATCCCAACCGTATTTATTTATTTATTATTTTACGGAAAAATATGGGAAAAGAGCATGGCGGTCACTTTATTGGAAGTTACTGTTTGCATTCCGATTTTTGATTAAACATTTTAAATTCTCAAACCGAAAAATTGTGTTATGAACATCTCTGCGAAGAGTCCCCATTATAATTCAAATGTAATCCGTTAAAATTCATTACAATGTCTTCAAATAGCGCAAACAAAAATTATCAGGAACGCATGCTTTATTCCTGTGCTAAAAACTACAGCATAGTTAGCAACAAATGGGCGAGTAATTATACAGTCAATGAAATCAAAAAGGATCAGCACAGGACTCTATTGTCAAGAGAGTAAGAGCTGTACTAGGAGTTCTGACCCGATATGAGGGGGCTTGTGTCAGGCAGTGGGACGTATAAAAGCTAGATTATATTTAATTAGAATGTATTAAATATTCATTAAAACCTTTACGTGGTCCAAATCCATTACGTGGGTTAAAAGGAGTAAGCGGCTAAAGATTTTAATTAGAAATGCGCCGATCATTCGGTAATTATTCGGGATTCGGCACATTCAACATAATTTTAAATGTTCGTATTCGGCCGAATTATTCGGTTAAATTGCTGAATATTTACCGAACAATTAATAAACTAAATAAATCAGAAGAACAAGTAAAAAAGCTGTTTAAAAAAGTCGTAATATTTATTAATTAACGTAAGCTTTATTAACAATAATTCTGTAAGGAAATCAAACAAACAAAATCAACCAGTTATCATTCTATTGAAAATTTAGTACTTATAATTTAAGAGAGGTAGATTGTACAAACTGTAGAAACCTGTACAAACCTGTTTTCTCACGGGTGATAAGGGCATTGAGTTGTACCGAATAATTCGGCCGAATATTCGGTTCGGTAAGAGCGGAACCGAACGTTTGTATTCGGTGGTATCTATATTCGGCGCATCTCTAATTTTAATAAACAAATTAGTAAAATGAAATAACCATTTATTTAGGCATAATATCTCATTTAAAATTACACATTACATTGTAGGACAAGATTAGATTATATTAAAAACTAAATTAAATTATTGTTACACATATGTTATTTGTTTAATTATTTATATGAGGACAGACTAGTACGGATAGCAACGTTGTTTTGTACTGTGTAAAGATATAAAGTCAAGATTGCCCTTAATGGCACGGTATTTATGTGGAATCAGAAATTATAATGTCACATCATTATAATTAGGTTAACATTAAGCTAATGTCATTCGCGTTTAATGCAGAACTCGGTTGTGCATCCGTCTGTCGCAACCTCTAAAGTTCTCGGTGTCTGAACATTGCACTCGCAACGTTGTAGGTCAAAGGTATTCACGTTTTGTTTAAATTATTGCCAATGTGAGCCAGCGCATCCTCGCAGCTTATATGTTAAGGCAGACAACTTTTAGTTTTATTGGCCCTTAACATATTACCTAAGCTCTAAGTACCTAGAATGACACATCTGCCATCATTTAAAGGACATAAATGGAAGTTTAATGTCGTTAAAAATTACCGTTGCGTTTGATTTCTGTATTAAATTATCGTTATTATCGTTATTCTTTTTGCAAAATCATTACAACTTGCATGTTTTTTTTATAAAATAGGATGTTAAAAAAGCAAGTGGTTCAGTTGATGGTAAGTGATTACCACTCCCCATAGACACCCGCAAACACATTGAAAGGAGATTGCAGGATGCGTCGACAACCCAGAGGGCTAAGAAGGAAAACCTCTCGTGCCAATAATTGCACCAGCTGTTTTGCTCTCCACTCCAGAACACAACAGTACAAGCACTGCTGCTTAGCGGCAGGATTAGCGAGCAAGATGGTGGTAGCGATCCGGACGGTCCTACCACCCGCATTAGCGAAATCATTACAACTTACTTGGATACTATTTCATTGACTTTTGCCTCTGTAAGTGCCTGATACACAAATACATACTTGCGGATAATTCATTCATTTCCCGTGCGTTCTTTTATTTTGTTTACTTGTGTGAATCAATTAAGCGTATTTGTTGTTGTTGTTAAATAGAGCCGCTCAGTTGTTAGAGCCATTTAGGCTTAAAAACATACTCACAGGCATAGGCGGTGAATCTTCCTGCGGCGCGGGCGCTGATGCGCTGTGTCGTACTGCAACGCACACCATCAACAGTGCACACGCGAACCATTTGATAGACGACATCTGTTGCAAATCAAACAAAAAAAAATGCTCATTTAGGTCAGTACCACGGAACACAGAGAGAAGCTTTCCGTCGTGATTTGTACCGAAACAAACGTCACCCTCTAAATTTTAGGGAGTAGGAGTGCTTAGAGAAAAATAATATTAGAATCGCGCCGCGTAATTAAAAATAATCCGGCCAATTTCGTGTCGGACACATTTGTGTCCGACACGAAATATATTTATGTTTGGGGTTCCGTAGAATAGGTACTAAGTCAAAGCTTATTTTAGGGATTGCAAATATTGGTTTGTTAGTAACTAAAAATTCCGAATACTTATCTAATAAACATGATTTTCGTTGATGATTTCATAAACTTGTAGATATTGCATTTATTTAGAATATTCCAGCTATAGTTGAAAAGTTACAGGAAGGGACGTTCTTTTTACGACTTTGTAAGTGTATTTACTAGTAAATATTGGTAGTTCAAATCGTGTCACCTAAGATCGCTTCTATGGTATAGTCGACCAAGTAACTGCTTAGCTACTTTTGTACTTTATCTCCTTGTAATACGATCGAAAAATGGCTAAGCAATTTCTTGGTCGACTATACATGCGCCACGACCCACACATCTGCAGTAAAATGTCCCAGAGAATCAGTTTGTGCAATAATGCGTTCCATCCTTTGTCTTTACTTAGACCATAAAACAATTCGATTGACTCACCTACTTATTGTTACGACCATTTGCAATTTACGGTTTACATAGAAACTTAAATCTGTTATTTGATACCGAACTTTCGTAAACTCTTACGAAATATCCGTAGTTTTGACAAATAATAAAATCTAACTTTTATCACAGCTATGACTACCTACCTTAACCAGAAACCGGATACCCCATTCATCGGGTTAGGCCTTTAGATGGGTTACCCTTTGGAAAGAATTACCCATTAAATTGACTTACTCATTCCAAATGATACCCCATTTGTTTGACTATCCCTTATGAAAGGGGAACCCAAAGATAAAGCTAACCCTTTCGTTTGATTATCCTTTAAGAAAGGGTTTGAATGGGTTTGAAAGAGTTATCACAACGATTTTAGTGCTTAATTTTCTTTTATGGAATAGGAAGGCAAACAAGCAAGCGGGTCACCGGATGGTAAGTGATCATCATCGCCTATAGACATTCGTAACACCAAGGAGATTGCAGATGCGTTGCCAACCTAGAGAGCTAAGGTGGAATACCTCTTAATTTAAAAATTTCCTTTTTAAACGCCAAAACAAAACGCATGTGTCCCGCATACCGCTCTATTTCTATACAGATAATATTATATTATCACTTGAAAAGCTGCCACGTGGAACAGTCAGCCTCATTATAATATAAAAAGTAATAAGTCAGCTTTCGTGAATTATTTGTTTAAAGAAACATAAAAATCTGTTCATCTGTTTTTGAGTTACAATGCCACACACAGACGGATACACCGATACACACAGTAAACTTATAACACCACTCTTGGCGTCGGGGGTTAAGAAAATGGACTAAAAATCTTGGCGTGTAATCGTTTAGCAAGTAAATGGAAAAAACGTTGAAGGCGTCATTAATTGAAGTTTGTAACACCTTATAATTATGATTTACGGTAGAGATTCTCAGAGATATGAACACAATCATGGTCATTATCTAAGTTTTATGCCTTTATAGCACGAATTACTTAGACATTGCTGTGAAATGACTTCCACTGTTTGTATACGGTTAATGAACATTCCTAAGATAGGTAGGTATCGTATCTCAAGGTTTAAATGCAGAGTGAACACGAGAATTACTAAAAAAGCTTGTAGCGACTCCAGCGCCATCTAGTGTATAATACAGTAATAACCAACTGACATGCGCTACATAACGCTAACGAAGTTTCGTAACACGGACGCATATATACAACTTCCAACTTTCATCCTTCGGACTTCGGTCCCCAGGCATAACACCCGCTTGGGGCCCTAATATGACTGGCCAAGTTTAGTTTATCTCTATCTGCGTCCCTTTCTTATGACACTAGTTAGACAGAGACACGGGGAGGGGTTAGACTAAACCTGGGCTGTCATGTTAGGGTCGCAGGAGAGAGATCTCTCTATTGTGACTACTTTCCACAAGCTGATTGATACTGAAGCAGTAAATACATTTTGGGATTCATCTTCAGTATCTTCACTTACGATTAGGTGAGATAGGGGCCAATCGCTGGTCAGTTTTAGGTTTCCGTACCTCAATAGGCAAAACGAAAACCCTAATAGGATCACTTTGTTGTCCGTCTGTCTGTCTGTCTATCTATCAAGAACAGTTTTTTCAAGAACGCGTAAAGGTATCGACTCGCACTTGGCCAGTTTTAATATTTAAAAATTATTCGACGTGATTTATAAAATCGTAAGGGTTCCGTACTAGCACACAGTTCAGTTTGGCTGTATGTTTTTACCAAGAAAATGTGTTTATCTTTTATTCAGTTTCAATTTCAACAATTTCAATTTGAATAGGTAAGGTGGACGCTTTAAATGTACTGTTTTCATGAAAGATCAAAAACAAAACATTGTTTAGAAAGACATTTTTTATATACGCCATATAAGTATAATTCTATACTTAACTACCAAAAATACTTATGGACACCTGCGCAGGCCCTCTATACCTAAGGACAAATTCATAGCTCAAAGTAAAGTTGATGAAATAAGCAAGGAGCTTATGCATTGAATGCTTGCTACGTTAATTAGACGTACTTTAAAGGTAAATAATGTAGCTAATTAAAATAATCGGCAGAATAGTGACATTGGCATCTGTTATCTCCATAAAACATCGGTGCAGGTATGCCAATAATTGAGATTTGCCTGGCCTCGCGTGATCGATTCTTGTGGCGAATTGCTTTGTCTTGTCTAACTTGTCTCACAACAATCTTGCTGCCGACATATGATTGCGTACGTACATATTTGATGGTTTTTGTTAAAGAAAATGCTTAGAAAGAAATTGTAGGCGGTGTTGAAATTAGCATTCGCAATTATGTTACATTGCCTACTAATGCCTGATCATGTCAAGTAATTTATTGGTTCCCGTACAATCAAAGAACTAGTTTTCTGCAATGATATACTTCACCATTGATTATGTGTGCTATTATTTAGGGGAATAGAAACGATCTTGGATCTATTTTTGAGTTTTAAACTGACATTCGGTGGCAAAAATCACCGTTTAACCTTAAGAGGAAACACAAGAGCCGTTTTTCCATACAAACGTCGTCCCCTGTTTCCTCTCTGGATAATGCCAATAGAGCAATATTTTTTTTCCAAAAAATCGATGGCCACTATTATGCATGTCCCTATGTTTTCCTTTTTTCAATAAATTAATTATTAAAAGAGATATGAATATTCAAAAACTTAAAAAATTGGCCAGATTTTCGGCTGCGTTCATACATTCAGAAAACACATTTTACTAGATTATTTAAAAAAGGAAAAAAATAGGAACATTGTCAAAGCCTTTCTTTAATTTTTAATGAAAGAAGTAGGTAAATCGGTTAAGTTTTGGAGAAGGAATCAGGGGTCTACGAATCGTTGATTTTGTGTACTTTAATCAGGTATTTTCAGTCCAAGCTGCAGCTTGATAGATGGAGGCAATAGATGTTACAAATACCTATTTTTCAATTCTCTAGGCCTTGAGGTTTCCTCTTAAAGTCGGTGGCTCTAAACACGATCGGTCAAGTTTAGTTTGTCTATCTGTGTCCCTTTCTTACAACACTAGTTAGACATTTACGCAGGAAGGGACAAATTAAAAGCAACTGTAGCAGATATAGATATATCTGCTACAGTCTCTACACACGACTCTATTGTCAAGAGAGTGAGAATTTGCGCAGATTTTTTTGACCTCTCCGAGTATTTAGGTACTTCTGCTGCTTTACGAATATACTTAGAGACAAAATTACAGCTATATCTTTTCCCCTACAAGTGGACATTAATTTATTTTTGGTAGGATCTACAACGACCTTTGATCATTTTTAAGGCACAGAAAATTTGATATTTTATTACATATTATAAGACCATGTTGAAATTAATTCAAATTAGAGAATAAGGCATTACGCAATTTAATTACAAATGGACCTATTTTTTTTTTTAGATAAATTTTTCGTCTATTTAAATATTAATGAAAATCAAAATTTGTCTGTAGGTATCCTTAGTTCGAAATATAATCTACACTTGTTCTACCTGACCTTCGTTAGACGGATCATTTTCAGGCTGTTAAAACCTGAGAACTGTAATGCTAGTGTTTGTTAGCCCATTAATTATAATTAGCAATTGTTCTTAAACGAATATCTCGTAATTCAGATGCTTGGCTCAATGTCGGCTATAAAGCTATCATATAAAAAATGTCAGACCTTATGATTGTTGCTACTTGATACAAGTAAAGTTCTCTTTATGTTCCAGGTGATTTGTTCAAAATTTTATGAGTATTTTTTATTTATCCTACACCTGTTCCGTCGCCCTCCAATGAGTAACCTCAAGAATGATAAACAAGTAAACTTAAGAATGGAGTCGGTGATCAAGAATCTGCAGACGATCTGTTCGGATCCCTGATATAGTCTGCACGGTCGGGCCTACGGACGTAACATGACATCCCAAGTTTATCCCTTCCTGCGTCTCTGCCTACCTAGTGTCATAATAAAGGGACGCAAATAGAGATAAATAACGTTGGGCCTGTCATGTTAAGTACACTAAACTGTCATGTGTAAAATTTAAAAAAAAAACTTTTTTTTCTGAAGGCCATGTAGGCTATTTTACAAGTCTGAGTCCACCATCTCCTAGGGACCACATGATATGCTTAACTGATATCAGTTGTATCTTATGTAGGGACTAACTTTTGATTTTGGATTCCATTACTGAGTTTAGAACCGGAACACATGCCAGGTCCTCATCAAAGGCCTTGTGACCCTAAAATTACCGCCGGACCTTAAATTTTATCTCTGTGTACGAATCAGTCTAACTACTCTCATAAGAAAAAGATACATGCAAAAAATAAATTAAACTTAAACGGTCACTTTATGGCCACTAATGTTGTTTCTCACTCTTATGCACTTGGCGTGTAAGTATGAGATAATCAGCAATCTGATTTGTGCTTCCATTAAATATTAGATACAAATATCACTTTGCTTGGCCGAGGTCGAACAGAGGCCCTAAAATCTCCTAATCATCACCTCAGCAACATTTGATTTTATCAGCTGTATCAAAAAGTTTGAAGTTACTTAGTTGCCAAGCGATTTGTCTGACCATCTTAATTAACATGAGCTGCCGCATAGCATGCCCCCGTTGTTATAATAGACGTAATAAATGGACGTTGCTCAAGTACCTACATTAAGAACTGCCTACGCCCCAACCGAACAGATCTAGATTCACACGTTTTTTGCTGTGCCTAGACACAAACAATTGATTTTCACATCTATGTAACTGATAACATTGAATAGTTAATTAATTAATAGAGTAAAATTTTGTTAATGCCAAAACTGAGAACAGACGTGTCTAAGTAAAAGTGTCAGGGCTTAAAAGGTAAAAACATAATGGTAGATGTACCGCATTTGTTAGTATTATTTAAATAAAATAACAATTAACTAGAGTAGCGCACTTACCAATTGCAAAAATATATTAAATGGGAAATGTAGGGTGTTTGATGCTTAATAATAAATATACATAAAGACATTTATAATTTTGTGTTTTTAGCTTTGACTTAAAAAACGTCCAAAGGAAGTTTGCACCACCGGATCAGATGGATGATACTGTGGATATTATACATCTCAGTTTAGAGAGATATTAAAAATTGCTTGCAGCTCTATAATTAGCTCTTGATTTGTTACTTAAGAAATGATTTTTTGGTTACCAACTTTGCCAAGCTTAATTATTGAGTTTAGACATAAAAAACCGTGCGTAATCTTTAGCAGTTCTATTATTATATTGGTCTCTCAATCTTTACTTTTTGAGCTTTAAAATAACAAACGGTAGTATTTTAATTCGTCTTATTTATGTAAAGAAACTGATCTCAATAGGTATCCGTATAACTGTGTTATTTATTATAAATCAAAGTTTACGTCTTTAAAACTTACAACCCCCATTTTCAAAGTTTACTGGCTCTTAAAATTACTTGGACTCATACGTATTTTGAATCAGGCAAGTTACCCAATCAAGTTTCTCAAAACAAACACACTTTTCCACAAACGTTCTTGCGTCTTCGACCATGCGCGCACACATAGATGCGGCGGGAAAACTCACCGTGAGCAAAAGTAGCGAAACAAACTATACACAACACAGCACAATTACAATGGTCGTCCCTTAGCGTGCGTGGATCGACTGGTGCCGCGCCCCGGCGCCGCCCGCGTCTTATATCGCGCACCCCACGGCGCCCGCGCAGATGCCGCAACGTCGCCCCATCGTGATGGATGCTCCACACATGCAGATCTCAAACGGTGATACGGAGATAATAAAGCTATGAGTAAATATCAAGTTTCCAGTGTCTTTAAACTTGGCTTAAGTGACCTTTGCTTGCATTTGGATGACCTGCATGGAACTCCTTCGTTCTAATTTGTAGTATGTAGTTAACACAAATTCGCAAATTATGGTCGGCAGTGTTAATT
Source organism: Ditula angustiorana (assembly GCA_963691745.1). Taxonomy (NCBI): domain Eukaryota; kingdom Metazoa; phylum Arthropoda; class Insecta; order Lepidoptera; family Tortricidae; genus Ditula; species Ditula angustiorana. Next base: position 6,360,824 of record OY829483.1, read on the forward strand.
TACCTATACACATATAAAGGCTTTTTCACAGTCTTCTAATCCAATCACGTTAACTAAACCTGCGCCTTGAGGCACATGTGAGTGCGTTTGCGGCTTCCGGAAGAGTCTCAGGATGAAACCATTAAAGTCATAAACCATTTAAGCAGTGCAACCAGATCCATCGAAAGTCAATTCAGTAAATTTTAATAAACCTTAAAACAGATCAGATCATGCCATGACCATAAAAAAGGTAATGGAAAAGTTAGCAGTGTATGGCTGGACCAGAGGCTGAATGCAGAGGTTACAGGTTCAAGTCCTGCAAGATGAAGAATATTTTTATTAGTTTTCTTATTGCGTATGGCGTTAATATAAGGTAATGTTTAAAAGTTACCGTAAATTCTTTCTAGAGTCTTACCTTCTGTCTGTGACTCTACGTAACAGTACTTTTTTATTTATAAATAACCACAAATCTCCGAATATTTACAAACAAATACATTTAAACTGTCATAAATAGCAATTTAACATTCTTTAAGTATGTACATATCTGACTTTATGTTACTCAAGATGTCAGAGCAAACGATTAATGTTTCAGCAAACCATTCAAGACTCCAGGGAAATTAGCTCGTGACTCCATTTGTATTGATGTTCACACAGATGAACTTCGACAATAGAGTTCCAATGAAAGCCTAATCAGGTTGACCTACGACGGGCATTATATTATAACATGACTTGAATCAAATATCTAACGACAGTTTTCGCAACATGCGTGTAATGTCAGTTTTTTTTTCGTAACACGTCATTCATGCGTGCCTATGCGGCTAAGCGGCTATCAGCCAATTAAAATATTGAGTGACCCTGAACCTTAAGTTTTAATTGTGCGCTGGGTCACTCAAATGCGTGGGTGACGAATCCTTGATTGGAAAATAATTACAAGACCATAAGTTAGGAATTATTTCACAGAAAACTACTCGACATTTTAGACTTAGCATTAAGTTAGTATGTCAACGGAAAAATTTCTGTAAACAGTTATAAAAAATTTAAGCGTGTCGCGATATTTTAAGGTAACAATAGTTTAAATTATTAAAATTTAGTTCTACGGTGTTCCTTACACACAAATTATAATTTAATTCGAGTCCAACAATAGTAAATTAAGCTACGCAAAATTACCACGCAACATCGCACAAATTCTTCAGAGCTTTGAATTTAAACACATTGCGAGAAGCGTCGTGATGAAGCTAATAGCTTTAAGAATGCTAAGCACAAAGCGTCTATTTTGAAGGAAAAATTGCTGCTCCATATCTGTAGCTGTCTATGTGCTGAAAATAGTATATGTAAAATCTATTTAAGAACAAGACTGTTTTTGGAATTGTAATATTATTATGATATTAATCTATTTAACGGCAATTTAATAAAATTAACTAACTTTTTTTTGTATCATTAAGTTCTACGTCAGACATCATCCTTCCCAAGGATATACTCTTTAAAGGCCCTAGTAAAGGAATAAATTATACAAAAAACATTTTTGTTCTAAATGTTTACATGCAATAGGACCTTCCTCGTAGCAATCCTTGCCATATCGGTCGGTGAAAGTGACATGGATCTGTCATCCTGTGAATCAGGAAATGACTCGCGTATCATATGCTTTTAGATCTTCGACACGCTCTTCAACAGATCTGTTCTCATATTATGGTAACTCGCGTTACAACATTTAAACTTGCGTCTGAAGTATTAAATATTTCAGTTGATTTTATTTAGTAATCAAGTTGAAAATAACAAAATAAACTATGGTTTTCAGAGCAAATACTAGGCTAGCTTAAGTGTTGGAATCAATTTAAGTAGGTACCTATAGTCAGATTTAAATAGAGACATTTCCAAAGAAAATTACAAATAATTAAGTCGAATTAATTATTCTGGTTGGTATTTCAAGAAACGGCATTTTTGAGGACAAAAATACAATTTCATCGTATTAGCAATAAATAATTAATTGTAATTTCATTGTTCTAAGCCTGACTTAGGCTTGCTCTTCCCATAATGGCATGTTTTAAGTATGCAATTTAATTTATTCATACACACCACGAGACAATCGTGACGGGACCGTGTTGGAAAGAGGAATCTTTGTTAAATGTCAAATCTCTATTCAAAAACAATTTGACTTCAGTCATGTTAACCTAACACAGATTATACGTGTACCTTTACATTATCCATATACCTAAGTATACCATTTTGACACCACTGCTTGGACGTTGTAAAAACTTAATTTTATTTATACACAAATTTATATCCCTTAAAAAGATACAATTATAATTATCAATTTCAATGCCTACTTTGCTTCCAAACAGCTCATAAAACATTAATAGTTATTGCGCATAAATTAAACATTAAATTTTAAATGAACTTGCAATTAGTAACTAATACGTAATATTTAACACTGTTTTTCGCTGGCAGTGGTACAAGTAACAAAATAACAATTCCAACTGAGTAGTCGCGGGCGTTAGTAACCCATTAGTTAGTCATAGTAGCCAACTGACGCTCTTCGTTTGTTGCTAGTACCACAAATTCAGAAGTGGGTAAGGTCAAAGTGGCATCGTTTACGCCTCGCGAGGGTTTCGTTGCGACACGCGAAGCGCACAGCAGCGACGCGACGAAAGCAAACCAAATGACACATAACTAACGCTCCTGTATCGTGTCACTGGTTATGCCGGAACAATGCACATTTATAATGAGCATTGGATGGGCAAGAGATGTGCGCAGGCCAAGAATCGTGAGCATTCAACATGAACACACTGTTAGCATCAAACAATAAATCAGATTTATTAGTTTAAAAAAATTACAATATAGTTACCTGATTGCATTTATTCATTAAAAGTGGTCACTTCGAGTACGCCTTCAGTTGTGACTGATGTCGCTGATAGCTTCTTGTAATCGGTTTTACTGCATGAGCAAGTCTTAGTACCCTGCCCTCCTGGTTGGTCGGGAAGTTCCATAATTTTGTGTTCAATCATTTGATTTTCACGAAGTAATAATTGTTTTTCTCGAAGCAAAGCCCGCCTGGTCATTTCAGCTTTAGCCACGCGCTGCCACATTCTCGTCAATCCACACGTAGTAGAAATAGCGTTTAATACCAATGATTCATCTGAATGTTGTGATTGTTGCCTACGAACATTGGTCTTGTTTTCTGTAGGAGAATGAGGCGCCACTGTTCCGTAAGGGAGAACCTTCTCACGCTGGGCCTCGAATTTTCTACACAGTGCAGCCATACGTAAGATCTTCTCTGCTTTTTTATGAGCTGCGCTCAGCCATTCGAGGGTGCTGTCTGATGATTTGACTAGTATTTCTAATTGGGTATTATCAAGATGGATTCCGTTAATCATAGCCATCTTCATTCGACGGCAAGCCGCCCGGTGCCTGTCCCGTCGCTCTCTAAACACAGCCTGTTTAGTACCAGATTCGTATGCGGCTAATTCTATCCGCAGGCGTCTAAGTAAATCGTCACTATTAGATATTTTCTTACCTTGGGAAGCTATTATGTCGGCCATCATATTTTCCTTCTGACGTAGTTTACGAACTTGTTTCTGATTGTCAGCCGTTCCGGTTACGTAAGCCTTGAGTACAGCCTTATAGTCATCCCACATATTGTTGTAAGTATTTTCTAAGAAGGAACGCAGGTTTTCTCTTTCATCTAAGTATTTAGTGCGATCTTCATCTTCCTTAACTAGATTTTCGCCTCGCGTAGCCCATGCCTGGGTGTCGGCGGTCTGATAGCCATGGTATAGTAACAGCTGTAGATGTGTTTCAGCAGTGTCGTGATCCTTCATAACAACAACTACTTCATCTTCGCCCCGTTTCAGGAGATCCGCCGTCCTGTGGTCGTTTTGCTTAGCTAATTCTTCCAATTCCGATAGAAATTTAATTATCATCTTGTCTATAGAGTCGCAAAAACTAGCTATTGTGCGTTGAAACTGGTCATCAGCTACATCCATGAGCCACATTGTGTATGCGATTTGATGATCTTTCTTATCATAGGCTCTTTCGAAGGTATGCCACATAATTTCAATATCCTGTCGAAAAACAGGCTCCTTTATTTGTAGCATGAGTGCTCTCAAGCTGCGGTCCAGTTCATCGCGTTTTAGTGATTGTGCTTTAACTTCCCGTTGGAGCTGGGCGCGTTTTAACCGTTTACGCTGCTGAGCTTCTGCAGCGATTTTTGCTTCTTTCTGTTTCTTCGATAAGCCCATTTTTTATTTGTTTAATAAATGTCGCTTTAAAATTTCCGTCTGTTTATAAATGGTTTATAATGTCAAATTTAATCATAGATAAGAGTGTATTATACTCCATGTACACTGGTTAAATTAAGGTTAAATTCAGTCACAAGACCAAAGAGAATTTAGTCACTATGTTGAAAATACAGTATTTTCAATTTTCGTGAAACTTCAAAGTTTAAAGCTTCAGTCGCTTCAATGTAATTAAGTAAAAAGTTCGGTACCTGTACCTTAAGAGCATGTAAAGACATAAAATGATCCGTAATTTTAATATAGAATTGCGAAGCAATTTAACCAAGCTTGAAACGCTGCTGAAACCCACATAAAGTCGAACTTTACCCGCGTTCGCATTGCTTAGGTTGAGCAGTTAACTACTTACTCTTGTATATGTGTCATTTTAGCCCGCTGTAAAACAACTACCATTAAAAACCGGCCATGTGCGAGTCGGACTTGCGCACGAGGGGTTCCGTACTATTATCTATAAAAACGGCAAAAAAATCACGTTTGTTGTATGAGTGCCCCCTTAAATATTTATTTTATTCTGTTTTTTTTGTATTTGTTGTTATAGCAACAACAGAAATACATCATCTGTGAAAATTTCAACCGTCCGTCTATCATGGTTCTTGAGATACAGCCTGTTGACAGACGGACGGACGGACAGCGGAGCCTTAGTAATAGGGTCCCGTTTTACCCTTTGGGTACAGAACCCTAAAAGTAACCAGCTATATTAAAACGAAGGACATCCAAGTACTACAATAAACTCTCAATGGTGCTTATCGTAAATGTTATGTTTCTCCCATAGGCCCGCTACCAATCACTTGTTGGCGGCAGCGAGCCTTTGCAAAGCTATCTTCACAAGCGTATAGCAGAAAATCTAAACAGCGAAGCGGCCCTGGGAACCGTCACAGACGTGGCTCAGTGCGTGGAATGGCTGCGCTCTACATTCCTTTACGTAAGGGCGGCAAAGGACCCCAAGAGGTACCTAGGATTACCACCGGCGGCGCCTACGCATCTCATCTTGAAGAAGATTGAGGGTAAGTTACCATAAACGAGTCTGGTTGCTTGGTAGTGTGGAACGAAAGTACGCAGAAAGTGAATCTGGCTAAATTTGCATTTGTACGGTTAGCCTCAGAAGCAGCCGAACATTTTAGTACCTTACCTAAAATTGTCGCTGTAGGTTACTGACCTATAAGTAATATGGACTTCTAGTCAGTGTTTAAAAAATGGCGTATCAAAGGAGGCTAAAAAGAAGACTAAATCGATAATCGCTCGCGCTGTCAGTCTGTCAGACCGACGGCGCTGCTGTCAATACTATTATTTTGTAAAAAAACCTATTTGCAACGAAACTCAATAAATTATTATTTTATGCAGTTACACGTAAAGTTGTAAATCCAATGACTATAAATGGTAAACTAATAATTTGCATTTGTAACATTGGCGTCAACCTGTATTCTTATGTCGGGCCGTTTTTCTGTTGTCATTTAGTATGAAACTGTACATCCATGCATTATAATATCATTGCTGTAGGTACTCGCTGTCAGTAATGTGACAAATTCAAGCAACTCTCATGTCATACGTTACTAAGACAAGATTCTTAAGTGTTAAGCTAATACTTCTGAGGCTGACTGTACTATAGTAAATAGATACTTAAAAAATAATGTTGACATTAAAAATAGTTGATTTCATAACAAATCAAAATTAATAATATGGTACGTCTTTGTTATAAAAAAAGTTTTTTTTTTGAATAATTAATAGATTCAGGCGTTACTTTGCAGAGATCCATATCAATAAAAAAAAGGTTCCGCGGAGTAGCAAGGTAATTTGTTCCAGTTTGTTATTTTGGAATGCTTTTCGCAAATGTAAAATATACTTATTTTGTTAGTTTAGAAATTCAGTTTTTGGGGGATGCTTAACATCTAGCAGTGAACGTCATTTATTACCCTCCACTTCAGTCTACTCGTGACCACGGCCATTGAAACATGGCCGAAACGTCGAGGTAAATCAACAATATATTTTTATCGCGTTAAAAGTCCCGATAACGTTATAAATATGAACGTCATTCGTCTAAAATCGTGATAAATCAATCCATGAAATTTACGCACATTTCGCAAAGAGTAATCTCAATTAATTACTTACAAGTAGGTACTAAATTATTTTAATAATTTGATTTTCAACGTCTCGCCTCGTCATCTAAAAGAGTCCAACGTATTTCCAAAGTAGGGATACGCAGTTAACGCTATAAAATAATGGTTTATCGCCAAGCCTTGAGTAAATTCGAAAATTTCAATTGTCACCATTGGTTTACTGTCAACGACTACCTGATTAGGAGAAGCGAATAAACAATTCACTTATAAGGGAATACTAACATAACAATCATTATAAAATACCAATAAATGACGACACCTATGAATAAATGTGATTCATTTATCTGCAATGAACTTTTTAGCCTTTATAAATTGATAAATTGCACGATGATTTGAGTAGGTATTTATTTGCAATTTGCCATGATAATAATGGCTATTAAAGCAAAGATCCCTGAGTTTATCTGCTAATTACAATGTTTGTTTCTGATACTATATTGTTAAAAATACATAAGGATTAATTGCTACAAAGTATAGTAAAAATCGAAAAAAAACTCTGTAATTAATTTACAACAGAAGTCGTGACAACATTATTTATTGTTAGTACCAATTAAGATTATTTAAGCCTTACGACACATTCTGCGAAGTTTAAAATCTATGAACAGAATAGACTGTATTAAAACTTAGTACGTAAATACACATATCTATAAATCTATATCTTAACATCAGTATAGTTTTGGAATCGAGTATTTTAACTAAATAAAACATTTTATCTACACACATATCATAAGTGCTCAATGACGCGTTCAAAAACCGTTGGAAATGACCAGCATTATTACAATCAATTTTATTATGAGAAACTTCTTGTCTGTAGTAGTAGGCTGTAATGGTCATTACAGTACCGATTTCTGTACTGTAATGACCATCATACCCCTCATTATGCAAGTGTTGCATAAAATATTATTAGAGTTCTCCGCTGTAAAAATAAGAAAGATTTTTCTTTGGTTTCATATTCTGAAAATGTACTATATCACGGCTTAAATTGGTAACCTCATTTTCCTTCTAATGTGTAAGACTACAAATAGAAGTTTCTATACAGTTTAAACTTAATGACATTATTTGTAAGCTACTCGGGTGATTTGCCGTACGGCGTAAACGCTCTTAAATTAGTAACGCGATGAAATGTAATAATCGATTAATATAAGTGTTTCCGGTATGTACGATTACCGTGGTTTATTTATTTATTGTTTTTAATTGCTCTTAAACGAGAGTAAACAACTGCCGATAGGAATGTTTTTATAATAAGCCGTAACATCTTCATTTGTAATTCAAATTGCTTCGGCACGTTTTCCCATGGATTCAGGAAATCATGATTTTTTGTGTTTATTTGAACTAAGTAAACAATTTTAAAATGATTAGGATCATATGTACACACAGTCTTGATAATTGTCCGATGACCATAAAATTCAAAAATTGTTCAATCACTAATATGCCTACTCAAATGTCAGCCCAGCAGCTTATGTGTAAGACTACAAATAGAAGTTTCTATACAGTTTAAACTAATATGCCTACTCGAATGGTCAGTAACCAAAATGCCTCCTAAAATGGTCAGTCACCCACATGCCTCCTCAAATGATCAGCCATTAATCGTCCCCTCTCTACGTCTCTGTCAAACTACTATCATAAGAAAGAGATGCACATAGAGTTAAAGTAAGATAAACTAAATTTGGGCAGTCATGTTAGGGCTACTAGATTAATCATACAATCATTTTGCGGGTGGTAGGACCTTGTGCAAGGACCGTCCGGATCGCTACCACCATCTTGCTCGCTAATCCTGCCGCTAATCAGCAGTGCTTGCACTGTTGTGTCTGGCGTGGAGCGCAAGACAGCTGATGCAATTACTGGCACAAGAGGTATTCCATCTTAGCCTTGTGGGTTGGCAACGCATCTGCAGTCTCTTCGGTGTTGCGGGTGTCTATAGGCAGTAGTGATCACTTACCATCAGGTGACCCACTTACTTGTTTACCTTCCTATTTCAAACAGTACACATAAACGCTGGTCAGAATCGCTCTAGTTTAGCAGCGAACGCCGTTTTACGCGACCTCGTCGGGGTTCCGGCTTAAGATGGATGGGATGCATCCTTAGCATTTGTCGACGCACGCGATCTTAAGCGTCGTGTGCGCCGTAAGTGAGGGCTGACATGCGATTTTATCTCTAAATTGACTTATTTGTTTGCTTTCGCGGATTATGGGACGCGAATAATGTGATTCGTTTCAATGATTGTTATAAATTATACCTACATATTTAAGAAAAACTTTAATCCGTATGTTTGCATATTTTTACCTGACTGCCCCCAGAAGGGAGGGTTATGTTTTTACCCGACTGCGTTGTTAAACATTGTTTGAAGAATTATAGGGTGTTGTATCTAGTTTCTACATACAGTTAGTTGTTAGGGAATAGTGCGATTAAAGGTATCAGGTGATGGGAAGTGCATGCCACTGTGCCTCCATTTTCCATAAACAAACTAAAATTAAAAGTTTTCGACGTGACGTATATCCGGGTGATATTATGTATATACCTACATGCACATTAAATCTATATATTCGTATTGACTCAATAGAATAATCAGACGACATCAATCTCGCTGTGCGTTTACCATTTGCGGCGAATGGCTTGTTACCGCATGCCCTTTAAGTAAAGGTATTTCTGAAGACGCTGCCGAGTAATGGGGGCTTAGCTCTTTTAATACCGAGTTTATAAATAATGCTGATCATCTTTGTATCACCCATTACCCTATTCTAGGTCACAGCAATTAATTTGTAGGCTACGGTAATGCACTTAATGCTTTGGTTTTTCTTTATTTATAAGTAACGTTTGAGACCAATTGAAATCGCACGCTTAGAATTAAAGCGACCCATTTCTGAATTATACACGTCCCAAAATAGCACCTTAACTAAAAGACATAGGGTTTAATTTTGGGAAATCTCATATTCAGAATTGAGTCGCTTTAATTCTAAACGTGCGAAATTAAGTGGAATATATGTATACCTAGTCGATCAAGTTATTGGTTGACTACTTTTGAACCCCTTTGTAATACGGTCGAAAAGTGTTTAAGCAATTTCTTAGTCGACTATTACATGCTATTAAGTAAAACTAGTGTTTTATGCTTACGTGCAAAAGAGTTACGTCTGTACGACATATATACCCAGGGGTAATTTTTTTAACCGCATTCGGAGTAAAAGAACTCTAAATACTGGACATAGCAAATTTTACTCTGAGGAAACATTTTATTATTTTTTAAAACAAGCAAAACGGCATTCAAAATTTTTGAATCCCTGGCACACCCGTGAATCGAACCGGCTAGAATCCTAGAAGAAATAACGTCGATTTATCCTACAAAAGTACAGAATGTTTTTATTTTAGGATTTTAGCCTGTCCGATTCCCGGATGTCCAAAACGTATTTTCAGAAATCATTGAATGCAGTTTTGCTTCCCTCCAGGTGCGGTTACAAAATTCCACCCTGTATATTTTTCATGCAAAAACCCACCTTCTCCATTTTAAACAAGTACACGACACGGAGTAGCAAGGCTATTTGTTCCATTATGTTGATAGGCACGTACCTCCGCAAAGAAACGCCTTAATCTATGAATTATCTGAAGTAAAAATTTAAGTCGCCAAAAATTACGAAATCAACTTATTTCACTTTCCAAGACCCCATTTCTAATAAAATACATTTTACACACTTCATGCCATGCCTAACATGCTTTTAAAAGTGGGGAGTACGCAGGAACAAAAGGTTTCAGAAAATATTTTAGCCTCAGAGTTTTACTGACTCCTCTCGTATATTGTTAACTATGTTATAATAACTATACAACGTGGATTATTTTCCAGAGTTATGTGTAAAAGCTATGAATGGCTTAGCCAGTTCTGGACTTATAACAATGGACGAGGCGAGCTGCATCGAGTCGACTGAAGCCGGCCGTCTGATGTCCATATTTTACCTGGATGTCGAAACAATGAAGAATATTATGAAGGTATCAAGCATCTACGCCTATAGTTGGCCTATTAGTTGGCCCCAATTAGCCGTAGTTGGGGGATAAGCGCCAGTCCCCTTGGCGAATAGTAGAGCTCTTACTCTTTCAATTATGGATAGAGCTTTTTAAAGCAATTCGGTTCGATCGTTTGACCTATTTTTGTTCTGAGGTTTTCCTGTGCACATTTTATATGAATTGAGTAATAAAATTAGTTAGTCTTACAGTTTACGAACGGGCTAAGTGTAAAAGAGAGCCCATAACCGTAACATAATCATAGCCCTACAGTTAAATTTACTGAAATTAATCAAGTTAAAGTTAAATCAAGGACAATTCAAACTAAGTTCCTCGGATTCACTTCTCGGTATAATAATAACTGTTGTTGTCAGCAGACCATGCATGTATCAATTTATCACTACCTTCTTGATTTATCTGAGGTCTCAACGTCGTTGTAACAAGAGCGCGGCCGAAATGAACTCTTCCCCGAATACAGTCCGCCTGTATATTTATTTATCGCCATGGGTGGGTTATCTCTTCTTCAGATTGATGGTACAGAAGGCTTGGAACGTTTGCTTTGGCTCATCTGCGAAAGCCACGAGTTATCTGAGATGCACTTGAGAATGGACGAGCGACGATGTCTGAATCTGCTTAATAGGAATAAAGCAGCGGCTACAATACGGTTTCCTATGAAGGGCAAGATCTGTACTAGACAGATGAAAATGAACTGGTAACTATGAGCAATTTGTAATGAAAAATAACCTACCCATGCAAAAATCTATTAAAATTAACATCCTTTTGGTTTCGCTGTCAAAACTTGGCTTGAAATATTTTATTTAACCAGTTTTATTTTCTTATTACCGTTTACAGCATTATACAAGCTATTTTAGGCTGTCTTCACATACCGGAACCCGCTTTGAACCAAGAAGCCATGAAAGTTATGAAAATTGCTGCCAGGGTTTGCAGATGTCAGTTTTTCGCCTATTTCATCATAGTGCATGATCCATTTGTAGATTACTGGTTCCAATTAGACATCATAATTATATACTGTGTTATTGGTAACGCGACGTATTACTGTGCATATAATACTGTACAATGCATTGCGCTAAAGTGAACCATTTTTAAGATAATTCACTTTTAAGTAAAAAAGTTCCTCTTAACAGAAATACGTCGAATAACCAATAATCATGTATATACATTAATTTACATACAATAAATCATCAATGAATAGTAAACCACAATCAGTTTATATTATAGCAACATCAAATCACCGACAGCAATTGTACCCTAACAGGTTTGGTAAGATACGTGACGCGTCCAGAACTTGTATCCCAACAGCCGCAATGCTTCTCAGCTGTCTTGAACTCGATCATCCTGGCTAAATGTATAGAATCCCATCTATGGGAGAACTCTCCCTATGTAAGCAAGCAACTGAAAGGGATCGGCCCGACGTTCAGTACTTTGCTGGCAAGTGCTGGAATTACTAGCTTTATGCTTTTAGAAGAAAGCCATCCTAGAGATTTGGAAAGGGTGAGTTATTAGGTATTATTTCAAATGACAATATACTGTGTCGGTAGGTATGTGTAATACTGTGATTATTCGCAACTCGCAAAATACGAATTTATCAGTGTTCCACCTATTCAAATCTATTCACTAAGGTCATTGTGTTCGTGATTTTCATAGGCTCCATGAAAGGTTTATGTATTTTATTCCAAATTTTTCCAGTCAGTTTAACCAAGTTCCAGATAGCAAACTACTCAATATACCAAAAATGAAATAAAAAAGAATTGTTAAAGAATTTTCATTTTAAATTCGCCGTTCTAAGTACGAAATAAAGTGTATCTTTAAAGCTTTCAAACAAATCTTTAAAAACCATTTTAGATAATGAACAGAGGAGCACCAGCAGGCAACGTACTAAGAAAGCAAGTGAGCTTGTTACCAAAATACCAGTTAACTGCAACACCAATTGACAGCAGAAAGATATGTGTCCAGCTGCTTCTATTAAACCTTGGTCACTTGTCTGAAAATATGGATCAGCTTACTGCAGGCGACAGTCATAAGAGTTACTTGATTATCGGGGATTCGGAGAATAATTTGCTATTGCTGACGCCTTTCGCGTAAGATAAAATGAATATGGCTCCATTGAAAAGATTTTTGTAAATCATTAAACCACTGAATTTAATTTAGACCCAAATCAATTTTACAGAGACAGGGATTTGATAAGCGTCTACGATGGCGAAATGAAATTTGAAATTACAAGGAAACAAAACAACGAACACAAGATAATGATCCATTGCATCAGTTCTAATATTGGTTAATATTTTTATTAACTGAAAAAGTTATTTTTACTACCGCGGAATTATTAACAAAATGAAATCATTTTATTTATTTTAGCTGGTATCGACGTGCAAGCCGAATATACATTCCTAGATTTGGAACCTCCAACACCAAGGGCGAGTGACTACTATAATAGTTCAAATCAAAACTTACTACCTTCAAAAAATATTACAAGGAGGCAAACTAACATAACAGATGTGTACAAAGAACGGAAACGAAAAACTAACTGTGAACTTGATATGACGCAATGTAAAGAAAAAAAGAAACGAGATAATGCTTTGACAGAAAAACTAAACGCATTAAAGGAATCTTTCAGTAAAACTTCCAAAGAACTGAAGAAGGATATAGATGAGTCAGCGGAAAAGTCTAGTATACTATTAAATAATCTTTTAGAAAACCACGACCATCAGAACAATGGACAAAAAATACAAAATCTTCAGGATAGTACATTAGAATCCCCAATTGTAGACCTTACTAACGATTACATTCGTGAACCATTGGAGGACATAGTGATAAATGATGATAACGATGATTATATAGATGATTCAGAAATTGATAATATTTTAAGCAAGATAGAATCTGAAATTTCTGGAAATGGCCAAACTTCAAATGGATACGAATGTAGTAACAAAAAAAAATTTACTCCAGCAACGCCGAATTCAAATCATAACACGAGTTCAATTACTGAAATAGAAGATAAAAAGCCCAAGATAAAAAATATGAACACATCAACCAAAGTTTTTAATGAAGCTGCACCCAGAGAACTTGTAAAAGATACGACAAAGCGTAGAAACATTCACAGTAAATCAAATTTTAGCGTCATTGATTTGATTGAAAAGAAAGCAAACTCTGACGACACAAAGGAGATTGTTTTCAATGAAGGTGACAATGGATTTTCAGATACAATCAAATCTCAAATACGAAATTTCTTAAATCGCACCCAGGAGTCAAAACTTCCATCTCTAGGAAATAATGAACGTCTTTATAAAATAGACTACACAGTATTGCCACCTGTACATGTAAAGAGAAAATTAAATACAGAAAATAGCGCAAACGCAAAAAATATTGAGCATAATTTATATCATGGAAGTGACAAAACCTACAAAGAATGTGAACTCAAAATAAAAAAGTCCAATGAACATAAATCACTAAATAAAAAAATGGGCGACACGGAGTTGCCGGCTGTATATGTTAAAAAGACAATACCAGCTACAGAAATTAACATAAATACACATTGTACGGGGCATGATGACACTGATGAACGTAACCAAGTCGAAATGGACAAAAACACTACAGTACAAGTACAAGAGAGCAATGAATATAATAATTTACATTTAAATAAATCAAATCATTCACTGAACAAAAGTATAGCAATAATACGAGATGCGGACAAAACAATTTCAAATGATAATGAAGTTCTCAATAACGAAAGCTTAGAAATGCCATCTCATAAAACTTATGTTCTCGAAAATAAATTTGAGCAACTCGATACTTCTTCAAATAAATGTTTCATTCCATGCAACCTGGAGAAAATTCATGACGAAATTGAATATGCTAACGCTAATGCATTTAATGTGGATATCGTCGCACCAGTTTGTGCGATTGCTATTCAGGGAAACAAAAATGATGATAAACACCTTACTATTACCAATAACCCAGTTACTAATATAAGCACAATGACAGTAAATTCTTATAATTGTGACAATATTGTGACAAGTAATAATGTTGAGCAAGTTGATATCTCTGCAAAAGAATTTATGATGCCATATCCAATTGCACCGGAAACATTTCAATATAATTATCGTAATTTGAAAGCATTCCCTGTCCCAGATCCATCAATGATTATTGTTTCGAGAAGTAAGCCTTCTATAGTAAACAACCCAATAGTTAATTTCAAGAAACAAGATGTCTCGTTCGACTCTACAAGGGTTTTATGTCAGAATGCATCAAGTCCTCAAAATTTGATTAATCCGCAACTAACAGCATGTTCGGACTTTAATAAGGAGACCCATATAAATAAGTATTCTTATACAGCAACAAAAATAGATGTGTGCACAAAAACGAATGCCGATCATCAACTTCGAATCACAAGAAAAGTTAAGGTAGACGTAGACATTACAGAGTCTGTAACAAAAGAATTAATTGAGACAAATAAAATGAATTCACATAAAAAAGACTTCCACATTATTCGAAATCTCCGAAGAGATGTAGTACACGGATCGTCAGAAAACGAACGAAAACTTATTTCGAAAATAAAATTTGAAGGGACTTTACAGAGGAAAGATGAAAGCAATGCTAACGAGATCATTGATGAATCAGATAATCCAAAAAGTGACGATGAAAAGAAAGAAGGGCTTTGCAACAAAGAAGATAAGCCATGCTACTGTATAGCAACTAGAAGCATTGGTGATATTTTACAAAAATACAGTAAAATCTTGAGGTATATTCTTCATTTTCAATTATTGCTCTGTTTGTGCGTAAATTATTTAAAAATTTGTAGCTAAAACTTAAGCTACTAAATTGTATACGCTGAATTTTATTTATTTCCTTATGAATATAAACTTCACTAATAAGGTAATTAAACAAAAGTAAATAATGAATGACTTTACATTTTCAGCAAACCGGAAACCAACAGTGCATCAATCATTGGAAAAAATATTGAAAACAATGGTGATTGCTTCATTTCAAATACAAAAACTAATCAGCCCCAATCCAACATAGCAAATTCAAGAAGACCTTTCAGCATAAGGGACATCCATACTATAGATGTTTCTACTAAAACTAATATAATTGAAGCTAATGAACCTCTCGTTACCAAACCACAATCAGAAACATTTCTGGAATGTAGACATAAAATAATCGACGCAAATGAAGTTAAACCACCCAATATAAAGATAGAAGCTCCACATGACTCCCAATTTAACACACATGGTTCTGACATCAATGAGTCATCTCCTATCCAATCGCCCATTTCTGTTCTTAGCTTAGAACTGGACCCGACAGTAGACATCAAAGACGAGACTATGTTTAACCCTCAGGCGGTACTGCAATACTTTAGTACAGACAACAAAGGTGATAACGAAATAATAGCGCCTCCGGCAGAATTTTGTAATTCTTCAGCCTATTCACCAACTATGCCAGCTCAGCATTTAACAGATGGGCTTAATGAAAACAACGACTGCGACCTATCCCAGCATTTCAACACGGAAGATGAAGATTGTTCAGACAATATCAATTGTGTCCTAGATAATGGCGGTGACCATTCTTCACCGAAAACAGTAGAGACATGGTCTTTGTCTCGGGATGAGGAGAATGAATATTATAAATCGCAACCAATGTCCACTGTACCTTGGATAATTTCGCAGAGAGCAAGCAGCTCGCAATTAAATTCTGGATTTAATTCAAGCCGGACAAGGTTGGGTCAATTTAAATTTGTTTGTAAAAAACCATTAAGACCTCGATAAAGGATACCAAAATGAACTATATATGAATAAGAGTTCCTCGACTTATCTATCTGCCTGAATACACGTGACCAGCGCGCCACTATGCAAAATTCTCAAGCTTGTATAAAAAAATGATCTATTTTTAATGTTTAGTAAACTTGAGTGCTTACTGTATATTACTGTTGTAAAATTCTAATAATAAGTAAGTACATATAAATATAAAACTCTGACATTTAACGTAATATTTTTATTTATATAGGTACCTTTTTTCTGCGGTGGAACGTGATCCATCACTACCACAAGCAAAGGGATTAAAATTTCGATGGGTTATGATCTTAATATCGAGCAAGCACGGCCATCCATTACAGCAAAAGCCAAATAATGTTCTAAAGAGTAAATAATATGTTATCGGGTAGATATAGTCTGTCATCAAAGTTTCGCTTTTTCGTCCGTCTATAATAGACTAGCGGACGCGCGCGACTTCGTTCGCGTGAAATTAGTAGCCTATGTCCGTCAGGGATAGTGTAGCTTTCTATCTGTGAAAGAATTTTTGAAATCGGTGCAGTAGTTCCAGAGATTACCCCCAGAGATTACATACAAACAAAGTTTACCTCTTTATTATATTAGTGTAGACTAGTGTAGATGTAGAAAGTGTAGAAGACTTGCTACGTGTCATAATTGGTTACATCCTTACTTAGTAATATAACATAAGTAAACATATAGTGATTCTATTACACGGTAGATGGCATTAAGTTTGGAAATATGTATTTAAAATATACTTTTTTTTTAATAGGAAGGCAAACAAGCAAGTTGGTCACCTGATGGTAAGTGATCACAACCGCTTCTAGACATCCGCAACACCAAAGAGATTGCAGATGCGTTGCCAACCCAAAGGGCTAAGACACATGGGCAGGAGCATGTAATAAGCTATCGTTATATCTGCCGAAATAATAATTTCAACAAATAGTAGCTAAGTACAAAAAGTAGTGAGATTCCATCAAAAACATTCATGAAAAAATATGCAGTCTCCTCACTGTTTTGCCGTAAAAAATTACAAAATCTTTTAAAATGCTAAGTCTGGCTGGCTACTAATGGCAAACAATTTGATTATTTAGTTTTATTTATTAAAAAATCAGCTTAGTCGTTAGGCCCTAAGCTGGAACATACAAACATACATACATATATAGACTGCTAAAATAGTGGCTACGTTCTCGCAAATACATCATCCCTCGTCTTGCAAGGTTCCAAGTATCTAATGCGAAAGCTCATACTAAAGCAGGCTTCGCTGTGATTAAAAAACCGGTCATAACGTCCATTGTTTGTTATCTTTGTCTTTCTTACTTGTGTAACTGCCGAAATGCACAACTTTCCGACTTGCACAGCCAGGACGTTTAACCCCCCTTGGAGTCCTGTCAGGCGTCGTCAATGTATTTTATATTGCAATTTTGAATCAAGACCAGGTATTGCGTGTGGTAGGACCATGTGCAGGTATCGTCTAGATCGCTACCACCATCTTGCTCGCTAATTCAGCCGCTAAACAGCAGTGCTTGTACTGTTGTTCCGGCGTGAAAAGCAAAACAACTGGTGAAATAACTGGCACAAGAGGTATTCCATCTTAGCCCTCTGGGTTGGCAACGCATGTGCTTGGTGTTGCCGGTGTTTATGGGCGTTGGTGATCACTTACCATCAGGTGACCCACTTGCTTAAAACCTATTTCTACGAATTGCAGCAAATGTTACCCCCTTATTCATAAAAACTTAACAATATTTTTAAGCTAATAAATGTTTTGTCCCTTTCATTTGAGGGCAAACGTCACAATGACAGATAAAGACATCAAAAATGTTAACTAATAAACGTTTACGAAGAGTTTATAAATAAGGGGGTAAAAGTGCAAGCTACAGGTGGACGCACGGAATACTACCATAAACTTTATGGTCCACCGACATAAGTATAGCGGCGCTATGCCCCCATGTGGCATTATTTTGTGGGCCTACTGCACTAAAATGCACTTTCTGCCGGTTTTGGCCCTTAGGGTTGGTATAAAAACTAGCCTAACCCAAAAGTTTTAGTGCAGTGTGACCACGAGTACATCCCGTGATCCCACCAGCGAGGCAATACGGCGGGACTACGGAGCCTTCCAATATAACCATTTTTCATGACGTGGAGAGGGTTTTAGAGCGACAGTTCGTCGTAGCGCTTGCGCAGCAAGAGTTGAGGAGCGAGTGAGATAAGGATTCGGGGGTTAGGCGCAACCTCGCGTGGTACGGAGTTATCGGCAGTAGACTGGCAGATTCCTGCACCCACTCACAAGTTACTGCTTAGACGAACGTCCTTTCAACGCTCTTTATAGGACGAGAAAAGAGGATAATAATTAAAAATGTTCGTCTTGTTTAAGCAACATCAAAATTTTATTTAATTAGAGCAAACAGTGTATTGACAAAATCCATTACTTTACGGCATTTTACTTAAAAAAAACATACGACTATGCAAATGTGAAATTGAAGTGTTCACAAAAGTGACAATATTCTACTACTATAAGATTATCCTTGAGATTAATCACAAGAAGTAAAACCAAGACTCACTAAACACAAAATAAACAATTTACGCCCAGTTGTGCTGGCAGTACTATTTTATTTAGTCGGTCTTGGTTGAACAGAACTCCATTCCTTTACTCTGGTAAGTCTTTTCTAACTTGAACAGTGCGATTGATAGGGGCAGGTTGAACTCACACCATTCAATTTAAAAGAAACTCGGCGCGTGCAGAATCCTCGTCCTTGCCTCGCCGTCTCTGAAGCACTGACGACGATGCTGTACAGGTAGAAATTGTTACAACCTCTATACTTTGCATTAAAATAATGCCCATTTTCACAGGCAAGGGATCCTAACTCCGCAACCACTAATACCAGTGATATATAATATTCACTCTGACACATAGTTCTCAGCTTCCCTGCAAAGTTTTCCATCATGTATTTAAATGAAAACCTAGACAGTGACTGGTTAAAATACAAATAAAATCAATTTGCAATCCTGCCGCTCCTCAAGTCATTTGCAAAATCCAACCCTTGCACTTTGTAAGAAGTTCTTTAGTTCAAGTAAGGGACTGTCTCCGAGCTTGTTACAAAGCAAAGGCCGGGCGGTTCGTCAACAAGACAAATTTCAAAACTAGCTGAGAATACTTTTCCGTTTAATGCTCAGCATGTTAGATATTCAAAACACACCAGACTAAACTAAACGATTGTAAAATAAACAAGTACCTGAACAAGTAAAAATATGAGTGGCTTTGCCATGATTATAATATACATTAAAAGCTAAGATTTAGTTTTTCTTTCTTGATAATTGATAATAACCATTCGTTTTAGATATGAATGCAAAAACATGCCTAGAATAATGCTGAATATTAAACTGGAAATATTATAGTCCACACTTTTTTTTTACATTTTTATTTTTTTTACTTTTTTTGTATTTTTTGTTTTTATCTTTTAAGTAATTTCCACGCTGGGAAAATTACACTAATTCTATGCAAAGTATAGCTTGTATTATGTTATATGACCACTCCATACTTTGTTTCATTAAGTTTACGGGCTATGCAATTTATCCTCGCACATTGGCAGTAATAGTACAAGTGAAAAGTCACTTGCTGAATAAAATTTCATTAAAACGGAAGATCTAAGGGAATGAAAAAATCTCAAACATGATCGTAATAGGTATAAAAGAATCACGAGTAAGATACTGCAAATATGCCAGTTATAAAGCATAGCCCGAAGTGCTACTGGCACTGGCAACATGCCATATTCAAATGGGAAGTGGTGATTAAGATAGTGCTGTCTCAAAACCTAGCGACATCAGTCCAGAGGAATTAGCGTTGTAAAGAGCAACATTTCATTATAAACTTCATCTGTATTTAGCCTGAGGCACTGATGTCGCGAGATGTTGACACATTCACTTCTTGGTCATAATCTTGAGGTACTCGAGTGCGTTCTGCGCGGCCGAGGCTTGCGCGTCCTTGCTGGTGAGGCCGTTGCCGTAGCACACGGCCACGGGCAGCGTCGACAGCTGCACCAGGCACTGACAGCGACCAGTCATCGACTTTTCCTCAATATCCACATATGTCACTTCAAATGATTGTTCCGAAGCAATCTCTTGCAGGAATTGGACGAAATTGAAGTCCTTGTTATTCAGTGGAGTGACCTAAAAAAACATAATTTATTAGTGTTGTATCTATAACAAAATAAATTAGGGTATGTAGCTAACTACTAAAAATATAAAACAACATATACTTTTAACATAAAACTAGTGACATATTGAAATAAATAAATAGATCGCTCACGTATTCAAAGTTGAGTTGTCGACATCAAACACCCATCATCATGCGTTGTCAAAACATGTCAAGCAACAACTAGACTTTAAATAGGTATGTGAGTTTATTTCAATATAACATTATGTAACTTGAAATTTTGAACATGTATACAGTTCACTTTATTTATTGATAAATAGAGAAGAGAATACGTATGGAATTGACCATTAAGTTCATTTTACCACAAAAACCATAGCCATGCATAATAATATGTAATTAAAATCTAGCATACCTGCAACTTGGCCAGGTTGGGGCCGACAGACTGTTTGAGATGTTTGTGAAACTGCGACACCTTGTGGCTGTGACTTGTAGTCAGCGTGGAGATTTTACTATCTTTCAAGTCGGCGTAACGGGCCGCAACTCCGCCCTAAAACATAACACGAATTATGAGAACGATCTAAACCCTCGGTGACCCTTTGTTTCATTCCAGCTTGCAGGAGCCGACCGAAAGATAGTAAAATACCTGGCCAAGTGCTAACAACCTTTTCAGGAGAATAACACGAGGGAGCCACACGTTACTTATGGCTGTTAGTGAATTTGGAAATGTTGTAAAAATTAGTTACAAGGGTTCAGACAATTATTAAGTTCAGTACAAACATATTTACTTTAACCTTTTTTCAGGCCCCATTGACATATGTAGACAGGTAAAAAGAAAAGACTCAAGTTTCGTTCATTATATTATGGCCAAAAATTATAATGAAATTCAATTATCTAAGTAATTCCAGTTGTATCATATAATGTAGATATATTACCCACATTATATGAAGGTTCTACTATGAATCAAATTGGTCAACTGTATGTGGTCGACAAAATAACTGCTTGAAAAAGGGTAAATAAACGCAAATTCAGGTTACGTAAACTCTAGTTTTAAACAAATAAAATGATAAATTAAATTTAACCATGAGTTAAATTATGAATCAGTGATAAAACAAAAATCCACTAGTGAAAGACCTTAAATTATTTCTGCTATATGGCACTAGGTTCCCACCCTGAAGCACCCTGTCCAATTATAAAAAAAAACTGTGTTTGTTACCAACATACATTGATTTTAACATTCATTTTAAATGATGTAATTAAATCAGTCACGGACAAAAGTGATTGTTATGTACCTCCTCATCAGGCTGGAAGCTTTCCGGGGGGTTATCTTGCAGAGCCTGCCACATCTTGTAAGCAGCCTGACGCTTGGCCAGCTTCTTAGACTTGCCAGTCCCCACCTCACGTCGCTTCAATAGAGCGCAGACAATCGTAAACTGACGCTCATGTGGTAAACCTAAAACAAATTTTGAGTTAGTTTTGTCAGATAAAAACGCGGGTTATCTCAGTTACTTTTATAGAGCTCTTTATTTAAACTGAGTTTTTGTTTAAAAATAGGATCAATCATTTGAAAGTTGCATTATAAAATGTGAACAGATTAGAAGAGTATTATGTATCATACCAAAAATAATATAAACGGGACATGTTTGTAACACTTACGCCTGTTAACATTATCATCGTTTTCGGCATGGTATGACGGCGGCGGCCAGAAGCGCGACATGCAAAGCTCTTGCAGCCAGCCGACAGGATTACCCATAAGCTTATCCTCGAAAGATGTTACCACAGTACCCCTGGAGACAAAAATACATTAAATAAACTCAAACAAACTGTGCCTGATAAATTTAAATATACTATAATGGCGCAAAATACTGACTTGTAATTTTATTGATGGTAAACTTTTAATGTCCCAACCATAGTTTTCAATGGAAGTGATGTTTACAAATACCCAAAAATCCATTTATGATTGCATGGTAACACATTTCAGACTTTTCAAATATTCATTGTATAGAAACCAATAAGTTAGTTTTGCTTGTAACATTCTTAAGAAGTAAACCCGAGCATCAAAAAATACTTTTGGGCAATGAGACTGCTGGGAAATTTAGTTTCAAACTTGTAATAGATAATGGTAATGGATTAAGTAATACTTACGTCTCTGGAACATTGCCATTGGCAGGAGTGTCGGCAGGTGCGGCACCAGTCAACTTGTCAAGCAAGGCCTTTGCTGCAGAGTGCTTTGCTTCTTTCTTTGACCGCCCTGTGCCCATAGCTGAAAACACAGTGCATTTTATATTTATTATATTACCAAAATACAAAATAGGAAAGTCATACAAATGAAAAGTACTTAACCCAAGGGTCGGACCAATACCCGTGGGTCAATATCCAGAAGTAGAGAATAACATAGCATAAATCAGAAATCAATTTTACATTGTAAATAAAAACTTCAAAATCTGGCCCATAAAATATCCTGTTTGTTTAACCTACAGCAGGGTGAGCTAGCAAAAATTGAGGGTACCTGTATATTTTCACAATAGATTTAAAGTGAGTGTCATTGTTTCTTACCATTATTTTTATCAAAATGACAACCTTTTCTAGCTAACATAAACCTGTGTCAGGCTGGTCATATAGTTAAGGTGGAGTTTAACACCTGGGGCCTAGCTTGCACGGGGCCCCGCCCTACCTACACCCAGGCTTACAAACTTTAGAGAGAAATTAATCATAATGCCACCTGACCCAGGCGCAGTCCAAACCTTAAAATAGGCAGCATTAGAAAAGCATTTTCATATTAATAAAATGTTTACTTCTAAGTGTTTATAACCAGATATTTTGTATTATGTATAGAGCAACCAAGTAGGTATAAAAGACAAATCATTCACTCACCCACTAGATCAGCAACAGTTACTCTGTAACGGAAGGTAGGTTCGTGTATCATGCCCTCAATCTGGACTAATTCGTACTTGGGGACAGTACCCCGACGTGCCAGGAGCTCTTGAAGCACGGATACTGGAGTCTTCATTGGCAGCGACTCCATCTCCTATTAGCAAAGAGCAATAAATGAGGAGTCTGTTACATGCTTAGCAATAAAAAAAACATGAAAATATGTATAGAGAAAATAAATACCAGAACAAATTTAATTTATAGCTTATGGGCTAGGGCTCAAAATCCATTAATTAGGTAATGCCAAATAATGTATTTAAAAATAATGGGGGTAGTGAGTTCAAAGTGTGATAGTTAAGTCAAATGGCAGTTATTTTTTAAAGTGCTTAACATTATAAATGTATTGATGGAATTAAGAAAAGCAGTTCCAAAACAAACACCAGCCCCTTATGCCACAAACAATACAAGTGTTACAAATTGACATAATTGTAAATTTTTCATACAAAATATGAATAAGTTAAATCATCACTTGTAGGTTGGCTATAAAGGCCCCAGGAACTTGAAACTAGTTGTTTAGCCATGCACACTGTATACAATATATTTTTCTAAAAGCAGTTTGTATACCAGTATAATATGACATGACTCTAAAAATTCCTCGGGAATGTGTTTTAAAACAACACCTCCCAAACAAGCATTACCATTACAGTATTACTACTACAGGTAACTTAATAAGTGTTAACACAAATAACCTGTAGTCATAACCGCCTCACTGGAAGCAGATGTTTAGCAGTAATCTCTTTTTGAGACAAGAGTCGAATAGTACCAAACTACTAATGTAGATCAAAAAAGTGTTAAGAAACCTAGAACAGCATTATATGACTCAAAGAAACATCATAAAGGTACTGTCACCCCTTTTGAGTAAGTATTTGAAATATAACGAGTAGTAACAGAAGTGGACATACCCTCTTAGCAGCTTCATCCAAAGGCAGCCTCTCCAGGTTGTTGGGAGGTTTCGGACGGTTCTGGTAGCGGCGGCGCGGCCCGTGCTGAGCATGCTCCCCATCGGGCCCCGCGCCGTGGACCGGCAGGCCGTGCACCACACCGGGGACACCGCCATGCACCACTCCCACCGCTCCTACGGGGTGAGGGTGTACGACTCCGCCCTCCATCTGCATCGATCGCAACATTGTGAACCACTCAGGAAATAAGAATATTGCTCGGCTATTACGAGCCTACAGTATTAAGACAATCAATCCGTGGCAAAATTACATTCGTCACATGTGACAAGTACGGCGGCCATTAGGCCGTTGCAGTAGTTCAAGATGGCCCCGAGTGGCACGCCGGACTGCCGGCATATAAAATAACCCTAAAATTAAGTATTTTGAGAATCAAAATTTAAGAGTACTGAAATTATAAACGATTAACCTTCAACTATATTCAGAAAATTATTAGCCGACAGTCAAATAAAGCGAAGAATACAAGAAATAGGTTACAATGACAGCTTACCTTTTCACTCAAAAAAAATGCAATACTGCCGAGTCTTAAGATTACCAATCGGCGGAGAATTATATGCTATTCTAAAGACTTACTTTACATTAACAAATCGAAATCAGTATTTACTGACCGTAGATATGAAATTAAATTAATTAAATCAAGGAACACTGGAACACAGGAAGCCGACACGACAGCGTAGCGCAGCGCAGCGGTCGCCGGGTACGAGCGGCAATATTATAGTATTCTAATTCTAACTTATCTGTGGCGGCCATGAGTGATGGCGGTGTTGCCAAATCACATGGCCGAAATTACCTTTTAAATTACACTTAAATTACTGTATAGATAAATGAAAAATTACTAATTGTTTCAGTTTTCAGCATTTACAACTATGATCTATTGAACTGTATGATAATAATTATCTAGGTACTTAATAAATCACTTACAGTGACTGAGTGAGTGCCAGAAAACGCAAAACCCAAATCGGTGGGTCTAGAAGCATTAAATTTGGTACAGGATTTCCTTGCGTGGATTTGGTTTTCTATAATTTTAACGAACGTTATAATAAGCAATGTTTGTGATATTAATCCTAATTATTAGTAATAATTTACCTAAGGTTTAATATTTCCTTACTGTGGTTACCTTCGCTTCAATATATTTTTTTTTATAAAATGAAACATATTGTTGTACGCCCACAATAGATATTTGTGGACACTTAGTACTTTCATGACACATCTGCACACTCACTACACAGTTCTGCAATAAATATTTTTATTTTTATTTCTACATGGTGTAGAACTAAGAAATATTTATTTTTTGTCGTACTATACTGTAGAGTACCGTACGCCATCATTGTTCTTTTCCGTTTTTTTATTTGATGTGATTCCTGATTTTGCAGATCAGGTTATTACTTTTAAGGGACCGTCTGACCTCCGAGCCACTGTTACAAACAAACCGGACCGAAAACATCATATTTACACATTCATTAAGTAAAATCTGTGATTTTCTCACGATGTTTTCCCTCAACGTGGTTACTAAAGTACTTGGCTAATGTACGTAAGCTAAATTAATTAATTGGTGCGTACTACGTGGCCACTGCTGGGGATCAAACTCGGTATCTCACGATTACGAGTTCACCCTTTAGCCTCTAGGCCACCAACGCTCTATTGTAGATTACCATTCGAGGCATTAACAAATACCGTATAATTACGGTAACAACCGTAGATCTGGCATCACTGCCGGGTGGAGGGGATGGATCATAGACAAGATAAGTTTATTCTTTGACTCTTTGTTTGAAGCAATGGAATCTTAAAATTTCAAGCAAACTAAGGTGGATTCACAAGTCGTAAGCGATAAAAACGCCCGATTTTTCGGTTCGATATGGCACTCAATTGCGCATTGTAAATCCACCAGTATAATTAAAGGTACTCTGTGAATCCACCTTTACTGTTTTGGCGAGGTACTCGCGAGGTATTGGCTATTGGCAATAGCGGTGCGGCGCATTTCATCGCGAAGCTACAAGACGTATTAATGATGATAATGGTCCGCCGCGATTGAATCGCCTTGCGTGCAAACGAATATATAGACCAAGAAGCATACAGTAGTAGGTCGCTTCTTACACTGGATTCATTATGCGAAGTTGCGACCGATAAAAGCGTAAACCAATAAGAGATAGGTATTGCTGCGTTTTAACTTTCTATCGCTCGTAACTTCTGATCGTGAACCGACCTTAACACCTGACCATTGTTTTGTTCGAAAATAACTATGTACAGTTCCCGGCTTCCCGGCAAACTTTTTTAGCACTGACCTTGACAGCGCAGTAGCCGTTTCTAGTACAAATGTGTATGCACAAACGTAACCCCTCCACTCAATTTATGCTCAAGATGTTCGCCTGCAACTATACCACTCTAAGTATAATCTCTGTTATTACCGGTAATACCTACAAACCAGCATGCTCAAACAAGGAAAACTTAGTCACACTCCCGGACTATGGTCACATTGTACTTTTGGGTCCCTGAACCCGTGCCTCTCATTTAAAATGGGTACGGTCAGCCTCACGTAGGTTTTAAGTACCTTCACAGAATAGATAATGTACCTTGTCGCTGTCAGTAATGTGGCAAATTCGAGCAACACTCATTTGATACGTTACTACGACATTGACTACGACAAGGTTCTTAAGTGTTTAGCTACTTCTGAGGCTGACTGTACCACCCAAGTTAATCCTACTAATATTATCCTACTTCCTACTAATATTATAAACGCGAAAGTAATGAATTTTGGATGTTTGGATGTTTACATGATTAGATGTTTGTTTCTCGATCCTGCAATAACGGCTGGACGAATTAAGATGAAATTTCGCAGACAGATATATCATGTCCTGAATTAAGACATAGTAAATCCGCGGGTAAAAGTTCGCAACCATACAAGATTTATTCCGTAAGTATAACGTCAATCTACTAAAAATAATAAACTATCACAAATCTAATAGAAAAGTTCCGAAATATTTAGAAGTAGACATTGTCTTTTGAAAGATTGATATTCTAATATTTTCCAGATTTTCATTCATTTGGACGTTGTTCGTTCTCCACATAATTTTATTCTAGAGGACGCTTCGTAGAGGCGCAGAATAAATAATAGTACTAACGTACAGAAACTTCTCTTTTTCGACCACCATTAAACGAATTCCAACTTTATGATCTGGCGTAAAAAGTTCGTATTACTTCATAAAAATTCGCCAGGCGGCATGTGTCAAAAGGAAGGCGCCGCCCGCGCCCGCCTTCCACCCGCAATGCCCTGGCGCACCGCTAGGGTTGGGCTGCTTACTATAATACTATCTCAAGCGACACAGAGTGAACGGGCGCGCGCGCAGCGGGCCGGTAACCTACTGCGATTAACCTATGCCACGGGTGGTGCGGCGAGCGCACCTACAGTGCGGAGTGGGACCCCCCTGGTAGAGGGTCACTGCACAGGGGACTTATTAAGCGGTTAGGATCTCCTTCAGGACCCCAATTCTTGGTTCATGTGAGATGCATTTCACGTGAAAAAATTACAGATGTCCAAGGGATTTGACAGTTGTTTTCGTGCGAGATGAATCTCGCATAAACCGATAATCGCCCCGCAGGACAAGTTTAGGGGGAAGCATAATTAAAACACTTGAAAGTAATAATTAAATAAATTATTATTATTTTTGTAAGTACTTAATGTCATATAGTCACAAGATACAATATGTAGGCAAGTATATTAAAATTTAAAATTTCACACAGATTGCACGAATAAAATAATACGAAACTAGTTATATCATGGCAAGAACAACATTGAGTACCTATGCTAAAATGATCAGTCTATTTAGGATCACCGTTTCTTAATCAAAATGATTTATCATAGGGGGAGACGAACGACTTGGGCCGTTTAATATCGTAGAGAGTAGAGCTCTAGATAGAGCTACGATACCTATTATTAGGTTGTCAATTTTGTATCGCTTTACCTTCATTCACTTATCTTGGTCTTTAATTAACAGCTTTTATGAACAAATTGAGAACTCCTATGTCCTTCTAGACAATTCTTTTATCACTAAGTATCCAACTATGGCTTAGCCAAAATAAGATCTCGTGTTCAGATTTTCAGTTTAGTTACTCTCCAGTTTTGGAAATGTTCTGTGGCTCTTTATTTGCTCTGGAACAATGATGAGTATGAAAATGCCAGTACAAAGATGCGTAAAAAACTGTTTGTGTATAGGTAGGTATAGATGTTTGCGTACGCGCCGACAAGACCCAACGAATACAGCAACATCATCGTTCATCTCATTTTTTCTGCAAAAGAATAAAATAATATAATCAAGACGAAAAGCTATGTGAAGAATGACTTAGAGAATTATTTTGTCCGGCAGACTTCCTTTGAGTGGGTTTTAATTTGAAGGTGTAGGGTACCGGTACTGACTGTACTAGCTGTTTAGAGATCCTTTACATGTAAACCAAAGTCGACCAAAAAATGTCTTATGTCCACTTTTGTACCTCATTTCTTAGTGATACGGTCGAATTCGAAAAGTGGTTAAGCAGTTTTTTGGTTGATTATACATCTCAATTTGTAACTATACTTATATGTATATTATTTTACAATAAAGAAAATATTAATACAATATTTTGGATATCTTTAGGTAAGGTTTTCATAGAACTAGCGACCCGCCCCAGCTTCGCAAGGGTGCAATTTACCAACGGAAACTTAATTAGAATGTTTGTACATAAAAACTTTCAAGGAGTAAGCGAGGAAAAAGACAGATAGACGATAAGGACAGACAGGAACGGATAGTGACTGATTTATACTATGTAAAAAAAGGGAGATTTACGTTTTTCTAAAAAGTTTGTGTGTGACTAATCTCATGAGAACCAAATAATGTATTAACCAAGTTATCGTGTAATACTTGAAAGAAAGTCTTGAAAGATGATACATATGTGATAATGATGAACTAAAACTAATTAAATGCTTACCTATTTCAAATACAAAGATACATACATAGGTAGGTACATAGGCAGCAAAAAACATGATCCTTGCTTTTGGCTTTGCCGTAGTCGGGTAAAAACAATGAAAAATCATAACTAATGAACTTACCCCATAATGTCTATGCTGCGGACAGGGTTGCCTCTGAAAGCCCCCTCTTGGTTGGCCATTTCTCCTTTGCGCTTGCGCCTGCTGCCGCCTTTCCTTCAGCCTCTTTATCACAAAACCCGGCAATGGCGCGTGGCCCTCAGCTGTTTCCATCATTTCTTCTTCAATTGGTTGTACTCTCGTTGACTCCTCAAAAGGCTTCGTTTGAACCATGACGACAAAAATCACGACCAAGATAAAGGCGAATAGTTTAAAAGCCATTTTTGTGGACTTTAGGATCTGTTGATGATGGTGGCTAATTTCAATGTAACCTGTCCGGAGATTGACAACATGTTTTATAGGGAGCGGGTATTTGTATGTTCGAGTGACACACATTGGGTGCATCTGTTCACCGTAAAGTCGATGTAGGAAGCGTAACGGGCCATACGGTAGTCATACGACCATTTTCAATTAACACTTCCGCGAACCCGTATGTGTAGGCCAGTCGGACACTTCACAACACTTTTTTCCATCTAATTCATATACCGCTGGTTGATGAACTAGATTTTTAAAAAATGAGTACAAGCCGGCTCGTATAACTGCACAATAAGTTTTGTTTTGTACCGAGCCAATTCGCATTTACTTCATATCTGTGTCAAACGGCTGTAATTTTTGAATTACTATATTACTAGCGAACCGCCCCGGCTTA
This sequence comes from Ditula angustiorana, assembly GCA_963691745.1. Classification (NCBI taxonomy): domain Eukaryota; kingdom Metazoa; phylum Arthropoda; class Insecta; order Lepidoptera; family Tortricidae; genus Ditula; species Ditula angustiorana. Next base: position 6,390,775 of record OY829483.1, read on the forward strand.
TACGGGTACAATTACCATCTTAACGTATATTAAACCCTCCGTTAAAGAAATCCCTAAATGACAGTGAAAACCGTATTAAATGCCGTTGCGTGGTTTGGAAGGTTTAAACGGCCGAAGATATGAGGACAGATGACTAGCGACTTTGTTTTATACTATGTAGTGATGGTGATAGCGAGTTTGGCCGCTATAAATAATAAAAAATTTAAAAAGTAAAAAATTAAAGGGGATGTAGACAAAAACACAAGACATGTGTTTTTTGATTTCAACACCTTACAGTGAGCAGCTGTATTAATTTTGACTTAAATATTTGGTAGCGGTATATTGTTCAGTGGTACGGAACCCTTTGTAATGAGTCCGGTTTTTCACATGAATGGCAAATGACAGACATGTTTATAGAGATATGTACCTATAGGTAAAAAACTGCAGTAAAGCTTCTATTGCATGAAGTAATAACACGTGTACGTATAGACAGTGCTCCATATTAGTTTTGCACACTAACTAGTACATGCAAAATGGACTTCATTTAAAAGTTTTTTAACTATAGTCTGACTTGCACCAAAAAGTTTAATATGATTAATGCGGTAAGTTGACAGTTCTTGTTTGAATCCGACGTTTAAGTCAGCCTTAACGACAAACAAGTCATCGATTCCGGCGAAGTAAAGTACCTACTTTAGCATAAGAAACAGAGTTGCAATATGGACCCCAATTCTCGGTTCATAAGTAAAAAAATGACAGATTTTCAGTTGCTTTCATGCGACATGAATCTCGATTAACCCGAGAATCGCTCCGAGATGAACTGGTTTTTTTTGTTCATGGGATGAGATGGGATTCTGCACGAAAAGTAAGACCGCACTATGAAGTAATCACCGTCGCATGCTGCATGTAATGTTTACAGTATCAAGTCACCAATAAAGATGATTCATTTTGTTTCTCAATGTCAATAATGACTAAATGCAGTAAACCTTTGGTCTAAACAAAAGCTGACTTCCCCGAATAAAGACGTTAATCTCGCTTTTGCTTAGAGCTGCTCTATCTACATATTGTAACCATGTAAAGTCTGTTTTTTTATTCCGGATATTAAATTGAAAGTAACTTATATGGGAAATGACAAAACATGTATGATCCCATACATATTCAACATCAGTTTAGTCTCAGGGATACAAAAAACAGACTACAGACTACGGTATGTAAGGAATAAAAAAGATGTCCCAGTTCTTGATACCTGACCAATCTAGTGATTATTTCTGCTTTAAAAAAAATTAGTGAAAGAATGTAAAAACCGTAATTAACCGTGTTTAATGTACGTACAAACGTCCGGAATTACTTAAGTGATGGCGGCACTACACTGGCTATTTGTGTTACGGTATTCGCGTGAACGAAAGAGATACACAATACATGTTGACCAATATAATCATAAGAATATCTAATAATTTTGGCTATATTGCTAACACGGCCATCCTTAATGAGTCTCCCAGATCCCGTAAAAACACAAAGTGGTTCGTTTCCAAAAACCAGGGTCCCTCGTTTCCACGGCAAGAGGAACGAAGTCGACTTCGTGTATATCATACACCTGCCTCAGGTTTGAGTATTTGGCGTGCTTGAATCGAACTGCATTTTTAATGAGTTCCATTTACAACAAAAACTGTATATTGCGGTTTCAGTTACCGCCGTCAAATTGCACTAAAATCACTAAGTAAAGGGCCGCTGATGCGATTACCTGAAAATTAAAATTTAACTTAACTTATCAGAAGCTTTGCAAACTTGCTCAAAGTTATCAATTCTGTGTTCTAATGCTCATTTTTAAACATGTTTGGAGTTCGCATTTGATAAATGAATATGAATAATAAGAAAATGTACTAAATAGAAACTCAACGTTTAACAAGAGTGACGATCTCAGTGGAAATAAGCCGTAGATGGTAACTTCGGTATCTTGAGATCTCATTAAAGCTGCAAAGTGTTGAATCTGTTTATCAAATAAAAATATTTTATTATAACATAACAAAGGTACCTATAGATAAATAGTAGAATTTGATCGGCGTTTGTACGATAGCGCACCAGGGTCTCGAAGTTGAATGAAACTCAGCAATAACAAGTAGAGCTTTAATGTGCGTGCAAATGATCACAACTTTATCACCGCAGTGACGCCACCATATGAAAACAAGAAAAATCTCGCGCCATTCAGGAATAGGACTAAATATTACAGCGCCATCGATCGGCGCATTACTACAACAATTTAACTTAGCGTTTGAATCAAGATGAAACATGAATGTTAATTTATCCCTTCTGTGGCTCTATCTAACTAGTGTCAAAAGAAAGAGACCCATCGAGAGATAAATTAAGTACTGGGCTGTTATGTTGGGACTTCTATTGCGAATAAAATACATTTTGATTTTGGAAAAAGATACCACTAAATTAAATTAATCGCAAATATCACCTATTTCAAAGTAAAAAGTAATGTATCTGTATGTAAGTATAAGTACTGGCATGAATATAAACAGTTTTTACACTTTTTACTTACAAATGAGGGTAAAACGAAGTAGCAAAAACCATAATCAATAACTTACTTATAGGTAGTATATGTATATATGTATATTATCAATACTTACTTACTTTAATCAAAAAAAATACTACATATACAAAAATATAAATACAGCTGTTTCAATTTCAATACTTACTTTTTTATGCGTTACCAATTACTTACTAACTACTTTGTACTTAGACTTACTTTCAAATGAAGTGTGATCTCAACATTGCTATGAGCGGAGATGTCATAAAGAGTACGTCCAATCTTTTTTACCTGCAAAAAATAAAATATAACTATAGCATAGCCGTACGGTCATGTAAATTATGTATAATATAATATTTTGACGACCGGATAGCCTAGTGGTTAGTGACCCTGACTATGAAGCTTGAGGTACCGGGTTCGATTCCCGGGAGGGGCAAATGTTTGTATGATGAATACGAATGTTTGTGCCCGAGTCGTGGATTTTATATGTATTTAAGTATATATTTATCTATATAAGTATGTATATCCGTTGTCTAGTATCCATAACACAAGCAGCTTTAGTTGCTTACTTTGGGACTAAGTCAATTGGTGTTAACTGTCCCAAGACATTTATTTATTATTTATTTATGATCCTATCGGTCTGGTTTCTCTGTCACAGGGGATGCAGAGGTCAGTTAGTAATCACTCCACTGATATATGGATAACTTGACCTGCCGAATCTGGACTCGTAGTCAAGGCGTACTTCAGATAAAGATACGGGAAAAAGCGTTAAGAAGAAAAGACAATACTATACTGGCACATATACCTGAACTTCCAATAAATATGCTGAATAACCCAGAGTATGATATTTCATCAGCTGATAAAGTACCCAGCAGCAGCATTCAACCACGTCTTGAGTTGTAAAGTCATTCTGAAAAGCGAGTCCGTGGTACGCTAAGTGTGCGTTAGTAACTAGACTGTGGAAGCTCTGCGCCAGGAGGAGCAGCAGCGGCGCCTGGAATGCCTCGTTGACCTGCCGCTTGACGGCCAGCGCGCGTGCGTACGCGCCGTGCAGCTGACACATCGACGCCGGCGGCAGCAGCCAGCCCACTCCCACGAAATCATTCCTCATACTTCTTATACTTCGAACATGCAAAATTATTGCTAAGTGCTCCTCAATATTTTTCAGTAAAGCCACGATCAATAAAATCATGACGAAGTAAAAGATTATCACTGTAGATTGTAACATGTCCGGTAAATTAAAAGTTAGAGCTATCAATATCTTCTTGGAGATGCGTTCATGACTTGTAAATGTCATGGCCAACTCTAAAATCATACAAAACAATAGACCCCCGAGAAGGACACAGTTTACTTGAACTCGTAGTTGTCCGAGTATTACGTTGTTGATGGTGTCCGGAAACTCTGCCCAGCAGCCAATAATTTCATTAAAGATCTTGATGTACAAGCTTCTGTTTTTAAGCGCGTTTAAATAAGTAGTTATGCTGAATAGTAATGTCAGAGCTAATTGGTCAATGTAATTAGTCAAGGTCAACCAGTCTTCAGTGAAGGAGCTCTCCCCGCTTGCAACACTCAATTCTAGCATGTGAAGACCAATACAAACACACATCGTCGTAGTTACCAGTAGAGTGTATGCCACATTTATGGCGCTAGATTTCAGTACGACGATAAGTACTCTCTTGCCACTGGGAAATTCGATGGAACACGGAAACAACCCGAGCACCGAAACTAAAACGTACACAGGTTTTAAAAGTTCAAGTAGGGTAAGTTGTTCGTTCTGACGCACGAATGGGGAGAAATATTTTCGTAAAAATTTAAACATTCCTTATAAGTTGAACGAGTTCGAATACAAAACTAAGCGCTTGTTGATTGAAAGAAGGTAACGCACTGACATGGATTGTGTTCAGATAATGATCGAGTAGGTAGACGGCGTATTACAAGAACTTACGTGACAATACCATCGCTACTTATTAAATTATTTATCAAGAAATTAAATATTCAGTACAATCATTCATTTCTTTTAACTACCTTTGTTTATTATTTTTATGTATAGTACACCAAGAAATTGCTAAAACACTTTTCGACCCTATAACAAAGGGATAAGGTTCAAAAGTTGTCAAGCATACGCTCGACTATAGTTCGACTATACAAACGACTTTTCGTTCATTTATTATCTTTTAGTTTCAAAATTTTACATTTCCAAGGAACTTTTTTTAGCTGGCCAGTTCTAAAATGTAACAGTGCCTTTGAGTATTTAACCAATTGAGATGCCAAGCCGTATTATCACCTAACAATTTTTTTCTGCCAATTTTAGCGGGGGGAGACGGGTCTAGTGTTGCCAGATGGCTGGGAAATTCGGGATTGTCCTGGAATTACGTGTCTTGTCCCGTGTTCAGGAATTACACTTTATAGTCCCGGACTTTGATGTTACTATATTTTCAGAGTTCCTTACCTCAAAAGGAAAAATCCGAAAACTGTAAACAGTATCGGAAGTCTCCAGATGAGATATCCGAATAAAATCACAACATGCTGTCAGCAACACTGCCACGAATGCCATGATGTCAAATTTTGAAATGTTTACGTTATGTCTGTCAAAAAGCTTATTCATTTAAAATGTTTTTGGTGTTGTAAATAATAAATAAATTGTAAAGAAAATTATTTACGTGTGATAAAAAAATCTGTCTTTAGTGAAATTTGAAGTTTTTGATAGCCGTTTGAAGGTAAATACAGCACGATTAACCATTTTTGCAGACATCGCTTTCGCGATACGGACTAAAGCAAAATGACACACGATATCGCGGCGAACTGGTTTTTATAAACCGTTATGATTTAACTCACGGTTTTAGGTCATATGCATTGGCAGAGGGGAATGCGTGCCTTGCGAGGTCCCGTGGCTAAATTGTCTAAGAACAGTGCAGTCCAAACCAGTACATAATTTTTTTTGTGGCCAATGCTATCGGTACATATTTTTTATTTTCATAAATAATATACGCCATCATGATTCAAGTTTGAATAAATAATAGGTACTAATAATAACACATTTTTTACGAACATACGGTTAAAGGCGGTTGAATTTTGATAAAATGTTAAAGTATTGAGCATTTATCTGAGTAGCCTCATTATTTAAAAGTAATCCAATGGCATAGATTTGTAGTAAGCGATGTCAAATTGCACTTAAATAACCAAGTACTTCGCTGCCGTCACAACTGTCTGAAAAATAAAAGCAAGTCGTCCAGAAAACAGGAGCACGTGTGACGGGTGGGCTAAGCAAAGCCTAAGACTGTAATTTTCTTGCCTTTTGTAATGTGAGATGAATCTCCCATAAACATAGAATTGGGTTCCAAGAATACTGCCTTCAAAGCAAGAGGAAATAAATACAGACATAAAATATTTATTCAGCAACAAATACCAGAAAAAATAAAGATAGAAAATTACACTGAATTTCAGTTAGCTTTTCGGTATTTCAGTTAGCTTTGTCGGATTGCACTGAAACTGCTACATAAGTAACTGCCGATGCTAGTATCTGAAAAAAAAAACCTATTCTAAATATGCGATATGAAATACGGCGTTTGCCACCACAAGGGAAGGTTATGTTTTAATGAACTGAAAAAGACAGTACCTATCTCATTATAACGGTGATTTTTTTTTTAAAGTAAGTTATTCTCGATAAGTTAAAATTATCTAATAATATGTTTGCCACTTTAAACTTTAATGGTAGTTTAATTATTAAATTAAGTATATAAAATCATTATCACAATCATAAAAAACTAAACTAAAGCAGGTGATGGGACCTTATGCAAGGTTCGTACGGATAGCTACCACCATCTTGCTCGTTAATCCTGCCGCTAAGAGTCAGTGTTTGCACTGTTTTGTTCCGGCGTGAAGAGCAAGACAGCCGGTGCAATTACTGGCACAAGAGGTATTCCATCTTAGCCCTCTAGGTTGGCAACGCATATGCCATCTCCTTGGTGTTGCGGGTGTCTATAGGCGGTGGTGATCACTTACCGTCAGGTGACCCACTTGCTTGTTGGCCATATAAATAACTTCACGTTTAAATCAAAAATTATGACTTTAATTTTTATAAATAATCAAATATTATAATTGTGTATTTATGTTAAAAACTCACGTTAAAGATGATTGACGCTTCCAGTGAGATGTAACCGTAAAGAGTAATTCTTGTATCTTGGAATTTCATCAAAGAAGAAAAGTCTTGAATCTGTTCGCCAAACCAAATCATTTAAATTACGATCAACTTTTACTAGAGGCATTGCCCGCACGAAATTTTTCTATTGCTGAAGATTCAAACAAACGTGCACTTAACACGCAAGGGTGCAAATCAGCATGCATGCCAGTAGACATGTGCGCTCGCATAGATACGCCCAAATGCATCCAATTGCAAACATGCTAGCTCATCTCTCAATCTATATCTCATAATGCGTCTGTCTGTCTGTCCATCCGTCTGTCACAGCCAATTTGCTCGGAATCTACTGGACTAAATCAGGTAAAATTTGGTAGGATGGTGTAATCCTATGACCCAAACAGATGTGCAAAGTAATTTTTTTTAAGGGTCTTTTCTGGGGAAAAATAAGTAAATTAAAAAATAAGTTTTGCAAACCTTACTGTGTCATGTATTAAATGAAAGGGCTCGTTATAAGGGGCTCGAGATATATTTCAGTTATTATTGTAAAATAAATAGTTTTGATTTTATTCATGAAAGAAAACGAAAATTTAGCACCCCCGATCTTCGAAACCACTGAGCTTAAAATTTTGAAAAAATACAAAATATATTTAAACCGTTAAGTTAAATACAGGAAAAACTATAAGAATTCTAATACTAATTGAATAAAAACATTTGAATTTGGCATTGTACGGAACCCTCTCCACGCGAGTTCGATTCGCACTTGGCCGGTTTTTTGAAGTAACCCAACATGTTTGAGCACAATTTAAAACAGCGACTGCAGTTACAAGTTAAATGACTCGAATGTGAAATTAGTTTAGTAATTCTGTTCCTCAAGGAACTGTCCACTTTTTCGCTATTAAAACTATATAATTACTATGGGGCATCCTACCAATATTATAAACGCGAAAGTTTGTCACTTTGGATCGATGTTTGTTACTCTTTCAAGTCAAAACTACTGAATGGATTTGAATGAAATTTGGCACACGCATAGTTTATAACCTTAACACATAGAATACTTTTTATCTCGTAAAAATGCATAGTTCCCACGGGATAGCGATGAGTTATACGCCGCCGTGACGTCATGAGCAGCAAAGCAAGGAAATATTGCAGATAGCATGTTGGGTGCACGTTTGCTTGATTCAATTAAACAAGTCTACGCGAACGAAGTTGCGGGCAAAAGCTAGTCATTTATAAAGTTACATTTTATAAGGAAAGTTAATTTCCTTTGAAATATAAAAAAAAATGTTTATTCCGAGAGTACGAGTCCATGGTAGGTATGTAAATATGTATTAACACTTTATTATTTTAAATGTTTACATAAAATAATTACGAAAGAATATACATGTGATTGATAGTTATTTTACTTATAACTGTGCATTGATCCGGGATAAAAGTCTATGTCATCCTCCGGTTCATAGGCTATCTTAATGCAAAATTTACAGGGATCTTTTGAGTCCGTTTCTGCATGAAAATAAGGCAAACCAACGAACACACTTTTACATTAAATGATTATTGCGGACAATGTTTTCAGCCTGACAGGACAAACATTTTAAAAATACTTGCTTGCAGGTAAAATGCGGTATCTTCATTAACATTCACCGGGATTCTATGAAGAATGCGCCCAATTTTATTTACCTGCATTGAAAGACAAATTATATTTCATAGCACACAATCGCAAGGGTTACGAAAACAAATACTATTTTTATCTAAAGATTCACCTGTCGATTTATCAATGCACTTGAATGTCCTATAGCAGAAATTTTTAACAACTGGTTTAAAATATAACAGCTCAATTCAACTACGTCATGTGGCGTAAAATTCGTTTGGAAAGTAAAGAGATGATATAAGCAGTGTGACATGACGACCAGCGTGTAGAAGCTCTGCGACAGGACGAGCATCAGCGGCGCCTGGAACGCCTCGTTGACCTGCTGCTTGACGGCCAGCGCACGTGCATACGCGCTGCGCAGTTGACACAGCGACGCCGGCGGCGTTTGCAAACCCACTTCGCCGTCATCGTTCCCAGTTTTCTTTATCATTCTGGTGTGTAACAGTATTTGAAAGTGCTCCTCAACATTTTTCATTAAGGCAACGATCATTAAAATCATGACCAAGTAAAAAGCCACAAAAGTAAATTGTAACACCTCCGATAAAATAAAAGTCAGAGCTATAAGCATTATCTTGCTGATGAACTTCTCTTCTGTGACTGTATTTAGAAAGTTCAGGAGTACGATTAAAAATAGAGTTCCAAGGATCATACAATTAACTTGAACGCGTAGTTGTCCAAGAACCATATTGCTGGTACTCTGAGGTAACTCAGCCCAGCTGCGATCGATTTCATTTAAAACATTGACGTACGACCTTCTGTACTTAAATGCAAAAAGAAATATAGCCATTGATGCCACGAAGTCGAAAGTCAATTCAATGATGTAATTAGTTTTAGTCACCTCGTCTTCGGTTATCGGATTGTCTGCGCTTGCGACCATAACTTGTAGTACATGAAGACCGAAAGCAACAGAAACTATTGTAGTCATTACCAGAGTGCATGTTAAATTTATGATGCTAGATTTTGAAACAACGTTGAAACCGCTACCATCGGGAAGTTCAATGGAACAGGGAAACAAACCCAGCGTCGAAACTACAACGTACAGAGGTTTAAAAATTTGCAGTAAATTAAGCTCTTCTGTGTTACGCACGAAAGGAGAGAAATATTTTCGTAAAATAGAAAGCATTGTGTAACTACAGGGAAAGTAGTCAAATACAAAACTGTTGTTGTATGTTTGAAAGTAAATCGTGTACTAATGTGTGAAATGTATATTTATAATGAAGTACTTAGGGTACATGGTACATGGTATGATTACTTAGGGGATACAACATCATTCCACATTTAATAGGCTATTCATTGAGTGATCACAATTGTTGATAAAAAACGAAACTAGGAAACACGGAAATTGACTGAAATTCATGTCGTGTGTCACATTGACATGACATTAAATTATGTGTACTCTAGGTACGGAATGCCAGCCTGTGCATATACAGTCAGCCACATTAGTAGCTGGACAATCGAAGAGGTCAGAAGTATAATCAAACAAGAAAACAATGCGAAATGGAAATACCTACATTTGAATTTAAATCTTGACATATATTCTGTAAAATTAAAATTAAAAGTGAATTTTGTTTCGAGTTATTTCTTCGTTTAATTAGAAATTAGGTAATTCTCTCTTGACAATAGAGTAATTTGTATTATGAGCTTACATTTATCTATTGCTGGCTTAACATTATGTTGAGTGCGATTGAAGTGGACTGTATTTTAAATAAGAAACATGACGAGTTTTCGTATGATAATATGAGTTTATTGTTAATTATTGAATATATATACACGACAAGGACAAGTGACACAGCAGACGAACTAAACAACTGCAATTAAAACATCAAATCTCTGTATCAAAAACCATAAATTTTATAAAAAGAGTTCGCAACACATTACTTATTTAACTCAAAATCAGGAAAGTTGTTCTAAGCTAAGGCTTAAGCTAGTTTAAAAAATAAAAGCTTGTAATAACACCCGTTTTGGCAAGGCACGCCATTTTTCACTTTTGTCGTATTCTTAATAAGCCATGGTCGGTAGCAAGTCTTAGTTTTTGACAGGATATGCTCTGCCTTTTTGGATTATCGGTGACCCTAACATGACCAGCCAAGTTTTTATCCCTCCATGCGGCTGTAACTAGCGACATAAGTCATAAGCAAACGTAAGCTAACCTGGGAGACAAATGCTAAAGTGATGTAGCAAAATATTTTGGCGGGAAAAAATAGTATCGATAAAGATTATTCAACAATAATTATTATTATTGGTTCCCTCTTAACATTTTTAAACAAAAACAATAAACGAACGAAAAAGTGTTTTTTTTTTTAAATTATTTTCATAGTGAATATCATATTTTTTCTATGTTTTTCCGTACTAAAGATTGTTGTCGAGATGGAAATATTCACTTTAAATTACTTAAGGTTCTGTAGACGTTAGGCTAGTAAAGGATTTCCAATGGGTTGTAGTACAAGTATATGGATAAAAACATCGACATCATACTTGTCGATATCAAATCCCTAGAACGTGCGCTGAGTTATCACACGTTTGGTCATAAGAAAGGGAAACACACAGAGATAAATTAAACTTGGGCAGTAACGGTAGAGCCACAGACAAAAAATAAATTAAATGGTCAGGAACTGGTAAATAAATAAATATGAATGTGTTCTTTTATCGTTTTATTAATAATGAGGTAGTTTCTTTAATACTTGTATATTTTTCATTTTTAATTTATTTGTTCTAATAAGAATTTTTACAAGTTTACATGAGTAACGAGCGAGCACAGCAAAAGCAGTTCAACAAATTATGATAGCTTAGGTCACTCTTATTGCAAAACACGTAATATCTACGATTATATATATGTCACTCCAGATCGATAAAAATGTAAGTAATAAAAAACAAACATCAATAGAATTTTCCAATCAACAATCGTGATTGGCACAATTAATAAATGAATTAAATAGTGAAGCAAATCCATACTTAATTTTTTATAATTTATGTATTCATTTGCAGGTATGATGCATTTATTTTTACGTCATTTATTCATATTCGTTTATTCCTTACAGTCACATTAATCACAGAAATGTTTTCAACATTAATCTGTACAGACATAGAACATAATAGACCCTACCAGGGTATTACAACTAATTGAATGACACTGCATCCGAAATTCACACAAACATACACGTGTACAATATAGCAGGTAAAGTTGATCAAGAAACTGCATCTTTAGAAGGTTCTGTCATTTGCACTTCATTTGTATCTTTATATTTAACCTGACATGACAATTGTTATTCTTCCTTCAATAATCGTCAAGTAGGAATTCTTTTCAAAAGTGCAAAGCAAAAAAAGTAACCTCATTTGGTTATCTTAAAACTATACTTAATGTGACTGGCCCAGCCTAAGTTTAATTTATCTCTGCCAGATTCTCTGTCGAAGTAGTTTCATGAGAAAGGGACGCAAAAAGAGATAAACTCAAATGATTTAAACTTAGCCGGTCATATTAGGGCCACTGGAGGACATTAGTAACGATGGGATTTTCACTTTCTATTTGAAATGAAATAAAATTGAAATTAAATTATTTATTTTGCAAAATATACACAGGTGCTATACATTCGTACATGTCAATAGAAATTAATTACATGCCGGCATGACCCGCCATAAATTGGCATGCAAAGTCTTAATCTAATTTTAAAATAATACCGTTCAATATCTATCCATACAATTTGTTAAAATAATCATTTAAATTATAAAATGGTAGCGTAGTCAAGTAGGATTTGAATGTTTTAGAAAATTCATTAGTATTATTAGATTGCTTTATGTCCTAAATAGAAAATTATAAATTTTTATACCATTATTTAAACTCAATACTCCTTTTGAACTGTACATAATTATTACATTTTGGTAACTGAACGTCAAAATTTGCTCTACATAATCTATGTGGTCTATTCTGACTATTACATACAACACTGGACTTGTTCTGATGTTTGTATATACTAACTATCTTTGCTTTGTAATGGGGTATTTTGTCGATATGCTTGGGAGTGTGACAAATACAGTAGTTAACAGGCAATTAAACTGAGCAGTCATCATAAAAACCGAGAAAAAAAAACATTTATAATCAATGGAGCATATTAAGAAATGAAAATGCTGAAACATGCGAATGAATTCAAAATATTAAAAAACCATACCAAGGGGTAAATGAATACCTAACATTGCTTGATTTACTTTACACTTTTGAGTAGTTAGAAGTTACAATAATATTTTTATTTTTGTAACCTTCATCGAATTGCACTAAAATGATTACGTATGTAGCAGCCGATGTAAGTATCTGAAATAGAAAAACCAATATTATTTTTATAGCGATATCACAGCGATATATTCTTTTTTTGCACCAAAGACAGTCATTCATTTTTTTAATGATGCTGAAAATGGACTGAGAAAGGTCTTGGTTTTTAATGTTTAATCAAAAAGTAAAAAAAGAATTTAAAATGCTATATAATGAATGACAACACAAAGAAAAATTAGGGTAATGGCAGGATACCCTAATTTTTCTTTGTGTTGTCATTCATTATATAGCATTTTAAATTTAATTTAAATGTAAAAAAAAATACAAAAAGAAAAATCGAAAAAATTTAGAAATAAATAATTTCGATTACAATAAAAAAAGAATGTTTTCATGCAGTTAAAGTTTTCGTGATAGGCCACGTAAACTTACGTTAAAGATAACTGACGCTTTCAGTGAAAAGTAACCGTAGACAGTAACTTCTGTATCTTCAAAGGCCATCAAGGAAGTAGAGTGTTGAATCTGTTTACCAAACCAAGTTATTACTTTATATCATGTATTGTACTCGTAGTCTAACCACAACACTTTAAAAACATATTTGTTAATACTTTCTTTCAAGCGGAGAATGATGTCTTCATTTTCATTAATCGGGATACTGTGAAGAATGCGCGCAATTTTATTTGCCTGGAAATAATTATTAAAACTTTATAGCGCACTAACTCCTGAAATAAATCCACTAATTTATTTTCCCTATAGCTTTACCTGACCACTTAGTAATGCACCTGAACGTCCTAAAGCGTAAATTTTAATCAGCTGGATTAACATCCAACAAATCAATATTCAATTGTGTCATGAGCGGTATAGTCAGTTTGGTAAGTTATGAAGTGATATAAAATGTGTACAGCGGTGACCAACATGTTAAAGGTCTGCGCTAGAACGAGCAGCAGCGGCGCCTGGAACGCCTCGTTGACCTGCCGCTTGATGGACAGTGCGTATGCGTACGCGCCGCGCAGCTGACAGAGCGACGCCGGCGGCGGCCGCCACCCCACTCCCACGTAATCATTACTCACCCTTCTTATACTTCTGGTATGTAACAGTATTTGAAAGTTCTCCTCAACATTTTTCAGTAAGGCCACGATCATCAAAATCATGACCAAGTAAAAGGCCACCAATGTAGATTGTAACACCGATGGTAAAACAAAAGTCACAGCAATCAGTATCATCTTAGAGACGGGTACGTCTTGTGTGCATGTAGTGGTAGAGTTTAATATCACAGTTAATAATAAAATTCCAAGAACAACACAATTTACTTGAACTCGTAACTGACCGAGTATTAATTTGCTGGTTTGATTCGGTAACTCGGACAAGCTGCGAACTATTTCATTTAAAATTTTGACGTACAACCATCTGTGCTTCAATGCGAAAACATAAACAGTTACAGTCACGACTAAGTCAACAGTTAATGCAACAATGTAATTTGTTTTCGTTATCTCGTCTTCTGTGAACGAGTTGTCTCTGCTTGAGCTACTCAATTCTAGCAAATGAAGACAAAAAAAAACACAAATTAGCGTAGTCATTAGTAAGGTACCTGCTAGATTTTTGCTACTACATTTGAAAACGACGGCAGGATCTCTTGTATTGGGAAATTTAATGGAACAGGGAAACAACCCGAGTGCTGAAACTAAGATGTACAGGGGTTTGAAGATTTGCAGTATAGTAAGTGCTTCGTTATGACGCACGAAAGGCGAGAAATATTTTCGTAAGATAGTAAGCATTGTTGTTCTTTTAGGCAAACCAGTCAAATACAGAATGCGCTTATTATGTTCGGGTTGTTTGAGTGCACTGAAGTAGTTCTGGTATACAGTACGTATCACTAACTTAATATATTATTCATAGAGTTTATGGATCGTAATCGAAGAATCCGAGTACCAAAAAACTTGTCAGATTGTTTTATCGTTTCGAAAACATCGACATCAAAACAAAATACTTAAGTACCGACATGTCTATCTAAATAGAATAAGTATTTTTTTCTTGAATTACAGACACAATCGATACGGAAATAAGGCTGATCGTGAGTTATCACTTTAGGACAGCTAGTAAGAAAAAACTCTTCATTGTATAAAATACTGTACTAAAATAGTATTTTAAAAATTATACATAACAATATTTAGTTACACAAATATTCTAGTGCATATTTCAATATCTTTCTTCACAAAATTAAACGAAAATAACTTAAATAATTCATATCTAATTGTACATATACAAATATCTCCTAAATCTTTCCCAAATGTATGCCCTAAAATATAATTTGTAATATGGCGAAAATAAAGAAAACCTTCGATACTATGAAAACCTAAGGCACAAGGCTAAGAGTGGACTGTATTTCTGCGGGTGGGTTAAAGTCAATAGTAGGTTTAATAATTAAAAACAAAACAAAAGTTCTTGCATCGACTTCAGTTCGTGAGGAAAGTAGACAAAGGCCGATGAAAGGAGAAATGTGATAGGAACACGCGCACTCACCTGGATCTCGAAGCTGTGGCCGGAATCGAACTCCTATACCGTCGCAACAGCCGAGGACGGACATACGCGTTCACTGCACGCACTGTATTTTCGGTCCGTTGCTTATAATTAATTAGGTTGTACACGATCACAATTAGATGCGTTAAAGATGGCGGTTTAGCGAAGAGTGATTTGGCAATACAAAGTTCGTATGCGACGGCCGATGACAAGGATGGCCGCAGCATTAGTGCACATGTTTGATAGGGAGGGAAGATGTGAAAGGTATGACGTCGTTGCAAGAGCGCATAATCTACCTTAATTTTCAAAATTAATAAATAACGAAATACGAAATCCAACACACTTTGGCATATTTGTTTTTATGACATAGTATATTTGTTTGCATGCAACCTATGCAACAGATTTTTTTTTATTCAGAAAAAAATAGTTTTTTGAAATTCCCCATGTGTGCACAGGATGCACGTGTAGGCAGAAATATAATGAGCTTTGAAAAGAGTGAGCCTTACCTGATTAGAACAGCGTTAAACTGCGAGCACTCATTTTCGCTCTTCGTGACAAGGCCCTCCTATTGGCCGTAATTAAGTGTCTCAGCGGCCGCCCAGGTTTAATTTATCCCTCCCTGCATCTCTGTCTCACTAGTGTTATAAGAAAGGGAGGAACAGAGATAAACTAAACTTGACCGGTCATGTTAAGTCACAGATATTTAAATTGAAAACCCTCTGTCCATACCACCATTTAATTTTCCAATAAATCTTCGTTTTTAATCAGAAGGGTCTTTTCTTAGATTTTTTAGGTTAAAAACATTTAATTAAACAAAAATCCTATACGAGCAATATTTATGTATTTATTTATCTGTAATCGTGTTCTCAAAAACTTGCTGTTGTTTGTAGTAGATTGTTGTAGCCAGTTGGTGGTTGCAGTACGTAAAGGCGGCTCAATCGGGGTGGTACCGCACTCTTACGGAATACCGATATATAGTAGTAGCTTGCCATTGCGTCTCGTACGGCGAGTGAGAGATATGGAAGCCCACGCGGGGGAGGGGACCTATACGGTGGCAATAAATCAGCAATTTTTTGGGGTTGCTGGTTGCTATGGACAGCGGTGATCGCTTCCCATCAGGTGACCTGCATGCTTGTTTCCCCCCCTTTTCCAAAAAAAAATGGCTCCAACGGTTTTGACTAAATTTACAAAATGGGCATTTACGGGGTCAATGTAATTTGTGGATAAAATAGTTTTGAGAAATTTTGCTAACTCTTGCCGTAGAAAGGTAAAAATAACACTTAGTCAGGATTAAGTTCGTACCAGTTTATAATGTGTAAAATAGAGTTTATTAATGCACAGAAACACCCTTACAAACGAAACGACGGTTTGATGCGGCAGGAGTGCCACAGCCATGCATGACGTGTAACTTTGCCCGAGTTACATAATAACCCAAGCACTAGCAACCATTTATTTTAGTTGGCAGTATCGAACTGCACTAAAATCACTAAGTACGTAGCCGATGATGCAAGTACCTGAAAAATAAAAACATTTAAGGTTACTTACTGACTTTGCTAAGACTTACAGAAAGTTGGTTAAGAGTTTAAGCATGTATTAATCACACATACTAAAGGTTAAAGAAAAACTTATTCTAAACTAAATCTTAAGGTAAAAAATCTGTCCCAAGTCATCGCCAATAGGAAAAGCGCCATAGCACAGATAAATACTGAGCGAAGTACTGTGGCCCTAACATGACTGGCCAAGTTTAGTTTATCTGCGTCCCTTTCTTATGACACTAGTTGGACAGAGACACTGGGAAGGGTTAAACTAAACCTGGGCTGCCATGTTAGGGCCGCTGCCCAATCTTCAGCATCTAAGCACGAATCTGTACGACGCGCCGTAACCCGATACGTTAGTTCTTTAGACGGAGAGAGACACACTAAGTTACGTAGCGAGATACGGCGCGTCGTATAGATTCTTGCTAGGTACAGCCAAGGTCATAAAGATGTTCACACTTGTTCATCTTACTTCATTGCATTGGGGTGATAAACTGTATACATAATTTTGGCCTTGACGGTACACTGGTAACAAAAGGATTCTATAATTCGCGCCTATAAATCTTTATAAAGACGGCGCGCCCGTAACTCCCAGGGACTCATGGTTTCGACCCCAAACGCCCAAAATATATGCAACTGGCACCAAGGAAGCTATACTTGCATCGTTTGAGGTTTCTAGCTGAGGCTAAAAAATGTTTTTTAGAAACTTACGTTAAAGACGAGTGACGCTTCCAAAGGGAAGAAGCCGTGGAGATTAATTTCAGTGTCATGAAACGTCATCAAAGTTGAAAAATGCTGGATCTGTTTGCCAAACAAAGTTATGTTATTTTACAAAGGCTGTGTTTTATAAAGGTCATTTAAATCTAGTTTTTGTTGAGCTTTGTGCGTTCGAACTTTCGGTGAAATACCTAAGAAAACCCATGGTTTTATACATACTTACAATTCTTCTTAAAATATTTTCTCTGATTGTGTCTGTTTCAGAGTTCAGCCTCCTAATTAAATTACTGGCAACAACTTTGATCTTATTACCTTTGTAATAAAACTCGATAGGAGTAAAATTAATTTGACACTATCACTTCAAAGTTATTTTAAAATAGCCCTGAGAGGAGTTACCCCTACTTACTTCTAAATGAAGTGCGATGTCCTCGTTTGCACTAGCCGGAATATCGTAAAGAGCGCGCCCAATTTTATTTGCCTGCAACATGACAAACAATTATACGAGTTGACAATTAAAACACATCAGTCAGTACACTAGTTGTAGATTTACCTGATGTTTTAAAAGTGCACCAGAATGTCCTATAGCATAAAATTTTATTATTTGGTAGAGACTCCAACTGGAACATTCGAGGAAGTCATGTATATTAAAGTCATTTCGGAACACGAGTCCGTGGTATAGGGTGTGTGCGTTGCTGACGAGAGTGTGAAAGCTCTGCGCTAGAACTAGCAACAGAGGCGCTTGGAACGCCGCGTTGATCTGCCGCTTGACGGCCAGCGCGCGCGCATATGCGCTGCGCAGCTGGCACAGCGATGCTGGCAAAAGACGCGAGCCCGCTTCGACGTAATTATTCCCCATACTTCTTATAAGTCCGATTTGAAAAAGTATTTTAAAATGCTCTTCAATATTTTTCAGTAAAGCATCGACCATCAAAATCATGACAAAGTAAAACGCCACCAACATAAATTGCACCAGCTCTGGTAAAACAAAAGTTAGAAATAGTAATATTTTTTTCCAGGCAGTGACATTTTCCGTGCAAGTGACAGCAAACTGTGTGATCAGGGCTATTAGCAATGAGCCGAGAACTGCACAATTTATTTGAACTCGTAGTCGTCCAAGAATTGTATGACCACTGTTGGTATCGTTCGGTAACTTAGCCCAACATTCAGCTATCCCGTTTAAAATTTTGATATACAAGCTCTTATACAAATATGCACAAATAAAAACAATCGTACTGACTAGTAACTGCGTTGCCAATTGAATATTGTAATTTGTTTTAGCCAAATCGTTTGTCGTGAATGTGTTCAGCCCGTCTGCGACACTCAATTGTAACATGTGAAGAGTAAAAAATATGAAAATCACTACTGGTACGAACAGAGTGCATGCCAAATGAATAGTGGCAAATTTGAATAGGATAGTGAAATTATTCTTGCCATCGGGAAATTCGATGCAAAGGGGAAACAACCCAAGCGTCGAAACTATTACGTACAGAGGTTTGAAAATTTGTAATAAACTAAGTTCTTCATTGCTACGCACGAAAGGCGAGAAATACTTTTGTAAGATCGTAAACATTGTACCTAAACTCGAGCTAGTTCTACAACAATACTGCAGGATTGTTATCTTTGACAGATGGATTACTCCAATTTTGGACACACACTAGGGCGTGAACGTTGTAACATAGTGTGTATTTATTTGAAAGGGGCGTTACCAGCGCTTGCTTGATATATTATTATCAAATGTTTATGACGTTATTTAAATCACCCGTCCGTGACTTTCGCAGCTGGTGGAGTATAAATAAAAATCAGCCAAGTGCGAGTCGGACTCGCGCACCGAAGGTTCCGTCATCAACAACATCTAGAATCGCTTTTTGCTTTGTAAGACTAAAAAAGTTTTTTTTATGTGTATTAACAACAAATTTACGGTTTTCAAACTTATTGTTTTATTTGTGCTGTGAGACCTTGCGTCTTGCCAAATTTCATAGTTCTAGGTCAACGGGAAGTACCCCATAGGTTTTTCAGTGCCTTGCGAAAAAAACATGCGGCATTTGGCCGTATCTTTGGATTCCGTTGACATAGAACTTTGATTTTTTCATGGCTCTAAGGGACTGC
Organism: Ditula angustiorana; assembly: GCA_963691745.1. Classification (NCBI taxonomy): domain Eukaryota; kingdom Metazoa; phylum Arthropoda; class Insecta; order Lepidoptera; family Tortricidae; genus Ditula; species Ditula angustiorana. The sequence continues at coordinate 6,410,197 of OY829483.1, forward strand.
AGATATGAGTATTTGATATTAATTTCAACTCAATACCTCCACGCGTTCTTGAGAAAAATGGTCTTGACAGACAGACATAAGACAAAGTGATCCTATAAGGGTTCCGCTTTTCCTTTTGAGGTACGGAACCCTAAAAAGCCGATGTAAATTGATTGCTTATTATGGTAATTGTAAATAATCATCCTTGGTAGGTAGGTCCTCCGTCCGTATGTTACAGTAATTTTACCGTGAGACAATAAGACCATTGTGTAGGTGTATAAAGATTTTGCCACCCACATAAGTTTTAGTTTGTTTGTTTTCAAAACATACCCCAAAAGTTACAAAAACATTAATTTTGATGTACTTTTCTGCGTTTATTCAGATTTTACAGTTAGTCAGGTTTTATTTAACCCAACACAATCTTAAATCATACATTTTTAGCTTATATTTTAAGTTCAAGGTTTGTCGAATTGCACTAAAATCACTAAGTACATTGTTGCCGATGCGATTACCTGAAAATAACAACGTTATTAGCAAAAACAAAATTTACTTTTTTAAAAGTAGAAACGTTGAAGAGAAGGCCTCTAACTACGCAAAGTAAACTCACATTAAAAATTAGTGAAGATTCCAGCGAAAAATATCCGAAAACAACTATTTGCGTATCTTGAAATGTCATTAAAGTTGTAAAGTGTTGAATCTGTTTGCAAACAAAACAACGCACTTTTACTTATAACGTCCTTATTTGAGAATAGCTACAACTAAAGTTGTTCTCTACTCACCTCTAAGTAAAGTATAACGTCTTCACTTCTGTTAGCCGGGATGTTATGAAGGGTTCGCCCAATTTCAACTGCCTGCAAAGGACGAAACTCTTTTTAGGACACACGTTGACAATAACAACATTAACATTATAAATATATACTGGTGGGTTTACCTGAAGTTTTATCATAGCACCTGCATGCCCCAGAATGTGTATTTTAATTATCTCCTGGAGGACCCAAAAGCAATTCTCTACCACGTTGTGTGTAGAAAAGTCATTTTGGAAAGTGAGTCCATGATATAGAGTGTGTGCTTCGCTGATAAGACTGTGGAAGCTCTGCGCTAGAACTAGCAGTAGCGGCGCCTGGAACGCCGCGTTGACCTGCCGCTTGACGGACAGCGCGCGCGCATACGCTCGGCGCAACTTCCATAGCGATAGATGCAGTGACCCTGACTCCACTTCATTTTTAACATTCCATAACGTTTTGACGCAATAAAGTATTTTAATGTGCTCCTCAATATTTTTCAGCAAAGCAACGATCATCAAAATCATGATAAAGAAAAATGTAACCAATATAAGTTGTATTAACTCTGGTAAAACAAAAGTCAGAAAAACTAATAGCTTTTTCCAAATTGTGACACTTCCAGTGCAAATTATGAGACAATGCAGAATTGGAATTATCAACACAGATACCAGAACCACGCAGTACACTTTGGCTCGTAATCGCCCAAGGATCATATTAGCACTGCTGTTCGGCAACTCGGTCCAACATCCGGCCATTAAATTCAAAATCTTGATGTACGAACTCCTGTTTTTAAATGCACAAATGTAGATAGTTATACATACAAGTAAATGAAAAATCATTTCAATTGTGTAATCAGTCCGAGTCATCTGATCTTCTGTAAATGCGTTGTCCCCGCTGGAGACGCTCAATTCAAGAATATGAAGAGCGAAAAAAATGCTAATTACTGTAGGCACAAGCAAATTACATGCTAAAGTCTTCGTAGCAGATTTGAATGTTACTGTGAGGTGCTTAATTCCATATAGAAATTGTATAGAATAGGGAAACAATCCATACGTCGACACTATATAGTAAAGGGGTCGAAAAATATCTAGTAATCTGAGATCTGCGTTGTGACACACAAAAGGTGGGAAATATTTTTTTAGCACAGTAAACATTGTTATAAGGTGTTGTACTATCGTGTATAACTTTAACTATGCATTTATTTTAGTTTGGATGTAGAATGCGTACTAAAAGAGTGAATGTGGGTCATAATATTTCAAGGGCTATGTTTATACTAATCAAGGGAAAGATACAATCATTTAATTTTGTTTACTACATTATTCATTGACTGTCCGTGCACGGATGTCACGTAGTCTGGGAACACGGAAATTGCCAGGTGCCTACTTAAAGGCAAGGAGCGGTGGGTTTTATTTCGAATTTTAACCCAGTGAAAGTACTTTCTAGATCATGTCAAATGATAGATATTTAATAATAGGTATGCCACTCTCTAAAATTATCTATAGTAGGTAATAAAAAATAATAAACGGCCAAGTGCGAGTCGAACTCGCGCACTGAGGGTTCCGTTCAAACTTACCAGAAAATACGGGAAAAATCCGGAAAACCCCTCACAAACAAACAAAAAGCATTTTTGCATTACGACCAATATGGGATTTGAATCCCAGTCGTTCGGGTTGATTCTCAAGCCACTACGCCAGTTGGTTCTGGTTGCAGCGTGTAAAATTTTGAATTACGCCAATGTCGTCTGCGTTACAAAACAAAATCTTTTTTGCGATGCAACTGCAGCGGTTTTCGGATTCTTTTTTATTTGTGCTGTGAGAACTTGCTTCTTGCGAAATTCCATAGTTCTAGATCAACGGGAAGTACCTCATAGCTTTTGACTGACTGTTAGAGAAGAAGAGATACAACACCAGGATCAAATTAAGGCACCGCTACGGTTGCGTAGCTTTTAACTTGACATATTAATGTTCCCAAAATCTTTCTTCCTTTCTAAATGTAAACTATTGTAATTGTAACCAGTGGCCCGTTTCACGATAGCTTAGTGAAACGGGCCACAGGAAATCCATAAATAAAATTAGAATGGTCATATAATCAGGCGACAGAAAAACATTGTCAGCAGCACTTAGTCACAACCTCCGGTTGAATGGAGCCGATACCTTGGCAAAAGTGGTTTTATAATAGTCCAACGCACGGAAGAAGGTCAATCTAACCTTATTCATTTTCAGTGATATAATAATAATATAAGGATATAATAGTTGAACAAACTCTAAAGGTGGAAACTGTACTGGGTGGTAAAATAAGCGCTGCTGCCGTCGGCGAAGATGGATGGCGTTCTTAAATCTTCTTAAAACAAAGGGTAAACACAGATCCGATAAAGGCATTAGGTATTATTATACAAAATACTATTTATTATGTACAATAAAGTATAGTCACGAGCAACATTTACCAGTTTTAATTATATAAAGAAAGAGAGAAAGAAAGAAACAGATAATCCCTTAGCGTGCCTATGCTTGTAGGTAGATTCCTAATATATTAATTATTCATTGGTTACGTTTGCCTTCGTTCTATATACCTTTTATATACATAAGATATAACATCCTTTCCCCGCCCTCTAATTCATTTTTTGAAACAACCTTTTAACACCTAATGTAACGATAACAACGTTCTGATAAACCATGCTGATGATAGGTTTTTAATGATGTGTTCCGAACAACAAGCATGGAATAAAAAACTTTTAAAGTGGATCATGTCGTAATTGAAAATTTTCTTGTTCATTTAAAATAAAGACTTTGCTAGCGATAGAAGTTGGTTGGGAATCTGCCACGGCATCGTCATGCTTTCCCGGGCAAAGAAATATTGGTCTCGTCGACGTTCAGATAATGAACCAAACCTGATTGAAATATTTAAACCTCTCTACATTATTCTTTTACTGTTGGGATTGTTTCCCTGCACCATAACGTTCCCAAAAGGGAGGCATACGAAAATAGAACAAAAATCAATAGTTATTAATTCTATATGCGCATTTGTAGTGATTTCAGGCATAAGCGTAGTTTTCGCTTTTTTCAGCGTCGATGAGGATGACATATCAACATCTAATACCATGTCATATGTTAATATTCTGATTGAAGATGTCCTGTTGATAACAAGTGTTCTTGCGGGCTATTTTTGTGTGTACTTTTATAGAAATGTTCACATAAAGGTGTTAAATGCAGTAGCTTTGACTTGGTCTGAATTATCCAACAGTGACGTGGACCACATAACGAAGCAGTTTCGCTTTCTAATCTGGATTCTTATCAGCGGGTGGATGTTTCTACTTGCCGGGGGATACATAATATTATGTTTGCTAAACGACAGAAGTGTATGGATAATGTACATAGTAATACTACCAGAGATGGTGCCCAGTGGTTCTGTAGCTTTATATAACAGCGTAGGGCTGATGGTAGCGTTCTTGTTGAGAAATATCGACCATCAATGTGGAAAGCTTGTTAAGACTGATAAGCCTAGCAAAATCGGCTGCGCGAAAGTAAAATCTACACGGCCTCAGGTAACGCTCAGCCAGTTGGAGCTGGCCTACATGAAGACAATGGAAATGAAACGAGAAATCAATACAGCCTTCCAGGCCGTTTTGCTGATCATCACTGTACAGACGTTTCATACCGTCCTCTGTGAAGCGTATGTTTTATACCATGAGGTTATGAAAACAGGATCATATACTCCACTCGATATAGTTACGGCGGCACACTGGATTATATATCAAACATTGAAAATGTATGCCCTATCATATCCGGGGACGATGATAGAAAACGAGGTGGGTGTGTAAATGACTAATACTGCGACATAAAAGTTATTTGTGTTACAAGGGGACAACAGTAAATTAATGCCTAGGCTGCGAAAGTAGAAATAACATACATTAAGAAGGCAAAAAAAAGATTTTTATATAGCACGTATGTACTTACGAACAATATCAATTTAAAAATAACCGACTTTGTATTTCCCACCTAAAAATGTAGTATCCAGTATTAAGTTCTTCATACATTATGCCCTCAACCTCTTTGATTAACTTCTCATACTAACCAACAAAGAGTTAGTATTATGATAAAAACTCCTTAATAACCAATCGCAAAGATGAGTTTATCACCATAGAAAATTGAATGCCTGTTACCTACACTCGGCTTTCTAGTTCCCTGGAATTCTGACACCTGTCGTTATTAGACGTTTCAGGGATGATACATTTTTTTCGCCTGTACAAATTATTGGCAGAAAACAATCGTACTTAATAAAAACCAAACCAATTGACTAGCAGCAATAAAGTCAACGAAAACTGCAAAAATATCACGAACAAAGAAGTGTAAGCCTATAATAATTTTGTATAGTTTGATGGGAAAATGACAGTTGACAGCTGACGTTTTGTGGTCTATTTTTGTAAGATTTTAAAAAATGGAATAACAATTACGGTATAGATTGTGTGTTGATAAAATATTTAAATATAATCTTAAACCGAAGGTTTGTAATATGTGATAATATCAGAATTATATTGCCCTGTCGGAGGCAACTAGAGAAGCGGTATACCTTTGTGCAATTTTAAAGGAGCAGTCTAGTTGTCGTGACAGTACCGAACTGACAGATACTGTCATCCTTTATAGCGATAACCAATCGGCCAAATTGGTAGGGCCAGGGTTTCAAGCGCACAAAGCATGTGGACATAAAGTACCACCATGTACAGTCAGCGTCAAATATACCAGAGCGGGCAAGGTGGTCAAAAATAACTGAACACGACCGAGCGTATTTGACAATAGAGTCGAGTTCAGATATTTTTGACACCTTGCCCGCTCTGGTATATTTGACGCTGACTGTACGTGCAGCTGTCGAAAGTGGGTGGCTACAAATCGAGTATGTACCAACTTAAAAGATATGGGCAGACGTGTTAACTAAGGCGTTGGCTGGTAACAAACATATGTACTTTACTTAGCAATTGCTGCATGCTTAAGAGGGTGCAAACACTTAAGAGCGTGCAAACATGCAGGCTTAAGAGAGCGTGTTGTAAGTATTAATCCTGCATATTAATATTTCCAACAGATACCCATAACTATTTATTTTTTCGCCACCGTGTCGGTCCGAATACAAGACCAGAGGACGGAGGAAATTCCATTGCAATTTATCACTTTATAGTGCCTGGCACGGCACGTAACTAGAAAACTTAGAAACTTTTGAAGCGTTGTTCCGATCTTCATGAGCCTATGTAGTTCTAGATTCGTGTCGTGTCGCGCATTGTACTTCTGAGACTTGTAAAGTGATTAATTGTGTCTTAATTTGTTATTATTCCTTTCCAGGAGACCAAACTTGGGCAAACTTTACTCTGTACACCTGTTGAAAACGTGCAAATGTTTACCGAAGTACGTAGCTACACAATTAAGTAGATAGGTGGCCCCTAGCCATTTCAGAATGTAAAAAAAGGTCTTGTAAAAGGGTCATTGTTATTGAGACTTTTGCACTTTTAGGTTAATAAAGTACTGAACATAAACGCCAAAATGGTAGCCACTTTACTAAACCTATTTTAACATTTCTTGTAAGAGCTAAGTGCTCATCAAATTCGCGAGGACTATGGTTTTTCATTATTTTACTACACAAAAAGAAGGAAAAATAGCGCGTGGGTCGAAGGGACGTGCTCTCACTCACCTACTAAGAAACACAGTGTACTTCACGCCAGTATTCTGTCGGAGGGTGGTACCACCCCGTCGAGCCCGCTCATTTGCAGTGCAACCAACAACTGGCTACAGAGAGGCTGTCCCTCTATAATTACAATTGAATTGTACAGAAACTCTAGATACAAAGTGTACCCGATCTCTTTGCCTTGGTATATGGTATATTTGGTATATGTATTAAGCAAGTACTTATATTACTTGATAAATCTGATCAATGTGTTACAGGTACAACATTTTTCCTCCCTGATGCCCTACCAAGAAACCAAAATGACAGCTTATGGATACTTCGCACTAGATGCAACTTTAGCGTTCAACGTACGTAGATGACCAATTTAACTAAATGCCTCGAGGTCTAGCTCCTCCCTGTTGCGCTTACAAAATCAACCCACCGGGTTGGACTGTGCCTCGATGTCGATCTCGTCCCTGTGGCGTTTAGAGAATAACCCTCCAGGGTTGGACGCTGCCTCGAGGTCCAGCTCGTCCCTGCTGCGCTTAGAAAATCCCCCCTCGGAGTTGGACACAGTCTCAAGGTCGAGCTCGACCCTGTTACGCTTAGAGAATCACCTCCAAGGTACAACGCAAGTTTAGGTAGTGACCTGTCTCACTTTTGCATGTGCCAGCTCGAACGAGCGAGACACGATCAAAATAAATACAGCAGTAAAAAAAATACGAAAAAGGTGCGGTTGCTAAGACCATTTCCCTGCATCTCTTATGGTTTTCAGTTTCTCTATTCTGCTCAGTTAAAAACAAACCGTATAATGTCTTAAAATCCAATTTTTCCGAGGGTAAATAAATAGAGTAAGTTTATCAATAAATTATTTTGATTCCAGACTGTTGCGGCTGTGGGTACATATTTAGTCATTTTGATGCAACTTGACAATTGAGAAAAGCGTCTGGTGACTCTAGGCAGTATTCATTACACGAAAAATTTCATTTTATATAGCTTTAGTAGTTAGACACATTATTATTATGTTGTGAGTAAACAAATATTAGGTACCTATTACCTAACTATTTTTGGTTCCAGCTGATTTTATTCAGAAACACATTCCTTGGTGTTCAGAAGGCTTGATGTTTCAAATAAATTCTCACCACTTTTTCTTAAAATAAGCGTTTTAAAATAAAATTTGAAGTCGAAAAATCAAAGGAAGAATTTTATAAAATAGAATATGGAATAAATATCAATAAGATTTTTTGTTACGTGATAGATACTAATTTTTTGTTCGTTCCTGATGAGTAATAATATACTTACTTGTACAGTACATGTGTAATATAGTTAGCAGAAAATTATAAAAAGAAGAGAGCTTAGGTAGCTAAGGTAAGCACCCGTATTCTATAGGTATTAAGTCCGCCAATTCTGCTAGTTTTATTTTATTGTAATAAAATAAAATTTGAATTTAAACACTTTTTTATTCTGAATTAAGGTAACGGTCCCAGTCCTTGACAGTGACCCAATAGTTCACGAGAAGATACGGAAATATTCGAACAAAAACGAGATACAATGATAGCAACTACTGGTATCAATGATATTATAGTACATGGACGTAGGTACAGTGTCATACTAAATGACAGCAAAAAAACGGACCGGCATAAGAATATGGGTTGACGCCAATGTTACAAAATATGCAAATTATTAGTTTACCATTTATAGTCATTGGATTTACAACTTTACGTCTAACTGCATAAAATAATAATTTATTAAGTTTCGTTGCAAATACTTAGGTTTTTACAAAATAATAGTATTGACAGCAGCGCCGTTGGTCCGACTGACTGACAGCGCGAACGATTGTCGATTTGTTGTACTTTTGTTCGACTTTTGATGCGCCATATTTTAAACGCTGACTAGAAGTCCATTACTTAAAGGTCAGTGACTGGTAGACACAATGTCCTACATATGCGAGTCAAGCACTTACATGACATGAATGAAGAGATACTTTCAAAGCAGAACTTTAAAAATAAAACAATAGTTGCAATTTTTATAACAGGCTAATGCGAGTATATTTATCATTACATAGAACGAAAACTTAAACTAAAAACGCCGCCACAAAAACCTTCGAAAAAGTAATCAATAACTGTAATTTTATTTTGTTTTTGATCTATTAATGTCGTATAAGCTTTAATTTGTAACTTTTTAACCGACTTGAAAAAGGAGAGGATTTTCAGTTAGTCGAAATCTTTTTTTATTAATTGTTGAAGTAAAAGTCAAAGTCAAGTCAGAATATTTTTATTCAGATTAGGCTTACAATAAGTACTTTTGAAAGTCATAGAATTTACCACCGGATTGGTAAAAACCTTTGTTGAGAAGAGCAAGGGAAAGAAACTCATCGAGGTGTATTTTTAAAAAATAAATCAAAAGAACAATAGAGATATTTAAATATCTACATTATTCTCTTACTGTTAGGATTGTTTCCCTTCACAATTACGAGTACGTTCCCAAAAGGAAAGTTCTGATAATAACAAAAGTATTATTTTATATGAAATGTTATTTTCGGTAGGTACATAATTTTCAAACATTTTCTAAAAACGCAATACCTAGCTTAGAGACTTAAATCCTCAACGTGGTCCCTTTTACTAGACACAGTCACATTTTTAGGTTTCCGTACCCAAAAAGGAAAAAAACGGGACCCTTATAGGATCACTTCGTTGTCCGTCTGTCTGTCTGTCTGCCAAGACCCTTTTTCTCAGGAACGCGTGAAGCTATCGAGTTAAAATTTATGCCAAATACTCAAATCTGCAGTTCCTTGAAGCCGTGAAAAAATCAAAGTTCTAAGTCAACGGAATCAAAAGATACGGCCGTTTATGCCGCATGTTTCATACATACGCAAGGCACTCAAAGACCTATGGGGTACTTCCCGTCGACCTAGAACTATGAAATTTGGCAAGAAGCAAGGTTTCATAGCACAAATAAAACAATAAATCCGAAAACCGTTAATTTGTAGTTAACACACAAAATCATTTTTTTGGTCTTACAAAGCCAAACTGCGATACTTGATGTTGTTGATGACGGAACTCTCGGTGCGCGAGTCCGACTCGCATTTGGCCGGTTTTTTAAATTCTTGTTTATATTGTGATAAATTAATTGATTTCAACAGATTTACACAAATGTAATCTGATTTGAAAAGAAACACTTGGTCAGTAGGTACGCTAGGTTTAAAAAAAGACATGGTATGTAGGTAAGCAAATGCTACCTATACATTTTTGCGTTATTTGTTTAATGTTTGTATAGAGTTTGAGTCTTCCTTACTATTAATTTGCTTTTGAGGGTTCCGTACCCCTTCATTTAACACAGAAGAGTTCCATTACTGACCTAGTGACTGATAGACAAGCACAATCTAAACCGTAGAAGATAGAATGAAATTATTGATATACAATATGTATAATACTTGTACACTGTTTAAAAAAGTAGTTCACCTACAAAAAGAAATGAGATCTCATCAAACACATAAAATATCATGTCTACATTGCTACTGCATTGCTAGACTTGGCTTTTTGTCTTTATTATGGTTTTGATGGGTTTATTATTTTAAAAACCTTTTTACATCGAATTTTACGATTAAAACGTTCTGATAAAACATCGTGATGATAGGTTTTAAATCATATGTTCCGAACAACAAACACCCGTAAAAAACGTTTAAAAATAACTTACGACATAAGTAACATTAACTATCATAGTTTTAATAAGTTGTTTTGTTCAAATGAAATAAAGTCTTAGGTAGTCACAAAAGTTGGTTGTGGGATCGGCCACGGCGTCGTCATGTTTTTGCGGGCAAAGAAATATTGGTCTCGTCGACGTTCAGATAATGAACCCAACCTGATTGAAACATTTAAACCTCTCTACCTTATTCTATTACTGTTAGGTTTGTTTCCCTACACAATTACGTTCCCAAAAGGAAAGATCTCGAAAATAGAGCGGAAATCTGTAGTTATCAGTTCTTTATGTGCATTTGTACTGATTTTAGGTATAAGCGCAGGTTTAATTTGGTCGATCTACTATGACGCAACATTACCTTTAGGCAGACTTACAAAAATTAATTATCTAATTCAAGATGTCCTGTTGATAACTATTACTTTTGCGGGCTATTTTTGTGTGTATTTTTATAGAAATGTTTACATAAAGGTGCTAAATGCAGTAGCTTCGACTTGGTCTGAATTATCCAACAGTGACGTGGACCACATAACGAAGCAGTTTCGCTTTCTAATCTGGATCCTTATTGGCGGGTGGATGTTTATATTTGCCGGGGGATACATAATATTATGTTTGCTAAACGACAGAGGTGTATGGACAATATACATAACAATACTACCAGAGATGGTGCCCAGTGGTGCTGTAGCTTTTTATAACGGCGTAGGGCTGATGGTAGCGTTCTTGTTGAGAAATATCGACCATCAATGTGGAAAGCTTGTTAAGACTGGTAAGCCTAGCAAAATCGGCTTTGTGAAAGTAAAATCTAAACAGCCTCAGGTAACGCTCAGTCAGTTGGAGCTGGCCTACAAGAAGACAATGGAAATGAAACGAGAAATCAATACAGCCTTCCAGGCCGTTTTGCTGATCATCACTGTACAGACTTTTCATACTGTCCTCGGTGAAGCGTATGATCTATACCATCAGGTTATGAAAACAGAATCATATACTCCACTCGATATAGTTACGGCGGCACACTGGATTATATATCAAACATTGAAAATGTATGCCCTATCATATCCGGGGACGATGATAGAAAACGAGGTGGGTGTGTAAATGACTAATACTGCGACAAGGGGACAACAGTAAATTAATGCCTAGGCTGCGAAAGTAGAAATAGCCGAGGCAGATATAGCACTTTTCTCAAACATTAAGAAGGCAAAAAAAAGATTTTTATATAGCACGTATGTACCTACGAACAATATCAATTTAAAAATAACCGACTTTGCATTTCCCACCTGAAAATTTAGTATCCAGCATTAAGTTCTTCATACATTATGCCCGCAACCTCTTTGATTAACTTCTCATACTAACCAACAAAGAGTTAGTATTATGTTAAAAATTCCTTAATATCCAATCGCAAAAATGAGTTAATCGCCATAGAAAATTGAATGCCTGTTACTTAAACTCGGCTTTTTAGCTCCCTGGAATTCTGACACCTAAGCTGCCATTATTAGACGTTTCAGGGATCATAAACATTTTTCCTACTGTGCCTAAATTATTGGCAGAAAACAAATGTACTTATAGATAATGTTAGTGCATTACAAAATTTATGTTGTGCATTCATCTTTGCATTTCTCACAGCAGTTTCAAAAAAGATTTTTTTGCCTGGTAGTACCAAGAAACGTCAGAATTCCAGAAGTGATATTTATATTTTTTAAATTCAACCTTCACGCGAGCGGCTGCTACAATCTAAATACGCTAATCTAACAGGAGCAAGAACGCGGGCTAATCAGAAGAGAGAACTCAAACTCCCACGGGGAAAAAAAATTGTTCCCCCTTTTCTAAAGCCAACTGTCGTTTTTCGAATAGATGTGATGAAAAAATCATTAATTTCCGATTCCCCTAACCATTATTATCTCTTCATAATGCCCGGCACGGCACGAAACTAGAACAAGACTTAAAAACTTTTGAACCGTTGTTCCGATCTTCATGAGCCTATGTAGTTCTAGATTCATGCCGTGCCGCGCATTGTACTTTGAGACTTATAAGGTGATTAATTATGTCTTCGGACAATTACCATAAAAAAGGGTGATTACTTGTGTCTTAATTCGTTATTATTCCTTTCCAGGAGACCAAACTCGGGCAAACTTTACTCTGTATACCTGTTGAAAACGTGCAAATGTTTACCGAAGTACGTAGCTACACAATTAAGTAGATAGGTGGCCCCTAGCCATTTCAGAATGTAAAAAAAGGTCTTGTAAAAGGGTCATTGTTATTGAGACTTTTGCACTTTTAGGTTAATAAAGTACTGATCATAAACGCCAAAATGGTAGCCACTTTACTAAACCTATTTTAACATTTCCTGTAAGAGCTAAGTGCTCATCAAATTCGCGAGGACTAAGTATAGTTTTTCATTTTTTTTACTACACTAAAAGAAGGTAAAATAGCGCGTGGGTCGAAGGGACGTGCTCTCACTCACCTACTAAGAAACGCAGTGTATTTCACGCCAGTATTCTGTCGGAGGGTAGTACCGCCCCGTCGAGCCCGCTCATTTACAGTGCAACCAACAACTAGCTACAGAGAGGCTGTCCCTCTATAATTAAAATAAAATTGTACAGAAAGTCTAGATACAATGTGTACCTGTTCTCTTTGCCTTGGTCTATGTATGAACGTACTTATATTACTTGATAAATCTGATCAATGTGTTACAGGTACAACATTTTTCCTCCCTGATGCCCTACCAAGAAACCAAAATGACAGCTTATGGATACTTCGCACTAGATGCTACTTTAGTGTTCAACGTACGTAGATAACCAATTTAATTAAATGCCTCGAGGTCTAGCTCCTCCCTGTTGCGCTTACAAAATCAACCCCCGGGGTTGGACGGTCCCTCGATGTCGATCTCGTCCCCGTTGCGCTTAGAGAATAACTCCCCAGGGTTGGATGCTGCCTCGAGGTCCAGCTCGTCCCTGTTGCGTTTAGAAAATCCTCCCTCAGCGTTGGACGCAGCCTTAAGGTCAAGCTCGACCCTGTTGTGCTTAGAGAATAACCCCCTGGGGTTGGACGGTGCCTTGATGTCGATCTCGTCCCTGTTGCGCTTAAAGAATAACCCTCCAGGGTTGGACGCTGCCTTGAGGTCCAATTCGTCCCTGTTGCGCTTAGAAAACCCACCCTCAGCGTTGGACGCAGCCTCGAGGTCGAGCTTGACCCTGTTGCGCTTAGAGAATCACCTCCAAGGTTAGACGACGCAAGTTTAGGTAGTGACCTGTCTCACTTTTGCATGTGCCAGCTCGAACGAGCAAGACACGACCAAAAAAATATAGCAATAAAAAAAAATTACGAAGAAGGTGCGGTTGTCAAGACCGCTTCCCTAAATCTCCTAAGGTTTTCAGTTTCTCCATTCTACCTCAGTTAAAAAACTCACCGTATAATGTCTTAAAATCCCGTTTTTCCGAGGGTATATAAAATAGAGTAAGTTTGTTAATAAATTATTTTGATTCCAGACTGTTGCGGCTGTGGCTACATATTTAGTCATTTTGGTGCAATTTGACAATTGAGAAAAGCGTCTGCTGACTCTAGGCAGTATTCATTACATGACAAACTGGTATTTGACATAGCTTTAGTAGTTACACATTATTAGTATGTTGTGAGTAAACAAATATTTATTTATTTTTTGTTCCAGTTGATTGCATTCAGAAACACATTCCTGTTATTCACAAGTGTTTATGTTTGCAAACAAATTCTCACCACTATTTCTTACAATATGCGTTTAAAATAAATTAAGTCGAAAAATCAAAGGAAGAATTTTCTAAATGGAATAAGTATCAATAAGATTTCAGCAATACTGATTTATTTTATGCTCCTGATGAATAATAATATACTTACTTGAACATATTATGTAATATAGTTAGCAGAAAATTAAAAAAAAATAGCATTGTAAGGTATTCTTGTATTCTATAGATATTAAGTCCACCAATTGTATTAATTTTGTTTTTTTTGTGCAATAGAATTAAAATACAATTATTTTTTTAATTAAGGTAACGGTCCCTGTCTTTGACAGTTTGACAGTGACCCAATTGTTGACGAGTAGATACGGAAATACACGAACAAAAACGAGAGACAATGATGGCAACTACTGATATGCACAATGTCCTATGCGTGTCGAGCACTGACCTGACGTGACATTAATGACGAAATACTTTCGAAGTAGAACTTTTGAAAAAACAATAATTGCATTTTTTATAATAGACTAAAGCGAGTATAATTATCATTACATAGAACGAAAACTAAAATTATAAATTAGAAACTCCGACTCAAAAACCGAAAAAGTAATCAATGACTGTAATTTAATTTTGTTTTTGGTCTATAAATGTCGTATGAGCTTTAATTTGTAACTTTTTAACCGACTTAAAAAAGGAGAGGGTTTTCAGTTCGTCGATTTTTTTAAATTAATTGTTGAAATAAAAGTCAAAGTCATGTCAAAATACCTTTATTCAGATTAGGCTTACAGTAAGTACTTTTGAAAGTCATAGAATTTTCCACCGGTTTGGTTTTTTTATCGCAGTATTTTTACCTCTTCACTTACAACTCGAGCCGCATTGTGGCAATAAAAGACTGTTTCTGACTGACTAATTTCAAATAATGATACAGTTTGTGTTTTAACCGACTTTGATGCATTTAAAAGACAAGCGCTTAAAATAAGCAGCTTGAACTTCCAAAAGCAACAAAGTGCCTTAAGACACAGTGTTTTAATGTCGCAAAATCACTCGAATTATTAAATAGTCATACTATTTAGTCCCATTTAATAATAACTTATTATTTATGCTTTATATTTATAAGACAATATTGGTTTATATACATTTGCTTACTGTAAATTAAAATGAAAAAAATATTTTGCAAGTAGGCCATAGGCTCTTTTTCATGTCTGAGTCTACTAGCATTTCGGAAAATGGAAGATTCTACTGAGAAGAAACGCCGCAAGAAATTTAGCAGCTTATCTTTTTTCTTCTCTTTTCAAAACAAGAGATAGATAGGGAATAAGAGATCCAACACTAGGATCAAAGTAAGGCCCCGCTACGGTTACGTATTTTTTTACTTGAAAAATTAATGTTCATTAAAATTGTAATGACAACACAAAGAAAAATTAGGGCAATGGCAGGACTTGAACCTGCAACATCAGCATTCCGTGCCTTGCGTAAATTAATGTTCACAAAATCTTTCTTTCTTTCTAAATGTACACTATTGTAATTGTAACCAGGGAACTCATAAATAAGATTAGAATTTCAATATAATCAGGGGTATAATTAAACAATATTTTCATTACTGTAGTAACACAGTTTTATCTTTTTTAACACCGTCTTAACCCTGGTGTTAATTTTATCTGTGTGGTTAGTCATGTTAGCGTTTGGGTTAAGATAAGGCGGGGTTTAAAGTTTTATCTCTCGGGGTTAGTTTAACCCCTGGTCTATTATGTTAGGCCCGCAGCGCGCCAGCAAACATTGTCAGCAGCTCTTAGTCATAGCCTCCGGTTGAATGGAGCCGATACATTGGCAAGAGTGGTTTTATAATAGTTCAACGCACGGCGTTTAAAGCCATGGCCACGAAGCAAAACATATAATTTTGCTTTGTGGCTATTTATTTAGTTTTAATGTGGCAACACTCTCTTCCTTTTAAGATTCGAATGGCAAATGCACGCTCGCGCTAATAAAAGTTGTAATTAAATCAATAAACGTCCAGTTTATGAAAATACTACGCAGTTTGATTCATCCACACGGAAGAAGGTCAATCTAACCTTATTCATTTTTAGTGATTATAACCTTGATTGTTACTAAGTGAACTACCTACAGGATATAAGCCTTTGCTTGTAGGTAGACTCCTAATATATTAATTATTCATTGGTTACGTTTCCTTCGTTCTATATACTTTTTAAAAACAAAATATTTAACATCCCTTTACCCGCCCTATAATTCATTTTTTGATATAACATTTTAACACCTAATGTTACGATTACAACGTTCTGATAAACCATGCTGATGATAGGTTTTTAATGATGTGTTCCGAACAACAAGCAAGGATTAAAAAACGTTTAAAGTGGGTCATGTCGTAAGTGAAACTTTTCTTGTTCATTTAAAACAAAGACTTTGCTAGCGATAGAAGTTGGTTTGGAATCAGCCACGACATCGTCATGCTTTCCCGGGCAAAGAAATATTGGTCTCGTCGATGTTCAGATAATGAACTAAACTTGATTGAAATATTTAAACCTCTCTACATTATTCTTTTGCTGTTAGGTTTGTTTCCCTACACAATTACGTTCCCAAAAGGAAAGTTCTCGAAAATAGAGCGGAAATCTGTAGTTATCAGTTCTTTATGTGCATTTGTACTAATTTCAGGTATAAGCGCAGGTTTAATTTACTCCACCTACTATGACGCAACATCACCTATAAGCATACTATTAAAAATTAATTATCTGATTGAAGATGCTTTGTTGATAACTATTACTTTTGTGGGCTATTTTTGTGTATATTTTTTTAGAAATATTTACATAAAAGTGCTAAATGCAGTAGCTTCGACTTGGTCTGAATTATCCAACAGTGACGTGGACCACATAACGAAGCAGTTTCGCTTTCTAATCTGGATTCTTATCAGCGGGTGGATGTTTATACTTGCCGGGGGATACATAATATTATGTTTGCTAAACGACAGAAGTGTATGGGTAATGTACATGGTAATACTACCAGAGATGGTGCCCAGTGGTGTTGTAGCTTTTTATAACGGCGTAGGGCTGATGGTAGCGTTCTTGTTGAGAAATATCGACCATCAATGTGGAAAGCTTCTTAAGACTGATAAGCCTAGCAAAATCGGCTTCGTGAAAGTAAAATCTAAACAGCCTCAGGTAACGCTCAGCCAGTTGGAGCTGGCCTACAAGAAGACAATGGAAATGAAACGAGAAATCAATACAGCCTTCCAGGCCGTCTTGCTGATCATCACTGTACAGACGTTTCATACCGTCCTCAGCGAAGCGTATGATCTATACCATCAGGTTATGAAAACAGAATCTTATTCTCCACTCGATAAAGTTATGGCGGCACACTGGATTATATATCAAACATTGAAAATATATACCCTATCGTTTCCGGGGACGATGATAGAAAACGAGGTGGGTGTGTAAATGACTAATACTGCGACTTATTAGTTTTTTTTTAATTCTTTATCGCTATAAATGTCATGTATAAATGTGTGTTATGTCGCTACATAAAAGTTATTTGTGTCGCAAGGGGACAACAGTAAGTTAATGCCTAGGCTGCGAAAGTAGAAATAGCCGAGGCACATATAGCGCTTCTCTCAAACATTAAGAGGAAAAAATATAAGATTTTTATATAGCACGTACGAACAATATCGATTTGAAAATAACCGGTTACCGGCTTTGCATTTCCCACTTGAAAGTGTAGTATCAAGTTCTTCATACATTATGCCCTCAACCTCTTTGATTAACTTCTCATACTAACCAAAAAAGAGTTAGTATTATGGTAAAAACTCCTTAATGACCAATCGCAAAAATGAGTTTATCACCATAGAAAATTGAATGTCTGTTACTTACACTCGGCTTTCGAGTTCCCTGGAATTCTGTCACCTGTCATTATTAGACGTTTCAGGGATGATAAACATTCTTTACTGTACAAATTATTGGCAGAAAACAGAAACGTAATAAAAACCAAACTAACGGACTAGCAGCAATAAAATAAACGAAAACTGCAAAAATATAACGAACAAAGAAGTGCAAGCTTATTGTAGAATTAAAATAAGGAGGCGAATGACGTAGCATACAATAATTTTGTATAGCTTGATGGTCAAATGACAGTTGATAGCTGACGTTTCGCGGTCTATTTTTGTAAGATTTTAAATAATAGAAAAAATTACGAAATACATTGTATGTTGATAAAAGATGTAAACATAATCTTAAACCGAAGGTTTGTAATATTTTATGTGATAATATCAGAATGATACCCACAACTATTTATTTTTTCCTGAGAATATATACAAATATTTTACTATGTCTCAGTCGTGCGATTTAAAATTAAATCAAGTATGTTTAAATTACTAATACGTTGAAGTGATTGCAAATTTATATATTTCAATTACACAATTCATGTCGTATTTTTCTTTGCATTTGTCACCGCAGTTTCAAAAAATATTTTTTTGCCTGGTAATACCAAGAAGCGTCAGAATTCCACGGAATAATAAATTTGACTTGTTTCTTAGTGATATTTATATATTTTTAAATTCAACCTTCACGCGAGCAGCTGCTCCAATCTAACTACGCTAATCTATTAGAAGCAAGAACGCGGGCCAATCAGAAGAGAGAACTCAAACTCCCACGGGGTAATGATGTGCTGAAAAAATCATTAATTTCTGATTCCCGTTACCATTAATATCTCTTTATAGTCCCCGGCACGGCACGTTACTACATAGAATAAACCTTTGAACCATTGTTCCGATCTTCATGAGCCTATGTAGTTCTAGATTCGTGTCGTGTCGCGCATTGTACTTCTGAGACTTGTATGGTGATTAATTGTGTCTTAATTCGTTATTATTCCTTTCCAGGAGACCAAACTTGGGCAAACTTTACTCTGTACACCTGTTGAAAACGTGCAAATGTTTACCGCAGTACGTAGCTACACAATTATGTAGATAGGCGGCCCCTAGCCATTTCAGAATGTAAAAAAAGGTCTTGTAAAAGTGTCATTGTTTTTAAGACTTGCACTTTTAGGTCAATAAAGTACTGAACACAAATTAAAGTACAAGTTAAGATTTTAGTAAATATCTCAAAAGCTACAGCAAGTTTACTAAACCCTTTTTAACATTTCCTGTACGAGCTAAGTGCTCATCAACATTCGCGAGGACTATAGTTTTAGTCTTTTTTTTTAAACCTAGTAAGGAGGAAAAATAGCGTGTGGGTCGATGGGACGACCTCTCACTCACCTTAAAAAACGCAGTATACTTTACACCGGTATTCTGTCGGAGTGTGGTACCACCTCGGTCAAGCCGGCTCATTTAAGTGCAACCAACAACTGGCTACAGAGAGGCTGCCCTTCTACAATTACAATAAAATTGTACATAAAGTACATATATACAGTGTACCCGTTCTCTTTGCCTTATAATCTGTACATACAGCATGTAACAAAAACCCTGTACGTCCGATTAAGGGGATGTATATTAAAATGTGGAGATACCATTTAAATTGTTTAAAAATAAATATGTCCAATGAATAAAAAGTTACATAAGGAAAACCATTCAACACTTAATGCTTAAGAAAATGTTTACAACCCCTGACGTAGTATTACTACACGCGCAAAGCTAGGTCAAAGGTCAAAGCGACCGCGCGCGGCGGGTGGGGGGGTTCTCTTTCCTTTGACAAATGCCGACCGCCGCGCGCGCCGATGCTTTTTTGGTAATACTTTTTAGTTCAGTCACCCGCAAACTTTGCTTCCGGTCGGATGTGCTAAATTTGCACACGCGTCACTTTACGTGTGTTATTTTATTTTGTGTTGGTGAAAATGTTGTGTTCCAATCAAGAGTATTTTAACATGCTAATGTGCTTGGGAAGGAACGACTGTAATTATGCTGACGCTTGTAGGGAGTACGACGTTGTTTA
This sequence comes from Ditula angustiorana, assembly GCA_963691745.1. Taxonomy (NCBI): domain Eukaryota; kingdom Metazoa; phylum Arthropoda; class Insecta; order Lepidoptera; family Tortricidae; genus Ditula; species Ditula angustiorana. The sequence continues at coordinate 6,429,931 of OY829483.1, forward strand.
GTCAGTAGGTTTTTAGCAAAGTCGAGCGAAACGCGGAGTTTTTTAAATGTGTTCTGTTCTGTCTTTAACTACGAGTGCTTGTTTCATCGGACGGGGGTTTTCAATTTTAACTGCCACAATGAGCACGTATGGTCAATTGAAAACTCATACGCTAACAAACCAAGTCACTTTCAATACCGTTGGCGAACACATGTGAACCGGAATCGTAAATGACCAAGTAATTGGTCCTAATGCGTTACAACAAACCACGAACGGTCCAAATTACTTGCGATTCCTACAAGAAGAGTTGAGCGAGCAGTTGGCCTCGCCTCGCCACGCAGTTGTGAGGTCGATGTGGTTCCAGCACGCCGGGGCGTCGCGGACGCCGCGGTCTCCGGACCTCACGCCGCTCGACTTTTATTTGTGGGGTCACGTAAAGGAATACGTATTTCGTAAAAGTTGTCAGAGTGAGGCCGAGATGCGAGCCTGGATAATCACAGCATTTGTGATTTCACGACATTAAATCCGACGCAATGGTATTGCAGTGTATCCATTCTGACTTGTTCAAACGCTGTCGACGGTGTGTGGAAGTCGCTGGCGGTCACGTTGAGCAAGATTTTCGTCGCGGTCGTAGTGAACAAGACGTGTACGTAATAATAAGTAAAGGTGTTAGCATCGACACATTTTTAAAAGCTCTTTTAAGTGCTATAAAATAGCTCTTATCAGAGCTGAAAAATTTCATTGTTTCACAAGATGTCAATCAAACATACTTGTAAAACAGCTGATCGGTCGATCGCTGTTTTAATGTTGCGCGGACGTCGGATGCTCCGCCCCAAGCCCCACCCCCCCTCCCGCAGGCTGAGTGAATGAAAAGTCAGCAGGGCGGTTGCCAGGGCTGCAAAACCTTTTCTAAACCGTTATGCTTATAATGTTTTTTGATGATCATTTTTTAATGTTCTTATTTAATTGAAATAAGTATTTATTCGGTATCACGACTTGATACTGATATACGCCTTTAATGGACGTACAGGGTTTTTGTTACATGCTGTATAATAAAATCGTTAAGACAAAAAAGTCTGTACATTGAAGATTAAAAAAAAAGAACCACCCAGGGCGACTTAAAATGAGTAACTGAACACGATAAGAACATTTAAAAAAAAATTGTTTGTTTGTTTCTTTGTTTGTTTGTACGCCAATCACGTAAAAACCGCTGAACGGATTTAGATGGAATTTTCACAGATCTGTTTAAATAAGTCCAGAATAGGTTTTAAGCTATAAAAAATTTGAAAAAAAGGTGAAGAAGGGGGAAAAATAGGGTGTGAAGTTCGTATGGATTTTTTTTTAAATTGTTCTAGAATCATGAAACATAGAATTCATACTTACTATTTGAAAAAAAGAAATACCTGTCTCAGCATTTTTTTCAAATCGCTTTCAGAAAAGCAAAAAAGTGGAATTAGGGTTTAAAAATACTAAACTTCATACAACTATATTTTAGAAACAAATGAAGCGTGACTTTTGAAACTTGCTACACATAATCAACATCTAATAAAGATGAATACAAATTCTCAGTTTTCCAGAAATCTGCTTCAAATGGTTATTTTGAACAAAAGAGTGCAACAGAAAAAAACATTTTTCTCAGTACATGAACTTGCAGTACCATATTGCGATAATGGTACGGTCTAATCATCTTGGATTAACACAGGATCATTTTTATTCCGTAATTTAACTTTGCTCTAATAATTAAATAATTAATTATTTAACAGTGTTCATTAATTATTTAACGGATTTGGATGAGAAACGGAGATAGCCTCTATCCTGGATTAATACATAGCATACTTTTTTTCCGTAAATAGTAAATATGCATAGTTCTTGCAGGATAACGATTAATGAGTTGTGCGCGGTTCTTCTTCACCTTAAAACGGCTGGGCGGATTTAGACGAAATTTGGAATGGGGATAGCTGAAACCTTGGATCAATATCGGATTTTTCCGCAAAGATGCTAAATTCCTACGGGATAACGCTAAACGACTTCTACGCGTTACGAGCAGCAAATAATCTTGATGTATTTTAGCAAAAAGATAGGTTGTATTTTGCTCCTTTAGGCTTCTTGGGCTCACTTGAGCAGGAACAAAGATAGGGGGACGCTTGCTAACGTTATAATACTGGTCGCCCTCGGGTCTCGCAAGTTACTCAAGAGTATTTATATCAGCGGGACGCATCATCGCACGCGCTTACATGGAGCCCGCACTTAAGGCCCGCTGGAGGGGGGTATAGGAGTTGTGTTCTAACGTCATACCGTCGCTCGCGATCCGGGCTCGCTAGATGCTCAGGATTATTCGCATCAATAATTTTTTATACCATATAGAAAGGAAAAGAAGCAAGTGGGTCACCTGTTGGTAAGTGATCACCACCGCTTTTAGACATTCGCAACACCAAGGATATTGCAGATGCGTTGCCACTACCTACCTCTTTATATTTATTTCAGAATATCAGAGTAGCGGACGATCGCGACTTCGTTCGCGTGGTCATAGTAGCCTATGTCTGTCACGGATAGTGTAGCTTTCTATGTGTGAAAGAATTTTTGAAATCGGCTCAGTAGTTCCAGAGATGACCGCCTACATACAAACAAACAAAGTTTACCTCTTTATTACATTAGCGTAGAGTAGATAGTGTACATGTAGATTATTAACCCATATTGGATTAGTAACAAAAGGACGCTTCATCAAGGAATGCTACGTGGACGAAGTCGCGGGCAACAGCTAGTACTTGATAAATCGGATCAATGTGTTACAGGTACAACATTTTTCCTCCCTAATGCTCTACCAAGAAAGCAAAATGACAGCTTATGGATACTTCGCTCTAGACGCTACTTTAGTGTTCAACGTACGTAGACCACCAATTTAATTAAAATAAATTATAAGTAAGTAGCAAAGCTGATACTGTAGGTATAAGACAGCAGGTATGCGTACTAATTTAGACAAATAAATACTACAATACGTAATAACATCCACCTGCATCTAGACCCGGGGCGTCTGTCCCCGGCGGCAGTTTCAGGGTCACGTCAACCCTAAGGCCTAGGTCTTCTATTAAAAGCTGACGTCGACGTCAGCGTAAATCACTATAGTGGACTCTTGCAGCCAATTTAGCGTGTGAAAAAGACCACTATAGTGATTTACGCTGACGTCGACGTCAGCTTTTAATAGAAGACCTAGGCCTAACTGAGTTGGACGCTGCCTCGAGGTCGATCTTGTCCCTGTTGTGCTTAGAGAATCACCCCCCCCCCCCAGGGTCGGACGCTGCCTGGAGGTCGAGCTCGTTCCTGTTGATCTTAGAGAATCACCCCCCCCCCCCCCCCCCCCCCAAGGTTGGACGCTGCCTCGAAGTCGAGCTTGTCCGTGTTGCGCTTAGAGAATCACACCCCCAGGGTTGGACGCTGTCTTGAAGTCGAGATTGTCCCTGTTGCGCTTGGAGAATCACCCCCCCAGGGTTGGACGCAAACTCGAAGTCGAGCTTGTCTCTGTTGCGCTTAGAGAATGACCCCCCCGCCCCCCAGGGTTGGCCACTGCTTCGAAGTCGAGCTTGTCCCTGTTGCGCTTAGAGAATTACCCCTCCAGGGTTGGACGCTGCCTCGAAGTCGAGCTTGTCCCTGTTGCGCTTAGAGAGGGACGAGCTTGACCGCGAGGTAGTAACTTGTCTCACTTTTGCGTGTGCCAGCTCGAACGAGCGAGAGAGAGACCCAAAAAAAATCTGTAGTAAAAAAAGAATACTAAAAAGGTGCGGTTCCTAAAACCGCTTCCCTATACCTCCAATGGTTTTCAGTTTCTCAATTCTGCCCCAGTTAAAAAACAGACTGTATAATGTCTTAAAATCTATTTTTTTCTGAGGGTATTTAAATTAGAGTAAGTTTATAATATCCCTTAGCTAGGGTTCCCTTTATGTGTGTGTGTGTGTGTGTGTGTGTGTGTGTGTGTGTGTGTGTGTGTGTGTGTGTGTGTGTATGTGTTGTGTGTGTGTCCAATGTCTTAGCTTTTTATGTTTTATGCAATAAACTTTTTCATTTTCTTTTTATTACTAAATAATTTTGATTTCAGACTGTTGCGGCTGTGGCTACATATTTAGTCATTTTGGTGCAATTTGACAATTGAGAAAAGCGTCTGATTCTAGGCAGTATTCATGACACAAAAAATTGTATTTTACATAGCTTTAGTAGTCTAATATTATTACGCTGTTAGTAAACAATTATTTATTTATTGTTTGTTCCAGCTGATTTTATTCAGAAACACATTCCTTGTTATCAGAAGGTTTGATGTTTCAAATAAATTCTCACCACTTTTTCTTACAATATGCGTTTCCAAAAATAATACGAAGTCGAAAAGTCAAAGGAAGAATTTTCTAATTTAGAATATGGAATAAGTATCAATAAGACTTAAGTAATACTGATTTATTGTATGTTCCTGGTGAATAATAATATACTTACTTGTACAGTACATGTGTAATATAGTTAGCTGAAAATTATAAAAAAAGATAGCTTAGTTAGCTAAGGTAAGCACCCGTATTCTATAGGTATTAAGTCCGCCAATTGTATTAGTTTTATTTTAATGTGCAATAAAATTTATATGTTAATTTTTTTTATTCTGAATTATGGTAACGGTCCCAATCCTTGACAGTGACCCAATAGCTGACGAGAAGTTAAGGAAATTTACGAATAAAAAAAGAGTCAATGATGTCAACTATTGGTAAAAACAATCTCCTACGTGTGTCAAGCACTGACGTGACGTGACATGAATGACGAAAAACTTTCAAAGTTGTACTTTTGAAAAAACAATAATCGCCATTTCTTATAATCGGCTAATACGAGTAAATTTATCATTACATAGCTGCATAGAACGAAAACTTAAATTAAAAATTAAAAACCCGATACAAAAACCTTCGAAAAAGTAGTCAATAACTGTAATTTAATTTTGTTTTTGATCTATAATATTATTTAAGCTTTAATTTGTAGCTTTTTAAACCGACTTAAAAAAAGGAGAGGGTTTTCAGTTCGTCAAAATCTTTTTTATTAATTGTTGAAGTAAAAGTCAAAGTCAAGTCAAAATATCTTTATTCAGAATTGGCTTACAGTAAGTACTTTTGAATGTCATAAAATTTACCACCAGTTTGGTCAAAACCTTTGTTGAAAAGAGCAAGAGCAAGAAAATTATCAACATGTATTTTTTTAATAAGTAAATCTACAGATAAAAATAAAAATAAAAAACATAAAAAAATAAATCAATAAATAACAATGCTATTTTGAGATCTTTAAATTTAATCAGCATTAAATTTATGGAAATAAAAGTTTGATTTTATGTTTGAATCGGAAATCGGACGTAGATGTCGTACTTTAACGGATAACGGAGGAACGGCCACATTTTTCTTAAATATTTAGTATGTAACCAATTTTTTAAACTTAGATCCTGATATACGTTAAGGCTAATCGCATCGTTTGAGAAGAGATTTTTTTTGAAGAGAGCCGCTTTGTAGCAATAAAGAACTGTTTCTTACGTGATTGTGTTCGAGTTATTAGTTTTATATAATGATAAACTTCGTGTTTTATGTTGTCTGATCATTTAAAATAAGCAGCTTGAACTTCCAAAAGCAAAACAATGTGCCTTAAGAAACAATGTTTAATGTCGCAAAATCACTTGACTTATTAAAAAGTCATACTATTTAGTCCCATTTAATAAAGAAACTGCGAAAACTTTTAAATTCCCGCCCCATACGGAGCGCTTCACCTTAACGTTCAAAACACATTAGTCTGTCAATTCATGTACACGTACACACCTAACATTTTAATTATTCAGTGATTACGCTTGACTCACGCTTGACGCAAAACATTTTTTAAACGCAAAAGATATGATATCTCTTCCCTATTCTACATATTGTTCCTTATTTCAAAAATTGTTTTTACATCTAATTTTACGATTAAAACGTTTTGATAAACCATGCTGATGATAGGTTTTTAATCATGTATTCTGAAAAACAAGCATCCATAAAAACGATTAAAGTGGATAATGTCATAAGTAACATTAACTATCACACTTTCAAATTAGTTTTTCTTGTTCATATAAAACAAAGATCTATAGTCACAGAAGTCCATTGTCAATTGGCCGCGGCGCCATCATGCTTTCGCGGGTGAAGAAATATTGGTCTCGTCGACGTTCAAATAATGAACCAAACTTGATTGAAATATTTAAACCTCTCTACATTATTCTCTTACTGTTGGGATTGTTTCCCTGAACAATTACATTCCCAAAAGGAAAGTTCTCGAAAATAGAGCGGAAATCCGCGGTTATCAGTTCTTTATGCTCATTTATAATGATTTCAGGTATAAGCGTATGTTTATTTTACACCATCTTCTGTGACATAAGAGTACCTGTATCGATAATACCAAAAATTAATTATCTGATTGAAGATTCTTTGTTGATAAGTAGTGCTTTTGTGGGCTATTATTGTGTGTATTTTTATAGAAATGTTTGTATAAATGTGCTAAACACAGTAGCTCTGACTTGGTCCGAATTATCCAATAGTGACGTGGACCATATAATCAAGCAGTTTCGCTTTCTAATCTGGATCCTTATTTTTGGATGGATGTTTAAATATGACGGGGGATTCATCGTTTTATCTTGTGGACAGATCATAAACTTTTCGGAAATTGTCAGAATAATACTAGAAGATATGGTTCCAAATGGTTTAGTAGCTTTTTATAATGGCATCGGGCTGATGATAGTGTTCTTGTTGAGAAATATCGACCATCAATGTGGAAAGCTTGTTAAGACTGATAAGCTTAACAAAATCGGCTTCGTGAAAGTGACATCTAAACAGCCTCAGGTAACGCTCAGCCAGTTAGAGCTGGCCTACAACAAGGCAATGGAAATGAAACGAGAAATCAATACAGCCTTCCAGGCCGTTTTGCTGATCATCACTGTACAGACGTTTCATACCGTCCTCTGTGAAGCGTATGTTTTATACCATGAGGTTATGAAAACAGGATCATATACTCCACTCGATATAGTTACGGCGGCACACTGGATTATATATCAAACATTGAAAATGTATGCCCTATCATATCCGGGGACGATGGTAGAAAACGAGGTGGGTGTGTAAATGACTAATACTGCGACATAAAAGTTATTTGTGTTACAAGGGGACAACAGTAAATTAATGCCTAGGCTGCGAAAGTAGAAATAACATATATTAAGAAGGCAAAAAAAAGATTTTTATATAGCACGTATGTACTTACGAACAATATCAATTTAAAAATAACCGACTTTGCATTTCCCACCTGAAAATGTAGTATCCAGTATTAAGTTCTTCATACATTATGCCCTCAACCTCTTTGATTAACTTCTCATACTAACCAACAAAGAGTTAGTATTATGATAAAAACTCCTTAATAACCAATCGCAAAAATGAGTTTATCACCATAGAAAATTGAATGCCTGTTACCTACACTCGGCTTTCTAGTTCCCTGGAATTCTGACACCTGTCGTTATTAGACGTTTCAGGGCTCAGAGAAAGGAACCCATAGAGTGAGCTGAAAGGTTTCCGCTGCGTACACTTTTTGAAAAGTGCTAGTGATGTAGATTAGTCGATCAAAACTGACGATGAATTACACAACACAAGCAACACGACACAATAACACAAGCAGCTTTAGTTGCTTACTTTGGGACTAGGTCAATTGGTGTTAACTGTCCCAAGATACTTATTTTATTTATTTATTTAACAAACTAAAAAGTCTTATAAAACCTTTAATAATATTAGCGAACATACAACCATAGCTCAACCCTCTTGCAATTTCGATTTACTAACTTAATAAATAATTTCTTTTGCAGAGACAAAAGATTACCCGATTTAGCTATTTTCTCAGATATGTGAATCAAATGTGAATGTGGACAACTGCGTTATTTAAGACAGCGAATTATTTAACTTGCATTCAAACAATGATAATATTACGCTCAGACTGACTCGTTTAGGTTTTAAAAAAGACCCCTGGTCCGAGGGTACACATGTTCCGAACTTCATGCTTCTATCTTCAGCGCAACTTGCGAGTCAGAATGGTGAGCGGCGGTGTAAGCAAGTATGCTCCTACCTCTACTCCCCCAGCCAGCCCGAAGAACTAGCTCTGTCCGCGGGCGCCGAAGCGTCCCTTTGATGGAAGTACCTACTCTTGAGCAACTCGCAACCCCGAAGGGCGAGTGGTGGTGTGAAGTCAAAAGTCAAAACCAAAGCTCAAAATATTTTTATTTACATTAGGCATACAGAAACAACTTATGAATGTCAGAAAATTTATAATCATTCCGGAAAAAATCTTCTGATGAAAAGTTACTGGTAAGAAACTCAACAAGGTGTTATTTCTTAAATAAATCAACTAGTTCCTCTGTGGCCGTCCCAATATTTTAATCCATCTCTTTCATTTCTCCTTTTTTTGGGAAAACTGAAAAAAAAATAGTATTAAGTGGCGAACTGTTGGGGAGTAGCGACTGAAGAGAAGGGTAAACTAAATTAAGGGCCTCCGCTTAGTCGCGCCGGCGCACGGAGCAGGTGCACGCCTATAGAGAAATAGTATGGGAGCGTCCGCTTACTCGCACAGGTGCGGCTGCGGGCTCATACTATTTGTTCGATAGGCGTGTACCCGCTCTGTGCACCCACGCGACGTATCGGACGCTCTAAATCGCTCTCCGCGCCCGCTTCCCAAAAGTCCTGGACACGATTGCCCCATACGAGGGAAAGGTATCAGATTGGCGGATACCTTATCGATAATTTCTACAAAATGTCAGATGCACCGCATCACTAGTCTATATTTCCATAACCTCTTGTAGAATTAATAAATCATTTATTACCATTAAAATTAATAAATAAGCTTAGTTTTTACAAGCACATATGAGTCTTTGCTCCATAATTTAACCCACATAATAATACTAGCCGTCCAAAACGCGACATTCCCATAAATAAATACCAAATAATACTTACTTGTAAACGCCGATGTGTTGTCCTTCATTGCTTTCTTTAGGACACCGTGATGAATGCGAACTGCACCCATGCACGAAGTATGCCATTTCGCACAGTAAATATCACTTGCTTGTCTCAAAAATCTAACGATAACCATAAGAATTTTATTAAATTGCACCGAGAGCTCTACGAACCGTCTTCAAAATTTGACGTGAATATTATGCGACTAAAAAGAATGGCTGCTATTCGACAGCATATTCAATACACGAAAGAAACTTTTTTAAACTGTTGTATAATAACATGACCTATATGACCAAATGTCAGCACTGAGTGTGTACGGTAGTAAATTTAAAGATGGTGTCAAATGGTTATGTTTGTTCACTCCTTCACGTTGTTACATCGTAAGAGTGAATGGAGCAGATACATTCACGCTTTTTCTCAATTTTTCAGGCTTCCTCCATGGGTTTAAAACCTCCTTGTTTCAGGGATGATACATTTTTTTCGCCAGTACAAATTATTGGCAGAAAACAATCGTACTTAATAAAAACCAAACCAATTGACTAGCAGCAATAAAGTCAACGAAAACTGCAAAAATATCACGAACAAAGAAGTGTAAGCCTATAATAATTTTGTATAGTTTGATGGGAAAATGACAGTTGACAGCTGACGTTTTGTGGTCTATTTTTGTAAGATTTTAAAAAATGGAACAACAATTACGGTATAGATTGTGTGTTGATAATATATTTAAATATAATCTTAAACCGAAGGTTTGTAATATGTGATAATATCAGAATTATATTGCCCTGTCGGAGGCAACTAGAGAAGCGGTATACCTTTGTGCAATTTTAAAGGAGCAGTCTAGTTGTCGTGACAGTACCGAACTGACAGATACTGTCATCCTTTATAGCGATAACCAATCGGCCAAATTGGTAGGGCCAGGGTTTCAAGCGCACAAAGCATGTGGACATAAAGTACCACCATGTACAGTCAGCGTCAAATATACCAGAGCGGGCAAGGTGGTCAAAAATAACTGAACACGACCGAGCGTATTTGACAATAGAGTCGAGTTCAGATATTTTTGACACCTTGCCCGCTCTGGTATATTTGACGCTGACTGTACGTGCAGCTGTCGAAAGTGGGTGGCTACAAATCGAGTATGTACCAACTTAAAAGATATGGGCAGACGTGTTAACTAAGGCGTTGGCTGGTAACAAACATATGTACTTTACTTAGCAATTGCTGCATGCTTAAGAGGGTGCAAACACTTAAGAGCGTGCAAACATGCAGGCTTAAGAGAGCGTGTTGTAAGTATTAATCCTGCATAGTTTACTATGATTTATAACATCTAATATTGACTGCTGTAGTATTAATCCTGCATATTAATATTTCCAACAGATACCCATAACTATTTATTTTTTCGCCACCGTATCGGTCCCAATACAAGACCAGAGGACGGAGGAAATTCCATTGCAATTTATCACTTTATAGTGCCTGGCACGGCACGTAACTAGAATAAAACTTAGAAACTTTTGAAGCGTTGTTCCGATCTTCATGAGCCTATCTAGTTCTAGATTCATGTCGTGTCGCGCATTGTACTTCTGAGACTTGTAAGGTGATTAATTGTGTCTTAATTCGTTATTATTCCTTTCCAGGAGACTAAACTTGGGCAAACTTTACTCTGTACACCTGTTGAAAACGTGCAAATGTTTACCGACGTACGTAGCTACACAATTATGTAGATAGGCGGCCCCTAGCCATTTCAGAATGTAAAAAAAAGTCTTGTAAAAGTGTCATTGTTATTGAGACTTTTGCACTTTTAGGTTAATAAAGTACTGAAAATAAACGCCAAAATGGTAGCCACTTTACTAAACCTATTTTAATATTTCTTGTATTTGTCGATCTCTTTGCCTTGGTATATGGTATATTTGGTATATGTATTAAGCAAGTACTTATATTACTTGATAAATCTGATCAATGTGTTACAGGTACAACATTTTTCCTCCCTGATGCCCTACCAAGAAACCAAAATGACAGCTTATGGATACTTCGCACTAGATGCAACTTTAGCGTTCAACGTACGTAGATGACCAATTTAACTAAATGCCTCGAGGTCTAGCTCCTCCCTGTTGCGCTTACAAAATCAACCCACCGGGTTGGACTGTGCCTCGATGTCGATCTCGTCCCTGTGGCGTTTAGAGAATAACCCTCCAGGGTTGGACGTTGCCTCGAGGTCCAGCTCGTCCCTGCTGCGCTTAGAAAATCCCCCCTCGGAGTTGGACACAGTCTCAAGGTCGAGCTCGACCCTGTTACGCTTAGAGAATCACCTCCAAGGTACAACGCAAGTTTAGGTAGTGACCTAAGTGAGCGAGACACGATCAAAATAAATACAGCAGTAAAAAAATTACGAAAAAGGTGCGGTTGCTAAGACCATTTCCCTGCATCTCTTATGGTTTTCAGTTTCTCTATTCTGCTCAGTTAAAAACAAACCGTATAATGTCTTAAAATCCAATTTTTCCGAGGGTAAATAAATAGAGTAAGTTTATCAATAAATTATTTTGATTCCAGACTGTTGCGGCTGTGGGTACATATTTAGTCATTTTGATGCAACTTGACAATTGAGAAAAGCGTCTGGTGACTCTTGGCAGTATTCATTACACGAAAAATTTCATTTTATATAGCTTTAGTAGTTAGACACATTATTATTATGTTGTGAGTAAACAAATATTAGGTACCTATTACCTAACTATTTTTGGTTCCAGCTGATTTTATTCAGAAACACATTCCTTGGTGTTCAGAAGGCTTGATGTTTCAAATAAATTCTCACCACTTTTTCTTAAAATAAGCGTTTTAAAATAAAATTTGAAGTCGAAAAATCAAAGGAAGAATTTTATAAAATAGAATATGGAATAAATATCAATAAGATTTTTTGTTACGTGATAGATACTAATTTTTTGTTCGTTCCTGATGAGTAATAATATACTTACTTGTACAGTACATGTGTAATATAGTTAGCAGAAAATTATAAAAAGAAGAGAGCTTAGGTAGCTAAGGTAAGCACCCGTATTCTATAGGTATTAAGTCCGCCAATTCTGCTAGTTTTATTTTATTGTAATAAAATAAAATTTGAATTTAAACACTTTTTTATTCTGAATTAAGGTAACGGTCCCAGTCCTTGACAGTGACCCAATAGTTCACGAGAAGATACGGAAATATTCGAACAAAAACGAGATACAATGATAGCAACTACTGGTATCAATGATATTATAATACATGGATGTAGGTACAGTGTCATACTAAATGACAGCAAAACAACGGACCGGCATAAGAATATGGGTTGACGCCAATGTTACAAAATATGCAAATTTTTAGTTTACCATTGGATTTACAACTTTACGTCTAACTGCATAAAATAATAATTTATTAAGTTTCGTTCCAAATACTTAGGTTTTTACAAAATAATAGTATTGACAGCAGCGCCGTTGGTCCGACTGACTGACAGCGCGAACGATTGTCGATTTGTTGTACTTTTGTTCGACTTTTGATGCGCCATATTTTAAACGCTGACTAGAAGTCCATTACTTATAGGTCAGTGACTGGTAGACACAATGTCCTACATATGCGAGTCAAGCACTTACATGACATGAATGAAGAGATACTTTCAAAGCAGAACTTAAAAAAAAAAAACAATAGTTGCAATTTTTATAACAGGCTAATGCGAGTATATTTATCATTACATAGAACGAAAACTTAAACTAAAAACGCCGCCACAAAAACCTTCGAAAAAGTAATCAATAACTGTAATTTTATTTTGTTTTTGATCTATTAATGTCGTATAAGCTTTAATTTGTAACTTTTTAACCGACTTGAAAAAGGAGAGGATTTTCAGTTAGTCGAAATCTTTTTTTATTAATTGTTGAAGTAAAAGTCAAAGTCAAGTCAGAATATTTTTATTCAGATTAGGCTTACAATAAGTACTTTTGAAAGACATAGAATTTACCACCGGATTGGTAAAAACCTTTGTTGAGAAGAGCAAGGAAAAGAAACTCATCGAGGTGTATTTTTTAAATAAATCAAAAGAACAATAGAGATATTTAAATATCTACATTATTCTCTTACTGTTAGGATTGTTTCCCTTCACAATTACGAGTACGTTCCCAAAAGGAAAGTTCTGATAATAACAAAAGTATTATTTTATATGAAATGTTATTTTCGGTAGGTACATAATTTTCAAATATTTTCTAAAAACGCAATACCTAGCTCAGAGACTTAAATCCTCAACGTGGTCCCTTTTACAAGACACAGTCCCATTTTTAGGTTTCCGTACCCAAAAAGGAAAAAAACGGGACCCTTATAGGATCACTTCGTTGTCCGTCTGTCTGTCTGTCTGCCAAGACCCTTTTTCTCAGGAACGCGTGAAGCTATCGAGTTAAAATTTATGCCAAATACTCAAATCTGCAGTTCCTTGAAGCCGTGAAAAAATCAAAGTTCTAAGTCAACGGAATCAAAAGATACGGCCGTTTATGCCGCATGTTTCATACATACGCAAGGCACTCAAAGACCTATGGGGTACTTCCCGTCGACGTAGAACTATGAAATTTGGCAAGAAGCAAGGTCTCATAGCACAAATAAAACAATAAATCCGAAAACCGTTAATTGAATGAAAATGAAAATGAAAAATTTATTTTGCAAGTAGGCCATATAGGCTCTTTTACATGTCTGAATCTACTAGCGCTTCGGAAAATGGAAGAATCTGCTGAGAAGAAACGCCGCAAGAAACTCAGCAGTTTATCTTTTTTTTTTCTTCTCTTTTGAAAACAAGATTACAGAGCAATATACACAATCATAACAATAGTTCACATAAAGTGTGAAAAAAAAAAAAGATAATAAATAGCACAGCAAGCTTTAAGCATATTGAACGAACTGGCACTAGTACAGATTGACCAAGAGATGTATAGGGTCCCCAGGTCAAAGAAATTAGAATCGGGATGTATGTGGTCCCTGATCAAATACTTAGTCTAAATAACTTAGAGATGTATAGTCTCTAAGGGTCAAAACAAATTAATTACCTTAATCTATGCTTAGCAGAGGTGTAGTTAACACACAAAATTATTTTTTTGGTCTTAGAAAGCCAAACTGCGATACTTGATGTTGTTGATGACGGAACTCTCGGTGCGCGAGTCCGACTCGCATTTGGCCGGTTTTTTAAATTCTTGTTTATATTGTGATAAATTAATCGATTTCAACAGATTTACACTAATGTAATCTGATTTGAAAAGAAATACTTGGTCAGTAGTTACGCTAGGTTTAAAAAAAGACATGGTATGTAGGTAAGCAAATGCTACCTATACATTTTTGCGTTATTTGTTTAATGTTTGTATAGAGTTTGAGTCTTCCTTACTATTAATTTGCTTTTGAGGGTTCCGTACCCCTTAATTTAACACAGAAGAGTTCCATTACTGACCTAGTGACTGATAGACAAGCACAATCTAAACCGTAGAAGACAGAATGAAATTATTGATATACAATATGTATAATACTTGTACACTGTTTAAAAAAGTAGTTCACCTACAAAAAGAAATGAGATCTCATCAAAAACATAAAATATCATGTCTACATTGCTACTGCATTGCTAGACTTGGCTTTTTGTCTTTATTATGGTTTTGATGGGTTTATTATTTCAAAAACCTTTTTACATCGAATTTTACGATTAAAACGTTCTGATAAAACATCGTGATGATAGGTTTTAAATCATATGTTCCGAACAACAAACACCAGTAAAAAACGTTTAAAAATAACTTACGACATAAGTAACATTAACTATCATAGTTTCAATAAGTTGTTTTGTTCAAATGAAATAAAGTCTTAGGTAGTCACAAAAGTTGGTTGTGGGATCGGCCACGGCGTCGTCATGTTTTTGCGGGCAAAGAAATATTGGTCTCGTCGACGTTCAGATAATGAACCCAACCTGATTGAAACATTTAAACCTCTCTACCTTATTCTATTACTGTTAGGTTTGTTTCCCTACACAATGACGTTCCCAAAAGGAAAGATCTCGAAAATAGAGCGGAAATCTGTAGTTATCAGTTCTTTATGTGCATTTGTACTGATTTTAGGTATAAGCGCAGGTTTAATTTGGTCCATCTACTATGACGCAACATTACCTTTAGGCAGACTTACAAAAATTAATTATCTAATTCAAGATGTCCTGTTGATAACTATTACTTTTGCGGGCTATTTTTGTGTGTATTTTTATAGAAATGTTTACATAAAGGTGCTAAATGCAGTAGCTTCGACTTGGTCTGAATTATCCAACAGTGACGTGGACCACATAACGAAGCAGTTTCGCTTTCTAATCTGGATCCTTATTGGCGGGTGGATGTTTATATTTGCCGGGGGATACATAATATTATGTTTGCTAAACGACAGAGGTGTATGGACAATATACATAACAATACTACCAGAGATGGTGCCCAGTGGTGCTGTAGCTTTTTATAACGGCGTAGGGCTGATGGTAGCGTTCTTGTTGAGAAATATCGACCATCAATGTGGAAAGCTTGTTAAGACTGGTAAGCCTAGCAAAATCGGCTTTGTGAAAGTAAAATCTAAACAGCCTCAGGTAACGCTCAGTCAGTTGGAGCTGGCCTACAAGAAGACAATGGAAATGAAACGAGAAATCAATACAGCCTTCCAGGCCGTTTTGCTGATCATCACTGTACAGACTTTTCATACTGTCCTCGGTGAAGCGTATGATCTATACCATCAGGTTATGAAAACAGAATCATATACTCCACTCGATATAGTTACGGCGGCACACTGGATTATATATCAAACATTGAAAATGTATGCCCTATCATATCCGGGGACGATGATAGAAAACGAGGTGGGTGTGTAAATGACTAATACTGCGACAAGGGGACAACAGTAAATTAATGCCTAGGCTGCGAAAGTAGAAATAGCCGACGCAGATATAGCATTTTTCTCAAACATTAAGAAGGCAAAAAAAAGATTTTTATATAGCACGTATGTACCTACGAACAATATCAATTTAAAAATAACCGACTTTGCATTTCCCACCTGAAAATTTAGTATCCAGCATTAAGTTCTTCATACATTATGCCCGCAACCTCTTTGATTAACTTCTCATACTAACCAACAAAGAGTTAGTATTATGTTAAAAATTCCTTAATATCCAATCGCAAAAATGAGTTAATCGCCATAGAAAATTGAATGCCTGTTACTTAAACTCGGCTTTTTAGCTCCCTGGAATTCTGACACCTAAGCTGCCATTATTAGACGTTTCAGGGATCATAAACATTTTTCCTACTGTGCCTAAATTATTGGCAGAAAACAAATGTACTTATAGATAATGTTAGTGCATTACAAAATTTATGTTGTGCATTCATCTTTGCATTTCTCACAGCAGTTTCAAAAAAGATTTTTTTGCCTGGTAGTACCAAGAAACGTCAGAATTCCAGAAGTGATATTTATATTTTTTAAATTCAACCTTCACGCGAGCGGCTGCTACAATCTAAATACGCTAATCTAACAGGAGCAAGAACGCGGGCCAATCAGAAGAGAGAACTCAAACTCCCACGGGGAAAAAAAATTGTTCCCCCTTTTCTAAAGCCAACTGTCGTTTTTCGAATAGATGTGATGAAAAAATCATTAATTTCCGATTCCCCTAACCATTATTATCTCTTCATAATGCCCGGCACGGCACGAAACTAGAACAAGACTTAGAAACTTTTGAACCGTTGTTCCGATCTTCATGAGCCTATGTAGTTCTAGATTCATGCCGTGCCGCGCATTGTACTTTGAGACTTATAAGGTGATTAATTATGTCTTCGGACAATTACCATAAAAAAAGGGTGATTACTTGTGTCTTAATTCGTTATTATTCCTTTCCAGGAGACCAAACTCGGGCAAACTTTACTCTGTATACCTGTTGAAAACGTGCAAATGTTTACCGAAGTACGTAGCTACACAATTAAGTAGATAGGTGGCCCCTAGCCATTTCAGAATGTAAAAAAAGGTCTTGTAAAAGGGTCATTGTTATTGAGACTTTTGCACTTTTAGGTTAATAAAGTACTGATCATAAACGCCAAAATGGTAGCCACTTTACTAAACCTATTTTAACATTTCCTGTAAGAGCTAAGTGCTCATCAAATTCGCGAGGACTAAGTATAGTTTTTCATTTTTTTTACTACACTAAAAGAAGGTAAAATAGCGCGTGGGTCGAAGGGACGTGCTCTCACTCACCTACTAAGAAACGCAGTGTATTTCACGCCAGTATTCTGTCGGAGGGTGGTACCGCCCCGTCGAGCCCGCTCATTTACAGTGCAACCAACAACTAGCTACAGAGAGGCTGTCCCTCTATAATTAAAATAAAATTGTACAGAAAGTCTAGATACAATGTGTACCTGTTCTCTTTGCCTTGGTCTATGTATGAACGTACTTATATTACTTGATAAATCTGATCAATGTGTTACAGGTACAACATTTTTCCTCCCTGATGCCCTACCAAGAAACCAAAATGACAGCTTATGGATACTTCGCACTAGATGCTACTTTAGTGTTCAACGTACGTAGATAACCAATTTAATTAAATGCCTCGAGGTCTAGCTCCTCCCTGTTGCGCTTACAAAATCAACCCCCGGGGTTGGACGGTCCCTCGATGTCGATCTCGTTCCCGTTGCGCTTAGAGAATAACTCCCCAGGGTTGGATGCTGCCTCGAGGTCCAGCTCGTCCCTGTTGCGTTTAGAAAATCCTCCCTCAGCGTTGGACGCAGCCTTAAGGTCAAGCTCGACCCTGTTGTGCTTAGAGAATAACCCCCTGGGGTTGGACGGTGCCTTGATGTCGATCTCGTCCCTGTTGCGCTTAAAGAATAACCCTCCAGGGTTGGACGCTGCCTTGAGGTCCAATTCGTCCCTGTTGCGCTTAGAAAACCCACCCTCAGCGTTGGACGCAGCCTCGAGGTCGAGCTTGACCCTGTTGCGCTTAGAGAATCACCTCCAAGGTTAGACGACGCAAGTTTAGGTAGTGACCTGTCTCACTTTTGCATGTGCCAGCTCGAACGAGCAAGACACGACCAAAAAAATATAGCAATAAAAAAAAATTACGAAGAAGGTGCGGTTGTCAAGACCGCTTCCCTAAATCTCCTAAGGTTTTCAGTTTCTCCATTCTACCTCAGTTAAAAAACTCACCGTATAATGTCTTAAAATCCCGTTTTTCCGAGGGTATATAAAATAGAGTAAGTTTGTTAATAAATTATTTTGATTCCAGACTGTTGCGGCTGTGGCTACATATTTAGTCATTTTGGTGCAATTTGACAATTGAGAAAAGCGTCTGCTGACTCTAGGCAGTATTCATTACATGACAAACTGGTATTTGACATAGCTTTAGTAGTTACACATTATTAGTATGTTGTGAGTAAACAAATATTTATTTATTTTTTGTTGCAGTTGATTGCATTCAGAAACACATTCCTTGTTATTCACAAGTGTTTATGTTTGCAAACAAATTCTCACCACTATTTCTTACAATATGCGTTTAAAATAAATTAAGTCGAAAAATCAAAGGAAGAATTTTCTAAATGGAATAAGTATCAATAAGATTTCAGCAATACTGATTTATTTTATGCTCCTGATGAATAATAATATACTTACTTGAACATATTATGTAATATAGTTAGCAGAAAATTAAAAAAAAATAGCATTGTAAGGTATTCTTGTATTCTATAGATATTAAGTCCACCAATTGTATTAATTTTGTTTTTTTTGTGCAATAGAATTAAAATACAATTATTTTTTTAATTAAGGTAACGGTCCCTGTCTTTGACAGTTTGACAGTGACCCAATTGTTGACGAGTAGATATGGAAATACACGAACAAAAACGAGAGACAATGATGGCAACTACTGATATGCACAATGTCCTATGCGTGTCGAGCACTGACCTGACGTGACATTAATGACGAAATACTTTCGAAGTAGAACTTTTGAAAAAACTATAATTGCATTTTTTTATAATAGACTAAAGCGAGTATAATTATCATTACATAGAACGAAAACTAAAATTATAAATTAGAAACTCCGACTCAAAAACCGAAAAAGTAATCAATGACTGTAATTTAATTTTGTTTTTGGTCTATAAATGTCATATGAGCTTTAATTTGTAACTTTTTAACCGACTTAAAAAAGGAGAGGGTTTTCAGTTCGTCGATTTTTTAAAATTAATTGTTGAAATAAAAGTCGAAGTCATGTCAAAATACCTTTATTCAGATTAGGCTTACAGTAAGTACTTTTGAAAGTCATAGAATTTTCCACCGGTTTGGTTTTTTTATCGCAGTATTTTTACCTCTTCACTTACAACTCGAGCCGCATTGTGGCAATAAAGGACTGTTTCTGACTGACTAATTTCAAATAATGATACAGTTTGTGTTTTAACCGACTTTGATGCATTTAATGGACAAGCGTTTGAAATAAGCAGCTTGAACTTCCAAAAGCAACAAAGTGCCTTAAGACACAGTGTTTTAATGTCGCAAAATCACTCGAATTATTAAATAGTCATACTATTTAGTCCCATTTAATAATAACTTATTATTTATGCTTTAAATTTATAAGACAATATTGGTTTATAGACATTTGCTTACTGTAAATTAAAATGAAAAAAATATTTTGCAAGTAGGCCATAGGCTCTTTTTCATGTCTGAGTCTACTAGCATTTCGGAAAATGGAAGATTCTACTGAGAAGAAACGCCGCAAGAAATTTAGCAGCTTATCTTTTTTCTTCTCTTTTCAAAACAAGAGATAGATAGGGAATAAGAGATCCAACACTAGGATCAAAGTAAGGCCCCGCTACGGTTACGTATTTTTTTACTTGAAAAATTAATGTTCATTAAAATTGTAATGACAACACAAAGAAAAATTCGGGCAATGGCAGGACTTGAACCTGCAACATCAGCATTCCGTGCCTTGCGTAAATTAATGTTCACAAAATATTTCTTTCTTTCTAAATGTACACTATTGTAATTGTAACCAGGGAACTCATAAATAAGATTAGAATGGCAATATAATCAGGGGTATAATTAAACAATATTTTCATTACTGTAGTAACACAGTTTTATCTTTTTTAACACCGTCTTAACCCTGGTGTTAATTTTATCTGTGTGGTTAGTCATGTTAGCGTTTGGGTTAAGATAAGGCGGGGTTTAAAGTTTTATCTCTCGGGGTTAGTTTAACCCCTGGTCTATTATGTTAGGCCCGCAGCGCGCCAGCAAACATTGTCAGCAGCTCTTAGTCATAGCCTCCGGTTGAATGGAGCCGATACATTGGCAAGAGTGGTTTTATAATAGTTCAACGCACGGCGTTTAAAGCCATGGCCACGAAGCAAAACATATAATTTTGCTTTGTGGCCATTTATTTAGTTTTAATGTGGCAACACTCTCTTCCTTTTAAGATTCGAATGGCAAATGCACGCTCGCGCTAATAAAAGTTGTAATTAAATCAATAAACGTCCAGTTTATGAAAATACTACGCAGTTTGATTCATCCACACGGAAGAAGGTCAATCTAACCTTATTCATTTTTAGTGATTATAACCTTGATTGTTACTAAGTGAACTACCTACAGGATATAATATTTGAATAAACTCTAAAAGGTGAAAACTGCACTGGGTGGTAAAATGAGCGCTGCTGTCGTCGGCGAAGATGGATGGTGTTCTTAAATCTTCTTAAAAACAAAGGGTAAACACAGATCCGACACAGGCATTATTATTATACAAAATACTATTTATTATGTATTAATTTTGTTTTAGTTTTATTGATTAATGCTTTCTATGAAATTTGACGATCTCAGAGCAAAATAAAAACGTGTAATTTGACATTTTATGCAATTTATAATGTAATTACATTGACTGAATAAAAAAACTAAACTAAACTAAAGTATAGTCACGAGCAACATTTACCAGTTTAAATTATCTTTACGTCAGACAATCCATTAGCGTGCCTTTGCTTGTAGGTAGACTCCTAATATATTAATTATTCATTGGTTACGTTTCCTTCGTTCTATATACTTTTTAAAAACTAAATATTTAACATCCCTCTACCCGCCCTATAATTCGTCATTTTTTGATATAACATTTTAACACCTAATGTTACGATTACAACGTTCTGATAAACCATGCTGATGATAGGTTTTTAATGATGTGTTCCGAACAACAAGCAAGGAATAAAAAACGTTTAAAGTGGATCATGTCGTAAGTGAAACTTTTCTTGTTCATTTAAAACAAAGACTTTGCTAGCGATAGAAGTCGGTTTGGAATCAGCCACGACATCGTCATGCTTTCCCGGGCAAAGAAATATTGGTCTCGTCGATGTTCAGATAATGAACTAAACTTGATTGAAATATTTAAACCTCTCTACATTATTCTTTTACTGTTAGGTTTGTTTCCCTACACAATTACGTTCCCAAAAGGAAAGTTCTCGAAAATAGAGCGGAAATCTGTAGTTATCAGTTCTTTATGTGCATTTGTACTAATTTCAGGTATAAGCCCAGGTTTAATTTACACCACCTATGATGACGCAACATCACCACCTATAAGCATACTATTAAAAATTAATTATCTGATTGAAGATGCTTTGTTGATAACTATTACTTTTGTGGGCTATTTTTGTGTATATTTTTTTAGAAATGTTTACATAAAAGTGCTAAATGCAGTAGCTTCGACTTGGTCTGAATTATCCAACAGTGACGAGGACCACATAACGAAGCAGTTTCGCTTTCTAATCTGGATTCTTATCAGCGGGTGGATGTTTCTACTTGCCGGGGGATACATAATATTATGTTTGCTAAACGACAGAAGTGTATGGGTAATGTACACGGTAATACTACCAGAGATGGTGCCCAGTGGTGTTGTAGCTTTTTATAACGGCGTAGGGCTGATGGTAGCGTTTTTGTTGAGAAATATCGACCATCAATGTGGAAAGCTTCTTAAGACTGATAAGCCTAGCAAAATCGGCTTCGTGAAAGTAAAATCTAAACAGCCTCAGGTAACGCTCAGCCAGTTGGAACTGGCCTACAAGAAGACAATGGAAATGAAACGAGAAATCAATACAGCCTTCCAGGCCGTCTTGCTGATCATCACTGTACAGACGTTTCATACCGTCCTCAGCGAAGCGTATGATCTATACCATAAGGTTATGAAAACAGAATCTTATTCTCCACTCGATAAAGTTATGGCAGCATACTGGATTATATATCAAACATTGAAAATATATGCCCTATCGTTTCCGGGGACGATGATAGAAAACGAGGTGGGTATGTAAATGACTAATACTGCGACTTATTAGTTTTTTTTAATTCTTTATCGCTATAAATGTCATGTATAAATGTGTGTTATGTCGCTACATAAAAGTTATTTGTGTCGCAAGGGGACAACAGTAAGTTAATGCCTAGGCTGCGAAAGTAGAAATAGCCGAGGCACATATAGCGCTTCTCCCAAACATTAAGAGGAAAAAATATAAGATTTTTATATAGCACGTACGAACAATAGGTATCGATTTGAAAATAACCGGTTACCGGCTTTGCATTTCCCACTTGAAAGTGTAGTATCAAGTTCTTCATACATTATGCCCGCAAACTCTTTGATTAACTTCTCATACTAACCAAAAAAGAGTTAGTATTATGGTAAAAACTACTTAATGACCAATCGCAAAAATGAGTTTATCACCATAGAAAATTGAATGTCTGTTACTTACACTCGGCTTTCGAGTTCCCTGGAATTCTGTCACCTGTCATTATTAGACTTTTCAGGGATGATAAACATTCTTTGCTGTACAAATTATTGGCAGAAAACAGAAACGTAACAAAAACCAAACTAACGGACTAGCAGCAATAAAATAAACGAAAACTGCAAAAATATAACGAACAAACAAGTGCAAGCTTATTGTAGAATTAAAATAAGAAGGCGAATGACGTAGCATACAATAATTTTGTATAGCTTGATGGTCAAATGACAGTTGATAGCTGACGTTTCGCGGTCTATTTTTGTAAGATTTTAAATAATAGAAAAAATTACGAAATACATTGTATGTCGATAAAAGATGTAAACATAATCTTAAACCTAAGGTTTGTAATATTTTATGTGATAATATCAGAATGATACCCACAACTATTTATTTTTTCCTTAAAATATATACAAATACTTTATTATACGAATGTTTGTACCTGAGTCATGGATGTTATTTGTATTTAAGTATGTATTTATCTATATATGTATGTATATCCGTTGTCTAGTACTCATAGTACAAGCTTTGCTTAGTTTGGGACTAGGTCAATTGGTGTAAATTGTCCCGAGATATTTATTTATTTATTTATTTATTTATGTCTCAATCGAGCGATTTAAAATTAAATCAAGTATGTTAAAATTACTAATACGTTGAAGTGATTGTAAATTTATATATTTCAATTACACAATTCATGTCGTATTTTTCTTTGCATTTGTCACCGCAGTTTCAAAAAATATTTTTTTGCCTGGTAATACCAAGAAGCGTCAGAATTCCACGGAATAATAAATTTGACTTGTTTCTTAGTGATATTTATATATTTTTAAATTCAACCTTCACGCGAGCAGCTGCTCCAATCTAACTACGCTAATCTATCAGAAGCAAGAACGCGGGCCAATCAGAAGAGAGAACTCAAACTCCCACGGGGTAATGATGTGCTGAAAAAATCATTAATTTCTGATTCCCGTTACCATTAATATCTCTTTATAGTCCCCGGCACGGCACGTTACTACATAGAATAAACCTTTGAACCATTGTTCCGATCTTCATGAGAATATGTAGTTCTAGATTCGTGTCGTGTCGCGCATTGTACTTCTGAGACTTGTATGGTGATTAATTGTGTCTTAATTCGTTATTATTCCTTTCCAGGAGACCAAACTTGGGCAAACTTTACTCTGTACACCTGTTGAAAACGTGCAAATGTTTACCGCAGTACGTAGCTACACAATTATGTAGATAGGTGGCCCCTAGCCATTTCAGAATGTAAAAAAAGGTCTTGTAAAAGTGTCATTATTTTTAAGACTTGCACTTTTAGGTCAATAAAGTACTGAACACAAATTAAAGTACAAGTTAAGATTTTAGTAAATATCTCAAAAGCTACAGCAAGTTTACTAAACCCTTTTTAACATTTCCTGTATGAGCTAAGTGCTCATCAACATTCGCGAGGACTATGGTTTTAGTCATTTTTTTTTAAACCTAGTAAGGAGGAAAAATAGCGTGTGGGTCAATGGGACGACCTCTCACTCACCTTAAAAAACGCAGTATACTTTACACCGGTATTCTGTCGGAGTGTGGTACCACCTCGGTCAAGCCGGCTCATTTAAGTGCAACCAACATCTGGCTAAAGAGAGGCTGCCCTTCTACAATTACAATAAAATTGTACGTAAAGTACATATATACAGTGTACCCGTTCTCTTTGCCTTATAATCTGTACATATAATAAAATCGTTAAGACAAAAAAGTCTGTACATTGAAGATTAAAAAAAAAGAACCACCCAGGGCAACTTAAAATGAGTGACTGAACACGATAAAAACATTTAAAAAATTTTTGTTTGTTTGTACGCCAATCACGTAAAAACCGCTGAACGGATTTAGATGGAGTTTTCACAGATCTGTTTAAATAAGTCCAGAATTAATTTTAGGCTATAAAAAATTTAAAAAGGGGGAAGAAGGGGGAAAAATGGGGGGGTGAAGTTTGAATGGATTTTTTTTTAAATTGTTCTAGAATCATGAAACATAGAATTCATACTTACTATTTGAAAAAAAGAAATACCTGTTTCAGCATTTTTTTCAAATCGCTTTCAGAAAAGCAAAAAAGTGGAATTAGGGTTTAAAAATACTAAACTTCATACAACTATATTTTAGAAACAAATGAAGCGTGACTTTTGAAACTTGCTACACATAATTAACATCTAATAAAGATGAATACAAATTCTCAGTTTTCCAGAAATATGCTTCAAATGGTTATTTTGAACAAAAGAGTGCAACAGAAAAAAACATTTTTCTCAGTACATGAACTTGCAGTACCATATTGCGATAATGGTACGGTCTAATCATCCTGGATTAACACAGGATCATTTTTATTCCGTAATTTAACTTTGCTCTAATAATTAAATAATTAGTTATTTAACAGTGTTCATTAATTATTTAACAGATTTGGATGAGAAACGGAGATAGCCTCTATCCTGGATGAATACATAGCATACTTTTTTCCGTAAATAGTAAATATGCATAGTTCTTGCAGGATAACGATTAATGAGTTGTGCGCGGTTCTTCTTCACCTTAAAACGGCTGGGCGGATTTAGACGAAATTTGGAATGGGGATAGCTGAAACCTTGGATCAATATCGGATTTTTCCGCAAAGGTGCAAAATTCCTACGGGACAACGCTAAACGACTTCTACGCGTTACGAGCAGCAAATAATCTTGATGTATTTTAGCAAAAAGATAGGTTGTATTTTGCTCCTTTAGGCTTCTTGGGCTCACTTGAGCAGGAACAAAGATAGGGGGAAGCTTTCTAACTTTATAATACTGGTCGCCCTCGGGTCTCGCAAGTTACTCAAGAGTATTTATATCAGCGGGACGCATCATCGCACGCGCTTACATGGAGCCCGCACTTAAGGCCCGCTGGAGGGGGGTATAGGAGTTGTGTTCTAACGTCATACCGTCGCTCGCGATCCGGGCTCGCTAGATGCTCAGGATTATTCGCATCAATAATTTTTTATACTATATAGAAAGGGAAAGAAGCAAGTGGGTCACCTGTTGGTAATTGATCACCACCGCTTTTAGACATTCGCAACACCAAGGATATTGCAGATGCGTTGCCACTACCTACCTCTTTATATTTATTTCAGAATATCAGAGTAGCGGACGATCGCGACTTCGTTCGCGTGGTCATAGTAGCCTATATCTGTCACGGATAGTGTAGCTTTCTATGTGTGAAAGAATTTTTGAAATCGGCTCAGTAGTTCCAGAGATGACCCCCTACATACAAACAGACAAAGTTTACCTCTTTATTACATTAGCGTAGAGTAGATAGTGTACATGTAGATTACTGTAGATTATTAACCCATATTGGATTAGTAACAAAAGGACGCTTCATCAAGGAATGCTACGTGGACGAAGTCGCGGGCAACAGCTAGTACTTGATAAATCGGATCAATGTGTTACAGGTACAACATTTTTCCTCCCTAATGCTCTACCAAGAAAGCAAAATGACAGCTTATGGATACTTCGCTCTAGACGCTACTTTAGTGTTCAACGTACGTAGACCACCAATTTAATTAAAATAAATTATAAGTAAGTAGGGGACAGTTTACATCGAGTCCAAAACCAAGCAAAGCTGATACTGTAGGTATAAGACAGCAGGTATGCGTACTAATTTAGACAAATAAATAGTACAATACGTAATAACATCCCCCTGCATCTAGACCCGGGGCGTCTGTTCCCGGCGGCAGTTTCAGGGTCACGTCAACCCTAACTGAGTTGGACGCTGCCTCGAGGTCGACCTTGTCCCTGTTGCGCTTAGAGAATCACCCCCCCCCCCCCCAGGGTCGGACGCTGCCTGGAGGTCGAGCTCGTTCCTGTTGATCTTAGAGAATCACCCCCCCCCCCCCCCAAGGTTGGACGCTGCCTCGAAGTCGAGCTTGTCCGTGTTGCGCTTAGAGAATCACACGCCCAGGGTTGGACGCTGTCTTGAAGTCGAGATTGTCCCTGTTGCGCTTAGAGAATCACCCCCCCCCCCCCAGGGTTGGACGCAACCTCGAAGTCGAGCTTGTCTCTGTTGCGCTTAGAGAATGACCCCCCCGCCCCCCAGGATTGGACGCTGCCTCGAAGTCGAGCTTGTCCCTGTTGCGCTTAGAGAGGGACGAGCTTGACCGCAAGGTAGTAACTTGTCTCACTTTTGCGTGTGCCAGCTCGAACGAGCGAGAGAGAGACCCAAAAAAAATCTGTAGTAAAAAAAGAATACTAAAAAGGTGCGGTTCCTAAAACCGCTTCCCTATACCTCCAATGGTTTTCAGTTTCTCAATTCTGCCCCAGTTAAAAAACAGACTGTATAATGTCTTAAAATCTATTTTTTTCTGAGGGTATTTAAATTAGAGTAAGTTTATAATATCCCTTAGCTAGGGTTCCCTTTATGTGTGTGTGTGTGTGTGTGTGTGTGTGTGTGTGTGTGTGTGTATGTGTTGTGTGTGTGTCCAATGTCTTAGCTTTTTATGTTTTATGCAATAAACTTTTTCATTTTCTTTTTATTACTAAATAATTTTGATTTCAGACTGTTGCGGCTGTGGCTACATATTTAGTCATTTTGGTGCAATTTGACAATTGAGAAAAGCGTCTGCTGATTCTAGGCAGTATTCATGACACAAAAAATTGTATTTTACATAGCTTTAGTAGTCTAATATTATTACGCTGTTAGTAAACAATTATTTATTTATTGTTTGTTCCAGCTGATTTTATTCAGAAACACATTCCTTGTTATCAGAAGGTTTGATGTTTCAAATAAATTCTCACCACTTTTTCTTACAATATGCGTTTCCAAAAATAATACGAAGTCGAAAAGTCAAAGGAAGAATTTTCTAATTTAGAATATGGAATAAGTATCAATAAGACTTAAGTAATACTGATTTATTGTATGTTCCTGGTGAATAATAATATACTTACTTGTACAGTACATGTGTAATATAGTTAGCTGAAAATTATAAAAAAAGATAGCTT
Organism: Ditula angustiorana; assembly: GCA_963691745.1. NCBI lineage: Eukaryota > Metazoa > Arthropoda > Insecta > Lepidoptera > Tortricidae > Ditula > Ditula angustiorana. Next base: position 6,457,675 of record OY829483.1, read on the forward strand.
AGTTAGCTAAGGTAAGCACCCGTATTCTATAGGTATTAAGTCCGCCAATTGTATTAGTTTTATTTTAATGTGCAATAAAATTTTATATGTTAATTTTTTTTATTCTGAATTATGGTAACGGTCCCAATCCTTGACAGTGACCCAATAGCTGACGAGAAGTTAAGGAAATTTACGAATAAAAAAAGAGTCAATGATGTCAACTATTGGTAAAAACAATCTCCTACGTGTGTCAAGCACTGGCGTGACGTGACATGAATGACGAATAACTTTCAAAGTTGTACTTTTGAAAAAACAATAATCGCCATTTCTTATAATCGGCTAATACGAGTATATTTATCATTACATAGCTGCATAGAACGAAAACTTAAATTAAAAATTAAAAACCCGATACAAAAACCTTCGAAAAAGTAGTCAATAACTGTAATTTAATTTTGTTTTTGATCTATTAATGTTATTTAAGCTTTAATTTGTAACTTTTTAACCGACTTAAAAAAAGGAGAGGGTTTTCAGTTCGTCAAAATCTTTTTTATTAATTGTTGAAGTAAAAGTCAAAGTCAAGTCAAAATATCTTTATTCAGAATTGGCTTACAGTAAGTACTTTTGAATGTCATAAAATTTACCACCAGTTTGGTCAAAACCTTTGTTGAAAAGAGCAAGAGCAAGAAAATTATTAACATGTATTTTTGTAATAAGTAAATCTACAAATAAAGATAAAAATAAAAAAATTAAAAAAATAAATCAATAAATAACAATGCTATTTTGAGATCTTTAAATTTAATCAGCATTAAATTTATGGAAATAAAAGTTTGATTTTTTGTTTGAATCGGAAATCGGACGTAGATGTCGTACTTTAACGGATAACGGAGGAACGGCCACATTTTTCTTAAATATTTAGTATGTAACCAATTTTTTAAACTTAGATCCTGATATACGTTAAGGGTAATCGCATCGTTTGAGAAGAGATTTTTTTTGAAGAGAGCCGCTTCGTAGCAATAAAGGACTGTTTCTTACGTGATTGTGTTCGAGTTATTAATTTTATATAATGATAAACTTTGTGTTTTATGTTGTCTGATCATTTAAAATAAGCAGCTTGAACTTCCAAAAGCAAAACAATGTGCCCTAAGAAACAGTGTTTAATGTCGCAAAATCACTTGAATTATTAAATAATCTATTTAGTCCCATTTAATAAAGAAACTGCGAAAACTTTTAAATTCCCGCCTCATACGGAGCGCTTCACCTTAACGTTCAAAACACATTAGTCTGTCAATTCATGTACACGTACACACCTAACATTTTAATTATTCAGTGATTACGCTTGACTCACGCTTGACGCAAAACATTTTTTAAACGCAAAAGATATGATATCTCTTCCCTATTCTACATATTGTTCCTTATTTCAAAAATTGTTTTTACATCTAATTTTACGATTAAAACGTTTTGATAAACCATGCTGATGATAGGTTTTTAATCATGTATTCTGAAAAACAAGCATCCATAAAAACGATTAAAGTGGATAATGTCATAAGTAACATTAACTATCACACTTTCAAATTAGTTTTTCTTGTTCATATAAAACAAAGATCTATAGTCACAGAAGTCGATTGTCAATTGGCCGCGGCGCCATCATGCTTTCGCGGGTAAAGAAATATTGGTCTCATCGACGTTCAAATAATGAACCAAACTTGATTGAAATATTTAAACCTCTCTACATTATTCTCTTACTGTTGGGATTGTTTCCCTGCACAATTACATTCCCAAAAGGAAAGTTCTCGAAAAGATAAGCGTATGTTTATTTTACACCATCTTCTGTGACATAAGAGTACCTGTATCGATAATACCAAAAATTAATTATCTGATTGAAGATGCTTTGTTGATAAGTAGTGCTTTTGTGGGCTATTATTGTGTGTATTTTTATAGAAATGTTTATATAAATGTGCTAAACACAGTAGCTCTGACTTGGTCCGAATTATCCAATAGTGACGTGGACCATATAATCAAGCAGTTTCGCTTTCTAATCTGGATCCTTATTTTTGGGTGGATGTTTAAATATGACGGGGGATTCATCGTTTTATCTTGTGGACAGATCATAAACTTTTCGGAAATTGTCAGAATAATACTAGAAGATATGGTTCCAAATGGTTTAGTAGCTTTTTATAATGGCATCGGGCTGATGATAGTGTTCTTGTTGAGAAATATCGACCATCAATGTGGAAAGCTTGTTAAGACTGATAAGCCTAACAAAATCGGCTTCGTGAAAGTAACATCTAAACAGCCTCAGGTAACGCTCAGCCAGTTAGAGCTGGCCTACAACAAGGCAATGGAAACGAAACGAGCAATCAATACAGCATTTCAGGCAGTTTTACTGGTCATCACTGTACAGACATTTCATGCCATTCTCTCTGAAGCGCATGCGTTATACCATGGGATCATGAAAACAGGATCATACGACGCACTTGATATAGTTACAGCGGTACACTGGATTATATACCAAACACTGAATAATATGTATGTCCTATCATTTCCGGGGACGATGATAGAAAACGAGGTGGGTGTGTACAAATAAATATGAAATAAAATTTATTAATTCGCAGCTCCCATAAGCCTTTATAGTGCCTGGCACGTAACTAGAAACAAACTAGTAACTTTTGAACCATTGTTCCGATCTTTATAAGCCTATTTAACTCTAGATTCGTGCCGTATCGTGCATTATTATACTTCTGTGACCTAGAAGGTGATAAATTGTATCATATGTCGTTATTATTCATTTCAGGAGACCAAACTTGGGCAAACTTTACTATGTATACTTGTTGAAAACGTGCAAATGTTTACCGAAGTAGGTAGCTACACAATAATATAAACAAACGGCAGGCTTTTGCACTTTTAGGTCAATAAAGTGCTGAGCAAAAACTAAAAGTAAAAGTAAATATCTCAAAGATGGTAGAAATTTTAATAAACTAATTTTTACATGACCTTTACGGGCTAAGTGCTCGTCAACATTCGTGAGGACTATGGTTTGTGTCATTTTTTTACTACGTAAGAAGGAAAAAAAGTAGCGTGTGGGTTACCTGATGGAAAATGATTAAAATTGGATCTCTGGATCTCTTACTCACCTTATGAAAGGGGGTAGCAAGTAGGAATCGTACCCATACTACGTGAACCATTTCTCTCTATATAATTACAATTTATAAAGTAGCTTGAAAAAACGTGAAATTCCCCTAGAGATAGTGTCAAAAACCAAACCCCCCTAGTGACAAAAACCAAACGCGCCCTAGTGGCCAAGCGTGGTATTTTGAAGACTCCCCGTCCCCCCAACCCTGAATGGGTCACGTAGTATGGGTATGCTCCGTTACATGTTAGTATTTCATGCCGGTAGGTATCCTGTCGGAGTGTGGTACCACCTCGAACAAGCCGGCTCGTTTGAAGTGCAACCAACAACTGGCTACAGGGAGCCTGCACTCCAAAAATTACAATAAAATTTCATAGAAACTCTACATACAAAGTGTACCCCTTCTCTTTGCTTTGGTCAATTAATAAAGAAAAGCAAGCACTTATTTATATCTTAATTGATACATCTGATTAATGTGTTACAGGTACAACGTTTTTCCTCTCTAATGACCTACCAAGTAACCAAAATGACAGCTTATGGATACTTCGCTCTAGACGCTACTTTAGTATTCAACGTATGTTAGGTCACCAATTCAATTAAAATAAATAATAAGTAAGTAGGGACAGTTTACACCAATTCACCCAATCCAAAACCAAGCGAAGCTGGTACTGTAAGTATACGACTGTGGTTATTCAAGTACATACTAATGAAGGTAAACAAATGGATAAATAAATGTTTCAACACGTAAAAACATCCATCTGTATACATGGGGCATCTGCCCCGGGCGGCAGTTTCAGAGGGTGCCAAGATCCTAATCAATCTCAAACGCTGGAAGGAGAGGGCGCCACTATCAACTTTTTAAGTGTCTGCCCTGATTTAAAAAATCGTTGATCAGGGGCTGGATTCTGGGGGTGGTGAGAGTTTTGCTTCAGTGCTATTGTTTATATTTTTTATTAGAATATATGTAGCTAATTATTATCTATGGACTTTTATTGCTGACTCTACTTTTTATTAAATGTAATATTTACGGTGAGTCTCTAGTCGCAAAAGCGACGAGCTCGACCTGAAGATAGCGTCCAACCCTAGGGGTGATCCTCTGACGGCCTTGGTTCGAGGCAGAGTCCAACCCTTGGGGGTGATTTTCAATTCGCAACAGCCCGACCTCGAGGCAGCGTTTGACCCAAGAGGTTATTTTCTGATGAACTCGACCGCCAGGCAGCGTCTAACCTTGGGGGGGATTCTCTAATCGCAACAGCGATGAGTTCGACCTCGAAGCAGTGTCCAGTCTCAATTTGTTCCTAAGACTGTTTCCGTATTATCTCTTTTGGTTTCGTATTTTTTCATACTGTCCTAGATAAAAACAAACACACCCTATAAAGACATGAAATCCCATATTTCGTCGGTCGATTCACAAAAGGGCCTAACTGCTATTAAACAACGTTACACTAAAGAGCGATTTACGCCTTTTCGTTATGTTTAAAATCAGAATATTGAGTAGTTAGGGCTTTTCGTTATGAACTGTAAGTCTGGTTCTAATAGGAATTCAATTAACGTTCTTTCGTGACATAATAACATATGCACTTTATATAAGATGACAATGACAAACTAAACTTAAATTCTACTATTTAGCAGATACGCCCCTTCGTGAATCAACCGACAATTTTTCCGAGGCAATCTCAATACAGTAAATTAGTAACTTATTTTTATTCCACACTTTTGCGGCTGTGACTACATATTTAGTCATTTTGGTTCAATTCGACGCTTAAAAAAAGCACCTGGTGACTCTAGGAAGTATTCGTGAAACGGAAATTGGTATTACATAGCTTTGGTAGTTTTTAGAGATATAATATTATTTTGTTGGGAGTAAACAATTAATAATTGTATCATGTTAGTTCTAGCTGATTTTATTCAGCAATACGCTGCTCAATATTTATGTTTAAATAAAATTGTAATCACTTTTTCCAGTAATATATGTTTAATAAAAAAATATTAAAATTAATATTTAAACTCAAAAGTCGGAGGAAGGATTTTCTAAATTAGAATATGAAATAAAAACCATTACGATTTAAGCAACAGTTATTTATTTTATGATCCTGATAAATAATAATACACTGCCTTACTTGTTTATGTATTATATGGTTGGCAGAAAATTATAAAATAAAGACAGCATATAGGTACAGTCAAGGAATTAAATTTCCAACCCACCTAAGGTTCAATAACATATAGCAAACTGTCACCATAAGAGCTATAGAGCAAGACGTTAGATTGACATATCGACCTTAATGCATTGCGAATGTCAGACGACATTTCAACGAAATGGGTAGGGAATTAAATTCCTTGACTGTACCTAAGTACCCGTATTGTATATGCATTGAGTGCGCCAATTGTATTAGTTGTTTTGCAATAAAGCATAAGTGATAAAATCACTTATTATAAAACATTAGCTTGTTTGAGGTTTTATGTCAGGGTTTTTTTTAACTTTTGTTTTTTCGATGGTAGGTATCTATAATAAAAATATTTTTTTGATTCCAGGCTGTCTTTTGTTCCGAAATATAATTTGTTCACCGGTATATGAATGACGAGAAACTTTTGAAGTCGCGACCTGTCGAAAAAAAAACTTTAATAATATGCTATTAATATAAATTCTCTAGCAAAATAATTGAATATACTTTTAATCAGGGTTTCTTTTCGAACTGGACAAGAATGGTTAAGTACATCGTAGCCGATGAAATTATCTGAAAAAAAAAGAACATCAGCTTTAATTACCTTCTCACTGATACTGTGTAAGTAACTATAACTTAAAAACCTACACAACAAACTTTCAAACTGTACACTTTTGACAATTTCTTGCCTCGATAAAATTGCAGCTTTTTTAAAGACTAAACAAAATTTTATGGGGATCTGCTGCAGATATTGAGTCAGTTTTCATTTTGCAAAAAAGGGCAGTTAGAGCAATTTATAATATGGATACTCGTGAGTCATTAAGGGAATTTTTCAAGGAAATAGACATCTTTACCCTACCGTCGCTATATATTTTTGAAATAATCATGTTCGTTAGGAAAATATATGCAATTTCCCTACCAACGTCGATAAGCCAAAGGCTACTAGAAATACAGGAAAGCTTAAAGTTCCAACTTACAGACTGGCTAAAACCAATAAGTCGTTCATGGGAAATTGTGTAAGATTTTACAACAAAATTCCAAAAAACATAACTGAACTAAATGATACAAAATTTAAATCTATTGTCAAGAAGACATTAATTTCTCGGGCGTATTATAAAATCAATGACTATATCTTGGACAAGGATGTTTGGAAATGATCCCGATCTGTATTGGCGATCCCTGGCTCCAAAGATTGTACACCTGCTGTGTTAAATTGTTAAATTGTAAAAATTTTGAATATTTGAGATGTAAAATAACATTGTAATTTTGATTTATTTAAAAAATTACACCTCGTTGAGTTTCTTGCCGGTATCTTCTCATCAGAGGTTTTTCCGAACCGGTGGTAAATTTTTTGACATTCATAAGTGCTACCTGTAAGCCTAATCTGAATAAAATATTTTGACTTTGACTTGACTTTGAAACAACCATCAAGTTTCTACCAGGTAGGTACAGAGGTTTCACTCCGAACGAAAACGGCATATAGGTATATGAAGCGTCCTGCTGTATGCTCTCTGTGTATCGTATGACTCGTATTCATTCACACGCGTGGCAACTCAATTTCGCCGACCTCAGTGCAGTGGTGCGCCTATATTCCTGTAGCTTCGTGAAGTATGCCACCCTAGTGCACCTAGCACAAATACTCTCGATACGCGTTCGCTCAAACTAGCGCAGTAGGAGAGAGATGCACTAAGCTACGTAGCGCGTTAAGAAAATTCATGCTAGGTGCACTGGTCTTGTAAATAAACTAGGTATCATACCTAACATAAATTATAATGTCGGTACAGTCAGCCTCAGAAATAGCTAAACGCTTAAGAGCCTTGTCGTAGTAACGTGTAAAATGGCAGTTGCTCGAATTTGTTACATGACTGACAGCGATAAGGTACTAAAATGTTCAGCTACTTCTGAGGCTGGCCGTACTAAAGCAAAAACAAACGTATTGTGCAGTAAATAGCAACTTTGACAGGGGCCATCCGTTCGTTCCCCAACCGCATGTAAGTTGATAAGACTGGTTTCAATTAACCGAGTTGCTCGTCCGGCCAGTTGTCAGCAATAATACACCTATTTTTCTTATAATCTTTTTTATAATAGAAAACACTAGAGTGTCTTATTATGTGGGACTTCTCTACAGGTCTGCAAATAGGGCTTGTCTAAACTTAAAAACTTTTCGATTAGCCCGCGAACTGGCTGAGTAGGCGTAGTCGACTGAATCGGTGACATACACTTAGAACAGTGTATGTAAATAATCGCAAGTGGCATAGCTGGCTTTGCTACTTACATCATCATCATCATCAGCCTATGTTCGTCCACTGCTGGACATAGGCCTCTCCCATGGCACGCCACTGAGCACGATCCTCGGCCACTCTCATCCAGCTCTTGCCAGCCGCCCTGCGAAGATTATCGCTCCACCGAGTCTGAGGACGTCCCACGCTACGTTTGCCGATCCGTGGTCTCCACTCAAGAACTCGTCTACCCCAACGGTTATCGGTTCTTCGGGTTATATACTTGCTACTTACATACTTGTAACTTAAGTACGCTGAATTAATCAGCCTTAAATAAAGTTAACTCACGTTAAACATTAATCTGGCATCTAACGCAAAGTAGCCGTAAACAGTCAACTCAGTCGTTTGATGGGAAATCAGTGATGAAAAGTGTTGAACCTATGACATATTATAAAATATATGTGATTTAAGTATTGTATTGTTTAATAATAATCAAGTTATAGATTACTGATTACGCACTACTTACTTCCAAGAATAATTTTATATCTTGTTTTCCTGTTGGAATGTTGTATAAACTACGACCGATTTTTGCTTCCTATAAAAAGAAATGTTCGCTTATTGCAACCCAGCTGGTTCATTCATTGTTACTTTCTTAATTTTGATCAATAGTTAATACTTTATCACTGTTGTCCCTCGACAGTTAATCTGTAGACTCAGCCCAGTAAATAGTAGGAAACTGCTCGTAAACCGTATTTTCGTCTACTTTTTGCATAAAAAGGGCACTTGCTAAGCTAGTGTAACACCTTACCAAACTCATATTTTGTAAATAAATCATCAATGTTCATCATCTCCACATTTTGCTAATTTAAATGAACTCTGATTACCATTAAACAAAATCACGAGTAACCGAACAGTTATACCTTTTTTTCAGTGAAAATTATTCAGAACTGAATAGAATCATGGTCCAGCAGCCCCCGCCTGTTTTTTAAATGATTAATAACAGGCTGAATCTTCGTGAGTTCGTTCGGTTCCACGAGACGCCCAAGTTTTTCCTATTTGCATATTCTCAAGAGGTAGGTAACGTATTGCCGTGGAATCGAAAACTTTCAAGCGTAGGACTAGGAAAACGTAGCACTACATTTGTAGGACTTTGTGGCCATTCAATTATACTAATACTTACTAAGCTGCACACAAAAACTCAGCTGGTTATTAATGATTTTAATGACCTCATTATTTCGACATATTCAGCGTGGAAGACGCTCCAACTCACACCATCGATTTTGTAGGACAATTGTTTTTCCGAGTTTATTGTCATATTATTATTGAATGGCCACAAAGTCCTACAACTGTAGTGCTACGTTATACTAGTCTTACGCTTGGAAGTTTTCGATTCCACGACACTACATTACCTACCTCTTTGAGAATATGTAAATAGGAAAAACTTGGGCGTCTCGTGGAACCGAACGAACTTACGAAGATTCAGCCTGTTATTAATCACTTAAAAAAACAGGCGGGAGCTGCTGGACTGGCTGACTGGCTGGATTTTTTTGCATAAAGCATAAATACTAACCTCTTCTTTCAATAAAGTTCCCGAATACGCAATCACGTAAATTTTCAGTAGTTGATACATAATCCAAATCGAGCAGTTGCAGGTATCATGCGTAGTGAATTTTTCATTTAATGTAAGCCCGTCGAAGATAATGTGAGCTTCGCTCACAAGTGAATGGAAGCACTGCAGAGCAGTTGTCAAAAAGCATGCTTGAAAGACCAGGTTGATCTCCCGCTTTATCTCTAACACTTTCACATACGCCACTTCTAAATGCCACAAAGTGAATGGTTTCATCTCGACTTTCAAAAAACTCGAAATCACTGATTTAAATTTTACCACGTCCCCAATTTGCGTATCAATATTCTTCAAAATAGTTGACAACGCAATAAGCATGATGTAGTAGAAGCCTATGACTGCAAATTGGATCATTTGCGGCAGAATAAATGTCATCGTTACCAATATCATCTTCCACACACTATCATCTCTTGTGAAATTTACTACCAATTGCATTATTAAGAACATGCAAAGGAAATACATAACGATTCTAACTTGACCTTGTATGCCCTCAAGTATATCATTTCTAGTTTGATTCGGAAAGTTGTTGCACGAAGAAGCAATAGAGTTCAGTAATTTCGGGTATATGAGCCTATTTCTAAAAGCACAGACGTAAGCCACTGTACAAAAAATTATAAAAGTGGTAAGCTCTAACATATAGTTCATTTTAGTCATTAAGAATTCAGTCATGTTATTGCTCTCGGTAACAGCAAACACTTGTTGTACATGAAGAACGAAAAATGAATAAATAACCATGATTACAGTAACGGCGCACAATGAGCTGAAGTAAATTGACTTTCCTATTATAGTAACGCTTCCATTCTTGTTACACTTGAGTGAATAAGGGAATTACCCGAACAGGGACAAAACCAGGTAAATCGGTTTAATTACTCTCATGACACTAAGTTTTTCGCTGGAACATTTTTTTTTTAAACTCCAAAACATGTTTCAGACAGTTGATTGTACGACCTGCGCGAGTAAACTAGTGCATTTAGGTAACGATTGTTTGGTTTTAAGATTAAAATCCGATATTATTTAAAAGCTTAACCTGCAATGTGCATGGGTAGGTGTGTAGATTAGAATGTTTCTAATAATTTAACACTAGTTTGACAAAAATAGCCCCTAAACCCGTGGGGTAAGGGGCTTCCAATACGTATAAAATGCTATGCGCTTTTATAGCGCACTGACCAGCGATAATATCAGCCACTGTATTATTCATTGGAAGTCCATGCCAGCTCGATTAATACCTAAACCATATAAGCTTGAAGTATACAAACTATAAATGAATTAAAATGAGTTTTCCCGGAGCATCTGTTTATAACTCGGTGCTAATGTTTTGTAATAACAAAGATTGATCAAAGATAAATATAGGATTGTGCACGGTCGCAGAAAGTTCTTAAATAGAAGATAATTTTCTCGAAAAACAAATACTTTTAACGAAGTTTCCGTAGATACAAACATCATTACGGACTGAGCTATAGCTAACTCGAGATTTGCGATGGTGCTAAAACAGTGCTGATGACGCAATGTATTTAACCCAAATGAATTATTTTAAAGTAAGCTTTCGAGTTTCCTACAAAAACAATCTATTTTAGTTTTTGTCAGTATTTTTTTGTTTGATCAGACCGTAAACCTCTTCACTTCAAAATTGTAAAATGATGCCAAAAGTACAGGTTTTGCACAGTTAGTTTAAGGATCTCTGTTGGTCCTTTAATTGTTATATGTGCCAATATCGTAAAAAGATTGCTTCTGCATGGCATAAGCTACATTATCGTTATCTACACTAATATAATAAAGAGGAAACCTTTGTTTGTTTGTTTTTTTGTTAGTTTGTTTGTATGTAGGGGGTAATCTCTGGAACTACTGAACCAATTTCAAAAATTCTTTCACAGATAGAAAGCTAAACTATTCCTAACGGACATAGGCTACTAATTTTACGTGAACGAAGTCGCGCGCGCCCGCTAGTCATTAAATAAATAAAAACATCAAACTAAACCGGAACCGGAAGCTCTTGTGCATTCTTAGAATCTCTTCATCAGATATTTTATTAACTGCTTCGGACTAGTCAGTATGTATATTCTTTTAAAGAAGAATAATTGTCCAAATCCTGGTTTTACCATAAGTTTCACCAACACCAGTAAGTCTGTCTGCCTGGCTGTTTATTGCGCTTTTACGGCTACTGAAGAAAAGAAAAAGAAAAATGTAACAGTTTCAGTTTTATCAAATGTCTATGAAGCATTATTGTAGAATGCTCTTTGGTTTAAACAAAGAATAACTGTCAACCTTTAAGCCACACGTCACAATTCGTCAAAATTTCCGTACCGAAAAATTTTAAATAATGAGAAATATAAAAACTTAACAAATAAAACAATGTTTCGCAAAAGTTTAATAGGTCTGGCTCGATTAGGGGCCCGGCATGGTTATAGCCTGGCGAGGGAAAATGTTTCAAGGATAAGCAGCAAGCCTCGTGTTAGGTGCTACTGCACGCCCTCTTGCGGGATGAAGGTCACAATTTGTGGAGCTGGTGGATCCACAGGTATATCTATTGTTACTTTAAAATTTTGCATTAAGTATCTTCCTGAGTGATTAGAACGGCTACAAGTAATTACGGGCGGGCGAAGGTATTAATAACCATTATTTTCGCACTTTGTTTCTCTCAATCATTTGCAAAAGTCACTAGGCCAACTTTTTGTGGGGATTATCATCAAAAAATGATAAGCATGTATTGTATATAATAACTACCTATACCTACCAAATAAACATACCAAATGGACCTGTAACGTTTTGTTATTAATAAAATATCGCATTTAATTTGGTTTCCATTTTATTTATCATTGCTTATGTGGTTTATACCCACACTGTTGATTAGTTATCAATTCATTGTTATACTTCAATGTGGGATCATTGCAATCGATTTTATCCGAACCAACTAGCGATGCAGCTAGGAGTTTGTATAAATGTTTAATAAAGTAGATTATTTTTGTTGTGTTGTGAATCTGTAATGTGTTTTTGTGGTTTTTTCCTAATGGGGCTGACATGTTCAGTTATGATCAAAGCCCCTAAATAAATAAAGATTAAATAAAAATTATTACACTTACTTATTTAAATGAATCATCTACCTGATTTACAAACAAGTTTTAAAGACAAGCCGCGCCATAAAGAACTTGCGTTTCATAATAGATACGTTTAAGATGTATAAACATTGTCTTGTTTGGAATTTCCAGGCCAACCACTAGCTTTACTTTTGAAGCAATGCCCCTTGTTGGACGAGATCGCGCTGTACGACCAGTGCCCCACCTGCGGCTACGGCATGGAGCTCAGCCATGTTGATACCAAATGCAAAGTGTCCTCGTACTCTGGGCGGCACATGCTGTGTGACGCACTGAAGGTATGACATTTTTAGTAATACCCCAAAAAGGTAGCGTTTTGTTGATAATGCACTTTAGCTTATCGCTTACTCGAAAAGTAACATGAAAATTAAAGAAACTATAAGGGTTCCTTGGCGACACTGCGGAACCCAAAAAATAACTCTTTACAACAGACGACAGGGCTAGCATGAAATGCCGTTTCTCCTCCGTCACTCAGTGCTTCGTATTTCGGACTAGTGTATTCAGAATTGAACGCGGTTACTTTTGCTGATTATGCAGAACAAAAATCAATGAAATCGGTTAAAAGTCTAAGATTTCTGATTATAATAGTGCATAGATGGTTCTAGTAAAATCTTATCTAATCTTTCTTTCTAATCTACACTTATCTACATCTATCTACTCTAATCTGCATCAACACTAATAAAGCAGTTGAAACGGTTTATATCGCGTGTATTGTAACGAATCTAATACCCGATGATTTAATCACACCCTTATGAGACAACAATAAACAGCCTTTCTGATATGCTCAGCAAGGGTAGTCGAAGATAAACAGGGGAGCCATAATCGGTATTGCACACGGGCGTTCAAATAGCTAGGCGGCGGGCCTGAAAATAATATAACGCGACGAAGCCGCTGGTAAAAGCTTGTTTATCATAGCTAGCTAGTTGCTAAATTGTTACAGGGCTCCAAGGTTGTGGTGATAGTGGTACGCAATGGATGCGACTCGTTCGAGAACAACGCTCCTGCAATTACCGAGATAGCACTCCAAATCTGCAACGTTAGCCCTTCGGTAAGTTCCGCGCAAGTCAAGACCTATATTTAACGGACTTCAAAGACAGAGAAGGTATTTTTATATACACTAGCGATCAAGATATAATATGTAAGCGGCCGAAACTACGATGAGGACAAACAGGAACTGACTACTATGTTAAGGCTACTTTGTTTTATACTATGTTAAGATAAAGACGGGAATAGGTTCTTTTTAATTTTATGAACAAATGAAATTACTATTCCTTTTTTTTTAATAGAAAGGTAAACGAGCAAGCGAGTCACCTGATGGTAAGTGATCCCCACTGCCTATATACAAGCACCAAAGAGATTGCAGATGCGTTGCCAATCTAGAGAGCTAAGATGGAATAATTCTTAGGCCAGTAATTTCACCGGCTGTTTTGCTCTCCGCGCCGGCACAAGAGTGCGCACTACTTAGCACCTGGATTAGCGGGTAAGCAATCTAGTGGTAGCGATCCGGATGGACCTTGCACTAGGTCTTACTTCCGGCCAAAGGATGAATCGCCGTCTACATATAAATACTAGTCGAACTTCATTCTCGTACAAAATATAAATTCACTTATAAATAATTTTGTCAGGCATTCACGATAGTAGCAACGGAACCAGTTGAGAGTATGGTGCCAATAGTGACCGAGATACAGCGGCTGCGCGGCCTGTACAACCCGCGCAAGGTGCTCGGCTGCGTGGAGCTGAACTGCGTGCGCGCAAACACGGTGCTCGCGGACTTCCTGCGCGCGCCGCCCGAGACCGTGCGCGTGCCAGTCATCGGCGGCGCCACGCCCTGCACCATGGTGCCCGTGCTGTCAGCTGCCGTGCACCCCTGCGTCATGAGCCAGGAACAGGTGAACGAATAGTTCTGTGCACCTAGCACAAACCTCCTCGACACGTATTAACTCGCTATGCGACTCAGTAGATAAGTGTCGTTCTAACTAGCCCGGAGGGAGCTGCACTGAGTTACGAAGGATAACGAGTCAACGCGTTTTGAAAAAGTTCATGCTAGGTGCACTGATTATGAACCGGTGCAGGGGTACCACCTATAGACGCTTGAATGCATTTGCTTAGGTAGGTACTCCGACTTTCACGAGTGGTGGTAATCAACGCCAGTAACATCACAAAACTAATATTCTTATAATAATAATAGTTTAATACAACTTGGGTAAGTTCGTAAATGGACCAAATCAGATAATTAGGTGCAAAATGGCGGCGTGATGAAAATATCATATAAACTAGGCTGAAAATCGCAAACGATATATCATTAGAAAGCTGTTGTGTGATTCTCTAATTTAATAACGGAGTATAAATTGTCCCAAGATTTTTATTTATTTTTAATCTTCGACCCGCCCCGGCCTCGCACGCATACAATTGAGATGTAATGTACATAAAATCCTTCCTTAAAAAAATCTTTAAGTGACAATGAAAACCGTATCGAAATCCATTGCGTGGCTTAGACGGAGAAGGCGGTCGAACATACTATAAGAATTTAGGACAGACAGGAATAAATAGCGACTACGTAACGAAAAGATAAAGAAGCAAGTAAAGAAAAATAAAGCAGAAGATTATTGCCTCCATCGAGCCGGCCCCTTGTAATGCACCCAGCAATGGCATGGCTATCGTTTCGCTCTAAAACGATATGAAAAGCAGAGTCCGTTTCATCCCATTATAGCGTATGAGCAAAATTATTTTCCCTAAACGTATTAATGTGTCTGAAACAAACGATGAAGTTTGATTTTTTTCTCTATTTCAGGTGGAATGCGTAACTTCTTGTATAATGAGCGGGAACGAGGCTGTGTGTCTAGCCAAGGGAAATACTGTGGAGAACGCTTGCCTGGCCGGCGCCTACGCCGTCGCTCGGAACACCATCAACGTGGTAAAAGGGCTGAAGGGGCTCGGAAAGATCGTACAGTGCGCTTACGTGGACAGTCTTGGGACCTGCGCGCCATGCTGTCAGTTCTTCGCTACTGATGTGAGTTTCTATAGGGAAATCAAAGCATTTTACATATTTGTTAAACAAACATCCGGATGTGTTTAAATTTTCCGAATTATAAGATGCTCTAATTATTTTGCTATTTTTCGAGTAAGGGACCCTACATTAGGTGACCTTTAAAGTAGTTAATAGAAACCGGACAGTAATGTTTAGTTTTGACTGCTGACTTTCCTTATCTAAGTAGTACAACCAGCATCTAAACTAGCCACGCATTCAAACTGTCGCGGTATTGTTGTCACTGCGACAAAGTGCTAAAACGAACATCTACTTTTGCTGCTGACTGTACCCACCTAAATCGTTAATTTGGCTAATCGGTTTATTCTATAGTTTTCTTTAAAAAATATGATATCTATTTCAGGTAATTTTAGGACCATCAGGAATTGAAAGCAATTTAGGTATACCTGAACTCTCCAAATTTGAAAATTGCCTTCTATGCAACTGCTTGCCTTACATCCGTAATGAAATCGCTCGAGCTGTTTGGCTGGTAAGTTGCTTTTATTGTCCCAATTAATCATAATTTGTTCTTTAGAATTTTTCCTCATTATTATTAAGCTTATTTAAAAGATCACCCGATTAGCACGTTTGACGCCAATAATCCGACATCGGATACTTACTTGTTAGGTATGTCTTCTGAAATGTTGCTGCTAGCTGCGAGCAAAACGCTACACTGCAGTGAAAGTGTTATATTAAGTAGGTTAGGTTAAGTTTGGCGACCGAACTTGTGAACGATCGATCAGAGCGACACGACTCAGAGACATGACATTTGCAACAAAAACCCGTCAACCTAATCGGCCGAGGCTGACGGTCACCCAGCCAGATCGACAGACACTTGTTTCAGCAAGTGATGATGATGTGATGACAATCTTATATTTAAGAAATATGTTACAAGAGGACCGGAATGGCTAGCACAAAAAAGCGTGACTAGCTTTTGTCGGTTAGTGCATTTTTTCTTACTAGCAGGGTAGGAATAAGACACACTGTGCAACAAGCGAAAAATGTGCACACGTGCTAGCGCTAACCGTTCTCATATAGACCCGCAATTTTATATTAGATTCAGTGGCAAACCAAACAATATATGTCGCGATGCATCGCTGCAAACTGCAAAAGATTGACAGCAATGTACGTGTTTGTCGTATCTCGCAGGTGTACACGATGTGCTCGTCGTGCTGCTGTCCAACGTGCTGCGTGCACCCGGGCACGTGCCTCACCCAGCCGGTCGTGCCGTGCGTGCCGCCCACCAACTGGATGTGCGACCTCTGCCCCGACTCGTGCCGCGACGAGTACCTCGCATCGGTGGGCTCTTACTCCTTTTTGCGATTTGTATAAAGTCAATTTATTCGTACTTGTCTTATCGTGTCAATTTTAACCTAAAATTTCACCTTTTGTCACCTAAACATCATTTATCGTCTAAATAAGGCAAATCGAGATTGTAAATAGAGAGAGTTATTTATAATTTGTTGTTTTAGAATGTTTTATTTAAATAATTAACAATATTTTGATGGGATAAACTAAAATTTTAGGTTAGAATGTTGCCCACTTGCTTGTTTGCCTTCCTATTTCATTAAAAAAAATGTTGTTTACTACTTAAGACAAGTAAGGATAAACGTGGTTTAGGTAACGCAACGAGTGTTGAGGTCACGCACATTGCTGCATGTGTGTACCGCACAGTTTCGTTCGAATTTTCAGATTTTGGGTTCAAATGGTAAGCTTTTCAGGAATGTTATTTATAAACCAAACCTAACCTAAGTCTTTAACTTATTGGGTTCTATGTCACTTTTAAATATCCTGATAAGTCGATAGCTTTGTCATACTTACATGGGTTTTCGGAATGAAAATTCGCACGCAACAACGCACTTCCAACTTCCGCTAGAGCTTTATAATAGTTGAGATTTATTATATCTCGTGACAGATTTGCCGCAACATGATCCGCACCTGCGGCTAAGCCGAACCGCCGCCGCCCGTGGCGGAGCACCCCGAGCCGGAACACTCGAGCTGTTTAGTTTATTGCTAGAACTAGTGTCAAGTCAAGGTATATTCTAATGTTTTATTATTTCATACGCACAGTCGAGTGTTCCGTACACAAAGTTTGGCCGAATTGCTGTGGGTGATTCTTAAGTATTTAAACCGCTTCTTGTACAAGATACACAGACGCGATATCTTGTATTATAGGTAGGTATCTCATTGTATTTATTAAACTTATTATGGCTCATAACATCATTCTAGTTACGTCATTAACCCCAGAAACATTCACAAACATAGTTTAAATGCCTAAGAAATTCCTAGCGATTTCCTGGTGAAGTCTTTAACCCATTCATTGAGGCGCATCATTGGCGCGCCGGCCAAAAACTCCCCGCATTTGATTGAATACTGTTGGTATTTATGTAACCATTTTGAACGATCAAACTTCATATTACATTGATTACAAAAACTTACGAATACCTAAAGATATTCTTAACACGCGTATATAAATAATATTTATTTTTATTGCTGTCAGATATGCCGTGAGATGACATGCACGATCGGCAGCACCGAGCTGTGCTGGCGGCCGCGTGAAGCGGACTACGACGCTGCGCGCGCAGCCAACCTCACCCACCAGATGCCGATGCGCAGCTGCGCATGCAGCACGTGCAAGGTCCCGCGCAGCGTGCGGCTAGCGCAGGAAACCATCGAGAAGAACAAGGATCCTTGCCTAGGGCACTAGCCCTTTTGAAAAGCTGACAAGTTCAAAGCTTAGTCAGTTTCCTGCAATCTTTTCTCATGCGCATATGAAGTTAATCCACGTTTACGTCTTAAAAATGATAAGTAATAGAGAAATGTAATGAAAAAATTAGTTAAAAAAAGGTTCGAAGTATCACCATTTAATAGACTAGTACAAAAAATTAAGTACAATTTGCCTACTCTGCCAATTAAGACGTGGATAAAAACGACGGTAAATAACGATTCTTGCATCATCAAGAAATGAAATGAAGAAGTTCCAGCATATAAACAGCCTAAACAGCATGAGTTAAATAAAAATGTAAAGGACATGCGTTAAAGTGAAGTGTTAAAAAAATCAACGTTGATATATATATATATTATTAGTGCAGTTTTTACTTGTCTTGTAAAACAGTGATTTAGAGTAAATGAATTGGAATATTACAAATTATTGAGAGAGTGTCTTATTTTGATCCACATATTATTAAGCTTCTCTCGCAGGGTTTTAGGTACGTGTATCTGAAACAAAGGTAAGATCAGGTTGCAGAAGCATTGTTACAATAGGTAAACCGTATTCATCCTTACTTGTCTAATACTTTAGACTGAGACTTTAGACAAGTAAGGACAAGTAAGCAACATTCTAATCCAAAATGTCAGTCTTTGCCATCAAAACATTGTTAAGTGTTTAAATAAAACCTTTTTCAAGCACCAAATTACAAATAGGCTAGTTTACTCATTTTTAAAGTAGCCCTAAAATAATTGTTCATTGTTCTATTAGATCAAAAACCTACCTTTGGGACCTACAAAACCGCAAAACTTTATTTTAAAAGGTAACTTTTCATAAACAGGAGAAAACGGCGTCCACCATATTAGTCTGTATATTATCTGTGCTGTGACTTCATACGTCTTGTAAACAATCATTTGACATTTTATCCAACATTCACCGTTTTAGAAATCGCAATTTTTTATTAAAAACCATGGCTTCCACTAGTTTACGCGAAAAGTATAGTAATTATCATTATTGTATGTACACTATACTTACACAGAAGTCTTGACATTCCTCAACGGCGGAACAAAAGTCGGAGTTCAAAGCAAAAAAATTACCGACCATTAGTGCGTCGATTCTTGGCAAATTTGTACTTTCCGCTTTCATGAATCCATGATTGTTTTATAGATTAAATGGGAAAATAGGAATAGCAAAACGTAGACGAGATTTTTTACAACTTCTAAAACAACAAGATCACGATCACAACCACCAGAAATAAAACGTCCGTTTGACACATCATTGACCAGTGTTGCCAGCGACATTTTTTTTACTGCCGTGTTCGATAAGGAAAATTGCCGTGGTTTAAAGGAAAAGCTATTTTCGGCTGCCGTAGCAAATAAATTAAATAAAATATGTTTATTTTACAATTTTATTGAATCATTTTTATTTATTTACTTTAACTTATTTACGAATAGCAGCGGAGAAAAAAGGAACTATAAAATTTCAATACCTACAAATAATAACATGATAGAAGCGCCACGCGCAACTGTAAAGCTAAATTTGTGGCTAGTCATGAAACAACAAACGGGGATTTCCGTGTTAAAGATACGCATTGTTTTTTTTTTTTTCGTTATCCGGCTTGGAACCTAACCAAAATACGACTTTTCAAAATTGCCATAGATTTGCTGCCGTAGGCCGTAGATTTCCTTTTAATTATGTCAAATTACCGTAGAACACGGCAATTGCCGTAGCAATGGCAACACTGTCATTGACATTAGTTTGTTTATAAAATTAATGAAGT
The DNA here is from genome assembly GCA_963691745.1 of Ditula angustiorana. Lineage (NCBI taxonomy): Eukaryota > Metazoa > Arthropoda > Insecta > Lepidoptera > Tortricidae > Ditula > Ditula angustiorana. Next base: position 6,477,387 of record OY829483.1, read on the forward strand.
CACAACATGGCCGAAAGGGTTTAATGCGTTTAAAAAAAATATTAAAAATTTAAATTTTTCAATTTAAATTATGTAACCATCGTGGACTTAAATTATCTGAAATCGATATATTTCAGTTTTGTAAGTCAAACACTGCCGGAAATATTTAATTATTGCGCCAAATTTGATATGAGTCAACTAGCCTATTATCTCTTCCATTGATAGCCTCGATTTTATTTATTTAAGCGATAGAGGGTGTTTAGGTGACAAAAGGTGAAATTTTAGGTTAGAATTTTGTTTACGTGAAAAGGCGTTTCCACCAGAGATGTGTGAGGATGCGTAGCGAGGGATATTTTTGTAAAGAACCAATGAGCCGTTTGCACCAGAGCTGTGCTGACCGAGGCAAGGTAAATGAAGCGATTCTATTGGTTCTTACAAACACATCCCTCGCTACGCATCCTCGCACATCACTGGTGGAAAAGCAGCCTAAGACAAGTATTGATGAATACACTTTGTACTATAATCTATCAAGAAATTACTTAGCATTTTTCGATTCGAAATTAATCCCTTAAACCGTTGTTATCTGATAATAATTTAAGACACAAAATATCCAGCTCATTTCGCCGCAGTCTTAGAATTAAGACAAATGTCATTCTTTTTGGGTAGGTGGCGACTTGGGCATGTTTGATGAAAATTTGTCTGATATTATCTGATTTGTACAGCAACATTGTACATACACTGACATTTAAGTCGTCAACCGATTTATATGGTATGTAGTACGCATCCGAAATTTGGTATTGTGTAGGCATATAGATCAAATGACAATGTCCTTTTCTAATGACATTGTCATTTGATATATATGTACCTGTATAAATGATAATAATTATTAAAAAGCTAGGACTAATCCGATTTATTTTTAATAGACTAAAAATAAGAGAAGATTCTGAATCCGACTGTTTTTTTTTTGTTATGGCCATACCTTATCAATTTGTCCTTTTTCGGCGTTTTTGAAGCCATTGCCTTCCATTACATCGGTTTCGTTATTAGTTTTGAATTTCGTCTACGAATTCAAACATTTCTGTTCAATAAGCATAAATGTTACTGCATTAAATGTTTTGTAAGTGTTTAAATTAGAAGTAAAACAGTAATACCGCTATAAAAACACTAGTAGATATACAGTCAATGGGGGTAAATTTGAACACTCTGGTAACCTTAAAATAAGTGTAATTGGCAAATAATTGTACAGGCTTATGATATTACAGAACCAATGAATACAAATATATCGCTATAAAATACTTTGCAAAACTTATGTAAAGGCCGGTCAATATCACCAAGTGTTCAAACGTTACTCACATTGACTGTATCTACGGTCAGCATCATAAACACATATACGTTACTAAGACGTCAAAAATATTTATACACCTTTATGCCAATAAACATAAGGTCGATGTATACAAATTTTGATTTTGTATAAATATTTTACAGCTGACTGTACACGAACGAAGAGCTCAAAAAATAGAAATATAAGCTCTCTCTGGACAATAGAGCACTGAATAGATCTCTTTGTCCATGTAGGTATAACCACGTGTGACAGTTGCTGCTAACTTTACCTTTGACACTCTTATTGAAATTCCTGATTGAACCGGCTTGAAATCGTTAGTAAAATTTTTCTGAAAGAGATAAATTACAAGTTACTGTCATAAATTACAGTTCCATGTTTAGTCACCATCAGACAGGGTAACCGAATTGCTCTACTCATATTGTCGAGATATTAGATACCTTACATTTTATTTCTAGGTAATAGTGGTGAACAAAAGCTAGGTACCAATCACAGGTATTTCGGCTCCCAATTGAAAAAGTGTTTACAAATCTGTGCTCAAAAATGATTTTAACAGGGCTGCATATAGCTATTTTTAACACATTGCCTGCTTTAATATTATTTATTATATCTGATGGCGACTGTAAATGATACTTCAACATTTTATTCAGTGGAATTTAGTTACCCCGGGCATATATAGTTTGAATCCAGACGGGCCTTCATAGGGCATTCCCGGCCGAAAGCAAGGACCTACTGACGCAGTGCGTTGAAGTTTTAACACCTGGCCTTCCACTGGCATCTATAATATTGTCAAATATTTTAACTAGAAGTTTCTCCAAAAAATTAACAGACACATGTTTACATTTGGACAACATTTTAGAAGTAAGTTGTTTTTCACTTTAGAGCATTTGAATTGGGCTCAGAATGTATTAGTTGTTAAAGTTGCATTTTGAATACACATATGTGAGAGACATAAATCCTTTAGCCTGGTAAAGGGTTAAAGTCCCAGCTTAAGTTATTGTTTGGTAATTCCTTAAATTTAACAGAAATCTTTTTGTTATAAGCTTTTAACTTCACACGTTAGTTCCTTAGAAAAATCTTCCTAGTCGATTTTAACTTGAATAATGTATATGACTTTTCTAGTGATCTTATCAACTTAAAGTTTGCCATGTTTATGTCAATCCGAAGATAATGTAATAATAAAGTAACAAAAAATATCAATTCATAATCTAACGTAATGTTAATATTAAACTTAAAATTACAAAAATAATTTTCAAAACTTATCACCTGTAAATGTACTTTTTGTAAATAATCTGAATCATTCCAAGAAATTTCTTTTATCTGTAACTTGTGAGTACTAGTCATCTGGAAACATAATAATAAACAAACAAATCTTCAAGCTAAATAAAAGGTGACAGTACGAGTAAATATATGCAAAACTACCATGAAGCGAAATGTTCTAAATAACCAAATTAGACCCCAACAAAAATATTAATTTAAAAATTGGCTTCGATCGGATTTTTACAAGCTTTTATTCAACTTGCCGTGTTAGTTAGTTTGTTTGTTTATTCATTCATAATTTTCGGCTAATCTTTAAATGCCAATTTTGATCGACAAAAGTGGTCGGATTAACTTAATTTTGTAAATCCAACCTATGTAAATCCAATGATACTAATACAAAAGGGTACCGTCATCAAAAAACAGCTTGCATTAAAAACTTTTTGACTGATTTTATAAGATATATATCTTACTCTACCTCATTTCTGAAATCGTCAACTTTAACTTCTGTTACTACATCTGCTACTTTATGTTCTTTCAAGTCGATATCTTTATTATTTGTCTGCAAGAAATGTTCAATAAAATCACAAACAGTAACAGCGCAGTAGTCAAATGCCCTCAGTGGCCCTAACATGACTGGCCAAGTTTCGTTTATCTGAGTCTATGTGCGTCCCAATCTTATGACACTAGTTTGACAAAGACGTAAGGAGGGATAAGTTATACTCGCCCATTCACATGTGAATGCGAGCGCGACTCGCACACGTGAATGTAAAACAGATAGTGGGCTTTAAGAAAATCCGTTGTTGGTATTTAAGAAGTAGAAGGTACCGGAAAGGAAGCAGAAGGATTATCTACAAAAAGAAATCAGATGCCATCAAAAACAAAACTTAAAAAAAAAACCAAGTCTCGCAACTCAGTGCTTCTACCGTAAAAAGTTGTGAGATCCATGTAATACCAAGTCGGTTGGTTTATTCAGTCCCTACTTAAGGGACCTTCTGCCTTAAGTTATTACGTAATTAGCTAATCTAACGACATCTTATAGTGACCACATTAATACCACTAAATAAGACCACTTGGCCATCGCATGAACAATGTAACTCAAAAGCAATACATATTATAGTAAATGTAAAAAAAAACAATCTAAACACTCTTATTTACTATAATATGTATTGTTTGTGAGTTACAGCGTGTTTTCATGCGATGGCCAAGTCAATCTATTTTATTTAAACATAAAAGATTGTTAATATTAATGTGGTCACTATAAGATGTTGCTAGATTAGCTAATTACGTAATAACTTAAGGCAGAAGGTCCCTTAAGTAGGGACTGAATAAACCAACCGACTTGGTATTACATGGATCTCACGACTTTTTATGGTAGAAGAACTGAGTTGCGAGACTTGGTTTTTTTTACAAGTTTTGTTTTTGATGGCTTTGTTTTACAAGACGTACCTCTTCGTTATTTGGCACATTTACTTGGGTTTCAGTTACTTCATCAGTTAGTTTGTGTTCTGCAATTTCGATTTCTTTATCATTTTGCTGAAACAACTTATTAGTTTATTTCTAAACGACACTCACGTAATTGAAATTGATTAAAAAAACCTTCCATAAAGGACGGCCAGAGAATTTGTCCATAAGAGTTTATCTTATTATTGTAAGTTATGGACGGAACCCTACAAATGAACTTTTTTTTTATGAAATAGGAAAGCAAACAAGCAAGTGGGTCACCTGATGGTAAGTGATCACCACCGCCTATAGACACCCGCAACACTAAAGAGATTGCAGATACGTTGCCAACCCAGAGGGCTAAGATAGAATACCTCTTGTGCCAGTAATTGCACCGGCTGTCTTGCTCTCCACGCCGGAACACAACTGTGCAAGCACTGCTGCTTAGCGGCAGGATTAGCGAGCAAGATGGTGGTAGAGATCCGGACGGACCTTGCACAAGGTCCTACTACCCACTTTAATTACCATTACTCAATACACTTTCAGGTAAGATCTATTCATCCTCACTTGTCTTAAGTAGTAAACAATATTCTTACCCAAAATTTCATTAGTCAACTAAACATCGTTTATCGCCTAAGTAAAGCTAATCCAAGCTTTAAACAGAAGAGAATATTTATAAATTGTTGCTTTGCAATAAATAAATTCCAAATTTATAAATTCCAACAATAAACAGTATTTTGATAGCAAAAAGTGAAATTTTAGGTTAGAATATTGTTTACTACTCAAGACTTGTGTGGGTGACTTTAGGTAATCTTTTAGGCATAAACGTGTTGTCCCATAAAAAGCGCGCTGTAAAAAGCTACAGAAGAACTTACGAATGACGTTATAAACCTGTCTGCTTGGTGCCTGTGCAGCAAAAGGTTTTTTTATAAAATTGGAAGGCAAACAAACTACTTATGTAGATATAAGTCGCAGGCATCTGCCATACCCTTCCCATAGCCTCTTCACCCAGGAGGCCGAATTGATTTCGAATCATCCTTATGATTTTCCTGTGTGAAAATCAGTATTATCACTCACACACTTCGCCCTTTTTTGCGCGCATTAGGTATAGTATTAAACAGTGGCGTATAGTATTTGAAACCTGTCGCGAAATACTGTAGCATCCTGCAGTATGCTTAAGTCTTCATGTTAGTGCTAAGAACATAAGAAAAATAAATTTGAAAATCACTTTCGATTGCAGAAATCCTTTGCCGTGGCTTGCTGCTTGTCAGTGTTGGCAAGAATACAATTTGTCAACTTCTGTTCCCCTTTTTTTGCCCCAGTTCACACTAAAATTATTCTTATATAAATTTGTGTCGATTTGCAAAAGAAGACAATTCTTTTTATTTATATGAACAAATAAAATTACTATTCCTGATTTTTTTTAATAGAAAGGCAAACGAAGTATGGGTCACCAGATGGTAAGTGATCGCCACCACCCATGGACACCTGCAACAGCAAGGAATTTGCAGCAGCGTTGCCAACCCAGAGGGCTAAAAATGAAATATCTCTTGTAGCAGTAATTTCAGCGGCTGCCTTGATCTCCACGCCGAAACACAACAATGCAAGCACTGTTGCTTACCTTCTGGATTTAGCGAGCAAAATGGTGGTAGCAATCCGACGTTTTAATGAAAAAGATCTTAATGATATAAGATAGTTTTCCTGTTTCTCTTATGGTTGAAGATTTCCCGAGACTGTCCCAGTTACGAGAAACACACTGTATCAGTACAAAATGTTAGCTAATTAGATGAAGATACTTTTAGAACCGATAACGACGTATTTACTCCAAGTACTTAATGTGTATTAAAAAAATCTTGTCCGTTTTCAAGAAATTAAAAATGGTCCCATCAGCATCATAGCTTTATTTTGAAATGCTTCCGCGACACTAGTTTCATAATATAAATTGTTTATAGATAAATAACTGACTAACTTAGCAAGCTAGGCAAACTCAAACAAAATCTGTTACTTAAGTTAGAAGGTCATAAATCCATGAAACATAAGCAAAAAAAGATTGTTAGAGTTTTATAAGTAAATTTTATGTACATAACAGAAATACACTAGCAATATTCACACACATTTGCACTAATAAATAATTCAGCTGGCCATCCCCGATCGCACTAGCTGAAAACTGTTCGCAATTTTACTAGAACCAGCCCGCATTCGGTGTCCACGAACATTGGCCCCAACTTACTTTCTTTAGACACGTCCATATTTCGTGCACGAGAGCCGTCAGCACGTTTAAAAAATTGACTCCCGTTCATCTTACTCCCGCTCATCAAATAAAAGGTACACAGTTAATAGTCGAATATCTGGTCTGCGTGATCCGTGTAACCATCATTTAATACCTTAATTGTTAGTTAATACCTCCCGCGACGACCGAAAATGGCCAGCTAGGGTAAGACGCGGGCATGTGTAGCGGTTTGAGTTTGTTGGTGTTAGATGCCAGACGAGAGACGGTGGGTAGACACGTCGTCTTCGGATGGGGGCGAGTAGGCCGTGCCGCAGCAGAACAGCTGCCGAACCGCGCGCGACACGCGGGACGCGCGCGAATCGCTGCGCGGCAGCCCGCCCGCCTCCTCGTCGTCCGACTACAACAATTACACACTTTTCAGCTTCATACTACAGGTATTGCTATTAGAGTACATCTTAAAGCAAAGTAATCGTCCCCTTTCTTCCTATTCATGTCTTTACGCCCTTAAATTACGCTTAATTGGAAGAAGGCGCATTAACCTTACGTGCGGGCTGCCGCGCTTTTGGCAATGGTTTATTTTTATTTCGTACCTACATAAAAACTACCTATAAAATATAACTGTGATCAGATCAATTCAATTTTTTTTATTTTATTTTTTTCAGCTTTGTTCCCACTTTAATGAAGGTCTATGTATGAGACGAGGCAATTTTTTTAAGCTAGGGTGGCAAGCTTACTAGGTAGATAACTCCTCCAGCTCCACGAGAACAGGACCCCAATTCTGGCACTCATCGAGATTCATCTCGCATTTGACACATGTCGTGTCAAAAAATAACAGATTTTAAAGGGATCTGACAGCTCTTTTTGGCATATGTCGAGTGCGACTTCATCTCTACTGACGCCAGAATTGCCCCGCAGAACTTTCTGAAGCTATTCTATGATACGTTTACGCAGAGCTGTAGTTGCTACCCGACTATCACTATAGTGTTGCTTGGTGTTCTAACTGGAAGTAGCCTTGCCTATAGCCCAGACATTGTGCTTTAAACTATAATCAATCTTTAAATTAGCACGTACCCACTCCGAGATCTTTCTGGTAGCTTGAGGGGTTCGCAAGTCTGCAATGTCCTCAGTTATGCTGTCCTCGTCGGCTGTCTTTCCCACCGGCTTTATCGGCTCTGAGACTGCAGAGGTGATAGACTTCACGTCGGCAGGGATGGGCTGAGAAGACGCTACTTTGTCTCTCTGTAATTTATAACGCTGTGGTTTCATTATGTTACCTGTAAAATCCATCAACATTTGCCTAAACTTTTCGCAATAGCAAAAAAAAAGACGGTTACTCTTAAAAATCCTTCGCGTTTGGCAAAGCTCGGATGTATTAGTTACAAGGACTGTAATTCACGTGGAAAGAATATCTGCACTGGTTTGGAAGATCAAACGTGGTCTTGTAATTATCTGATCTTTTCAATATCGATAAACGTACTAATTCTCGCCAAAGATGCGAATTCATGATTCTTCTCATTTGTTCTAAGTTGGATAATGTCAATGTGGCACAAGACTTTGCATATCACGTTTGAAAGGGATACCTAATAACTTGTAATGACTTGTAGACATTGAATGAATAATATTCATAATCTTACAACTTCAAGTGCTGCAAGCGCTATGGTCTCGGGTGATGTAGTAGAACCTTGCTTCTTCGAGCGTGATTTTTTAGGCACGACGTGCTTGTGTTTTTCAGAGGACGCTAAAACAAATACCAGCTAATAAACGTTATATTCAATATTAACTATTCTAAAATAATTTTATTATCAAAGATGTTTAAATAGGCAATTTTGTTAGAAAAATCTTATTAAATCTGGCTTAGGTGCTTAAAAGAAGATTGACACGCTGTATATAAACACCTTGTTCGATTTGTATCAATTAATCTTAATTTGACAATATCGGCATCTCACCACGTTCATGTACTTTCCGCTCTGATTTATCCTCCTGAACCGTGTCATCAGGTTTGTTTTTCAATTTCTCAGCCACAGCTGTTGGCAAAAAAGGACATTAAAACGATGATATAATTTTAGATCACATAAGCTATGTTTGAAACTTGAGTTTGAAGACACGAGCAGAATTTAAATTCAAATGAAGCCTACCTTTAAGATTTATTATCAATATTGTTAGCAATAAAAAAATCAAAGGTAGAATTGTAGTTTACCACGAATTAATATTCAAATTTAAATTCAGCTAAAACAAAGAGAAAAAGTTGTAAAACCTAACATATAAAAAATATTTGTTGAATAATTTATAGGTCTTGCATTAGGTCAAAATGGTACTTTTTAGTATAAATTCTACTTCATCATTAAAGAGAATATAAAGATTCATACAAGGCACAGCAGGTGCTTTGGAACGTTTGTGATGTAGTTCTGGCTGCTCATCCTCAAGCTCCGTGGGACGGTAAGGCTTGTGTCTGCTACCCGCAGACTGCTCCTGCTCTACCACCACCACGGATGACTTTTTGGCAACATCAAGCTCGCTCTTCTCTTGTTCTGACATCTCTAAAAACTTAAGCAGCCATACGTACGATGTCTTGAAACCTCACTAATTTGTCACCAGGAAATTGGCTAACAATTTTAAAGAAAACCACATACGGGTGAAGTGTCACGCTTTGTAAATTTTGACGTTTGATTTTGTCGTTTATTTTGGATCTTCCATTTTTGAATGATTATGCATAAAAAGTTTAGTAACGGCTCAATGCTCACCTTAAAAATATACAAAAATAATGTGCCCACGGTTCTACCAACTTAAGATGCAATTATTATTTACAGCAGATCCATACTATTATTCACAAATAATAACAAATATAGGTATAAAATAAGGTTTGATTAATAAAGAAGAATATCTTGACAATATCACTTCATATTTGACAGTATAATGTAGATTTTTGTATCCTTGCACTATCAAAATTTTTGTTTGTAGCTTTTTCTTTTTCAGTACCTTAACAATAAACTTAGAAATATGCTGGGAAGAAGAAAAATAAAATGTGATGGAAGATAATCAATCTCCATCAAAGAAGAAGTTAATATCCATCCATGAAGAAAAATTAATTCGTAAAGTTGACTACGAGTCTATCACAAAGACTTGCGTACACTCGCCTAAGAAACAACTTCTTCTAGGTAAAATGTAAACACATCCAGATTCAATTCTGATGAATGAATAGATATCTTAAGCGCGAGGGATAGACTTCTGGAAAAACACTTAGTTTTTATAGAAGTTCAAATTATTATTTTCAGACCTAGAGATACTCCAGAAGAGTTCCAGCCCTCTAAAGCCATCACAACGGGTTCTTGTTTCTATTAAACAACGAGGTCTCATTCCCATCAAAACTATCTACATTGCCGAGAAAAACAGATTCCACCGAAAGAGGGTCAGTTGTGTTCATTTGCCTCGTTACATTTACTATTGGTTTAATTTAATCACATGCATGCTTTATAATTTTCAGGGATTAGAGAAATCTGGGACTAGACTTGCTATTGGAGATCATTCATCTTTTACTACTCGTAAGATCATAGATTATCACAATTGATCTAGCTGTTGTTTTATGGAGGTATCTACCTAATATTAATGTTTAAAGGATATACATCTTGTTTACAGATTTTACCCAAAATACCTCGAGCTCTGCAAGTCCTGTTTTAGACAAAACAAAGAAACAAGAGTCGAAAGGTCAAGAAAAGAACAAAAACTCATTAGATACGGATCTTATAGTCAGTAAGCACTCGGAAATCAAAAGTTTTCTATGTGACGACCATGAATACGATACAAAACTTGGAGCAGCCGGAAAATGCTATATTTTTAAAGCCCAGCCCCATACACCTATTATGAACAACAACAAATTTATTCAAAACTCTGAACACCTATTGCCATTCAATAAAGACGTTGCCACTTTTACAATTACGAATCCGTCTTCGGAAAATATAGCCCGTACTACCGTAACAATAGTCAACAATTTGATCAGCAGAATTGATCAGTTAGAGCGCAGGATTAGACGGCAAGACATGGTTTTGAATTCTATTGATCCACACATTAATGTGTCTTCATCAGATGAAGAATCCAAGAAAAACATAATGAAAAGTACGTCCGCATCTGGGCGGCCAGGATGCAGCTACATAGAACAGTACAGCCACATCCCTGAGACTTCGGCGTTCCAAAGGTTGTCACCGAGTAAAGCTACCACTATCGAAAAAGAACATAATTCAGAGCAGTATAGCAGGGATTTTACTACGTATGATGGCATAACAGCTCGAGGCCGGCGACAGAGCGCATCCGTGCCGTACAAACGCGATGATGCGCCTAAAATGGCTGCCGAGAGGGTACATAAAATACGGCATAAGCTTAATCCAGTTCGCGATTATAGATTGATGGACACTGTTCACTATTTGGCACAGGGCGAGTTTGCTCCACGTGATGACGGTATAAAGCTAACACCGTCACGAGAAGCTGTACTCAGTGATATAATTTGGGAAGATGTTTGTCGAACACACTGGCCGAGTGCTCGATTGGGGCGCCGAGTGGCGCACCCAGAGCGGGTTAGCACGCGAGGGGAATTACAACGCCTGATTGACAGTCTCCTGAGAGAGCGTGTAGCGCATGTCGAACGTAGGAGACGTCGCCATTACCGAATAGTAAAATTAAATCACAGACATGAAAGCTGTAGACCAGTTGGCAAAACTGGCGATATAATAGTAGCAAGCCACAAGAACAAGCAACCATCGGGGGAAAAAGAAATGGGAGGAAGTGAGCACAATGCCGGAAGTGCCGTGATGTCGAGTAGGAAATGGCAAGAGCACAGTCCGCAAAGAAGTCATCGGAGTCATGATCGCTTGATCTCACCAGAGCCAAGTCATAAGCGTCATACCAGGCAAGACGACTGCTCGCCGGGGCCCAGCTATGCCGTGCCTCGCGGCACGAACAACCGGGAGCCGACCTGCTGCTACCGCGCCTCAAATGCATCGAGATCAGAAAAAATACAGATACCCTCACATAGCGGGTGCAAGCAAAAACTTGCGAGTAGTGGCAGTGGCTCATCAGGGAGGCCCTTTAGCAGGACTCCTAGGCTGGTTGTCAAAAAAGAAGTTTCACACAAGAAGTGTACAAAGGATGAGCCTAATCTTGAGCACTTCATATTATTACCAACTTTAGTGATTCGCACACCCTCTAATGTCAAACGGCAGAAAAAGTTTAATGAGTTATATCACCGTATACTCAACGTCCGAATTAATAATGGTAACTAAACAATTTATACATTGTTAACCTTTTTACCGCTATTGTTTGAATTTTCATACACATAATATCCAGCTCCTTCGACTGAAGTCTCAGAATTAAGACAAATGCCACATTTTGATGTAGGTGACGATACAAACATGTCCGATGAAAGTGTAGTAGCAGTTAAAGTTTTAAGTCCTGTGACAAATTTAGATTAAACTGTTTATTTTATTTTCAGGGCAAGATGCAGTCGAAAATGAAGGTGCTGAGCAAAAACCTGATCAAAATCAAAAGGACATTGGCTTAAATATCAATTTAACTTTGTCAAATGGCGTAAGTCACACAAAAAACGAATAAGAACAGATTTCTAATCTTCTTTCGAAAATTTTATTTCATGCTTTTATTTAAGGCTTTTGACATCATTTAGAACTGACATTATGTCTTTGAGTATTATGATAATAAAAGAGCTTACAAAGAATACTAGAGATCATTAATACAATGGGAGTAGATTATATTATAACTGTAGTACCTATACCTTTACCTACCTATACCTATTTCGCGTCTATTTAATTGGTGTCGTTGAGGTTTCGTTCGTATATTACTATCTGTCTATCAGGCACAAACCTTGCATGCAAGTCAATTCTTACCCACTTCCAGTAGTCGGATTGGCTTGAAATTAGTATGTGTATATATGTAGTCCCAATAACAAAGCCAAATTCATCATCCAATCTATAAACTAAACTCTAAATAAAACTTGTATGCTTAATTTTCCTGACGTTATTCGACGTAGATGCAAAGGATAACGCAAGGAAAGTATGGAATTTTTTCCATACTTTCAGGTCAGTTAAGTTCAGTGAAAAAAGTATTTGTCGTTTTTAATGAATACGGCCGCCAAAAGGTGTCTACATATATTTTTGCATCGTTTCAATCGATACCTACTGTAACACATGGCCGTACCTTTACCAATTAATCTATTAAAATGGTGTAAGGTGTAAGACAGCCATATTGTTCCATAAGGTTTTGTTGTAACCCGCCGGATCCCCGCACTACACGGAATTACAACGCCGACTATTCTGCAACGTGTATCATTAATTACGCTGTCGACAAGCCTTTGTCGTGATAATATTCTTTTTATTTAAAATATCGCTGAATCAGGCACACTCTTGCTAAAAAGTTTTTACTAAAAGCACTTTACTAAAATTACAAAAGTAACGCGGTCATCTAGTAAAAACTTAATTAAAGTGGAAACTGTGAATTTTGACACCGAATAGAAATGTACCAATCACGCAGGTTTTATGATAATAGTAATTAATTATGAATCTACCTCTAGAAAATAATCATACTTGGATTTCAATTTGAACTTTATAATGTACCAACACTAATAAATAACACAATAAAAACAATTTGCTTAGAAATTCTTTTGACTTGTAATGGCGATCCCTGGTTTTAAATATATATCTCTCTATAGCTAAAAATGAAAAAAAATGGAATTTTGTTTTCTGTTTAATTACACCTCGTTGTTTCATGCCGGTATCTTCTCTTCAAAGGTTTTTACCGAATCAGTAGAAAAGTTTTGGTATTCATAAGTGCTTCTTGTAAGCCTTCTTGTCACCTGCCGTGCGGATACATTCGGACCAAAAAGTTTAGGTCAGGCTTAAGCTTCTAAACTCTTGAGACCATTGTTGAAATCATTTAGAAACCTTCTGTTTCTTTTATTGCTGAAATAAAACATACACATCCCTTTCTAACCAGTAAGCATGTGCGAGAGGGACAGAAGCATTTCAATGTGCGCGATAAACGCTAGCATGCTACGAGTACTAGAGCAGGTCTTACGGTGCAGCAAGGAAATTTGTTTTTCAGTTTATGTATTACTTTAAGGCTCTTTGGCAGAAGACGGTGCACAACTTGTCTCGCCTGGTGTACCCATTGTCGCTTCAAGAAGCCACGTCTCGTGTGAACCGCTAACCGTTCCTCAGTGCCTCCACACCTGGCATAACAGCAGCAATCCATTAACTGCATTTATTTTATACTACGTCTATTTCTACAGCTATTTCAGTACTTGATAGTGAAGCTTCAGAAGAATACGTGTTGTGCGCAATATTTAGCTTGTGAAATGACAACTGTTAAATTAAGGTCGGCCTAGCCGCGTTTCTTACTGGCTGAGTGACGTTTACGTATAATTTTAACGGTTGATAGTATTTTAACTATCCTCAATTAGACTAAAATAAACTATAACGATTTTGACAATAATGAAAGACACAAGTAGACAACCGGAACCACAGCTTTGAGTTAATCTTGGATCTAAATCGTTGTTCACAAAAATAAGCTCTAAAGAAATGTAGAAATCTAATTAAATTAAAGTAGCGTCTTCAATTACTAGTTATACTCTAAACAATCGTAATTTAATGATAAAATAAGCTAAATTCAATCAAAAGCTTGATAAAAAAACGTTCGCATCTACTTTAAATTTGGTCCACAGGATACGAAGTGGGTCGACTGTACGTCGATCGTCTAATAATACAAATCAATTGTCTATACGTGTCCGTGGGTCGGTAATGGGTCAAGAACTTGAACGGTGTCAGTCGGGCAGCTCGGACACACGTTAATATTTAATATGAAACTTTTCGATCGTCACTCCCGACTTGAATAAAATCGATACTCAGACATTACCTACGGTCTGCTGCCCACGCTATCACTTAAGGGATTTTTATTTACAAAAAAAAACGAACAAATGCACGAATTGAGAACGTCCTCCGTTTTTTTCGTCTTCTAATTTGAAGACGCGTTTTATTTGAAACCCCCCGACGCAAAGAGTGGTTTATTTTCTCGTAAAGAACATTTAAAATTTTAAGTACCTATTGAAATAGATTGAGTCCTATAAAACATATTCTAGCAGATTTTCGTTTTTGTGAGTAATAAATAATAATCAATAACAAGAGTGCGTTTTAATAATACTTATAGAAAACACTCAAAACTGTTTACAAGACTTACACAAATAAATATTACTATATTCAGCGGTGCACGCCTTAATCGAATAGAAAAGTACGTTTTTGATGCCGACAGTACGTGGGTACTGTACTGTTTTAGTCAAAGTACTACTTTCCTGCAGTATATACTTACTAGTGTAGTTTAGTTTGTAATGTTAATCACAACTTTACTACACTATTGTCACTAAATAAATACTTTCAAAAATAAGTAAAGAGCTATTTTAAACAACAAAAAACGTACTGACTAGTATTTGCAATGTAAAATTCAAGACGTGTAAAAGTAAAGCATTAAATACAAATATCACAATCGTTAAATTGGCCGTCAAACACTTAAAAATGTTGTCAACCGCGATTGGGGATACTCTTAGTATAAAAATTACGACTGTAGCTCAAGTCTTTCTATAACTCTAACAGCTTAATGTCTTTCCGGATGAAATGAATATTAAATTCAGTGTAACAAAAAACTGAACGGAAGTTTTCTTCGAATCTGCATCGAGTGATATGGAAAGCGTGAAAAAGTGGCTCTCGGAGAGGTCTGCGAAGAAGAACGGACTATACGTGCACTACAGCCCGCCGAAACGTAAGATAATTTTTAACATAATACTACCGTGAAACTCGGACATATTAATAAAACGGATCACTCACGTATTTTTACGTCGAGAAATGCCCGACATGTTTCGGACCAGTCCGTGGTCCTTAATCATGAGCCCCATTTGCGCATTTCTCGACGTAAAAATACGTGAGTGATCCGTTTTATTAATCCGTAACATAATACTTATAATCCTTATCATTATACTTCTTATTTACATAGTATAAAGTAAAGTCGCTATTCTTCTTGTCTATCCTAAATTTTTATAGCGTATCTTCGGCCGTTTTTGATACCTTTTTCACTGTCATTTTGAAACTTTTTTACGGAAGCTTTTTATGTATTACATCCTAATTGCATCCGTGCGAAGCCAGGGTGAGTGGCCAGTATCTTATATTACTTATTATCCGCAGTAGCAGAAAATAAAACAGGAAAGTATTTAAAACGAAAAATATAATAACAATATTGTCGTAAAATCGTAACGTTGTCTAGAGAGGAAAGTATAAGAAAGTAATCTATTTTTGGTATATGTACAGCATAATAACGAAAGCGATGTTACTAGAATAATGTACTTTAATGACAGATTAGTTTTAGTAAGCCCGGTTTTGTATGACATTTCACAAGTTTTTGAACCTAACAACAAACAGTTTGACTGGTCAACACTGGTGATACGACAGTGAGCTTTTTATTCGTTCATAAAGGTTTATATAAAGTTTCAATGCAATTTTATTACAAAGCACTGTTAGTCCTAGACAAAACGCGAATAAAATTGTATCCAAAACAAAACGCCTGCAATTACCGAAACAAAAGAAGTACAAAACAGTGACGTTAGTCGATTTGCCAGGTTAAGTGTCTTGTAAACATTTTTCGTCGCTTCCCGCCTCGTTCTGAAAGCCGTCGCGTGCTTGCGCTTCACGACCTACGAGAATGCAGGGGTGTCAGTCAAGAGTGCAATAAAATAATTGGACAAGGTTTGGAACTGCGTTTGGACATTGTTAAAAATAAATGAGGGATTGCGATTAAAATAAGTGATAAAATTAAATAACAATGAACTGAATCTGGGACAACCCGTCGTAGGAAGTGATTCGGTTCGTGCTGTCTATGTGCTTTGGAAAGGTCTCGATAAATACTTTAAATCGCTAAGTCTGTGTTCGGTACGAATCACTAGTATCATTAAAAACGGCCAGTACAAGTTGGTCTCGCACATGAAGGGCTCCGTACAAAAAACACCTAAAAACACATTTTTTGTATGGGGATCTTTATGTACGTTCATTTTTATTTTTTTATTTTTACTATAAGTTTGTTGTTATGGCTGCTATAGCAATGCACATTCTGAGAAAATTACAAGTGTCTACATGTTAAGGTTCAAAAGGTACAGAGTGACAGACAGTTGTGGCAGAGGGACAGACAGACGGAGGGATGGATGAGCGAGAGCAATAGGGCTCCATTTGGACACCTTTTGGTACTGAATCCCTAAATATGACGCTCTATACCATAGAGTCATAGCGTCCGTTTAAATTTTCACCCGGTCAAAACTTGTAAACTAAACTGTCCGGTTGAATACCAGACAACTAGCAACCCTGGGAAGGGATCCGTGCATGCGGCAAACACGTTGCATGCACATAACATGCATCATGTAATACTTATATGACTCACTGATACTGTGAACCAATTTTGGTAGAAACAGCTAATATATAAAACTTTTTGTGGACAATTTGATAGTCCTTCTTTTTCTTCTGTTCTGTTGTGCTGGGTTGACTTTCGGTATTCCTCTTTTTCGGGACAGAGTCAGGATCTCGTTTCGTGGGGTAGCTTAGTGACCATAGGCCCTGGGGCAAAAAAAATTGGGGCTTTATAGTCCCAACGCCATTCTCCTCATGATAGCGGACAGGGTGGACTGTCCATATATGAGGCGATGCTGTGGGCTGCATGTTCCAAGCAATCGTTAAGTTTACAAACACTTAGAATAAGTTTGCATTTACTAATCAATATGAGCCCTAAATAGTTACTCGAAATAAATGATAATTTAATTTAAATTTCATTTATAGTCAAATCATATAAATAGGTATGTACAACAGGTGGTTGGAGAATGTTTGCGAGTAGGACAGCTAGAGTTAGAGGAATGCTGGCTAGGGCTTGAGGGCCATGGAGCTCGGCACAGCCTAGCCCCTGGGTAGCTACGTCATTGTTTTCGTTACAACTTTACCTAAATAGAGATTCATGATATATGCTTCTGGGGTTCATGATAGCCGCAGGAGTTCAAAGTCAAATAAACTGCCACTCCTACTTCCAATACAACATTTTAATACGTTCTGGATCTGGAGACCTAAATCTTCTTTCTTCTTTACATTGACATAAAAAGGTACCGTTTCCGACTGGCTGACTGACAAACAACGCACAGCATAAACGGCTAATGATAGAAATATGAAATTTAGAACACGACGTGTTGCTTAGAGGGTTTAACGGTTAAGAAAGGCCTTTTGGAAATACCGCCATAAAGAGGGTTAAAAGGGTGTCGGAAGATTGTACATGTATATAATCTAAAATATACGCTTTTGTTTATACCTATTCAATTCACAAACATTTTTAATATAATTGATTATTCTTTATTACATTTCAAAACACAAAAAAATAAATACAACTTGAATTTTACGTCGTAATCGTAGTCATGTTGTATCAGAAAGTATCTCTGATAAATTGAACGCAGGCTACCTATAATTGTAGAACCAATCTGTATTTCGAAGAAATGGTTACCACACCAGACAATTAATGACAACCCACGTTTTTCTCGTTACTAAAGCAACCTAAGACACAACAGACACGCAACACGTCACAGTAACTAAGTGATATATGTATGTAACTTTTTTATTGTACAAATTGTGTTATAGCCCGAAACTAATACTGTATGAAACTAGAACTTGAGCTCGGTCTATAACTACCGGCCTAAGTATAAGGCCGAAACTTCACCGCGACGCACGGCACGCACGCTTCATACAAAAACATAGCTGACGTGGGTCAGTTTGTATGCACCGTCTGAAGCGTGCGGCGCAGTGGGGTTTCGCCCTTACTTCCAAATTTCATTGAGTTGAAAATAAGTTGATAGAACCGGTGCTCAAATCAAAAGCTATTTGACATACCCCCGCTATGTATAACATAGCACTTGCAAACATTATGGTAAAATTACACTGATAGAAATTTCAGAAACCTCATTGTAAGTATTTTAACAACGTTCCATTTAATGAGAGTAAAGGTCAACTACAACTGTAATCTAAACGACATGGAAATAATGTATTTAAGCTCAGACGACCGCCTGATATAAGACATGTCGCAGTAATGTACTGAAATGTACAAAATTGAATATACTCTACTGGTTACTAGGAATGAAGAAATTTTTGTAATTTGTATTTTGATGTGTTACGTCAGCTTTTTGTACAGATTACAAGTTATAAGTAATGCACTGGCATTATGACTTTTCCTCCTTCTGGCTATTTTGATGCCAGAACATATGGCTCAATAATTTTGATAAATGTTTTAAGTACTCGTATAACCGCTTCATCAAGTTTGGTTTCACAAAAAAATCTCAGTTTGGCTCGTAAATAGATGATTTGACTATACTTACAAATTTTTTGATACTTGGTCAGTTAATTACATTGGAGCGATTGCCATCTGACTTGCGTTGCGTAACTCTTATTACAGAGAAACCTGACTATATGCAGGTTTTCTTGCAATATTTTCACTCACCGTTAGAGCATTAGTTACTACGGTGCTTATAAAACATAAGTTAAAAAAACTGATTGGTACATGGCGACAGGTGGGGATCGAACTCAAACTCATGAGGTACGATTGGTCACGATTCCATTCCCTTAGCCACTAGGCTACCAACAGAGCTGACATTGATGTTAATTATTATAAACGAACCTAGGCTTTTCCAAAAATTAACGATATAATTCAATACAGTGGCAATTTAGGTAACAACATTAACACGTGTGTTTGCGACCTTAGCGTGCTATCGTGAGAGAAACATTTCGCTGCACGAATACAGGCTAGTCCGAACTCCACGACACCGAATACCCAAACCTCAACCACAAAGCTAACACCGAAAGGTTTATTTTTGTAGTTACTTTTTAGCGGACTTAGTAAAAAAATGTAATACCCGGGTTTGGCAGACTGGCGTGCACGTTTTGTCACGGGACAGTTTAAAATTATACGAAGCCGTTAATGCGCGATATTTCGCAATAACTGCTCAGTGCTGACCTCATTATGAACATACACCCATGAGGACCCTCGCTGTGGATGAAATGAAATGAAAAAATAAATTAAAATTTTCTTTTGCAAGTAAACCACATAGGCTGTTTTACATGTCAGAGTCTAACAGCGCTTAGGAAAATAAAAGATTCTGCTGAGAAAAAGCGCTGCTAGAAACTCAGCAGCTTATTCTTAGCAGTACCTACTTAACTTAAAGCTTAAGAATTAAAGAAAAATAGCACAACAGACTTAAAGCATATTGAACGAGCTGGCACTAGTTCGGACTGTTCATGAGATGTATAGGGTAATGTGTGATGTTACGTTTTATTCGTAATTCAGATTTTTATTTTACACTCTATGAGCAGGCGGTTTTATTTAAAAAATTGGAAATAAATCTTTTTTTAGATTGTTAAAACATAAGAAATTCACAATAAGATTGTCAACAATGAGAATAACAGACTGCTTCTGAACCACTCAGAGCATATCTAATAGGGGCTCAGCCGTAACAAACAAAGTCTAATTCACCCAAAAATTACCTACTGAAAACTTGACGGAGACATCTTGTAGCAAAACTACCTTAGGGTGCTATTGCCTCATTATCCTGAATATGTCATGCCGCGTGTTGAACAATAATGGAAAGAGCTAAGGTACATCACTAGCCACTCACAGGGCCATTTACGACAGCCATGGCATATGGGAATAAGGTCCAAAATGGCTTAATTGGAATTGTTTGTATGCGTTGTGGACACGTGTAATATTGATGGAGGTTCGACGACCAATCGGCTGTTCACCCGCGCCGACCTAGAAAACGTCTCAATAGCATCACACGGTTAACCCGGATTTTATAAGCACTTAAAAAAAATTTTTTTGATGATAAATGAAAAATTGTTCATTAAGTGACTTGTGTAACGTAGTAAGGTGACTGTACCAAAGCTTGGCACAGAACACTGTCTTTACCAGTAGTTGACATCATTGTCGCTCGTTTTCACTCGTATATTTCAGTATCTTCTCGTCAACTATTGGGTCACTGACAAGAGCTGGGGACCTTATGTAATGGTCTTATAAAGGGATTTAATACGGGACGGAGTAATAACGAACACACGACGTGTAATAGTAATTTATGCATCATGGGGAGCAGGGCACTGATTAGTGACTATATAACGAGAGTGCATTTTAATTTGCAAAATAGTTACATTTTTAAAATCGACACCCTTTAATTATTTATAGTATGTATACATGGATGGACGTAACGACAGCTGTTACACTTTTTAAAAAACCCGTCCACCGTCTTTGATTGATAAATGGACATAATTCCTAATACAGCACCCTTAAATTATTTGGAAAGGGAAAAGCTATTTTTCAAAAATATCGCGTCTGCCACGTTTGATTTCAGATTGGAGAACCTAAAAATAATCCTTATATCGATGAAACTTATAATGACATTAGTAATGAAATGCGCCCATTTTTATAGCAACTGTATAAACTGGTTAGACCCCTAATATTGGACTGGCTTCAGTAGGCAGGCAGGTGTAGTAAAATTAAAATTACCATAAGAATGTGCACGCCTTTCGTGATTAATGCGAATGGCTTATTTCAATTATGAAATAAATACATTCAAGTACTCGTAGCAGGTATACCAGAGCTATTGTAAGGTCGTCGGTTGTCGCCATTCGCGATAACCACTGCTGTTAAAGCATAAATCCAGTAATCTCGGAAATGGTATTATTTATACATGCAAACAACAGGCTGTTGCATGGTATAAAATTGGTTTTCTGCCCAAGGTCAACGTATTTGACCAGTGAGTTGCTAACTATTCTGAAAAACAATGAGTATGGGAAGTGTAAACTATCGAGTCTAGTAAAAATTATTCATATTGAAAGGATTCCTAAAAGGAAACAAAAAATCTACTGTCTTTTTATATTTAAACTCTAATGGCGATCGCTCGTATACGGGTTGCGAAGCGACAGCATGGTGGTTGGTAGTATTGCGACCGTTTGGCGCCTGTATCGCGAAAAAAAGTCATCGTGGCACAATTCTATGCCATCTGATTGGAGGTGTCTACTACAATGTAGTGGTGTACATGCTTACAAAGATTTTATTGTCAGAGACCTATACATATATGTTTAGGAACTTTAATGTACCTTAGTAGTCATAATTTGAATTTTGATGATGTTTAAATGAGGCAAATGGTATTGATTGTACAGCACTAAAATATATTATAATGATTTATTTTGTTACTACCCTTTATTTATATTTAATCGTGTAGAAGGAGGTCTTTTTCCTTAGGACTCTTTAAAAATGGTTTCGAAAACATACTTTTGAAAACGTACACATGGACGATAGATAGGTTTGATTATTTTCGATATAGAATACTAAAATGAACACGCTGTAAGTAATCTAGAAGCCGTTATTAAACTGCTCGATCTCAGATGACGATAGCAGACGCCAGACGATCCAATCCAAAGGCGAAGAATCAGATCGGTTGCGCCGGGGCACAAAAGAGGTAACCTTAGTGCAACATTTCTACGTACTTTACTAATATGTTAAATAACCGTACCGTAAGTACCGTATAATTATGCATATATTTCCTCAGTCTACCGCATAGGTAAAAGTATATAATATAATAATTCTGTACTTATATTACCAAAATACAGTTCGACAGATGATTTAAGTTGGTAGGTACGTTTCCTATCTTTGGCAGAGAGTCTAATACGTCCTTTTTTATATGCCTATATTTTAGCTGTCATAGTTTCATTTTTACTGCCTCACAGTCACTTTCTTCACCAGTGGTAGGCGTTGTAACAGCCGCGCAGCTTCGGCAGCTTGCTCGGGGTGGGGTCGACGGCAGCCTGGAGCGCGCCGTGCTGGCCGGCCAGGGGCGGCGGCTGCTGGCCGAAGCTGACCCGCTGCCGCTGCCGAGCCACCTAGCTTCACTCGTGGCCAAGTGCGAGGCGCTGCACGAAGCCGTGGAGAAAGGCTCGCTTCTCGAACTGCAGGTATTGCTGGTAACTAGAGCTTCGTTGTTATAGAAGTACGAGTAATAGTATTACTACTAATTTAGTTCAATCCACGAAGACGTGTGCCACTTCTCTAATAAACATAACGGAGGAACACTTATTAAAGCCGAGTGGGTCGCGTCTTCATTGATGGAACTGTCTATACAACTAGACTCCAGTCGACCTTCTAGGTTTTGAAAGCTAACGACCGACGCACACAAAACTTGTCACCCATGACAACTCATAATACCAATCGCGAAGTTGAATTAAAAGCACGTTGGTCACTATAGCGCTGTTGGTAGCATTCTAGGTACGACAGCTCGCGATTACTGACGTTATTAAAATCCAAATCGGTCCAGCCGTCTTCAAGTAATCGGGAAACCTACATTAAAAAAGATTTCGACGAATTGAGAACCTCCTCCTTTTCTAATTGGCAGGGGCTTCTCGAAAACGAGTACAACCGACGCAAGTACGTGCTGTGCCGTGACGAGGCCGGCGCTGGCTTACTACACAAAGCCGTCTACTACGACTACACAGACATCGCCGAGTGGCTCGTGGACAACTATCCGCAGCTCGTGCACCAAAAGGACTCGGTGAGTTTACAGCGGATGATACAATTCAATCAAGTACATGCTTTTCTGCAATTAGGCTGCATTCTACATATTTTTTTGGCGCCTTGTGCTCTTTTAAAACCCTTCCAGTTTTTTATTTATTCGGGGCATCAGCTACTTTACAGATCTTATAATATTTATAACCATAACAATACAAAAAGCCAATAACAGATGTCCACCAAAATACAAAAAGTGGAACCACAGTTAATAAGAAAAACAAAATACTTACACTAAGCAAGCAATTAACAAATAATGACATCCTAAATTCATAATTATATTAACAACTTCATGTCTGTTTTAGGAGAGTGATTGTCTGTATTATTTGTGTATATAATTTACTTCACTTAATATTACTTTCTCTTAAATATCTCTTATGTATAGTCGACCAAGTAATTGCTTGACCACTTTTACACCTTATCCCTTTGTAATACGGTCGAAAAGTGGTCAAGCAATTTCTTGGTCGAATATACGAACGAACATCATTCAGATAGGGCTAAGTTACCACTTCAAGGTGAAATTGCTGCAATTGTCGCTTACGAATGTCCACGAACATGCAGTATGCAACAACAAAAAACGATTATATCCGGTAAACCCACGTATAAATCATAAAATCCATTTGTGATTTGACAACTAGACTAAGCTTGTGCCCAATTACTGCGCGATAATAGTTAGCTAGCTGCCACAAATGTAGCGAGCGAGTGACTAACACGTAAATGAACTTTCCTATTGTCCATTAGATTTAAGGTTAAACAATATGAAACCTTCCGCCATATTAAAGAAAAAAGTCCAGTTTTGAATACATTATAAAGAATACCTGCTTCTCTATACCTGCTTCTTAATCTAGGTAGGTTTAGACCGAACACAATTTCCAGTTTGGTACAAATACAATATCAAACTAGAACTTAAATACGGTCTCTAAATACCACCCTAGGTGTTAAAAAGGCAACTGTATACCAGAATGTGTGGATACGAAAGTAGGAATATCTCAGGAGTTGCCGCCTTTTAATAACAGTAGACTCGGAGGTTTTAATATAATTAATAGTGCTTAAGTAACCCGGAAATGCACAATTCAAGTCCATAGACTCCGCTGGTCAAACGCGAAGAGTTGGCAGGCCTAAATATACTTCAACCTTAAATCCAAGACATAACTGACGACAATACAGTTATAGGCGTTAGAGACCTTTTCACAATAAATGTCATGTTATCTCAGCGATGGCACATTATGACAACGTTCTACGTTGACTGTACCTATCTTTAGGACTACTAGGTGGTCAGGAAGTCTATGTTTAATTAGTGCACTATAAAATTCCGGAAAACTGGATGCCCTAGATTACTACGTATGTAGTCGTTTAGTAGTTTAATATTCCATACTTGATAGTTATCTAGCATACGAGAGTTCAGGTGGAATTTTCCATAGGCTTCTATCACTATCGATTTAATGTCAATCGCCTACAATATACTGTCCAAACTCTAACTTAATTATGTACCTATATATGTGTATATTAAAATGTTTGTATGTCACGATGAGTAAGCTTTCTACTTATTTGACGCTGAAGGTTGTGGTGACTCTAAACACATTACACTATCGTCCCTGTACAAATACTGAGGCCTTGTCATGAAGTCCGTCATTTCTACAAAGGAAAAAGGTTTAAATTCGTTAGGTACGATTGCTACATTCAATTAAAAAAAAATGTACCATTGTATATTTGTGGCTGTTGTTGTTCTAAATATAAATAAAATTAAAATTAACAGCCGGGTCTTTAAATGACTTTGCACAAATTCCGGCATCAGATATGATTTGGGTAACTCAATGGGATTCAAGTTAGCTCACTACCAAGTATTAACGCTAAGTCGCGTACGCCAAAATTCAGATTTATCGTCTTCAGGTGCCTATAATACTAGAATAATCTACTCGACTTACGTTTTACAAAGGCTAATAATAGATAGCGAAGATTCATTTGCACCAAGTAACAGGTTGATTTCGCATGATCACCCAAGACAGCCACCTGCCTCATTTTAATTTGATAGTGTAGGTAACGTTGTACGACTCTGGTTAGCCAAAGTTGATTGCACCATATTTGGCAACACGAGATCTCTTGCCGAAGATGACAGTAACCAAGTGTTAACAAGACTTTATTTTTTGGCTGAACTAAACAGAGCATCGTGCTTCTACCATGTTAAGCTTTTCAAACTTCGATGAGATGCGTATCAGTCTTTTTATTACTGTATTACTTGGAATTGGAAGCACTAAGCGATAACGCGAGTTTCGTCTCCTCGTGCTATCTATGCAGAATTTTTTAGAGCAATCTCCTCCTGTCTCAATAATCTTCAGTGTTTTTGTGGATGGTGCTCAAAGTGTACAGTGTGGAGGGTGTACATTGCATATATTTGCTGTTATAAGTTCGGACGCACACCGCTCCACTACACGGCAGTGGCGCGGCACGCGGCGGCAGCGGCGGCTCTGCTGGAGCGCGCGGGCGCGGCGCGGGGCGCGCGGGACGCGGCTGGCCGCACGCCCGCGTTCTACCGCGACCATCGCACTTCGCTCGCGCTGCCCGCCGCGACCGCCCCGACAGCCATGCCGCCCAACGGCCCACCAGGTAACTTCCTAAACATTTATTTTCACAAAGTACATACTTCCAGACATATACATGAAGTCTCTTTTCTCGCAGTTTAGTCTTTCTTTTTAAATGAAGGACTTCAAGGTTCTCTTTTCAATTATCTCTTAATCATACAACTCCAGTTTTATTTTAAGTGTTGTGTTTAATGAAGAGCATCTGTATCGTGTTGTATGCGGCAATATAAATAACAGACCAATTTTAACCTCTGCACCGACAAAACAGAGTTCCTTCTAAGCTTGAAACTTTCGCTTGTCTTCGCTTTCGCGCATCTTAGGGCCTTAAAAGGAAGATACCAAATCTGAGTTTTTCTGTTTTTAAGTTGTCAAAGACAGTATGCTCGTTTTTGAACTAAGTGACTAAGTAACTTTTTCATTGGCTCTACAACTGATAGTTTAAATTAATGGTCCGTTTTATCCCTTTCTTATGACGACACTAATTAAACAGAACCACATTAAGGAATATGAGAGCACTGCAGCAGTAGGGCGTAAAATTTTACGGTAGATTGACTGAATCTTAATAAATAAACTGAAATACGTTTGTCATGATAGAGCATTATTTTCAAACTGGTATCTTACTAAGTGCTGGAAAAAGTACCTAATGATATAGAAGAGAAAGTTAACATTTCAAGAACAAAGCAGTAGTACGAGTACATGTCAATCCTAAATAAAATTATTGACAGTCGTTATATTAAGATTTATTGCCAATTTATTGCTCCAACTTTGTAGATACGCAGACTTCCAACAAAATAAATATAGCTAGGACTAAACGGAACCCTAACCTAAAACCTTACGTGTTTTTCTTCTTTTACTGCTTGTAACTTTACAAATATCTAAAATACTCAAATAATAAAACTTACATATTTTAGTAATTTTAGACACACAACCGATCATAAAAAAAAAGAAAAAAAAACGTAGACCCGCTACGATTTACCTGTAGATACCTAAAAGTAAGGCAACTTTTTATCTTAAAATAACACGCTAACTAAAAAAATCCTACAGAAACCAACAAGTAACCTTCTTTATTGTAATAAAATCCATTGTTAATAAAAGAAGAGCTAGAAACTAACTTCGTAGACCTGCTACGACTTTTCGTAGAACCTCGTAGCTACTTTGAAACTACGTAGAAAAACTAACTTCAAAAGCTGTCTGGAAATGTTCTATCGACTTTAAAACACTTTGACGTATAATCAATAGGCTATTCGTTTATTAGTAGTCCTGTCGCGTTTGCTGCTAGGGCTGTTAATGCAAGAGTTTACTGCCCACGCAAGTGCTTTAGTAATTTCAGTACTATTCCTTAATTGGTACTAACGGTATGTAAACTATTTTACTAGCCAGGCCACGGTCACTATACCTGATAAACTATTCAACAATCAGAGTCAAGAAAACACTTAGCACAATATAATATACCTTACAAAATGTTTTCCCTTACAAAGTTTATAAAAGCAAGTTCATGGAAAGAAGGATAAATTGATATTCAATGCATTTAAGAGCTCGAGCACAAAAACATGTGAAAATTATCTGTACATATTATATTAAATAGTAACTGGCCAATTTATTTAAGATACAAAAAAAATAATATAAGTGGTATTTTATAATAAGAGCAATAGAAACCAAAACAATTATCTTTACAATATTCGTCAGTTGGTTTGTCTGTATGTTTGTACGCTCATCACTCAAAAACTAACTGTCAATCTAATTTAAATTCTGGTTTATATTTTTTGTTGCGCCGCCTATAAACAGAGTTAGATACCTAATGGTAAGGATTATTCGATAACCTAACAGTGGCTGGCCACAAAAGCGACAGTTCTAAATTGTTAGAAGAAGGGGACTTGTTAATCTAACATGGGTTTTGGATTAACGTGAAAAGGTAAAAAATTCAAAATTAAATTCCGTGAATAACGTTTTTTTAAATTTATTTAGACGTCCTATGGAGCTCACGTCCCTAAAGTACCTATAATCCAAATTCCTCGCGCAAGAAGCAGTGAGCAAAAGCTAGTTTAAAATAAAGTTTTTTTAATAATTCTTCAATGTAATAATTGATTACGCATTGGGTAAACAAACTCCAAGGGCGAGTCCAATGATGGGTATTTCAACGCAATACTGGTGACAGTCCTGCAAAAAATAGGTGCCAAAAACGGTTACTGCTGTCAAACGCCCTTTATTTGGGTAACGCCGCGAAACGCCCTAACCGCCATTTCGAATGTGTATATGTTTACTGAGGAAGGTCATTTGTGTCTATTTTAACTATGTTAAAATACCTTAGTGAGCCAGTTCACTATTTTACTCAGAGTCTAGATGTCTGTGGCGTTACCTAAAATATATTTTTACTGTGTATACACCATAAATTAAATTAGAAAAATATGATTTGAACTAATAAAAATCTGCAATTGTTTAGAAAACGTTGCGGACCGATTAGAGCGGGTTAAAAGTGATTACCCCTAAAGTCTGTTCACACTTACTTATCTTATCAAGTTATCATGGAGACAAAATTCTAACCTAAAATTTTACTTTTTGTCACTTAGACATCGTTCTTTGCCTAAATAGATTAAATCCAGCAGTAAGTAGAAGTGATGTTTGATACTTGTTGCTTTAGAATATTTTATTGGAACGATAAACAATATTTTAATGGCTTAAACTGACATTTTAGGTTATAATGTTGTTTAATACTTAAAACAAGCAAAGATGATTAAGGTTTAATACACAGACAGACTGCAGTTGCATAACAAATTGATGCAATTGGTCTTTTTATTCATGAATAAACATCTGCTCACACTAGGACCCGCTGTATAGATGCTCTGCGGCCTTGCCCGTTTATCGTGTTCTGGACATTTAAAATCGTGTCCCATCTGTTACCACGTACCGTGTTATGATTTATGATAAGTAAGTAGCTAGTACGATCAAACAATAACGCGACACATTGTTTTTTGTAGTGTTTGTTATTATTGGCTTTTAACATAAAACAAAGAAACCCTAATTGTTCGGAACACAAAGCCGCTACAATGGATGAAGGGTTCCTTATCTCGTATTTATCTAAACGCCCACTAATTTACATAGAAAAAAACTACTGGTTTTAATTTTATGCGCGGAGTGGCGGGGGTAAGGGCGATTAGTCGGACTGGCGTTCATTATGTTTTATTTCTTTGGTCATTTTTACCCCAATCTACTCCAAGTCATAAATAATTCTATTCTTAGTACTAATAAAAGAAACAAAAACCACTTTTAACGCGTTACATAATTTTCACCATAAATCTAGGCGCCCGCGCGCCCGACCATGCTTGAGGAATTTCATAATAGTTACAATGGCTTTTCGTGCGAACGAATAGGGTTTCTTTTAAGAGTGTTTGGTAAGCTCTCCTTTATGTTAATCCGGGGTGCCCGAGTAGCTGGCACGCGAACTTGTTGCGTTCGCACAAGTTCTGTCTTATGAATTATCATACGTCATACTGCTACGACATACTTATGTTGCTTTTAATTCAGTTACTTGCAGCGTTGAGTTTCTATTAAATAAATAAATATCTTGGGACAATTTACACCAATTTACATTTAATTGTTTCTGAACTGGCTAATACTAGATATCTATCATAAGTTACTAGACTTTTCATTATTTAAGTTAGAACTGCTGACCTGTATAGTATATTTACCACATGGTATATAAACTATGTAAATAAATATCATCAATTTATTCAGTCAATAGGGGTCGAACAATTTCCTCGGATAATATCATCTGACATTAAAGGGTTTCTTTTGGTTTGGTCATGTTGAGGTCGCTGGTCGATAAACAAAAGTTGCAAGGTGATATGATGTCATTATTTAGCTTTTATAGGTAAAACCAGTCGAAATTTAACGAACCGTTTAGGAGCTGTAAAATTCTATCAAACTTTTATTGCATCCATAAATTAACAACAGATTCTAAGAAACAGAAACAAAATTATCATTTAGCGACCGTACTGTGATATAGATATACATATGTATTGTATGTATGTAGTAAATATTTGTATATACAATGATTATATTTTCGCATAAAAATGTAAACATCGTCTTACTAAAATCATTGCGTAGTAGTTTTCGGTGTCAAGAAGGCAAATACTTGATTAGAAAAACCTACAACGGAAGTATAACTTTCGCCTTTTCTTTTTGTTTAAATTATAGGTTTACTTAATTAGTTTTATTATATTTATTAGGTACTTAGCTTTTATTTCATAAACGAATACCATCACATAGCAAGACTACATAAATTGTTTATTTGATAACGGAACCCTGAAAACGAAATCTTTTTAAGGTATGAAGGGTAGGGTAGATAATGTCATCGCATGAGGTTTATGGCATCCTGCGGGGCAGCGGTCACGCCAGAACTGGGCGCCGTCCGCGTGCCACAGCGAAACATTAACGACCTGAGTTAGGGTATTAATATTGTGATGGCAATATACTCGCGGCTAGATCTGTCGCCTAACGTTATTAATAAACGTATGTATTAATGGTAAATGTACGCTTTTCTAATGTCGATTAACGCGGGTTTGACCTCATTATTTCGTGATAAGAAAGACTTAATAGTCGTTAATTGACTTTCTGGTTAATAACAACAACAAATATTCTTTATTGTACACCGCATAAAAAAAGACAAAAAACAAACAAACAAATTAGTTAAGTAAACAATGGCTGGTGTTATCGCTTAAAGTTAAATTCAAAATATTTTTATTCAGATGAGGCTTACAGGAAGCACTCATGAATGTCATAAAATTTACCACCGGTTCGGAAAAACCTCTGATGAGAAGATACCGGCAAGAAATTCAACGAGGTGTAATTTTTTTAATAAATCAAAATTACAATGGTACATCTTATATAATTAAAAAAATTAACAATTTAACACAGTAGGTGTGCAATATTTGGAGCAAGGGATCGCCAATGTCGGGATCATTATTCCATACATCCCTGTCCAAGATATAGTCATTGATTTTATAATACGCCCGAGAAATTAATGTCTTCTTGACAGCGATCTTAAGAGTGATCTCTTCCAAACAATCGTTTTGATAGTGAACAATAACAACCTGTTTCTGTTTACCTGATTTTACCTGATGGTTGGCTAATTAGGTCAGCCATTTATACATTCATTTTGTATTGTCATTAAAGTTTAAATAAATAAATAAAAGGCTATAAAAAGTAAAAAAAATCTTAAAATAAAATGTTAACTGTCCTGTGGCCAAAAGTTTATAACTTGGATAAGTAGGTATATTCAATTCGTTTTCTTCGAAGAGGCTATAACTACCCTAGGCACCGTACCTGAGAACGTGGACTTGACCAACAAAAATCGGACTATACATATATCCCTAATTGCCGTCCACAGGGAAGGCTTTTGCGTATCTAATTGTTTAGCCCGATCCCCTTTAGGTAGTGATACGTCGATGGAATATTGTTAAACTAGCCCGTTTTTTCATTAGTTTGTAACAGTTTCAGTTCGATATTTGACCTGTTTAGTAGAGTTCACATGGACTTGAGGTTACTTATTAAAACTACAATTTAAGCACTGCTTGATTAACATACTCCATTTTGTCTGTTAACTGTTGGCACGCATGTATGCGTTTACGGACTTTCACTCAGTTTCGCTCTCACAATTTTGCAGTTAATTGAACGCTAAAGTGAAAATTAAAAAAAACAATGCCGGCAGTCTTGCCGGTCGTAAATAGTTACATTACGGTTATTTTAGATGGTGTTTTAACTTAAATATTTTACTGTACTGTGATGGTACTGGTCGATATTATAGATAATTATCGGCCTACCTCGTAACGTACGTGGGTTTCAAAGGCAAGCCAAAGCCAGGTGTGTGTCATCGATCGACCACGCTGTCATTAAACATTCAACTGTTGTCAGTCTGCCCTCGGCTCGGCCTGCTGAATAATACAGGGTGACCTTGACACCACGATGGATACTGATGACGCGTTGACACATTGAAAATGGGATAATTTACGCTTATGTTCGAAGATAAGCAATGATTGATGATGATGAGTGATGAGCTTCTTATTGAGCCACCGTTTTTTAATGATACATACAAGTTCTCTTTTAGAAAAAGGTGTATTTTACTCAACTATTTCGGTCATTAGGAGAAAAGTGAACAGTTTTGTGTTTATAAATTCCATTTTTACCCTGTACTTTACTACCTACCCAATTTACTTACTCAGAACTTTTACCACGACCATTGTTTTTAGGGTTACGTAGTCAAACCAGGAACCCTCATTTTCGCTATGTCCGGCTATCTGTATGTTTTGTCTTTCTGTGAGTCACGGTACTTTTTCTCCTTGCAATCTCACTTTCTCTCAGTTCAACAACTTTTTCTGAGCAGATTTTTTTAGCAAAATAACTTAGGCATATGTGCCTCTCTTGAAGTAGTAATCGTTTGCAGAATAGCATACCTGGTTGCAATAATACATATAAATTCAACTTGACCTATTGCGGAAAATCATCAAAACTTGGACTGGGATAAAAAACATGAACAGAAAACAAATTACTAAAATTAAAAAAGAACGTTTTTAATGGTTTATAGCAATAGCAACGGCCACAAAAGTCTACACTAAGCGTGGCCCAACATGCTCTTGCTAGCTTTTTTTTTTTTTTTTAATTGATTACTAACTACTGCCACGAAATTTCGTCATAAAGAAAATAAAGTCAGTATTCGCTTGATTGAACACCAACTTATCAAAGCTTTAGCTTTATGGACAATAAACGAGGTGCCCAATCGCGGTAACGGCCATAGAAAGCCGTTTCGTTACGCTTCCCCGATTGGAAATTCACACGCAATTTGCTTCCACACCAAACAATAAATTTAACCTTTCTAAATTACCTACCAATCATTTTCTTCCCCGTCTTCTCCATTTCAATAGCAGCTTTGCCTTGAACCGTTCCATCGATTGCGATTCTTGGTGAACCACCATATGCTTTTGTTCTGTAGCTCTATTCAGGTTGGGGCTTTTGTTGAGGCGGCTGCGGACCTTGGTAGCATACTTGAGTGGTAACGTGGGATCCGCTGGTGGGTACTACATAAAGCAACTAATATAATGCTAGTCATGCATCCAATGTGCATTAAGTATGTCAGGTTATAAACATGTTCACGTTTACGTTCCCATTAAGCTATATTCTTTTCTAATTAACTTAAATGCTTTGAATAATTTGCATCGAACGCCGTTTCAAACAGCCTCATTTCAGTCACTCATGACAACATTACTACCTAGAAACTCTTTCAAATAGGCACGACATAAAGGTGAAATTATGTTTGCCTTTGTGTTAACTAAAGGTTATTGATATTTTGACGAAGTTGAAGTTGCTGAATAAAGTTACACTTACGAAAATTACAGACGATATATGTCTTGCCCTGACTACGAAGCTAAAGATTGTAGGTTCGATTCCCCTAAATAGCAAATGTCTGTATGACGATATGATGAATATAAAGGTTTTGTCGAGTCTTTGCTAAAGTACATGTTTAAGTATTTATATCTGTTGTCTGACACATATAGTGCAAGCTTTGCTTGGCTTGATAATTATTTGTGTCCCAACATATTTACTAATTCATGTTTTATAGTTTACCCATAACCATTCTATCGGGAGTCACGTAAAAATACAATATGGCGGCCATTCCAAAAAAACCTGCCAACTATTGCCTCTTTCAGTCACTTTCGCAATTGGGATGTTGACTAAAAAATAATAATTAGTCCATCTTTTAGAACGCCAGAAAATAGTAGATACGTATTTTTTCTTTTGCTTCTAAAACTTAAAATAACAAAGTTACAGAGCGGCGAAAGTTCGCGCTACGTCATTATATCGTAAAATTTTTACGAAAGAGTGACGTCACGAGCCCCTACTCCTGAATTTGAATGTGCTGTATCTTTGTCAATATTATTCGTATGGACAAATAAAAAAATACGTATCGAGTATTTTTCTATAATCTAACTGACGGACTAATTAGAATCTTGTTGTTTTAACCCAGGAGACATCCCTATTAACGGATGGCGAATTGCGGCGGTCCAATTATTTTAACCGTGGTTTTATTTCGCATTAAAGGTTTGGTGATAAAACGACACAACATTAGAATATGGTGCCACGACTGCGACATGGCGCGACTGCAGCGCGTGGTGTGGGAGGGGCACGGCGCAAGGCTACTCAGCGAGGTTTCCAACCAACCAGTGGTCAAGAAGTTTCTAGAGGCTGTGCCTTATATGATGGTGAGAACGGAAGACTTTTAATGCTCTTATTGCTAACAATCAGAATTTACAAGCGATAAAAACGCAACAACGCGGCAATGGCTGGCTCTGATTGGTCAATGGTCGCAAGATGGCTGCGTTTTGGGTTTTTATCGCTTGTAAGTTCTGATTACGAATGCAGTCTAATACAGCTCCAGCACTCTGTCTGAATCTATGTCAGGATTCAGTCTTTATCGCTTGAGTATTGTTGCACGCAGCGATATTACGTTGGAGAACTGCTCCATATGTCGTTACGGATAAGTTCAATCTACCTTAAGCCCTGTATACACATAATGTGTATCTTCACGGCATATTCGTATTTCCCTCTTAGTTACCGACGCGTGTCATAATAGCTGGACTAACTTCACGCCGTGGCAATCATTGAGCAACTTTAAATTTAAAACGAAGGTACCTACTCGTAGTAGGATAC
Source organism: Ditula angustiorana (assembly GCA_963691745.1). Lineage (NCBI taxonomy): Eukaryota > Metazoa > Arthropoda > Insecta > Lepidoptera > Tortricidae > Ditula > Ditula angustiorana. Next base: position 6,511,576 of record OY829483.1, read on the forward strand.
TTACATCTACATAAACACTTGTGGCTAGCCGCAAGCACACTAACGACTTGTGAAAACAATACCGAAACCGGCCCAAAATACTTTCGATATTTTGGGTTTGGGTTTGCATGAGTGCCCAATCCAAAACAGAGTACCCTGTCCAATATGCACATGTCCGAACTTCTGTGGCCCTAAAATGACTGGCCAAGTTTAAATTAAAATTGTAATGACAACACAAAGAAAAATTAGGGCAATGGCAGGACAAGCCCATTTGGCCAAGTTTAATTTACATGAGTTTATCTTTATGTGTGTTCCTTTCTTATGACACTAGTTTGACAGAAACGCAGGGAAGGATAACTTAAAACTGGGTCGGTCATGTTAGGGCCACGCGCAGTGGCTTGGCACAGCCAGTGAGTAGACGTACAAAGTTCCAAGGGCAATAGTATTCTGTTACTTACGATATCCCGTGTCCTGTTGTAGAACACGATCCGCGACATTCACGAAGCGGTAGTGCAGAACGACCTAGAAGGCCTAATGAAGCACTCAGGCGACCCTGTGACACCGCAGGCGCTGTCCAGTCGAGATGCCAACAACATGACCGTTATGCACAAGGTAATAAGGCTCATTCTAAGTTTAGGCTTATAAATGAGAATGATACATAATAACATAATAACAGGTGCCTTAATATTACGCGATTCCCAAAGAAATGTCTGTAGGTATATGTGTACAAAATAAGTAATAGAAATGTGACTGTTGAGATAATCAGAAAAAGGATACCGAACGACACAATAGGAAATATGCTAGGCAACCGAACCTAAAACTACTATAACGGGATACAGGGATAAAGCCTAGGAATAAAGCCCCGTACAAAGTTAGGAAAATTCACCTTACACCTATTGAGTTCCCATTTCCAATGCTAAAGATGTGTATCGAATAGAATGGGATTATGCATTTGAGATTTGAATTGGACAATACCATAACCCTCCGCGGAGCATTTTGTGAAAATAAACCATTATGACACTTGAACGCAATCACTTGGTTTTTATTTTAGAACTTTCGCAAATGTGTTCAAATAACTGCCTTAATTGTGTCAGCAGCACCGGATGTGAATGCGGTAAACGCACTATTGAACAAATAATGTGAAAACCTTCTGCAATTCCAGGCCGCGGGATTGGGGCACGTCAGCATAATGAAGTACATCGCAGACCGGTACCCTCAGGGCATCAACGATGTGGACAACGATGGTCGCACGCCATTGCACTATGCAGCTACCGTTCGTGATGAGCAGCACACCTACAATACCCTCGTAGGACTAGGTGCTGATGAGTCGGCAGTGGACAACGTAAGTCTCGCATCCCAAGCATGAGACACAAGGAACACTGTTCTACTAGTTACCAGGGCATGACCAAAAGTTTTCATTCATTAAGCCGCCAGTATACAAAACGGTAAGGGTAAAAAACTCAAGTAAAGCCCCTCTTGCATGTAGTATTGTGTCCGTTTAGACAAGTTGACGTTCCATATTCGAAAAAATGACGTAAGTTCCATATCAGTCTGGTACACTACTACATGCAAAAGAAGCTCTGTTTAAGTTTTTTACCTATAGCGGTGCACTTCGGTATGGAGGCGAATTCGCGGTTTGGTGGTATCATTTGATGATAATCGCCAATTTTTTGCTAACCGGGTTCGGTGAACACGGGTTCATTACAAAATCGAGCAAGACAAACTACTCGTTTCCGCTCCGCTTCCGATATGTACCGTCTCCGTTTCAGATATGTATGGCGGTTTTGTTAGGAATCCCTACTCTACTTGGCTAGTAACTACCAATATTCTTAGTAGTGTAGCGTAGAAGCAATTTTGAACAGATTTTAAATATTTTCTAAAAGTAATGCCAACTAAAAGTAAGTGAAGTTATGGAAAGAAGTGGCAATAAAATTGCGCTTCACAATGCATACGCTAGGCCACTGTTGATACTATCTCATAAATACAAAGTCATCCCAATGGTTTGCAGAAAATAAAATAAAATTGGGCAATAACAACACTGTCATTGTCGTTAACGAAACTGAACTTTTACATTTACGGGGATAATGTGATGTGTTTGAAAAAAAATATTTTTTCTTTTATAGAAAAACAAAACACCAGGCTATTACATTAATAGGCCCCAAGAAATCGATAAAAACATATTAAAAACAATACCTGAAGCACCTAGGACACCGTCTAGTGCTTACCCATCGTCTTGGGACTGGAAACTGCTAGACACTGAAGTTATCGCTGAGTTAAATAAAAAATCAAGGAGGAAAATGAAAGCGTCGAGTGAAAATCTTTCCTCAAAAAATAATACAAATACAATCTCTGAGTCAGTAGAAAATAGAGTGGGCGCTATGAAAACAAGTAGCACGCATGAATTCATAAAAGATTTGCCCGAGTTAGATGACAATGCCAAGCCCAATCACAAAAGTGATAACAAGACTGGTAACATAATAGAGGTGAGAATTGCATGTCACGCTTACACGGTTGTCATGGTTTATTTGCATTGCTTTTTTAATGAGCATCTGCATGTACATTTATTTTTTGCATTTTAGGAGTCACAAGTAGTGGAAGAGTCACAAGATGCAAATGAAGATGAACCGCAGGAAGAGAAACGAGAACCTGCTGAAGATGAAACACAAGAAACAGAATCAGAAACTGCAGAAGAGCAAGGCGAACCAATTAAAGAAAAACTTAACGAAGAAATCCATTACGCTGGTAACGTTCACGAAAGTAAAAATCATAGCGAAGATGAAGAAGCTACAACTGATGATATCAATGAAATTGATAAAAACCAAAACAAAGAAGAAGATAATGGCAAGCCTGATAACGATGACCATGAAGATAGTAAAATGGAAGATGTCAATGAAAATGAAAACATTGATGATCATGATCACGAAATAGATATGAAAGAACATTCGTCCGAGGAAGAAGAAAATAATGAAGAACAAAAAGCTACAACAGATGAAGTCCAACATCCTAAGGAAATTAAAACTGGAAATGATCTCGAAGTAGAAGAAGTTTCTAAAAGCGAGGTTGAAAGCCATGAACCAGAAGATACGGACATTTTGAAATCAAACGAATCAGATAACGATGAGTTAAAGCCAGAAGAAACTAATGTAGACATTAAATCTTCCCATTTAGATAAAGAAGAAAGACCGAATTCAAGTCATGGCATACAAAAAGTTAGTGCTCACAATAATTTAAGCGCTAAAGAACTAAAAAATGGTGATGGGGAAGAACATCATGACATTGATGAAAATGCAACAGATGCTGATACCAAAGAGGAAGAGGGATCTATTGCCACAACAAAAGAAGGTAATAATAACAATGACCACAATGAGGATGACGATGATGTACAAGTACAGGGAGACTGTAATTCCGAATACAGTGACACAAACCTCAGAAGTACAGCAGAACTATCTGACACAAATAGTGCCAAGAGAGGTAAATCTGCCATCTCTACTGGTACCATACACGAAACAATAAAAACATAATCACACTTTTTTATCAAATGTAAAAGGGTCCCAGCAAGCTCAATATTTTTTAATTATTTTGCTAATTAAGGAAACCTGACTGATGGCAGAAGTACTCAGGAAAGTCTTATTGAAGGCATTATTAGTGGTGAAGCTGAACTGGACTCCCAAGATGCAAGTATCACGCAAAGAGAAGAATCAGTACACGGGGACGAGCTCGTTGTTGTAAGTATAACTCATACCGTACCACCCAGTAAGACATTCAAAACTGATAAAGGTAATGCGTACGTAAATTAATTAGTTGATTGTGGTGTTCCTTAGAATAGAAGCATCATTGTAGCACTGTGTATTTTCACAGGCACGATTCGTAACACCACTGTCATGAATTGATTTGCCAGCTTTTTAGTTAGAGACATATATGTTTAATAGTACTTTTTAGAATGCGAATGCCTTTCACACTTACCTACAGCAAGATCCGGGAAAATACTTAGTTGCAATAACGTTTTTTGTACAATGTTTAACAGGACAGTGAAATAGACCCTGAAGTGACTGAATTAATAAATAGTGCAAACATGGAAATGTTAGCAGCGTTAGTTTTAAATGGCGAAGGCTCAAGATTGATTGGTAGACGTTCAGGAAATTCCGAATTACAAGCATTCCTTGACAACGTTTCCACTTACATGGTAACTTAAAACCGATATTACATATTTGTCGATAATTTTAGACACGAAGAAAGAATTAACCGTTTAAGTGTGAATTTTAGCAAAAAATAAATAAAGTTCATTTGGCTGCCAAAGAGGGTAACATTAGAGATCTGCAAGCTGCATTAGACAGACGAAAATTTGCTATTGCCAGAGATTCAATTTCACCGAATGGCGCCACCCCTTTGCACGTAGCGACAGTTTTTGGAAAAACGAACATCATGAAATATCTTGGAGGAAGGCAAGTAGAATAAATATCTAATACGTATCTAAAAGTTTAACCATATGGTTGCTATTTGGCCTGCAAATTATTTAAATTTATATTTAAAGCTTACCAAATGGCCGAATCTCTACGAAAAACAGCCGTTTTGATGAGCTTTAGTCACCCGGTGAGATTCAAAAATAGCACTCCAGATAAGAAATTTGATGTCCAACCGAATACAAATATCAACCGACGGTTTGACTGAAGCCAAAGTTTTCTGTCAGCCGCAACCTTACACGAATGTAATAATTGAATAACTAATGGCATTTATTTAGCAGATATTATATAATACCTTAATAAAGTTAAACCGTTGGCTTCAGCTTTGGCCAAAGGTTAAGGCTCGAGTCGATCAATCGGCATCGGCTTCGGAAAAATCTAAGCTTTGATCAGACCAATAAAGACATTTGATTAATTATTAGTCTTCCTGCTTAGATTTCCTGAAACGCTATCAGCAGTCGATTTTGAGGGAAGGACGGCGTTACATTATGCAGCAATTTTGCCTGATAACGGTCACTACTACAATTTGCTACAGCAACTTGGTGCCAACGCGAAGGATTTGGATGATGTAAGAACTCTGGAACAGTTTTTTGTATATTGGTTTTTTACATGGAAAATTCTAATTTCACATTTCATTTTTAACAGAACGGTCGATCTGCAGAAGATTATCAGAAAAACCCAAGTTTATTGCCATTTAGTCAACTAATATCTGACTTTGGCATAAGCAAAGAAGCTGCTCAAGAAATGCTTTCTGATAAAGGTAAGGTATAATAATTATAAATATAGAGTTTATGTTAAAAAGTTTTTGCTTTAGAAATTGAATAAAGGCATATGTATAGAACTTGTCCAAATTTAAACATGCCTAGTGCCAGAGGACCAGGTCTCGTCTAGGCGCATCTTGGATGTGCCAGAAGCTTTGGATACACTGGAGCGCTGCTACCGCCTGCTAGCATCAGCTAGGCCTGCTCGGACTCCTCTCTCGGCATCATCTAACAGAGCTACGCCACCTTTAGTCTTGGGTCGATTTCTTAAGCGACCGGTATTTGAAGTGCTCAAGCATAGAGTGACAAAATTGGACCACGATCTCTTCGACGTTATTTGGCCTGCGGTAAAAAAATTGCCTGATAGCCGAAACGTTGTGCAAACCGTTGAAGAAGATTTTCCTGGAGGCGTCACTGCACCCGACTATTACGTATATGAAGTTTTTCACGAATTTTTAATTCCCCTAATTAAAGACTTGCACAATATCAACGTGCACTCTGATTTGCCACTGCACCCTCCATCCGATTTCGTGACTCATATAAGACCTCTAGCAAAGTCAACACTATCTTCAGAGCCTCTTGTAGAACTAAACATTGATCCAAACGACGAGTTTGTACTGTCCGGTACAATAGAATGTTCCAGAAATATGCAAGGGTTTGAATTACCTATTAATCTGAAAATTGGAAAATTAGAGGCGATAGAACGAATCATTACTACAATTTTGATGCGAGAAGACTTTTCGAAGTTTAGCGAACAGTCAAATCCAGAATCTGACCAAAAGGGAGGCACGTATTACACATTAAACGAGATATTAGAAAAACCGTCAGAAATTTCTGCTTCCTTGGCCGCAGCCGGTTTACTAATTGCTCTCTGTGACAGAGAAGAAATCGATGATTACACTCGCTTGCACGGCAGACACTGGCCATATGGTCGCGGAGTCTATGTCAGTGACGACAAAACAGTCGCAGTTTGGATAAATGTCCATGATCACATGCGTGTACTGATGGCTACTCCAGCGGAAACTCCGGGAGAAATTGGCCTCCCGTTCAGCAAAATGTTTACGATCATGGCATATCTGCACGAAAAAATTGATTTTGTTTTGGATCCAAAACTTGGTTATCTATCCAGCAGGCCGACTTACTTGGGTGCCGGAATTCGCTTTAGCCTGATAGTAAATTTTCCTGGACTATCAAAAGATCCTGATAATATGAAGCATTTATGTGCCATGAGAGGACTACAATACAGAGAAACTTTGACCCCTGAAATAGCCAGAATTAGTAACTATCAATGTCTTAGCACTACGGAATCGAACTGCTTCAATGATTTTACCACAGCAGCGTCGAATTTACTGCACTTGGAAAAAGATTTGTCTATGCAAAATTCAGCACACATCGCGACAATGCTCTCAAATATTTTTCGAAGAAAGCGTAGCAGTTTAGCTGACCTAGAAACATCAGATAACCATGAAAAGCCTTGAAAAAAGTGCACAGTATTAGTTCGTAGACAAGGCACATTAGCGTTTAATTTAACAAATATTACATTAATCGAATGTTGGAAAGATGTAGGTGCAGATAATGACTACGGAGAGGGGGATGCGCGTCTGTAGTAATGCAATGAGAATTCCGGTTTTGTATTAGGTCAGTACTGTACCTAGTCTAGGTACGTTAATTATAGTCACCATCACATGTGAGTCGTGTTTGTGTGACTTCGTTTTCTGTGGTGTGAGTACATTGCCGCTTTAACACCCAGCAGTTTTTAAAAGCTTTTATGTTGATCATAGCACTTTACCACTAGCAATGCCAGTCTTTCCAACATTAGATTCCTAATTGTTGTGTTGTGTGATGTGCCTCATCATAGCACCAGCGATGTTAACCCTAAGCATACGAGTAGACTATATGTCGATTTTGTTTATTTTAGGAGTTTATTATGTTCTAAAAAGACATTAGAAAACACGAGAATCTATAACAATAAGTTAACTTCGCATTAATACATTCAATTTAATTCATCCCTTTAAAGTAAAATATTTCAAATAAACTAAAAAAAAATCGTGATAAATGTAGAAAGTGTCTTTAAAGTGACAACATATAATTAGTCGTAGTTAAAACGATATCGATGAATCAAGTTTGGCTCGTTTGTTGTGCCCATTTACTAAAGACATGTATTGATCTGCTTCGAAAATAAAACCTCACTGTCACGTATCCATGACTAATAAGCCACACTAAGCGCAAACCTATTACTGTATCAAGGGGCGATCAATAACTGCGTCATATCAATTATTAGCTTTGTGTACCGATACAGTTGGTAAATAGAGTTGGCTCTATTCACCACCACCGTCACAAATTGCCCCTCGCCCGCTCCACCCCCACAGGTGTAGAGGTTCGTCTATGTTCACACGTGTTGGCGTACTACGGCCCTCACACAAACGTTTCGAAGGCCAATTGTTGAATAATTGATCGGTTTCAGGTACGGACTACGTCGCCAATGGCCACATGGACATTCCCATCTTTAGGACCGACGAGGGCAGATATCTCGCAAAGTGTAAGCTCTCGAATGTTTTACTTTTAAAAAACTTTGAAATGGAAGAAGTGAATAAGAAGGGCGTTGACACGGACAATGTTTTTGCAGCTCTCGGCGATCCTTTAATCAAAGGGCTGACCGAAGTGGCTAACGTAAAGCCGAAGGACCCGGTCGCGTTCCTCGCTAGTTTCTTGCACAATTTTCCTGAGAACGAGAAACCCCGAATAGGTACGCAGGTGAGCTGATGCTTTTTTTATTTAATTTTGCCTTTGTAATATTTAATTGATTATGGTTTATTGTAACACTAATCATATTTCAAAATATTTAGTACCTATTGGTGTTATAAACATCACTTTATTTGACTTGGCTGATATTCTTACACTTGCTAAGTGGTAGGTAAATAGGTACCTGCATTCCACTGTTGACCGCACTTGACTTGCATGCCTTTAGCTGCCACTTTGTAAACAGGAATCCAATGTGTTAGTGACGCAAGAGGCGCCCGAGGTGGAGAACGAACAGCCGCCGCCAGCAGAGTCTGAGATGCACATGATGAATGCGCCAATTTTATCACGAAGTGCCACCCGAACGGCTACAAGGCCGCATCGGCCTATCGACGTCATCACCCTTGACCCACGCTCGGAGACCAGTCCGGATGCGCCTGAAGCGGCATTCAGCAGTGCTGATAGGGTAAGTCAGTTGATATAACTGGGGGTCATAAAAAATTACACCTACCTACCTATGAAACTTAAAAAAATTGCAGTCCGAAAACCCTATACTGTAATAAGGACACCTCATAGATTTTATACGAGTGTTTTGCAAACTTTTTGCAGATTTAGCTATATTATTAGTTGCAGGGGTAATTTTGGTTTTTTTTCTTAAGGTACCCCGCAATGCAATTCCCTAATCTATTACTTATTTAAATGGATTGACCCGTAACCTGTCAATCAAATCCAATAAAGAACTATGTTTTAGGATGAGCACGGCCAGTCGATGCTGCACTTCGCGGCTGCACGGACGCACACGCGCAACGCACTGTTCCAGCTGCTGCAGGAGTCCGACGTCAACCTGGCCTTCCGCGACGAGCTGTACCGGACCGCGCGAGACGTGTCTCTGCAGGCGAACATACCCGAGAACACGACCGAGATTGATCGATGGGTGCTGCATTTAGCTGCCAGAGGTAACTTTTATAATGATTTTAAATCATCGGTACTCTTTAAAAATACTGCTCCACCCTCATTCATAGCTTTTGATGATTGCAGGTAATAAGGAGAAGATAATGGAGTTGTTTTTAGAAGGCTACGATCACATACTAGACATAGTGGACGACGATGGAGTGCCAATAACTGAAGTGGTCGCCAACCGCGGGGACAGCGAAATGAGCAACCTCCTGGCGTCGATACCTGCTTTCGAGGTATGCAAAACAGAACATAATAGTTATTTAAATATATAGTATAATAATATCTTTACCCTAAGAACAATTGAGTATAGTAAACTTCGCCTAAAGAACTGAAAATGCCTTTCTTTACAAGTTAACACTGACCTGCGTGGACCGCAGGCGAACGGAGTTAAATTATGCAGAATGATTAAATACGTCTTCTCGTCAAGCGTCTGTTGATTTTTGGTTAAAATGTCCATACAAAGAAGAACGAAACTTTAAGACTGCTACAATTTATGTACCTATAGGTTTAGGACTTAGGTATACCTACGCTAGATTTGGGATACAAGCTTAGGGAACTCGTTTGTACTATTCTGTTATAAAATCGGCTTTGTATTCATCAGGAAACCCGAGAAAACCTACACAGTGCAATAAGAAGAGGCGACTTGGCTGCTGTAGAAGCGACACTTTCGGCTGAAGGTGGTCGCACGCTCGCGCGTGGAAAGAGCTCGTTTGGCAGGACAGCGCTGCATGTCGCGGTTCTGGCGCAACACGAGGAAATTGTAGCGTACTTGGCGTCCAAGTTTCCGGAGCTGTTACGCTTCGGGGATAACGTAAGTAGTAGCGTAAAAAACTTCAAGCGAAAGTAAAACTGCACAATTAAAACATAATAATGCTCAAATAATTAATCATTAGCGTTAGCTGCACAGGGTGCACGCTATACGCACTTATGGAAAATCGAGACTGACGATAGTTAGTTTTGAATTTATCTACCCTTTAAGTAGTAAAGTAGATAAATAAATAAATAAATATCTCAGAACAATTCAGACCAATTGACCTAGTCCCAAGCTAAGCTAACATTGTGTTATAGGTACTAGACAACGGATAAACATACTTAAATAGATAGATGCATACTTAAATACATATAACATCCAAAACTCGGTGACAAATATTCATATTCATCATACAAACATTTGCCCTTCCCGGGAATCGAACCCGGAACCTCTAGCTTCATAGTCAGGGTCACTAACCACTAGGCTATCCGGTCGTCACACAATGCATGTCCAGCATTATAATTCTGCCAACAGGATACTGAAATTAAAACTACATAAAAGAGAGACTCTAAGCTAGCGACAAATTAATGGTAGTGATAAGCAAATGTCGTAAAATATTCGTTACAGTTAATATGCAAGTCTGTATAAATATTTTTCTGCAGTTGGAACGGTCTCCGCTACACTACGCAATGGGCGTGGAAAAGATAGAGTCTCTAAGTCGCGTGCTTATTCGCGCCGGAGCCAAGCGCGTGCTGAAAGACCTCAAGGGCCGGCAACCGTCCTACTACTTCATGAACAAGTCCGACATACTGCGCCTTAAGGAAGAAGAGGAGGTTTATTGAGAGCGTTTAGTGCGTTCACTTCAAACTAAGACTGGATTCAGAGCCAGAAGTTACGCGCGATAAAAACGCAAAAACGAATCGACCAATCAGATAAGGCTAGTGCCACGTTTGTGCGTTTTTATCGCTTTAATTTCTGACTGTGAATCCACCTCAATGCAAACGAGCGCAAGGCGTTACCACGGCGTCTGGCAACGAGAAGGATATAGTTAGGTCCATCGTTTAGAGCGTCGCACAACCAGGTCAATATCACAGTAAAAACAAAACTTGTCTCTCCTGTGGTCAAAAGTTGACGACTTTGGTATTAAAAACAATTTTATATTTTCTTAGAAAATACCAAAACTAGGCCTGGCACCGTTTATACGGATGAAGACTTTAGACCAAAAAATATTGGACTGGACACTTAACTGTTGTCCACAGGAAAGACATTTGCGATCCTAATTCTGATTTTGACCCAACCACATAGATGCAACGAGAATCCACCAATGAGAATAACTAAATGATTTGCGGAAACATTTGGATTGGTATCTGTAACTACCTACATCCTTCTCGTTGGTCTAAGTTTGGCTAACGTTGTGCATGGTTCAACACGTTTTGTTGGTGGGAGTTGTTGTACGAGGAATGATTGTGGCTTATTTTGGAATTTTATAAGCGGGCTGGTTGGTACCAAAACGGAACATTCGTTTTTATTTGCTTTTCATGTAATGCACTCCTAGATAATTCTGATTTTTCAACGATTACGAGGAAACTAGTGGAGTGCCGAATTTCTTAGAGAAGCGTAAGTGAGACTGCACTTGATGAACGGTTTTTGATAAATACGTATTTTTAATACACGTAATTTGTAACTTGAAGGGACCCTGTAGATAATTTAAAATTGATAGATACTTTTAAATAAATAATAAACGTATTAAAACAATGAGTTTTATTTCTCTAAATTCTCGCACAAACCTACTCGTTCATGATAGTTGATAAACATTAAACACCACAACACAACAATGTTAGTCTAAAAATCGAAAATTTAATCTAAAATAAAGTACAGTATCTAACGATATAAACTAGCAGGCATTGAGAGGGTTAACGATAGCAGCAGGGCTGGCGGGCGGCGGCGCGGGCGGCAGTCACGTCGGCGCCTGCCACGGGATGGGGTTGATATACATCTTGGACACCGAGCCACGCATACCTGACGCCAAAGTAGCTAAAGTTAGTAATAAAATACCTAATCACTAATCCCTATGGATTGTAGCACAGAAAAATTACAAGTACAGTAAATATGAGTTACTAATCAAAGAGATATGAACAACGAATATTGCCCGAGCGCCCAGCAGTGAATGTCAACAGATGAAACGAAATTATGATGTAACTAGCAACCCACCACGGTTACGCACGCAGAAGGAGTAGGCGGTCGAAGATAGGATGAGAATTGAGAACAGACTGGAACAGATAGCGACTTCACAATACTATATATATACCATAACTACGAATAAGAATAAGTCCTATGTAAGGATAAAGTTAAAGAAATGTTAAGATAAATATACTGACTGAGCTCGCCCTGGTTGAGCGGTACGGGCAGCGGCTTGTTCTTGCTGGTTCGCAGCCAGTCGCGGTAGGCGCGCTCGCCCTCCGCGCGCTTGCGCTGCTCCTCGATCGCCAAGCGCGCCGCGCGGCGCTCCTCGCGAGTCTTCATCACTGCGCAGGACAACAGTTAAGGACCCCAATTTTCGGGTCATGCGAGACGCTATCTCGCATGCCACATACGTCAAAAATGACAGATTTCCTTGGGATTTGACAGTTATTCTCGTGCGAGATGAATCTCGCATGAACCCAGAATAGGGGCCAAGGGCCAGTGCACCTACTACGAATCTTTTCGATACGCGTTAACTTGTTTCGTAACTCAGTGCGTCGCTTTCTAAGCAACCTAGTAGGAGAGAGACGCTACTGAGTTATGTAGCTACCAAGTTAACTATTATATAACGATACTTACTTCACTCGACGTTGTGGGTCGTGAAGGTTTGCTCATAAAGCGCACAAGAAAGGCTTTTAGCTCTGAAAGAGTTAAATATCTTCCGCGTGTACACTTACGTTTGATATCCTCCTCCTTCCTCCGTATCCACTCTGCGAGTTTCTCCCCTTTAGCGTCCTCGCGGCGCGCGCGCTCCTGCTGGGCGCGCTCGGCGTCCCGGTAGCGGCGCATGATCTCGTCCGCGCGACGCCGCTCGGCCTGCGTGCGCTTGCGCTCCAGCCAGCGCCGGTACGACTCCTCGCGCTGCTCGGCTGTCGTCGTCGGCGCCGGCTGATGCTTTTGTTTCTCTCGGCGGTCTTTTTCGCGTTTCTGGTGGACGAGATAAAACTGAATGGCACAGTGTAAAAAAATGTAGATTTATTAGGCTGTGATAATGGTACGAGGATTCAGGTGGCACGCTTGAGCGTAAAATTAACATTCAACTGTAAATCGTCTATTAGGAAGGTATATCGGTATCCAATCAACCTACCTATATTATTTCTTAATAACTACCTACGTTTAAAGTCTTTTAGAGGTTTGATTTTATTTTTGGTGACTATTAAACTAAGGTTCTAAAAATAATAAAGTTCTAATTTTCTCGGAGTTTGCTACATTTGGTACTCATCTACATTTGACAAAAAACAATCCTAAAATACTGCACAGTCAACCAAATTGATTTATGAGCAGTGGTGCTACTGTTTTCACAATCAATGTTCTACAGAAAAGGATCTACAATAATAAATAACCTTGAATTAAAATGGGCTCCTTGAACCTACATACTTACTGACACATACGGATTAACAAAAAAGCAGAAATTAGTGCATAGTGGTAACAAAGCAAAATGATCAGGAGCTACCTAAATATGATGCAATTAGTAGGTAGCAAAAGCAATACCACCTAGTTATATGTGGGTACCTACTAAAGTAGAATATAAAACAATAGATAACCAGGCACTTACTTCCTGTTCTTTGCGCGCTAACCACTGCTGAAAGGCTTCCTTCTTTTTGGCCTCATTGCGCTCCCTCTCTTCCTTGGCCGTCGTGGTGGTCGACAGCGACGCAACCGACAACCGGAACGTGTCCGGCCCGTCCTCCCGGTACGTCCGGTCGTAGCGCGGCGTCTCATCTTCCTGCTGCCCCAAGCACTGGTCAGGGCCGACCAATCGACAGGACTTTCTCTTGATGCTACTCGAGGATCCGCTGGACACCCGCCCCGTAAGAAACGGAGTAGAATTGCTCCTGTAGGAACTGTGAGGGTGAGGAGTGACGTCCACGCAAGACGAATCAGTTTGGAGGGACGTCACAGAGTGAGACGCTTCGACCTGTTCCACGTAAATAGCAGCGTTTATGTAGCGGGTCTTGCTGGACCGCGAGCCTTGAGACTCCGAGTCGCTGTGATAGTGTATGTTTTCGCCGGCGCCATCGAACACATGGTTAGAAGTCTTCCCGGTCGGTTCGTACTCAGACCTGTTCCTGGCGCTGTCGCCGAAATTCCGCTTGTCGATGTCGCTCGCCATCTCAGTTTTGCCCTTCAAAAGTCAAATTTCATGTCCTTAACTCTAAATTCGAGACGATAGTCGACCTTTATACAACGAAGCGTTTTAATTTTTTAAACTATAAATAAGTTATATCTAAAAATTATAAACGATTGTCAAAAAATCTTACCCCAAAAGAATGTCAACGTCAAAATCGTTATGGTTCTAAAATCAAATGACATAAAAATGTTTCAAAACAGTGATCAACCTCATGCATAATCAATAATGATCCCGAAGCTACCACGTTGTTAAAAAGTTCCTACTTTAAAATTTAGGAATGCTGAACCTTGTCTGAACAAAGTTGATCAACGATAGAGTTAGCGTTTTAAAGTTGATGAAAATCGTGAAGTTAATCTAACTACGTAGAAGTAAGTAAGTAAGAAAATTCTGTAAACTAATTTTAAGGTGCCTATAAGGAAAGATAATTTTATCCGTTATGAATCATGGCACACTTAACTTTTCTTTCCAATGACGCATCGATATGAAAATACAAGTTTTCTCATTTTGATGCAATGGCGCTTACAATGCAACTCTTATGTTTAGCCTCTTCAACGTCTGTCAAGGACGCCGACGGCGACATGTGCTGTCGTGACAACACGCCACCTACCTATAGCCATAGTCGTCCTGCTACACGATGCGGGTGGTACAACCTCGTCCAAATGTCCGTCCGGATCGCTACCACCATCTTGCTTGCTAATTCAGCCGTTAAGCAGCAGTGCTTGCACTGTTGTTTCGGCATGAAGTGCAAGACAGCCGGTAAAATTACTAGCCCAAGAGGTATTCCATCTTAACTCCCTAGGTTGGCAACGCATCTGCAATATCCTTTGTGTTGCGGGTGTCTATTGGCGGTGGTGATCACTTACCACCAGGTGACTCATTTGCTCGTTTGCCTTCCTGTTTTAGAAAAAAAAGATGCAACCCTACATGCATAGGTTCTAGTTTTCTATACATCGTTGGCGTTAAAAGGTATATATAAAAGGTAGGTATAAATAGTAATAAATACAAATCGTCACCCTGAAGTGCTCTCTAGGTTTCTAAAATGACTTCGAATCTTTATAAGGTTTACAGTGCACGTTTTGGGTTTATGCGTTTAAGGATTCGATTTTTTCAGAAATGTTCGTACAATTAATAGCGAGGATCCCTAAGCACATTCTATTTCTCTTCTCAGGATCTTTTCTAATGACAGGAAAATATTAATAACAACAGTATGTGGTCATAGAAATGTATTATTATTGGTATCGGATACATATTTAAATTAAACCGACTATCAGCCAAATGATATCACTTTCGTTAGCTGTGTCTCGTCGACATGAATCTTAATTATTTAATAACACAGGCACTTCAAATGAAAATCGAATACACAATATTTCATTCAACTTACAGTATATGCGATGATGAATTCCTAGGTCGAATGTATGGTATGGAGAAATGTCCTAATATTACCCTTTTAGTATTTAATTTATGGACCTTAAGTCCAATGAAGTAAATGGTTACAAGATAAATCATTCAACAGGCCTGTCGCGAATGTACAGTACTGGGTTTATACCGTCGAGGTACGAACTTGCTTCACTATAAAATACTAACGGTTATACAGTGGCCAGAGATATCTTGCTGTCCTACCTTGCTATAACACTAGTATCACGAAAGCATCTATTTTTTACTCACTAGATATCGGTGTAATGATATTAACATTCTCGACGCTAAGAACGCCTAAAGTGTCGCGACTATCAAGCCACCGACGCATATAGTCGTCCAATACGGTATTCCACTTAATGGACTAAATGGCATGTGTAAATTGTCGTAGATCACCATTAAAAATATGTACGACGAAAAGAAAGATAAATAAATGACATTTTATAAAAAGATATAGAAAGTTACAAAAAAAGCGAAGAAGTTTTTTTCTTTGAAATAATGCTTATACGAGTCCAGATAACAAAGGTGAATGGGCATTTTTGTATGGGCGCTGTCCCAACCCTTGTATACAATAGTGAGTAGTATGGACGTGTAGTACTCGGTGTAAGGATCATCATAGGCTATGTTTCGAAGACCAGGTGTCTGCAGCATTAATCATTGTTTTGTATGGAAAAAAAAAAAAAACACCAAATTAGACCTATGCTCCCATTACGTTTTTTACTTCTAGTGGCCTCAGTAATGCGTGGTTAAAATTTTTCGGCTATATCTCGAAAATGATTTTACAGATACTTTTCATACAACTGCTAGTACAAAGTGAGGTATAAAATGGGCTGTAGCTTTTTCCCTGCAAACATCTCGGTTTTGCTGTCATATAAAAAAAATAAGCTCTTATTGAGAGCTTTCTAATAAGATATAGCACAACTGTATACAGCACTTGGGACAATTTGCCCATTCTCCTTTAAGAAATTTTATTATGAGATTTAAAGTCGAAGGCTAACAGTATTAAAATAAACGCGATTTTGTATTTGCTCCATACATAATCACTGGTGGATGGAGCACTTTCGCGGGGCTTGCCTGCTACCATTTTACTACTCGTAATATTTGGAAAAATAGTGATTATAGAAAAAAACTAAAAACACAGCTTTTCTTCTTTTTACGAATTGTGTACAAATGGCATTATGACATTTATGACGTTAGGATGACGTGGGGTGGGAGTGACAACTTGCCTGTGCGTCGTTTGCGTTGACAATGTTAAATTATCCTAAACAATCAAGACAATAAATAAAATGATAATTGCATGTCTTTAGTAACTTAGATTAATTGAATTCATTGTAGAATTACTTAACATAAATTGACAAAAACTATTAAGTTAGATTATTTCTAAACAATACGCTTGTAAACAATTAGAGAACAGTTCAGGAACTGTTTATCGCCTAGTGAATAAAAAATAAGATCGGGCAGCTGTTTCATCAATACTAAATTCGAACGTTTGAACGATCAACAACAGCAATAATTAGTTAAACACTCGAAGACGAAGATGTCCAAAAGTACTTAACAAGCTCTTATTCTCTTGACAATAGAGTTGTCAATAAATATTTTTGACATCTTCAACTGTGTGGATCTTCAACATATCTACTGTCGTCTATACAACAACGTTTCAAAAACGCCTTTAAACTTTGCCCGTCGCAAATGTCTTAAATATGACGTGAATTTGTATATTAGGTACGTCAACATCGTACACGCGCGATGTAGGAGCGGACAAGGTGTTCAAAAATGTGTGGACATAACTCAAGGACATAAGAACATGTTCAGATATTTTCGAGCACTCTGCCCACTCCTACCTGATGGCATAAGTGCGTGAAGTCATAATTTGAGACACGACATTGACGTTCAAAGACTTGAAGCCTGTCCCCTGCCACTTGAGCATTTTCCTATAGATACTTAATGTGTAAACTTGTCTTGTGCTGGCAGCAGAGGGACAGGATAAGAGCAGTTGCCCAGCTTCAGCTCAACAGTAATGTTTATAGCAAATTAAATTATGTTAAAAGTGACTAAGGTACAGGAGCTAGTATAGTGATTCTGCATTAGAGGAGCGAGGCTTCTTTATCTTCTCAAGGTTTTTGATGACGATGTCGTGCAGGGAGCAGTAGCGGTTGCGGATCTCGCACATCACCAGCCATAGCGACAGGTATTCCTTTTCATCCAGTTCCTAAACAAAATAACGCCGTTTAAAACATCATTCAAAGTCAGTCAAGGTAAAAATGTCTTCGTTCAGATTATAGGCTTACATGAAACATTTATGAATGTCAGAAAATTTACCACTGATTTGGTAATACAGTATGTACATTACATTGTTAATGCGGTAATAAAAAATAAGGCTCCGATCGTAAGTACTTGACGTACGAGCCGAAGGCGAGAGCGATAAGTGTGTGACCTTTTTTATTAGCGACCGAGGTGTGTATGTCACCGTATGATTGGAAACACCAGTAGTCACTTGTTGTTGACGGATATATCCGACTTTGACATTAAGTGGCAAGAATCTAAACTGGCTACTTTATGAGTTCGAAAGAAACTACTTACTGTTACGGCTCTTCTGTAATCATCGATGTGTGGATATTTCGCAACTTTGGACACGATTTTTGCCCGCGAGATGAAGTACCGTGAGATTTGATCGAAGAACGCCGCAGCCTCGGACTCCACTGACTGCACCTCAGCCAGTGTGTCCTCTTGTATTGATACACCGAAATTGTTGCCGTCCTCGATTTTGGGGATCATAAATGAAATCCACATTTTCAACTGCAAACAAAGACATGCAAAATTACCAAAGCGTAAGGGCAGGCGCGGCTTACTCGGCGGAGGTACTAGATATCGCGCGCCACTGCACTGGGGCCGGCGCAACTGGGTTGCCTGGCGTGGGAATGAATATGAGTTATACGATAGAGAGGCGTACAGTAGGACGCTTCTTATACCTAAACGCCGCTTTTATTCGAAAAAGGTTTTGTACTTGTACTATTATTTATTAGTGGTAAGGGAATTGCTTAAACATCTAATGGCTCCAGTAGGTGTTGGGGGAGTATAGGGAATGTGCAGAGTGGAAATGGAATGACACTCACTCTGTATTTACACACTATATTTACACTTAAATTTACAAGAATAATAACATACAGACGGAACGATCTTAAACACTGCTAGCTAGGCTGAAAGCAGTAATGCAAGAGCGCGTACGCATGCGCGGTTCCTGTCTGCTTCCGATTGCCGTCAAAGCAAACCGGAAGCCAACAGATCAACTAACCTAATGACTATACATATAATACAGAAATAAGCTGTCGCCACAGGAGTATCAGCCAAGCTGACTGACGCGATTATTATGTTAGAGGGAGATGGAAGTATTTGGTGCTTTCACTAACATTTAACATCATCCCTTAGGGTTGCTTATCAGATAAGAGCCACCTAATAACAATTTACTGATTGGCACATGGTACATTAAAATAAAATAAAATATTACAATTAATCTAATCCCTAATGAAATGAAAAGTTTGAAATGAAATTAAATAGTATAGAAAGGTATCCAAGTAGGTATAATCGCCCAGAAATTGCTTGACCACTTTTCGACCGTATTACAAAGGGATAAGGTTCAAAAGTGGTCAAGCAATTACTTGGTCGACTATACATAAGGTAGTTGCATCACAATGTGCAATACTTGACTAATACATTTACAGAACCTATTGACTGTATTTATCAGTTGATTAAATATAATCAATGCAACAAAGCTGCCAAAACGTATCCTTTATTTTACATATTTACAAACTGTTTCTGTTCTGGCGCATAGTACACAGGCATACATAATACCCAACTTACTACTAGGAAGGTGACATTTGTATATGTGCCATACATAAAACGCCACTTTTCCGTCAGTTTAGAGGGTGGGGATGCAAAGGCTTCGGTATCTGAATTTGGTATGGGGCAGCGCATGGCCCTTTATATCAATATTGTATGTATGTACCGGTTAATTTAATATTGTCTTTATCTCCTTAAGGGGTTAAAATTATTGTACCTCCCATTTATAAAGTAGTTGTTATCAGTTCAGTAATGATTACAGTAAGTATCAAACTAACATAATTTCATGATAATAAATAATTATTTTACTCTTAAGTGACAATTTCAGATTTTTATTAGAACAGATGACATATATTTCACTTACCAAATTGGAGTCCTCCACAAGCTCCCGGATGTGTGGCTTAACAAGATGGATGAGGTCACAGAGTGGCTTGTTACATGGAACGGTCCCATTGGGCAGGGCATACACTCTGGTGCCATCGATGGTTGTGTTGCTCGACACATCCGAGGAATCAATTCGTGGGCGCTTCGCATTTGGCTCATTGAGGGATACTGCTGGAGGCGGTACTGGAATGTTTAAGTCCTGAAACCGAAGTATTATTTATTAAAATTATTATTATTTTTTGTATTTTTTTTTTTCAACATTGGGTAGTTTGTATTCTAAAATTTTTTGTCAGTCTGCCTGTGAATATGAGACCTGTAAAGAGCTCTAAACGTCTGGAATTAGATTCGTTACAATACACGCGATATAAACCGTTTAAATTGTTTTATTTCAATATTTTTTATTTTTTTAAAGCTTTGGGTTGGGTGGGTTAAATATGTTAATTTTTCAGAGGGGTGATTTGTGACTTTTGTGCGCTCAACACTCGCCAGCTCTTATCAGTGCCGGTTAAAATATACGTTCGCGTATTTGATTGACGCCTGGCTGGCAAATGTAGAATGCTAGAAAGTAAAAAATCGACCCGTAGGAATGTTATTTAAAACAAAAGTAATTTACAAACTGGAACAAATTACCTTGCCACTCCGCGAAACCAGTGCCGGGCTCGTGCAAAATAGCTGTGTCTGTGTGATATTTGTTGTTTTGTGTGGAAGCGGAGGAGGGTGGGTTTTTGCATGAACATATATGTGTCGCACAGACGCAGCTATTTTGCTTTGAGCCCGGCACTGGTTTCGCGGAGTAGCAAGGTAATTTGTTCCAGTTTGTTGATATGGACCTCCGCAAAGTAACACCTGAATCTATTAATTATTAAAAGTAATTGAACCTATAGGGTTTTAATAATGGCCTTTCCTAAAGTTTCGCAAAAATTTAGTTTGAAAATGTAAATAAATTTTTGATATTCAGAAGTTTGATATGCCTGTGCTTGTTACATTGATACGTCCAACTATGATGTCAAACTTTTCACATCCTGGCATTAACATCTACATGTGGCTAGCATTTTTAT
Source organism: Ditula angustiorana (assembly GCA_963691745.1). Taxonomy (NCBI): domain Eukaryota; kingdom Metazoa; phylum Arthropoda; class Insecta; order Lepidoptera; family Tortricidae; genus Ditula; species Ditula angustiorana. The sequence continues at coordinate 6,532,287 of OY829483.1, forward strand.
ATAAATATGTACCATTAAATAGCAATGCAAAATAACAATGAAGGTAGCATTTATTTTATATTAGCCTAATGCCTAAACTATTTTGCATGATTTTGTATTTCTTATTACTACAGAATAATTCAGGCAGTAAGACTCCTAAGAGGCACCACATTAATTAATACATCTTGGCTTGGTCAAACCAGTTAAGTTACAGTTATATAGGAAAATGTAATTGTTAATATGATGAATCAACAGTTATTCATGGTACATAGCATAGGTACCTATAGGTGTTAAAGGGCTGGGCATCCGGCGCTCGACTTATTGCGCCTGTTTAGCGAATTAATAAGCATGGCATTAAAAACATATCTGATATGTACTGATTTTGGGTATAAGTTAAGATAACTATAGGTAAATTACCTGATGAACATCAACAAAATCTCGATTTTGGAAATTAGGCGTTTCCAGAAGTTCGTTCAACTTCACTATTTTCTCAGGGAACCCCTTTATTATTAAGTGTTCAGCTTTTTGCTTGAGGGAATCTTTGTACTCCTGTACCTGAAAGAACGTAAGTAGAGATAAAGTGATTAAACGAGAGGCCGGGGCCACGGACTCGGCAGGTGCATCCAAGCACGACCATACTGTAGCCGCGCATTGAGGTTATGTTGACTTTTATACATACTACACTTCTCCCCTGAGATTAAGCAGGACGTCTCTCAAAGACCAGAAATGAAGTAATTAAGTGACAATTAACGTGAATTTACACCATTTCTATATTTAGAAGGACTTTACACAGAAAATGTAAGGTCACGCACACTTCATTGTTCGGACTCGTGTCAAACCGATATCAAAGCTAAGCTGAGCATTTTACCTTTTTTGCGACGTCCGTCATTATTGTAACGTTATTATTATTGAATTAAAAAATAATTAGATTCACTTAATGGATGCAGAGGCTTAAAAAAATCACTAACTTTAAGCTAATCCAACAACTCGTCAAATAGAAACCATTGAATTGAATTTAGTCTGGTTTTCGCTGCGTTCAATGGTATTCCCTTATCTTAATATTAATACCATGAGAAATATGTTAATGCCCTACCGATTTTAGGAGTCCATTTATCGCATCTTGATTATCCATAATAAAATTAAATATTAAAATCTGACTAAGAGCAGACACTACATTACAATGTATTTTTTTTACTTTTAATTTATTGCCGTAATGTTTACTGTGGCTATCGTATTATCTTTTTAAAAGTCTACGGCCAGTGAAAAGTTTTCATATTTAAATTTTATGAACGCAACCATCTGAAGTGATCTGAAGCAAAGACCGGTTCGTGCGATTTTAATCATAGCGTTTATTAGAGTAACTCAAACTGATTTCAGTGTTGCCATGAGTCAGCAATCCATCTTTTTAAAATTGTTCTTTTAGTTGCGTTGCGTTACGTTACGTCTCTTCCACCATACGTAAACTACGTAAAGTGACGTCATTGATTAACCAAACAAACAACCAATGTCATCGACATGTGCGACAAAATACTACTAGAATTATTGTTATTGTTGTTGACTACTTGGTATTGTTGTGACCTACATTCTATACCACGTGTGATATACCGGTGATAATCATCACTAAGTAAAATAGCACTAACTCAATTAAAAACAATCATCGATTCAAGGTGTTGTTTTTCACATAAATGGACCTAATTAAAAACAGCAATAAATAAACTATGGCTACTTTTAAATTTAATTTTTCTAATGAAAATGAGACCCACCAAGGTAATTTTTGATTAAGTTAATACCGAAATACATGATAACAAATTGAAATAAGATTTAATATGTATTATGATAACTCGGTTTACAAAATTTTACTTGTTTTAGATGCGGAAACAACTGACGAAATAATATCATGGCTTGGATGTGAAGAGATAATACCAGATAAAACAATACAGGATATTGACAGTCTTGTGACCCATGCCTCAATTTTCATTAGTGGAGATGTTGAGATATCATATGTTAGGGCATCTGAGGTACTTGCAAAAATTAATAAAGGTGAAAATGAATTTAAAAGTGCTATAAAACTTGCAGAGAAAGAACATAGTGACCGTGTAACTGGAAAATATGAAGGTACATACCTAACAACATATAGGTAATAAATAAAATACTGAACTAGACATATATCTCATTATCATTGTATAATTTCCATTTCCAGGTGGTCTTAAAATTTGGGAAGGCACCAATGATTTGATTGAATATCTTGAAAGTCATAGTGAAATCCTATTTCAGGGTAAAAAGGTATTAGACTTAGGATGTGGTGCCGGCATCCTTGGGATATATGCATTCCTAAAGCAATCTTCCGTCACATTCCAGGATTATGTAAGTAAAGGTGTAGCTGGCTTGAAATGTCTGTTTTTGGAGTTTGACGAAAACTAATAATTTGATTTCATTTTTAGAACAAAGAAATTCTGGAGTGTGTCACTATACCCAATCTTATACTTAACATTGAGGACAATGAAGAAATAATGGACATCGACAAATGCAAATTCTATTCAGGGGATTGGGCCTCATTTAATACTAAATTACCCGATACAGAACTCTTTGACATTATACTGACTTCAGAGACTATTTATAATACCTGTACCTACGGCAAATTAATTGATCTCTTTCTAAAACGACTAAGTCCAAATGGAGAGGTGTATGTAGCTGCAAAGACATGTTATTTTGGAGTAGGTGGTGGAACTAGGCAGTTTGAATCGAGCATCAAAAAAAATGGCCTCCTTGACTGCAACATTTGTTGGAAGAGTTCAGGTGGTATACTGAGAGAAATATTAAAATTAACTAAAAAAACATGACAACATATTTATTTGTTTTGTTAATAAAATCTGATTAAATCAAAACTGGAAGACTAAGTGATTTTCATAAATATTTAAAAAACTGTTCTTTATGGTGAGAGTCTTTCAAAGACCCAACCATCTTCACCTTCATGAAGTAGTTTGCCGTCCGGTCTCTCGCCTGCTTTAGGCTTCCTGAACTTGATTCTGTCATGAAGTCGATCCCTCTGGCCTTGCCAGAACTCTACAGCCCTTGGGCGTATTATGTAACCACCCCTGAAAAAAAAGATGACTTATTAATTAACAGGATTCAAAACACTAAAAAAAACAGATTATGTGACCTATGCATAGTACTAAGTACACAACAGTAAAATTAGAAAATTAATAAAGTCCTTAATTTTCATTGTATGTAATTAATAATTAGCAAGAGGAAGTATAAGTGTTATTGTGTTATTAGATAAATATGATACAATTTTATCTGTGTTTAACTTAAAAATGTGTTCATGTTTGATTGTTATTAAGTCATTAATCATTATTCAAAACCACTAAAATGTAAAATGGAATCAACAAATTATTATACAATGTAGTAATATTATTTAAATTCAATACCAAAAGGTTGGCTTAGGCACTTCTTTTTCTGGAATCATGTATTGCGACTCAAGCACACTTTCCCGTTCACAGAGTATATCCCTGGACTCTATGGGTGTGCTCTGGTAACTAGCGCAGGCAGCAATTTGGCTCGGCACAGGACGGGTGTGGAAGTATGTTGTAGATTCCTCTTCAGATAGCTTCTCTACATGTCCTTCAATCCTTATAGATCGGTTTAGGACCTCCCAATAGAATGTTGCTGCAACATTGGGATTTTGCTCCTGAGGAATAAAAAAACAAATTTACTGTATAAAATTATTTTAAAGCTGAATAACTAGTTTTCTTGCCCTAGTGACTTACCATTTCTCTACCTTTCCTGCTTCCATGATTAGTAAAGAACTTGAATCCATCTTTGCCATATCCTTTGCATAAGACAAATCTAGCAGAGGGAAAGCCTTCCCTGTAAAATTAATTGTTAATGTTAAGTGAATTGGCTGAATGGTATGAATGACTCATTGTAAGTTGAGGTATAAAAAAACTTCAATACTCACGGAGATACAGTAGCTAAGCACATAGCATTAGGTTCCAATATCTCTTTCCTTGCGCAGGCTTCTTCGAACCATGCCTTGAACTGCCCAAATGGCTCTTTGGCCACTAAATGCTTCTCCAGAAAAGTTTCATCTTTATCCTTGTATTTAATTCTCATACCTGTTCAAAAATAAATAAGTCTTGAAATACCTACAGACGTTTACTGATGAGAAAGCACAAGATCTACTAATTAAAAACTGCAATACCTTATATTGTTCATTCTTTTACTAGACATTGACTGGATAATGTACTGATAATACATTATAAATGAATTAATAACAGATCTTACCTCCAATGTCGATGCTCATTTTGCGAAGACTTGATCTAGCCGCTGAGAATAATGTCAAATCTCTAATTAAAAACCTTCCCATCCGGTCACTCTCCTACTAGTTAGTACTAAATTAATTAAATAATTAAAATTGGAAATTAAGTAGGTAAACTGCGGCAATCAACCTCCCAGTGAGAAATCTATTCAAAGTTCATTAGTTTTGAATTGATGACCTTCGTAATCAGAAAAAAAAGGAATGAGCAAATAAGAATAAACCGCGTTGACAACTGAAACTGAGTTTATCGAGTTTATAATTATTCTGATAACGTGATAAGATAGTAGGATGCTATTGCTATTGCTAACAAAAACAATTGCAAAATTTGATTGCTTAGTTCAAGATTAATTTACTCTTCTGCAGACTGTTAAAAACGCCGCGGTGACTTTAATACCCTACTAATATAGATATTAAGATTTTGTTTCAACTTTACTAACAATATATGGACTTGATATGGTGGTCTGAAATAAAAAACATTTTATTTATTTATTTTTATTTAATAAAAATGACTAAAATTCAACCATGCAAGCTGGCAACACAAACCGGACTGTCACTGTCAACATCATAATGGCATAAACCAAAATTTAACACGAATACGATAACGTGCCGGAGCATTTAAAAGTTTTCTTATTAGATTTTTGTGGAAAGTCATCTTATTAAGGCTGTTTTACTCAATATCACGATGGAGTCAGAAGTAGTAAAGGAAAAAATACACACGGAACCCATGTTAAACGATCCTCGATACATAACCTTACTTAGCGTGATTGTCCTTATTTTTACACTTGGTACGTAGATTATAGCGGTAAACTTGGCCTCTTTCTTTGTTCCTATTTTACAGTTTCAGTTGCACGTGTCAGCTAAGGCATATATTTTTCTTCATTTATTGCTGCGACCGGCTCATTTTGCAGGTTATGCCCAAATCTGTTGCAAAATCTAATATTTTATATATTTAAAAGCAGTAAGTTCGTTACAGTGAACATGTAAATTATTCTGGTAGACTCCTAGGCGCTTTAAGTCCAAAAATGAATGTAAAACACTAGTCACTTAACATTAATTATCTTTTAGGGTTTAAAACCTTGTTTGTATACACTATTGTCATTATCTCCTTATAACATGTTCATGAGCAGTTGGATATACATACCTTACTATGGCTTAAGCAGCCTGTGCATAATTATGTGTGAAATTGAGTAATGAATGACCTGCAATTGTTTAGTCATACTTATTTTTAAATATTTATGAACTGTTAACAGTTTTTAATTTGCTTTGCTTGGATTTACTGCACAATTTAAGCTGACCCTCACATTAATATTTTGTTATGCATGGTTCAGCATTACAGTCTAGTGAATTTGAATTTTGTTAAAAAATAATGGACACAAGAAGAATGTCAAACTTTTTTAATAATATTTACAGTTAAGAACACCACATAAAAACTGTCAAAATATGCTTCAAAAACCCAAAACAGAAATTCGAAATGTAATAAAAATCTTCAACCTCCTTCTTGTTATGATGTAAATAATTTGTTACATGGTATCCTTTTCAGCATTCTGGTGGTTTTTCACTCGGCGGCGTCACCAGCGGCGTGCGGTGTTGCTGACAGGGCTGTCGGACTCGGGAAAAACTCTTCTGTTTGTGCGACTGGCGTACTCCCAGTATCGGCAGACATTCACCTCCATGAAGGAGAATGTCGAAGATTACATTGTATCTAATGTAAGCATTGTAACAGCTGTCTTTTTTTCTAGTGTAGCATACAAAATCTCTAACATTATATAGAACATCAAACAATTTAACAAAGAAGAATGCACCTGACATAAATAAATATACAAATACTGGTTATCTTTGCATGTAAATTGTTATTAGCATCAATATCAGATTAACATTATTCATTAAATTTGTATATTAAGATAAATACTTATTAACTGTGTAACTTTTGTAACTTTCAAATACCTCAGCAAAATCTTGTATTGTCAATTTACTCACAATTGCACCATCTCACATAAAGACACGGTTTTATTTTAATACAAGATGAGCAACTTCATTATGTTCAATATAACATAGATATAAAAGGTATGTCTTGCAATATATTAGTTTTGTTCTAAAAATTAATATTCCTACTTGTAGATTAATTCGGACTTGTTTTTGTGCAAGTTGCTCCCTACACCATGCATTTAAGGCTTGTTTGGAGAGATGGTTATCAAGTCTCCTCAACATATGTTCTGTACAGTGGCATATCCTTAAGAGAATCTTTCTTAAGAGATATTTGGTCATAATATCTTGAAAATGTTTATCTTACAATGTTTTCTACCTTATTTTAGAAAACCCTGAAGCTTGTGGACTTGCCAGGCCAGGAGAGGCTGCGCAACAAGTTCTTCGACCAGTACAAGAGCAGTGCCAAGGGCATTGTCTATGTCATTGATTCTGAAACTGTACAGAAAGAAATCAGGGATGTTGCTGAGTGAGTATTTAATTTTTCGAACAAACTGTAACGGGCTCCATGTATTTGTAGTTCAGAATTTAATCAATGGAGTTGTTATCTTAGTTGGTCAATGAACATGAGATAAAGGGTAACAAACTGGAACAAATTACCTAGGTACTCCACGAAACCCACTCCAAACTTAAACTCTGGTTACACAGAGTAGGAAAGTAATTGGTTCCATTTGTTGATATTGACCTCCTTTTTATTTCAGTGGCTATAAGCGACAACATAAGAAATTACCTATTCAATGAGACCTATTCAACAATTCAGGAAATGGTTAACATTTATGCATACTATGATGAGAACTTTCACATCCATGTGGCATCTAAATACAGTTCTAGTATTTCTAGTGGAGTAACGTAACATGCTGAATAAATCTGAAATAATCTTCGTTAATTCTGCACCACCTAACATACATTGCTTTGTAACTTTTGCTACCTGTCATCCGACCTCTGGCTCTGTGTTCCTAACATGACAGACACAAGATAACTTGTTTTAAACTTTCGCGATTTTCACACATACTTATTACGTTTATCGGGACTTAAACGCGATAAAAAACTGTTGATTTATTTACCTCGACGTTTCGGCCGCGTTGCAGCGGCCGCGGTCACGAGCAGACGAGTCTGCCGCTGCAACGCGGCCGAAACGTCGAGGTAAATAATTAAACAGTTTTTTACCGCGTTTAAGTCCCGATAAATGTAATAAGTACGAGATAACTTGTCGCTCAGTGCGGCCTTATGCAACTAGTATCATATGAAAGGGATGCAATATAGAATAACTGAAGAATGTGACAGCTCTGTTATAGGGCCACTGCATTGTTTGTATGTTTTTATTAGTTGCAGTTCTGACCTTTTTTATTTTATTAGGTATTTGTACACGATCCTGTCAGACCCAACAGTGCAGAGCAACTGCCCCCCAGTTCTTATTCTGTGCAACAAACAGGACCAGCCTCTAGCTAAAGGCAGTCAAGTAATCAAGAGTCTTCTAGAAAAAGAAATGTAAGTTTATAACCAAGAACCGAATTTTTGGTTCTAATGACATCAAAATGTTTTTTCCGTCGTTTCCCAAACTCGGGGTTGTGACCCCTTAGAGTAGAACTGGAATTGTCCATGATATTAATTTATTTAAAACTAGCTTTTCCCAGCGATTTCGTCCAAGTAGATTATTACTAATTTCTAGCGGATTTCTTTTTAAGTGGAATTTTTAAACAACCGCATATATATCCTTAACTGGCGTTGAACCTATAGTGAAGGATATATCCAACTTTGGCATTCAAAAGGTTATGTGTTTTGATAATCTCTTCCGCAGTAACCTCGTCCGCGTCACAAAATCCAGCCAACTGCAATCCGTGGACCCGTCGCAGGCGAACAACACGATCTACCTCGGGAAGCTCGGCAAGGACTTCGAGTTCTCCCACCTCAGCTGCCGCGTGGACATCGCCGAGGGGTCCGCCAACGCCGGGGACGACGACGACCCGGCCCAGCTCACCGAACTGCAAGACTGGATCTCCAAACTCTAGGCTTAATCGTTTTTGTATATCTTCATTAATCCAAAAGTTAGAAGCTAGCAGGTGTTTTGTCGTGAGGCAACCTAATAACCCCGCAACATTATAAAAGTTTAATATCTCACCCGTTTACAAACATGTTAGCCCTGATGCGTATAAAAAAAATGCATTGCACTGCGATGCGACAGGCAGACAAACTGGGGCTTCAAATGTATAACTTTTAACACCCTCTTTTTGGGTCGGGGGTCTTAAATGGTGCAAGTTAATCTTAGGTTGCACAAGAAATGTTTGAAAATGTCCATTTTTTAGGAACTAAATTAGATTCGATACTAAGATTAGGAACTGATAGTGATTTTGTCAAACTTGATATTGGAGAAATCATTGATGATCTCGACGGAACTGTAGATACAAAATTATATGCATTTGTTTAAATATGATTTCGTAACTATTAAAAAAAATCCGTACTTATTTCTTACGGGATCCCGCGGCGTCGCCCGTATGATTTCATTTATGCATTTTACGGTATTTCACAGAATTTTGCGTAATGGAAAGTATTCTTCAATCATGGACATGATCTATCGGTCTACCAAATTTCATCTAAATCCAGCCGTTAATACGTGATTGAGCAACAAACATCCAAACATACTTTCGCGTTTATAATATTAGTAGGATATTTTCTCTACATTTTCCTGCCCCTGTTTCAATGATTTGGGATTATCATTCATTTCTTTGGTAAACCAAGACTGCCCCCTACATTATAAAGTAGTATGCTAGCTTCAAACTTTTTACTCGCATATTTTTAGTGCCAAGACAACACAAGTGTGTTTTGAAAGTATTTTTGTACCGATATTTGTATGTGCATTTTTTTGTATGGAATGCGTTGAAATTTGAATGATTGTTGAATGTTTATCAGTGAACGAAATCGTTGTCTGCAACTATATTGATGCATTTATTTTCGTATTCGGAGCGAAGTTATGTTGAGCAAAATTTTTAATAAAGCTTGCTTAAAGAACAATTTGGTTTCGATTATAAAACTTCCCTTTTCCTAAGTGGCAGTTCCAGGGGCGAAGCTACCGCCGTATAATGATAGGCCCCCGACTTGTATAACCTTAAAATCATTATCCTCCATTTAGACTTCGTCGCAATCGGATAGAAGAGTCCGCAGAATAGAATTTAGATGCAGGGCCTGTCCAGGACAAGCTACGGCACTAGGCAGTTCACTTTATTTTGTTAGATAAGTTTTTCTTACTCTGAGAAAACCTACAAGCAAATTAAGCACATGACGAAGTGGCCTGAAATGAATGAAGTTATATAAAGTTAAATGAACATAATTTATTGCGGAACGAATTCTTCATGCCTATATTATGTTGAACTATACAAATGTAAACATGTCAAGAATAAAAAATACAAGCGATTATAGCCACAGAATAGATATTATTATAAGCTCACGCCTATTTCCTTTTGGAGTAGGTAGCTCCAGTCCTGGCATACTCGTACTTCCCTCGCTTCCTCACACACATTCCTCTGTTCATACTTTTTTTTTGAAATAGGAAGGCAAACAAGCAAGCGGGTCACCTGATGGTAAGTGATCACCACCGCCTATAGACACCTGCAACAACAAAGAGAGTGCTGCGTTGCCAACCCAGAGGGCTAAGATGGAATACTTCTTGTGCCAGTAATCAGGCAAGCACTGCTGCTTAGCGGCAGGATTAGCGAGCAAGATGGTGGTAGCGATCCGGACGGATCTTGCACAAGGTCCTACCACCCGCAAAATACCCGCATGGTCGGCGGATACCTAATAGATAATAGTACTACGTTATAGCCCTTAGCTGATTACATTGGCCTATCAATGATTTTGCAGGTACCAATAAAAACGTTATCATTTTTCAATTAAAATTAATACATAACATTTGAAATTAAAAATGTCATATTTATTACTGCATTTTAAAAAATCCCACATTTATTAGGCCAGGTGTTTTTTGGCGCATTTGACTAGAGGGTGTTGACGAAAATGACAATAGCTAGCTATCCCCGTTACAAAGACGACGATAATGATGACGAGATGACGAACCAAAATATGAAGACCAAAGCCAATATTGATTGCCTACTTTAATTGTTATTTTTGCATATTCATGAATTATAATAGATCTATTGATTGTAATCGAAGGGCTACGGTATTAAAATGTTTTTCTTTTTCTTTTTAAGGTTCCGTGCCTCAAAAGGAAAAAAACGGAATCCTTATAGGATCACTCCTGGGTCTGTCCGTCTGTCACAGCCAATTTGCTCCAAAATTATCAGACCGATTGAGCTGAAATTTGGAACGCATATGTAAGTCAGCGACCCTAAGACGGACGTGTAACGTAAATAAACAAATATTAAACATGGGGGCCGTTTTTGTGGGGTGTATTAAATAAAAGTTTTGCAAAATATACCTATTGTTTGACATATCAATTGAAAGCCGTGAAAATTAGTGAGAATCTAAAATATACATGTACATAAACGTAGGTATTAATAATTTTAAGATAAATAGTTTTGAAGTTATTTAAGAAAATAGGCAAAAGTTTACCATCCCCCTTATCTCCAAAACTACGGGGTCCAATTTTGAAAAAATACAGAAAATAGTTATTTACCTGTAGATTACAGGAAAACCTATAAGAAGTCTATAATATTTAAAGTATCGTATCGTAGGATATTTCACATATTTGTACGTATACGGAACCCTCTTTACGCGAGTTTAACTCGCACCTGTTCGATTTTTTTAAGGCAATGAACTCGAAATTTATAAAAGGGTTGAATCCATTTCAGTTAGGGGATCGTTTTGCACGTAATGAATCATTGATGTGGTAGTGCGGATTGATTGATAAACTGTTATCGATTTTAAAGGGTTATGCATATTCATGAAGGTTTCATTAATTTGATTTATGACAATGGCGCCTAGGGCGAAAAAAATTGACTTGTAAATTTTTGAATAAAAGCGTGATATACCTACCTATAGATAAACTAGAAGCACACATGTTCGATATTAAGTTAATAGCAATCTTATTTATTAATAGATTCAGGCCTTTACCCATTTTGCAAGAAATGTAATGAGTTAGATTGCAATTCATTACATTAAGTACCTGCCTAGTGTTTTGTACCTAGAGTCTTTATTGCGCAAAACATGAAACAACTAACCAGGTAATAAACTTTTACAAAAAAAATCATATTAAACGCTAAGTACCTTTTTATTCCTTAATTAACGACAATTATTTTAGTATTTCTGGGATCTTGAAATGAAAAGTTCTGGGGTGATTTTTGACTTTTGAACGATTGAATCTCGCTGGTCGCGCCTCAATCCATGCCGGCTAAAATATTCGCTCGCGTAATTGATTGGCTATTATTGGACAGTAGCCGCGGTGAGGACTAACTTTAAGTTATGCGGTCATAGTAGAACCACTGACAATTAAACGGTCGGCAGTCGATAGGTACAGTGGGGGAATATATATTTACGTACCACTTTAGAACCCTATCGCAATGACGCGACGCGTTAAACGCCAGGCTATGTCATACAAATGTCATGCGTATGTCTCTTCGACTAGGTTCTACTGTTGTACGTGTTTCAATTTCCTTGACTGTAGGTAGAGTTGGGGAACAAACGAAAGGCTCGTTTGATTTTGTTATAGCCATCAGTTCATTTTCCAACTGTGGCCCTAACATAATCGGCCCAGTTGAGTTTGTCTAAGATTATCTCTATCCCCTTTTTTATGACAAAGGGAGGGATTAAGTTAAACTTGGGCCCGTCATGTTAAGGCCAGTGTAGGTGCCATGAAATTATAACAACTCGAACTATTCCCACACAGGTAGGTTTGAGTGGCTTCGTACTTCCCACGCTAAAGGCTTGCACCCTCCCACGGTCAATCCAGGCCGTCTCCATTGAACGTCTCAAGCCGGACAAAAGGGGACCTGTGACGTCCAAATCAATGCTCAATTGGCTCCCACAATGTGTGCTTTCTTTTTTTTAGGTTAGGAAGGTAGTGCGGGGTACTGAATTCGACGCCGGATAAGTGATATAAAAGTGGAATAAGAACCAGATGATATCCCGCGTATACATATGTATGTAGAAGCTCTAGATTAGTAACTGGCTTTTACTAGTAATTTCTAATGTGGGCGGTACAGTATGTCATTTTGAGTACGCGGACTTAACTAACAATTAAAAGCGGTTCTATGTTTCTAGACTAGACCAATGGTTTCAAATAAAGATGCAGTTTGTGTTACCGCGGTCCAAGGGTAGTAGGTATTAGGATTGAAAACAAAACAAAAGAAGGAGAAATCTACCTAACTTATTGGAGCCTTTAAAGTAGAATGTTAAGTTTTCAACAAAGTGTGAACGTACTTTATTTTTGAATCATTAAAAACTAGCGACTGACCCGGCTTCGCATATGTCCAATTAGGATGTACATAAAAAAATCGCTAAATGACAGTGAAAACCGCATCAAAGTCCGTTTCGTGATTTAGAAGGAGTAGGCGGCCGAAGATATGCGGACAGACAGCAACGGATAGCGACTTTACACTATGACTTTATACCTACTATGTAATAAAATAATAATGATAAGAAGAAGATACTGTACATTCATATTTAGTTAGCCTAGTGCTGTCAGAACTGTAAATCAGAGGTGCAATTTTTGAATCTCACCAGGTGACTAGAGCTCACCAAAATGGCTGAATCTCTATGAAAAACGGCTATTTTGGTGAGCTTGAGTTATCCGGTGAGATTCAAATGCAGTCTTTTAATCTCACCAGGTGACTAAAGCTCACCAAAATGGCCGCATTTCTATGAAAAACGGCCATTTTGGCGAGCTTTAGTGACCCGGTGAGATTCAAAACTCGCACTCCTGGCCCTGCTTAATTCTCACGGTGACACATGAGAGTTATCTCCAGCATTCGCAACCGCCGTAACATGTCCCCAAGTTTAATTTATCCCTTCCCGCGTCTCCATCTAATTAGTGTCATGAGAAAGGGAAGAAGATAGAGAAAAATTAAACAAGACCGGCTATGTTAGGGCCATAGGTACAGTCAGCCACAAAAGTTGTTAAACACTCAAGAACCTTGTCGTTGTAATGTATGAAGTGAGAATTGCTCGAATTTGTTATATTACTGACAGCGACAAGGTACTAAACTGTACAGCAACTTCTGAGGCTGACCGTATCATAAAATATGCGTCTAAAATATGTGTAACAAGCATTCTGTGCGAGCAAAATTTCTCAGTTTTTTTTGAAGATATAACACCAACCGTAGCTAACGGAGTGAAAGAATCAATCAATGGGTCCTATTGTTGACTTTTTGCCATCTTTTACAATGAATTTGGAGTTACAATATAATATTATACTCAAACACTGTGGGAATAAACTCTTTCTACAAAATGTAAGGGATGATACTTTTTAAAACTAATATAGAGTAAGAGCTGGACAAAATCAAATAACTACTTAGGTAGCTTACTCAAAATGTTATTATTAATAGACAAAATTTAAGAGCGTTGAAGTAAACCAAAACGATCTGTGTTTTATTTGCATTTAGTTGGTTGAAGTTATATGACTGGGCTTACTTAGCCGGGATAGTACCACACACTAACAATTCTATTATTCTGTATCCGGAAGCCCACGAGAAAACTACCTAAAGGCCGACAGCGCATCAGCAAATCTCAGGGTAGCTATTTTTACAATATATTTCTAGCACCTGTTGTGGTCTCTATATCGCAGAGAAATGTCGTCATTTTTAATTATCAATGTTTCGCGGTGGTGAATAAATTTAACTGGTATTATAATACCACAGTTAGTAATCGAAATAGCTACTGTCCCCAAACAAAAAACAACTCGCTCGTAAACGTACTTAACTGCAACCTCGCGAAGCAGACACTTTGAAGCCTACGTCGGCCGTAGCGAATCACTAATTGCTTTGAATCAAGAGTTAATCGATTTTTTTCTTAAAAACCTCAGCACTTGTCACAAGTCGGCCGCCTTATGAGCAATAAACGGCTAACTATCGCATACTTATGAGCAGCTCTGTGTGTGGTCCGGAATCAACCGAAGACGTCCAGTTTGCGAAACAAGTGCAAAACGCTCACTGCGCCGAAGTGTATGTTAAGTTATGCGTTATTCTAATTACTTGAATTAACCAAGCAGTTTGGTACTATTAACATCAATGCTGTAAGCAGCTTTGATCCGAGTAAGACTAGGTACTTCGGGTTTATCATAATCGCTTTGCAGATGAAATTAGCTCGAAAGCTATCTACGTGCTTGCTGTTAATTCAAATAGGAAATCAGTAGTCATTTAATGCATGGTGCGTACACATCGATAGTTTATTTAGGCAGAATAGGTACCTAATAACAGGAAAGTTGGCTTCTCTATTAGGTGGATTTTATTGTTTACAGACTAGATCAGATTTCTTTCTCACGCGCTGGGAATTACCGGCAAAAGCCGATTAACATACTTCCGTGTTTGATTGCTCTTAATACTTATATTGGCAAATAAGTGTGATTGGCTGTAGTATTGGTAGTTAGGTGACGAGCGATATGTTTACCGTTGTTGCCTAAGACTTGACCAAATAAGTTTTGGCCAAAGTCACTTTGCCCAAAAAAACGCTTGCCAGAAACTGACTATTGATAAAGCTGTGTTTTTTGAACCCCTCTGATTAAACCTCATTTAAAATTACTAACTCTTCTTTGCGTTCTAAATATTCTGAAACTTGATCCGTTTTTTCAGAAAATCTTTTTCTGTAAAAACTGATTTATCTTTATCTTGTTACTGCGGAGAAAAGAGTAATGACCAAGTAATAGAATACTGGTCACCGCTTGTACCGGTAGCTTCGGTCAGGTGTGCGCATCGCAGCGCGGGAACACAGTGGAACCGGCGCGGGCGCACTCGTTAAGGGCATACAATTAACTGATTACTTCAAAATAAGCGTGGCGGGCCGCGGATGCCCGACCCTTGCCTTATTCGCTGTGCCTTTGTCGGCTCTCATACATTGTTGACATTTTGTGGAGCAAATCTTCGTGCCGCGGCCCCTTTGAAGCCAACCACGAAGCTTTTAATTTTTATGGAAGCTTCTTGAGTTCTATAAATGATTTATAATAAGCCTAGTCAACAGTTTTGAGTGGCTTGCAACGATTTAAACGTTTAGTTTTTTGCCGAAGCCGTCCATAATGAGTTGAAATACTTTAAAGAGCAACAACATTAACTACGAAGAATTTAAAAAAGGTCATTAAAGCTACATGGGCTTGTTAGGTATTTATATTAGAAACGTATCTACAGATTGAGCAGTCATTAAAATAACTTACATATTCTTAAAATAACGTCGTTGGTTCGTATATTATTGCAGTCCAATACCTCACAGGACAACTTATGAAGAAGGCAGAAAATTAAAAAATATTTTGCATGTATCCAGCGTTGTAGCTTGCCCGGGATAGGCCCTGTATCAAAATTTGTCGGGGGGGCCTGCTACCCGACTGCAGCGAAGCCCAAATGGTGGGTAATGATTTTATGGGTCTACTATGGGTCGGGGCCCGTGTAACTCGGGGGCCCATAGCGTTGATACAGCTGATACAGCAGTAGCTACGCCCCTGCAAGTATGCAACATAAGTTCTTTTAAAGGTCTGATTCTACCCAGCGCATCGGTACACGGAACATTCTGCTGAAAAGAATCGCCGCATGTCTATAATTAAGTACCTTACTTATCATAAAGAGCAAGAAGTAAAGAAAAATTAATAACAATAAATAGCGCATGGATAGCGCGGCAAATATTTCTACATACTATAATACCCGATATATTCATCAACATGACATAAAATGTAATTAAACACGTACTCATTTAGTTTTTAAATTTAAACTTTTTAAAAGTTAAACTGCATCCTTGAACTTAAAAAACATGGCGAATGCAGGATGTTTTTGTAAAATAATCGAATATCACTCTCATTCGTCATGAGTGGCCGAGACACCTGAAAACCTTGATACGTCTAGTAGGCGAGCACCGCCTCCTCCATGCCTAGCGGCCTACTGGCTCTGCCATTGGTTGGTCTAGTATATGACGTCATCAACCCTTCATTGTTTTTCTGATTCGAGTGAACGTAATTGCCTCTGGTGGTATGCGCTACGTCGTACTGCTAATTGTGCTGTATATTTTTATAGTCTATCACAATGTATGGTTCTGATCGAAACATTAAGTAATTATTATTGCACTGTTGGACATCCAGACATAATATCATTTAATTTATACCTTGCCAAACATCATTTTAGTATCGGATCGTTTCAGTTGAATGTACATCATTGAAATTATCTTTAACATAATACTCAAAAGGTTATAAACCGGCCTGAGCCATTAAATTAACCTGTGAGTGTGTTGTCTACATTAAACAGCCATAAGTCAATCCGTCTCTGGAGCGCACTCCCCCTCAACATAAGGCAGGCCCCAAGCAAGTTTGCTTTCAAGCGGATGCTTCGCAAGCATCTGCTGGACCCGGAGTCAGAGTAGATGAGAAATTCCATTTGTCGCGCGTAGATGGATATATTTATTTGAGTATTATATTCGTATGTATATTATTATAATATATGTGTTATATGTATGTATGTCTATACTATTATAAATTAAGTAATTCTATTTTGTAAATTTTTGTGCATTTGTATATTTTGTGCACTACCCACTACTATCTCTGCCTTGCCTAAATGTTGACTGGTAGAGAATGCCTTAAGGCATTAAATCCGCCTTTTGTACATTTTATTGTTAATTTTGTGCAATAAAGATTAAATAAATAAATAAGTCGAACAACGATAGCAGTCCTTTCAACTTTCCGCGGTTGGCACACAGTACGCAAAACCATTTCAGTTATAATTCCAGTGCCTGCTTTTACCAAAATAATGAAATCTCTACAACTGGTTTATTTTTTGTATAAATTAATGGGCTTTCATTTTTATTAATTGTCCGGCGTCGGACGCGGTCCGGCGCGAGCGGGGCAAGAACAAGGCTCTACATCTGCCCCCATTTATTAATACCTCTGACAATAAAACATTTGAGACACGTTCTTGCGAATCAATGCGCGGCTTCCCAATATGAATTATTTATATGTTTTATTGTCGCCTTATCGCGTGCATCGCGGCCTCTGAGCGGCGGATGCCGTCCCCCCTCTTGAAATAATAATCAGAACATAATTTTTATTTTTGACAAATAACGGAGCAGCGTTGGACGCGGATTTTTTGCGACTGGCTGCGGCCCGGAGCGGTGCGACTGCCGACTGCGCAATACGGTATGCCCTGGTATAACCTACCTGCAATCCTGTAGGTGAGTACCTGTTTCGGAGCCGTTCAAGGACTGCCCGCTTAAAACTCTTAAGACTCATTAGCTGTGGATTAAATGTAACAGCTGTCAATATCGATCGATTCAAGTGTTTTAAGTAAGTCCGTTTTTAGTGAGTTTTGTCTTCTTAATGTAGAGAAACCTGAAAGGGACGACAGTTCTGCACTCATTACGTTTTGTATTCGATTTGGGTCAATACATCTGACTTGTGCATTTGTGTGCAATAATTCCTACGTATTAACGTATATAGATAACAAACACATTGAAAATGTAACCACTAACCCTCTTACCCATTAAAGTTTACCAATAATCATCATAATCATAAATTTATTGGTAATATATTCATTACAAGTCACATCTTATTAATTATTATTATTTAACATTAAATAAAGCCAATTACACTTCAATTCATCTCACAATCATTCATACATTGATCGTATTCAATAAAATTACAAAATCAAACATTATGTAATATGTCGAAAACAAAAAAAAACACGAACAGACAACGAACAATACAACCTACAGCAAAATAAAATAAAATAAAATTCAATATTAATACAATTAAAGTTATTTTACTTAACTAACATTGTTATATCCCTTTCATTCGAAAGCAAACGTAACAATGACAGATAAAGACAAAACTATGTTAATTTATGCAACCGCAATATACCTCTCAAACTGTATATATAGACTAGGAGGTCACGACAAATTTGGCAACGATCACCAATATGGCTAATCGGAAGCTCACAAGATAAAGGGCAACTTCGTGATGCCAAATATGTCGGTCTGCCTGCGCTAAGTGGTTGCGTTATTGAAATATGGCGCCTGCAAAACCAGTTATTGTTCCCAAAAAAAAACGATAAGTAAAATGGCTGAATAAAGTACAGAAAGGAAGTACCGGTTGCACTCATGTGAATTCTGCTAAAACTGAACAAATATTTGGTCGCGTTTCGAAGTTCAGCTCGTTTAAAGACCCTTGATCGTTGCCAAAAAAAAACGATAACGGAAATGGCTGAATATGACGTGGTATAAAGTATTAGTATGTACGAGCTTAATGCACCAAAACTGAAAAAATCTTTGGTCGCGTTTCGTAGTTATGAAGCGGTCTAGGTTACAATATCTCATACATTGTTGGAGTATTTTTTCAAAAGCATTGGATAAATTAAGTTCAAACATATTTTTGGGGAATAAGCACAGTGTCAAAAACATCCTCCTACACTTCTTTAGCAAACCTACCCTCCTCCGGTTAGGGGTAAGTAAGATCTGGTATCCAAATGGAAGACAAATTCTTTCTCACCTGCTGAATCTTATCAGTTTCTGAGGGCCTAGCACGCTAGCTTTTATCGATGACATAAAGCATTTATCCCGTTCTAAGCAGTATGCGTGTGCAAAGGGACGAATGTTTTATGTCAGCGATAAACGCTAGTGTGCTAGAGGGGCTGGATTCTATTCATTTCTTTTTCATCCACATCGACATTTAACGAAAAACAACCCTTAAACTTAACAGTTGTAGTTACGTTCTAATGAACGTAACGACATCATTACATAATTGCTACCGTCAAATCGAGGTTTGATGATAATAATTATAAAAAGGATTAAAGGATAATAAGGATAAAAAGTTCTAAAGTGAGTTTATTTTTCAAATGCTGCGTTTCTTTTGATTTATGATGATGATGATGAATTTGCAACTAGTTTCATCCCCAAAGCTTTGAGCCCTTTTCAGATCTCGTGTTTAGTGGCAGACTGATATAATAATAGCCTACGTACGAGTATGACGAAACATTAAAAAAATACATACTACAGCTTAAATTCAATAATAGACATAAAAACACCCTGCCAATATGCTAAATATAAACTGATTTTATTTGATCCTTACGTCTAATATTCCTGTTATCAATAAAGAAACTTCTAAAAGTATAAACAAGCTCCATTTGTTGGCGTATCATCGGTATCTTACCTGCCGCTCAACGACGCCACTTCGCATCGCGTTGCAAAAGCGCCACTGTGCGCTTAACGGGAAAGACACAAACTATTCCGGTAAAATGTATACATGCGTGCCGCGCAACCATGCGGATACAGATTAGTGGGCATTCCTATAGATAAGTAGCACACAATGATATAAATAACGCATACAATAGCACAGAGTAAACAGTGTCTTTCTCAGCTTGAGCGTCAACAATTACCGAAATTTTCCGAACAGTTAGCTTGATAGTAAATGGCTTTTGTACACCTGATTTGAAATTTATGAAAACCAAACGCAAGTTAAACCGTCACTTAAACGTCTACCCTGTCTAAAAATTCTGTGAACGGCACTGAACATCAAAGCAAGACTAGAGGTGACATTTCAAAAAGGAAAAGCTTCGGTAGATGAGGAAGGACTTGTCTTCTATTTGGATACCAGATCTTACTTACCCCTAACCAGAGGAGGGTAGGTTTGCTAAAGAAGTGTAGGAGGATGTTTTTGACACTGTGCTTATTCCCCAAAAATATGTTTGAACTTGATTTATCCAATGCTTTTGAAAAAATACTCCAACAATGTATGAGATATTGTAACCTAGACCGCTTCATAACTACGAAACGCGACCAAAGACTTTTTCAGTTTTGGTGCATTAAGCTCGTACATACCGATACTTTATACCACGTCATATTCAGCCATTTCCGTTATCGTTTTTTTTTGGCAACGATCAAGGGTCTTTAAACGAGCTGAACTTTGAAACGCAACCAAATATTTGTTCAGTTTTAGCAGAATTCACATGAGTGCAACCGGTACTTCCTTTCTGTACTTTATTCAGCCATTTTACTTATCGTTTTTTTTTGGGAACAATAACTGGTTTTGCAGGCGCCATATTTCGATAACGCAACCACTTAGCGCAGGCAGACCGACATATTTGGCATCACGGAGTTGCCCTTTATCTTGTGAGCTTCCGATCAGCCATATTGGTGATCGTTGCCAAATTTGTCGTGACCTCCCGTAATAATATACCTCTCTTCTGTACAGTCAGCAAAGAAAATTGGCCCACTACTTTTCGGCTCTATCGGGTAAGATTAAAAGTGCTAGAACACTTTCTTTGCCAACTCTACACGCACTACCTATTAGCAGGGAAGACGATTCTTGCTTATTTTCTGAATAAACATAAACAACACTGCCGGTATCCCAGTAATTGCCCGCGCAGCCCCAGCGTCTCCTTTGTAACTTTCGTTTACTTTCCCGATGACATCTTCCGATGACCCTTTACCTTCAACGGTAGCTTATCTGCACAATTTAGTTAGGTCAGGCTCGTCTTTTATGCGTAAG
The DNA here is from genome assembly GCA_963691745.1 of Ditula angustiorana. Lineage (NCBI taxonomy): Eukaryota > Metazoa > Arthropoda > Insecta > Lepidoptera > Tortricidae > Ditula > Ditula angustiorana. The sequence goes on from OY829483.1 coordinate 6,553,178, forward strand.
AGACTTATCTGATGCAAGTAAAGCAATGAAGATTCAGTAGTTATACTAATTTAATGAGCCTGCTAACATTTTATTGGTAGTTAAATTTTAAATTAGAAAAGAAAAATCGAAAAGGCTCTCTGGTGGAGACCGCGTACCGGAAGACGAATTGGTAGGCCTCCCACAGGGTGGTAGGACCTTATGCAAGGTCCATTCGAATCACTACCACCATCTTGCTTGCTAATCCAGCCGCTAAGCAGTGTTTTCACTGTTGTGTTCAGGCGTGGAGAGCAAACCAGCCGATGAAATTACTGGCACAAGACAAGAGGTATTCCATCTTAGCTCTTTGGGTTGATAAAGCATTTTCAGTTTAAAGCATTTTGCGGGTTTATATGGGCAGTGGTGACCACTTACCATCAAGATGAGTGGCATATCGCGACTCGCTTGGTCGCTCAGTGGTTCTCTTTCTAACTAGCGGAGTGGAAGAGAAACGCACTCAGAGAAAAGTAAGTAAATGAGCAAGCGTGTGTAAAAAAAAGGTGGACCGAGGATCTGGTGAGGATCATGGTTGACCGATGGTTGAGAGCAGCACAAGACCCACTGACGTGGAGCCACTCCTTAGGAAGGCCTATGCTCAGCATTAATGATATAAATTTATATTTTTATGTTTTTGCCTTACGATATCTTAAAGCATAAAATTCGATTGGGCATTATTCCACATCGCGTTCGTTGAAAAAAGTTAATTTATAATGAGCGCCGAGATGCCGCATGCGCCGGGGGTCGATGGGTGCAAGACAGTTATAAATTACGCTCTCTTATTCGTCTCGATACGTGTCAAGTCGTTACAATGTGGAAAGCAACGCCGCGGGCGCAACAGCTTGTATTAACAGATGGTTCACTTCACATATGAAACGCATTCAACAAATAACTTGCATTCTTACCGCACCGAAACCAAATAACGTCGCTGTCCCTTGTTGTTGTTCCTGCTGGAAAATAATGTCTCCAGAGTTCATTGAGTTAAGTAACTATTGTGCGGTGTCCCTACTATGACCGGCCATGTTCAATTCATCTGAGTTTATCTTTATATGCATCTCTTTCTTATGACACTAGTTTGAAAGAGACGCAAAGAGTGATAAGTTAAACCCGGGCCAGAGGTAGTAAAAGAACTCATTTTGTTTCCTACACAATATACCCGCAGAGTCAAACTATTGGCGTTATTGGGTGTCTGCGATAATTGCTTACATTCAGGCGATCCGCATGCTGCTTGTCAACTTATGAATCCCATCGTTACAAGTTCTGTGCAGGTTATTGCAATGGCATTAAAATGACCGCTTAGGATAGTTTATATCCCTCCATCTTTTTCTTATGACACTTGTTAGACTGATGGTAAGTAACACCATCGCCCTTAGACATTTGCAACACAGAAGATTGCACATGCGTTGCTAACCCAGGGGGCTAAGATGAAATACCTCTTGTTTACTCTCCACGCCGGAACATAACAGTAAATTTGAAAATCCCTAATACTGTATTTACTTTCCACTAGGCGTCAATTGCTTAGCGCATTTTAGTAGTCTTAATTTGCACTGCCTTTTGTTTCTCTAAGAGCATCGGCGACGAGCTCGGCGAGCACATCTTTAAAAGAACCTAAAGGAACTATCTAACGATATTTAGTTGTTAAACACTCTGTAACATAACTGCTCTAAGTTTTCTATATGCAAATGATCAATAAGATATGTAGTCGCCGCGGCAAGTAAGGTGCTGTCTCGTACACTTCTTTCTTGTTCTTGAATAAAATATCAATCATTGTCATATCAGTCCACCGGCGCTGTGTGTAATGCCTGCGTCTCCTCTAAATGGTAGCCTTAATGTGTATGAATAGTTCCAAGACATGATAAATCGCGGCGCTCCATTTTACAAGACAATGCTGCGACGGGTTCGAAAAAAAGGAACTTGATGAAGCAGTTTGTGTGCTGAACAAGGTTGAAATTATGGTACGATTTGTAAAAAGGCGACGAAAAACTCACGGAGCACACTACACATATAAGCAGTACAGTAGCTTTATCGTATATATAAAATAGGTCTTAGAAACTATATGTAGAGGCGATCACCTCTATATACACATAGGTTGCAGATTCTGGGACCTGTTAATAGCTCAAAGGTTAACTAGAAGAGATCCCTTAAAAGGATAAGTTCGTATTTTTACATCTTGTCTTGTAAACTGTTATGTTTCATGTACAATTAAGAGTAATACATACATATACAGCTTTTATGGCGCATGTATGCTACTTGGCAATTGTATTCTTCCCGCCCGCACAAAATTTCTACTTTTTTTATATATTTTTATGAATGTAGAACATTAAAACAATTGAATTTAAATGATAGAAGCAATGATAACACTAAGAAAAACTATTTTTATTAGTTAGTGCAGACTCTACTACTTAACTGGTAACTAGCAGTAGCAGTTTAGTTATACTCAACTAGCGGACGCCCGCGACTTCGTTCGCGTGGAATTAGTCCGTCAGGGATAGTGTAGCTTTCTATCGGTGAAAGAATTTTTGAAATCGGCTCAGTAGGTTTAGAGATCACCCCTACATACAAACAAACAAACAAACAAAGTTTACCTACTCTTTATTATATTAATAATTAATAAAAAGTATGAATTCTGGGTTTCATGATTCTAGAACAATCTTATAACTTTTTTCTATACAAACTGCACCCCCCATTTTTCCCCCTTCTCCCCTTTCTATGCATATTCCAGGACATGATCTACCTGTCTGCCAAATTTCATCTATCCGTCCAGCGTATACCTATTACGTGTGACGGGACTTTAGCGCGATAATATACTGTTTATTTATTCCCGCATTGCAACGGCCGTGGTCACGAGCAGACTTTAGTGGAGGGCATAGAGTTTATATTCTCTTTGGTGGAGGGTGTCACTGCTGTTTAGCCGCGCGAGTTTTTCCGTCCAGTACATGCGTGATTGAAAAACAAACATCCGAACTACACCCAACTACACTCCAAACTACAAACAACATACTTGCACATTTAGGATGTAGGATAAAAAGTAACGCCAAAAACCTTAACATTCCCATTCGAATTTGTCAATATCGGAATAGGCCCCCGAGCTTTCTCATCAGAATCAGGTCCAATTTTGGTCGGCCGTCTCCGATCCGTTGACTTAATGAGATCTCGCTGTCAATCGGCTGTCAATGCGCAGTATGCAAACCCTGGCACTGACATGCTTTGTCCGATCTTGGGCACGTCTTGTTTTTATTGGCTCCGTTGGCCCGATTTTAATGCAGACGCTAATTATGGGTCCAGTTTTGCATGCTTTGTTGAAGGCAGCCAGTCATTAAAACATTGAAACATTTTTTTAACTTTAAAACATGACTTTTATTGAGCATTCTAGACTAGATGTATGTATACTCTTGATTTCACAGAATTGAATGAAAGATTTAACAGCCTCATTGGAGTTTATGTGTGTTAAAATTTTTACTACATAAAATAAAGGGTAACTAACTATAAAATATGTGACTATACTTTCGTGTCTACGGTATGCATATGACTGTACAGTCAACTAAATGGAACCCACCCTGAGACTGTGTCAAAGTGACATTAAAAATCAAATTGTAAGAAGTCTCTTACTATTTAACTTATTATGTAATTTTGACGCGGTTGTATGTACACTGGGGCAGAGTTACGTTTTGTCGATAGTACTTACATTTACGGCTTGCATTTTCTCTAAGAAAAACCCGGTTTTTAACATTTATGTTAAACTCGGTTTTACATGCCCTACCTACACGATCGTTCCTTAGAATAGGTATTGTTGAGCTATCCTCCCTATCAAAAGGGGAGTCATCGGGGCCGCTGGCGATCGTAGAGGGGGCCGCGATGCCAGAACGGTCGGTTTCGGGTGTGGCCACCATGCCGCTGCGCAACAGGAGGGTAAAGATGCAGGTCAGTTCCTGCAGACGGGATGAGTTTACTAAACACGGCACTAGGGGACCTCCCGTGTGTTCCCTTGGAGATCACGGAGGCCCCAAAGTGCAACTGAGGATGGCCACCCTGGGGGTTTTAGTCAGTGAAAATCTGGCATAACCTCACCGTTCCCACGGACGGTGGGGTATCCATAGGATTTCCTCCAGCTCACAAAAAAAAGGTATTGTTGAGCATCACAAGCATCTGTTTCTCAGTTTTCATCGTGGTATTCATTATAGAGCTACACTGTAGGCAGTTGCCGGTTGCACAACGAATAGTCCAGCTCAGCTGAAGTAGTACCACACTCCCTGTGAATATTGTTATGAACTTGCTACTGCGTTTTGAAGCGTAAGTGGGAGATCAGGAGGCCCTCGGGAGTCTTTTGATCGGCGGTGATCCCTTCATCAGGTGACACTCTGCTCATTATCCAACTCTTCCATTAAAAAAATCGCACTTTAAAAAGTTTGGACTTATACCTGAAACAGTCCCAAAGTCCAATGATGTCTAAAAACCAGCCCAAGGTGAATAAATAAACGTAAAACATAAGCCCGTTGCAGCATCCATCTGTCTGTGTGGTTGACCGCGCTCAACTTATTTAGTTTATTGTTCGGCGAGATGCAGTGTTGAAATATGAGTCGATTGTTTGCCGCTCCCGTACAAAAACTGCCAATTTAGTCTTAAAAGTTGGCAAGGAAATAAAAGTAAATATACTGACGATTTATGAGTTTTCCAACTCACCAAACGTGTTGGGACTTTGACGAGCCGCAATTAGGCTGGGCGCATAAGATAAAATAATAACCAAGTATAGTTATTTGCTATATAGCGCGCTTAAATCTTCATTGTTATATGGGCCTTGCTGTCTGAAATAAATTGATTTTATTTATAGTTATTTATTGCTGCATGAAGCTTAGGTGTATTTAAGACAACCTTAGTATCTTTGTTTGTAAATTACGGTAACATTGTTTTAGTATAAGCCTCTTTTTAGATACTAATCTCCTTATCTTATCCATGTAAGCTGGATGGCTAACACGACACACGGCGACTAGCGTTGTCACTCAGTGTACCTTACTGACTAGCCTAGTAGAAGCGAGACGTACTGATCAACAAGCGTGAAAATGACCATGCGTGCTAGCCGTTATCTACAAGTATGATACTAAAAGAACACCCTATATCGTGTCATGTAGGTATATTATGTGTTGTAAATGTTCAGTAGCGAGCTGGCTCTACCAATTCCTTAATCGCAATCGGCTGATAATTAAACCAGTATTAATGTAATAAAATATCACAGAGTCGTCATTGGTATTTATATCGATGAGCCGTCAGATCGTATTAAACGCCTAATGCTATCTCGCGGCTATCAGCGTTTTTATCAGCAGGCCTTTTAACAAATATCCGTGACAGATTGCGTGATGTGGCCGCGGAATTCCCGCCAAGTATTTTAATTAATGCCACACCACGGGCAAATATATTTTCAGTACATTTTGCTGATTAAAGTTTTCTACCTCAGCACTTATCAGCAAATTTTGTTGTTGATCGCCGTACACTTGGATTCCAGTGAAAAATACCTGCCGGTGATAAGCAGCTTTTCAAGTTGTTTCATTAATATGAACACAAGCTTTTAACTTTACTTAATTGCTTCCATGTAGGTATAAGCAATGTAGCTATTTAATTTGTGTTTTATATAATGTTAACTTAAGCCCATTAAGACTGTCCTCGTTGATACTCTTCGTGGTCTATAGCTTCATTAGAATGGTTACGCTATATAAATATATATGGTCATATGGTTCGTATGCTTTTATAATTATATTAGCCCGAAGCAATTACTTATCTTCGGTACCATGCAAAGGGAGCCTTCTTTTTATTGATATATTTAATTATAATTTTAGTATTAATGTTTAGTATTTAGTTTTTATGTAGTTTAATTGTTTTAAATTATGTTTATTAAATTTACGAGAAATAAATCTGAAAAAAAATTTAACGCATCCAACAAGTAAAGTAAAAACAAAAAATGTCATTTAAACCTTAATAGCTTTATTTTAATACATATACCAGTCAATAGGGTTGGGTGTTTTTTTTTTGAGGCATAATACTCGTATATCTCAAATCCACCATTTTGTCTTTTGGCCATTCTGTCTCACCCGTGTCACCGAGGTAAATTGATCGGCACCTTTATTATACATAGATAAATAGATAGATCAACAGATGATTACCATTTTTGGCTTCGCCGCAGTCAAATAAAAAGATCAATGCGGATGCGACAATTAACAAAAACCGAATTAGGAAGTCAATGAAAGTGGCCACCATTGTAAATGCTATGCTACCGAATATTGGGCGAGCCGAATTCAACGAGGCAGGAAGTGCGCGCGTGCTCGACTCGCCCGCAGTCGTCTGCATTATTCACTACAATATTATCAATAAATTATTGGTCACATTGGGACAACACTGCGCTTCGCATACTCGCGCAAAGAGTACCCATGTAACAGAGAACGTACACAAACACGATTTCAAGCTGAATGCTTCATATCTTGTCGCAAGGCTGAAAGAGTGTTAGGTTTGAGATGTAAATTTGGAAAGCGTTACTACGCTTAAATCTTGCACGCTTCAAACAGAGCCGGTTGCTAATCGATACTAAATCTCATAAACACCCTTTTAACTCTAAACAGTTTTACAATCAGCAGAACACATCCTACCGGAATGCCATGTCTTCACGTTGCAAGCGCGCTCCTTATCTGACACCCTATCGACACCTAATTAACGATACGGCTACTAAGGGAACATTGGTACAGTCTCATCTATACGCGTGGGATACCTATCGCGTCGTTCCCTCCGGCTATCGCCACTCGAAAGCTGCAATCCCAATCTGTGTAACGAATCGCGCCAATCGGATCTGTAAAAAATAAGTACACTGTGGTATGATCAATAAATTAATGCTTACATTCGGACGCCGCCGCACATACTAATGGCGTCACGCGGCGTCGTTTTTGTCACAAAGCCTTCGCCATTCAGCTTTCCATTGATACGGGGGGGCAAAAACTGCCCGGTCCGCTTGTAAGACCAACTCACTGACATTGCCAGTTTTTACACCGATATCGACAAGGACGTGATTGCTTTTTGTTTCAGCGAGGTGAGGCGAATTTTTAATTGCTCGAGTTAACAACATTTTGAGGTTTTTTACCAACAAATGTTCTTAATGCATATACTTACCATATAAATGACTAGCGGGGACGCCGCGACTTCGCATGGAAGTAGTAGCCTAAAATACGCTTACTGACTTGGATGTCACGTCATGTCATTACACTGATTTTATGAAATTTGTTGTGTTTGACTTAAATTTTTGTTACTTCTCCTTGCTAAAACAGCTAGACGGATTTGAATGAAGTTTGGAACGAAGATAGCTTATATCCTGGGTTAATATATAGAGTATTTTTATTCCGTAAACATGCAAAGTTCCCGCGGGACAGTGATAAACGAATTCTACGGGGAAGAAATCGCGGGCAACAGCTAGTTTGCAAGAAACCTCCTATCAGCGAAGCACTTACTTTCGTACACGAAATTCATCTTAAGAATGCCTTTAACAATAAAGTTTTAATTTCGCTCTGAAACTAAGTATTTATATCACAGTAATGAAGGTGCATTAACCGTCGACAAATTTATGTTCATTACGTTTTCATGCACTTAACGGGGTTACGACATGTTCGTAATTAGTATTTTACGTGCATTATAAAAATCGGTAAGTATTGTTCTCGAAAGCGGAGCCATAAAAGCCCCTATCAACGCGTAAAGAGCTGATGAGCCGCTAAATTATGGCCAACATATAAAATTATGGTCAAAACATAAAATTATGGCCAAAATATAAAATTAATCGCTCATAAGAGCGCTCATTACTAAGCAGCATTAAGCGGTAGTTGCGATTATAAATAATTGTATATGCAATAAAGGTACGATTGGGTAGCCTAGTGGTGATTAACCCTGACTACAAAGCCATAGGTAGTAGGTTCGATCCCCATAAGAGCAAATGATTATATGATTAATAAGATTTCTTATTAACATGAATCGGTTTATATAATGAAATTAAAAAAATATATATATTTTGCAAGTAGACTACATAAACTGTTTTACATGTCTAAGTCTACCAGCGCTTCGGAAAATGGAAAATTCTGCTGAGAAGAAACGCCGCAAGAAACTCAGCAGTTTATTTTCTTCTCTTTTTAAAACCAGACTACAAAGCAATATACATCATATCTAAAGTAGTAAAGTGAGGGGAATTATTAAAAGCGATTAAAAAAACGAAACATTAAAAAAAATCAGTGTCTGGCGGGACCATCTGTAGCTCAAGATGGTCCTGCCAGGAATTGGGAACGCACGGGATGCAGAGGTTGCAAGTTCGAGTTCAGCCAGATGAGCAAGTTTTTTCTTTGTCATCATTGCGTCTATAATTTAAATCACCTTGGTTTGTCAAGATTCAGCAGGCGCGCAGGCGCGTGCGGCGAGGCGTCTCATTAGGCAGGTTGTATGCGCGCGCGAGGCCGCTGTTTATGTCCATGCGAGCGGCGCGAGCGCACGTTCAACGTCATCCATCCCAGCCTGCCGTTACATAGTCATAGATGCTTTTATCTGTAGCCGTGGCCCTAGACAATCTATTAGCTAGACTGACAGGTTCCTAAAAGTATAAATCAATAAATCGTTTTTTTTTCAATACATGTACCTACTACCTATTAAGATTAGACTATGTCATAATAGAAATGAAAACTGTAGAGCAGTTAAAGGTCGTATCATCTATCTTTTGTTCATTTTGCTTTGGATTCGCGGCTTGACGACGAAAAACAAAAAGAGGCGACAAATAATCCTATGTTAAAAAGACATCAACGCGCTCAGATAAAGAGTCCACAGCAGAAGTAGCTGACACTCTAACCTCGTAAAGCCCACGTCAAATTTCGTTCTATGAATTTTGAACCATATCGTTTGAGACAGTGAGTTTAACGTCAGTTTGACATTTGTCGTATATTTAGGACTTGGGGCCTTACGAGGCTAAGAGGACTGAAAGATCCACGCGAGCTCTCTTGACAATAGATTTATGTACCTTAACATTATAAAAAATAAATTATTAGAAGTCTCGTAATGTTTTAGTTATTTTGTGTATTTGACACGGCTCGGCACGGCACGGTGTAGAGTCAAGTAAATTTGCTAATACCACTACCAGTGCACCTAGCATGAACCTTCTCGATACGAGTTAACTCGCTACGTAACTCAGTCCGTCTCTCTCCTACTGCGCTAGTCAGAAAGAGACGCGCTGAGTTACGTAGCGAGATATCGCGTATCGAGAAGATTCGTGATAGGCGCACTGTACAATAGAACAAGGTTAAATGAATGTAAGGAAACTAAAAAAATGCCTAGCGGTCTAGACATAGTGACATTCTGTTAGCGTAGCGCTTTTGGATCAGTGCACCTAGCACGAACAACAAGCGTTAACTCGCCACGTAACTCAGTGCGTCTCGTTCTAACTAGCCCATTAGGAGAAAGACGCGCTCAGTTACGCAGCGAGTTAACGCGTATCGAGAAGATTCGTGCTAGGCACACAGAGCACCTAGCACGAGTCGTTACTACCGCCGTAACTCGCCACGTAACTCAGTGCGTTTCTTTGCAGTGCAGTAAGCAGTGCAGCAAGTGCAGTAAGAGAAAAACGCGCTGAGTTATGTAGAACAGCGTATAGTATAGATTCGTATAAAGTGCACTGCACATACGTGTCGATCAATACATCTTGTCGTATCTACTAGCGTTGACGCTGACATATGTAATGCCATTTGTCATAATACTCTGAAATTGTGTAATTGTGTGAAAGGCCCGTGGACTAACTCAGAGAAAAGTATAGTGCAGCCAATACATGTAATATTAATAATTGGAAATTGCTTAAGCACTTTTTAAGTTTTGACCGTATTACAAAGGTTTAAAAGTCGTCAAGTAATACTAGGTCGACTACTTATGTATGTATTTATGTAAAAAAATGCTAAATACTTATAATGTAACTTTATATTAACTGAATGAATAAACTAAACTAACATTAACGACTATGACAGAGGTATTCCAATTGTTCCCCGACCATACCTTCACACTTGGCATTTTGGATATTTCCGAATAAATACGGAAAACTTCCTAGTTTTACTCAGGTCACAGATGGCATAAAGGACCACTTGAGACGTAATCAAGTTTTGAAAATCAATATTATTGCTATTTCAATTGGACAATTGGTTATTTTCGTGCCGCATGACGAATAATAGCGTACGCCAAATAGATACGCGGAGCTGTCACGCCGACAGCGACAGGTCAAGATGCGGCGATAATTGAAGGTCGCGGCTCTGCTTTGAATTTCAATGGGTTAACAAGCGAGGCGCGCCAGATCTCGAGCGAAACCGATTTAATTTAAAAATTCTCGTAGGAAAGAATAACGGGCCGTCTCTAATTGAATTCAGCGGTAGCGAATTCGAATTATTTCAATAAGAAAGGGCAGGCCGCGGCGCCGGAGCAAATTGCGCCTACCCGCCGATCGGCTTTTGTTCGCCGCCGACGCCCATTGGTCCATTTTAATGAGCTCCGATCAAGGGGCGTAATTATTTCTCGTATCATTCTTTGTTCGTCGCGAGCGCGCTGTCATCTCTTATGGCGCACTAGGCCACTTTTTGCTGGCGTTTTTGGCGAATATCCATATGAGGATAGTTAGCGTCGTCCAATTATAGTGCGTATGGAGAGGAGGTTGTCGGACAATGCATAACAGCCGATCCTGTTACTGACTGCCATATAAACCTGCGCCGCGCTGTAATGAGCCTTCTGGCCTGGAAACGCTGTTTTATTGTAAACTTGAGTTTTATCTTAAGAGCTATTACTACCTACCTACGCGCGTACTCGTATGCAGCAGCTTTGCTACATTTTAATGTGCCTTACCTTGTAAGCACGCACGCTTTTTAGGGTTCCGTATCCGTGCCAAAATGTCAAATAAGGAACCCTTGTTGTGCAACTTTGCTTCGTCTGTCCGTCCGTTTGTCACGGCGGGTTATTTCAATGCTATCAATTTGAAAAATTGGAATGCTTTCAGAAGTTGATTCTAGCCAACTTATTTGTTGAAAATGCATTTTTTTTTAAACAAAGTCAAAAAAATCTCCGCCCTATCTCCGAAGTTTATAAAGCAAAAAATCTCACATGATTAAACATTACTGAAATCGTTATATTACAAGAAATAAAGAACTATCTATTTAACTACGTGGCGAGATTTTTTAGAAATGTTAAAAAATGCTTTACGAAACTTATGTTTACCGTGTCGGTGGAGTACCGACATGATATAAACGTCTGACCGTTGACGACCGTATAGCCTAGTGGTAAGTGACCCTGACTATGAAGCTAGAGGTTCCGGGTTCGATTCCCGGGAAGGGCAAATGTTTGTATGATGAATATGAATATTTATACCCGAGTCTTGGATGTTATGTTATGCATTTAAGTATGTATCTATCTATTTAAGTATGTATATCCGTTGTCTAGTACCCATAACACAAGGTTTACTTAGCTTGGGACTAGGTCAATTGGTGTGAATTGTCCTGAAATGTTTATATTTATGTCTCGAGTGCCTGAGCGGTGACCCGAAGCCCTTGGTGTACGACTCCGACTCACACTTGACTAGTTTTTGCTACAACAAAGGCTGAGGAATAATGTAGTTGTGTATGTAGCGAATTAAAATAAAATCGTTATTTCTAGCACGTCGCCTGCGCAGTGGTAAATATGTCGTTAATTGCAAACGTAACAATGGACGTGCGTCGCCGGCAGTCACCGACAACATTGACTTTTAACACTTTTAACTGTCGGCCGGAGGTGTCGCACAGATGGACCCTTCGACTTGCAAATGGGATTGACACGTGTGAAACAGCTGCGTCTGTGCGATATATATTTTTCATACACAAGCTCAACCTCCTCCGCTTCCACGTAAAATAATTTGCATAGCACATAGACTCAAGTATTAACCAACACCACTTAAGACTTAATCTACACGAGGCATCATCGGATCTTGTAAGGGTAATCTGTACGCTACTTGAACTGGTGTGCAAAGTAACGCCTAAATCATCTATCATTTAAAAAAAAAAATTGGTTTATTTTGCAAAAAGATATAACAACTACAATTACACTTCAATTTTTATTTAAATTATATTATACTGTATTTATTAATTGTAATTGCTAAGTGGGTAATCCTAGTCGTCGCGCGAGAGCGATTTGCAACATAAACTTTAAAAAAAAACCTGTACAATGCGAGACTAGCAAAGACTTTTACCGATAATGCATGGTAATGTTGTCATAAATACACAAAAAAGACTGCAGAAAATTACTAATCCCTGTACAGTCGAATGTAACAAGCTAACAATGTGTCTGATTACAGCTGTCGACTACGCAAAGAAGTATTCAATTTTTGATTTAGATGAAGTCCTTCTCGACAAATCGTAGTTTGTATATTAAGGATGTCCGGCTTTCCGAGGTTAGGACCTGGCAACCCTACCCACGACACATAGCAAAGGCCGTTCCGGCTGCACTAATAGTCGTCACGTATCTTAGCCAAGCCTTTTTTAGCTATTAACCCAAACTGTGTTATCTTTTGCAAAATCGTACAAGAATAGACTAGTGGAAAGGATTTCAACTGTTCCTATAGTTCCCCATTTCAAGCATTTTCGTAAATACAAATGAATTGAGGAACTTCTCCGTTTTTTAAAGTCGGTTTAAAAGTGCTATAATCCATACAGAGCCTGGGTGATCGAGTTTTGCTCACGACAGATGTAAAAAGCACGGAGAAAATGTTATTTTTATAGAAATGAGACCATAGCTAGATCGGTTTTTTGCCCATAAAACCCTATATTGTAAATTTCATTAAAATCGTTAGTTTTCGAAAACGCGATTACATTTAAAAGACTGAATCCAGGGCAATCCAGTATCTTTCATTTAATACCTACATTGTTGTATAAAATACGTAGATATGTATAAAATGCTAAACAAGTCAAGTCTTAAAAAATCCATAGAGTACTAAGGAAAATAAACATACGCCTTAAATTCCTGCACGTTTTAAGCCTTAACATAATTAGACAAGAAGGATTGCTAAAATATGTACTTATTTGAAAGGGATCCGTAAAAACCCACTTCAATTACAACTGGTCCACATTACAGCGCAATAAACAATAAGCATACATAAATAATTCAAAACGTATCTTTTATTTCGCATCGCATCCATAATGGCCGAGTAATTATTTTCCGATTGGGCGGCTATTTACGGAGTTGATGTATAATTGACTGCTCATTGTTGAGCTCCATGAAATGTTTATTGTTTTTGATAAGTAACAATACCAAATGTAACCTGTAAGACACACGTTCCTGTGCACTATAAATATGACGTAAAAGTGTGTTAATTCTCCAACGAAGTGTAGACATAAGCCAGAGTACTTATACAAAATGATATTCAATTTAGCCTTTACGCTAGAAAAACGCACGAATGTATGAGTTTGATTTGAAACCCCGAAAGACTGAGAGATAGTGTAATTTTTTATGCATTTAATATGCACTATTAAATAAGTTGATATTTCTATCCTTCTCGAGCATACAGAATTACTCTGAATTCTCTCTGACCCCTAATTCTCGCATTCATCGAGATTTAAAGGAATTTGACAGTTATTTTTAACATATATCTCTAATGCGACTTCATCTCTATACTGAGGCGAAAATTGCCTCGCTAGTTAGTTTTTGACCATAGTGTAGTCACACTCGCGGAAGAAATACGAGCAAGTTACGATTTATGTGTCGGATCATGTCGGATGAAATAAAAGTCCAAATCACGATTACGTTTGAAATAAATAAATACTTAGATGCCGACAGAAAAAGAGCATGTACATGTCAGACACTTGTTTCCTAAAGAAATGGACCAATTTAAATCAGTCATGTTTGCACTAGCTTCGAGCTATTCCACAAGATACTAGGTAATCCTATTAGCTACGAATCTTATTAGATATCAGTAAGAAAATATTTTAACTTGCGAGACTGGTTTAAATGCAGTAGCACCACTTTGTTTAGAAAAAAGGCTTTCAAAATAGCTATGATGTTGTCCAATGTCTAGCCTCTGATAGGAGAGGAACGATAAAAAAAAGAAGATAAACAAATGCTATAAAATCCCGAACTTCGTTACGTGCACTGTGCACTCCATAGTGCACGAAAAAAACGAAAACGACAATGCTACCGGAAGGTAATATATAATTTCATTCTAGTTAGAAGAAACGAAGCTAAATTGTATTTACTAGAACGAGTGGTAATATCTATTGCAATCAAAGGTTAAAAATTATTCAAAATCGACAAATTTTCAGCTCAAAAGCAAACTTGCTGTAATATTTATCCGTGACGCGGAGCCTGTAATCAGCACCCGAGCGTTGGAGCACTCATTACGCTTAATTTCTTAATCGTATGCTTAATTGAAATATTAAGTCCGTCGATAGCCGCCGCCTTCGTTGCTGTCATGCTCTTTTTGGCCGACGCCGGAGCCCAAGGTAGCAACGACATCCACAATTATACGTACGTTTGAAAATAAATGAGATAATTATGGTAACATTGCAACCGAAGTGGACGTTCGAAAAGGTGACACAAGATCACTTGGGCTGGCACTTCATTAATAATACCTTCCGAAATAAAATGTTCAAGTACGTAGTTCCTGTTTTGTATTGTAACGACTTCATTCCTGTGATAGTAAAAGCAATTATTTCGAAACGAATCGCCTGATTTCTGAGCACGAACACGAACAAAAAGATTTCGTGCCCGCACTTCGTTACGCTTCCTATAAACAACTTAATAATTCTTCCAGCGGGTCAAAAGAGTTGCAGTGGATAATATTTAAGAGTGTTAATTACAATTTATGATTAGCACCGTGCAATTAATCAGGCCTGTCACTGTTAATCAATGCCCATTCGACGAGTTTATTAAGACGTCACAATTTATTTGAGCCCGAAGTAATGCATTGTTCGAGTTCAAATTATCATCCTATGCTTGAAAACATACACAATACATCATACAATTTTCTTCTAAAAGTTAGATATATTTAATTTATGTGTTGTTATTGTTATCTTTTTTTTATTTAATTAGAGGACGCAATAACTGGCAATGATTTTTTTGTGTGAACTATCGAAACACATCAAATAGGCTTATTTCTAAAAATCTCTGACGTTAGTGAATGTTTAAGGAAAACGCGTACTCATGGCACATTGTGAATACAAATTAAAACAGTCCATATCGTTTATTGACACTAAAATGAGCGCACAAAAAAGCAAGCCACCTCAACACTAATCTTCTGTCAATTATCCCGGTAAAACTTTGTCGCACTTATCTCAGCGATAAAGTCATAAGCTTTATTACCGGCGGCGCGTCCTGTGTAACGTGGAAAGGTTGCAAGTGAGTGAAAAACGAGCACGATTATGGACGTAGGCGACGCGACTCTTGACAAAAGTTAATGTTAATGCACGTTTTCGCCCACGCGCCCGCACCGAGGTCGCTCGGGGTTGAAGATGCCTCTGTTTAAAAAAACTGGCCAAGTGTGAGTCGGACTTGCACACCGAAAATATATTTGTCATAAATGTATTTTAATAAAAATCGGGATACTTAGCGCGAGTCCCAATAAAAAAAATTACCAGTTTAAATCTTGTGTCCATTTCCGTTTTCACGATAAACAGAAAAGGTTAAAAAAACACGTGACGGATAACGACAACATATTTCTCAACAAATACAGGTTACACAGTTAAGTTTATGAATAAGGGGCTAAGTATACTAAAATTACTATGCTTAATTTAAACTAAAATTGCGCATCTACAATTTCCAATTTGTACTACCCTTGTAAGGTATTTTACCTTCCTGGACTGAAGTCCTGATTTGAAAAGTGGTTTATCTTCCTACAATCAACAATTTTCTTTCCATAATTGGTGTCGTAGCTCAACAAAACGTTAACTTTATCCACTTTACTTTAATTACGTCGGAAAACTATTTTTGTCAGAATCCTTTTGCGAGCGCGCTCTACAACTGACCAAAGTTTCATCGCATCGCATTTCTTGGTTTAGGGTTGCAAAGAAGATGAGCAGGCACACAGTTTTTAGTTAGTGAAAGACCCAAATAATTTTTGTCAACCCTAATCCAAAAGTTTGGAATTAAAACATCGAAGATGTTCGAAGTGCCTCGTCCGGCGCTGAGCCTGCGCCCGCGCCGATAACTCAGCCACATTTACTTATCGATGACATTTACTTTATACTCATTTAAAGCTGTTTGGTTACATGTACCATAGCGTTTTTTATTTCCTTTTATTTTATTAATATTAAAAAGCTTCTATTAGGATCTTTTTATGTGTAATCATAAAACGCTATAAATGTAAAAAAAAGTAACGCCCGCATTTGACAAGAAAATGTCACATTGACAGGTTAAGAGAACAACCGTTTTTTTTTTTACTTTTAAAGTTATGCTACAGAATAGTACCTACCCAATCACGACAGGTCTAGATTTTCATAAAATATTTACTCATAATAATTAAACGTAGTGCTAAGTTAATGATGATTAATTAAACATAGCAATGCCAAAATCATTTTTGTTCAAATTGAGTTCTTAAATAAAATACGTTTTACTACTTTATAGGTGTAAAAAGATAAGTTAATTTTTTTTGAGTGTAACAGTACATTAAAAAATTCTAAACTAGACATAGACATATAAAACTTAAGCTAAAACTAAAACTAGGGAAACTAAAACTAGGTGAGGCCCCCCAGGTCTGATCCCTGCGGTAGGGTGCCCATGATGCTGACTGCGTTTCCCCTCTGGATTGAGATACCAATCCGTTGAGCAAGAAACGAGCCAGCTCTAGGGTCCCCAGTGACGGAATATATTTTTTTTTGTAAAAAGCCGAAAAGTTGGTGTGCGTTTGGGCTCCACGGTCCCAGAGTCTCGAATTGATTTTTAAAGCTTGGCCTCAACTTGGCCCTAGCAAAACAATTATAGAATGTATATTAGACATACAGTCTACCTACGTAGGTACAGTCAAAGAAACACCTAAGTGCCCGTTAAAGACATAACTGGGAGAAGTTGTACTTTTTCGAAAGGGAGGCATACAATAAACACAATGAAATTGATATATCTATTTCGAGCATAGTGAATTAGGTACGCTCAGTTCGGTCTTTAACGGTCAGTTAATTCTGCCTTCGACTGATTTCACTTATTTTGAAAAATAATCCGCGTTAAAGTTGTAATTTTATGACTTACTGAAGTTTTGAGTTAATTGAATGTAAACCGTATAAACTGTACCAGGTCAAAAGCATTTCTGTATTAGAGAAGATACAGTGTAGGTGGATGTATCTTACTTACGGCTCGGAGTAATCCAACCGTAGAGTATTCGGCCAGTCCCGCCGACGAGCGTTTTCCGGCCACCGGCGGCAATTCCATTGTTCTACTGCTAATTGAATCGATGCCACTGATAGATTGTAGCGTTAACGCGCCCAGTGGCATCTCGGCCCCGTAACTACAGTTTAAACTATAGGTAAAGTTAAGTATTTTTGCGCGTGGCAGGACCTTGTGCAAGGTACGTCCGGATCGCTACCACCATCTTGCTCGCTAATCCTGCCGCTAAGCAGCAGTGCTTGCACTGTTGTGTTCCGGCGTGGAGAACAAGACAGCCGGTGTAATTACTGGGACAAGAGGTATTCCATCTTAGCCCTCTGGGTTGACAACGCATCTGCAATCTCTTTGGTGTTCCGGATGTCTATAGGCGATGGTGATCACTTACCATCAGGTGACCCACTTGCTAGTTTGCCTTCCTATTTCCTAAAAAAAAAAAAAAAAAGCGATGACACTCGGCAGAACAGCACGCGTGCTCATTCGCATCTCGCTCATCTCGCATGTCGCTCAGTGTGCTTTCCTCCCACAGAGTTAGTTAGAAAGAGACTCACTGAGTGACATAGCGAGTCGCGGTATGTCGTGCTAGCTATGCAGTTAACTTTATTAACATTAACAGAATGTTTTTTAATTAACTAATCTTATCTTTTTATTTAAATTGCAATTATCTCTAAGTTTTTCAAATTTACATGTAAGGCGACTGTAAGTGTTAATTTTAAACGTTGATTAATAAATAATAATACTTGATATCTATAATCTAGTTGGATTTTAGCACAAACTAGCTCAATAGTTTTTTTGCGATTTTCTAAAATGGCGGTGCTAGGATTTTTTTTTAATTGGCGATTTTTTCAGAAACTATTAACAGTATCGAAAAACGGTTTACGGCACAAGCCAGCACAACTCTAGCACAAAGTAGGTCAATGGTTTTTTGCGATTTTCCAAAACGGCGCTGCTAGCCATAAATTTTTAAAATTATTTTAAAAAAGTTCTTTTAAAAATAATCGCTTTGTTTACAGGAATTTTTAAAAATAGGTTGCAGCACAAGCTAGCATAACCCTAGCACAAGCTAGCACAACCTTTGGATTTTTGAAATTCCAAAATTGCGGTGATAACTACACTCACATTAAATAAAAATACAAAAAAATCGAAAGTAAAACTTTCGACTTCAAAAATTTAACAATATGATACATAATTATGTACTTAATGATAAATCAATGGCTTCTTTCGTATCCTTAAGACACCTTGCCCATATCTTCTGAACAATTTTCCAGGCCAAGGCTAACTTAACTAACCTTCGCCGGTTAGTGGTGGTCCCACCGAGCGCTCTGCAACGAATCGTTAACGCTACCGGACAATGGACAAATCGAATCTGTCACGGGCGCTCGCGCAGCCTGTGATTACATGCCTAACTGTATGATAACTGACAATGTTATTTATAAGTTACTGCCACAGAAGTCTCCCGAAATAACTTCGTATGAAGATGGAGGCTTTTTACTAGCTTTGTTACAAGCTTTTTTACCTACACATGTCCCTTTCTTACGTGTATCAAATACTACAAGTTAAATTGGCCCAACTTTCCGGTGTTTATAATTGAGATGAAATTTTGCATACGTTCGTAAGTCTGATGATAATGCAGTAGTACCTAGTAGTTTTTAATACTTTTTATTTATAACCTCTAATTTAGGTTCACTAATCTCAGTGTATGTTACCCAATCTAATAAATTAATTTCAACTCACGCCTAGCGACAGAATTGACTTAAATTTTTCTTACGTGCATGAACAAAAAAAAGTAAATTTACGATAGACAATTTTTTCAACCTAAGTTTTTTACGGTATCTCCAAAAAATATACCTTTATAAAAATTTCCTAAATATGTGAGTCAGAAATACTGAACGGTACCTACTTAGATTACCTACTTACTCGTATGCTTCAAATGTCTTTATACTTATTTGAAACGAAAAAGAAGGGTTGAAGTGAAAAAGCACCGTTCTTTTTTCCCTGGAAAACAATTAAGAAACAGGACGCTTCGCTGTTGTAGTCACCTAATGATTTCACCTCAAAACATTTTAAAACTTCTCTAAATCATGTCAAACGCGAATAAATCGACTTTATCAACAATATGCCATTCATAAACAACCACTGATTATCTTAATTTAAAGTCACAAAGGCGGTTTTATTACAGTACAAAACTGCAAAAACAACCAACAAACCCTTATTACCCAATCCCGTGCGTTGACATTACAGTATCATTACAACTTATTAGCTATTGATTTGCGATTTTCCCATTACGCGAGGGCATTAATTCCAAGCCGGACATAATCACCCTTAAGTACGGCCCCGGTTATTTACGAAGACCGATAAATCTCCCGCCACGCATCCACTCAGAAAAACGGTCGTCGAGGCCAGCGGGCACGAAAACAATGGACTCTCATACGGCACTATGCTGCGTTGAGCACGCAAAAACTGGATAAATGATGCTTCTTTACACGCGTGCTTTGTTCGGCCAATATGCTGCGAGATGGAGCTGATTGATGAGTTTAGACTGGATTAAGATAAGCATGCTGCACTTATTCGATGCATCGCTGTCATTAATTGTGTGGGCTAGGCTAGGACGAAAGAAAACCAGTGCTAACAAAAAGATTTGATCAACGCGCGTATTGCTTTAAAAAAAAATGCATCCCAGTTCATCCCAACTTTCATCATAAGGTACGTAGATACGAGAACAAGGCAGTGTCCGGCAGAATATCCATTTTGTCTGAAGCTGATTGTCTGCTCTGAAAGAAACCGAAGGGCATTCAGCTCTGACTGCAACTGTCGGTCACATAACCTCACCTGACATTTGGTACTGTTTAGCTCTGAATATAAACTATGTAGTGGCAACTACCTGCTAAACATTGTAATTTTTTCGTGTCTCCCATGCTAAATGGTTGTCTGGAAGAGATCGCTTTTAAGCGAAAAGACCGCCAATTGTTTACTTTGTAAATTGATTTTTAATTAATGTTTGTTAACAAGTTTCCGTCTCGTTTTCAATAAAGAGTATTTGTCTTGTCTTGTCTTGTCTACCAACCTGCCTTTCTTTGAGCATAGAATTTAGCCAGAACGTCGGTAGATGTTATCCAAGGTTGGAAAAAAAGTAAAAATAAATACATTTTTGGACAAAGGGTGTATGCTGAAGCTTTGGTGGATACTACTTATACTCGTACATCTACGATAAAGTTCTTTGATATTTCCGTTTCGATTCTACTTAGAAACTTATTTGAACAGACAACTGATTCGTGCAATCGAGTAATAGGATTGTTTATTCAGCGATTCACGTCCAAAAAGTGTTAATACAACACGCAGCACACTTGTTGCAGATAAATGTAAAGTACGAACATTATTGCGTATTCGCGCAGTATAATAATTTAAGGTAAATTAGATAGATAATAGCTAATCACAATTTGTGAGCGCGGTTTCATAATGCATGATTGTATGCACCCATCTCGTGGTCCGTGCTTTGTGTGCGAGCCGCCGTACACACGTTTTACACGCCTATTCTAGTAGAAAATTAAACAGAACTGCAAGTCAATTACGATGCAATTGCTGATCATTTTCTGTTCATTGGCCAGGCCTGTATTCGACATCGTCATAGTAATTGGAACCTATGCAAAATCCGGCGCTTTTCAAATATAGACCAAGACCATGTTAAAGGCCAGGGTATTTTTAGCTTCAAAATAAGGCAAGTTATTCAAGTAATTAAAAAAATGGCGATCCCTGGCTCCAAAGATTGTACACCTGCTGTGTTAAATTGTTAAATTGTAAAAATTTTGAATATTTGAGATGTAAAATAACATTGTAATTTTGATTTATTTAAAAAATTACACCTCGTTGAGTTTCTTGCCGGTATCTTCTCATCAGAGGTTTTTCCGAACCGGTGGTAAATTTTTTGACATTCATAAGTGCTACCTGTAAGCCTAATCTGAATAAAATATTTTGACTTTGACTTTGACTTTAACTTTGAATGTAATATTAACCTTTAAAATATTACAAAAAAAATATTGCAGCAAAGTACTTGAATCTGCTTGCTGTTCTTCAACTTATAACATCATTTCGAAAAGTAATTACTTCACTAATTAACAGCTCTCGCCCAGTTGTAGCACGGCTGGCCCTGCGCGAGCAGCTTTGAGTTGATTAACTAATAAACGTCTAAGTATGAGCCCGCGACCGACAGCGGCAGCCAGAATAATAGCTTTTGTATTAGAAGAAACAAATTAATGTAACTGCAATTAGGAACGCACGAATGGTTCTTTAGTTACGTTTGTATTTGTTCTGCGATGGATAAAGTTTTGAAATTATGTGCGATGACAGTGACAATTATAGATAATAATTATAGACTTGAAGTCGCAGGGCCAAATCCGTCCTGAGGGCAAAAACCCAGTCGAACTCACATAGGTTCCGTGGCTAAGGGGTCGTAGTCTTTAGGTTTAGGTTTACATATTTCTTTCTCAATTTAACATTACATATAAGTTGTGCATGTGGAAGTTATATATATATATATATATATATATACTTTAAGATCGTCAAAAGAAATAATATGTATATATGACGACCTGTATGGCGCAGTGGCACATGTGTCTGCTTAGTGTGCAAGAGGTCCCGGGTTCAAATCCTGGTATGGGCAAATATTTGTGTGATGAACACGAATGTTTGTACCTGGGATTTTATACACCATGGACGAGCCATAAATCAGTCTTCGGTCGGCGACCAACTGTTGAAATTGTATAGAAAACCCTACAAACGCGGCAAGTATAATTATTACCCGTGTCAATGTTGCATCACGCGCAAGCGCACGCTCTGAGCTTCGCCGCGCAAATTGTGAAGCACGTGGATAAGTTGCAGTTCCTCCCGTAATAACATGTCATCGACCTAAGATGTCGAAACGACTTGATGTCGACACGACTTGTCGCGGTAGTGTCTCGTAAAGCGGGACAATGCTTTTCATCTTTAACTTTGTAGGTAACTAATATGAAGGAAAACGCTACATTTATTGGAACCACGACTTTTTCCAGTATTTAACATTTACGTAAAGGCATATCTCAAAACTCTCAATTTCAACCCGTGTAAAACAAGGTTGATCACAGATAATTCTTCTCGCAGTGTTGTGCTCAGCTGCGATTAAAAATCCGATGCGCCCAGTGAAGTATCTAACAACAACACAACAACAACAATACCCACAGTAATATACTGAAGATAAAAATGTATTTGATGAGAAATAAACAAAATTACGGGCACGTGTTGCACTTGTGGCCATTCTCATGAATACTTAGAGCTGCGTTCTCACTGGACAAAGTCTCATGTTTTCTATACAGGTCATTGATAATTAAGAGACCGGCCCCCAATTCTGGCGCTCATCGAGATTTATCTGTCGTTCGAGACGCGTCAAAATATGACAGATTTTAAAGGGATTTGACAGCTTTTTTTGGTTCATCTCGAGTGTGACTTCATTTCTAGTGACGCGAAAATTGCCCTCTAGGTCAAAGAATAAACAGAGAGCATTACATTTGTGTTATTTCAAGAGAAATAACGTTGTTTTTTAAGTTGCATTATGTTAACCGAAGCATGACATGCGAAACCGAGCCTGCGGCCCTAACCTGGCCCCCCAAGTTTAGTTTATATCTATGTGCGTCCTTTCTTATGACACTAGCTAGAAAAAGCTGCAGGGTAGGATAAATTTGACTAGGACGTTCATGTCTCTCCCATATATACCTTATGTTTGACGAGACGTTCACGAGACGTGACTGGGTGACTATACAAGGTGACATCCCGTTAGCATTTAGCATTAACTCTGGTAGAAACGACAAAGTCTATGGACTTGACGTAAGGTAACGAAATCAAACGTCAAGATGTGTCAATTTGTCAATGTCAAATCCATACATTCTGTCGTCGTTACTGGCGCTAACAGGATAACACTTTGTCTTAAAACGTTGCAATGTCGTCTTTAACATAAGCCCATTTAGAATTCACAACCCTTTTGACTATTTTTTCTTGTTGCTAAAGTGTTGTTAGGAGAGAGTGTTACAATTAAAAGTTGACAATAAAATTGTTGTAAAGTTATTTGTACCGTTGTTGTTTCAGTTTGATGAATATCGCTATTCACTAACAGTGCTTTCACTGATTGGTAGCTAAGTAAATGCTGCCAGAGGCGCCGCGGTAACAAATGATGATTGTTCCGTCCGGGTGTTTATTGTCTGAAGACGTATGGCCCGTATTAAGTCAGGCGCTTGCCTCTGTAATGACCTTTTTAATTACGACTATATACCCGTATGCAAATAAGGTAGAACGTCTAGCCACTGTAAATAATCTTGATTTAAACACAAACCTACTTATGTGCACTTTCAATTTATAAAACGCTGCGGAACATTGCTTTGATCATTAAAATGATATTTATTACAGAAGCTTTGTAACTTGTAACTTTTAATGTTTGTCTTGAAAGGCAGTAGGTACAGTCGAATGTAATAATATGACATTTAATAACTCAAAAATATGTAAAGAACGCTGTTATGCCAGCGCAATAGTTGCCGCTACGTATTTTAAAGTTGTGTCAATACACACAATGGATACATTTTTTTGCTCTTGACTAGACCAAATGCAACAGATAACAGTCCAAACGGCGCTAACATGACATCCAAAGTTTAATTTATCCCCTCGTGCGGCTATGTCTAATTAGTGTCTGCAAAAAGGGACGCACTGAGAGATAAATTAAACTTGAGCAGTCATGCTATGACCACAGTGCGGTCTTCCACTGACTTGTTAATTGTAATTAAGTTTACTTACTAAACTTTATGGTTCCAACAGTTATCAGTCATCCTTATGCCCGTATTGTCATGCTTTTACCGAGTTTCTTAATTCGGGGTACGCTTTGACCATTATCCGAGATTTGGCTGGTCACGTTATAACATTGGAGCGACATTTTTTTCTGTTGCAATAGAAATGAACGGATTTTGAAACAGTAACGTTTTAATTAAGCCAATTTTAAGACTACATAGCTTTTGTCTGCTTCTAAAGACCTGGTAGTACGTGATTTTGAAGTACAGTTATTTCATTTGACTAATCATTAGTTAATGATCTTGTACACTCGTCACTTTAGCCAACGTGCCAGTCTTCCCATGACTATTAAACTCGTTTTAGTGTTTGAAAGTTGCGATTACGAAATCGCATTAGCAAAATCGACTCTCATTTTACTGCGGGTAAAAATAAACATAAATATTTTTGGGACAAATTGGTATGAAAAGGACGTAACATAATGTGTATAACTGCTCCGAAAACCTAAAACTTGTTCTACTTTTTCAGTCAAATTAAACCTTATGTTGCTAATAAGACAGTAAAGATATGAAAATAGCTACTCTTTTATAGATAGATACACCTTACTAAATGGAAAGTTCTAGACTCCTAATTTAATTATACACGCTGTTAAAATTACGAACGATAAATCTTATACGAGATTAGTATCGACGCTTTACAAAAATGTTATGAACATCAATTACCACCATGCGGCCATTACAAGCATGTTATCGAACACTAATTAGTGTAAAGATCTAAAAATCGAGACTATATCAGGGTATTTTACTTGATTAACAATTAATGAAGGGTTACTAAGACGACCAGATAAGGTCCCTTTAGTTGATGAACACGATGATTGATGTTTAAAGGATTTTAGTTGTCTTTTTAAAACACCTTTAATTATTACCATGGTCGTTACAGGATTAGTCCACTTAGTTGTTATTCTAAGAAACGGACGAAAAGAATGAATAAAATATTTTAATTTTGCCACGTAAAAATTAAAGTTGGCAAACGATTTATCTGCATTTTTTGATAAACGCTCTATGGGTCATAATACATTAAAAAGCTTGATTGGTTCTTAATATTCATTAAAGTTATTGTAATATTTTGATTTTTATTCAAAATCGAGCCCCGCGCGCGTTGTTATTATTATCGTCGCTTCACTTTTACGCCTGTGCAAAGAAAGAAACAGCAAATTGGCTTTTGTCATTCCCTTAACATCGATTTCGAAGTTACAACTTATTTATAAGATTCTTTTTCGTTTAGTTCAAAAATAATGAATGCTCTGACGACGTCAAAGCCTACATAAATAGCTCTATGTATTTACATAAATACAGCTTGACAAAACATCGGTGCGTAAGTATAAAACATGGCCAAGATGTCGTCCCATTAGACACGCTCGACCGACCCATAGGTGTGAATCGACATTTAATAAAATAATTTATTGGACGCTGATGTGATTTTAATGACCACTAGAGATAACTGGCTCCGAACTCTTTTTTTTTAAATCGGCCGCAGCGCGGCAACTCGACTCGCGCGTTCAAAACATTCGACTCGAATGACTTCATACTTTTACACAGAAAATATACTTTACTGAACTTATTCTTGAGTAATCAGAATTAGGGAAGTATAAACAAAAGTGATAACGATAACACATTTAATAAATCTTAAATCACTTCGTATTACAATTTATTCAATCCTAAATGTCGTCAGTGTAGTGAAAACAACGAAATAATATTCGTTTCATTACTTAAGACTAGAGATACAGTGCGGAAAATGGCAATAGCTAAGTAAATATGTAGCTACCGTTCTAATTTAATTTAGCACCTAATGTTGAAGGGACTATCTTTTAATGTAAATGAAAATAACAACACAAAAATAACTGGCGTTGTCATTGCATTTCTCATTTAAATTTAATATATTTGAATGTTCTTCGCGTGAATTAAAAATCGCAAGTTTCGATTACGAAATTTAGTGCTATCTTTTAATTAGGCTTATGGTTTTGTCCTGGACCTACCAATGTAATTTGTAAATACAGTTCAGATCAGTGTGTAAGTACACAGTTTTCAAAATCGCTCGTATGTTACTAACAGACTATACATAGTTTACGTTAAACGTATTTTCTATTGCTAGCTGTGACAAAGTTGGTCCCTAATCTAACCATACTAACCATTTAAACGAGCAATGGATTTACGTATATGTAGCGTTTTTATATCAAAGTTTGGAAACAAAGTCTCCCGTATCGCCATTCATTTTGGTACAATCTCGGTCCTCTAACGATGTATAATAATATGTATTATTGTTTTTGGAATCGATTTTTTTTTTAATTTTTTTTCGATTTTCTCTTTGTTTTTTTTTTAATGGCAGCGGTAATGTGGCGAAACTGGCAAACGCAAGGCACGGAATGCTGATGTTGCAGGTTCAAGTTCTGCCATTACGCTAATTTTTCTTTGTATTGTCATTCATTATATAGCATTTTTTTATTATTGTGTCAGAAATTAAAGGACGGGGAAATAAATCTAGCTAGGTCACAACTTCGGAATAAAATATAGTGAGTGTTAATCAACTTCTACAGAACCAAGCGCTAAATCAATAATTGTACGTTCGTGATGGTGGACAGATTGTAAAATATATGTAACACGAGTGCATGCTTTTATCAACAGCAACATAACTCCTGCCCTTACGCGAATTAACACCAAGCCTCTCTGCTAGGTTCTATCAGGCTTCGTTTTTTACTGTAAAAGTGTAACATAATCGTGCCACAGAAATAGCTTTGGGTAAACCTGAAGCGTGTACCATAACTGATGGTGGGCGCGCACGCCAGCGTCGCGCTCGAATTGATTCGATGCTCACTCGATACCGAATCGAATATATTTAAACCGCATTATATTTATATCGAGATGCATGAGCCCCGATAGCGGCATCTTATCGAGACAATCAATTAACAGACTCACAATTCGATTATTGATTTTGTAATTAAATCGCGTCGGTGGGCGTGTCGCACGCTGGTATGAATTATCTTTATGACGGATTTTTAGTAATGTTTGTTGATTTTTTCAATTAAGCGGTTGCGTATGAAAACATTTCGCATCTTTCTCGGTTCAATTGCATGCAGCTGCGGTGCTTTATTTGAATTTACAAGCCTAAATGCAATAGTTCCTGTTTATTTATTCAATAATTCAATTTGCCTACTATTTCTATAGACATTGTAGCTTACTCTGAGAACAAGACATACTGCATCGCAATTAAAAGACGATATAGCTGCCGGCGCTCACAATGCTACTCGAATCGAAGCACAAGCCTGGAGGTTTTATTGTTTCGAAATCGAATATAATACGATGTCTCAATTGCCTTCGGCAATTTTTGTCAAAAGCCGACTATCATTAGTTATGGACGCCATTAATACGCAGCTCGCCCGCCGTCCTGAAAGTAGCATTACGATATTGTGGTTACATGAAATATGCCGCGCTATTATATGAGTTGACAGTGCACCTGAACGAGAATGTATGCGTTGCGCTCGACAAAAAGTACCAGCGCTAATGTAATTATTTACCTGGATTGCTTTATTGTGGGGTATGCAAACATTTTAACATAAAGCGGTTGTCGCGCCACGCACCGAACAACTACAAGAACCCGAGCGGCCCTTAATCATGTCTCTCTTAATCGATTTCTGAAAGCGCTCTCGGTTCTTATTTTTCACCTCATGACTGGCCATATTAAATAATCCGATGGCCAATGAGACTAAATTGCGTACGGTATAATCACGTGTGCCATATACGAGCTCTAGTAAAGTCTGTTATTAAGCTGAAATATAATTTATGTTTGTGTAATAATTACTTATTTTAAACTACGCGTAGGTATCATTAAGAGATAGGCTTTATTTTTACTAAATTATAAAAACAAGCAAAGAAATAAATTAGTTAACGATCATAGTTTAGTAGCTATACTTATAGCCAATTCGTTTATAACAAATCGATATCTAGCGCTTATTCAAGTAACAAAGACCTTAGAGGATAAATAGTTTGATAATTGAAATGTTTACTTTGCAATGCATCAATTGAGTAAGAATCAACTTTGGTCATTTAAGTAGGTACCACTTGTGCAATATTCTGAACAGATTCTGCGACATTTGCAATTTGTAATAGCAGGCCTGTAGGAAGATTTAGATTTGTCAAGCACAGGTGCGCGCGACAGGGCATCTGCAAACTGGGCCAGCCCAGCAGGCCCATCATTAATAAACCCTGTCTCGAGCAGAGGTCTTTCATCGCTATAAATCGTGTTCATCGCGAAGTCAAGATAGTCAATAATATTTAACCCGTTACCTGTCTAATATTCAATTCATTAAGCCAGGAAAAGAGATGAGCTGAAAATACTAGAGGCAGAAATAATTGGCTCCCTCCTAAAGACTGTCGAAGGCGCTCATCAGTATGCGCAGCGCGCGCGCCCGCGCATACCGCCGCCCCATTCATCCGCGCCGCACAATCCAAAACAAATTGCCTTAACCAGAGACTGTCTTTGTGAGATGGAAGGCGATGACCCTTTTTCGGTAAAAACAGACGTGTCCCTACGCTTTTTAAGTCGACTATGAGTAATTGGAAACTGGCCTGCGGTACGTGACACGTCGCCTGCCGCGCACCGGCTCCTGTCCATACCAAATGTATCGCCCTGGGGGAAACTTCGCTTTGTACAGTATTTATGGCCATTTAAAAGTCAATCATTGTCACGAAACTGCTCCGTTTGATAAGTCTCATTTGCGTAGCCATTTACAGGATATGCACGATTTTAGTCACTTATCGTGTCGTAAACTTATACAGAGAATCCTTTTAAATAGCTATCGGTTCGTGGCGTTGAACGCTCGACTTGAATTAGCCGGTATGTGAAGTGTGTCACCGGGTAGACAGGATAATATATTGGTTCTACAGCTGTGGTTGCTTTAAGGCGCAAATTGAATTACCATCTATTTTGCATAAACGCAATGAGCCACCGCGGACGACGCGAGTTATGGCGCGCTCGCCGCGCGCTCCGTCGGCGGCTCCCATCAATTAAATTTTAATTTTCGTTCACCGACGAATGAGTCGGCGGCCGCGTAATTGGTCGGTCCACCCGATGATTACTTTATTGGTTACATGCAAACTTGACCACGTACGTAACATTTGCGAGGATGACCACGCTTCACTTTTTGTTTATTTTGGGTGCCTTCATAATCACACCAATATTAAGAAAAAAGGCTAAAAATGAAGTCTATAACTCAGCTCCCGCCCGAGGTAGCAGCGGCCGTAGCGGTTTCCAGACAATCATCGAATTTAAATAACTTGTTCGGGCGCTACCGACCGCCTTTGACATTTTACCCTCAGTTTAGAAAGGAATTAGGTGCCTTCCTTTCTTTCTTGTGATGGGTTGAATATTTTATCTCTGTCGTCGGCGGTGGATGCTGGGCGTCGGGGCTCGTCATTGTGGCGGGCGCGGGCGGTGTCCTTTACACCGCGCTGAGTGACGCGGCGCAGGCGCAGGTAGAGTGTTTTTGCGGGCTTGTCTCACTTAATTTGAGCTGGGCGTTTATTTACAACCTTGCACAAGCCTGCCACGTGACATGACCAACATGAAAGTGGAATACTATTGATCTGAAGTATACCTACCTGACCTCGAAGAAATACCTCCCACAAGCATCCACTGTTTATGGTTCGGACTTTATAGTAGAGCTATTCAACTATATTCAATTATTTGTTGCTCAACGTGCTATGGAAAGGGCTATGCTCGGAGTTTCTCTAAAAGATCGAATTAGAAACGAAGTGATCCGACAGAGAACCAAAGTTATCGACATAGCCCACCGCATTAGCACGCTGAAGTGGCAGTGGGCCGGCCATATAACCCGAAGAACCGATAACCGTTGGGGTAGACGAGTTCTTGAGTGGAGACCACGGATCGGCAAACGTAGCGTGGGACGTCCTCAGACTCGGTGGAGCGATGATCTTCGCAGGGCGGCTGGCAAGAGCTGGATGAGAGTGGCCGAGGATCGTGCTCAGTGGCGTGCCATGGGAGAGGCCTATGTCCAGCAGTGGACGAATATAGGCTGATGATGATGATGATGATGAGTAGAGCTATTAATAGAGCCAAGTATAAATTACAGAATTATCGTTCAGTCAAAAAACAATAAAACTTTGAATCATTGATAAATGTCTACCTGTTAGGCTAGCAGAAGGTAAAACATTTAAGTTATAAGCAAACCTTGTTTTAACTACATACTTAAATCTAAATCTAACTAAGCCGATTATTTGTTTAAACAGAGCACTAAAGATATACTGTCAATAAAATTTTAAAAACTTTTATATCTGTAATTTTGTTTTTGAATGTAATTTATAAAAACAACAATTAAACTTATGTCATAATGATGTTGTGCAAGGAGTGGATTGGTGATCGAAGCTTTCAAATCTAATTTAACTGTCTTCTAAGATATCCTACGCACGTGAACTCTGGACGTTCCTGTATTGTGTGCGTGAAACCCGTTATGCAATCACGTAAGTAACGCATGTGGAGAGAAAATGCATGTCGGGTGTGCAAGACAGGCATGTTTTATTGTCGGCCGCACGCCGCTAAATAAAATGAGATGCACAGTTTTATGTGATGCAGATGAAGACACGCCGTACGTGCTCGCTGGCTGCTCCTTTATGTCTCAAATTATTGTTCCTCGCGTCTTGCACGTGCCGCCTGACGCAGTTTGAATGTAAATCTGTCTCGGACTTGAATAAATTATAAATTTATTTCATTACGCCTTGCCTTCCACCCTGAGGTAACTCGAGGCGGTTTGATTTCTAAAACTTCACATTTGGTTCTGTTGAAAAACTGTACATCAGATGAATCTGCGAAGAGGATAAGTATGTTCAAGCATAAACATTTGAAACGAAATCTTTCGACTTGTGATGGCTTGGTACAATAAACATAATGTTATATGTCCATATTTGTATTTAAATATGCTACGAAATTTGTAAACATTCATAAGTCGCTTAAAGCATTTCTTTTGTTACTTTAGTTAAACATGCTATTCAACTAATTGTCAAAACACGAGAAAAATAATCTGTGATCATTGTAGTGCTTTGGACCGTGAATAGATTTCTAAAACACCTTTTTGCTTGGACAGACTACCTTATTGCCGTCGTTTTATTTCTTAACGGTTTTTTTTTCATAAACAAAACATTCACATTATTATGTACTTTTTATGCAAAGAAAATTACAGCGAGGTTTGTATACGATCTGCAGTTCTTACCTATTCACTCAACGTAGACGATTCGATACACATTCTACAGCTGCTCTACGTGATCGCCCTAGGTTGACTTAGCCCTCCTCGCGGCTCCTGTAACAAGTGTCATTAGGGAAGGGACGTATGGAGCGATGAACTAAACTTGGGCCTATGTTGCGACCACAAGACCTGTAGTGGCAACTGCAGTTGCAAAAACCAAGCCAACTCAGTCCGCATTATGCCTTTGGCCTATCGTTCACCTCTTACGTATACCGAAAGTTACGTTTTTATAGTATAATCACTAAACGGGCGAATGTAAAGCGTGCCGGCGCAGCCATAAAGCAAGCAGATTGCATCTGTAGGTTGTCGCGCCGCGTGGCAGACCCTTTAGGTCGCCGCCTCCACCGCTGGCAACCCTATTCCCGATCTACATATATATGTACCTACTTAGCTATTAGATTTACAAATGGTAAATAAGTATTGCCATTCATCGTGATAATGCAGCTAGCGCCCAGGGAACAACGCTTCAGGGGACTTTGACTACGTGGTCTTTTATTTATTTTTTTAAACTAGTTTTTACTTTGGATGAAATTCTAATTTCCACGCTCTTTTTCTTTTAAGCCCCTTAATGGTATTACATATTTCCAAAAAACCTTTTTAGTGCATCTTTATACTCCTAAGGACTACATATAAATTGTATGTTTCTATCTTCAGCGATTTAAGCTGTGCATTGTCTATCAATCAGTTAGTCAGTCAGTAGGTAACAGAACTATTTTCTATTACCCGACAGCGTGATCCAAAGGAGCGTAATGTGTTTATTGTATAGTTTTGTATCTATGTATAATGTATTTAAAAACTTTAACTTTTTTTAATAATCTGGGATAGAAGTGACATGAACTTACGTTTTGTGGTGACACTACATAAAGCTACTCGTACTGTCTAGTCGTCATGTTTGGCTAAAAACTGCAAAGTGTAAAAGGACTTATTAGCTGTACTGTAGGTATTCGCATGAATACGACAATTCGGCAATTGTCGGTATTTCGTCAATTTATAATTTCTTTAATATGGTAAGAAGATGGTAGGTACAAATAATTCAGTTCAGCATATCCTGCCAGCTTTGGCTTCTTTGGTTATTTGTTTTGACTCATTTTTGGTGTGATGTGTGGTATTTGCGAATACAATGTTATTTTTTTTCAAAAACCTATAAAGAATACAAAAACCCAAATATGAATAGCGAATTATAGCGTCAACATACAATGCCATTTTAAAGGAAAATGCGGGCGATATTTGCTTCATATAAAAGCTTACACCTACCGGATTTAGCTCTACATATAGAAATAAGACTCACTTTTTGATTTTTCTGACACAATGTTATTTAAAAACCAAAACATCAAACAAGAAATGCCCATGGTAAATCTCAAAACGTACATGTAACAAGATATGGTAATTCTACGCCCAAAAATCAGGGAATAAATAGGGGAAAGCAATTACGAAAAATGGTCGGGGACAATAAAAAAACAATGTGGACCAACTCTAGTAGCACGCTAGCGTTTATCGCGCACATAAACGCTTCTGTCCCTCTCGCACACGCATACTAGTTAGAAAGGGATATATGCTTTATGTCAGCGATAAAAGCTAGCGTGTTAGGACCCCAAAGGTCATAAAGATCTACACACGACTCTATTGGCAAGAAAGAAAGAGCTTGTATACCTTTCTATCCTGACCTCTTCGAGTCTTCAGCAACTGCAATGTTTTCTATAATTTCGTGCGCTATTATCGTTTCATTTGCTATAGAGTTTAATTTCCCATAATGCAATTTTCACTGAAACCGTATTTCATGTAATTTATTGAACAAACCTAACCTAACCTTGTCTACACAATTGCCATCAGCGAATTGTACAGCGAAACTGCATTATGACAAATGAAACGTGACACCAAATGGAACAACAAGTAAAGTTATTTAAATATTACGCAATGACAACACAAAGAAATTCTTGGACATCTGACAGGACTCGAAAGAGATACAGGTCCCCTCTTAAATTTAATCAGTTGAATGTTCCATAGGGGAATAGATCAGAGTAGGTTATTTAAGGTTTAACAATTTGAATTTTTGAAGCTAAAAATAAAAAAATAGAAAGAAATAAATTCAATAAAGTTAAGGTAAATGAATGGATCCGCTTTCAGTGCTGACTGTACAATTAGCATGTAAGTATCTAAATTTGAAAAAAAACTTCATGAACTAAAACATTTTATCGAATAGGTCTCTAAGCAGCGCAGGCGCAGCGTACAGATCTCGCGTCGCGCCTAAGCTCCGATAACTCGTGTTGCGGCGATGCGACTGCATTATTGTTATGACCACAATAAAAGACCTTACTTGTCTCTGCTACGTTACGATATTGTTATAATATCACCTAAGTTATAAACACAATTATTGCGCAGTGAACGTAATAAGCAAGTACTCGTACGTTGTGTTATGGTATCACATATTTCTGTCCTGTTGATATATTTACTGTTAACTTACTTTATACTTGTTTTATGTACGGTAGTTTATTGTTAATGAGGTAGAAGCAAGTTGTGCTGTGGATGGTTTTATCTGTGGTCTCTATTTCTACAGCTTAATGCTAGGCTCTTGCAGCAGAGTCCATATTTATCTGTTAGATGCTGGTTAGATGCTTTATCATAATATTTATTGTGTTTTTAATAACAAGCAGTGTTAGGCAAAGGAAAGCTTCATATGTATTTTTAAATAGGTAAGTACAAATTTTTTTTGTCTTGCTCCAGGTATTGAGTGGGAGCACAATAATGTAATAGTAACTGATGGTCCTGCAAATCAAAATTGCATTTGCCACGTATTGGAATGAAATCTATAACCTCTAGCTCCGTAGTCAGGGGCTTCTCGTAGGGTTTGTAATTCCGTATTTTTAGTAAGGCCAATACAGGAATTCTGAAATGACCATACAAAAAATACCGAAATAGCAAACCCTAGTCACTAACCACTAGACTATACCCGTCGTCTATTACCATTAAACTATTTCAATTCCGACCGGGAAAGTAGCCACCAGTTTTTACAATGTAGCATCATCATCCTACGCTTAATTACGTGTTTTGTTAGCAATGCGTGGACCAGCTCCTGCGAGATATGCTCATAATGATCTACAAGAGAAATGGCCTGTGCTACGCGGTCCACAAAAACCCCTTCCCCACCTAAAACGACGAATACACATTACAGCTTTTATAGCACTTAGGCCCTTTTAGTTTATCAAGGATGCACTTCTCTGAGTCTTGTAGCCATTATCTGGATAATGTACACCTGATGCCGTGGGAAGCTTCATAACATTTCGGAGTGCAAGGGACGACCGGTGTTGTTTAAAAATGCTGGATGTAATGGGCGCCGAGCGTCGAGCTCCATTATTATCATAAGAAAAGTGTTCCTAAGTGCTCTTACGCTATTTTTATCTTGTATATGATATATTTAGCGAAGTCAATAAAATCTGATAGCCTGCCTATGTTAAAATAGAGTTGTAGCTTGTTCACCTTTTATTTATGCAGAAAAATATGGACCGAAATTGAGATGCACATTAAGATAGTAAGTACATACATATATAAATCGTACACTGAAACTATTATTTTTCTTTCAGGCACTCCTACAAAAATTGTGGAATTAAATAGAAGTAACCGCCACACGACATAGCAGAGGCGTATGGTTTGTGTATCTAGACAAAGATGTGCAGAGGTATCATATATGTAAGTTTTAACAATAACAAGTTATTTACTTGATTTTCAGCACTAGTTACTACTAACATGTTAACATTTTCTATTACAGGCGTAACGTTACATAACGTTAAATAAAACCGTTAAGGAATTCTCAAAGACGGATTTGTAAATATGTCTCTATGCGTTTAGAATAGGTTAAAGTTGAACCTCTCAGATTAACCGTTAAACTAGTCGATGCCGACGTTGTGTTTTAATAGGGAGCACAGGCTGTATATATGTACATATATTATCTAGATAAAACGGGTGCTATAAGCGAAGATCAAGCCTCGAGTAGAAACTTCACGTATGTACATACTACCGCAGATAAACGCACCAATCACAGCTAAGCGGAATAAGCACTATTTTGGCAAATTATGTTACTCGCAAAAATTTGATTAAACATACGTAAATACAAACATACATACATAGGCTGCTAAAAACATAACCCTTCCTTTTGGCTTTGCCGTAGTCGGGTAAAAATAAACTACCATATACCTCGACCTACCTGCATTGTACCTGCTTCTCGCCTCACATGCTGAATTATATCCCCGAAAGTAAAGGAAATTAACATCAACCTCTGACTCACGTAAATGTTGTGCTCAGGCCAGATTGCAAAATGTTGAAAAAACGTCCAGCGGCGATCGTTAAATATTTTTTTTTAACATTTTCGCCAAGTTTGTGTTTAAATAATAACGTTTACTTAAATAACGCAGAACAGAAGAGTTGTTGTCAATTCGTTTTTCATCTAAGGTGGTTATTTTGTTGGAACGAAACGAGTACTTAAGTTTATGTTGAAGATCCTATGTACCAAACTAGCGTTCAACTTAAACCGACTTTAGAACATGGGATCCTCAACAATTACTTTTACATTCCAGCAAAATAACCACTTGAGATAAAAAACGAACTGACCCCGAGTGTAAAAACTACCCTAGAAGCCGGCAAATGAACTCGTGTCGTGAGCTCACTCTCGGCACACGAGGTTCGGAGCACGACGCGGCGTCAGCGCCGAGGGGCGCGGGGCGGGTCAGCGGGGCCGTGAGAACGCGCGCGCGCCGCCGGTTCCCAGGCACGCGCCGCCCGCGCCCAGCGCGCGACCGCCGACCGCACAGCCGCCGGAAGCAGTGGTCAATGGAAGCAGTAAGTTCTTTTTTTTAATAAAGTTTTAATAAGATTTAAACTAAACAATTCATATTATATCTACATCTATAAATACTAAAAATATCATAAAACGTAGGCTGTAACCAAAAATGCTGGTAGCATTCACTCTTTGCAAGAAAAATGTCATCTCTTGGGTCATCTGTGACATCAACTAGTCTCTTGAATAGTTCTTTGAAAAAAACTAGTACATATTTGCAGAGCAAAAGTTGACAGTACCTATCTAATTAGATCAACCAGTTTGAAATTTGAGTTACTGTAGAATCCTGTTCTAATGGGTCATCGCTGTGATATTATGGTTTTTGTTGCGAAAATTATTGATGCCATTCTTATTTTTTGAGAAAAGGGTATATTCTGCTATTCTAAACGATCCTCTTATGCTTTAGCTTCTCTACTTAGAGATACTTTGTCTCACAGTGTAACTTTTTTCGCATTATAGTTACTTCTACTCGTATATAACCTTCGTTTCGTTTTATATAGAGATTTCCCACAGACGGGACGATCAAAAATCAGAACCATAAAGCATCGCCGGGAAATAAGCATTTTACTTCGATTTTTTTTGAGATCAATATGCGCTAGATAATAAAGCATTTTTAACATTTAACATGGTAAAAAAATAGCTATGGTTAACTTTATTATTTTTAACTTAACCCTTTCGTTTCGGCAAAGTCATACACAAAATCTATCCAGTTTGCTAGTTCCAGTGAAATGATATCTGCTTCTAAGTCCGAAAAGCGACTTACTCGGCTAGGTAAAACGTTTTTCAGAGCCGGTAGACAAGATAGCTCGTTAGCTAATATTGTCAAAATGAGGGTTCTTTGTGTAAAACGAAACTATTAAGATACAATAACTACAGCAAATAGACCTCAATGCGTTCGGTTGCAGAAATGATTGCCGATTGCCCTAATCCAGGATGTTGTGACATAATATTAACAACGAGTATACTCGCCTGCCGGATCTGAGAGGTCATCGCACAAAACGAGTTAACTCGTCAGTCGGAACGAAAGGGTTAATTAAATTACGTTCCAAATGCCAATATTGCCATTAGGTGTGCCCGGACGAGCAGCATTCATTCGTGGCGAGGTCGCCGCGGTCGCGCGCCGCCTCCGCCGTTCGTGGGCTAGTGTTAGATGCACACTTACCACACCTCTACAGCTCCACGGCCGACCATAAATACTGATCCAGCCAGTAATTGAAAGCGCTCGAGAGTTACCCATCGCTATTTGTTACTGTACCCCCCACGTGACGAGCATAAACCGTAATTACCTCAGGCGATCCCCATGGAAAGCTGAACGATGTTGATTTAGTGCTGAGTACCGCGTATCATTAGCGTTTGCACTCACTTGTCGGGTAATCGCATTCACCTCACGCAACCGTGTTTTCGTAACAACGCATAATTAGCTCAGTCGTTAAACAGCGAGTGTGCTTAAAAACCGAAGGTGTGTGAATGCCTTAATATTTCTTTGAAGGGTAACAAACATATTTTCCTCGTCTTTTTGTATAGTAATCTCGCGCGACGAGCGTCATTTGTAATTTCTGCGCGGGCGTGCCTGGGTAGGTACCCCGGCAATCTAATATCTAAACTTCGTCGTCCTGTCTCTCTCATTCGATTAGCCTGAGCTAAAGCGTAAGAAGGGCAGAATGCAAGTGATTTGGGATTAGTCTAGCAGTGAAAACATTGATGAGCTGCATCGTGACGTGCCGCTCGCCGGCGACCAAGAATTAGATCCTGCTTGCTCTCAATGTGGCCCAATAC
The DNA here is from genome assembly GCA_963691745.1 of Ditula angustiorana. Classification (NCBI taxonomy): domain Eukaryota; kingdom Metazoa; phylum Arthropoda; class Insecta; order Lepidoptera; family Tortricidae; genus Ditula; species Ditula angustiorana. Next base: position 6,591,271 of record OY829483.1, read on the forward strand.
CCAAACAGCTATGGCCTGTCGGTGATACGACTCTATTTCCATAGATAGATCTTCGTAAAATGGACAGAAGTGAGGTTGCACGTGCAGTGATGCGTGAGGATCCAGTCACGCCGTACAAATAGTGGACGCATTCTCTGCGGTAAATGCGATGTGCAAGACGTCAGCGTTAATGATTGATTATGTTCGTACAAACTGTCCTTCTGGGTTTCACCGCTTTGTGATTGACAGCATTGATGCATCAATGATTTTGTAAACCTTTAATATATAAAACCATTAAAATAATATATTTCATTTCATTACATTGTTTTGTATTGTAGAAGATGCAAATTATAAAATTGAAACATATCTGAATCACGTGGTATTATTTAGAGAAGTAATCTTGTACCCAAGTTTAATATAAAGCAATTTTGTACCATAGATATACAACATCCACATGCAATAATACACATCTACTTGCATGAGCATATAAAGATATCTTTATTTTACCTTAATTCATTCCCTTAAGTTATATGTATGTATATAACTAGAAATTACCCCCTACACACAAACAAACAAGAAACCAAATTTATCTCTTTATTACCCGATGTAGCTTAAGTTTTCCTAGTTTTAAGTTCAGTAATATTTTTTATTTTCATATCTGTATATTATATAACTTGCTATTCCCCCTATGTAAGTATATATAAGTTCTATATTAGTGCTATATTAGTGTAGATACGACCCCCAAGGTGTATGACGCATAAAGAAATATAATTATTACTTAATTCATACCCATCCATATAATTACTTCATAGCAACATAAAGATCACGATTCTTAAAAATACTCGATTCGTGCAGAGTACACCTACGAACTAACGCTGAGACGCGATGGTAGAGCTTTCCATTTGCTATTTGTAAAGTTATGTACTCGCCAATACTCGCTTCTAACAACGGAAAATACTTCCTCTGCCAGCGCAAACCATAGGTTTGGCTGAAGTGGGCTAATTCAGATAATGCTATCGTGTTCTCTGTTTGATATAGATAAAGGATGCTGACTTTACAATTGTAGAGTCAGGACGAAGAAGCGCCAAGATTGAGCGCGCCAGTAATTCCGGTAGCAGCAGGCGCTCGCGCCGTCAGTCCCGCAAACTGAATAGATGTTCCACGGAATTGCAGCGTTCGTACCCGCTCATTACAATCGAAATTATCATGCGGCGGAAATTCGCAATGCATACCCATCTCCCACAAAGAATAATCTTAGCGAGCCGTAATGACAGCATCAGCCTTGTTATTTCCAGTGACTTTGCTTTATACGTGTTTTTATTAAAGTTAAGTGGCATTTTTTTATTTTACCTAAAAATAATCAAGACTGCCGGTCTTCGGCACCTAGGTGCTGTGGACGTGGACTATATTTCTTGAATTAACTTTGAGATGTGCATTATGCGGCCGGTGGGCTCTGAAAGGCGTAGCTGATGTCCGGCGGGACAGACAGACTGACATATCGCGCGTTCTGCCACTCGCTACCCGGCCAGGCGGTTTCACGGCACGTTAAATAATGGTTGCCGATAAATTGATATAAAAATTATTATATTGGGGCCCGGTTGGCGGTTAAAATCAGTACTTACGAGCTATTATAATAATTTATTCTGAAATTTATTTAAGTATCGTTTTTATTTCGTGCAATGCAACGATGTGTTGGAAGATTGGCTAATTATAGAACTTTGGTGGAATAAAGCCAGGAAAGAATCAGTCAATGAAAACTCCAGTGGCCCTAACATGACTGGCCAAGGTTAGTTTATCTCTATCTGCATCTCTTTATTATGACACTAATTAGACAGAGACACAGGGAGGGGTTAAACTAAACCTGGGCTGTCATGTTAGGGCCGCTGAAGTAAATAGGAAGTAGGCAATCAATCAAAACTCAGATTTAGTTTTTTTACTAAATTGAGTGCAACAGTTACGTGAGCTATCTTTCATAGAAAATAACATGCAGGCAAACGACAAAGACATCAGTAAGTTTTCGTATGAAGCAAACAGGGCATTTTGCTGACGGTATTTAACTATTGCATTGTTATCGAATCTTTACACACGATATACAAAATTTTGAGTATCCAACTACTGAAAGTGAACTTGCAAGATATTTGAACTGGAAAGATACAGATCGGTGTGCGATCGAATTTATTTATAATTATTTACCTTACCTTATTACTGATGAACCTACACGTAGCAGCGTAAACACCGCAGTTAGGTCACCATCGATAGCTACTTTAAATTTAAATCGATTTCGTACTCGATTTGGAGAATGTTAAAAAACCTCTGTAATTACTTGCTGCATTACCTTTACGGTTAGCTATTAGTTAAACGATACCACTCGCATTAACGAGCGCGATACAGTGAAAGGATGCTGCAGCGATGACTTCAAGGAGACAGCACACCACACATACGTACCCACACCTAAAGCAGACGTTTATGTTGATAAGCTATACCTCAGCGACAAGGTTTTATTGATAGCTATTAATTTGTAGATAAATGTATAAAAGCAATACTTAATCATAGTGCTTTAGTTGATAAAAACGGAGAACTGCATTTTTATCTTTCCCTGTACTTTGAAATTTACGTGCAGTATTTTTCTCAAATATGAGTATGTTAGTACCTATATGTAATTTTTCTTCTTTTTTTACACAGAGACGGAAGATCGTACGCCTAGCCTTGTGTATACCTACGGGTGTCCACTAATAACAAGTGCTTTTTGTATGTAGTTTTATAGAAAATGGTTTTAAGTATTTTAGTGAAATTCATCGGATAGAGTTTTGTCGCAAGTCATTTGTAATTTAATATGTTTTTTTATGTGATTTTGATGAAATTTGTAAGCTCTGGGGTAATTGACCCTCAAGGTCTGCCACGATCGTAGCTTTATCACCTGGGTACTTGAATTGGTACTAAAAAAATATCAGTAGAACAAGTTTTAGGGAAGACCCCGTACCAAAGTCGTTTTTGTCTGCACAACACGATTCATTTTTATTTTGTCCCGGAGCCTTTCGCTCATTCTCATAGGTTGGTCAAAAAATTGTATTTAAACAAAAGCTGTCTCTCCTATGGAATATTAAACTTAGTATAGAACCTACCATCCACAGCAAAAACATAGCGAGCCTAATTGTGATTTTATATGTCTTACTCTCTAACCCAACTTCAACATGGATTCGAGACATTGTAAGCAGAGAGGCGACATTACGACCGCAATTAAGAAACCTGCAGTTTGCCTTATTATTGGCTTACGACAGTTAACGAGTTAACTGCAATCCTTATGAGGTCTAGAGACAATATGATATAGCGTCTGATATGGTCGATTCAGAAGCAATAATATCAAGTGATGGGGCCACTAGCAACCAAATAAATCCCTAGGACATGACCACAAGACATGAGAGATCTGGCCATACAACATGCCATTTTGTTAGCGTAAACGCTCGTAGAAACGACATATGGTTGGACTTGACGTAAGGGAGCGGAAGCAAACGTTAACAGGTGTCGATCGCCAGTGTCAAACCTATGCATTCTATCATTTCTGCTAGCGTTGACGCTCACAACGTATCACTTTGTCTAGATACCCAGGGCTGACCATATCAGGCGTCGAGTCGTGTCGTCTGTACGCCTCGTTCATTAGCTTCATTATCGTAATAAATCGCGTATAAATTAGTGGCATAATGTTCATACATGGAATTATTTGAATAAGATTACATTATTAGTTTTATGATAAAGAAAGCTAGAAACTTATACAGAGGACTAGCAGAGATCCGAACATTCAGCAGCAGATTTTATTCAGCAGGTGGGTGGGTGTGGGCTGATTTGATTGATAGATTGTGGAAACAATACTTTTGATTTATTCATTTGAATAACTTTAAAGTCTTTCAATAGTCTTTCAACCAGGAGATATTAGTAACTCTTTCAATAAGTGGCCTTTCGCATATGAACGCCTACCCTAAGGGTGAAATGGAATCGATAAAAAATGAACGTTACCTCGCTCGTTTTATTGTATAATTCGATTGAGCCCGGAGCGTATAATAACTGTAATAAGATACACTGCGGGCCCCATAAGTCACATGCATTTCGCCGTTTACGGAATCCCATTATAAAAACAACAGGTAAATGCACAAATCATGAGAAAAGCGCACTGTTTTTCTATAATGACGTAAACGTGATGAAATCAACAGATTAAAGAGAGAAAAGGTAAAAGAGTACGGTTTTAATCAATTCTACGAACTAAAATTAAGATGGATGGAGGAGCAACCGGCGACTGTGGGTGTACGCCGTAACACGTCGGTGCGATTGTGACGACTCCGTAACGACATTAAAAATCTTCTTATGACATAAATAACACTCGGCGGTGAGAGAAACGGCCGTCACGTTTCTCGGCGATACTCCTGCACTCCCACAGTACTAGTCACGAACTTATACTTCACTTAATTAACGTAAATAAGACAGTTTTGCGAACGAAAAACGACCGGAGTCGTGGAAAGGCCGTTGTTTCGATGGAACCGGCTTGTGGATTTAAGTAAGGCTCGGCTCCGGCGGCGTCTTAGGCCACGCTTTATGTCACTGTTTATTTTTAATGAGGTTTATCGTCTTGACTTTTATACACGCAGAAATATAGCCGCTCATATTTCAGAATTTCTTGTAAATACGTTCGGATCATGTTGTTTTAATTTTTTATATTAATAGACGTGTTCAACACGATGTGTCTTTAAGTAGAAACATTAAAAATGCTTTACAGAGTATTAGTTCGTTTTAGAAAATATATAAAGAACCACAAACTTGATAAAGTGTAATTGTAAACTACAATATTCTCAAACCTTACCCTAAACCCTGAGGGGAATTTATCACTAATCTCTTTTCAAGTGCGCTGGTCCGCCCGTGATCAGTGCTCCAGAATCCGACCCGTCACCAGCACATCAGTAAGTAACCCTTCGGTGCAATTTAAAAGGCTTTCAGAAGATGCAAGTCACTACGCATAAAATTGCCTCTTACTGCAGTTAATAATTCGCGTAACTGCGGTGAGAGATTTGTATTTATTTCACATTTAATAGGCATCTGTGTTGATAAAATTAATGCTGATATTAAAACTACTTACTATAGGTGGTATATTCACTAAATATTAATAAAACTTCACTTATGAAGTAAGAAAATCATACATAGTATGATTGTTGATCGACAAAAGGATAAACGACATTATTGGCTACTGCAAGGAAAGTTTACAAACATTTTTAAAAATTGTTAAACTATCGTTTTAAGGCAAAAGTTTTAAAAACATACCTCATTTCACGATACAAAGTTGTTTTTACGAGTATCAAAGCCTCATCTTCAAATTTTAATTAAATTTCATGCTGCATAAATTCTCTACGTTAAATTGAACTCGGGAGACAATAAAAAGTAAATGAGGCTAAATTAACCATTAAATGGAGATGGGGTCAGTGAGGCCCGCTTGCCAGTCACTTAATGTGTTCGCATATCGGCAGCCGAGCCCGAGTGCGTATGAAAAAGGACAATGTCCGTAAACAGACATGAAGACAAAGCCAAATAAAAATTGCCAGAAATTGCAAAGTCACTGTGACAGTGGGTTAAAAACGTATAATTATGGGAGTTGCTATGGACAAAGATCGCAGTTTCATCACTTGTGGCTTCGAGCGTGATACACGTTTTTTAGGGTCCCGGTGCCAAATGGCAAAACGGAACCCCAATAGTTTCGCTATATCTATCCGTCCGTATGCGCCACAATCATTGTATTTGCATTTAAGAGTTATAAAGCTGTTATTTTGCTTGCATATTGGTATCATCTATAACGACTACAAAATTATTTTAAATAAAATTGTATAATTTTTAGTATGATGTGAATTGGGGGCGACATTTCTTATTTGTGCACCCCGTTGTATGGTACCCCATAGAATACAATACAATACCAATACAATACCCCATACAATGATACCTCATTGTCTGGGTCTTTGGGAATTATTGAGTGTCGTATCAAACAATTTTTCATTGCAATTAACTGTTAGATTAGTAAGAAATATTAAGGTTACGAGTCCTCTGCGTAACTCTAACAATGACAACTAAAATTTTAAGCCCCCCACCCCTCTGAAATTTAACTGCTTTAGTATGCTTACATTATTTTAATAGAATTAGTAAATTTAACGAATTTCAAAGGCAAGTAATCACAAAGAAAAGCTTCCCTATTTTTTGAAGTAAGGAATATTTTCGGTTACAGGCTACGGAACCCTACACTAAGCATGGCTAGTGATGCTCTTGCCCGGTTTTGACTAATAACTGATGCGCAATGGCATGATCTATTGACATCCATCCCAGGGTGATGATTGATTGACCTAACAACTCATGTTTTCGTCATGCAATTTTTTTTGTTTTTTGATTTAAAAAAGATGTTTATTTTGAAAACCAACGTGTGATTTGTGATAATATGTAGGTTGGCATATACAAGTCGCATCTACAAGATAGATGTCAGCCAGGGTGGCTTCTTTTACAAATATTATTATTATTATAACCTAACTTAACCAAACTTCACATAAACTCGCGAAATAATCTCAACAACCATTAACCCATTTTTCACCAAACATGACTAAGAACCACCCGGGCAGTTCAATGAAATACCTGCTTTTAAATGCATTCAAATCGGTGCACCCTTTTGCTAGGTGTGGGCTGGGTGGTGGGAGCTGGGTGTGTTTTATAAAACTTCAATAGTAAATAAGTTCTTTAGATATCGTGGTCGTGGGTACGGCGACGTTCAGCGGAGCTAAAAGCTGCAGTAGCCGGATTAATCTGGAATCCGTCACACAGGATCGCTCCAGTGGGAAAAGTGTGCAAAAGATCCTGAGCTGAGCTGAGGGACGAAATTATGATGATTTACCTCCCCACCTAGCCCTGAAGATATCTTAAAAGATTCAAAATTACTGACTAAAGAGAAAAGAGGATAGCATGTATAAAAATAGACAGCCCTGTTGAGCCTATTTTCAACGTTGGTCGGTGATACAAAAACCAAGCTAAAGCCAGTTGCAGCTATATGAAGTCACCATGGTTCCATATTCCGTCTGGTTATAACATTGTTTTTGGTGTACGAGTATAATCGCTAGGAATAAATGAATCAATGCTGCTAATGCTTGGCTAGTCGGCAGTAGCGGCGCGGGCGCAGACCGGTCGTGCGCACCTGCCGCGGGCACACGCCACAAGTGCACCGCGCACACTGCGAATTGGATGTCTCCTTTCATTGCCGCACTAAAAAAAATAGATTTTCAATTCGTTTGGCATGGTTTGGGTGGACTAGTGGTCAATTTAAAAATGACATAAAAGTTACCTACTTCGTATAACATTTGAACTAACGTGTCAGATCAAAATGAATAACTAAATCTCGAATGTATCATTGAAGCAATTTTTGCATGGATCCAGTAAAATTTTCTTTGTAATAAAACCTGCAACTGACAGATAGAAGATGCTCGTAAATCATATAACCCTGATCAGTACTAGAATAGTAGCGGTAATAACACAAAATCTTAGGTAAATAATTGAAAAGTTCAGTGCACGGCGTCCCTTCGCTGTCCTCGCTGTGCTCAAGCGTAAGATAAGCCCCGACGTGTGCATTTTATTTATTTTAACATTTTTAAGGCGGCCGCGCTCGAGTCTTTTATTTCTTATTGGCGGCGCGCGCGGCGGTAAGTCACGAAGTGGCCCGTACCACCTTGAGGGCTAAATAGCACCTACGCTCCCTCCCCCGCCCACCCTCACGACCAGACCGCCGAAGCCACCATACCTACACGTTCACAAAAATAGGACGCTTGTATCTGACTCTGGATTTCACCATAAACTTTTATAACATTATCATAAAAGACCGCTTAAGAGGCTGCCTGATTGCTATTAAAGCTGATGCGAAATTGATTAGCCCATTAGTCGAAGGGTTTTCTTGTGAAACTGTAAGAAGCTGCGAAGGCAAACCGACAAAATAAACGTGAACCGTAGATTACGGGAGCGTGACTCTTGTGCAAGGCTAGAGGTTTGGATTGAACTGTGTCGGAGTTACTTGGTCGTCATCACCACACAAAGAGGTACATATTTGGTGAAGTAGCGCCGGTCACGATGGCCAGCAAGGCCAGACTGCGCTGCGGTATAAGACCCTGTCGTTATGCCTTATAAAACCAAAAAGACGTAAGCGTCGTCAATGATCCTAAAGGCATACGCTTTTTTGGAATAGCCCGAGCAATTACAGCGGTCGTGACGCGCCCGGCCTCTGCGTGCGCGCCTCAGTAGCGCACGCGAAATAACGTCAACGGTATTTATTTAGTTCAGTATTGCGTTGACAAAAACAGTTGTTCTTTATTTCTATGGCCCTCTCTCGCATCTGCTTCAGTTAGTTTTTGTATAAACGAAATGCATTCGCAGAGCTTCAAAAAAACATGTTATGAATTGGTTACTGATAAATATAAAGAAACAAGCGAACGTTGTAGGATAAAAACAACAGAAATGTAATTTATTTCTGTGAACATTGTTGAGGCCCCAATAACCAGTTGGTCTGAATACCCTCGCCACAAAGCATATTTCACGATTCGCGTAATTGCCCATCATAATGCTTAATTACTTATAAACTTAGCGAGAATATAGGTACTGGTACACATAGCTCGGGGCGGGCAAATAAACGAGCCTACAGGGCCTGCGACCCTGGGCTGTTCTGAGAATGTTAAATTGTACTGACTTATAGGGCATTGCAATGACAAATGTTCTGAGCGTGATCAATGTGGTTGATTCAATTAAGTCTTATTTAAATAAACTGACAATCAAGTATTAATATGTACCTATCTAGACATTTATAGTTCTATTTTTACCTGAAGCTTTTAATTAAATAAACATTAATAAGAAATTAGTCAATCTGAAAATATGTAAAAAGTTGTAGCCAGCAATTACTGACTGACGGACACTAATTGATATGGTGCCTCTGCATAAATCGTAAACTGCAATGAAGATCATAATTTTGTGTTATTATTACACAATCGTAAAATCTAGAACGATATAGTAAAATAATTAAGAGTTGCTCGATACATTAAATCGTGTCTCAGACAGCGCATTGCCTTCTATTGCATTATTCTTACTTTTCAGCAATAAAAAATAGTACATTTCGATACTAGTGCGGAACGTGTGTCATTACTTCACGACTCACGAGATATCTTACCACGAGCCGAAGGCAAGTGGCAAGACTCGAGACGAGTGAAGAATGACATTTCCGCGCGTGTATCAAACGACGTTTTTCCAATACAGTTTCGAAAAAAAATACAACAATAAATATGCGACTTTTACTGAAGCTCTTAATTAAAGTAAAGTAAGTACAAACGTTAGCAGTAAAATTTTTTGGCAAATTAAAGGCGTTTTTGTTAGCTGTCATATTTCATAAGGCAATGGCTTTTGCTATTCAGCCAACTCAATGAAATATTTTTTTTCAAATACATTTTTTATAAGAATGAAACAATTTTATAATAAATAACAGTTCACTATTATTACCTTAGTATCATTATGTTCGATTATTTGTGTAAAGAAATATTTAAATTGTATAAACACAAAAACAACTGTTGCCTTTAAACCATGTTTGCAGTTGGAAAAACTCCTCCACTTTGACAGGCGTTTTGGCAGCTATTCCCACAGACTAAAGCTATTCCGTTCCATTCAGCCACCTTACTAAGAATTGTTTTTTGGACTGTTACTATTAAAAAATAATGATGAACAGGCTAGAAATAAAATATAAAATCTCAATATTTTGATATTCTTACATTAATAATATGTTTTTAGTTTTATTACGTCTTGGTACGAACTAACATCATAATAATTCTTTGGTAAGTAGTCGTGAATTGGAACAAGTACAAATTTAAAAAAAAATCTGGAAAAGTAATTCGCACTAGTTCGCAAAAACGAACTTCGTGCACGCAAAACAGCCCAAAAAAGGCCACTTTTTGAGCAACTCTATTGAAAAAAACATTTATTTTCAGGCTATAAAAGCCCATAGACAAATACCTTACAGACTAACATACATAAAAGTATATAACAATAAATTTAATATGCAATATTCTGTCCAAGTATTTATAGTTTTGATCCACGCGAATTTACTTTTTTTATAAATCCCGCACCCAAAATTTTCCATCTTTAATAGGTGTCAACAATAATAGGTTTAATTTTATTGTTAAATATATAAATATATGTTAGATTAGGTTAAGTATGTCAGTGTCTAGTGTCATTGTGTCATCACTATGATAATATGACATTTATTCAGAAGTCGTTACGACATTTATTGTGAAAGGGTTCTATAGTGGCCTATGAATCAAATTGTTTGACTGTATATCAGATCAGGAAGTTCCACGTGTACCTTCCTATTAAAAACTTCCTGTACAATAAGACAGAACTGATTTCATTATCAATATTTATGTTTCACTTGATTAGATTTGGCAGGTCTTCGTTTTGTTGATCTTCATTTTATGGCGTCATTTAGTTAAGGCAATTGTCAATCTACTACAAATTGTTTTCGAAATAAAATAGAATATTACCAATATTACCCCCCTCTGGTAAGTTTATAAAATTTTTCACTGTAGTTGGTACTTTCGCCATTGTTATTTTAAAGATTTCGCAAGCTTGTTTTTTTTTGAGGTTATAATGTTAGGCAAAAGTTAATTCTATGGCAAAAGTAGACCTCAATAGAATTTTTAAACCAAGCTCAGTTAATCAGCAAAACTGCCAAACAGTTCGCAAACTGTGTCCTAACCGTGAATGACGCTACAGGCTTGAGCTAATTAGTATCCACAAAATAAAAAGGGCATTTTTCCAAACACTTAAGATTATCATCAAAGTTACGATCTTTGTTAAGTCTTGAAATGGCAGGTGCACCCCGAGATTGCCCTGTTCACCAAGATTTTTTAACACTTAAAAATCTACCATAAATCGGGAGTTAAAATATTTGGCAAGCGATAAATGGTATTTCACATTCATTAAAACAAATTTAAGATGGTTCGTTTTAGGGTCCTGCAGTAAAATGTAATTCTTATGGTCGGTTGTTTTTTCTTTGTCTTAAAGTCGTCTCCGTCGGACTTTTAAACCGCTCACAACTTTTGCTTTACTCGCTTTACGAAACCATTGATAACTGTTTACTATGAAAGACTATGCAGATTTTGGAAAATCGTGGTCGGGTTACACTTAACCTAGTTAATGTATATGGCGCTATTAAGCAACCCCCAGAGTATTTTGTAAAAACCCTTCCTTTGGGTACAAAAAGGCCGTCAAAAATAAATAGCAAATTAGAGCTTCTTCAAACGTTATTAACTTATTATGGAAATTTCCAGCAAAATCAAAGCATCTAGCACGCGTCATCTCGACACGCGTTCGCTATGTAAAGCAGTGCGTCTCTCTCCTACTGGGCCAGTAGAATGAGACGTACTATAAATAAATTAAATTAAATTAAATATCTGTCAGATCAACATATACATTGACTTACGAAATTGAATTACATTACATTACATATATTAAATTGAATTGAAAAAATACTGTTATTTGTGCATCACTGGTAAAGATCATCACTTTATTTGGCCAGTAATGATCCTTACCCAGTGTTTTGTCATGGGGCAGTCCATACGCTCAGAAAACACCGTACTGAGTGACGTAGCGCGTTAACGCGTGTCGAGAAGATTCGTGCTAGGTGCACAGCTTTTCTGAAGAAGTCGTAGTCGTATTGTGAAAAAAATACTAAGAGAGTAACAAACTGGAACAAATTATATTGCTACTCCGCGAAACCGTAGTTCCCGTGCGTTTCACGGAGTAGCAAGGTAATTTGTTCCAGTTTGTTGAAATGGACCTCCGCAAAGTAACGTCTGAATCTATTAATTACTAAGAGAGTATAATGGAATCCGTCATGTTATCCAATACGAGTATGTACATTATATTTGGCTATATGTGGTTGTATGAAGCTGTTCAATTGCCGTCACATTAACCTAAAATCAGTAGCATTTATATATTTATGTTGTTGACACTCTACTTCCAAAACAATTGATCATCCGCAAAATTTTCATTCATTTTCCAATCAACATCAAAATATTTTCAAGATTATATGTTCGGGACTTCATTCACGTAAAATTAGGAGATAGGCTATCGCCGTCAGGAATAGTGTAACTTTTTATTTTTTTGAAACGGTTCAGTAGTTCCAGAGATTACGCCCTACATACAAACAAACAAAGTGTATCTCTTTATTATTAAGTGTAGCTGTAGATATAGATACATTGGCAGAGTCAATAATTCCAGTGGTTCCTCAACTAGTACGCTGACTTTTGTCTTGGGCATTAATATCCCTTTCGAACAAGTAAGTGTGTGCGAAAGGGATAGATGCTTTCCCATAAAAGACCATAAGAGTTCCTATTTACCATATTGTTCCGGAACTTGTAACGGTCCGCAAGAGAGTTCTTTGAACCGTCACCTTTTCACAAATATAATATTAATAATTTAATAGATATTAATAATTAACTTAATTATTTAATTAGAATAAAATAGTTTTACTATAAATAACTGAAGCGTAACGACATCTGTTGAGCAAGGCCATATCTATCGATCTTTCAGTCTCAATATTTGTTTCGTATGGAGCGTGAGGAACCCACTTGTTATCATAAGTACCTGAGCGGTCAAAAGGTCGCCTAATTAGTTAGCATAGAAATGCATGGATGGCGCTGTCACTGGCGTTGGCACAAAACTAGCTTATTTAAAGGATTTAGCAATAAAACAAACTTTAAATTAATTCGTAAGAGTATTTCAAACAATAATCAATGGAAATAACAAATATTTAAATTAATTACGTTTAATATTTTGTGGCTGTATGCGTAGACGCATAGTAAAACAAAGGGACATAGTTCCATCTCATTATACTTGCAAGATGGACAGAGAAAGGGGATTTGCAGGGCTATTGGGCGTATGACGCACCATTAGCAGATTTAAGTAGATTGCGAGGCGGTCAGAGGGCATTCAGCGTTCAGGAACGATCTTCGAACCACGATACTAGTCGCACCTTTTATAATTCGACAAGTAAAGTCATTTTAATTAGCATTTGTAATTAGTGCATTGTGTTAACGTTAAAGTCTTTGTTTGCACTAATTAGAGTTATTTCGATAGTTTGAAGAGTAATTCATTAGCTTTTCAACTATTGAGATAATGTTTAAATTCATCTTTATTAATTCGCGGAGTTTTGTGTTAATTTCGGCAGTAATACGTTGTTTTCTAGAGTGATAATATTTAAACAGTTCTTTGCATTAACTTTGGTTAATAGTGATAATTCGGGGTTTGTTTTATTAAATTAATAATTATTGTGTTAATATTTAAAGTTTCTTTGCATTCAATCGGGAATTAAGCAAGTGACAGGTCTGGCGGTACTTAATTGACGCAGCCTGTCGACGCTTGCAACAGCAAAGTTGTACTCGCGCGTTGCCGACCTTTTATTTGAGCTTATTGAATTTAATTGTGATAGTTTGGGGATTGTTTTATTCTTTATTGTGGGGTTTGTTGAATTATATGAGGAGTGATTGTGACTTGGTTCAAATTCGATTAGGTCGTGTAATTTACGTCGATGTGACGGTCAATAGGAGTATTTTCCTAACGGTGCCAACAACCTATTGATTCTAGGGCAGAGTAGGAGGGTTCAAATAGAACGTAGTTGGTTCTATTCTCGATATTATACTAAGGATAATTGTGCCTTTATCGAGCCCAGACTTCAGCTTCTAGATCTGCATATCCAGGGAACAGTATTACTCAGGCAAGAGAGTAGCTGCTAACTGTATGTGTGGTTTTAGGCAGTTGATCTTTTTGTATTTATATATTACACCCTTAGGTATTTGTATCTATTGCGTCCATAGCTTCGGCCGGTGGTAGATACAACCCTTTCTTCGGCCTAGATAGACACACGGTGCAGCGCCGACACCACCTTCTTTCTCTAGCTAGTTTAGCATAGAAGGTTTTCCTTGCACACCCGAAAACCTACCCGTAGTTAAATTTAAAATGAGACGAATCTCAATTTGATGCAGCTTAGACTAGGGAAATTTAGTTTAGGTATAGGTAGGTACACACTCACACATTTTTACTGTAGGAAGGTTTAATAGTCTAATTTATATTTTACTTTATAATTGCCAAATTTCATCAAACATCGACCCTAAATACCATAGTGGTTTGTACGGGACTTATAGTCCTTTGCTGGGTGCAAACTCACTTGTTAATTGACTTATACGTCTAGTTTATATTAAGCGTTACACTATAAGTAGGGTTTTCCGAATAAGGAACATAATCTATAGAAGTACGTATGTATGTTTGTCTGTTCTAATTATCACCTTGGTGGGCTGAACTGATTTTACTGAGCATAAATTCAGAAACAAATGACTGATGTTTAGGTCATTACTAAGGATTACGTACTGATTTGATTTGATTGAACCTAAGTACAGTTAAAGTCTGTCTGTCTGTCTGATATATTTAACATCATGATTTGATTATACCTTCATTTAGTAATGAATCCGTTCGTCTGTCTGAACTATTTGCTACCACGATTTATCTACTGAACTTATTGAATTAAACCAAAATTCAGTGATGAATGACTCAAATTCATAAACTAAATTACTACCATCACAACCACCAACGTTTTAAGTACAAAAATCATGAGTACTTATTCCAGTAAAATTACTGAACCCAAACTGAAATCAGTTATACTAAAGAGCAAGCAAAGCAGTCTCTAGAGCCTCTGCCCTTGCCAAATGGATGGGGTATGTTCTTCGTCGGAGTCACTGGCTGATCTCATCAACAAATAATTCAATAATGAATTTAATTAAAATCACCACTGTTTGTGGAAATGGATCATTCAATACTGATATGGTATCTTGATTATGGTACAAACTCGTACTTCAGATAAATCATGGACTAACGAAAGGCATGAAATTGTCTAAATATTCTATAGGAAAATACACCTATATAATAGTATGAAATCATACGGAACCAGCAGTTTTACTATTACGTAGAACGATACTTACGATCATCGTATTTTAAGTAGACTACGGTCGCAATGAAATCCCATAGTAGGATTATTCCAGAATTAGCGCTGAACAGTTTGACTGAACCTATTTTGATGGAAACATACATTACCAGTTGTTTAACTATTACGTAAACCGATATTTACGTACATCGTATTGTAAATAGACTACGGTCACTATACAATCCTAAAGTAGAATAATTAATATTATACACTTAGCCTAAAACCAGGTTGACTATACCAATTATCAATGAGTAACAGTTCTATTGAGACTTTCCTTTACTCTTGTTCTAAATGAACATTTACATGACAAATACTATGAAATAGAGTTTTATTTGAACTATACAGATTTGGTGACTGAACCAATAATGATGCAAATTAGAGAAACAACTCTAAATACAATACCCTGAACTCTCAAAGCTAAGAGAGAGAGTCTTATTTGTGAGCTATATATAAAGTTCAAAGTTTAAATGGGCTAACATTGAGCCTTCCTCTTGCCCTTTGGCAGAACTAGGACTGACTGACTATGTATCAAAGACCTTAGATAACAATATACTCTTATATACAAAAAAGGAGGAGGAATGTCCAGTAAGGGACGCGTTCCACTAGACCTGGCAACGATCAGGGGACCCCAGGTCTCGTGCGGTGGCGGGGCACGTCTCCCCCCCTAAGGGGGCCTTGCAACAAATACTAATTTCATATTAACTTCTATGTTCCTTTTGCAAGCTACTCATTAGAACTCTTACTTACTATTCATCTTAGTATCATCATTAAGGCTAAAACTCTAGGTCGTAATTTAGCCTATTTACTATACTACATAGCCATAAGTAATTAGCTATAAGTATTTAGCATTAAGTAGGTCGTACGGTATTCACAATCCTAAGCGCGTAAAGTCAGGAAAGCGTGCAATTGGTATTTAGGTAACTCATAATTCTATTTAAAATTAAGTCCTACATTCAGTATATTTAAGCTCAAAACAAAGTACTAGTAAAGTTCAGGTATTCTAATTAGGATTCACTCTAGGTAGATATAGGTAACTCTCGGCTTCTACACTAAAAAGATCTTAGGTTATTCACGGTTCGCAACATAGCGTCCTTTACTCTAAACGATTCACGAGGCCAAAATAAAGTATGTATATTATGTATTGTAAAGGTATATCCAATCAACATATAATTTAATTAGCGAATATTTCAAAGAATATCTAATTTTGATTAATTAAATAGTTTAATTCAGTAGTTATATCTTAAATGCCGTAGTAAACCAGGTTTAGTTTAGTTATTATTGGTAAGCCTAGGTAGTCTAAGTAGTTAGGTTAGTATTAAGTTTTAAAAAAATAAGGGGGGGGGGGTTCGTGACAATTTGGAGCTAGCGTGACCAGGATATGGTAGAATTATCAAGATAGGATAAGATAAGATAAAATAGGTCTATCAAGATAGGACAGGTTTACCAGGATTTGACAGGTATACCTGGATTTAGAGGTTTCACCAGGATTTATAGGGTTTATCAGGATAGGATCAGATAAGATAAGATTGGGGATGTTGCTGATTGGAATAGACTAGACCACGGTACTGGATTCATTCCAGTACAATTTGTTGCCGTTAAGTTGGATATGTGTCTAGGAGCAGAGAGAATAGTTACCATTAATAGGGTTATTATTGATAGGGTTCGTATTTAAAATAAGTTATTTTTACAAGTCGGTATCGACGAATATGCCCAAACATAAATTTAAAAACTATTCTTACTTTGTACCTTTTGCGGTTACATCAAAACAATTCATATTGTGTAGGCTATTTTTAGAAACTTAAAATATAATATCAGATAGAGCCCGTAGTCCGCAGAATGTAAACATCGCGTAGGGTTTCTTAAGTGTAGGCCGACCATAGCGATAACGTTGTTTTTAAACTCGTAGGACACTTGTGCTCGGAACTGAGTGAAGTGGATTCACATTTCACTAATTGATGGCTAAGATGTTTACGTTATTTTATAACTGAGGTGGAGTTTTGTTAAGGTACTCGAGCACTTTAGATTTATGGACTTGTTTTTGTTTTAAAATCTCGCTTTGTCGCTTGAGTTGAATATGGTATCCGATAGCGAACGCTTAACATTGCTAATATAAACAAAGTTTTGTGGGAACGAAGCCAATCTATTTATAGAACTATGGCATAGGTTTAGCTTAACATGGTATTATAAAACCTAGTCTTAAGATAACATAGGGTTTAGATATTTCCTAATTTTAAGAAATAATGACTAGTTGGTTCATTATACAAACAGTAAATATTTCTTTCTAAAATAGAGCTTTAGTATTTAGATTATAGAAATTTGCAGATTAGGGAAATCAGATAAAAATATTTAGTCATCGATTTAGAATAGAAATTTATGCAGACTATTCTAGTAGATAGATTTTATGACAAAAATTTAAAAAGGTTTGCTAATACGGACCTTTTGTTGAGAGTGCTTAATTGTTGCGTGGTTGTCAAATCGATAGGCATACTAGAATTTAAGTCAGTCGGACCACTGGACGTAGGTCAAAGTTATTTTAGGGTTAGATCTAGGTATGCTAGCATATATGTGAGGTTTTGTGAAGGCGGTTTTATAGTAATAGACAATCTAGAATACTAGGAGTTGTCTGGAAGAGGTCGCTTCGAGGTGACTGTATCATTATTGGTTTTGAAGATTATAAAGGAGAATGGGCAAATTGTCCCAAGTGCTGTATACAGTTGTGCTATATCTTATTAGAAAGCTCTCAATAAGAGCTTAATTTTTTTATATGACAGCAAAACCGAGATGTTTGCAGGGAAAAAGCTACAGCCCATTTTATACCTCACTTTGTACTAGCAGTTGTATGAAAAGTATCTGTAAAATCATTTTCGAGATATAGCCGAAAGATTTTAACCACGCATTACTGAGGCCACTAGAAGTAAAAAACGTAATGGGAGCATAGGTCTAATTTGCTGTTTTTTTTTTTTTTCATACAAAACAATGATTAATGCTGCAGACACCTGGTCTTCGAAACATAGCCTATCATGATCCTTACACCGAGTACTACACGTCCATACTACTCACTATTGTATACAAGGGTTGGGACAGCGCCCATACAAAAATGCCCATTCACCTTTGTTATCTCATGTTGATTATTGAGTAAGGTGTGGTAAAGAATAATTGTGTTGTATTGTATTATATTGTAGAAAAGGATCGCTAGAAATGGAGTTGGTATGGTAAACAGTAATTACTTTAGGTACAGGACAATGGTTGAGTTTAGTAAGGAGTACATACTTTAGTTTAGTAGTACTTAGGTAAATAGGTTGCTAACTTTGTTTGTTAGTCTGCATCCCGTTATAAATAAATACGTTTGATAAGTTAAGAAGGAACGACGAGCGTGTGGGTTATCTGATGGGGGGGTATCACCTATGATAGTAGAGTTTACGTTTCAAGAGAGTAGCCGAACCGTTGCCGACGTTGAGGTAGTGTTGACCTCGTTAGCGTGTGTTATTTACTTACCTACTTAGATAAGTAAATGAAAGAACTATACTTAGATATTTTAGAGATCCGCAGTTATAATATACTTAGTGAATACTATATTTTAAGAAATTAAAATTCATAAATAGAACACCATCGAAATCCTAGGAACTGCTTAGTTTTATAAATAATTTCTTAGTTACTAATTTTTAGATACTTGTTCACATTTAAGGGTAATTAATAGCTCATTGTAGGGCGACCACAGTCGTGACGGAACACAGATGTTCTGACACTGGAGATATCTCAAAAAAAAAAAAAATGTTATAAAACTTTAGGTTTATTTATAACTTGAGCAAAGCGTTATAACTTGAACACGTGTAAGATAAGATAGGATATTTAAAAAAAAAAAAGCTACAATGACTGATAGATGATGATTACGTAACTTAAATAGTTCTGTTAGAATAGACAATTATAAAAACTTAGGTTTGATTGTAAGTTAGACTTAAGTTGACTGGTAGAGATTGCTTTGAGGCATGGGGTCTGCCTTTTTACATGCGAATTTAACCTTCGTGCAGGAAGAATAATTAAATAAATAAATAAACTGTTTCGTACGTTTAGTCTCTAAAGCGACCATGGTTAGACAGCTTGATAAGCAAAGGCATAGTTATAGTGCCATAATTTAATTTAAATTATTTTAGTTACTTAGTTAGTTGAAGTTTTGAAGTGTTATGGCAGATTTAGAATATTTAATGATTTGGTAGATTAGTGTACATACTTACTTTACCGTTAAGTACCTATTATTCCACAATATACAATTCCAGGTTTAAGGATTAAATTGCTAGATTTTTGTAATCGAATTTTTTTTAATTTTCGATTTGCTGATGTTGCAGGTTCGAGTCCTGCCATTGCCCTAATTTTCCTTTGTGTCTTAATTCATTATATAGCATTTTTAATTTAATTTTAAGTTGCTGGAGTTTATTATTTAGTTTTCGTACCCTTTTGGTTCTGGTGAAATATATTTGTATGCTGAATGTCAAAGTGGGTTTTTAGTAAATATGATAAAATAAGAAACGTAGTAGTTATAGTCAGAGCTAGAGGAAATTCCTAGCTTGACATCAGTGTTTCTAGAGGATAAGATATTGGGGAAGGAGTAGGTATGGAGCAAGTTCAGAATATCTAGTAATAGTGTAAATCTGAGATTTTGGATTCTTAGACATCGGCATGTGTTAGCCGAGACTTAGGGCATCAGTTGGATTGGAAGTAGGTATAGCAAAAAATTTTGAGATTTGAAGTACGGGACTTTTGGTAACAATTACTTAAATGACTTAGCGATAAGAACTACAGGAGACTTAGATTTATATTTAGAACTTTAGGTAGAAAGCTTAGAAAATAAGGCAAGCTGGACTGATGTGTGACTTAAAATTAAGTGTAAATTTTTATGTGAGAAAGTGAACGGTACATAATTAGATTAAGTTAGAGTTTAGATTAAGTTAGGACTTTTCTAGGACTATGCAATTTCTACCGTAGATTTAATTCAAGTGCAAAACTTAGCGGTGTATATTATTGTTAAGTAAATTAATGAAAAAATATCTAAGATGGCCGTGATCATCTGGTGGTTATGACCCTACTTTGTGTAGAGTGGTAAATTAATAAAAGAACATATAATTTGGCAGTGGCGTAAAGTAGGAAAATAGCACTGCATTTATACTATCATTGTGCATCATCTATTTTATGAATTGGCAAATTATTTGCAAATGCACAGCTCAGGAGTTGGAATTATAAAGTATGGTATTAAAAGACTGGGGAAGGGAAGATGAGGTTATTAGAATTTTACCCTACTGACACCAAAAAGGATGGTTATGTTTTTATAGTAATTCATTACGACGTTTCCAGTTTGACTAGACTATGGTCAAACAGAAATTTTATTCGGTAGAATGCTACTTGAGAGTTGGCACATATTTAAGAAGGACAAAGGTTATAATTAAGAAAGCTTTAGTATTTAAGGAGAGTTGTGGTGGATCTTTATTTAAGTTAAAAACTAAGATAATGGAAAAAGAAAAAAGGTTGCTTGCCAATATGAGTTGGTATAGTCAATGCACAAATACCGTTTAGATAATATAAGTTGTGGAAAAGTGGAGGTTTAGAATTTACCTTGCAGTAAATAAATTGAAAGGTTCTGTAGGTGAATAAATATGTTAACTGGAGTTTAAATAAAGTAGATTAAAGTTTTTTTTGGTTTTATAAGAAAAACTCTCGATATCTAGTTGAGTTGATGAATTGTTAGGCAGCGTGGAAGTGAGAATGAGGAAGGAGTGAAGGTTGAGTGATTTGTCTTAGATTTTGTAGTTTACAGAATACAGGATTGATGCTATATAGCTGAAATAAATAGTATTTCAGCTAATTTATTTACATTTTGTTGTAATATTGTCATAAGTTTAGCATCATTTCTGGATTGTGTAAGCATTGAATTTGTTTGACTGGAAAGGGCTGGAGGGCTTAATGATTCAGCAACTTTAGAGATAATCTGAGACCGGTTTATTGATATTTGACTCTGAAACAGCACACCACACAAAAGAAAATATTTCTTGTGAATAGAAGTCCAAGGTGTTAGGTTAAAGAATAGTGGACGTCAACATCTGGTTGATAGTAGCAAGAGATGTTTTATACTCTACCGGCAGCGCACACTCTTATTTCGGCAACTACACATGCTCCATATAGTAATAGCTATAGTTTAGAGGTTTAGCTTTGAATTAGTGAACTTTGTTATTGCGTGGACATTAGCTTAAGCTATAAACGTTTTTGGCTGCGGAAAGAGGTGCGTATGTTGCTCTGATATGTGATATAATACCCAATTGATCTTGAGGAAAAGAGGGATTACCGGGGTCAGAAACAACATCGTGCTGGCACTAGGTCTGATCAGATCCCACAAATTTGGTTCTCCTGCTGAGGTCAAAATATCTTGTGAGGGTTTTTGTTCATTCATGATTTAGTTGAGGAAAGATTCAAACGCTGGATCTCGGCTGTATCTATTTTCTATATGGTCGAAACACACACCACACACATACACTTCGGGTTAAATATTAATCAACTGAAGATTAACGTAACATAATGTAATTTGAATATTAGCACATATATTTGTGAATAGCGAGTTATTTTGAAAATTTACTCCAGTTAAGACTTTGTTCACCTGCGTAAATTTTGGGGAAGGAATGTAACGGTCCGCAAGAGAGTTCTTTGAACCGTCACCTTTTCACAAATATAATATTAATAATTTAATAGATATTAATAATTAACTTAATTATTTAATTAGAATAAAATAGTTTTACTATAAATAACTGAAGCGTAACGACATCTGTTGAGCAAGGCCATATCTATCGATCTTTCAGTCTCAATATTTGTTTCGTATGGAGCGTGAGGAACCCACTTGTTATCATAAGTACCTGAGCGGTCAAAAGGTCGCCTAATTAGTTAGCATAGAAATGCATGGATGGCGCTGTCACTGGCGTTGGCACAAAACTAGCTTATTTAAAGGATTTAGCAATAAAACAAACTTTAAATTAATTCGTAAGAGTATTTCAAACAATAATCAATGGAAATAACAAATATTTAAATTAATTACGTTTAATATTTTGTGGCTGTATGCGTAGACGCATAGTAAAACAAAGGGACATAGTTCCATCTCATTATACTTGCAAGATGGACAGAGAAAGGGGATTTGCAGGGCTATTGGGCGTATGACGCACCATTAGCAGATTTAAGTAGATTGCGAGGCGGTCAGAGGGCATTCAGCGTTCAGGAACGATCTTCGAACCACGATACTAGTCGCACCTTTTATAATTCGACAAGTAAAGTCATTTTAATTAGCATTTGTAATTAGTGCATTGTGTTAACGTTAAAGTCTTTGTTTGCACTAATTAGAGTTATTTCGATAGTTTGAAGAGTAATTCATTAGCTTTTCAACTATTGAGATAATGTTTAAATTCATCTTTATTAATTCGCGGAGTTTTGTGTTAATTTCGGCAGTAATACGTTGTTTTCTAGAGTGATAATATTTAAACAGTTCTTTGCATTAACTTTGGTTAATAGTGATAATTCGGGGTTTGTTTTATTAAATTAATAATTATTGTGTTAATATTTAAAGTTTCTTTGCATTCAATCGGGAATTAAGCAAGTGACAGGTCTGGCGGTACTTAATTGACGCAGCCTGTCGACGCTTGCAACAGCAAAGTTGTACTCGCGCGTTGCCGACCTTTTATTTGAGCTTATTGAATTTAATTGTGATAGTTTGGGGATTGTTTTATTCTTTATTGTGGGGTTTGTTGAATTATATGAGGAGTGATTGTGACTTGGTTCAAATTCGATTAGGTCGTGTAATTTACGTCGATGTGACGGTCAATAGGAGTATTTTCCTAACGGTGCCAACAACCTATTGATTCTAGGGCAGAGTAGGAGGGTTCAAATAGAACGTAGTTGGTTCTATTCTCGATATTATACTAAGGATAATTGTGCCTTTATCGAGCCCAGACTTCAGCTTCTAGATCTGCATATCCAGGGAACAGTATTACTCAGGCAAGAGAGTAGCTGCTAACTGTATGTGTGGTTTTAGGCAGTTGATCTTTTTGTATTTATATATTACACCCTTAGGTATTTGTATCTATTGCGTCCATAGCTTCGGCCGGTGGTAGATACAACCCTTTCTTCGGCCTAGATAGACACACGGTGCAGCGCCGACACCACCTTCTTTCTCTAGCTAGTTTAGCATAGAAGGTTTTCCTTGCACACCCGAAAACCTACCCGTAGTTAAATTTAAAATGAGACGAATCTCAATTTGATGCAGCTTAGACTAGGGAAATTTAGTTTAGGTATAGGTAGGTACACACTCACACATTTTTACTGTAGGAAGGTTTAATAGTCTAATTTATATTTTACTTTATAATTGCCAAATTTCATCAAACATCGACCCTAAATACCATAGTGGTTTGTACGGGACTTATAGTCCTTTGCTGGGTGCAAACTCACTTGTTAATTGACTTATACGTCTAGTTTATATTAAGCGTTACACTATAAGTAGGGTTTTCCGAATAAGGAACATAATCTATAGAAGTACGTATGTATGTTCGTCTGTTCTAATTATCACCTTGGTGGGCTGAACTGATTTTACTGAGCATAAATTCAGAAACAAATGACTGATGTTTAGGTCATTACTAAGGATTACGTACTGATTTGATTTGATTGAACCTAAGTACAGTTAAAGTCTGTCTGTCTGTCTGATATATTTAACATCATGATTTGATTATACCTTCATTTAGTAATGAATCCGTTCGTCTGTCTGAACTATTTGCTACCACGATTTATCTACTGAACTTATTGAATTAAACCAAAATTCAGTGATGAATGACTCAAATTCATAAACTAAATTACTACCATCACAACCACCAACGTTTTAAGTACAAAAATCATGAGTACTTATTCCAGTAAAATTACTGAACCCAAACTGAAATCAGTTATACTAAAGAGCAAGCAAAGCAGTCTCTAGAGCCTCTGCCCTTGCCAAATGGATGGGGTATGTTCTTCGTCGGAGTCACTGGCTGATCTCATCAACAAATAATTCAATAATGAATTTAATTAAAATCACCACTGTTTGTGGAAATGGATCATTCAATACTGATATGGTATCTTGATTATGGTACAAACTCGTACTTCAGATAAATCATGGACTAACGAAAGGCATGAAATTGTCTAAATATTCTATAGGAAAATACACCTATATAATAGTATGAAATCATACGGAACCAGCAGTTTTACTATTACGTAGAACGATACTTACGATCATCGTATTTTAAGTAGACTACGGTCGCAATGAAATCCCATAGTAGGATTATTCCAGAATTAGCGCTGAACAGTTTGACTGAACCTATTTTGATGGAAACATACATTACCAGTTGTTTAACTATTACGTAAACCGATATTTACGTACATCGTATTGTAAATAGACTACGGTCACTATACAATCCTAAAGTAGAATAATTAATATTATACACTTAGCCTAAAACCAGGTTGACTATACCAATTATCAATGAGTAACAGTTCTATTGAGACTTTCCTTTACTCTTGTTCTAAATGAACATTTACATGACAAATACTATGAAATAGAGTTTTATTTGAACTATACAGATTTGGTGACTGAACCAATAATGATGCAAATTAGAGAAACAACTCTAAATACAATACCCTGAACTCTCAAAGCTAAGAGAGAGAGTCTTATTTGTGAGCTATATATAAAGTTCAAAGTTTAAATGGGCTAACATTGAGCCTTCCTCTTGCCCTTTGGCAGAACTAGGACTGACTGACTATGTATCAAAGACCTTAGATAACAATATACTCTTATATACAAAAAAGGAGGAGGAATGTCCAGTAAGGGACGCGTTCCACTAGACCTGGCAACGATCAGGGGACCCCAGGTCTCGTGCGGTGGCGGGGCACGTCTCCCCCCCTAAGGGGGCCTTGCAACAAATACTAATTTCATATTAACTTCTATGTTCCTTTTGCAAGCTACTCATTAGAACTCTTACTTACTATTCATCTTAGTATCATCATTAAGGCTAAAACTCTAGGTCGTAATTTAGCCTATTTACTATACTACATAGCCATAAGTAATTAGCTATAAGTATTTAGCATTAAGTAGGTCGTACGGTATTCACAATCCTAAGCGCGTAAAGTCAGGAAAGCGTGCAATTGGTATTTAGGTAACTCATAATTCTATTTAAAATTAAGTCCTACATTCAGTATATTTAAGCTCAAAACAAAGTACTAGTAAAGTTCAGGTATTCTAATTAGGATTCACTCTAGGTAGATATAGGTAACTCTCGGCTTCTACACTAAAAAGATCTTAGGTTATTCACGGTTCGCAACATAGCGTCCTTTACTCTAAACGATTCACGAGGCCAAAATAAAGTATGTATATTATGTATTGTAAAGGTATATCCAATCAACATATAATTTAATTAGCGAATATTTCAAAGAATATCTAATTTTGATTAATTAAATAGTTTAATTCAGTAGTTATATCTTAAATGCCGTAGTAAACCAGGTTTAGTTTAGTTATTATTGGTAAGCCTAGGTAGTCTAAGTAGTTAGGTTAGTATTAAGTTTTAAAAAAATAAGGGGGGGGGGGGGTTCGTGACAAACTCTAGGTAGTTTGAAATTACTAATTAAAAAGTTTATGCAGCATGGACGTATAAAATAAATGGGTAAGTAAATAAATCATGTCGGCAACCTCGATATTAATGTGTTTGACATTTAGCACATCGTAACATTAGTGCATAAAACTATTTTTATCCGGCTGATCGGTTTATGTCGAACAACTTACAATAGTTACAATGTATTTTATACAGCGTGATAACGATAATAAATCTCACAATAAGTACATCTAAAATGCTTCTATAATGTGCTAAATAAATAATAAAAACAGGTTACAGAATGAATGATTTCATTTTAACCAACTTTTAAAAAATAGAGAAGTTTCTTTATTCAATGCAGTTAATATTCCTTTTAATGGTATATGTTATACAACTGTATGTATGGAACTCTGTTTTTAATAAATTCAATTTAAATCACCGAATTCGACGATACGATGGTTCCAAATCAAGGTAAATATAAACATATTAAGATTAGGCCTAAAGACCGGACAAGAGTGAGTTAAACTCGCGTGGAGAGGATTTCGTATGTGCACAAATATTAAGAAAATTTTCCTATGTTACTTTAAATATCATAGATCTCTTATAGGTTTTTTAATCGACAGGTAAAGAACTACATTTTGTATTTTTTCAAAATCGTAGGTCAATTAGTTTCGAAGATAAGGGGGAATGTAAAATTTTTGCCTATTTTCATAATAAACTTCAAAACTATTTATATTAAAAATTCAAAAGATTTAAATTGGAGATTTTCACAATAATCCCTTTTATTTGATACCTATGTCAATCAATACAGTTTTCAAAACTTTTTAATTTTCTAATTTACACCCGAAAAGCGGCTCCCAATAATTAAAATTTATTTATTTACGTTACACGTCCGACGTCCGATTCTGAATTACCTGCTTACATATGTCTTCGTACCTCTTGTCTAGTGTTGATTATAGCAAAAAAAGCACGTATTTAGAATCAGAGTTAAGTTTTTGATTTGTCCCCTCTCGGGTTACACTTTTTGTTAATGTCATGCTAAAGGTCCCGATATACCTACATTATAAATATGTAATATGGTAAACCTAACAAACCATATTACCTACATATTACTTAATAGTTTTTGTATGGAAAAAAATCCCTTTCTATTTTTCTCATGTCTTTGTTTCAGCTCCTCTTATCCTTGTTGATGCCCACTTGAAAACCTTCGTGATTCAGCGTTCCCGATAAGGCAGTGCGTAGGTTCACGGCTTGCCGCGACTGCCGAGGCCGGGATGGCGCTGGCTCGATAAAATTCCGTCTGGCCATTTTATTCCGAGGCGCGCATTAACAACGGGGGTAATTAAGCATCGAAATGTCGCTGTACCGAGGCGTCGCTCTAAGTAATAGCCTCGCTCCCCCATCAACTTGACTTTTTATAATGCGAGTAAATATGCGAGATGAAAGCTTCTTGCACCGGCGGGCTCCAGTTTTGTGTAGGAAAGTAATTAGATACTTAATTGTGGAGGGACAGATTGATTGAGGCGGTTGTGGTGTTGTTTTTCATGGCAGTTAAGGATGTTTGGTATGGGTAAATTATCACAAAGCCACATGTCACAACGAGCACTTGTGGATGCTGTTAAATTTACCACCGGTTCAAACGAATCCTTTTGTTGAAAAAACCAGCAACAAACTAGATGAATTAGTATTATCTCAAGTGCATTAAACAGCAGATATAACTTTGAAGGTAAGAGCCACATGTGAATCAATCTATGCTAAAAGTTAATCATTTATAAACACTCCATGTATGCCTAATAGTATACCCAAAAAGCTGTTTATTGAATTAATGACTAAAAAATTAATATAGGTATTTAATACAATCTTTGATTTCCAACAAAGTGTATTTAATAGTGCTTTGGCCTACAATGTATTCATTTCTAATATTTACTTAAACCTTCCGATTACTCAAAGAAAACCCTTGACAATTAGGAATCCTGTTATTCCCTTTTCCGTTTTTAAATTAGTGCATACTATATGTATACATTCTAGGAACCAAACTGAACATGTGTAAAAAACCGACCGCTTCTACTGATGCAAATAGAAGAAACACCAACAGCAAAGGTGGAACAAATTAGCGGGAGTTATATATGAACAATCCGATGCTCCTCAATTAAACTATTACATTAGGTGCCCCCGCGGTATGCCTCGCGCGGTAATCGGTTGTCTGCGGCGCGAGGCGAGCAAAAAACTGAATTGCTAAATTAAATTGGTTAATTCGATTTTTTTCTTTAATCAATTCAATTAATTTGAGGGGATAGCTACTCGCCTTCCTATCGAGGCAGCGCGCGCGCCGTAATTGGAAAGATTAATGCTCCTTGTAAAGAATCGATTCTTTCTTTGCATCGAGATTGGACATATTGAAGGCATGTTCGGAATTAATCGAACTGAAAATGTAGCTTTGTAGGCGGAAGATAACATCGATAACTTGAAGCTGGGGCTACATAAACATGGCTGTACAGTTATACAAAAGTAGGTAGAGCTAGCTAGTTCTATCGCAGTAACCAACGTATGGTATCAATTTAACGCAATTCGATCTATGAAATCGATATTTATACGCATACCTACATAGTATGTTTAGAAAAAAATGTTTACGCACATTAACACTTTCGCAAACACAGATTGGGTCGGTAGACCGACAAAGTTACTTAGAAAAAGGGGTATAATGGGGTACGAGTTGGAGCTGCGTCACCCCGCCGGTGACCGCACGTGCGGGGGCGCGCTGTGGGTGGTAGGTTCACGTTTTTACACGTAAAACGTCGAACAACATGACGACGTGAGAAACAGCTACAGATTTGAAGGATCAGTAGACACCAAATATTTCTTTAAAACAGATTTAACGCTGTCCGTCTGTCCGTCCGTTTATTAAAGAGCTCTATCTATTAAATCTTAATAGGTACACAGAACTTTCGTTATAATAACAAATAACAAAATTTAAAAAACAAACGTTGTATTTCCAGAGATTCTTATAAATATTGCTTCAATTAGCAATCTTATTTCTGAAATCGTTATTTCATTTATGAAGAGGACTTCGATCGATACATATCACATTTTCAGGGCATACATACATCATCTATGTATTTGAATACCGAAATATTTTATATTACTTTCATTAGGATTATAATTTAATATTATAGGCTTAGCAATACCCTTAATATGTTACCAGGTAAGACGTCGATGTTTCATAAATAACGACACACTAACACGAGGTGTCCAATTTAGCCAGTTCAAATTGCTATTATTATGATCATCCACCCTAAGACCACCCTGATGTTACAATTATTTATACCAATACATAAGTATATCAAACGCTGCTCTAACTTTTTTAAAGTTAAGAGATTGTTATAAAGATTTTTCTGATTCAATTAAATAAGTAAAAAGGTTTGGTTGGGTACCATTCTATAAACCACCCGAATCCGAAAATAGTTTTTCATCGAATAACATACATTCACAAGATATCTCACCTTAGCTGAAATTTCTACTACACGATCAGAATTCGAATCAATGCCAGCCGTTTCGACCACCTAAATAGTTCGTGGTTTGACAACAGAAATGTCACGGCGGTCTTGAACAAAAACAAGTACGAAACCCAGACCACCGTGCCCTGAGGCCACCAACAACTGTATTTTTACTTCAAACCTTACAAAGAAACCTTCAACGGGGCTAAACTGGCGTGTTGTCTTTTCAATTAACGTCTCGCAAACACGTGATCGCAGGCAACGTAAAGGGCACGGGCAGCCAATCTGCATACAAGCGCCTCCTCGGTGCTCATTAGGTCTTGTCACGCGTCATAACACTGATTAATTGTGCATCGCACTGATACCAGTAGGTACCAACAAAAAATAAAAGAGAAGCATGCAACGACCTTTCAGTAACGAGGAGCCGTCACTCAGCGACCGGCCGCGGACTGAGCGCCGACGATCGACTTGACAACTTCAATTTATATGTATATGCTGCTCAATGCCTACACTCGTTCCCCCTTTGAATGATAGGTAATAAAGTCATGGTATAGATCGCCCTTTCAATAATAACCAAGCTTTTCTGGCTCGGGTAGTCAAATTGTAGTTATTTGGGCTACCTCCGCTGCGAGCACTTTTGACCAATTTTAGGTGGGCACTCTTCAATCTTGTTAACAAACTAATTGCGGTCGCAATGGCTTAATTAGTGCCAATAAATTGACTACTATTAAGCCGAAATTACAAAGGCAGGTTATTAAGATGGACGTAAACGGTGGTTTAGAAAATCAGCAGCCGCAGGTCGCAGCTCGCAGCCTCCGCCGGCCGGCGACTTGGGTGGCTCGACAGATGCGGCTAAATTCATAAAAAATCACGTTTCAATTACGTTCGGTCCTTAGAGCACGATATCGCGGACATTACACACGTCGTCTCATGAATTTTAATGCGATCCGGAATAAACAAGTAATCAGATGCCATTTTTATTCATATCAATAAACGTAACATGCCTGAGCAGTTCAAAAATATTTATTTTAAGCTCTGCGGCTGGATTTTACATCATTTTAATTAGTACACTGAATTAAATGGATTTTATATTTTTAAGGTTCTGCAATTACAGTGCCACCCAACGTGCGCCGTGCGGAGAAAGGGTACGCGTATAGTACTCATGTTACGGATACAGAAAGCAATAATTAAGATGCACGGGATTGAACGTGGCAAATTGCTGCTGTCGGTGCAATAATTCCACCAATAACCCGTCATTAGTGTCGAGACAGTGCAAACAAACTGTGGGTAATCAAACGTCCGCTGATAAATTAGGCGACCACCGAGCACGCAGCGCTGAACATTGTAATTAGTCGCCAAAACGATTTTATGTCTTTATAAAGAATGCATTCCTGCGAAGAAGTGGAGCAATTATAAGAGCACGCAGGAATTTACTTGATCACCTAAGAATTTTATCGTCCGTCGACAGACAGCAGGCGCGCCAACGGTCCCAAAATATTAGTGAACATAGAGAAGTACTAACAGTCAAAAAAAATCAAGAAATTGTGAGATAAGCTCAAGAATTAGTTAGCACCTGACCTGTAGCCCTTAACATGACCGAGCAATGTTAAGTTATCTCTCTGTCCACCTCGTTTCTAACAACCGCTCAAGTTTAAATCGTGCCTATATATGCATCAAGTTAGGGTCGCTGAGTGTTTTGTTTACTAGATTAGTAACAAAAATTATCTGTTTGTTCACAATTGCTTCATTAGGCATTTCATTTCATACTTAAAGATAAGACAATAGCTATGGCTATGAGTAGCTAGAGACTTACTCCTACTTCGTATGCAGGTAGGTAATTAAAATTAAAATTTAAAAATTGTACTGTTTTCATATATTTATTAATATTTTACATAAATGGCATATCTTTTAGGTACATTTAGCTCTTAGTTTTAGAAACTACACATTAGTTAGGTACGTACCCAATACAACAGTTGATGTTTCTTAGTATTTAATATCACGATGTTTATCTAAATAAACTTTATTTAAGAAGACAAATAATAGGTAATCTGTTGCTAATGAACATAATCTAAAGTTAAGTCGCTAAATATGCACATTTTGTTCAATGGACCCAATATAACATACGTAATTTTCGGATTTATTAAACATAAAAATAACTTTAAAAGAAGACTCAAAAATACTTTACAATAAACTTTACTTTGTATGTATTTCTACGGTAGATTTACCTACTTTAGGTTCACTTATTAGGATGCAACAAAATTAATAAAATAATATAATTATAATATCCAGATTATTACAACATATTTTACACATCATAATAATATTAATAATAATTAATTGTTTAATCAACTTGTGCAACTGTAAGGAAGCCAGTAACTCCTGCCCGACCTTGGTAACTGGTAAAGAAGGAAGACGATACGACTATTGGTTATGATTAAGGTAACAAGCTAAATAATTGAGCATTCAAATTACTTTAAATTATATTTAACTTAATACAGAACTAAGTGATAAATTAATCGATTATAATTTTAACGTCACTTAGATCTATATAGTGGAAGACTATTCGATTTTGCTGTTTAAGGCACACAGAATTCTGTAACGAAGTAGCAGCTGTTATTAAAGTTCTACAAAATCTTATTTTTATCTTTCATATCATAGCATAACTACAAGCGGTAAGCTGCAGCTCGTTAGCAATGCCTAGGTATTAACATTTTAATGGCACGGTAATCTAAAAATAATAAACACATAAGGATAATGTAATGCAATAATATATTGAACAAAGTGTTCGTCTATGTTATTATACGAAATACTGCCTCAGATGTCTTTCACGAATTTACAAATCATAACTAAGTATACCTACTACTTTTTTTAACTAACTTAAGGAAGACTAAACAATGCAACGTTCAAATCAAAATAGTAATGGCCATACTTCCATTCAATTAATCGAAATACGTACATTTTGTGCATACGTACTGGCCATGCAAGTAACTTGATGGAAATTTACAAATCACTAGGTACTCCATATGTACAAAATGTAATCAAACACACACAATAACTAATCTAGGAACTTCATTCTCGCCACTCGCATACATTTCTTAAGATATATCACAGAATCCAATATAAATGTAGGGGAGATATCGTCACCAGGGCCTCCAGGGTTTTTCTTCTGGTGTTTGTTTTCTTGTAACGAGAGCTAGGGGGGCAGGGTCCTCCGTGGGGGGCGGAGGGGTGCCCCAGCCGGAGCTCGCAGGGGAAAAACACCGCGGTTCGGAGGATGCTGAGGACGAGACGGCGTCGCGAGGGGAGAGCGGGACGAGGGTCGGAACTGCGCCCAACGCGTTGGCGCTCACGCCAGCCGGCAGCACCAGAGCGATGTCACCGTTGGACAACCGCGTTGGTACTAGACGAACTCCAGAGCCGGGGCCAGCTGTAAAGAAAGCCTTAATTAAGAAAGTATGTAAATCGAATCATCTAAAGGGTCTGTGCCCGAAGACACGAACACAAAGCTCAAGAGCGTATTGCAAAACAAATGATTTTGAGTCGTTCGGATAGGGATCAAACGGTTTATTATTTATTTATCTATTGCTCAATTTGGTACGCTAAAATTAAGCAATTACAGTAAGTAGAAAGCCCTTATAGCTTACCAGAGATGAGGATGGTTGAGTGCGGTAGAGGAACCGTGGTGTCCTCGACATCCGATGGCGGCGTGGGCGCTCCCGCGGGCCTGGCTCCCGAAGTCACGCAGCCCTCCAAGTGTTTCACCAGTCTCTTCCTCAGCCCGGTCTCGAGCCCGGGAAAGCGCGCCACTTCCGAAAGACAGTGCCGGTAACCGGCGCGAAATCGGTCCGGCGTAGCGGCTCCCTCCGTCCGCAGGCCTTCCAAGTGCTTCACTGTCATCTCTAGAATGTCAGCCTTTTCTAACTTTGAGTGTCTGGCCGGCTACAACAAAGAAAAACAGTTGATGTTTCAGGTATACTTAGGTGTTTTGAAATTTTTATTTCAGAGCAACAATTAGTAATATGTATACTTATGTCAACAATGTTAAAGGTATTGGCTTGAACTTACGTCTTTCTTCATTGCATCTAAAATAAGCGCCTTAAGTTCGTTCAGGCAATTGTTGATGCGAGCTCGTCGCCTCTTCTCCATTATCGGCTTATTGCTCTGCAACAAAAAACAAAGGTTAAGAACATTACCACAAAAAAGCCTTTGTGGAGACAAAACGGTCTGCTGGGCCTTTTGTATAGGTTTATAGCCTCAAATTTAATTTGCAAGTAGATAATTACTGGCAGGGGAGGGTAGGCAGTGATGTGACCTAGCTTCCAATCTTATTACTAAACCAAGCTATTTATCTTTTGACCTTTCATGAAAAAGGTTATTTTTATTTTAACTCAACAAAGATAATCAAAGATCACAGGTATGTGGAAACTGGATTGTTCTGGAGCGATACATAAGATACATTACATACATTAATATCATTATTAAATTTTCATGACAAAAACGAAAACCTGGGAACGTAATTGACGTTTCAATCGACTTGATATAATAACATCATCGACAGTGTAATTGAGGTCTAAATTGTTCGTCAATCGGTGCATTATACATCGGCCCACGCATCCGAGAGTATGGACGAAGTTTATTGCCGGTTGACACCAAGTAAGGCGTGTGACAAAAAGAGCCATTAATCTCGTGTTACGCGGCGCGGAGCCGGCGCGTGCGGCGGCCGGCTCAAGGTGAAGGTCGTCGTTAGTCGTCGTTAGTCGTGATTGGCGACGCGCGCGCCGCCGTGACGCCGCGCCGCGTCACGCGTGCGCGGGACCACGTGACCAGCGATTAGGATCGCCGCGCGGCTTCCTCGATGTAAATATTCGCTATCATCCGACTGTCTACGGAAATTCGATACGCTCCAGGACTATGCACGAAGCCTACGCAACTTCAATTTTACGTCTATCTTTCTGTGTTCCGGGCTGGCGCGACGTGCACGATTTTATTGCCAGTGCCAAATCGTTAAAAGCGGCTGTTCGTTTCATCTTGACCCTTCCAGGGAAGCGGTACCGAAATATCATCGCAGCAGAGCTTGCGTGAATGGCCAATTTAATGGTGTTACGACAAAGCCGATGTTAATAATTACCTAACAATGCGGCGCCGTGCGGACGCATTTAAATACAGAGATGTTCTCATTGTTTTCGGCACAGTTGTAGACTGAAACTGCAACATTATCGACATCTTTACGCTAATTCAGTATTTCATGGGGTCGCTACATTATGGTATAAACCATAGCTCTGTAAAGTCCAAATGACAGAAAAAATTAAGTTGAAATGCAACTAAATCGCATTTTTAGCTTTCTTAACACGTTGTCATTGTTACTAGTTAAATTAACTATAGTTTTTTACTCTCAACCATTTGTGGAACGTAAATTTTCACACAAAGCGCCAGGCTGTAAATGAGGGGGTGTCAGAGAGTGGGGGGGGGCGGAACCCGGCACTTCCGGCACGCGACCACTTCCGCTGCTATATTGTATAGTTCGCTTCATTTCAGATAAAATAACCTAATTGTACATAGAACGTTAGTACTACCATGATAACGAAATACATTTACTTAGGTACGAAACTAAGATTCTTTTGAATTTTAATGCATACAATCCAGAAAGATGTAAACAATGACCACGCGGAGAGACAATTAAATTGTCATAGAGTTCATTAACTAATTTACGATCGATTCGATTCGAGTGAATAAACTTTTATATGTATTGCAAAGTACTACATAACCCTGAGTATAATTAATTGATATCTAAGAAATACATTATTCCATTATAAAAATTTCATTCAATTTCAATTTCAGTGTTCAGTGAGCATAAGTACAGAACGTTAAAACAGCACACAAATGTTTCTATGTGTGGCGTGAAGCACTAGTAATGGTTACCACGTTTTAATAATAGTCGTTTAATAGACACCCAATACTTACCGCTTATATTTAGAACTATATGAAAGCTTTTAATTAAAGCGATTGTCGTCATAGCGCCATTTCTGTCGACTCCACTTAAGGGCCGGGCGCAGTGCTAACGAGTTCAATGTGTATGGTATGGATCCATTTTCAAACCTTTGGTGAAATTTAATATAAATTGTATGTCTGCTTTTTTTGTTAACTAAATGATGGTAGCGATGATAAAGGCGTATCTGCGAAAAAAGGCGTTTTTAAACGTATACTCTTGAATTATCACCGTTGGTTTATAATTGTTTTATAATAAAAAAAGATTCCGACAAACTGAGATCCTCAGTCAGTTAAAAAGAGTGCCATACAAATTACATCAAAAATAGAGTTCTAAAATTGACCCATGTAATCAGTTTCCCAGGTCATGCCACGTGTGAGGTCAACTAGTGTAATAATACTAATAATTATTGTAATATTATTAATTTGGCACCAGTTCCAGCTACATTAGAGTGGGTGGCGGTGGGAGCTGAAATCAATTTGTTTAGGCGTCGCGTCAAATCACTGATAAGTATGTATGTATTTCCAACTGCTCGAAAACTGGGTACTTAATGTCTTTAAACTACACTATGTTTGTATAAGTACATAGGCTGAGACGGCTATTCTAACCTTATTCATGTGTTCTGTGATCTACGGTTTTTATGTTTTTTTTTGTCAACATGCAGTGTGCGCATATCAGCGGCACGTGGCGCGGCTTCCTACTACGCTCCGGCTCGGCTGGCTGCCCAGCTGGTGAAGTACAGTCGACCAAGAAATGGTTTTATCTAGTAATTAACCTAAGAGTCAATGTCTTCTTTATCTTCTTTACATAGAATAAAGTAAAATCGCTATTTTTCCTGTCTGTCCGAAATTTTCATAGATATCTTCGGCCGCCTTCTCCTTCTAAACCACCCAACTGATTTTGATGTGGCTATCTCGACGTCGAGCTCGTTGCTGTTTCACTTAGACAATAACAAGGCCAGAGCTCTATGAGTTGTGACACGTAAGCTCGACTTGTGTTGCAAGTGTCGCTACTTCAATTGATTGGCATCAAGCGAGCCGCGTGCTTGTTTACCACCGATGTTGTTTGAAAATTAGCCTAGACAATCAACGTGACTTTACGTAACGGTTGGCGAGACGAAGACGCGGAATAGATTAGGCCGCGGGCGCCGGGCGTTGGCGTTGAATAGGGTTGCTAACTTTAAAGCAAAAACAACTGTTTTATAGACATTACAGCGAATCTACCATTATTTTAGAGCTGATTTTCAGCTATAAGGCCTTAGAATGCGTAAGACCTCAGAGGGTACATTTAAATTCTTATGTTCTGTATTTATTCATTTGCTATAGAGTGTAAATCATTGCTCAAAGTCCAGTATTATCGCATAAGCTGAAGCACATCCAGACCAAGAGATGCATCAACGCAAGAGATATAGGTATTTTGTGGAATAATTTCTCTACTTTCGTCCCTGTCTCTGTCATCCCTCCCGTCAGATAACATCTAACGGTAGCCATGCAGTATTAAAGCTATGAATCGACTTCACACAAAGTACATACTCTTTATCTTGTACTATTATACAAGCAATTGTGTATAATCGTGTTCTCGAAAAGGGATCTAACAATTTCAAAGACGTTTTGCTAGGTCTCATTTCTGGGTGGTGATATTGATGATCGTCCAGCTTGACGCTGTTGAGCTTAGATAATAAGGGCACTGGATAAATTCGTTTGCTCCTGGCCTGAGCAGAGCTCGATCGGCCAGGTACTATTGTATTATGTAAGTTGTTGGCAGCCCTAGCGCCGGCGTCGGCGCGCCACGTGACGCACGCCGTGTGAACGATCCCACGCTATGACACATTTCACTGCTCCCTACCACTGGTCCTAAGTACGAGGGCCTCCTACTACACTACGCAATCTCTCAACCTTTATTGAGCGAAAGAAAAAGCTGACTGAGTCTTCTTTTGGCTCGGCTGGCTTGTTCCTCTCTGTCAATACTACGTCATCTCTCTTCTTTTCTTCAATGAAAAAGAACTGGCAGTTTTTTTGGCGTTTCTTCTTTGCAAATCTTTTCAAAGCGTCAGCGTGGCAATTCTCACGTCAGTAAAGATGAGGTCACAGTCGAGATGTGTCAAAAGGAGCTGTCAGGTCCCTATGAACTCTGTCATTTTTTGACATACCTGCGTGAGATGATGAGATGAATCTCAATGAACGCGAGAATTGGGAGCCAGTAGCTTCCGAATAGGGCTGTTTCCTATTCGTCTAAAGTAAGTCGTTGTAAGTTGCGTCGTCGGCGTCGCCGTCGTGCTCTCCTTGCGTCCAAAGTTCGAAATTGGCTCGATAGGACCTTTTTGCATGCTCTGATAATTAAGTGACTATGTGCAAGGAATGCTACGTAGTAAAATATTTAATTAAAGTGCATAAAACCGTATCTCACAACATCTAAATTCATGACACCGAATCATAATAAAATAAGCTACGAAATTTAAAGTAAGTATTCGTAAAACATACAATACAGTTAAATATATTTCTCGCCCTCTCTTCGGTATACTGTAAAAGTCATCTAAGACTGTGTAGGTCGGAAACAAAACTACGCAATACTTTCTGAATTTTTCCGATCGCTGCGTAGTAAAACACAACATGAAAAACACGTGGAAAAGGTACATGTAGGAGATAAGATTATTTACACGGTAAACAACAGAGTATGGTTTCCAGGGCCTCTGTTCGAGACGTGCTAAAGCGATATAATAACGACATTACTTTTGATGATGTGTCTCCCTCTTGCATATTATCCGTAATGCGTAAAATGCGATACAATATCACACGCAATATCGTTAGCATAATTATCGTATAGCTCATATCGCTGCTCTAATAGAGGCCCAGACTTGATGTAACCAAATTTGCATATAAACCAACTCTTTCTTTGATTAACTCTACCTACGTCCCACGTTCTACAGAGATCGACTAACTAAAGTAATCAATGCGCATTCGTCTGATCCGTAACAGGTTCAAATAATGGAACATGTTATTGGATGTTGATATTATTCCCTGTCTAATTGGCAAACTTTCTTCTTCTTCTTCCGTGCCCCTACACTTTACTTGGGGCCAGCTCGGCCCTCCTTGTGCGTTTGCGCCAGGACATTTTGTCCTGGGTTGTTTAACTGTTCAGTTAAGCCTATTTTATCTTTAGTAAGGTACTTTTATAAATTCTTAATTAAAATGCAAAACAGTGTGTGTAGCGCTACTCACTCTGTAAAATAGTCTCATGAAAATTGTTGGAAAAGTGATTCGCGCCCGTGGTTAGGGCGGGGCGCGCCAGACGCCGTCTATTTTCCGAGGCCTGGCACGCGCCCAGTCCCGCTATACATATACACACGTAATCCCTATTCATTAGCTGGGAACACAGGTATAGCTGCTCTAACCCACGAAGAAAAACACCGAGAATTCAACCTTATAACCACGTACATAAAACATTGTTTACTGCTTCAGAAGGCTGTGTCAAGAGCGACACAGTTGCAGGCGTTAAAATTAGTGTAATGTGTCCCCTCACGGTTGCATTTAGTGATGTTGATTAAGACTCTACAATGTACTGGCTATACTTATTTACGTAGAGTCTACATTAATTATTATAGCTAGGACTATTTGAATTTTAAGATATCCAGATATCCAACCTCTCAACTAACTATACGTACATTAGTAAAACAAATGGACACCAATTAACAACCACGAAACTACGCACAATTGCGTGCAATTCTTTACTATTTTAGTGGGAGGGTCCACAATAATATTCCCAGTTTTTTTTGTAACATATTTGAAACCTGAAAATAAAAATATAACAATGAATAATGTAAGCCTAATTTGCGATCCCGATGTGATACCCAGGGAGCATCATGAGAGCAATTCTTGGTAAATCTCTAAATAAAACCAGGTGACGTCGCCTCGATTGGTCGAGCCCGAGCCAGTAGTTTGGTAACATTGGCACGCGGCAGAAACTGGCAGTGTTGGCACGCGTTTAAAAGTTTACTGGCTTTAAGTTCCAATATATCAGCTAGTTCACGATATGCTACGAGTCTATAGCAATATTAGCAAGCTTTGTAATATCCCCGAGTGAATTTTTGTCGTCACTATCTCTTGCCACGTTCGCTTTTCTATTTCAATCCATATGGAAACGCAAAGACAATCAAGTGCTGAGTGTATACCATTATTTTGTATAACAGTTCAAGCCAATTGTGAACCTGTCACCTCCCTTTGCCACACCAAAAATGGTCGCATGCTAATGCACGAGCTCTTTGTTCGACAAAACTCTAGTATGTGTATACTAATAAAAATCACTATTTTAAGTCAGTCGTGTCGAAAAATACACACTCGGTGTAGACACCGCGGCGCTATGTCCGTCGGAGTTTGAAAATATGTCCTTATAAGAGTCCAACCCTTGTAAGAGTTCCAGTTGTGAAGAAGTCGTGCAGCGACACTGGCGACCTCTGCTTGACCTGGCGCCTAGAGATCAGTATCGCAAAAGTGCACGTTTGCGCTCGAAGTAGCGTGGTGCAGTCGCGTGCCAGGGCGTGGGAGCTGGCTTCCGGCACGTGCCATGCAAAATTCACTAACACAGGCATAATGGATACGGCAAGTCCTTGGTTATATGCTAATTGTGTAGCAGTTGCAGAGTTGAATTTTCAAATGAATCAGTCATACAGGTATTATAAAGAATCGAGAGAGGGAAATTGTTGGAAGAATATGAAACGTGTTTAAGCTTTTAGTCAAGACATGAAGTTCTTCTATGTTATGCAAATATCTCTTGTAGTTTAGTTTATATTTAAGTAAGAAACTGGTTTTTTTATAACAATGAGTTTTTGAGATGGTTAAATACTTCATTCATATGCTCAGTTTGAAGGCAACATTTCAATGATAAACATTCAAAATTCAGTATCATTGTGGTATTCAACAGAGAAACATTGGAAGTTTTTTGTTAAATCCAATTTTTTAAAACGAACATAACATGCGATTTTGCTGGTACCGAGGTCATAAAGAGCAACGTCTAATACTACATCTGATAGCGATCTACGTGCTCTATATCTATAGTCTGTTAATTTCGTAGCTGGATGTAGGCGGTGCGTGGGCGCCGCGGCTAGCCTCACGGCAGCGATGCTTATCGCCCGATGATGGATCGCCTACTCGTAGCTAGCTTCCTACCTATATCCCACGCCCATATAATTATCGAGACGAGACGTCATTAACTTCAATACCCGTCATAATATGACAGTCAGAGCAGCTAAAGTCCGGATTTAATTAAGGTTTGACGGACTCAATGACCAAAGCTATAATTATTGAAGATGCTACGTGCCTACAGCCAGCGGGTGAGTTCCGAGGAATCGGGGCTGCGACAGAAAACGAATGTACCGCCGCACCCGACCGTCCTTCTCTCCGGTAAGCTTCCAAAGCCGTTTGAGGCAACCAACGCAAGTCCATTCGAAAAAAAAAACAACCGTCGCTTCATGCCTCGCACTGACGCGTTAGTGTTGACGTAAAAACACACTTTTCATGCCATATTAAGCAATTGAATACTTATTAACAAAATATTCGGAGTGATTTCTCGCAGTTGACGTGCAGATTACATGTGCTATTGTTTATTCAAGAAAATATTTTCGTCTTGCGAATGCCTTTAGGCAGTCATAAGCCATCCCTTCTAACTGGCTAATACTATTTTCATTTTACAAGGAAAAACAAGAATTAGGTCATTATGGTAAGTAACCACAGCCGCATGGACGTTGTCAGAGGAATATGCATATAGGTATGCGTTGCGAGAATCCAAGTGAATTAGCTAAGTTCCTAAAATTCCCTATGTCGTACTAGTTTGGAAACTTTGGAAGTAATTGATCTTCTAATACATTATAGCCGAAGTAGCTGCCGGTTGCCATTGATCAGCGCCGCGGCTAAACATCCGTTGAGATAGTTGTGGGATGCGGTAACAGGCGATAACCGAAGCGTAGGGTTGTCGAGGTTTGAACTCATTCATTCTCTTAGCGCTTTGCCCAGTTTTTTTTAATTTGGGGTACGCTTTTGACCATAATCCCAAAGGCAGACTGCCATCTAACCTCCGTAATCCCTGTTACCGAAAAACTAGACCGACAGCATCATGGTAATATATGTATATATTTACGCGAATATGCAAGTTTCCTTACGATGTTTTCCCTCACCGTAAGAGTTTTAGCTTCAACTGTACTTATTTAAGTACAGTAGAAGCTAATACTGATAGCTATGCTGATAGGTAATGTATGTAGGTACATAAGTTAGAAAAATTCATTGGTACATGGCGACCACTGGGGATCAAACACGGTAGGTAAGTACTTCACAATCACGAGTCAACCCCTCGCACTAGGATACCAACGCTTGGGATATACTTAAAATAACCAGAAGTTTTTTCGAACCTGTTGTAAATTTTCTAACATTCCTGTAAGCCTTATCTGAATAAAGATATTTTGTATTTGATTTTGACTTATGAATCATATTAAATCGTCAATAATCGTCGTAATATCACATAGCCCTCCTAGTTCAGTGGGCGGGGAGTGGGCGCGTTCCCACGACAATTAGCTCTCGCCCACAAAGCTGACTCATGGAGCCCATTACAAGCTCTTAGACCATCTCTGCTAGCTACGGGCTGGCTAATACTCTACTTAGCATTACATAGTCAAGCCCATAAACATGGATGCATTCAAAGTACTTAAAAATATTTACTAACTCCCTTACGACTAGCTCGGCATAATAAGTCATTCGTAACTCTCTTTCTTTTCGTTCAGACTAACATTAACTTAACAAACTTTAAACATCATCACTACACAGTATAAAGTCACTATGCGTTCCTGTCTGTCCTGATATATCGTCGGTGGGACTCATTCTAAACAACACAACGGATTTCGATATGGTTTTTACAATTTTTTAGAGATTTTGTTTATGAAAGGATTTTAAGTAGATTACATCCTAACTTTAACCCCATGCGAAGAAGGGGCGGGTCGCTAGTTAAACATAAAGTATACATTCTTAGAAATGGCAAATGTAGAGCAAGGAAAACGTCACTTATTTTGTATTATCCGGCCTTTGTTACACGAAAGTACAACCGAAATTATTCTGTAGTACCTAATACTCTAAAACTTCCAATCTCAGACATGCCATTGCAATAATTTAATGTGTAACACT
The DNA here is from genome assembly GCA_963691745.1 of Ditula angustiorana. NCBI lineage: Eukaryota > Metazoa > Arthropoda > Insecta > Lepidoptera > Tortricidae > Ditula > Ditula angustiorana. The sequence goes on from OY829483.1 coordinate 6,633,594, forward strand.
TCATTGCTACGTAAAGCTACGCGCTACGCTCGTAGCCGTACTTAGCGTTTTTTTAAAAAAATTAAATAATTTATTATAGCATACAGACCATAGACAGACATTCATCCCCTATTTTTTTTATGAAATAGGAAGGCAAACAAGCAAGTGGGTCATCTAATGGTAAGTGTACATTACCGCCTATAGACACCCGCAACATGGAAGAGATTGCAGATGCGTTGCCAACCCAGAGGGCTAAGATGGAATACCTCTTGTGCCAGTAATTACACCAGCTGTCTTGCTCTCCACGCCGGAACACAACAGTACGAGCACTGCTGCTTAACGGCAGGATTAGCGAGCAAGATAGTGGTAGCGAGCCGGACGGACCTTGAACAAGGTCCTAAGTACCACCCGCAAATAAAAAATAAAATATAACTATGTATTTACTAACAAAACTGTAAAAACTCTCTTACTCTGTTGACAATGAACTCGTGTGTAGATCTGAAGTGAATAGTGCTGACTGCGCTTAGTTTTAGAACTGCATTTACGAGTAACTGTATAAGGTACGAGGTTTGAAATTATGCGATCCAAATTGCATTCATAATAGTTAGTTATCAATTTGATTTATAGCAAATATCTCTAAGAATTATAGCTTCAATTTTGTGGATGGCGGCCCTAGGCTGCGGTCAGACTGTGGGCGTTTATACGCGGGTGGCGCCGCGTGGCGTTTACGCCGAACTGTTCGCGACAAATTACGCGTATAATTGAGTAAAGGAAAATTGCGTAAGAGCCCGTTGGATGGCAAAATATATTATTTTAACTAGGTATATGCCAAGGTTAGTGACGGGACACTATAGTTCAAACTAGTAACCATCTGGTTATTTTCTGTTTTAGTAGGTGAATTATATAAAGGCCAAATAAAAAAATAAACTTTTTGCGATAAATGTTCGTGTATACTTTGAAGTAGGTAATAATTAGGGATACAAGGATTTCGTTTTATACTAATTGGATTTTTTGTAACTATTACATTATTTACGAAGAAGGTCCTTGTATATTTTTTTTAAGTTCTGCATTTTTGCTAATCGTAGACATGTGTCTGTCTATAGGCGGTGGTGATCACTTACCATCAGGTGACCCACTTGTTGGTTTTCCTTCCTATTTTTTATATATAAAACAAAAAAAACATCGTAGGCCTCGGCAATTGCGGATGTGATTGTGATTTGATTTCTAATAAAGTGAGCGGCTAGCACGAGTGGCTATGGCTCCCTTTGACGAGCGGTCTGTCCCTTTAAAACAATGTTCTTTTATTCAGTTATGAGTTATCACACTGTCACCAGCATACAGAAAATAGTATAAATAAAACGTAGGCTTTTATTACTAACTCCCTGTCGAAAATGCGCATAAATGACCGGTTCTGACGAAACATACACGTAGCTCCTCCCGCGTTCCAAGTAGCTCGTGCAAAGAGAAAGATAACATGGCGTTAATAATCACGGCACTAATGCACCAAGATGTTAACGAGGCGAAAAAACACTTTTTCCACGCATCACGACAACCGTGACACATCGGTTTGCGCGCCACTCGCGCGTGCGCAGTGAATTATCCGCCGCACGACCACAACTCTATAGAAGAAGTCTAGCCAGCGAAACGTGGAAACGGAAAACAGTGGAAAATATAATTCTCAGATTGGCGAGCCTTTTTGAAATATTAAAGCGCGTTTCTTTAGTATTCAGACCATTTTAATACAGCAACAGCATACTAGAAAATCATGGTTATAGGTTAAGGTTTAAAGGTAGAGAGCATTGCCAACATTTGTATTCTGTCAGACCACTTTTTGTGGCTCAGTAGTAAAAAATCCTCTTAATTAAGGTGAGCATTCTCTCTCTTTTCGCTTGTTTTTCAAGCACCATGTCATCCCTGACATGGTGCTCGTGACCTGTGTCTAAAAATTAGCTTACATTTCACTTAGAAGACATCACATAAATATTGTACCGGTGGGTGTAAAAACTGGTCGCCTAGAAAGAAATAATACCTCGTAATGAGACGGAGTAAAGTTTTGAACCTGCTAACGTAGAGTCGTACTTAGGGTTTACATTCCGGCCGCGGCTTGCAAATTGTACTTCAGATGTAGTTTCATTTTAATTACATAGAACAAAATAGAACTGCGTTCAAACCGCAGTTCACTGTCTGAATACACCCTTACAAGTTACCTCCATAGAAGTAAGTTTTAAAACGCGATCATTTCTTAATGACGAGCATTTAAAATAAGGGTTGATTATACAAAGTATCATACTGCTAAGAGGTACTAGGTACTATAATAAAGTCATAATCTGGAAATTACTTCGCATTTGGAAACCGTAGATTCACTTTTGTCATACAATCGGTACAGTCTGCAGCAGCGGGCCTAACATTATAGACCAGGTGTTAAACTAACCCCGAGAGATAAAATTTTAAACCCCGCCATATCTTAACTCAAACGCTAACATGACTGACCACACAGATAAAATTAACACCAGGGTTAAGACGGTGTTAAAAAAGATAAAACTGTGTTACTACAGTAATGAAAATATTGTTTAATAATTCAGTTCATTCGTTCATTTTCGCAATGTGACAGAAACAACCATGCATAGATTTCCTTAAACATACATAGCAAGCTTTAAAAACAGTCCTGGACGATTTGCATCTGTAGTTTCCGAACGAAAATCAACTAAATTTGACACTTGACAGTTGAAAATTTTGAAATTGACAGCGATCAGACATGAAAACCTGTTACAATTTTTGTAAACAAAAGGAAAGCAAAAGCCTGAAATAAACCGAAGTTGCCGAAATGCCGCCGAAAGAAAAACAGGTGTAAGTATTATATAATTCTGTAAATATATTTTCTATTTATTTTACCTGCTCCAGAATTTATGGCGAATAACAGGTAGTTTGGTAAAATGACAAACTGGAACCATGGTTGCAGGACCCAAATGGTAACTAAAATCATCCGAAGATCGTCGACAACCTTCATCAATAAATGTGTGCTTGACTGTATGCAGTTAACTTGATAACATTGACTAGATAATTGATTATTAAAATTATTGTTTCAGGCGTTGCACAATGGTGCAAAAACTCATTGGTACATACATGGCTAACGCTGAGGTACGAACTCGGTACCTCACGAACTCACGATAACGGGTCTACCTCTATGCACTAAGCCTCCCAATGCTCTATGTATCCCTAATAATAAACATATTTTTCTTATTCCTTCTCCAGGCAGAGGTTATCAAAAACATAAATGGGAAATGAGGGCTTCAATATTATGATATACTATACCTTGGTTGTTGACTTCAATGTTGTTGATTTTATGTAGTATGTCTCCATGTATGAGATCTCTTTAACCCTCTTTATTCTGTGCTCATATCAAATAATAAGATAGAATAAAGTAAACAAGTAAATGAAACAATTATTTATTAGTATAGAACATTTAGCTTGAGCCACTCTTAAAATCAAAGCATTAACAGTTCTAGAGCATATTCTAAATCACCTGTAAATCAAAATAGTAACCAATTTGTTTCATTTTCAGATATGCATCAAGGCGCCGACGTACCTCGAATTATTAGTACCTCACACCTACGACAAATAATAAAACTTATTATCATAGCCTAATACACAACCACTTCGCTGTATTGTACTTTTTAATAAACATATTTTATGGCTATGCAGTTGTATATTATTTTAAATAAATCAACCTTTGCAAGCCCAAACTGCAATTTTCTGTATCATGAATTGAAACTGAAACACTCTTTACAAACTCAAACCTTATAAAAGTTATAAACGTGGGTGGCAATTATTATTAATTATTACAGTGTGCTTATTTCAGTACCAATGAGCAGACTTGACTGGGGTAGTAACTATAGGGACGTGAGGTACCTAGGGCTTCAAAATAACAAGCTAGCGCATAAGTTTAAGAACTTTATAATTTATTCTAGTTTATATTCCAATTCATACATTGCATGTCAATCTAAAAATCAAAATAAGTCCCTTTTCTTCTTCTACTACAAACTGCCACTCTTGTTGCCGTGGTCAGCTCTGGAAGAGGCTGTAAGGAAACCTAAAGGTCCTTACAGTACCTTGCTTAGACAGAATACCGACATGAAGTAGTATACATTTCGTTTCGTGCGATTAATGATGATCCGAAGGCCCAGCGACAGGGTGGGCGGCTAAACGTTGACAACGGATTAGCGACTGCAGGGTTGGTGGTTACCATTAGCGGGAGTGATCACTTCCCATAAGGTGACTGGCATGCGTCTGTCTTTTCCATAAAATAAACAAATCACTGTAGTATCGTTTTTATCATTTATTTATTTGCTATTATCACGGGGTCACACACGGCTCAATAGAGTAAGTAAAGAAGTGTGCTCGTCACATTCCACAAAAACATTGGTCAATTATTACACGTAATACAACAGTTTGGTAACTATCCCACTGAATTAATAACCTTTTGTGATGATAAAATCTAATATTACAAAGTAAAGACACTGTTTAAATAAAATAAAATATCTTATACCCACCTTCGACGACCCAGATAAAGTAACCCGTTTTATCTCGATTAACTGTCAAAATGACGCTAGGTTTATCACCGAACGTGGCCGGTCATGTTAGGCAAAAGGATAAACTAACCCTAACACCTGTCAAAAGAGTGTTTAACACCGTGACACGTGCGGTCATGTTAGCCACCGGGGATAAGGCTAGTTTATCCACGATGGGAGTGTTAAAAACAGATAAAGTGGCTGTCATGTTAGGGCCGCAGACAAATCTACACGGTCGAAGAGGTCATAATAATCTATACACGATTCTATTCTCAAGAGAGTAAGAGTCTGTGTAGCTCTTTTTGACCTCTTCGAGACCTTAACTACTTTTGCTGCGGACTGTACTATTAGGTTGGAACCTTAACGTAATTATACCTACAGTGTGGTCAAGAAAAATTCTCAAAATTGTGTAAACAAAACTCTCCTATCAATGACGTAGGAAGTAACGTATTCAGATATTTTTGAGCACCTTGACAGCACCAATGTGCTCTAATGTGCTACTTCGTGTTATTTTATTTAACCATTTTCAAATAGTAATATCAGGCCAAAGAAAATGTCTTTTTAAAGTACCTAAAGGAGCAGTTCTACTTAATGCGTACAAATATTTTCGCACTAACGACATACATGCGGAGTAAATTGTAGTTAATCAGTATATTTACTTTTGGAAGGCAAAGTTCTTTCTTTTTAACTCCAAAAGATGAGAGAAGTTAGTAACAATTAAATAAATTTTCGCCTAATTTCCTGTGTCTGTGGGATTACAGAAATTAATTTAATACTTGTTTTTATTTAAAACAAGCGATTCATGGCTAGTTAGTCCTTAAAAAAGTTACACCAAAAGATTAAACCGTGTAAACTGTGTTTATCTTTTCAAAAATGTTTCTCTTTTCTTACGTACACTTTTAACGGCCTAGTTAGAATGTTCTGCCCTAATATAAGTACATATTTATGATCATAGTCGCACATTCAGTAAGGATCCGAGTAGTGAATTAATTCATAAGCAAGCATTTACCTTTTCGAAACAATTTGAGATCGAATGTTTTTTAACAATCTCATTTTCGATATGTTTTTAGCTTAAATAGACAGAGCCAACGTCATCGGGTCCTTTCCTTTAGCATGTCCGCAGATATAAGCGCTATTCAAGTAGTCCAAGATACAATATTTAAAAAAACAATTTAAAAAGCAAATGTTTTTAACTAGTGCATTTTGTGCAACTCTTGTCCAAAGCGCCTCTTGGTAAACAGAGCAAACGTCACCGGGTCCTTCAGCATGTCCGCAGATAAGCGCTAGTCAAGTAGTCAGGTAGTGTTTGTTTTTAGCCTTATCATGGCCTTATCTTAACACGATAATTGCCTCGTGTTGACTGTTCTTAAGCCGTAATAGTGGCGTTTACCTTAAAAATCATTCATTAGCACGTCTTCGATACAAAAAGAAATACATGTAAAAGTTTATTTTTGTAGTATAGAAATTTTGGGTCCTTGTTTTTTAATTGATTTATTTGTATGGTGGGCAATAAAGTTTAAAATTAATCACTTAGATTAGTAGGCGTACTTACCTGCTTAAGTATTTATACATTTAGTTAGATATTTTTAGGTGAGTTAACTCGCGCTGTATATTTTTATGTCATTTACATAAATTATCAGTTCTTAACTTCAGTTCAGTTCTTAGTCTTTTTATAAAATAAAACCAGCAATTTTTTTTACGTTTTTTTTATTTTAATTTTCTTAATATTTTTAGAAAAAAGTAGAGTTATTAAATCTCTACCTGCTGTTGCCGACGTTAATATTAACAATTACCTCGTTCATTAGGTAGTGGCAACTTGTATACAAAAAAATTAATAAGGAACTGTTAAGTGTCGGTTGTCAATACTTAAAAATCTATAAAAATGGCGGCAAAAATAAAAAATATAAACTCACCCTCCTATTATCCCCCTTTTTGTCCTGCACCGGCGGCAGATTCGCCGCCGGCTGCCCAGCGATACCGGTCACCATAATGTTTATGCCACAACAATCACAAATCAATCAGTCACTTCATGGTTCGCACGTGTGGCGCGCACGACGGTCGGCGCGCGACTGGCTCGAGCCAGCCCGACAGCCCGAGACTCGGGGCGCCCGTGGACGCCCGAGAGCGCCAAAGCGGCACGCGCCAGACGCCCGTCCGTGGAACGCGTCGGGAAAATCGGAACACGCGACGCGCGTCTGCATTTAGGCGGCAGTACCTATTGATACATATTATGTCACTGACAAAACTGAACGGGATTTCGCAAAACCCGCGCACATTTTTCTAGTCTGATTTTTAACTCGACTATGGCCCAACTTAGATACTCGAACTCCTAGTAGACATGTAACACCCTGTATAATTCAGTCACTCTACACTGCAGACCTAAATTTTATTCTATACAATATAGATTAACTAGACAATTATTTAGATAAAAATATCTTGTTTTGGGAAATTTCTAACTTGGTAACCAATCTTGGTGTAAAGTTTTAGGCTTATCTATTAGGTTGGTGCACTGAGGGATAACATAAACTTGTGTCCGTCATTATTAGGGCCGCAAGCCCTATTCCTTTTATTACAATCAGAGAATCACACGGCGTAGTTTTGACTTTGTGGTCTGGCAAAAAAAATAAGCTAGTCAACCAGTTAATGTAGGTAGCATTTTGTTTGGTAGCTCCTATGATCCCCAGGGAAACCCGACAGACCACAAACCAAAGCCACATTCTGTTAGCTCAGCACATGGACGCTTCCATGATTACTTATTACAGGGAGGTGCATCTGCAGCTACACACTGCAATGTACCTACTATTAAGTAATACAGTATACTTTTACCATGCATGATTGAATTAATGCATTTTATGCGATAAAAGTCCTCTGTTTTAATCATAGAAATAGTATAGCATAGAAAGAGTGTTAAAATTGAAAGCGATATTTTATTAGCTGATCTCTTTACTTTAAATGGCAATATAATGTGCCAAAAAGAGCATACAAACATACTCTAAGCTCCTCTTCAATTGACACCCTGTACACAATCAATAGACAAAATTGTTACCTTTGGTTATGGTCATGTTTACATTAAGGTAGTATAATTTACGTTTTTCTTATTAATTTGCAGGTTTTACTACCTCGACGCGCCCAAAGGTAACCATTTTGACAGTCTTGGCATATCTCTCTAATCTGTGGTCTTGGCTATAGTGCCGGTTGAAGCCAGCGCGGGGCCTGTAGCAAATTCTATCAAGGGCCCTTGGTTTGCTTTAGGTTCTCAAGTTTATGGTATTAAATTAATTTTTATTACGATCAGACGGGCGTTGGAGCGCGGGGCCTCCAAATTCACGGGGCCCGTAGCATTTGCTACTCTTGCTACGTGGCTAATCCGACACTGCTTGGCTATGTACACTTGACAAGTACTGAGGCTATATCCTTGCTTTAATCCAGGCTATGATCTACCTAGCCGTCAATTTTTTACAGATTTCCCATTGAAAATGTGCCAGAAAGTAACTGTTCGTAAACCTACGTAAAATGATCCTTAGTTTCAATATAGAAACTTAGTAGCCATTAAATGTTTTTCTATTTACCTATCAATAGTTCACCTATTCTGTAGTTATAAGGGATCAGGGATAAAAGCTAGACCTTTGTCGCTAAAAAAACTCCATAAGTAATGTGATTGTAAGTTGTTTGCTTGACTCATCAAATCCTATTCCAAACAGCCACAGACACATATAACACGTATAAGAGGTGTCATTAATCTCATGCGAGTGTGAGATGCAGCCAGCATTGATAACCTGATAATGGGCAGTGCGTTGAACGAAGCCGAAGAGGCCGCTGGCTCCGTATTCAAGAGAGCTGCAGCCAAACTTTAGATAGACTGCAGCAGACGGCCATTTCCAAAATAACACACTAAATGCTATGAAAGCTGTATAGTAAGCTACTTTGGTTGAGTGTCCCTTGTTTCAGTGAATTGTAATTTTGCGCTCGGTTTTTAATGGTTATGCCTCAAATCTGTGGTGTTGCGAGAAGAAGTTCACAAACATTCCGGTCTCTTCTGGCACAGGATTGCCATAACTGCATTCATCAAAAAGGATGATACTCCTGTCTACCATACCTACTAATAACTAAACTCCCACGAACCTATCCCGTACCATAATCAAACATCATCGAGTATGCAGTGATCCTAGCATCTTTAGTATTATTTATTTAATCTTTATGCACAAAAAAAATTTACAAAATATGAATTTAATGACTTAAGGCATTCTCTACTACTCAACCTTTAGGCAAAGTAGAAATCGATGTAGGAAACGCAATATTTATAAGACACAGTATAAAAATATAACACACAGTATATATTGTAGTATTCTCGGCGGTGAAGAAAAGCCTGTTTAACACCTCATGGAGACGCTAAAGTAAGTGAAAATTTATGTAAATTTCCCAGAATAGAGCTTCGCCGCACGCGGCTCTCGCGCTTATTATTATTCAAATACGCGCTGACATCACTCCCGTCTCGACGCTCGTTCGTGCCTAATGTATTGACACTGCGCATAAATATGTTTGCGTCTACCGGCCGCGACATCAAAGCGCCGCGCGCGCAGCATCCCGCTACACGCCAGAACTTGCGCAGTACGAGAACTTGCATGGAAGTTAAACAGCTGTATTCAACTTAATCGCATGCGCAGTAAGGGGCAGGAGAAGCGTTCATCTGCCCGTGCACTCCTGATAACTCCCTGCCTCGCGACACTACCATCTCATGTAGTATGTATGTCATATCATATAGTCAAAGACAGAAGACACACATAAGTGCCCATTAAAGATGGAACTGAAAGAAAGTGTCCTTTTTTAAGCATTAACAATTTCTCTCAGTTTCCTCTTTAATGGTCATTTAAGTTTCTTGCTGTTTGTATATATATAAATGATGTCATACTATTCTAAATTCTTAAATTTAATCCGCTTCCTTACTTCTTGCCAGCAATCAAAACCCCGGGTCGTTTTATAAAATACATATATGTTCTCAATTTATCGCTAAATCGTTAAATATCTAACTGGGATAGTAGACTGGGACTGGGACGTTCATGGCGAAAAAAACGAGTCTCGGCTTCTTGTGCTAGCCGCACTGAACGGCTTTGACATCGTTTTTTTTGCCAGATTTATTAAAAATACACACAAACCCAGAGTCACGCTTCGATTGCAAGTACGTAATAATAGAGTTATTTTTTTATTTGTATTCATTAAAAGCTATTTCTTTTAGAATGCATCACCATTTATCGTATGGGTGGTTTGAAAGCTGTCATGTTCTGTGTACTGTGGACTACTTTGCATATGCAGAGGTCTGGAACAACCGGCCCACCCGCCTTCATTGTCTTAGACACTTCAAACCATATTTAAAAATTCAAATAAGCGCCGTCGCTTGTAAAGGAATATATTTCAAAAGCCGACAATCACGTGCTGATTCCTTCCTACACAACTTCTACACAAAGCTAAAACTTTTTTAAACATACGACCTATAACCCCATGAGCATATTTATTTATTTATGTCACTTTATTGCACAGTACAAAAAAATTATGTACAAATGGCGGACTTGGCATAACTTAATTAATTTTGCTTAACCTTTTTTCCAACAAACCATATATGCCTAGGAATGTAACCATCTCGTTTAATTCCGGTACTTTAACTGTTAAAAATCGATGCATCTGATCCGGAGCTACAAATAAGATACGTCAGGCGGAGCGAACACATAGGCAGACAGAGGCTTCATACTAACTATTTCTCTTAGCGCTGCGTGAGCTGCGACGGGGTTTAAAAGTCATTCTTCAGTCAAAAATATAGAGAGTATCCACAGGACCAATTGCCCCTACCCTGCCGAAAACAGCAGGCTATCCGTTGTTACACCAAAACTATTAACATTACGAGTACCTACATGAAATATATTGCGTAATGCGTAGGTTATTGGATACATAAAAATGATTATATCCTCAGTAGCCCTAACATGACTGCCCGGGTTTAACTTTTCACTATGCGTATCCCTTTCTTATGACATTAGTTAAACAGAGCCGCAGGAAGCGATAAATGAAACTTGTCTCCGATTGAGTATATGAATTGATTATACGATCGATACATTTTAATGAAGTGGATTATTAACAGAAAGGTTACAAAAAGATCATACCGGTAGAGCACAGCGTGAATCAGGTACAGCACAAACACAATATTTTCACTCCACTATTTTCAAAATTTGCCGCACAGACGACAATTGCAAGTTACGCAAATATCCCCTCTCCCATCCCATCTGTACCACAATTGTTAAACAAAAGATTCTTCTCAGAATTCACCTAACGGTTACCCAGTGTTTTAACATAAAAACTGTTACAATTTCGGTAACGGTCTACGACATTTTTTAATAACTGCCCAGTGTTGTGTTTGCCGCCTTCAATAAAAACTTGCCCTAACAAAAGATTTGCTCTATTTTACAAATTTTTATGAGTCCGAAATAGAGCCATGTTGTTTATTTGTGACCATTTTTTCGAAATTACTTAGTGTGTTACCGTTTTGTTATTGTTCATTTTATTTTCATGCTTTTTTTAACTGCCTCCTATGCCTATACAGTTGTACGCGTAAATTAAGACCGTCAAATTAAGTTATTGGTTGTTTACTTACGTACTACGTACGAATAAAATCCTCAGTCTCACAACCCTTTTCTAAGCATAGACACTATGAAGGGCTAGAAGCAAATAATTTGGTCAACTGACCAACGCGTCATCTGATAGTAGCATGCCCTCCAAAATATGTTGCAGTATTCGCATATGTCCCTACGGCTCTAGCTATAGGTAAAAGAGCCTTTTAAAATCGAAAATAACTTCTAAATAAGTATTTCCTTCATAGACTTCATATTTGTGTACCCATTCACCCACCCTCATCAAATAAAATAAAAAATCCAAAATGTAAACACAGCCGTATTGTGGTGATACTTTCATTATGAAAGGTTAGCCTATTCACTGAGCGACAATTTCCATCGCCGCAGTAATTTGTGTGGTGCCCAGCGGTACTTACCAACATCAACACCAACGCAGGAACAATTAGTGACGGACAGGATCTGTCATGGTGTTAGCACAACGAACACCAAAAACACCATTCCTCATTGTTTACTTTATGTTCAAACATAATAGACGTGTTTATAGCTCCCGCGTTCGGGGAAGGAGACATGGAACCGTTTGTCGCATCACGCAAGTTTATGGCTACCGAAACCGATGCCTCTAATACTGTTCTGTTAATTCTGTTATTGCTATTCTAAAGAAGCCCGCAAGTCGGGGAATTGGCGCTTACCTCTTTGACGTGACGAATTTCGGGGTTCTACTTGATTATGGTTTTATGTGAGACAACCGCAAGCTTTCAGTGTGACGTGGGTTAGGGGTTTTATGTTAATAACTGGTCTGCGTCTGTTTAATTTAAATTAAGTTTTTTAAGTTCTATGTATTCTATCAAGAGCCCTAATATGGCTCTCCAAGTTTGATATTAAGGCTTGTCTCTATGTGCGTCTTTTTTATGACATTAATTCTTTAGACAGAGTCGTAGGGAGGGATAAAATAAATTTGGCCAGTCTTTAGACTAGCCATTGGGACTCTCGACTTTAACATGATAGAGTTGTTACGGCGTTGCACTTAATTTATGAAGTAGGTAGTGGATATATTTGTTTTGACTAGACCAAAACAGGTAGGTTGTAGTATCTATATCACCCCCAAGTAACTGCTTCAAATTTTCAAACTTAAGTATCAGTATCAATGTAATTTTTTTATATTACAAGAATGTGAGTACATAAGATTTTAAAGCTTAACAATTTATTGCGCATCATAAGCCGCCAGGATGGAATATTTATGAACTAAGGTCTAATCTCAAGACGCAGAGTGTTCATCTGTAGTCACATATTTTAACTACCTAAAGAATATTAAAGTCTTGTTATAATAAACGTATTTTTTCTTAACGCTTCGTTTGAACGTTTATCAATATTGTATAAACAGGATTCCCATCCCCCTTGCGGGCCCTGTGAAGAGAATGGTGATTAACAGAGAAATAACGTAGCTACGGGGCGTCCAGCCTTCGCATCGCCATTTCTCCTTGACGCAATTATATCTAAGTATCTATCGTTACGAGAGAAAAAAATGTTTAACAACTCCGGCCATAAAGCTTTTGGCCGTTAAGCTTTAGTATTTTTCGCGTTGTGAGACTTGTACGCCCTTGGCCGATCGTAAAGTTTTTCTTAAACTTTATCGCAGCGTAGGCTTTGAACAGCAAAACGACGGGTTAACACAAATCGACAAAGGAGCAAGGCAACAAAAATGTTTGGCAAACACGCGCCGCCGATATACTTTGTTAACACTTAATTGCACGGGTTCGCCAATGACGTCGTCATTGTTAAAAACTCTTCTCTTTATTTATTTGAAGTTTTTACGACCTCGGAGAAAGGTTTGAATATTCATCTGCACAACACAAATGCTTTTTACTCTCGGTTTATTTTATGCTTCGGTTCCTACGAACGAAAATATTAAAAATTCGTGTACTTTACAAAAAATTTCACAAGAAGTTGAAGCGTACGTAAGCAGTTGATAGGTAGTTATAACTAAAACATTTGTTACTATTAGTTTTTAACTAAATAAGAACACTTGGCAAAGAAAGCGGGCTAAAATTTTTGAACCTTAATGTACCTACACGCAATAGATACAATAATGTACATGTACACTATGTAGGTACCTATGTAGGTACGCTATGTAGGTATTAAGTACCAGTTTGTACCGTAGTGAAATATTTCTATTCTCAATACGCTTTATAGCCTGATACGCCAGTATAAATGCACCAGTGTGGTGCGCCGTTTTCTGCAAGCCTAAAACATGACTGGTACAAGCAAGGGTAACGTTTTCCTCAGCAGCTGTCTATGTAAACAATAAGTGCTATAAAAAAGGAAAATAATGCACTAACGGTTACCTAACTTAAACTTGGTCAGTCTATTAGGGCCACTGACGATACTACAGTTCCAAAGACCCACTCTTACTTACGTGGGTAAGTTATCTTGTGTCAGTCAGTCATGTTGAAGTGGCAGAACCATCGGGCAGAACAGTCGAAAAGCCCAATAATAATCAGCTCTAGTAGCACGCTAGCGTTTATCGCGCACATAAACGCTTCTGAGTTAAAAGTTTAAAAGTATACGTACCTTAAATAATGAATGGAAATGGCTTAGATGAAGAACCCTATAAAGATTCTCGAAACATTGGTGCTTGGTTGGATTAATTTCCCTGGTTTTTTTTTATCTTTGGTTAACTTGTATGAATTAATGAGTATTTGATGTTGTTGTTGGTACTTAGCAGTTCGAGGCAAACTAAATCAGGTAAGGCTTCGATGAAAAATCCTGCTTACTTTAAGGGGAATGGCCATTTAGTTGGTGCTGACATGCTGTCACTTGCGAGTTCGTGGCAAATTAAAATGCTGAGCTTGGTTGCGGCAACGGCTATATTTACTTACCCGTAATTATAATTAGACAAGGCCAAAATACCGGGCACGCGTTACCCCGAGGAATGCCGGCCGCAGCTGCTCTTTCTTACCGCCCATAATCGGTCATCTTCATAATTACGCGGGCACACCTCGTTAACGTATTCCGTCGAAAACCCACTCCGGGGCGAAAACAAATATTAGCATTGACGCGGTCGTTCACACCCGACAATTACCTACCTGCGCAGGACGCCTCTAGTGTAAAGATTGCAGCTGAATTTCGCCGCAGACGCACCCCTCTGCCCGCAAGTTATAATTTTCTCGCCGAGCGTGTGGAGTTTGGATCGGCAAAAAACAAATGCGTTATTATAATGACCGCGGCGACCGAAAATTATTATGAAACTCGCTGCCAGAAACGAATTTGGCTTTCATTCTGTACGTGATTACCAAATTTATCTTTAGAGTAAAAAGCGAGACCTTAAGGGTTCCTTTAGGTTGGAAATCCTAAAGAGAATGTAGCAAATAACGGCCAAGTTTTTTGTTGCAAAATTTATTTTCTGTAAATATAAAAATACACTTTTTGTTTCGCCTAGTATTAAGTATCCTTAAACGAATTAGAAATGATAATCACAGCAACTCATAGGTTTCAAATAATTTAGTTTAGGACATCAATGCCTACAACACACTTGAAATCTGAACATGCTTAAGAGATTCATAAATTTCATTGTATTACAATAATGTAATTATAATAAATATATATTGAAACACATTCACTGTCAGCACTGTTTTTCGAAATTTCGCTTAGTGCCGCAAGTGACTGTTTTATTGTGACAGTAACACTGGGCGAAATCACCAAAAACGCATATATGTGCTGCCGGCAGTAAACGCGTTGAAGAGAAAATCTCATAATTGACAAATCTTCATGATTGAAGTTGCTATTTGCAATGGCTGGTTGTATTAATCACAATTCATTATTTAGCGCACCATGAAATAAAAACAAATCAACATTGTTGTAAAATATATTTCATACATGTCTGATAACAAATCATCACATATGAATACTGTTTATTGTGGGAATCACAAAATCTTAAAGTAAATTAAATATCCTTCAGAGAACTTAATTAAACATAAGCAGCCATTTTAAGTTCGCTTTGAAATGAGCATATCCTATTATACATAACTACAATATTAACAATATTTAATGTATATTGGAATGATTGAAATATAACTGAGAGCATGATTGAACTGAGCTTAAGTTAAATAATAGTGCTTTTTGTATAAATTGACCACTATGATACCAATTGGTATTCCAAAATAGGAAAAAACGTAATACATACGTTTTACTTCTCTTTGGAAGACATAAGCAAGTTAGTTCGACGACAACAATAGTTCCTATGACAAACTAATAAAGGTATAAGTAACTGTTTTACTTTGAAGATTTTACATCGAGATCTCACATACACTGGAAAAAATTGCCATAAAGAATTACGCATTGAAATATGATTTTACGAAACAAGTTTCATTTAAGTTTTTCATACTGCGACTCTTGTTTCATGAAGAAATGATATTACACGCAAAATTGACTACTTTCAACATGTTCCAAGTTCTGTGGTATACCATTATACCACGCTAAAAAATGTCCGTGAATTCAGTGACACATTAGTACCACGTCGAAAAGTCCTTGCGAGTCCAGTGGCATACGTAACACGCTAGAAATGCCCCATGAGTACATTTGTACCACGCGACTGCTTTCAAAATGACATTATCGTTTGTTCGTTGTGAACATATGCGGGACTTATGAATTGATCGCAAAATTATGTATGAGGACTGTCAGTTTTCTCGAAATATTTTTAAAATGGGGGCTGAGAACATGTTAAGCATGCATGTTAAGCTAATTGGCATTCGTCAATCCAAAAAACCTCTGCGGTACAAACGAACGAACACACTACAAATGAGAGAGTAACATTACCAAAAAAACTACGACAGCACAGTAGCATAAAATTATTTATAAAATGTCGAACATTTATAATTATACAGTAGAAACGCACACCTCAAATCCCTTGTTATTTAATTAATTTCTAAGCAACATAGCTATTACAATAACTGGCGTAATTTAATTACAATTCCTTCACTTAGTCTTTTAAAAATCACAGTCCTAAATTTTCTACAATCCATCGCTTTATTGACTTCTCACATCAAATTAATTACACAATTACTTTAGATTAATTATTAAAAACCGAAAATTACATAGTAGGTGCGTAATTAAATCTCAGTCAGATGATTAATTATGTGGTTGTTTTGATTAAGCAGTGATAAAAAATAACACAAAAATAAACACTGGGAATGAATTATCTATTTTGCTGCTATCGTTGACAAAGTTTACCGACAATTGGAATTTCCCATCTGACTTCAAAAAAGGAGGTTTTCAATTCGACGTGTTTGTTTTATTTAATGTATGTGTGTTACCTCAGAAATCTGTCAGCTGTGAACCAATTTCGCAAAATTTATGCTTTAATTGATATAAATAGGAATAATTCTATACGGCGTTTTTTTAAGGTGAGAAATGTGGTAAGCAATCTTGGTAAGTCTGTTTTGCAAAAGTGTTTTTTTTTAAATAGTTAAGGTCTGCTAATTTTTAGCCAGTTTTTAAGGAAAGGTAGTGTTCTTCAATTGTTCATCATTGATTTAAATTGATTCGTCGACTGACAGTCGAGAGGTCAATGGCTTCTGATGATGCCTCGTGGAGAGGTGAAACACGTGTCGAGTGGTATTTTCAATGTTGGTGGTTGGGTTATGGTCGCGTTTTGTGTTGTTCGTTTTATTTCTTTTATAAAGTATTCAGCACAGGCGTTGTCTTTTTCACGATTGCTGACACTGGGTTCGCAGATTAGCAAAGAAATTGATTCCATTAGTATTATTACTGCGTATGTTTTTATCCCATAATGGTGGCAACAGGCACGCGGTGTGTCTGATGGTGAGCATTTAAAGGAACCTATGTAAAAGTACCACTCGCACGTTGACTTTTAATACCGCGATGGTAAAAACAGGCATGCGGCTAGCCTGATGTAAACTAAAAAATGATGTATGAGCACTTATGTAGTCAGTTTGTGATAAAAAAAGGGATTTAAAAATTAATGCGTCCATAAATATAGTAATAAACTTTATCTACACACATATCATAAATGCTCGATAACGCGTTCAAAAACCATAGAAAATGACCAGCATTATTACAACCAATGTTATTATAAGAATTTTCTTGTCTGTGGTAGTAGGTAAATCAGTTCTTTATTGGGTAGTATCTCTTAGTAGTCTGTGTTTATTGGTGATCACAATACCGATATCTCTGACGTTATGAATTTAAATTTGGAACAGCTGTCAAAATTCAACTTGGTCTCTATTGTAGTATCCATAGATATTAAAACAGTTATCGATACGAAACGTCAACTCAGTATGATTTTTTAATTTAAACGCACGACATTTGATCTCGAGTGACATGACAATAGGGACTTCATTTTTTACGTTACGTTACGGTTTTTTGCAGTTATGATATGTGTGTAGATAAAGTAATGTATGCAACTGTATATAATTAGGCCTTAAAACACGAGTGTGGTTTTATGAAACGAGCGTCAGCGAGTTTCATAATAGGATCACACTCGTGTTTTAAGGCCTCTCATTATATAGCAGTTGCATAAAATACTATTGTTCCATTCATTGAGTGTAACCTAAATTTTACGTTCCGATCATTATTATTGTTAAGTTTTCGTAACACGGGTGTAATTAGATAAATGACAAATACAATGAACGCAAATAAAAACTCATCAACAGGCACTATTCGATTTTTTTAATCATTAGTAATCTAAGAACTAAACTAAGTGTGTGATATTTTATCAGGCACAATGTATCGGCAACGTACTCTTGGAATCTTCGTATAATGTTTTTGTATTGTCTTTGGAGGTATCTGTTTTGGCGCCAAACGCGTATAATTGACGAGCATTAGCGCAATTTTTGTTGATCAAGGTTTGCGATCACTATTTCTTTGTTTTTGTTGTTAAAAACTTTATTTGCGTTGTCATTATATTTGACCTTTAAACTTTAATTTTTTTTCTTTCATACTGGTTCCAGTGGTTGCCACTGCCTTTGAAATAAATTACTAAATGCTTACATCATGATATTTGGTATCAATTGTGTTATATTCATAATTTCACTAGACCTTTACTCCTGAGACGAGAGTGGTCACTAAAGATACAATAAAAAGCCGATGTCATGCGCACTTTAATAAGTATCCTACATTATTTATAAATCATACGTATTATTCGCACAGCTGTTATAATTTGAACTGTGTAGTATCCAGCACGACACGTCATTGTTGCTTAGCTTTTTCATCGTCAAGCTAGGGTTGAAGCGCTATAGAAGCACCAATTAGTCTCCGTTATTCAGGAATGACAGAGTCACTTAAATTTAAAAAATCAGCAACAGGTCCATGATAAAACAACCTGAATCTTCAGTAAATCTATGACTTTTTACAAATTGATACTATCGACACTGAACTTTTAGGAGGTACAGTCAAAGAATTTAATTCCCTACCCATTTCGTTTAAATGTCGTCTGACATTCGCCATGCATTAAGGTCGATATGTCAAACTAACGTCTTGCTCTAGTTAGCTCTCATGGTGACAGTTTGCTATATGATATTGACCCTTAGGCGGGTTGGAAATTAAATTCCTTGACTGTACAATCAAATTGCAATACAATAAAAATGTTAGTACACAAAGACAACTTGTATGTAGATTAATTCATGAAATCTGCTTCTATATCTTTTTTGAGCATTACGGCCGTTTAGGTAAACCGTATTCATCCTTACTTGTCCTAAGTAGAAAACAACATTCTAACCTCAAATTTCAGTTTTTGCCATCAAAACATTGTTTATTGTTTAAATAAAACATTCTAAAGCAACAAATTACAAATTATCTCTTCTATTGATAGCCTCCATTTGATTTATAAAGAGCGTTTAGGTGACAGAAAGTGAAATTTTAGGTTAGAATTTGGTTTACATGATAAGGCAAGTATGGATGAATACACTTTATATCTGCTTACTATACACAACTTGTATTAGTCGTTAGTTTTTGTTACGATTTGCACCAATATAAACACAGGTACCTAAATCGAAAATTCGTGCCATTGTGTTTATATTTCCCAGATACTGACAGACTATAGTATAGACGTCTTTTCTACTCGTACTGTACCTAAATGGTGCAAAAGAGAGGGGTCGAATATGTGAATTCACACATGTCGGCGCGGTCACTATACGGGTCACAGTCTAGTATTTATATCGATGACAATTTGTATAAGGTCCGTACCACCTTTGATCTCCATTTTTTCTTTCGTTCAAGTGTCACAGCGGTTCGGGGCGGCGCGAACGCGGTACGCTGCCATTTCCTATGACTCGGGGAATAGGATGCTCTCCACCGGAGCTGAAGCCGTCATGTCGTCACTCTCCGGGAGAGACCAGTCCTAGGGGAGAAAAAAGTGTCACATCATAGAATTCGGGTGGTAGGACCTTGTGCAAAGTCCGTCCGGACAGCTACCACCATCTTGCTCGTAATCCTGCCGCAAAGCAGCAGTGCTTGCATTGTTGTGTTCCGACGTGAAGAGTAAGACAGCTGGTCCATCTTAGCCCTCTTGGTTGGCAACGCATCTACAATTTCCTTGGTGTTGCGGGTGCCTATAGGCTGTGGTGATCACTTACCATCAGATGACCCACTTGCTTGTTTACCTCCCTATTTTATATTATAGTGATTAGGCGTATAGTTTAGTGATTAGGCGTCTAACTAAATGCATGTCTTTGTTCCAAACGTCAAATGATAACATATCGGTAAAAAGGCGAAGTAGATCGGAGAATTAAGTTCCCCACCAAACACTTCGACCCAATTCGACCATCAATGAAAGGAAATTTAATTATTGTCAGCCAAAATACAGTCGAGGAATTTAAAGGTTTGCCACTTTTGCAACTTGTAACAAGACGATAGGGTGCGGTGCATTCATTGCATTCATTGCAGCTCCATAAAGTACTAATTAAGATAACTCTAGCATTAAATAAATTCTAAAGTCTTGCTTAGATCAAATTTGCTTTACCTGTTCGTCCGTACTAGCGAAGAATAAGTAGAAGAGGTTAGCACCGAGGTCAATGGCTGCAGCCAAGTAGAACACTTCCCGCCACTGGCCCAGCGTTTGCTGAAAAAAATTAAGCACGACTACTGAACAAGGCCGCAACACTGAAGCATTGGTGGCAAAAAAACGCAGCCCACCGTATCGTGAATTTTGGGCAGGGACTGTATTACGATATCCGAAATATATCAATATGTTTAAGAAAATATCGAGAACAGAATTGATATCCGGAATAAATATCGATATTTATATCACTAACTTGAGTATCTGTATAAATATATTGATAACTTTATCGATATTCAGTATCGATACCAAGCTGCTACGCGGCGTTACCAGATCGCCCAATATGTGTATACTTACGGCGTATGAAATAAAACTTATAAAATCGTTTGTCGTGGATTGACACATATTGACTCTTAACAACGCACAGCCAAAACTGCTATTAATTGTAAGCTAGATACTAAAATTAAGAACATAGGTGTATTTATTTTATAACGTGAGCATACTCCAAGAAAAATTTTTTGGAAATTTCGACTTTACGTGGGGAAAATGAAGGGGGGAACGACGCGTTAAAGTATCGATATTGATATACCGAATGAAAATATCGGTATCGATATTGATAATCATTATATCGATTATTACTTGAATATCAGTATTTATTTCGATATTCATGTCTATCGATAAAAAAAATATCGGTGTTACAGACCCTGATTTTGTGTATTCACAAAATAATGGAAGCGTCAGTATGGCTAGCACGAGAAGCCTCGAGTCGCATGTTGGTACGTGTGACTTTTTCAACAAACGTAATAAGATCGTAATATTATGAAAATTTAAATAAGTCCATTACTTGGCAAGTAGGCCGCATAGGCTCTTTTACATATGTTACCGAAGATTTTGCTGAAACGCCGCAAGAAACTCAGCAGCTCATCATTTTTTCTTTCATCTTTACAAAACTAAATTTAAGAGCAAAATCAAAGATACCGAGCGATAAGAGAAAAAATACAACGGTTTACAAGTCGCTGGAGCAGTACTTGCGTAATACGTAGTAATAGTGGATGATACCGCGTTTCCAAATTTAAAGAAAAAAACCAAATCAACTTTCATTTGTTCAAGTTTAACGACTTGGTATGTGAAACTTTCTGATTAGAATTTGCTGGACTCTCAATGCGATTTAAGATTAATAACAATACATATATTTACTTTAAGCCGCGAAACATCTATGCTACTTGTATATTTAATATGCTGCTGGTTTATATGGCGCAGGAGGCAATGGAAAGTAGAATTTTTGAATGTTAACCCCTAGCCACTAGCCCACTAACGCTCTAAGAGCTGCTACCTCCTGGTAAGGGCCAAAGACATGTGCTGTGCGTGTGATTTGATGGGTTAGGGCGCTTACTTGGTCACTACTAATGATATGTCCGATGGCGTAGGGCGCCATGAAGCCGCAGATGTTGCTGGCCGCGTTAGTGATCCCGTACATGGTGCCCGCGAACTGCGGCGACAGGTCGATGTGGTTCATCTGGTTACCTGGTGACATACAAACATTTTAATCGAAATCGGCGTGCTTGTAACCTATCTACTTCTTTTAATATATCTATTATACTAACACATGGACGAAGTTGACTGAAAATAATAATATTTTCTTTTTGTATTTATTTATAGGACGTGGTCACTATATACGGGACATTTCTTTCCTGAAATACACTTAAAATACTATAACAGTATGTTACCTGCATACACAGCCCCTCCAAAGGCTGACGTGATGCTCAGCAGCAGCATGACGGCGGTGCGGTCGCAGCCGGCCCACGCAATGCCGAGCAGCCCGAAAGCGGGAATAAACGCGGCTGCAAAAAAAATTATAAATCAGGATCACCTCACATGTACTTCGTTTTTTTTAACATAAGAAATGTTGTAAACAATCAAGTTTCATTCAGTACGGCGCGCCCCCGTAGACGCGTTATACAAGCGTCACCTTGACGGGTCACCTTTAATTTATTTAAATGTAATTTAATTTATTAGAATAAAAACTCCTGTTGGACTTACAGAGATCCTTTAAACCTTTGAACGCCAAGAACAATTAAAGGTGTCGCGAGCTGTCGTGCCCGTCACGCCACCGACACATATAGTTGACCGATGGCATTGTGCAATAGCGACCTAAGTGCATCTGTTTAAATTTCAAATTCGCGTTCGACAAAATGGCGACCGGTGTGGGTGACAACTCTGGTATGCGTTGTTGGCACCGCCAACAGGGTTAAGCGATAAATCTGTGTATTTGTGATTGATTGTGTACAATAAATAGTTTACATACATAATTCCGTCTTTGGGATTGAAAACGTTAAAGGCAAACTTACCGACTGTGTTCCAAAGCTTCATGCTATTAAGGCGTGATATCACTCCCTTCGCCAGCAGCCAATCAGCGAATATGCTGATGATTATACCGGCCACCCACGCCGTGAAATACGGTATCGCTGACAATCTTGCGTTCTGGAATTATTGATCATATTAAAAAGTATAACAATGTTCGGACTAAAGTTTTCGCCGCTCACCAGCAATCCGAAGAAAGTTGCCGATCCGTTACTGGCCTTTAAGTTCAGATATGCCACATTGTATACAGTTATATAGTTTAAACATACCTCTTAGTGAAAATAAATAAACTCAGACGAACTAAACTCGGCCGGTCATGTTAGGGCCATAGGGAATGAAAGCAATGTTTTCATTTATTTATGGTTTTTCTTCACTGGTGTTCTAGCGAAGCTTGGGATATGTACACGTATAATTGTAATGTTAAGCACTTGATTACTAATACCAAAAATAAAATAAAATAAACATTTTGGTGATCCTTAGTGCACCAAAAGGTATTATCAAACCGCGATTGGAATATAATTGGAGAGTAACGTCAGCACACTGTCATTTCATAGACTTGCGTCAAGCTTCATTCCTATACGTATGAAATAACAGTGGACTGACGTGACTCTCGAATTATATTCTAATCGCGGTTTGATAATAGGTACTTACGGACACGATGTCGAAATGCAGTATATTGTTCATGTAGGTGGGCAATTCTGTGAGCTGCGTGTAGAAGAGCCAGGACTGGCCGCACTGCGCGATGAGAATAGCCCACAGCGGCACGCAGGTCAGGAACTTGCCCCACGGAATAGCCATGCCTCGTTTCTCTTCCTAAACAATTAATAGATTCCGGAGTTACTTTACGAAGGTCCATATTAACAAACCGGACAAACATTATCTTGATATTAAATATATATTCAACGCGCGGGTAGTTTGTAAAACTCGCGCGGCTAAATTGAAGTAATACCCTCCACTTCAGTCTACTCGTGACCACGGCCGTTGAGACATGGACGAAACGTCGAGGTAAATTAACAATGTTTTTATCACGTTAAAGTCTCGATAGCGTTATAAATATGTGTGAAAAATGCGAAAGTTTAATACAATTAAAAACTTACAACAACAATACAACAATTACAACATAATCCTTATCCCTTAAAGGGATAAGTTCGCCTTTGTACATCACTGTATATCTTTTTGTCAGTTATGTTTATTTGTATAATAAAACAAATTCATACATAGATACATATAATTTAAATATATATTCATGCAAACACCCCCCCCCCCCCCAAGTAACAGTAATGTGACGCAGCTATTTTGCGCGTGCGCCGCACTGGTTTCGCGTAGTTGCAAGGGAATTTGTTCCAGTTTGTTTCTTCCTAGAGCAAAAGTATTTGGAGTAATCAAAACAAACGCTTTAAAGGTGGTGCGTTCGTTTAGTCCCCACGGTATATATGTACTTATACAATACATACGAACAGACACACACGTTTACACAGCTAAAAACATCACTAAATACCGCATGGTAGCTAATGTGAACGTTAAACAAACGCTTTATTGAGCTTTAATAAGTAAAGAATAAACCATTTGAAATTATCCTGCCAGTTAAACTGATAACCTTTTTTAAATGTATAAGGTTTTTGCCATAATGATAACATCCAATTATGTATAAAATGTTGCTCAAAATACAACGGACTTGTATTTAGTCATAAATGAAACACAGATGTTTAAAAGGCAATGACCTTTTGATACAGTTTTAGACATAAACGAATTGTTTCATCTATAATACTGAAATCATAAAAATTCAACTGTTTATTAGTTTGTATGGTAATCTCTTACAGTATAGAACTGATTGTAAAACTTCTTTCACTAACCACTTACACATACAAATGTACACACAACATTGTCCTTGAGTAACATAGGCTCTATTTAATCCAAGCGAAAAACGTTGCGGACAAAATAAAGAAAAGGAAAGAATTTCAAAAACATGGACGATCAAAACATAATCTAAAACATAATCTTTTAGTACTGCCAAATCGTAGTTGCACCCGCGATGACGATTTATGGTCATTACTTTACATACAAATATAAAGTCACACCAGTTTCCTGGAAGGGTAGGCAGAGACCACGGATTTCTAATTGCTACGGCACTACTAGGTACTATTGCTAGACATATACAACCTTTGCTTCACTTTCTCACAGTAGTATAACAAACTGCATGCATGCTCGTCGGTTTAGGGGTTTGCATCGTCACTTTCCCATTTATAATTTTAGTAGAATTAGTAGAATAGCAGGATTTCAACCTTAATTTCCATATAATACAAATAAAAAAAATGTACTTATTTGAAATTGGACTTGCTTTATAATTTTTAGCCATAACTAAATTGTTTTTAGGTTTCCGTACATCAGAAAGACGTACGGAACCCTTACAGGATCATTCGCGTGTCTATCTCTCCGACAGTCTGTCACAGCCAATTGGCTCCAAAACTACTAAACAGATTTAGTTTAATTTGGTACACATATGTAAGTCGGTGAACCAAAGACGGACACGTAACGTAAATAAATGAATTTTTAACATGGGCACTTTTGGGGAGTACTAAATTAGATTTTTTTTAAGCTTTGCAAACTATATCGTGTGACATATCAAATGAAAGGGTTTGTTGTGAGAATCTCAAATATATATAATTATTGTAACCTGTCTAAATCAATGGAGCCTGAAAAAGGGCCAAGCTGAATCCATAAGCACGGTATTGAGTCCAGTTAGAAGATTGATGGCATGTTTAAAATTCGTGTGAAATCAGCATTGTACACGCGTGAGGTCATTGGTTGAGTCACACAGCTGCGTCTCTCGTAACACTGATAGTGCCGGCAATACACGGACACTATTCTGCATTTGATACTTCGGCAACGTTAATTAAAGTCATGTCAAAATAATTTTATTCAGATTAGGCTTACATTACAGGAAGCGCTTATTAATGTCATAAAATTTACCACCGGTTCGAAAAAACCTCTGATTAGAACATACCGGCAAGAAACTCAACGAAGCGTAATTTTTGAAATAAATCAAAATTAAAACATTATTTTTACATCTTAAATATTTAAAATTTTTACTATTTATTTAATAATTTAACACATTGGGTGAACAATATTTGGAGCCAGGGATCGCCAATACAAGTCGGGATCATTCCCAAACATCCCTGTTCAAGATATAGTCATTGATTTTATAATAAGCTCGAGAAATTAATGTCTTTTTGACAATAGAGTTGAATTTTGTATCATTTTGTGCAGTAATGTGTTTTGGAATGCGCATTACAAGCGTGGTCTTTGTTTCCTCAAATAATTTTAATATACAACACCTAGCAACAGTTTAAAAAGCGTTGGTTACCTCATGATCGTGAGGTACCGAGTTCGATTCTCAGCGGTCGCCATGTACCAATGAGTTTTTTTAATTTATATACGTTACCTAAGTACTGTAGTAACCAACGCTCCTACATTAATATAAATTAATGTGCAACCGTGATCCTCCGGATATCGTAGGAAACGCAGGAGCAACTACTTCACGCCGGTATTCTATAATTGTAGTACTACCCTGGTCGAGACGGCTCATTCGTATAGCAATTTAATTTAATCTATTTAAGTAAAGGCAACAATATGGCCAATAATGTGTTAGTAACAAACCACCAGCTGAACCAATGCAAGCAGCAAAACTGCATATAGTGTGGTTCTACCACTATACATACAAGTAACTGGCGCGCCCCCTGCGCGACAAGAGGGGGTGAAGGCGGGCGGAGTAAGCTAAGAGTGACGAGGGGGTAGGACGCGGGTTCGAGCAGCAGGGAGCTATCGGCAGTGTATGGCAGGTGACCGCCCTGTGACCACTTGCCACACACACTTCAGCACCAACAATGTGCAAAAAATTTAAATGACTATTCATAGACTAGCTTAGGTCTGAGACTTAAAGATAGTATAGTCGACCAAGAAATTGCTTGACCACTTTTCGACTATATTACAAGGGGATAAGGTTCAAAAGTGGTCAAGCAATTACTTGGTCGACTATACACCCAGATTACTATTAGATTTTGTTTTATTCATACATAATTTTTTTTAAAGAGGAAAATTAATGTCTAAAGAAGTAGTCTAGGAAAGTTTCCATTCCTATTTAGTTTAAAAAAACGTACAAAAAAAAGTTAGCTTTAACGAAAACAGGAGTTAGGGAAAGATTTCTAAAAAACAGCTTCCATGCAATAGACAACCTCATCTAATTTCATTTTTCGGTTATTTGTACGAATTCCCAAATATAGTCCCAAGACATCGGTATAGAAAGTATCCTGTGCTCATCTTTATAAAACAGCCTAGCATTGAGAGGCGTCTCTAGCCCATGTAGCGCCAGTGTGCGAACATTACCCTAGCACCCCCTAGTATAGGGGGCGCTAGGATAATGGCGAGAGGGCGCCGAGTAGGGCTCCATAGCGAGCGGCGCTCGGCGCCCCCTAGGACCGCTGCGCCCGTGTGCAACGCACATCCTGCACCATAGGATATGCTAACAATGCATTTATAACATAAGCAAGGATTACTCTGGTGTCTGAACATCGCATAACACATTTCACAAATATATAAATACAATACAAATACAATACAGAGTTAAAGGCAGAGTTTACTTACCACTAGAGATTACTTACTTGGGGTCCAATGCAATGTGAAATGTATTCTATTTCCTTTGGACATATCCTGGGATGGCTTTGAGGTGCATCATAGACCAGGAACATCCAAGCAACGAACCAAACCACCCCCAGGCCTCCAAACAGGTAGAAACATAGCGGCCAGCCACCAGCAAAGTCAAGGGTGCAAAGCCAACCAGAGATTGGCAACGATATCACTGTCCCAAAGTTTGATCCTGAAAAAAGAGATACCAGATAATAAACAGGTTCATGTATTACTTGCGAAATTCCCAAAGAAGCTGGTGTTAGATATATAACTTTAGGTACTTAGCAAATGAGGTAAACAAAACAAACATGTGACTCGCCTAATCAGCCAATCACGTCACTCAGCAATGTCACTCTAGTGCATCAGAATAGATGCAAAATATTGATTTGATTGGCTCATTCACAGACTCACGTAATTCTTGGTTTACCACCCTTTTAGTAAATACCTAGAGAAATAAATTTGTAAATAAATAATAAAAAAAATCTTGATTTCTTAACCCTTTAACCACAGATACAATTTTTATCCCAGCATGCTTTTTCAAAAATTATACTATATTTGTCTTAAATATCAATGGAAGTTATAAACTAGGATTTTGGAGATAGAATTATGTACTAACAAAATATCGCTATTTGCTAGCTACTTATTTTATTCTTGCTTATAATACTGTGGAATGAAAAAACTGGTGTGCAATTAGTTGGAAAATTCAGATTAATTTTTGAATCACCAAAGAAACTCACCTGCATAAACATAGGCAGCAAATTTTGATCTCTCCATAGGTGGGATCCAACGAGCCAGCATGGCATGCATTGCTGGATATGTCACACCCTCACCCAGGCCTTCCAATGCTCGTACAGCAATGAAAAACTTGAAATCCGTGTAAGCAGCAATTGGACTAAGAACCGTGAACAGTGCTGTCAGTAACACACCGACACCATAAACTAATTTCCCACCAAATAATTCAGCTATTCGACCTCCTGGGATCTGTAAAAAATTTAAACTTCTACATGACTTCTCAAAAGTTTCACTAGTTTCATTTACAGTAAATTTTGATTTTGTGGCACTATCAAAACCTTCTTTACAGTCAGGAATTGCTGTTCTTTCATAATTTAAAAAAAAAATTACATGTGTCCTACTTAATCCTGGTATTGTCAATGGACCAATTAACTGCTGCATAGGGGCAGCAAATTTCAGATGCTGCTGACGAATATTACAACTAAAACTTGTTGAGGTAGATGGGAGGCGCAGCAGAAAGTTAAGAACTGCTCCTACTCTTATGAGACAATTTTGCCAGTGTCAGAGTAATCTCTTAATCATTCTACAAAAGTAGAGTGACATTGTGTGGTGACACTCTGCCTCAGATGTCAATGTGTAATGTCATTTATTATAAAATCCTTGTACAGTAGCCTACAAAGTGGTCATATACCACTGTTGACTTGTAATGTTAGTTATTACCTGTGTCAGCACATATCCATAAAAAAATGATCCTAGAATGATGCTTTGCTGCTCAGGAGACCAATTGAAATCACCAGTTTTCTGAAATATAAACGTAATTTTCAGACAAACAGATAATAAATTGCTATAAATATACAAATACCTAAATTCAAAACAGTGATTTAGTTTCTTGATATCAAGCATAAAATTTATGATTTATGAAAATAAAACCCCACAATATGACCACTGACACTGTTTCATATATTTTTTTATACTAACTGGAATAATTGTGCTATTGTCCGGTATGCCAGCCGGACATACATCCACTGCTGATTCATTTGACGGCACAGGAGCTGTGGAGTTGATCATAGCCACAATTGCTACAGACAGATTGACACGCATAGCATATACGTTGGCAAAGCCCAGGAAGCCCATGATGCCAAGAACTGTCCGACTTTTGATCCATCCTGTTGTTTCTTCTGCAATAAAATAATATGTGTAAGAACTGTGGCCGTAACATGACTGGCCAAGTTTAGTTTATCTCTATCTGCGTCCCTTTCTTATGACACTAGTTAGACAGAGACACAGGGAGGGGTTAAACTAAACCTGGGCTGTCATGTTAGGGCCGCTGGCACAACTGAGTGGGAGTCTTATGTAACAGTGGGATTATTATTCCTGGTAGCCAGAAATATACCCTTACTAACCTACTTTAGTTAGTGTATAAAAATGTTTTTTTTTATTTGTGACCCATGAGAGAAAGAAACAAAACTCATTTTTATGAGTAAAACAGTTATTGTACAGGTTGTTTGGAAGAGATAACTCTTAAGCAATAATGCAGATATGATATGGCTATCTATAGTCTGCCTTGTTATATTTTAGAATTTGTTATTTTCCTGTCTGTGCTTAGAAAAATAAGGTATGCTTATCTCAGAAAGTTTAATATGACATACAGACAGACAGACATCACAGAGACAGCAGACTCTCAGCAATAATGTTTTTTTTTTGCCTGTAGGGTATGGATCCCTGAAATCATTATTTGAGTTGATTATGATAGTTTTAGTGAAATTCTTCTTTGTTTCAAAAATATATTTACAGTTAAAGTTTAGTTTAGTGTTTTAAACTTAATTATGTTTAATTTGCCAAAACAAAGCAAATCATTTGAACAACGCAACAAACATCCTTACCTCCCACTGACCTACATACAATCGATCTACATGTGGTAAGAGTTATGTCTGTTTATCTTAATAATACAAATAAATAAGACAATCTCTTTAATTGTGACTAATTGTTGTATAATAACGCATTCAATAAAAATACAATAACTGTAACGTGACCTTTAATATCGCAGCCGTTAGAGTAGGCGTATTTACATGTAAACAAAATAGAAATATTACCTCTATCGTCCACTACGAGATTACGATGGCTGCTGGTGACATCTTCCTCGATATCGGAGTTAATTATTGGGCTTTCTTCTATAGGCGATGACATTGTTAATTCAGTTCTACACCATTCCTGGCTCCACTTCTCATTTAGGTGCAAAAATTACCACTGACCACACTTTTCGTTCTGAGATATATATTGATCTCTTCAACAGGGCATATACAGGATTGAACTGAAACAGTATTATTGAACTGTATTGTTACGGTGAGTCACTCCAGTCCTAGTGTCGGATGGACGATTATGTTACGTCGTTCGTACATAAACAAAGAAAAATATTCTCATCGAAACGAAACCATTTGCGTGCTATCACCCCGAACTGTCCGTTCTGACGTCTGTCAAACTCAGCCACAGATAAGTAAAACAAGGAAGTTCACATTACAAAAGAATAAAGTTTGCAATATGTATTAAATATAGTATAGCTGCGTGCGGAAAAAAGACAACAGAAAAACAACGGGAATTACTCACCTGACTTATCGCACCACCTGCTAGACCGAAATGTCTGACATGCTGCCTCTGTGTACGCTACCACCATAGAAAAAATAGCAGTTACAGTAGGTAGATTTAAAATTTACTTTAAACAAAAACAGCGTTTAGGTATAAGAAGCGTCCTACTCTTGTCCCACTGTAAGCCTCTCTGTCTATCATATAACTCCTATTCATTCGCTCGCGCGGCAACTCAATTGGGCGCTGATATTCTTACAGCTCTGCGAAGCCGCGCCTGTTGCAACCGTTATGCCTTGAACATTTTCATTACACAGAGGGAACAGACATCTCCGCCAAGTGATCCCTCTCTCTGACGATATATGGCTCCTTGCCTTGACCGAATATTTACTTGCTGCTGACTAGTGCTCACTGTAGTATTATACAAGGTTACCAATTTCTAGGAGTCTGGGTTTTAAAACAAAGTGCAATGTCCATTTATCACCTGTATATTTCTTGATTTGCTTGTATTTCAACGAGTAACAAATAAGTCATATAACAATAAATTAACAGTTATTAAGTACATGACTAATTATTTCACAACAAAAATGTCAGGATTGTTCTTGCGCTGCCTATATTCTCTAAACACATAATAAACTTATAATATACCTATCTCGTACAAATTTTCGAATTTATTTTTTGGAATGTTTGTAAAATATTATAAATAACAAAGTGGCTTTATTATTGTGGCTTTTATTTGATACTTGCAGTTGGCATCATGTAAAGTGAGCGCTGGACAAACGATGCGAACATTGCGAACTATAACCTCTCTACACCCTCCACCTGTAGACTATTTGACTATTTTTTGACAATTGCGCATTTTCATTTAACATTCCACTTTGTTAACAAACATAAAAGGCTATTTGATTCAGTTCAATTAAGTATTACAAAATGCTTAGAAAATAATGATGGTTCACTATATTTCTTATAAAATCTATAAAAACTGTTGTATTCATCAATCGGCACCAAAACCCACCTATTCCAGCACATGACATGACAATAATCTTTGATCAAACGTGTTGCACAAAACTGTGATATCTAATTTCACTATATATATTTTTAAATAATATAAAAAATATCTTGAAGCTTTTATGAGATGACAGCCAATAAAATTTGAATTCCTCATTGCATAAGCTATAATTTGGATATAAACCAGAAGTAATTAAGTAGTTTTTTGTGTCAACAATCCTATAATATGACCTTAGTATTACTTTTACCTGACATGAACTATAATAGGACTTGGGCGAGGGTAGTATATATAAAAATATACTCATTTTTAGCAATCCTATAAAATCTCTAGCCACAATTCTCATGGATTTTTATACATTTCAATAATACAGAATCAATATCAGTAAATAGCTGCTTCATATAAACTAAATGACTATTGGGCAGTCAATCAAGGAAAATAAAACAGCGGCGGGCAAAGTTCAAAAATGGAGTGTCATAGGGTAAAGTTCAAGAACAGAAAATGAATAGAGCAGCGATTAAAAAGTTACGAGTATTATTCGTTTTAACCTGATAATATTTCCCGCGCTGTATAATTATTTTCTTCAATAGATCCAAGTCTTACATTTCGCCTCTCCTAGTAAAAAAGTTTAACATCATATTATTGGCCACAAACTTTTGCTTATTGTGGGCATGAGTAAGCCCATAACAACAGTTGTAATGAGATTCACACTGTGGTTGTCTAGTATGTTTCTTCCGCTTATATGCTTCACTGATTTTGAAGAGTGTGAAACTATTTTACCGTCTTTGTCCAAGCCTGAAATTGAAAGAAAATACGAAATTAATTATCTTTACATAGAATTAAACAAAGTCGCTTACTACTTCTAAAGGACGCAACGGATTTTAATATGGGTTTTACGACCATTTAGAGATTTTGTTAAAGAAGGTTTGTATGTATATTGTGTTGTGGTCCGCTAGCTAGTGTTGTAGGTACATAAGCGATAAGGGCCCGGCCACACCGGTCGCGTACATATCGCGTATGCGACACGGGCACCAACTAGCCTCGTAGAGTTGCGCTACGCGCGTAACGCTCTTTGACGCTAGTTGGAGCCGTGTCGCAAACGCGACGTGTACGCGACCGATGTGGTTCGACCTTAAGCCAAGAATCCAGACAATTGGTACACGATAGGCTAGTTCGGTATCCGCAATTACGTGCAACACAATGAGTAGCATGTAATCTTAATCTTCATCGCAATATATTCAGCAGGAACTGCGCAATCTTTTGACCTGTAGGTAATAGATACATACTATCTAGTGAGCAGAGGTCGATTTATTATGGTTTTGTTATGTTGTATTGATGATGGAGCATTGATCCATTCATAAAGCCTCTGTATAATTGTTGGTTCATTTGTAGACTATTATTCGTTATTTAATGATATGCATGCTATAGCTCAAGTTTTAGCATTTTTTACCTGTCCATCCATACGCATGACAATTTAGCGCTATTTGCGCGGATTCGCGAGTTGTTAATAATACATATTCGTAATCTTTTTAACAAATAGGCGATTGCGTTCGAACTGGAGGAAGATAACACTTTTGTCATGTTTAGTCATCATTTTGTAACAATGCCAAAGGAAGGGTAGGGTAAACACGCCTTTTTTTCACTTTTGATCTTATTTCAATGTGATAGTGGTGAAACCACTGGCCAATAAAAGGGGTGTGTTTATTCTATTTCCAAAATATCCATAAATAAAATTCCTTTCAATTATTACTCTTTACACATTCATGAACATACAACCCTCGAACCTGTAATTTATCCTTGTTTTTTTTCTAATTGAGCAAGCTATTTCTAACTCTGATATTCTTAATGCGTTCTAAACGTTTCTATGTGCGACGAACTTATTTTTAAACTTAACTACTTAAAAATAATTACCAGTATATTGCAATGTTGCTCCCATAAACGAGTCTATTAAACTGCCTAGAAATCCGGCAAAGGCACCAAAGAAGATTAACGGCCACTGAGGTGGAGCGTTGTCCCAAGTCGCTTTATCAGAGAAGTACAAAGTGGCCAGGTATTGTGCTATTCCAATGACTGTGCCGCCAACCATGCTGAAAAATGTGCCAATAAGCGTGACGCCGCCATTTGTACCAATTGGAACTCTTTTAAAAGACGTGATGAGGAATGGATCAGGCTTAGCCAGGACCGTGCCCAGCTCAGAGGCCCAAGTGTCACCGTTGCAACAAGCAAATACACCTGCAATGCAGAAAACAGTATGATTTAGCATAATTTAAAGGATGATATTACAGAGAATATAGTTCACGGACTGTCGTTGCCGACAGTAGCGCGGCTTTCGACGCAACTCTGACCAAGCCACTGTATGGCTATGCTTATCCTCTTGGTTTTGTTGCATCTCCTGTTAGAGGAATACCGGAAACGCCCTTTTCTGTTTACTTCTTGGCCCTACTGCACGTCGGACAGAGGGCATACAGCGGATTCCTCTTACCAAGCAGAGGTGGGCATCAGTGGCCTGTTTCACTAAGCTACAATTTACAATTTTACAAGTCTAAACCGGCAACATTGGTCAATAATGACCAATGGCAATGGGCATAATGACCAATGTTGCCAGTTTAGACTTGTAAATTTGTAACTTGTAGCTTTGTGAAACGGGCCACAGAAGGTACAGTTGGTAAAGTCGCAAATAGAGTAACCATTCCAGCTCACCAAGTACGCCCATGGACAGCCAAGAAGCACGATAATGTTTGGCGAAATCTATTGGCTTCTCTGTAGCACCAACATCCATCAAATAGAGCAACCCCAGCTGTGTTGCCATGCCAGCATTACACAGCACTTGAATCCAATTTCTCTGTCCACCTGAAAACAATATAAACTATAATATGCTATTCTGCTAATAAACAAAGCGGCATTAAATTCTGTAATGGGCCTTAATATCCAGAGGGTGGGCCATATTATATTTAAACTTACAAAAAAAGAGGTTTGAAATTCGTTACGCTTTTTTTTCCATATAGTGCTTAATTAATTTTAATTAATGTTTTATTTACAATAAAAATAAAAAATAACAGCTTTCAAATCTATCATTACCATGTTATCAGTAATAAGAACCAATAGACGTTAGTTTCACTATTGACCTAGATAATTAACGAGGTGCTAATGATAACATCTGACTCGACATTAAATATATAAAAAAATAGATGTAGGTTTATTATGGCAAATGAATTAGTAGAATTATTATAGTTTATTTGTCAAGCAGCATTATATATGGATCATCTTATATTTTAGTTTCTACAAATGTTAATAATACTAAATAAAATAAGCTTATTTTTACCCATATTTATAACTTTGTTTATTTACCTCGACATTTAAACTGTATTGCAATGGCCGTGTTTTTGAATAGACTCAGTAAACTTAATAAAATGACCAAGAATTATTAAACTGTAATTTCTTTTTTGTAATGCCCCAACAGACTATGCATTATTATTATAAGTATCTTAAATAACAAACTATCCTTAGAGAGAGGAAACAAGTTCTCAATTCTCACCTTCCTTGAAATCTTCTTCAATTTTTCGTTTCAAATGCGGCCTGAATTTCGTTGCTTTCGAAGAAGAAATGAAAAACGTGAACAGTGTCGCCAGGAAGCAGAAATTGCTCAGTGTGAGCACAAAGCCTACAGCAATGCCTAACAAGGCCCCACTTAGGTTCAAACTTTTTTTTCTGTAGCCATAAAAGGCAATCATGATGGGAATGAAGCATGCTGCTAACCAGCGAGCTGGTGGTATGACAACTGGTTCTGAAAATAAAAGGAAGATACATGTTTTGTCTCTTAATGCAGGTGTATAATTAATGTTTGCTTAGAAAAATTAGGCCCTAAGGCCCAACAGGGTAAGGAATGGTTAAGGCCTATTTTTCTACACACACATACTGTGCCCAGGATACCTGAAGCCCAGCACCCTTTCTAGCTATTTTGACAATCTAAAAATTAGGTAAATTGTTGAGTGAAACATATCACAAATTTGTTCAAATTGGAATTTTTAATTGTTGAATCTTTTTTGCAAAGCCTCATCTCAATATAAATAAAGCATTAAAATGTACACTTTGAATGTTGTTTAAATTTATAATACAGATACAGTAAAGGCTGCATGGGATACTTTTTATAAGAAAACCAAAAATATTCAACCACATATTAGTTATAACTACATAGCCAAAAGTTTTACATAGTTTCTGACAACAATGGTTTTTTTACTCCCATGAATCCATTTTAATATGACCTTACGGCAAATTGGTATAGTAGTTTATCATGAGTATCAAACAGCGAAACATATCTAATATGTTCAGTCATATGCGGTAATAGAACATAAAATTTAGAGAAAACATATGAAATGAGAGTTACTTAAATTTGTCACATTACTAACTTCAATGAGGTACCTACTTAAATGTTTAGCTACTTCCGAGGCTGACCATACTAAAATTCAAGTCAATCTGATGACTGGAAGTGAGTCAAAATTTACTTGAAAGACTTCACCCAAATGTACAATTAAAAAAAACATAAAAGCTTGTAAAAAGTAAGGACTCAACAATTATTTCTTTAATTTATTTATTGGTGCGGCTAGGTAAAAATTTTTTTGAAATCAGACTTGGAATTTCTTTTTATGTAATAAAGCAAATGGATAAATTATATTAGTAACATAATGGTCATAAAAGTAAAACAAAACTGTTTTGAAGGTATAGAATTGCAGGCTCTTGTAAGCCACAATGGTTTTCCTTCCACACGAAATTTACACTTAACTTAGTTCTATTGAATTTAATAGGTATGTTAAGTATAAACAAAAATCGATAAAAGAGAAGAGAAAGTTAAGAAAGTAACTTCCAAAAAACTTACCGTCGAATCCTTCATTCTTGGCAATAAACTTAGTACAAATTAAATTAATAATCCACAAAGACATAGACAGGGGTATTGCTATGGCACAGATGAGAACTGTTACGATGTGATCATTTTTTAAATGATTTTTATTACTATTGTTTGGAGCCATTTTTATGGATTGATTCTCAATGGAACATATAACATTTACAAGTCCACTAAGTAAAACACAAATTAATGCTTTACACACAGTTTATCCCAATAGAATGAAACATAAGGCGTTTCGTTGATTTTTTAATATATTTTTGAACTTTCTCTCGTTGTTTGTAGTACAAAAACAAACCACGTCGACTTAAATAGCAACCAACAATCTCATTAATTTCTTCATACACATACACTTTTTTTGGAAAACTCGTTGACGTTTGTCAATTTCTTAATTCTATCCCCCTCTAAAAAGACAAAACAATCATATTCATACAGCCTTAATGTTTTGGTAACTGTTCAGACAAAATTGTACATTGCTGATGGATGGCATAGTGCCTATTCATTTTGTAATAAGTGAAATAAAATAAGAAGACCACTAAGTCAGTAGCTACACCTAATTAACCTTTTTAACTCTAAAAACTGATTTTTAGTACAAATTCATCAGTCATGTTTTTTTGGTGGGAAGGTTGAGAACTCCACCTTGCCGATTCGTACGTAATGGGCGAGCCGAATGTGAATCAGCTGTTTCTGACAGAACTCAGCAGTGTTTTTGCCACGGTAAACTGTTTCCTTTTTAATTTGTCTACGTTGGCTCTCCCGTTTTTAAATAAAAATACCTCGAAACGAGCAAGTCGCTCATGTTCCTCAATTTGCGAATTTTTTGTTCTTAGCTGTAATGCACTGTCGGATGGGTGACGTTTCGTTCGCTTCTGACGTTTCGCTAATTTGCTTCTGATTTGTAGTGAAAGAGGAAGAGGTGTATCGCAGGTTTTTTGCTGGACACGACGATAAAAACATATAATTATAATATCACACACGTGTAATTAAATCAATGCGATCACACTAACAGTTCTTATCATGAAGCCTTTAATAGATTTCGACGAGTGCCTCAGAGATTCGCCAAAATTTCGGTAATCACATATTGTAATCAATGAAAGTTATTCTTGTTATTATGGAAAGTGAAATTCGTACGTGCTGTGTGTGTTAAATATTTATGAAAGAGATCCTTATTTGTTGCTACAGCGAACAGCTGGAGACGGAGGAAGCGAGCATAGATGGATTGGAGCAAAAACTCGATAAAGTTCTCAAGGCATGTTCTGTTATGATCGATTCAGGAAAAACATACATGACTCATCGAGGGTAAGTTGGTAGAGCGTAGTGTATGCTTATATAGCTTTGCGATATATTTGTTATTTTTTCTAAGACATGGATATTCCACAACATCCTTAAAATATTGGTTCTCTTTGTCTTTTTATGTTCTTAAATCCATTTCAGCTAGTTATCCTGTTATTTTGTAGTTCATGCTTTGTATCAATCAATATAAATGCTCTTAGTGAAAACATGTTATTACACTAATAAAAATAATGTGCTTTATCATTTATCATCAACACAATAAATTATGGGAACTTATCAGCAATTACACTAATTTTACCTATTAATTTTGTCATGTTTTTAGAACATTCACCAATGCACTATGGGATTTGAGTGGTTACTTCTCGGAGGACCCCACTGTGGTTGCGACCTTGAACCGCATAATTCACTCACTGCAGGAAATCAACAAGTTCCACTCCATCCTGCTTGACCAGGCCTCGAGGACTGTTTACAAGAATCTCGCAGATTTTATTAAAGTGTAAGTACTCTTTTGGCTATAGAAACATTCTTCAAGAATGTGGTTATAAGATCATATAAGCCAAGATGTGGCAATGTCACAGCAGTGGCTGTAATGGAAAAATCACTTAATATAACTTGGACTAATTATTCAAAAGAAGTATTAAGTTTAGTAAACTATTCCTTGTACATGGATTTTTGGCCACTTGACATACAGGTTCAAAGATATTACAGGTTTCAAATATGGATAGCTCTACTGAAAATCTACTTAGTTCAAATTAACACTAATGCAGGTAGTAAATGCCTATAGCTGTTATAACAAAGGAATAACAGGTTAGGGTCTGGGTCACAATTGTGCCTTAAACTGGGATTTAGAAAAAATCTTTGGTCACTTCTGTAATCCAGTTTAGCCCACTTCAACAAGGAACTCCACAAGAAGTAGATAGATGCTAAAAAAAGGGTTTATTTCCAGTTTTAATACATTAATACTGATTTAGGATAATATTTGTGCTGTAAAATTTTACCCATTAGTAAATGTGTCTTGGCTTACTTTCACTGCTAATGAGCTATAATTAGATTAGATTTGCTTATGAGGCATGGGATGTTTACTTAATAGTTCAATGACTCATAAATGGAAGACTTCAATGTTTACTGCTTCTTTAATGGCTGGGTCAGAGAGGTGCCTACTTACAACTGGTTTTATGGATATTTAAAATATTTTGACTTAAGTTCATTGTTTCTTTTCTGGGTTGAGGAAAGAGAAGTGTCTTTAGAAGCAATAAATCATAAGTCATAGACAACACATATTTATTTAGATAGGGCTTGCGTAAAGAACTTTTGAGTCTTAGAAAATACACCTAATAATGTTCTTGTGGTGGGCATTCTGCTGTTAAGTGTTCTTTTAATCTGAAATCTGGTCACCAATATGTATGGCTGCCGAGCAAGCCAATGTTCAAGGATTTCGTGCAACATGGAGACTGGTCCTAATATTTTGATTGGCATGCTTCAATTTACAACTTTCCACTGATTCATTTTGATTGTCAAGCAATTATTCAATTAAATAATATGACACAACTGGCATTAAATGCTTCTGTGTTTGTTTTTCATTAAAGCCTCTAAACAGATGCATGAAAAATTGGCATAAAATGGTACATATTGGGTGAATAAAGGCTTAGTAACTTATTCACGCCTGGATAAATGCAACTCTAGTAGAAATTGTGATAAACTTCACTCATTGGACATGTCTAGTCTTATTCTGTTAAGTAGGTTGCTACATATATAAAATGTGTCAATACGAGTATGTATACCAAACTCGCCTTAATTCTTGCAAATTGGTATTTTTATATGTAGGTTATATATTTGCTATATGTGTCTTCTATTTATACAATTAAGTTCAAAATGCAATATATAAAACAGGGTTTGACAAAAAGTTGGAACGGGTTACTTTGATACTTTTAAAATCATACTAAAACCAATACAGCCATTATTGAATGAATCTTTGTCACATCATAGACTACTAAGCGACCCATTCAGTGTTCAAATGGCTTAAAAAATATGATTAAAAATGATTGAATTGTCTTTGAAAGTACTTTTTAAAGTCACTCCCACTACCTGTATCAATTTATGTAGACTTAAACTAGTTTGAAATGTATTAATTAACACAAATGTTATCAGTTGTTTACCAATAAAGTGGGATTAGGTAATTTGCCAAGGCTAATCAGGTTATTATCATTTACTATAGAATTTCGTTGTCACTTAGAGAGATAATGTGGTTGTTGTGTGATTGACCAATAACATGTTTATATTATGTAGTAACTAGCTTTTGCCTGCGACTTCGTCCGCGTAGACTTGTTTAATTGAATCAAGCAAACGTGCACCCAGCATGCATCTGCAATATTTCCTGGACAAATTAATGAGAATTAGTTGCTTTGCTGCTCATGACGTCACGGCGGCGTATAACTCATTTATCGCTATCCCGTGGGAACTATGCATTTTTACGGGATAAAAAGTATCCTATGTGTTAATCCAGGTTAAAAACTATGTGTGTCCCAAATTTCATACAAACCCATTCAGTTGTTTTTGCGTGATTGAGTAACAAACATACAAACTTTCTCATTTATAATATTAGTAGGATGAATCTGTAAGCATGCATTTCCGTTTGACTGTCATACATTTATTGTTACAGTGATATCAAAGGCGTTAAGGAGAGCAAGCACCATTTTGACAAAATCTCAAATGATCTGGATTTAGCTTTAAATAGGAATTCACAGGTAACTCACACTTTATGTTAAAGTTATTCATATTTATTGAATAATTGTATGCATATGATTTAAGCATAAGTCATCTGCTTATCATTGATTAATGGTGTTATAAGTTTGAACCTTCTGTTTGTCTATAGCCTCCTTACTTTGTAGGATGAACTATTTTAAACGCGGTTTTTTTCGTTTGAAAGCTGAATTAAACAAGATGGTTCTTTCTTAGTAATGTCGTTTAATTCAATTAATTAATCTACGTAACTAAAAAATAACAAGTTTTAAAATAAGTTTGAAGTACATTTAAAGTTTATTTATTACAATATATAAAACAAACGAAGATGACCCTGCTTATACTAATAGTCTATCACTGGTTTGGTTATTGAAATAATAATTACCTAAAGCAAACAAACCCACCCACTTAACAACGTACTAGTCATACAAGTCGCACCACGCGACGAGCCAGTATTGTGAGGCAAGTGGCTAAATTAATTTACCTTTAGTTAATTACCGAGACTAGGCCGCCAGACTAGACGAAACACCAATTCTCGGTTCATGCGAGTTTCATCACACTTTGAAGATACGTCAAAAAGCATCCGTCCCTTTCACACAAGCTAACTGGTTAGAAAGGGATATTAGTATTTTGTTCGCGGCGAAAGCTATAATGCTATCTCTGGATACAATATTAAAAAATGGACTGACATTGCTCAAAATATTTTAATAAGCTTATTCTACTTCTTAGTTTAAGGTAATGCTTATGCTAAGCCGGGTCCGCTGCACGTTTTCCACAAATTCAAAATCGAACCCGGAACCTCTAGGTTCATAGTCAGAGTCACTAACCACTAGGCTATCCGGTCGTCAATCGGTATCGGTCGTCGGTTATATATAACCTACATGCATTTTTCATGTATTCATAACGCGGACTCTACGTTACAAGTGTGTCCCCAGGTGTCGAGGCACAAGCCAGCTGACGTGGAGGAAGCAGTGAATCTCTTGCTGGCCACTCGCTCCTGCTTCAGGCACACCGCCCTCGACCACGTGCAGAAAATCACAATGCTGCAGGCGCGAAAGCGGCACGAAGTGTTGGCGACTGTGAGTCGTTTACTTAGAGCTTCCTTTTCCACTCCAATTTTTCGGTGCTTAAGTCGTCCTTTCCTTGGTGACTTATTATGAAGCCGCGATTAGAATAGCATTGGAGAGTAACGTCAGCATACTGCCATGTCATTAGGTATATGAATGAAGCTTGACGCAACTCTATGAAATGACAGTGTGCTGGCGTTACTCACCAATGCTAGTCTAATCGCGGTTTGATAGTATTCAATATGCATTGCTTTCATGGGTACATTTTCAGACCTCAACTATGATGATAGGAGTACTTTGTCCGCAGCTTTTTATTAGCATAATTTAGTTTACTCAATTTTTTTTTATGGCGTACATTCATCCATGCTGTCCTACGTAAGTTAAACCTAATTTACATTAAAATATTTTTTTTGGAAACCTGGCTTTGCGGTAACATTAAAGA
Source organism: Ditula angustiorana (assembly GCA_963691745.1). Classification (NCBI taxonomy): domain Eukaryota; kingdom Metazoa; phylum Arthropoda; class Insecta; order Lepidoptera; family Tortricidae; genus Ditula; species Ditula angustiorana. Next base: position 6,675,565 of record OY829483.1, read on the forward strand.
CAATTTTCGTAATGCCTGAGGTATCCAAAGTGTGTGTAAAACGTTTGATTGGCCCACGTAACAGTGCGGCCGCGACCGTCCCTTTTTTTCTTAACCAGCACTAAAAATATACAAATATCTATAGTAAATATCTTCTTTATCTACACTTCTACACTAATATAATAAAGAGGTAAACTTTGTTTGTTTGTTTGTTAGTTTGTTTGTATGTAGGGGTAATCTCTGGAACTACTGAACCGATTTCAAAAATTCTTTCACAGATAGAAAGCTACACTATTCCTGACGGACATAGGCTACTAATTTCACGCGAAGTCGCGCGCGTCCGCTAGTAATGTATAAAACAAAGTCGCTATCCGTTTCTGTCTTCATCGTATCTTCGGCCGCTTACGCCTTCTAAACCACGTTTTCACTGTCGTTTAGAGATTTTTTTACAGAAGGCATTTATGTACTCTACATCCTAATTCTACCCGTGTCGCTGGTATTGTACAGTTTATTGATAAAACTGGCACTTATTAACACTGACTTTATGAAGTGTGAAATTAAAAAAGAAAAAATCAAACCAGTATGTGACTGCTGCATGCGCCATAAATCTTCGTTTATTCGTAACTTCAACTAGGCAGGCGCAGACGCAATAGTTTCACAGTTGATACCGGTAACTGATACCTGTAACTGCAATTAAATAACAATAAGTAACCGCCGATTACGATCTCAAGGCAACGAGGCGTCGGCGTTGTCAAATCGCATCGCGGCGTAAACAATTAAACAACAAAACTATGCATGTTCGAACAATGTTTATTTACTTTATGTAGGGATATCGTTAGCGAAAGGGGCGAATGACATATATTGCGATAAAAAGTGACTCTGCCAAGCGGCAGACAAAGGTTTGTTTTAGAATGAAATTGTTTTTTTGTGTCGCTCTTTTATTAATGCGCATTTATAGAAATGTTGACCAGTGAGGGGAGAGTGGGGGTCCATAAATTGTGTCAAGGAATTGGGGGGGGGGGTCTGGTTATTATTGCCACACGAACAAAAAATGTAGGAATTAAATGGGCTTGACAATGTTTTATGGGTGGCCCCCTGCGAAACTGACACGCGACAGTCAGCACGCTATGATGTAGGTATTTTAAATAGATTTTTTTGAAACTCATTCTATTTCGTACTCGTATAAATTTCTAGCTCGTTAATTCAGCCGCTAAGCAGCAGTTCTTTCACTGTTTTGTTCTGGCATGGAGAGCAAGACAGACGGTGCAATTACTGGCACAAGAGGTATTCCATCTTAGCCCTCTGGGTTGGCAACGCATCTGCAATATCCTTGATTTTGCGGGTGTATATAGGCGGTGGTGATCACTTACCATCAGGTGACCCACTTGCTTGTTTGCCTTCCTATATCATAATAAACGAACAAATTCGAAGGGTCGCAACTTAACTCATTCTTATAAAATTCGTACTCAAGCACTACAATGATTGCAATTGTACGTTTTTGTCTCGTGGGAACATCCTAGCTAACCACTGCGCGTGTCGGTCGCCATTCCTTATGTATGTACGATTTTATGAATAGTAATTTGTTTATAACAGTATACTTCGTACTCGTAACGCAACTAAACATTACATAAACAATAATTATGCCTTCGATGACTCAGTGATCCTGGATGCGTAAGTCCGAGCTGTGTTATTAACTCGGCTACTATTCAGCATTTGCACTGTTTTGTCTGTAGTGTCTTATTTATTTACACTTACAGCATTTGTTTATTGGCAGATGGCAAAAACGGAACCCTTAAAATGTATTTCTGCATCATCTTTGGATACTTATATAGGTCTTAAATTACTTTTTGTTTAAGTCAATAATTGACGACATACGCACGTTAAATTCGTAAGAAAGGCGTGTGTGGGCAATATTTATATATACAGAAGTTTATGAGATATCCGGATTTTTTTTTAATTAATGCGCTTCATAAAATAAAGTTGATAACATAGAAATTACATTTAAATGTTTACCTACAAACCTGTTATACACACTTCCGCCTCGATAAGCGATACCGCACTATCTAAATAAGATTATCATAATTCCTAGGAAACGTACCTCCTTATTCGGAAACATTACGTTATTGCTATCTGTTTTAAACCTGTGCGATTGTGAAGGACAGAATGAGTTAGCTGTACGTTTCAGCTAGCGTTGTCGATTTGGGGGGCAGGTTTATCTTTAGTATCGCCAATTATTGTCATAATGTGTCATGTCTAGTATTGCCAAACTATCGATGACGAGTCTATCGATAGTTAACTTCGGAAATCAGTTAGTACTACTTACTACTTATATTCTTTCAACAGTATCAACTTTGATAGTTTCTTAACTATTGAAACTACATTATACTGTAATATTACATTGTAGTTATCTTGCGCTATCGATGTTATCAATAGTTCTCTAGACCGTCATTCTGTTGTCAAACTATCTATGAGATTTATAAAAGCCGATTTTTTTACATCAATGTAGTCACAACAGTTAAAACTGTTTGTGCTATGATTACTAGTCAATGGGTATGCATACTTACTTAGATAAAGGCACACAGGGTCTAAACAAATTAGGTACGGATATCTTAAAGGCTGACCGTGTAGAGGATACTAATAATTTCTTTATTAAAAATTGTGCAGTATGGTATGATCCATATGTTCAAAACATTCGCCCCTAATTTGTTTACACTTCTATAACCTTGAAACAAACATCAATCATCCTACAAATGTCTACCATTCGCGAGAAACAAACCCGCAAGTCAGGGTCACTCGCTACTAGACCATCAATAATCTATCGATAGTCGACTATCGAGCGCCAACACTAATCGTTGGTATCGCTGATTACTGTCACAGTGTGTCATATCGTCGATAGAGCTAGTTTTGCAACTCGCCTCATCGCACCGTCCTTGCACAATTGCACGAACAACTTCATTGTCGAGTGTTGGACGTCTTTCCGACGATCTTGTGTAGTGAAGTGCTCCGCGTATCCTATGGAATCTTTAGTTATTTGCTCTTTAAATATATGAGGGCGTTTGTAGTTGATAAGATTTGATCTAACTATAACATAGTTTCAGGTATGATATTACGTTTTATTTAATTTAAATAATATAACATATTTTTAACAGTGCTATGCGATATTTGTTTGTATTAACGGATTTCAGATAAATAATGTTATATTGACATCAATCATTTAATTGTGTATAAACTTTCTAATCACAAATTGCTTACTGTTTGGCCCATTATAAATCGGTACCTAGTATTATTAATTCATGGAAATTGAGGTGTTTACTCTATGTTTTATAATTACGTCACTAAAATGTCAATATCGATTACACTTTTATTTTTTAAATATTAATGTAGCCCTCCTTTCTAATTTTTTTTAACATTCACTGGTCTAATACGGTACAGGTACCAGGATGAATTATGAAACTAAGTCATAAAAATACACGTAGGTACTGATTTGTCATCTTTATGAGTCATGCCTAAAAGATTGTCGAACCAAACAATAATAGTATTTTACAATAATCTATTTGCACAATGAACACTCGGAAGTTCTACTATCCTTTTTTATTTCAAGCCAAATGACAACCAAAACACTTTAACTGCACTGTCACCTTTAAAAAATGGCAGATCCGGAGTTTTTAAACTCCTGCTAATCTACGCTTTAATGAATCAAACTCGTCTTGAGATATAAGATAAGATTAGATAATTTATTCATAAAAACTTTACATTACATGAAAACATAATAAATACAGAAACTTACGAACAATCTATGCAACACGATTGTCTGAACTAGGAGATCCTGTATAGAACTGAATAGGGTGTGTTGCAAGAGGAAAATGATTTTTTTTTACAAATATATTACGAGCGACAACGCCTGCGCGGGATTATTTTACGGGGTTTTACGGGATAAAAAATATCCTATGTTTTAATCCAGGACATGATCTATCTGTGTACCAAATTTTATCTAAACCCGTTCAGCCGTTAGTGCGTGATTGAGGAACGAACATCCAAATATCCACACATCAATACTTTCGCATTTACAATATTAGCAGGGTATGTATAAAAAGTTACAAAAATGATAAAGACAAACAGTTTTTATTTATTTGAAAACATGTTCTTTGGAATCCAGATGTAAATCAGTTTTATTATGAGAGCAATACTTTAAAAGCTGACAGTATAAAAATAAACGCGGTTTAGTGTTGTGCTCTATAGACTTTGAGTATTTAACCAATTGAGATGCCAAGCCGTATTATCACCTAACAATTTTTCCTGCCAATTTTAGCGGGGGGAGACGGGTCTAGTGTTGCTAGATGGCTGGGAAATTCAGGATTGTCCTGGAATTACGTGTCTTGTCCCGTGTCCAGGAATTACACTTTATAGTCCCGGACTTCGAGTATTACTATATTTTCAGAGTTCCTTACCTCAAAAGGAAAAATCCGAAAACTGTAAACAGTATCGGAAGTCTTCAGATGAGATATCCGAATAAAATCACAACATGCTGTCGGCAACACTGCCACGAATGCCATGATGTCAATTTTTGAAATGTTTACGTTATGTCGGTCAAAAACTTTATTTATTTAAAATGTTTTTGGTGTTGAAAATAATAAATAAATTGTGAAGAAAATTACTTACGTGTAATACAAAAATCCGTCTTTAGTGAAATTTGATAGCCGTTTGAAGGTAAATACAGCACGATTAACCATTTTTGCACAGATCGCTTTTGCGATACGGACTAAAGCAAAATGACACACGGTATCGCGGCGAACTGGTTTTTATAAACCGTTATGATTTAACTCACGGTTTTGGTCATATGCATTGGCAGAGCGGAATGCGTGCGCTTGCGAGGTCCCTTGGTTAAATTGTCTAAGTCTATAGAGCATGATGGAGCGTTTTCGTGAGGCATATCCGCTGGCATTTTACTACTCGTTGTATTTTAAAAAGTAATTATCGTGGAAAAAACCAAAAATACAGTTTTTCTTCTTCTTTTAATTTTTTTTTCAATTTTGGAAATTAAAAAAACACAAGTACTTATGGCGCAAAGTATAGATAAATTTATCTTTTCATGAATTCTTTCAATTTTGAAAATTTTAAAAACACAAAAATAGCGCAAAGTATAGGTTAAAAACTTAAGTAAAGCCCCTCTTGCATGTAATAGTAAGGTATTCGTATATATAAGTTGATGCCCCATATTCGTAAAACGACATAAGTTCCCTATTAGTTGTTTACACTACTACATACAAAACTGGCTTTACTTTATCGCTAAGTAAGTAACATAGACAGGCTTAAAAAGAGCAACACAAATTCGCTTTCAGAATAATATACGCATAAGAGATCCATGTCAATTTGTTTCTTATATAACTTTATGAAGCGTAAAATCGTAGTAGGGTAGTGCAAAATTATGGTCGGTAGGAGATTATAAAAACATACGAGTATAAGGTATTAAAAATCATGACCATAACCCAACATAATCATTAGTGGACAGAGCATCGTTATTGAATAATTATTTTATTAATTTCCTTTTTAATGGCACGTTAATTAGACTTTTCATAAAAACTAGGTCTAATTATTCCATGTTTTCTATATGGAAACAAATGTGTATGAATATTCACTTCACAAATATATTCGTAGTTTGTTCAATCCTCGAAGACACGCCCCGATTCATTTTATTTCACTGATACATGCGCCCCACTATTTCTCTTTTCTTGCTTACATTATGTGTCTTAAAGAAGTGCAGTCTTCTTGGATTGATCCATCTAGGAGTTTTAACAAAACATTATCTGCATTAACACTTAATTTTGTCATATAATCAGTTTGATTTTTTTTTTTCAGTTCATGTCGTATATGCAGGCTTACTGTACCTACTACCATCAGGGGGCCGACTTGTCTGAGGATTTGGAGCCGTTCCTGAAGTCTATAGCAGACGAGGTACTAAAAATATTTTAATTATTTTGATCAAACTACGTTATAAATTAACATTTCTTTAATTTTCTTTCACGATCGACTGACTACAGCAAAACCTAAAAGGATACTTTTTTGAAAAATGCATCACATGCTGCTGATACTATGATAATACTATGCTTACAGAAAATTAAGGCATTCAATTCAAGTCAATCGCTATTTTGAATCTAAGATGCGAATAATGGGATTTATTCGTCAGCTAGAAAGCCGCGGGTAGTAAGCTTCTTACAGTAGCAAGAAGTCATTTATTTTAATATTTTATTTAAAACATTTTATTTTTTTGTTTCTCGAAGTAAGCCTACGAAATAATCTCAATATTCGTAACTCAATTCAGTTGATTAGGATACGTTAAACAATTACTAAAAGAATATTTTGCATTTCCTGGCTCAACAATAAATGCACGCTATTCCAAATCAAATAAATCTTCCACTCTTACTGCATTATTTTGTCTTATTAACGCGTGCAATGAGCAAGTGTTATATGGAATCAGAGAAGAAAGTACACCTAATTGCGACTTATAAAACATTCCCAACATTGCCGCCGTTCATTCCAGGTGTCAACAATGCGTAACGATACAAAAATACTCGATAAGGAGATGGAGAATCGTCACACCATAGTAAACAGCAGGGACAGTGCGCTGCCGAGTTGCAAGGCGGAGGAAGGAGACTGCAAAGACGGGATACTTAGCACTCCTTGCTTGAAAAATCTTCCTCGCATGCAAGGCTACTTGTTCAAACGGACCTCCAACGCTTTCAAGACTTGGAACCGGCGGTGGTTCTACTTGTATGACAACCGATTGGTGTACAGGTAAGAGTTAGTGTGTAATGCTATGATGACGTTATTGTGTATTTGTATTATGTCGCTAGTGATTATTTTATCACACTTACTCATAAGCTGTAGTGATGCATTTTTCACTAGTGCGCCTCCCTTCAATATAGCGGTGCGTGCGACTTCAGAAATCAGCAGCCTTTTTTAAACTTTCTCACCAGTGTAACCAAATGCGTTTTAAGTCGCACAAGCGGTACAGCAATTACAGACATTTGTGTCATTAAATAGTCCTCGCCTACGGCTCGCTTTTTGAACGTCCATTTGCCTGTAATTGCCTTTTTTCCGCCCTTGTAACACAAACAACTATTCAATTATACTGCCGTTATTTTAATTACTAAATTGCTTCGAATACACCAAACATCGTTAACAAAAATTCAAATTTATTCATAGCAATTTTGATTATTCATTGGTGAAAAATGAAACAATTCGCGTTAATGGTTTTCAGCTACGTGTACCTAAAAAAATACAATGTATTGAAAGATGGTGACTCCTACGAAACTTCTTAATAACAATGTGCCTTGCCTTCTCTCTTCAACTTTTCCTATAAATATAAATGAGACGTTTTTTCTCAAATTACATTTTACATATAATCACTGAAATTGTCAAGTCAACTTTTCAATAGTTAAAAGATTCAGACGTTAGTTTGCGGAGGTTCATAATCAACAAATTGGAACAAATTACCTTGTTACTCCGCGAAACCAGCGTCGTACTGACGGGCGCCACATATATTTCATGCAAAAACCTTTTTTTTCTATTTAACAATATTAAACCGAAATGCAACTAATCAGTTAAACCAATGTTTCGCAACGCACCAAGGTCGGGGTTAAATCCTTGTAAAGTGGGTCGTTATTCATGCAGCAACTGTGTTCTCAATTAGCATCGAGTATTGAATTTACAATTACTTAGCTTAAGCAAAGTTTTTGTCAACAAGTTACCTTGCTACTCTGCGAACCTAGCATACCTTGAAGAAGGTTACTTAAGGAATTGATTAAAAATCATCTTAAACAAATACCTACTCTTGTGCAAACATGCTTCCTAATAGGCTAGGCTACCTAAAGTATCGCTGTATCTCTCTTGTGCATTTTCTACTTGGTGAAATGGAAAACGATTCATAGTTTCAAACGTTACTTTGCGGAGGTCCATATCAACAAACTGGAACAAATAACTTCGCAACTCCGCGAAACCCACCGTACTCGTAGTTTCTCGGTTTTCCGCGAAACCAGGGGGGTTCCACTCCGCACTGTAGGTACGCTCGACCAGCTTGCCTATGGCATAGGCAAATCGCAGTAGGCTGTCGGCGTGCCGCGCGCTCGCTCGCTCGCCCCCTCCGTGTCAGTGTAATTGAAACCGAATGCCGCGCAACCCTAGCGTGTCGCCGGGAGTAGCGGGGGGAAGGCGGACGCGGGCGGCCCGTTCCTTTTGACTTGCGTCGCCTGGCGCATGGTGTATGAAGTAATACGAACTTTTTGGGCGCGTGAATAAAGTTGGAAATCGTATAATCGCGGTCGTAAAGAGAAGTTTCTGTACGTTACTTATTCTGTGGCGAAACTACGTTTGGTGTTTTGCTATTGCCAGGTAATTCGGTACAATTAGTTGAAAAGGAAAATGGTTTTTTATAGCAATCATTAATATTTGTTGTTTGCAGGAAGAGGACTGGCGAGCTGAATGTGACCGTCATGGAGGAGGACTTAAGGCTGTGCACCGTGAAGCTCGTCCACGACGGCGAGCGACGGTTCTGCTTCGAAGTGCTGTCGCCTTCTAAGTGAGTCACTTATATTCTTGAGGCGACCGGATAGCCTAGTGGTTAGTGACCCTGATAACAAAGCTTGAGGTTCCAGGTTTGATTCCCGGGTGGGGCACATTCCGGTCTAGCAATTTGTCGAGCAATCGTTGATTAAAAAAATTGCCGTTAAACATTAAGAGTAAGGTCAACTTGGTGCTGATTTTGCGAGTAACTAAAGCTGCCGAAATTTCGGGGTAGGCTTATTCCGCTGTGGTTGGGCGTTCGTTTGCGGTCGTACGCGACGTAATGTTTCTTTCGATGCTCGGGCTTCCCTTATAGTTTATTGACTTTTGAGAAGCACGCGAATGGCCCGTGATTTAGTACTTTTTCTAATGTTTAATGCTACTTTGAAGGAGTCACATGCTGCAAGCGGACTCGGAGGAAATGCTGACGTCGTGGATCACGGCGCTGCAGCACGGCATCCGCTCGGCCATCCAGCAAGGCCGCAGCCGCGACCACAGCTCGCAGATGGTGCTGGCGCCCTCGCCGCGCAGCGCCCCGCCCGGCGTCAGCAAGATCAGGTTAGTCGTTTTCTTCGCGTGCACGCACAGAACCTTCTCTAGTGGCCCTAACATGACTGGCCAAGTTTATTTTATCTCTACCTGCGTCCCTTTCTTATGACGCTAGTTAAACAGAGACACAGGGAGGGGTTAAACTTAACCTGGGCTGTCATGTTAGGGCCGCTGTAAGATCGGCAACATGCAAGCGAATAAGGAATAAGTAGAAGTAATTTAAGTACTCAGTGCTTACGTACTTTTGCACTCTCTTTGTTGTAGCTGGTGTCTATAGGCGGTGGTGATCACTTACCATCAGGTGACCCACTTGCTTGTTTTACTTCCTATGTTGTATAAAAAAAAAGTTTGACTACCGACCACCCGGCCGGTTTCATACGTTACTACGACAAGATTCTTAAGTATTTAGCTACTTCTGAGTCTGACTGTACGAGTACAATTAGGTGGTAAAAGCTTCCGTAAAAAAATCTCTAAAAGACAGTGAAAACGGCATTAATATCCGTGGCGTGGTTAAGAAGTAGCAAACGGCCAAACATACGATGAGCATTAAGAGTATTGTGTACCAAGTGCTCTCCATAAGAACGGCGATAACGTTTTCCACCTTCTAAAGCTTAACCTATACTCATGTTTTTTGGTATGATGTCATTATGCCCTAGAACTAGGTTTGTATGTTTTGATTTTTTTTAATATTCTATATAAATATAGCACCATTTGCAACGTTGCGCGAACTTTTTAACGAAGCAAGACCTGTTAGTCCACCTTTTCTACGTTTTGTTTTATTTTAAATTAATATAAATTAAAAAAAAAAAGTTACAACAACGATTTGACAGTACTGGATGTTTCCGTACTGAAACATTATGTTTCCAGTACTAAGTAAATATAATCATTCATCATCAATCATTTTAATAGAATATGGGAGCAACTTCTGAATATCCCCGGCAACAACTTCTGCTGCGACTGCGGCGGCGCCAACCCGCGATGGGCTAGCATCAACTTGGGCATCACACTTTGTATAGGTATGTCACAAACCGGCAGGTACTCAGTAACTTATATAAGTACTATATGTAGGTAATTGAGTTATGTTTTTACATAACATCAAAGACCATATGTGACATATTAATAAAACGGATCACTCACGTATTTTTGCGTCGGGAAATGCCCGACATGTTTCGGACCAGTCCGAGGTCCTTAATCATGAGCCCCCGCGGCGGTGGCGCGACGACGACACAAGTCAAGTTGAATCGTGAAATGCCCGACATGTTTCGGACCAGTCCGTGGTCCTTAATCATGAGCCCCCGCGGCGGTGGCGCGACGACGACACAAGTCAAGTTGAATCGTTTAAGGACCACGGACTGGTCCGAAACATGTCGGGCATTTCCCGACGCAAAAATACGTGAGTGATCCGTTTTATTAATATGTCTGAGTCTCACGGTAGTTTTATGTTAAAAATTGCAAACCATATGTGACCATTAAAGTCGGTACTGAGCGGTGTCATTTTCGAAAAGGCAAATATATCTATTCCTTACGAGCATAAACAATTTCTCTCAGTTCCCTCTTTGATTGTTAGTTAAGTTTGTTGCTGTTTGTACGAAACTACGAGTGCTCGGCGCGCATCTCTGATTCGCCTTTAGGCGCCTTTGTGCTTCGCATGGTTACCATCGGGAAGTAATGTATATTAAAACCTTCCCTAAAACAATTTCTAAATAACAGTGAAAACTATGTAAAGATAAAGATAATCTTTGCCCCATAACTAAAATTAGAGATGCCAATCCCAGTATCCAGAGCTCATATAATGGACCGTGATTCTGGTTCACGCGATTGAAATTCGTAGCTAGTGTTCATTGAATAAATGCCGCGTTTTGGAGTGTTCACTTTGATGACCCTGACTATGAAGCTAGAGGTTCCGGGTTCGATTCCCGGGAAGGGCAAATGTTATGATGAATTTGAATATTTGTACCCGAGTCTTGGATGTTATTTGTATTTAAGTATGTATATCCGTTGTCTAGTACCCATAACACAAGGTTTACTTAGCTTGGGACTAGGGCAATTGGTGTGACTTGTCCTGAGATATTTATTTATTTATTTACTTGTTATTTTAAGGTTGTAAATTGGAAGGTAGAATGAACTCATCTTGGTGTATTCTCATTCTAGCATGTTCTGGCATACATCGATCTCTCGGCGTTCACGTCAGTAAAGTAAGATCTCTCACACTCGACGATTGGGAACCAGAAATAATAAAGGTAAGTTTATGTTGCTTTTTTACTATTTTCTACTATGAGTTAAAGTTCAGATTAAATTTATGAAATATTCTACTAATATTATTAAGCTGAAAATTTGTGTGACATAGATTTTTGATACTTCTTCACGCTAAAACGGCTCAACGGATTTAGATAAAATTTGGACCGGAAACAGCTTTAACCCTGTATTGACACGTATGATACTTTTTATTATGTAAAAATGCATAGTTCCCGCGGTATAGACGAATTTTACACGGACGAAATCGCGGGCTGTTGCAGCTAGTGTTTAAAAACTGGGCTGCCAAACCTGGGATCATGATCAAAGTGTAGTGTGTGTAAGAAAATGGAAAATGCGCTAGGAGGATAACATTCATTGTATTTATGGAATATGCTTTATTTACAGGTGATGGCTGAACTGGGCAACAAAATTGTCAATTTAATCTACGAAGCCAACACGGAAGGGACCACTATCACCAGAGCCACTGCGGATTGCGAAACGTTAGTACCGATTTCTTTTTTTTTTATGGTAAAGGGAAAACAACGAGCGTACGGGTCACCTGATGGAAAGTGAGCACCGTTGCCCATGTAAACGGGCGACCCCAAGAATCGCTAATCCATTGTCGGCCTTTAGGTCCCCCCGTAGCCCTTGAGATTCCTCACCGTAAGAAACAGCAGTAGGCTACTACTTCACGCCAGTTATTCTGTGAGAATGTAGTACTACCCCGGTCGAATCGGCCAATCGTACTGCAACCAGCAACTGACTAAAATATGATTTTACCGCTAACAATAATAACATAGACATTTTTTTTACTAAACTTAGAATGTATTAAATACTGGCGACCCATCCCGGCTTCACACGGAGACAATCGGGATGTAATGTACAGTAGGGGAAATATATTCACGTACCACCTTAGAACCCTATCGCAATGACGCGACGCGTTAAACGCTAGGCTTTGTCATACAAATGTCATGTGTATATCTCTACGACTAGGTTCTACGGTGGTACGTGTTTCAATTTCCTTGACTGTACATAAAAACTTTCCGTAAAGAAATATCTAGATGACAGTAAATACCGCATCAAAATCCGTTCCGTGGTTTAGAAGAAGGCGGCCGAATATACACTAAAGGAAATTAGGACAGACATTAACTGATAGCGACTTTACTTTATATTATGTAAAAATAAAGATACGTCAGTTTCGTTATTCATAGCTGTTCATAAAAAAAAACACAGTGCCTGGACGGGTCACATGTGTAGCTTAATTGGAATTCGAAGTTGCAGATTCGAATCCTTGCTGATGTAACCATGTTTTTTTTAGAATTTACGTCACCCCAGGCCGTAATTTACCGCCCGCTACGCAAGCGGAAATTTCTACTTCCTGGCCAGGGGATGCCGTAAAATTGTGTACACACATCGGGATTTAATAAAGAAAGCCTCAGATCGCATGTTTATCGCAAGTTCCTGCGTCTGAGACATTCTTTGTTTCACCACCCCCGGGATGTAATGTACTATTAAACTGACGTGGTTATGTATGTTATTGCCGCAGCGCAGTCCGCGAGCCGTGGATCCGCGCGAAGTACGTGGAGCTAGCGTTTGTGAAGGACATCGCAGCGGCGCGGCTCGACGCCGACGATGCCGCGTCGCCGCGCCGCGACCGCAGCCGCTGGTCCGTGCGCCGCGCGCGACGCAGGTACGTTCACTGTTATACAAGGTGTCTCATTTAAATCGGTCAGTATGGGAAAGTCTGAAACCATAAGACATACGAAGATCTGTTCTTAGGAACCATGTCATAGATTTTAATAAAAAGAAAAACTGCATTCATACATTAAAAAAAACAATACTAATTTGTATTGAGAAAAACGGCGGTAACTTCGAACACCTACTAAAATAAATTAAAATATGTGAAAACAATGCATTTTATTCATTTTAGACATCATGTTTCATGGAGCCATTTACTGCTTAAAACTTACCCAATCGATATCTAAATAGAAATAGTGTAAGTTTTTTTTTCGAATCAACCGGGTTCGATTCCCGAGCTGAGTATAATTTTTTTAATGTATGAATGCAGTTTTTCTTTTTATTAAAATCGATGACATGGTTCCTAAGAACAGATCTTCGTATGTCTTATGGTTTCAGACTTTCCCATACTGACCGATTTGAATGAGACACCCTGTATAGTGCACTAGCGACCCGCCCCGGCTGCGCACGAAGTACTTCTCTAAGCACTATACTATACCTACATAGTATACTAGCATAGTAGGGAACTGGAACATGAGTTCGTTTTAAAACTACGACCCTAAATGACAGTGAACACCTATCAAAATCCGTCGCGTGATTCAGCAGAAGGAAGCAGCCAAAAGTATGAAGACAGGTTATTTAAAACTTAACACTCTTAAGTACATAACGCGCCATTTTATATTAAAAAGTGAGGTCGGATTATTGTTGAACTGAAACGATGGATGTTAATTATTTACAGAGTCCGCGCTCCGCCCGCCGTGCCAGAGACCATAGTTGACGAGAAGAGCGACGTCAACAGCAACACCAGCGGTGAAGGTTTATAAAATCTCATTATTCAAATCGCTAGGTTATTCCTCGTCAGAGACCGGAATTTTCGCGGCAAAACAAAAGACTGTCGCAATATAGCTGGTGTGAGAAACACTTTTTTATCTTCATTAAATTATTATTTAAAAAAATCATGCCGGTATGGTATACCAGTCGATATCAGTGCACGGTACGAGTATAGACTCTATAGAGTCTGTACCGTGAAGTGATGTCGACTGAGTTTGAGCGGTCATATTGAGTTTGAGCGGCGGAGCTCATCCAGGTGTCACGGCGCCTTACCACCTAGGCCTTAACATAAATACAGTAGTACCGAAACTGGGTCTGTTTGTTGAGCTAGACACCTACGGTCCGGTGGAGCGTTAGGGTTGTCCTCTTAAGTTTTTGTAAAATTGATAACTTATATTATTATTATTATTATTATTTATAACAACGTTCACTGGGTTCTATAACGATCAAATAATGAAATGAATTAACGGGTTTCAAATATAATTGGGTTACTAAAAAAAGTTTTCAAGTTAAAAACATTTCAAGAAGTAAGATAAAATTAAAACTCCGGTTTTGAAAAACTCGAGTTCAAGCAGCCATATTACGACGCAATACTTTTGTGGCATCTTTAAAAAGATCGCGCATTGTCTCGGGCGCACGCAATAACGATGAACACTAAACGCGTCCACGCGTCTCGACGCGGCAGCCGCGACTGACGGACCGTCAAAACTCCTTAGACTTCGCTTACACGCTAATTTTTGCGTCAGTTCGGTCCATCATTCCGGTATAGTTTTGACTGATGCCAGAGTGATGACAAATGGACACGGTTACGATCAGTTCAAACTGACACGACACGAGACAGGTTAAACGATAATTCTCTCGTCATTTTAACCAGAATGATGGACTGAACTGACGACAGAATAAGCGTGTAACCGACGTCTTAGCGGCCGTGTTGAGCGTGCGTCTGTGTGAGTGCGTCGGTTCCGAGCATTTGTACGTAGATTCCTTACTGCTTATATGTACCTTACTGTTTGTTTTCGTCCGGCAGTGTCGGAGAGCTCGTCGAAGTCTGGCAGCAGCCCGGTGCTGCTGATCGGCAGCGAGCTTGCGGGCGAGCGCCGCGTCGAGCTCGGCCTGCCGTCCGACCACGACTCTACCGAGGGCGAGGACGCCGCCGACCTCGGTCAGTCCCGGACTTTTATTCTGATATAACAAACTCTAATCTATACTAATTCCACTCGTATTTCCTCAAATAAATGTTTTTTATTCGAGCGGGTCAAACGCTATGATTTCTCTTTAAATGCGCAATACTTACGGCCCGTTTCACCACGCTCTGATAAGTTCAAAGTATTATATCCAATAGATATCTGTGATGCCATCTCTGTTTATTCTATGGACGCAAACGGAGACGGCATCACAGATATTCGTTAGATTTCTATGTTGCCAGCGCTTATTTCCACCTATCGGTAAAAATAACCGCTGGCGATAGTGGCGCCCTCTAGTGTCTAACACTAAAATATCGCACAGCGTAACAGATATCGGGAATTTATCAGACAGGGCCTTAACCTTTGAATACGGTATTCTAATGACTTTTTTTCATTTCCAAAATTGATAAAGTTGGTTAAAAGAAGAAAAACTGTGTTTTTAGTTTTCTTCTACGATCATTATTTTTCGAAATATCACGAGTAATAAAATGACAACGGGCGTGCGTCGCGAAAACGCTCTATCGATCTGCATGCAGTAGTGACGTCACTATAGTGATTTTGTATCGAGCCAACACTAAATCTTGTTTATTTTAATACTGTAAGCTCTTAACTAATTACTCACGTACTAAAATTTTCTACATTTTTTATTTGGATTCGAATGACATATTTCGAAACAAAAAAAAAAAGAACTTTTTGTCTTCGTCATCTTCGTAACTTTGTATCACTAGAGCTTCTAAAATATCAGATTTTTTTACCTACTTCTATACACATAAGGACATAAGTATGTTTTTAGCGGTCGTCTACAACAGCTTTGCACTTTTATGCCATTCGATTTTTCAGTGAAATACCGTATCGTGTGTTTATTTGGATGTCACGTGCGCAGAAGCGGAGGAGATCTCGTCGCTGTCAGCGCAGGCGGTGCTGCAGCGAGCGGCGCGCGCGCACAACGTGCCGGTCATGCGCGCCGCGCTGGCCGCGCGCGCCGACGTCAACGCGCCCGCCGCGCAGCGCCGCGCGCCGCTGCACGCCGCCGTGCTCAGCGTAAGCAGCCTCCTCTGACGTGCTGTACAGTTCCCGGGAAACAACTCGAGCACTGACCTCGTGCGAGGGGCGAGGTTGCGCCCTTTACGTTGACTTGTTAGGTTTGGTAGGTAGCGGTCGATGTCTAGAATAACAACCGCGACGATTAAATGAGTTTACTACGCTGACCTATAAGCGATATGGACTTCTAGTCAGTGTTTAGAAATGGCGTATCAAAGGAGGCTAAAGAGAAGACTAGATCGATAATCGCTCGCGCTGTCGGTCTGTCGGACCGACGGCGCCGCTGTCTATACTATTATTTTGTAAAAAAAACCTATTTGCAACGAAACTCAATAAATTATTATTTTATGCAGGTAGACGTAAAGTTGTAAATCCAATTACTATAAATGGTAAACTAATAATTTGCATTTGTAACATTGGCGTCAACCGGTATTCTTATGTCGTGCCGTTTTTCTGCTGTCATTTAGTATAAAGCTGTACATCCATGCATTATAATATCATTGGTTTACTACAATGTATATGTAAACTAGGTTTTCTACGGCTTACTCGTGGGAAACGGTGCGTCAGCTAAGAAATGTAGGACGTGCTCGTACACCTTGACTGCGCTGTAGCCGTTTCTAGTACAAATGTGTATGCGAAAACATACCCCCTCCACTCGATTTATCCTCAAAGTGTTTTCCTGCAACTATAGTATCGGTTGGCTGTTTAGTCGGAACTTTATTATTACCACGGCGATAGAAAACCAACATGCGGTTCTCCTGGTGGTGAGCAATTACTGCGACTAATTAATTTAATCTTGCAATTACCTTGTATACTTAAGGTCTGTTTCAACGCTGTCTGATAGTTCCCTATAGGAAACAGACACCGTCTCTGTTTCCGTCCCAAAAATAAACAGCAAAAAAAAACAACAGAGGAACTTCTCAGAGAGTAGTGAAGCTGGCCCTTATTGTTGAAGGTCCTATTACATAAATAAAATTGGTGATATTTAATCATAATTGCAGGGGTCAGTGATGGCTTGTTCTTTCCTGCTACTGAACGGCAGCAAACTCAACGCGCAGGATGAGGACGGGAAGACGCCCCTACACCTCGCCACCGAGGCCGGTCACACCGCGCAGGTAAACATGACCCTTTCAATAGCTGAAAATTTAATAGATACATTTAAATATACATATAGAATGCACAAAATACTTATTAAATGGCCAGGGTGTTTATTATTATACATAGAAAACCAAGAAGGTTTAACATATAATATTAGTAGGATAGGGTAGGATGTAGGCTTATTGCTTGTATTAAAGTATAAGATATAATTTAATTTAATTTTGTTTTAGGTGTGTCTTCTACTGCGGTACCGAGCGGACCAGTCCATAACCGACCTAGAATCTCAGACCCCTCTGGACATCGCCGTCGGTCACGCCAACGCAGACATCGTTACTTTGTGAGTGTTCGCAAAGACACTACTTTCAGTTTCTATTCAAATTACACTCGTGTATTACTCAGCTTTATTAGAAACACAAATATATTTGGAAACTTATAAACTGCTTACCTCTATCGCTAAACGCTTATGGTGTGGCGTTGGTTCTTAACTACGCATAAGATGTGGAAACGAAAAAACTACAGCATGCTATGAAATGTTTTGGCCCGAATAACCGCTGTATATTGATAAGAAAGACTACACATTTTTATGCTGGTTAAAAACGTTGTGAAACATCACACACACTCACTACTCAGTTATGCATTAAATATTTCTATTTCTAAAACAACACATAGTTGCATTGTACAACGACAGGTCATTTTTTGTGATATGTGTGAAATGAAAATAGCGTAAATTATTGCTCGTTTTGCCTAGATTGCGGCTAACGAAGCTGAACGAAGAAATGCGTGAGAGTGAGATGTCATCAAACGACGACACATACAACGAGGTGTTCCGCGACTACACTCAGCTCGCGCACTCGCACCCCGAGCGGCTGGTGCGCGCGCGGCACAACAACAACGAAGGTAGGCTACACATGCGCACAACAACAACATAGATAGGCTGTACATATACACAACAACACAGGTAGGCTATACACGCGCACAACAACAGCACAAGTAGGATATATACTCGCACAACAACAGCATATGTGGGCTATACACGCCTACAACAACAGCATAGATACTATACACCCGCACTACAACAGTATAGGTAGGCTTATACACGGGCACAACACACCAAACGAAGGTAAAAATAATACTTGAAGAAGCAGTCGTCGTAAAACTCTTTCTGTAATCGAATACTATTAGTATATTATAGTTATTGTATTAATAATTAATTATTTAGGATCGCTCCAATAATGAAAATAATCATTTACAGGAGAACAACCCAATGAATGACGCAGCGGCTCGGCCGTTTGGCGGCGATGGCTGTGGTAAAGACGACTGAACGAAACAGACTCCAAGTCTTCATAAAAAAGTGGGCCGTAGCGTTTATATCCAATCTACCGCAAACATTGGCCCAATACCAACTAGAATGGTGATTAATTGGACCCAACATTTGGCCTACACTCGCACCAATGTTTGCCTATGTATGTTGTTTGATGTTAGACTGTAGACGTATTTGTTAGGTTACATTTGCCGTTTTCCGTTTCATTTTTTAACAATGAAATGAATTGTTGGTCACTCCTTAGTGCCACGTTATTTTAAAGGTTGCTAGTAGTGTGAATCGTTGCACTTAAAGAGCAAATAATAAAATATGACCTTTGTTCAAAACTGTTGCTCTTGGTTGGGAATAGATTATTTACTTGAACGCCGTTTGAACACCGACTTTGAAAGTAATTTTATTAAAGCCTACTAGATTGAATACCTACATTACAAAAGTCAAGTACTTTCATCGAATTCTTTTCGTTATACGGCTTATCAGTATCGACTGCTTTTATATTGATATTAAAAGATATTATGTACACGCATTTTTGTAAAAGTATTTTAAGTGTAGATTCTCAATTTTTTGAGAGACAAACGAATTTTTCGTAGTGTTCGTAAAACTTAATAGTTGTACGATAAATATTCCAAGTAGATAAAATTATCGTGGCGAAGCCAAGAAGGAACGTTATAAAGCTGAATATGTTGCTTGCATAATGGTTTGTGAGAATCGTTACTATGAATAGGTGTTGTATATTTTAATTTTATCGGTTATTGGACGGTGCCAATAATTTTATAACTGCGTAAGTTTGAATCTTTTTCAGTCGATCTCGAAGTAGGGCTCCAAGCCCTTTTGACAAACATTCTGTAATTACTAGTAAATGATTTTTAGTACCTGTCTGGAAATAGACCGTTTGATTCGTTTTGGAACAACTTTCCAACCTTTAGTAATTTGTTGCTAATCCTGTGTGCTTTTAGAAAGGAACGCGGATTAACAGAAAACAGTATTTAACGCAAGGCAATAAAATATATAGTTGCAGTCCTAAATAATGTATGCCTAATAAAAAAAGACGCTTATCTTTTATTTTGCTAAAAAACAAACCAACTGTGGTATTTTATCAGAACACCAAAATTGTTAGTTACTCATCGCATAGCATTTAATTTTTTGGTGGCCATTTCTAATTACAAGGAGATGAACTTGGCCTTAGACGTAGGTTATGTTATGAATTTATAATATTGAATGGGAATAACATAAGTTTATAATGTTAAGAAGCCATAGTTAATGTTATAAAAATAATGTTCGGCTAAGTGGCGTGTTGTATTTATAATATTCAATAAACCAAAGACTTTGAGTATTGAGTATTTTTGAGGGTTGGTAATTTGTAGAGATATGAATCAAAATAATATTACGCGTTTTATAAACAGAATGCCATGACTGTTATTTGGTATTTTAACATAATTCCTTTTATTGGTATTTTTTGGAAATCGAATCATTCCTCATGCATTTCTAAAGACCATTCGGCTTATTAATTCAATTGAATCTCAGTTTACATTTAAGTGTCGTTTTATATTTTTTATCCTAGCAAGTAATCATTATTAATTTTACATTGTGTGTAAATAACTAGTTGAACTATTAATATTATCACTTGCCAAGACTTCTACGGTTTTAAAATCTATGTTTTAGGGCTGGTCTTTATTCTTGTAAACAATCATGTCAGTACATGCAAATGAATTCCGTGCCACCGTGGAACCTTTTCACAATAAATGTCATAATGATTTCTCATAGTAAATGTCTGATATTACAGCGATCACTTATTGCGACGAGGTGGCCCAGTGGCCCGGGATCCATTTAGATACAGACCTGTACGTTGGAGACCTTCCATAACCAACTAACTCCTTGGATCCTCGTGACTTGCCAATATTGCACTTTAAATAACAATTTCATGATGTTTTCGCGACTTGAAGGCATTGAAATGAATCAATTAAATTTAATGTGAACCGTTGAAATTGTTTCATTTCAATTATCCTTTAAGTTCCTTTTTAATCTAATTAATTGTATTTGATATACTGCATTCATAAGGTCGAATCTACAATAACGCCCTTACAAAGGAGACATATACAGCAATCGTTTATTTCGTGTATCGCCCGCGCGGTGAGAGGTGGCGGGGGGAGCATCAGCTAACAGCCACTTCCATCGTCGACTTTTCACGCAAGCGAAATGCCTTAGACGGTCGCGCCCCATTGTAGCGGTCGGCAACCTTTTGGCAAGCAAGGGTCACAGGGCCAAAATAAAGGAAAAGCGGGCCGCACATGATCATGATTTTCATAATTTTCGCCGCAATAACGAAGGCCGCGGGTTGCTAACCACTTACTTTCCACGACTGTACCAACCTATAGGTTGTCATTTTGTAATTCACAAACCTTTACATTCACAAAATATGTTTATATAAAACCTAATATAAAATAAAATAAGTTTTATCATGGCAGTAATCACTTAAAAAGCTATCATATTTACAATAGTAAACGCGATTTGAATGTTAAGCTCCATTCATTTCATTTACTAACAAAGATAATGAACGCAAACAAAACATCGAGCTGTTTGGTATGGACTATTTTCTCGGGGCTTGTGCTTCGTTGTTTTTTATTTGTGTTCCTTAAAAATATTGACCATAGAGAAAAAGTGATTATGTCTTTATTTGTTTAAATACCTTTAGTTCTTTCATTTTGCTATTGGTAGTTTGCTTCTTAGGATGTCCGTGCTAAACCCTAATTTCTCTCTGATTAGGTTAATGAAGGTACTATGATATTTTATCTACACACATATCATAATTTCTCAATAACGCGTTCAAAAACCATAGAAAATGACCAGCATTATTACAACCAATGTTATTTTGAGAATTTTCTTGTCTGTGGTAGTAGGTAAATCTTTCTTTATTGAGTAGTATCTCTTAGTAGTCTGTGTTTATTGGTGATTACATCACCGATATCTCGTGACGTTATGAATTTAAATTTGGAACAGCTGTCAAAATTCAAGTTGGTCTCTATTCTAGTATCCACAGGATATTAAAACAGTTATCGATACGAAACGTCAATTCAGTGTGATTTTTTAATTTAAACGCACGACATTTGATCTCGAGTGACATGACAATAGGGACTTCATTCTTTTGTCTATGATTTAAAAAAAAACGTTCGTCTTGACGGATAGATCGAATTGCCGCCATACTTGTTTGTTGGTTTTTTGCTGTTACGGTTTTTTGCAGTTATGATATGTATGTAGATAAAGTAATTTATCTACACATATATCATAAATGCTCTATAATGCGTTCAGAAACCGTAGGCTATGACCAGCATTATAACAACCAATATTATTATGAGAATTTTTCTAATTTGTTTCTATATTTGTTCAAATTAATTTTTATTACACTATTTTAATGTGTACAGTATATAGATATTTAATAGGTACCTAGCACTAGTAGCTAGTAGCAATGTAGGTCATTGCCCTATGGCTTCTGATCCCATCATAGAGTACTTATGATATGTGTGTAGATAAAGTAATGTATGCAACTGTACATAATTAGGTCTTAAAACACTCGTGTGATCCTATTATGAACCACACTCGTGTTTTAAGACCCCTCATTATGCAACAGTTGCATAAAATACTAGTATGCAACTGTATATAATTAGGCCTTAAAACACTCGTGTGATCCTATTATGAAACTCGCTGACGCTCGTTTCATAAAACCACACTCGTGTTTTAAGGCCTCTCATTATATAGCAGTTGCATAAAATACTATTATGATAAAACTGGTTTCGTTTTTCGAAGTATGGCGAAGTATCCTCCTGTGCATTCTTTTTATAGCTGTACTGTAAAAATATGGAAATTAAAGGCAACCGTACTTATCACGTTTTATATCACTTAAACAGCAGTAATTAGAGACCCTAAAGTCATTATATTTAGGCTAATATATCGGTGTGATTCGACCTTGTGACTTGTGACTCTATTATGACTTTGAACTATCAATAAAAAAACCAATTAACATTTTGGAAGAATTTACCCTATTTATAAATGTATCGTTTTATGTGCTGTTAGATCCTTGTTAAACTTTATTATACCCATATTATACTGTAGGTAGGTAGATGTTTTAAAAGCTATAACTATAATACTTAAACACTCATAATACTGTACGTCTATATGTTTTTATTGTTAGTACCTAAATGTGTGATAATAATTTTTCGGAGTTTATCAACAAATAAAATTTCAGTTAAGTACTGGATTAATAAAGATGTCAAACAAAACTATTGTTGAAATAAAACAATTGAAACTGTTTTATAGGGCATATTGCTACGAATCTAACAATCCGTTAAACCTGCCTATTTAACCGTTTAAAATGTTTAATATCAATGTTTTTATAAACATCCGAAAAAGTAACAATAAATAGTTAGTAAAATTGTTAACGAAATATTATCCCTACCTACTTAAGTCGTCGGGCACGGGCAGAATGAATTTCTTTTCATTTCATCATTTCGTCTCGCGCGTGCATAGATCAGTGTACAGTCAAGGAAATTGAAACACGTAGCACCGTAGAACCTAGTCGAAGAGACATACGGATGACATTTGTATGACATAGCCTGGCCTTTAATGCGTCGCATCATTGCGATAGGGGTCTAAGGTGGTACGTGAATATATTTCCCCTACTGTACAAGCAAGTTGTCTAAACCGTATTCATCCTTACTTGTCTTAAGTAGTAAACAACAAACCCAAAATTTTAGTTTTTGCCACCAAACCATTGTTTATTGTAAAAACAAAACACTGTAAAGCAACAAATTACAAATTATCTCTTCTATTGATAGCCTCAATTTGACCAATTTAGGCGATACCTAATGGGGGTGTTTAGGTGACCGAAAATGAAATTTTAGGTTAGAATTTTGTTTACATAATAAGACAAGTATGGATGAATACACTTTATAATTATATTTGTATGCGAGCAACAGAAACAGGTAGAGACGGATCTTTGTACGAAATTATTTCTGCCTGCCGACAGACTTTTATAAAATTATGTTCAATAGCCATTACCTTGCTACAAACACTTGGAAAAATGGCTTTTCTCAACTAAGTTCTTTTAAAATTGTCAACCTTAAAGATATTCTTTTTTTTTCACCTTTTATAGAGCTGGTAATATGCTAGTTTTCAGCGCAATCGTAAAGCGCAGATGATATATGCTAATTAAACGGTGGCTTAATTATGTTTACTTTCGTGAAAGAAATATATCAGTATAGAATTTGACTCAAGTGCTAAATGTTCGAAGCTACACTATAAAGTGGATTAGAAGTTTATAAGACTCATACGAGTAGATAGGTACATACTAAGATACTAGGTACCCAAATATATACAGAGGTCAACACCCTCAACGCTACAAGTGTTGTAATACCTGAAAGTTAAAATTTAATGAAATACCTAAACCAAACACTCCATAGCGCAGAGGTGATGAGGTTATCGTATATGACACTCATGGTTAGCTAGCTCGAAGCCAAAATGAACTAAATACCACAAAATTAACCAATACGCCGTTGTACTGTTGATGTATTTATTATAATTATTATACTAGTTGTATATGAAAATAAATACTTAAACGAAACTATCAAGGTTTTTGAATTAAAACACTAATAATATATGTTCAATGCTTTATTAACCCACACCCGAAAGACAAGAAAAAGTGAATTAAATTTTTCATTGGTAAAACAACACAGATAATCAACATCATTACTTAACATTTGCCAAAGTTACAATATCAGGAATCGATGTTACATTAATGCATGTATTAACAAAATTATTTGAATGAATCAGTATTACCATTAATTCATTGAAATTTGCAATTGTAATGATTGAATTGTATTGTCTATAAATGCGAGATGATACAAGTTGTAATTATTATTAAAACATCTTAAATTGTTCAATTCAAAACTTTAAATAACATTTGATATCCCAATGAAAAATTTGAAGGATTTGAAATCATGAAACTAAGAATTCGGAGTAGATTTCCAATTCATTGTGTCAAAGTCTGAGTTATATCAAAATGAGTATGGCCAGCATACTGTCAGTTGAACTGGAGAAATGACAGGTTCGCTCGCGGACAGTTCATTTTCCTACGAGGTCGTAGAAAAGAAACCATTCACCAGAGAAGGAACTAGAAAACAACTCCAACAGGTAATGTATGATTACCAGCTAATATTCTTAGTGCGTAAATCGATGTCCAGCAACAAACCATTGTCGTGCCCTCAGGCAAACATATCAATATAATTATTAAAAGTTCAACATCCAACACTCGCTATTGATAAATAGCACTTAATACAATAAACTCGCCGAATCTTAAAATATGTATCACTAAGGCCTTAGGATTCTTAAATCTAAGAAAATAACGGTAAAACTAGATAACTAAATTCAGACCTCATGGAATTAAAGAAATCAAAATATAGTTAACATAGAGAGCGTAATCAAATACGATATCAATCACAAATGTTTGGCCAACTATGTAATCAACGAGGTGAAGCCAGCTCCAGCATTGGAGCCAATATTCGATGTTCGTATAAATGGAGTTTCATTTTCACGTCGTGCGCGCAATACTTAACGTTAAGCGAAACTCTACTACCCAACGAAAAACTTATTTAATAACAATAACAATAAGGCCTTGTTTCACCAATCTTTGATAAATTATCGATATCAAATCTAACATATCTATGATACAGTCGCTGTTGTGTCCATAGAATTAAAAGAGACGGCATCACAGATATTTGTTAGATGTAATACCAGGAACTTATCAGAGTGTGTTGAAGCAGGCCCTAAACCTAATTTTTTTAAAGATTGGAAATATTGTAAACAATCTTTGTAAATCTTTTATTTTCGAATAAATAAGAACCGCTAACAAGGATATGACAAATAAATCATGTTATTTCATTATAACCTTTTCATTTAATTGTTTACTTTATTTCTCATGTTAAAAAAACTAGGTAAAAGTGTTCTTTCGTTGGGTACGATTTGTAGTTTAGTTGAAGCCGTAGGAGGACCACCAGGGGGATGGTGAAAAGGCCCCGGAGCTCGGGGACGGGGACGGGGCCGGGGGCGCGGGGGTGGGCGGGCAGGACGCGGCGCCGCTCGAGCCCGCGGAGAAGCCGCCGGAGTTGCCCAGCAGGAACGAGGCAGGCTGGGGCCCGCGGCGGCGGGAAGGCAGGCCGCCGTTGCGCTCTGAGTGACATACAAGTGTGTTAGTTGTAGTAGTTTCTACCAAGTTGTGGTATATTTAAAAAAAAACAGTAATTGAGAACCTCCTCCTTTTTTGAAGTGTGTTAAAAATAAGTAATTTCATGACCGAAATTTCTTTCCATCTTATTTTCTAAAGTATAACATTCATAGATTTTTTAATGACAGACGCAGTGACAACACAAAGAAACATCTTGTTCATCTGGCAGGAGTTTATACGAAGCCTGGAGACCGGGCTACGCCATATGCCTGCAGGACAGCTTCAACTCGCATCGTAAAGCTGCATTACAGGCAGCCAACGCAGCGATGTCGCATCTCGACATATAATCCAAACATGACAACCGGCCTGTGCAGGCGCGTGTCGCATACGCACTCGGTGTGGCCCGAACTCGAAGGGGGGTATGAAATGGGCCGCGATATGATGATGACAGATAGGTATTATAAGGGTGTACCATGGTCGCCGTTCTCCGGGCAGTACTTGATGGTGTGCGCGCGGTCGCCGGTGGCGCCGCAGCGCGGGCAGCGGAACGCGCGCAGCACGGGGCACAGCACGCGCCCGCGCCAGTCCTTCAGCGCGTGCGACGTGTAGCTCTCCTCGTTCTCGCCGTTGTTCTTGCAGAACGCGCATTCCTGGAACAGCCGTTGAGATAGGACCATTCAGGGGTACCGTACACTACGGCAAACCTTTAGAGGCGAACTTTCAGAATTGGTTTAATTCTACGCTAATTTATTCGTTTTTAGGGCTTTGAAATCAAACTAGGACCCTTCATAGCTTCACTAAATCCTTCTGTATGCCCTAATAACTTTTTCTCGAATACTATCAAAGTTACAAAGCTAAAATTGTGTAGACATACCGGTTAAACCAGTAAAGAAACTGTATTAAAAGAGATTTAAAAGTCAGGGTCTACAGACTGCCTTTAAGTGATCTGGAGCCTAATAATAATATGGTCACTATGCTCCGGCTGGAGGCCATAACAATAGCGCGATAAACGTGTTACTATAGCGGAAGCAATACCATGTGGGGTGGAAGCTTTTATCTCCTGACAAATTGTTAGGAGATGCATATGAAAACAATGTTTGTCTATAGACCCTAACTTGACCTAACTTGATCTCTGATTACATTCCTGAGGGTTATACGTAGGTATCCCTGTATAACAGAATTTTTTCCTCAGAGCCTATAGAAATTGCAATTGAGAAATAAAGTTCCTTACGTTTGGCAGGCCGCGGCGCGAGCGCTTGTCGGTGCGTGCTTTGAGCACCTCCTGCAAGAACTCGTAGAGCAGACTCGGCCGGATGCAGCGCAGCAGAGACAGCTGCTCGCGCGTCAGCATCGACACGTAGTTGTTGGCAGAAGACAGGCCTGGCAGAATAACAGTCTTAAGTAAGACTTATGAAATAATCTAGGATGTAAACCTCAACTTTGCGCACTGGTTGTGCATAATAAGGGCGGTGGAGCCATGGACCCCACGCGAGCCTGACGGCAACACGACTGCCAAAGTTTAATTTACCCCACAATGACGGCTCTATACTAGTGTTATAACATCTTAAGAAAGGGATGCACTGCGGGTAACTTGGGCGGTCTTTTTAAGACTAATTTCATTGGTTAGCTATTTATGTGCAGGTCCCTGGCTTTTCACATACTTACATTTATTTCTTGAATCCTTTAATAATGCAATCACAATTTTTTTTTATTAGAAGGTAGGATAATAGGATAAACTTTAGCGAATAGGTGACCTGCACTTATTTTGATCCCATTTAACTGCATACCTATCACCCATTATCAAAGGTTTACCCTAGCTTTCAAACCGCTTGGAAATTTATAATTACCTCGTACGTATTTTTTTGATGAGATTAAAATTCCCTAAGAGTAAAATGACTACTGAACTTACTCTTGATGAGGAATTCGAAGGTGTCCATCATTTCGGTTTTCCCGTTGGCCGGCACTCCGCCGTTCCCCCACATGTTGGCTGATGCTGCGGACTCCGGCCGATTAGCACCTGCACCTACAAATCATACAATTTATACTTAACAATGTATAGATTCGTAATGCTTTATTTTATAACCAAATGCGGTAATCTTATGGTCGTTTTTTATTATCTTTAAAATTGAAATAGTTCGTTAAAAGAAAAACAGTTTTTGATGTATTGCTCGTTTTTTGTTTTTTAAGTTCGTTTAGTTTAGTTTATTCAGTCAATATAAAGTTACATCATAAATTGCATTACATGTCAAATTACACGAATTTATACTGAGATCGTCAAAATTATATAATTATAAAAATTTAAATCAACAAAAAATATTTATAACACCATATTTGATACAAAATTACAATAGAAGGTCAAGGTAAACTAGGACACAAGTAGAGTAAAACAAAAGTGTGACCAATTAAGACTTTCAGACAACAGACTTTCTAGGCTCAAAGCTCTATAGATTAAGACTTGAGTATAGAGACCATGAAGCGGGAATTTCGAGCGCTCCACATTCGCTAGCCGCGGGCCAATCAAATACGCACGGCTGGCGAATGTCGAGCACTCAATAGTCAAAAACCACCCCACTGGACTAAAACTCATTGCTCAAATTCACAACACTTTCCGCAATATATTATATAGGTTTATTTCATTAGAGTTATTTTAGTAATGTTAAGCTCAAATTCTTTACTCACCCAAGTAATAGTTGTGAGAGCCATGATCGACGTCATCGAACATCAGCTCGGTGCCGTTCATGCGGAAGTTCATCATCACTTCATCCATATCAGGGGCAGCCGGCGCTGAGGAATTAGAAAGTTATTGATTTTGTGTCCAGCAGTCCTGACATGACCGTCAAGTTAGTTTTATTTCTCAGTGCGTCCTTTTCTTATGTATGACACTAGTGACCTTATGACACTGTGGCCAAGCTTAATTTATCCCAAAGTACATCTCTTCCTTAAAACCGTTAACCGAGACGCACTGACGCCTTCGGTGTGGCAAGTCTTTAAAAGAGTGTTGTGATCGCCTCTCTTAAAACAAGAATAATATCTTGGAAAGACTTGGTACCTGTGTCGCCGACGCGAGGTTCCTGCTGCGTCAGCATGTTGAGCAGCTCGTTGCCCGGGAAGAACTCCTGCGCACCGCCCGGCATGCTCCTGTTATTCGACGGCGCGAATGTTTCCTACAAAACCAAACTTAATTATAGCTAGCGTCGTAACAAGGACGGTGGGCAGCGGTACCCAGGCACAGGGCACTAGGCCCGGAGGAGCGCCGAAATGACCTGGATCAAGTTTTGGGTCATGAATTCACGTAGTAGCTAAAATGGCGCAGATATCGAAACTCGCACCGGGCACATAAAAAGCCAGTGACGATACGTATCTACTGATTTTTTGCTTTTTTTTGCCCGCGTGAGACCCACTATGCCGTCAGATAAAAAGTTCATTGCAATTAAATGAATGGTTGGTAAGCCCCTCTATTCTGCTAAACACATTTGCGGGTGTCATGACGGTTTGTCCCCGGATATCCCATTCTAGGTCCTGAAACTTTCTTGCGTTTACGCAGAATAGCTAACTAAAGTTTTATAGCAATCGGATGAGCGATATAGAAACACATACGCGACAGGTATAAATAGAAAGGTTCATTTTTACAGTTCCGAATCAAAATGGTAAAAGAAACCCCTGAATTAGTCGAATCAGGTTCATTGTTTCCGGAGCTACGAGTCTATTGACAGACAGACAAACAGAAGCTTCTAGACTATAGCACCCCTCTTTTGCATTGTGTCAGGGATTGAAAACAGATTGAAATGAAAGTTTAATTAGTTACGATGCGAGCCGAGGTAGCTATAATCCGTCCTACTTAATTAAAAGCTGTAAAGAATAGGATTAGATATGTACAAAATATTCTAAAATCGGTATCATTAATCAGACTATAATATTCAAATTACTTACCGTGGTCGTAGTGGATATAGTCTCATTGGCAGTTGTAAAAATTGGTTTAGCGTCCTCCATGTTATTATTGTTATAATTAAACGGCATAGAATCCATAATTAAGAATTTAAAAGCTACTAAAATGTATATTAATGGAGTAAGAGGACTTGTTACGATTCCGCGCGCTCCCCACGGAAAGAAAAGAACATTCGAGATGCAGCACACTTTATATAAGATGCTACATTCGTAGAAAAAATATAACTACGACAGTGGTAAACAAGCGATAGACGATGCGAGCGTGAGTTTTCATTCTACCCTCAATTTTGCCTTGGTGCCGTGCGCCGAGAAATGATGATCGTATCTACCCGCATTCCACCTAAACTTGTACAGTTTTATGGGAAAGATAGTCAATAGAAGCATATATGTACCTACGTACTTATACGTATTAAGTACCTATACATATAACATGGTGATTTTCCATGCAACATATTGGGTCTTAATACTGGTACAATTATCTATACTACAGAATTTGTTAGATAAATTTTGATTAGATACCCATTTAAAATTTAGACTAAAAACCTACATGAAACAGTTTACCAAAATTAGTTTTTTGACACTAAATAAAACTTTTTTCATAGTGATAGAACCACATGCAGTGAGCTTACTCGACCTGGGTATACCACACTGTTACTGAATACCGATGTGAAATATAAATTCACAAAACGATTAAGTTTTGCCCTAACTTTTCTACGTTGAATGTGATCTAAGGTTACATCTGGCAGGACTTTGAGTCCACAGCCAATTCCTGTGAACCCTAAGTTCCTGCGTGATCCCTTCATAATGAAAACATCATCAGCATCGCTCAGTTTAGGTTGACTTTTATATCGCAAAAGTACGTGACATGTTTAACACAATACAAATTTTGAGAACCATATAAGATTTTTTTTTATACAACATAGGAAGGCAGACAAGGTCACCTGATGGTAGGTGATCACCACCGCCCATAGACACCCGCAACACCAAGGATATTGCAAAGGGCTTAGATAGAATACCTCTTGTGCCAGTAATTTCACCAGCTATCTTGCTCTCCACGCCGGAACACAACTATGCAAGCACTGCTGCTTAGAATTAGCGAGCAAGTTGGTGATAGCGATTCGGACGGACCCAGTACAAGGGTTTTCATCATTAGAGATGAGAAAACCGCTTCTGTAAGAACTACTGCCTGCTGCATTGGTAGCACACTGCCTTTATCGCAGAGGCATAAAGGTACAAGACAAGACAAGACAAATACTCTTTATTGAAAACCACACGGAAAATAGTTAACAAACTACTTGTTACTTAAAAAACAATTTACAAAGTAAACAATTAAAGGTATCCATCCCTTGCGCACATACTAAGTTCGAAACGGAAATATTTACTAAACTTTAATGCTTTATGTTCAAGACAACAGCTGGCGTGGTAATAGGGCTATTATTAAGGTTTGCTTAGCTTGGGACTAGGGCAATTGGTGTAAATTGTCCCAAGATATTTATTTATTTTATTTATTCTGTGATAGGGCATCAAAATGGCTAGCACGACACACCGTGACTCGCTTTTTCGCTCAGTTCGTCTCATTCTTACTAGTCTAGTAGAAGAAAGACGCACTGCTACGACATTGACAACATTGATATTAGAAGTAAAGGTAGAATTTCCATCGATTTTTTTTCGTAGACAGGCTGTGCCCACTATTTCGTACTTTGCTTGGTACAGTCGAGGGCAAAAGTATATATACCTATGTAGTTTATCACCCTAATGCAATAGAGTAAGATGAAAAAGTGTATACATATTTTTGACGTGGACTGTATTCGTATATACCTCGTTTTTTTAGGATTAGAAAAGTCGTAAACAATCTTGATAAGTCTTTTTTGCAAAGGTGCCACAATAAAATACATAAATAGCCTTTTCAAATAGATTATACTGAAATAACATGGGTTATTTGGAATATCTATGTTAACTTGTTAGGAAGCGATATATGATTTATATCTGCGACAAAAGCTTATGTTCTAGGACCTCTAATCAGTGATCTCATACTCGCATCTCCTGCATCATAACGACTCGTTGGAAACCCATAGAACGATGTGAGATGCACAATCCCTGTATTAAATAATCAACCATAAAATAGACAGACCACTGCTGCTGATGCTTCTATACTTTCGAGCTCTATCTCGTTACAGTTTTACCAAAAATATATTGAGCATCGGCAGTATTCGTTTGCGCAGAGAAGCGCAGACCGGTTTCCGCCAGTACCGAACGTGTGAATAATCCATATTGTACTTTATTTGGAAGCGTAACTGGCAGAGTATTGCTTGCTATGCATTCTTAGCTTTGTCCCGCTTACACAATTCGTACACTGTGGCGCACGGGCTGCCGCCATGTTGCTCCGAAATCGATAGACCAATAAAAGCGCAAGAGTTTAGCGCGTGTAAAATTCTACTTTATCATTGGTAGATCGAAATTTCTCTACGAAATTGGTCTACTGCGCAGGTACATCGTGGCACAATATATTTTTTGGTAATACTGTACCCCACAATGCCATTACACCTGTGTGTCACCATCACTCAGAAGATCGGTATTGGGTAGAAACTCTCTAATTTGCAGAATATGACGAATTGCGAATGATTGCAGTAAAATGTCGGATATTTACTTTGTTCTCCGTGTGTTCATAACATCTGTCCTTAATTATATCAATAAGCGGTAGAATAAGCAAACTAAGTAGTGTCAAATTTGTTTTTTTTGCTTTTATTTTAACTTTCAGTTAAGTATACTCTTAGGGTCTTAGTTGTAAACCGAACTCAAGTTTCAGTTCCATACCATGTTAGTATGAAACTCGAACTTAAGTTTGGTTTGTAGGTGGTATGTAGGGCCTTGTGCAAGGTCCGTCCGGATCGCTACCACTATCTTGCTCAGCCGCTAAGCAGCAGTGCTTACACTGTTGTGTTCCGGCATGGAAACCAAAACAGCCGGTGAAATTACTGGCATATGGAAATTACTGGATTAAGGTTGCCAACATGACTGCCCCAGGAATAGTTTGTCCCTCCCTGTGTCTCTGTCAAACCAATGGCATAAGAAAGGGATGTCCATAAAAATAAACTAAACTTGGCCGGTTATGTTAGAGCCACAGAGGGCTAAGATGGAATACGTCTTGTGCCAGTAATTTCACCGGCTGTCTTGCTCTCCATGCCGGAACACAACAGTGCAAGCACTGCTGTTTAATCGCTGGAATAGCGAGCATGATGATGGTTTTTACAGTAAACCTCACCAACGCGTTAACTTCTCAATTGGGTACCTATTATTGAAATATACACAGCGCGTATCTGCAACCAACTGTTTTCATAGTAATTGAGAAGTTAATGCTAACGCGTACGAGACGTTTGTTGAGACAAAAAGTACTTACACTTAAGATTCTGATCTGGTGCTTTACAGTCGCAGACATAACAGTCTTTGATTCTTCTTTTTGAGTGTCTAGCAACAGTAAGCTAACTAGCTTTGCGGGCGGTTGGACCTTGTGCAAGTCTAAGCAACAGTGCTTGCACTGTTGTGTTCCGGCGTGGAGAGCAAGACAGCCGGTGTAATTACTGGCACAAGAGGTATTCCATTTTAGCCCTCTGGGTTGGCAACGCATCTGCAATCTCCTCAGTGTTGCGGGTCTATAGGCGGCGGTGATCGCTTACCATCAGGTGACCCACTTGCTTATATGCCTTCCTATTTTATAAACAAATATAAACAGTAAAAAGTATGCAGTTTTACTTAAAAAGTTCAATTATGAAGTAGATAAATAGAGAGCTCATAGCACTAAGGAATATACCTACGAACAAGTAAGACTGCCCGAGTTTATATAGTTTAGTTTTCAGTGCGTCCCTTTATGCTGTCTGCTAGAAGTTGGACAGAGTTACATGTAGGAATAAGTTAAATCCATTCGGTATTTCTTCAGTAGCCTCCGTCCTCCCTTCATTCATAAATAACTAACACCTTAAACGAGCCCTAAGCGTTTAAGGACCACCGCAAGATAACCTTTAAGATGTTATCTACGTAGGTATTATTATGTCGGGAACCTGAAAGCTAAAGTAATTCACCCCTGGAAGTTTTTCAACACCAAAAGATCAAAAAGATATACACAAGGTCTTACTCTCTTTACAATATAAATACAGGGTGCTAAGTAACTAATATTTTCAAATTTCAATCTATTCATCAAAATAAGCAACTTTTGTCCTTATTTTTTTTTAAATTCGGTTAAAATCACACTCGTCTAAACTAAAGTACGGATCACCTGGGACATACGTGTACTGAGACGTTGAATTTTTTACCCGACTGCGTGACGCAAAGGAGGGTAATGTGTTTATCAGTCTATATATGTATGTATGTTTGTTCCTTTGTGGCGATCTAGAGACCAAACGCGTGGGCCGATTTTGATGATTCATACGTCAATCGATTCGTCTTAATCTTGCGAGTGTCACTAAAGACATGACAATAATCAAAATTCAATATGGCGACCACCAGACGCCATATTGTGAAAAAGAAAAAAATGAAAGTGTCGACGAACTATATTGAGTGGGGTATTATTGGATAGGTATTTGAAAATTATTTTTAGGTTTCTCAAATCATATTTCATTTTGAATAGCCGTTTAGCAACAATTCTCACTTAATCCGAACTAAAAAGAGCAAAAAAAAAAAAATTAAAAAATCAAAAAACCCAACTGCGTAAAAAGTAAACCAAAACTGAAAAGACTAAAACAAAACCAGTAGTCTGAAGTTCTGTTAAGTAATGTTGAATACCTACACCATTGCAATAGCTTCATGAACTTTTCAGTTTTGGTTTACTTTTTACGCAGTTGGGATTTTTGATTTTTTATATTTACTTTTTTTTTAGGTATTGGGATCAATGTAGGAACAAAACTTAATTATTTTTATAAGTAGAGCCAAGTCTAAAAATATCCGCACCTAATTTGGAAGAATCTTATATACTTAGTCCTGTATAGATTTAGTTTACCTCTTGACCGTGTAGATATACCCACTGTTGTATTTATCGGTACTATCACAAAGTACATAATACTAATAGTACTATTAAGAGTATTTACATAGGCTACAGACTGAGAGTGTTTATTGGCTGAGCCAAGTATATCAAAAAAATAAATCAATTAGTATCAAACATTTTATTTCCTCGCATACTTATTAACTAACAAAATCGATATTTTTAAACACATGTAATAATACAGCATAATTATGTCATAAAAAGAAACTAAAATAATACACAAAGCAAGTTTCTAAATAATTTACCTAGAGCACATCAGACATTAGTAACTAAACGAACAAAATAGGAACTTTAAGATGACGTGATAATTCATGTTCATTATTAGCGAACAAATGACACGTACTTAGTAACTACTTACTAACTGACCTAAGTCCTTAAGTACTTTTCTTGCGGCAATATGACAATAACTTAACCTCAGTGATCGCATTTTTAGATGCGTGAAATGATCGGATGGTGTAATACTGGGCTCACAGATTGTGGGCCTAACCTGTGCCTCATGGTCTGACAAAAAGGAGTAAAAGATGTAGGAAAGCGATGATTCTTTTCTAATTATATAATTATGTAAATTTAAAGTATCTTCCTTTTACTCTCTCATACCAAACCATGAGCCTTTCCAATCAAACAAGTTGATAGCTCATTCTGTTCTAGAATTGTTTTAGGTACGGTGACTTATTATCAAATGTGGATTTTTATTACATGGCTAAGTGTGGTCAGTCATTGCTAACTTTTGGGCATTAACCATGAACCCAGTCAAAACGAAATTAAAAAATATCGAAGTAAAATGCACAAATATTACATAATGTAAAGATTCCATAAGAAACAGGTCAGAACAACGAAAACGCAAGCGAAATGTAAAGGCTCGTCGAAACATTTTATTTGTATCATTGCTATAAGTAATTCTCGTAGTATTTTAATGTATCTGGTAGCAACTTAAAAACAAATCTCATCAAATTCATATACTCGTAGCCTTTTATTCTATCTGGTAGCAAGTTTTGAGAAATACTGTTATAATAAGTAATACTCGTAGCATAATGTATCCGGTAGAAAGTTTTCAACAAATCCTAAATGTAATACCTACCTACTCATAGCATTGTATTGTATCTGGTAGCAAGTTAAAAACAAATCTCATCAAATTCATATACTCGTAGCCTTGTATTCTATCTGGTAGCAAGTTTTGAGAAACCCTGTTATTAATAAGTAATACTCGTAGCATAATGTATCCGGTAGAAAGTTTTCAACAAATCCTAAATGTAATACCTACTTACTCATAGCATTGTATTGTATCTGGTAACAAGTTAAAAACAAATCTCATCAAATTCATATACTCGTAGCCTTGTATTCTATCTGGTAGCAAGTTTTGAGAAACCCTGTTATAATAAGTAATACTCGTAGCATAATGTATCCGGTAGAAAGTTTTCAACAAATCCTAAATGTAATACCTACTTACTCATAGCATTGTATTGTATCTGGTAGCAAGTTAAAAAAACGTTTATAAGTAATAATCGTAGCATTATTGTAACGTATTCGGTAGCAATTTTTTCAAGAAACCTTTTCATAATTAATAAATACTCGTAGCATTGTAACGTATTTGGTAGAAAGTTCTGAAGAAACCCTGCAATAATTAATAAATACTCGTAGCATTGTAATATATTTTGTAGCAAGTTCTGAAGAAACCCTGTAATAATTAATAAATACTCGTAGCATTGTAATGTATATCGCAGCAAAGATATAAAAACCCTGTTATAATTAATACTCATAGCATTTTATGTACTTATTTAGTAGCAAGTTTCGAAGAAAGCCTGTTGCTCTTCCTTCATAGTATTAAAGCGCCTCTTTTAAAAATGGTAAACAAATCTCACACTTGTCGTTTTGCCGTTACTAACCTGTTTCATTGTCACACAATTACAATAAAATGATGATTGATGATTGATTAACTTAAACTAGGTAGTCCCGGGATTGGGGACACGCGGCCGCGGCTCCCGCGCTATGTCTCGGTGGTTTCGGTGTCCGCAGACGGAGCTTTACACCTCTTCACGTAAGAGTTGACGGTCTGGTCGTCCTCATAGATCTGGCAAGTCAAGCCTTCACCGCATATGCAACTGGAAATAAAGAGAAACATTATATTTAGTATTATACTTTGGAAAGGGATGCTTGCCTCGACTTGCCTTAGCTCATGGCGATTCCTAGCTTCAAATGATGTGTGTAGATGAAAGAATGAAATTTTCATTTATCTATCTATGACAAGTTGTTAACCGTGACTTTATCTGGGTATAATTTGATTTTCGGTATCCCGCAGAACTATGTAGTTTTCCGTTATTAAAAGTACGTAGTTCACGCAAAGCTATCGCGTTTTTTCATCAAGATCTACATCTACACTATCTACACTACATCTACACTAATATAATAAAGAAATAAACTTTGTGTGTTTGTTTGTTAGTTTGTTTGTATGTAGGGGGTAATCTTTGGAACTACTGAACCTATATCAAAAATTATTTCACAGGTAGAAAGCTACATTATTGCTGACGGACATGGGCTACTAA
The DNA here is from genome assembly GCA_963691745.1 of Ditula angustiorana. NCBI lineage: Eukaryota > Metazoa > Arthropoda > Insecta > Lepidoptera > Tortricidae > Ditula > Ditula angustiorana. The sequence goes on from OY829483.1 coordinate 6,712,826, forward strand.
TTTTACGTGAACGAAGTCGCGCTCGTCCGCTAGTAAGTAATAAACATAGAGACAGTTAATTTCACTTTTATAATATTAAGTACAATGCGCCTTGACTTAACTATTCGGCACCTTTTGGACCATGGCGAAAAGGGTTGCCTTTTGCATTTCCTTTCCAGCGGCCTTCGCTTGATCAGCCAGGTTTATGTTATCTCGCAGTACACATATTCCTTTTTTATGACTCTACAGTGAAGTGCCATAATTTTTATCTTTATCTTTTTCGGTGTAATTACTGGCACAAGAGGTATTCCATCTTAGCCCTCTGGGTTGGCAACGCATCTGCACTCTCTTTGTTGTTGCAGGTGTCTATAGGCGGTGGTGATCACTTACCATCAGGTGACCCACCTGCTTGTTTGCCATCCTATGTTGTATAAAATAAAAAATAAACATAGTATAAACAAAGTTACAATCTGCTTTTATTAGTTTGTATCTTTTTAAATTGTATTTCAAACACAATCTTTGTATTGTTCCTGAATAAATGATGATGATGATGATGTTCCTGACTGTCCTTATATCTTCTGAGGTTTTCTCCTTCTAAACCACGCAACGGATTTAGATACGGTTTTCACTGACATTTAGAGATTTTTTACGGAAGGTTTTTATGTATTTTACACCCTAATTGTACTCGATCAAAGCCGCGGTGGGTCGCTAATTTGAAATAAATTAAACTTGAGCAGTCATGTTAGGCCCGCGGTAGGTTTGTAATGTACTAAAAGCTGTGTAGGATTACTAGTGTTTTCATCGGTGACTAAATCCTTGTCCACTTGTATCATTTCTGCTAGTCATTAGAAAATTATATTTTATCATTGCGTCCAATTCAAACTACTTAGCATAAATGATACGCGTCGGTGCTACGCGACAAGTTACAGCAACGCCAACATTATACAAGTACTTGTAGGTACCATCACGGATTTTAATCGTTAAGCCCTTATGGAACCTTGTCACAGTGACATTGCTTTGGATTGTTTACTAACACGTAGCTATAGATTGGCATAGTCATTTTGACAGGGTTCTGTGGTGGCGTACAGCAAGAGCGGATTGTAGATCAGGCATTGTGGTTCTTTTACCGCGAAATATCAAGAATAAAAAAGTACTAACTAAGTATTGATGACGTCCATCGCGATGATTTTGCTGTAGGACTTGTAGAAGGCCCAGCCGCATGGTGTGTGGAGCGCGCAAATTTTCTTCGGCTCTTCGGTTGCGGGTGTTTGAGCCTCGGAGTCCACCGCCCTCTGAAAACAACCACCAATTATTTTAGCATCCCGGTCTTATATCCAACTTTACTGTACCACAATTCGCTGGAAAACAAGCTTGCAGCTTTGCTTCTGTAGTGTAATATTCTGCGTAACATCTCGCAATGGAGTTGGGTGATTTCAATGAAGTTACGATTTAATTAAATGGAAGTAAATTATGATCTGTTCCGAGAAGTGACGGTTCAAGCTCGTAATTCATGATAATTGATAACGTTATTGTGTTCCAAAGGGTAATGTTACGTAGAATGCACTATCAAACTGAAGTGAAGGGTCAACTCAGTGCGTCATACTCATTAAGTCATTACTTCAGGCACAATAGTATTCGATGTAGTAAAAGGTTATTGTAAATATTTTGATTGTGAAATGTTTACGAGAAATGCGTCAAAAGTTGACGCCAGTGTTCTGATAAGACAAACTGATAATGGATGGGTCTTTTCAATAAATTTCTTTGTTTTAGTCATAATAAAGCTCGGTAATGACAACTTGGGGCACCAATTCGATAGCCTTGATTTGGATGACCTCCCTTTTATAATCTTAAGGGTATTTACCTAACTGTAATAATAATGTCACTTTAAGTGCTTAACTAAGTTGATAATTTATTATTATTTCGCATTATGCTGATAATGGAACGCATTATTTAACAAGAATATTTAACCGATTAATTAAGCTCGATGGTATCAATATATGCGTAATAAATAATCGACCGTTAGTTAGTATGCAAGAACGTAATACATTGTGTCCTTGAGCGTATCCGGCGTCCGGCACGCCGCACGCCTCGCGGCCACGACCACGAGACATGAATGAACGGAATTGGGCGAATGAATGACGGAATCAAACCAATTATCACGTGGAAACGCGATCGCATATCACGTAAACAGGAAGCATCGTACTCGGGCACGTATATAGGTCGTTGACCGCAAATACTAGGTGTGTTTATTGCGCAGAAATATGTCAATTTTTCCACCTAGCGTTTAGTAGGCGAGCGTGCGTCACAGCGTATTCGCGGTGTGACCGCGGCGCGCTGACATGACACCTCAAGTCCGCTCAAATAAAATGAGAAAAGCATGAAAGGGCTATCGGGCGCACCATCGGAAATAGACTCGCGGGCCGACGGTGCAGCTGCGCAGACGCACACCAGACGGGGATATTACATTTGTCAGCACTTATTTATTCTCGTATACCTTACTACCTACTGATCTGCTAAAGATAGCATCGTTGTACAGTCGACTACACAAAGATGTTTTGTATTTAGACATTATTGCTTTTGAAATAAAGGATAAATGAAGGTATGAAAAATGGATAAATCTTTTTGTAGCCGACTGTACAGTCGCTGTCAAATATATCGGGAAAGACAAGATGCTCAGAAATATCTAAACACGCTTCGACACCCTTGACAGGTTTATTTACATACTTATGCATATTTTAGGAACTACATGTCGGCTTTGATTTATCTGATAGCGAATAGAAAGTTATCGTTACAGTAATATATGTATGTAAATTCTTTATTGTACAAAAAATACATAAATGACAAATAAAGATAAAGTGATGTACAAACGCGAACTTATCCCTTAATATAACCTTTATTATTACTTTATATAACTCTTAATAAGTCCCAAGGAGTTTTAGCATGTAAAAATATACTTATTCGCCTTCGGTTAACGAGTTGTTAAATAAAATATTTAATTAACAACTCAATGAGTATGAGTTTCCAAAGGCTCGGACGTCCCGTCGCTTTGTATTTTATAACAGCAAAATTTCAGCCTTTATCACTCGAGACAATTTCAATATGACACCTGACAGGCCTTTTTCTTACTGACAGGGCTTTTGGGCGGCACTGCCTGTTTGGTGATTATCCATATTGGACTCGATGACGCATTTGTGCAAAATAGACTACTCCAGTTATATAACGTGCCGGGTAATGCAAAATAACATGTTAGTAAACATTACAATTACACGCTCTTTGATATCGGACACTTGATATATGTATGTAAGTAAGTAACGCCGTGTAAACATGAATTACCTCACGGATAGGTCATACGGGCACTGTTTACAACGACGTGTAAACACTGTTTTATCATTATCCATCAATCACATCAGTACTAATGTTTTTTTGTACGCTTTCAATGTAATTTCGTTCTCATTCACATTGAAAAGCGTAGTTTTCTAACTAAAACCAAAGAAACTCCATATCGATAATTCATTAGTCGTACGCACGCAGTTTTTGACTGAAATGTATGAAAGAACTCTATCGAAATTACCTACTAAGAGACAAATTAACACTGAAAACTTGCATTAGTCACACACATTCATTTTTCAAATCCGTTAGGAAATTTGGAGTCCTGTATTGTTTCCACCCCCAATTATAAATTGGAAAATCATTTTAAATTAAGGCACATAATAACGAATTTAAAAGAAAAACTATTACGTCTTAGTACGCTTTTGTTAGCCTCGATAGGAAATTTCTGTTTATATCTACTGAAAATGGTATCAAAGAAGGTAGCACAAATAACTTTTTATACAAACTAACTCTTAAAAGGCTTGAGAAAATAGTTTTTAAAGGAGAGTTTTCAGCGGTAATGTGGCGAAACTGTCAAACGCAAGGCACGGAATGCTGATGTTGCAGGTTCAAGTCCTGCCATTACCCTAATGTTTCTTTGTGTTGTCATTACATAGCATTTTAATTTAATAATTTGAATGTTAAAAACATTTAAAATAAAAATCGAAAGAAATTTCGGTTACAAAATTTATAATAGTTTTTATCATTATATTAATCGTCTACGTAACCCTGCACAAGATATGGTTTGAGATGCTGACGCCCCGTTTGTATCAAACGAGCTAGACGACGAAAAATGAGTTAAACCGACTCTATATTTTGTAAGAGATGACATTAAGACGACAGCTGTATATTTCTAAAGACATTTCTTCTAAAACCTAAATATTAGTCCTCTAACTGCTGAAGGGCAAACTGGTAGTTTTTTTTAAATGGAGGAAAACGAGCAACGATGGGAGTCAGCAACCCAAAGAGAACCGCTGATTTAATGCCGGCCTTTTTAGATACCCCCTTCCCCATTTTACCTACCTGAAGTAAAAGATGCGCCCTCAAAAATACTTACAAACTAACTAAATCGCTTAATGGTTATTACTGTGAAATACTTTAGTATTAAATTAATATTATTCTTGCTAAACAAGAACACTAATCTAAGATTTTTTGGAGGATCGAAAAAAATCTATAACTAACTGCGGGTACCCTACAATTTAGAGCACCCAAGAACCTAGCTTAACCGAACTAATCTATGAAAACTAAATCAGGTAATACGTTACTATTATATTAATACCTAATACTTATTCGTTGAAAAGTTACTTACTGGACTAATTTATCGTAGGTTGTGTAATTAACTCTAATATTACCTCCCGAAGGTTGCGTGAAAATGACAGATTCTAGAGTTTCCACCAAAAAATAATATAGCCCGAAATTATAATAAAAATAACCTGGTCATCTATCCGCTGTAACAGTAAGAAAGTTTAACAAAACTGTCGGGGCCTCTAGCTAATACTGTCGTCGACATGGTGAAATATCCTTATCTCTATAAGAAAATTCGCATGGGGGTTGATAGATTAATTTTTAGTTACAAAAATAGCAATGCAACTAGGATGATAGCTTAAAGAAAATGATTTGAAACATTACATTTTCATTTGACGCCATTTTTAATTACCTAACTTCAAAACACCGAAGGAAGGGGTTCTCTTTTCGACGCGTTTATTTGTTTTTTTATGTTTACCGATCACTCAAAAATGGCTTGACCGTTATGAACACATCTTTTTTATCGATAGAGTGTAAGTCTTCCAAGTTGGTCCTATTATATCCATAATCAGGATTTGATGATGAGATACGAGAGCAATCAACAAACTCCTCAAATGTAGTTCCTAAACAATTGCTGTGATTTGACAATTCTTTAAGTATACCGAGGTGTTTGCGCCATGGTATATAGCATCATTAGGCTAAGTGCATGAAGTCGGTTTTAAATTTAAAACCTCGTTACGAGTAGAAATAAAAAACTTTACGGAGCTTTGCAAAGCTCTTAACTTCCTATGTATATTAACAAAGTTTGAAACCCCATTCTTTTTCATTGAGTTCATTATGTCGGTAGGTTTCGTACATATGGGTAAATTCAAATGTTTAAATATTTAACGGTTATATTTATACTGTTTCAACGTTAAAGTACGTATTTTGAATAATGGGAGCTGGAAATCAGCAAGCTTAATGCAGCTTTATGCGTTGAGGCTTTAAAAACTGCTTCATATCTGCATGATGAGAAGCAACAAAACGAGAGAATTGCGATGACAATCTGAGAAAGTTACTTTATCGTGAGCATCTGATCTTTTATCATTAGTCTATTTTAAACATAAATCTGTATTTACTTGCAACAACGGCTAAAGTTAATTTAACATTTATTTCGACAAGTAACCATTTTACGTGATGTATTTTTTAAATATAGTATAAAAGCTGTAGAAGCTATTACTAGATACCTACTGTAAATTAAATTATTAGAATGAATTAAACAGTTTTAAATATTGTACGCCTTTTAGATGCAGGATATGTGCTATGTAGTACATAATAAAATATTGTCAATAAGACATGTTGTATAATGCAATAAGTATATTTGATTGAATTTGATTTGAAAACGGTTTTTTAATTTGCAAATAAAATGACAATTGAATAAAAAATGGAAAGTGGTCAATAAACACTTTTCCTAGAAAAAAATTAGACAACCACTTTATTGCCTAACTTTATTGTTATATACCTACATGCAACATACATACATGGTTTATTTCGCGAACTTTTTTTTAAAACTTTTAGAAAACTGAAACAATAAGTCTAAACCGTCGAAAAATACGTTAAACAACGGTTCAATATCACACACGTCCGTTAAATTTAAACATGGTGTTAGTTAAACTACCTTCACTTAACAAAAAGCATTTAAGCCACAAACTCTGCAATCCACAATACCAATAACACTATTTAACGAACTAATTGCTCCAATATACCGTCGCTCGTCCAGTAATATTCGCGAAATAAATGCGTAGCGCGTATCACATGTAAACAAATACGATAAAGGGGAACTACGAAAATGTTGTCTGCGCAATTAGTTTTTATAGAACAGGGGTTGGACTCACCCTTTGCCGCGGGACCATGGCTGCAGCGAGCGCGCACAGAGCCAGTAGAAGCACGAACTCCCGCTTCATGTTGGAAAAGTGTCAGTACGAGTCCTCCTTGTGGATGAGAGTGAGAGGAGTGCGTCGCGCGGAGCCGGGACGTGATGTGGTGGGCGCGCGGGCTCGCCGGTTATATGTAGGCTCGTGGAGGCCCCGCGCACACGCGCGCGTTACCAGATTTTCCTAGCTCTTGCCTACTACGCTGGGAGCACCATGCGTTACGCCTGTCCGCGCCGCGCTGAAACTTTCATGAGAATGGGCGAAGTCCAACGCGAAGTGTATTCAAATTATTTACAATCAATGTTATATTCAACTAGTGAAACGACGATATGACCTATATATATATATGCGGTTTGCCGATAGATAAAAAAAAACCGACGATTTGAGAACCTCCTCCTTTTTTGAATTCGTTTAAAAAGGATTGGCACCGAACGATTACGCTGGTTTTTCCTTTATAAATTGAATATAATACGTACTGAAAAATGCCGTCTTATTATTTTAATAACAGTTGGTACATCTAAAACGTACAGATACGAAGAGAGTAAGAAATATAAAAAAATAAGTACCTGTTTTGAGCTTTTCTTGAGATTAGCTAATTGTATAATTATTGTTTAAAAATTGCTAACAAAGTGTGTCTCTCAAAACAGAAAACAATTTAATAAAGCATACACAAAATAAAGAAAATGAAAATATACATAAAAATCAGTTTAGCGTATACTTAAATGTAATGAAATACATTTGAACCTGACGTTCTTGTATTTTACATATGCAATTTGCATTGCAACAATATCTCTAATTTCGGAACACATGCATTTTGGTAACCCTTGTTACTACTTTATGAATGAGAATTACTGCACTTTATGTAGATAAGTACATGTTACGATACGAGTAAACTGTTTGTTGTTGTACCTACGCCGTATTGATACCCACGCAGAGGGCGAGCCCCTGTACGTAGATATTTGTTTAGATAAGTAGAATACCGAATAATATTATACGAGTAGTTCTTGTGTGTTCACGGAAAACACGAGATGAGAAAACAAAAATTATACCAAATCAGCGGAGATGTAGAATTAAAATATCCCTTTTGAAAATAATGATCGGAAATTCCCACAATTGCGTCAGTTACGTAGTAATTTGATTCATAGGCCACTGTAGAACGTTATCGCAATGTGTCATCGCTGAGATAATGTGATGTTTATTCAAAAGTCACTATGGCCATTATTTAGAAAAGGTTCTACAGTGGCATATTCGAATCAAATTGGTTGACTGTACATTACATGTGTTACATTTATGATGCCGAATGTTCCTCTTTTACTAATTTCTACTGTATATTCTTAGTCTGTACTGTATTGAGTTACCTCCTCATTTATGTTCAATACAGTACCCTACCCGTGGACTTTAACCTCATAAACATGCCTAGCGGTAAACCGTGTGAACGACCTATTTAGAAAAGCTATCGTCGACAAATATTTACAGTATCTAACATATTATTATACTATATATTATATATTGCACAACGTGTCGTCGTGAAAAGTGTTGTTATTTAAAGTTCATAGATTTTTGTGGCCCCATTTGTTGTTATCATCACTTTTCCTATTGACAAATATCAATAAAAGGCTACGTGTCACTTAGTATGAGGTCGCTAGCTAAGATTATGTGACATGATGTTAAACCATCATATTTAGAATTTAAGACTTTTTGAAAATAATTTGAGCACTGTAAATGCGTATAACAAGAAATATTACCCTCCTATTAAAAAACAAAATTTGGTAAATATGGGTGTCTTAAAATTTTAAAATTTATCTTCGGCATCTTTGACCAAATAATTGGGTTTTAAAAGCACTTCTCATCATCACAAATGCCGTACTTAAATCTTTAGTGTCTTCCAAAAACCTAATGGTTCTTGGAAGACTAATACTAAAGTGGTATTCCACCAGAGTTTAAATTACCCGCAGTGCAACCCTTTCGTATGAAACTCACTAGTCAGAACTCAAAGTGCCACTGGAGTGACATTGGCGCATTAAGATGGCACCTATGTCACATTCTGCGCCTTAATTGAATAATGGTAAATAGCGTGATATATTGTAGAATATTAAATAACAACAGCCAACGCATTATTCGGGTGAGCTGCTTACTTACTAGTTTGAGTTTGGGACGCTTGCCCTGACGGGAAATGGTGCGATGTTGCGTCAGCCGCGCCTGCGCTCACGTATGCAGCGAATGAAGTGCACTGTGCGCTGTGCCAGAACCAAGATTGAGGCATCTACAAACTAACTAAACGGTTTTGCCAGTCTCTATACGAGTACATATTATAGAAGCGTAAACGCCATGTATTGCATTTTACAATTCGTTTAACAATTTGGTTCTTTCGAAAATCTGAGCCCTTAGTGTAAGTTATCTGTCACAAAAAACGTCTCGAACGCATCAGCGTTAACTTCTAAATTGCTATGGAAACATTCATTCAGGCGTTGTCTTTACTTCCATAATAACTGAGAAGTTAACACTTACGCGTTCGAGGTTTATTGGGGCAAAAACTTACTCTAGACGCACTAGTAATTTCTGGTACCTAGTTAAGGGAGGTCCGACGATCCACGCCAATTTGAAATTTCTTTTTTAACCGTCTCCTTTTTTTACATCGAAAATCGTAAAGGCTTGTTTTATGGCGCCATCTAGTTTGACTTGCTTAAGGCACATGTAGAACTTTGCTAGAGATCTGAGCTACATAAGGCGCGATTTACTTAATGGAGTACAAACAAATTGCCTTTAGTTTAACTAATCTTTACTTAACTTTATACAAAAAAAAACTGTCTATTAGGAAAAATTGCGTATATACTTAGAGTAAGTACACGAACATAACCGTGCATCCTAGCCATCGATATGTTAAATGATTTAGTGTTCTGAGATCCTAGCGGAATTTGGGTGAAATATACAACAAGACAGTTTTTAAAATGTGTCGGTTTTTGTACGGTTCTTTGGATATTTACTTGCTATCCGCCAATGATATCCCTTTATAACACAGCCAGGGATTCATTGATCGAGGCCCAGGGTACTCCGGCCCAAGCCATGCATATACAGAGTATACCGTCAGAGAAATTAAGAAAGGACCCGCAGCGCTTCGAGCACACAAGAGATACAAACACTGCCTTACCTCGCTTTGCCTTTTCACCTGCAATTGTTCTCCTCATTCTTTGACTGGCATGCACGAACCAGCTATAGCGTATTTGTAATAGCAACACAATATACATATATAGTGTAAAATTTATTTTGGCGGCTCTGCTCCCCATTCTTTCTTACTGTACTGCTTCCATGAAAAATACATAATTACTAAACAAAAGTTTAATCATCATCAGCTATATCAAGGCACGTGGATATGACGATCTAACTATTAAGAACTTTGCTTATTTTATTACCTTACATAAAAACGTAAAAAGACGTTGCCGTAAGTACAAACTTTTTTCCGCTCTTCATAGAAGATACATTTGGCAGTTTAAACTGTTGGAATAACTTAACGAAAAAATATCGAAAAGCATTTGTTTTGATTTACCACGTTGAAGTTGTCATCAGTGCACGTCGCCGAAATTTCATTGGCTCATTATCTATTTAAAGCTGAGTTAAAACTCTTTTGTGTTTGTAAAGTTGCTTTCGGGTTCAACAATTTTCCTTATGCCGGGTGATTCCTTGGGAATACACTGCTGGCATTCTGACAACTTCACAATATTTTTGTTTAAATCATGTTTTTTGTTTCAGGGCGTAACATAGAGGTAAGTGGGTGTGAGGTGAACGTTCATTGCACTGTGCAAAAATGACGATTGACGAGAAACTGATAATGTAATAAACAAAAAAAAATAAAGTATCGCGCCCGAATAAAAAAATTCTTCTATTCAGGAGCTACCTATTATAAGTGTTAACTAGATGTTTGGATTGTTGAGGCTGGCTTCTCAAACACGCGCCGTAACTACGGCTGGACGCATTTGGAGCTGGATTATTATATTATAAAATTCTTTTGGTCACTTAAAATGCATACTGCTTCCGATAAACGAGTACTACCCAATCAAAGTCGTAAGAAACAACAAATTTTGATGAAACAAGGAGATTGCTTGTCCAAACATACTCCTTGCTACATCACTTGCTCGCTCCATGTCTATCCTTGATATGTACCGTACCTATCAAAGATGGACATTGGGGATATATTTCTTCTGTTTATCCCTAAAAAAATCATTACTCCCGTGGGATAGCGATAAACGAGTTCTATGCAGTGTAAGCGCGGGTAACGGCTAGCTTACTTGCATGTTTAATTGCTTGAAAGCTTGCTCGCCTGCGGTCTTGGGTTGGTACTTACATGCTTGTTTGCATGCCCGCTTGCATGATTATTTGCTCGCTATCTTGGATGCATTTCCTTGAACCTTACACTACATATTTTCGTACGGGGAAGATACGAGTAAAACCTTGCGGTAAATATTATTGTGTTAAAAATAAACATGTTTTCTTTGTTTGTCTTCTGTTTCCAAAAGCTACAGTCGGCTGAGCCGGCTATCACATAAGCAATATGGCAATAAGTAGTAATAAGTACAAATTATAACTAACTTAGTTTAGACTATTATGTAATGTTTAGACTTACTTAACGCTGGTTTAAATAATTTATCAATTGTATTCATTTCGGGAACCTGCGATAGGATTGGATCACGCCATGTTTTATCAAAGATGAGTCAGCGGGGCGACGCAGTTTGTATGTGTAAGTACTTGCGCGTACGCTCGTACAAGTTAAACGTTTTAATGGAGTAACTTTTATCTTTAAGTTAATTCATAAAATAAATATAAATATAATAAATACAGAGGACGGCCGGGCCTGGACTCCCGAATTCCCTGAAGGCACTTTGAGTCCTTGAATAGCAAGCAAAACCAATCAAACTGCTAGACTTGCTAGATTAAAGTTTCAGGCTAAAGCATGTATGATATGATATAATAGCGATTGACTTTCACGAAGATCAACTTTGTGCCCAGTGGCTTCTCGGTAAAACCGTTTGACTATTAGGAAAACCAGTTGATAAAATTGCCTAAGCCTGATCAACGCGCTGAAGGTAAAATCATGGGAGTCACATTACATTGCGGAGTTACCGAGTATGATGCGATCGTTCAATTGACCGAGTTCCGCAATGTATGAAATATTGATCAAATAACTCGCTTGATTTTCAACTGAACATATCTGTGCCATTATCACCGAAACAGACGGAGCGGAGCCCAATGGACCATCTAGGGTATCAGCCATGTGATTCATAATAATAATTTAATTTAATTTTAAGAAACTTAATTCATTTTTGTTTGTATATGTAGCAACTAATTAAAAAAAATTGCATTTTTTTTCTTTTGTTTATCCCTTAATATTTCTACGCCAAATCTGTCATGATATGATATGCTGAACTTAATTATTTGTACCATCTTCTCATCATGTACTATAATCGAGGAAATAAATGACTATTCTATTCTATTCCATTCATATATGTACAAATGTAGTTTTCCTACGTCGATAAATCAGCGGAAAATTTTTAAGTTACATTACAACTGACAGACTGGCTAAGACCGAAACTGGAAAATTGCGTACGATTTTACAATCGAATTTCATACAAAAAAATACATAATTAAAATCTATTTTCAAGATTATTAAATTCATGATTATTATTATCTTGGACAGAGATGTTAGGAAATGATCCCGACTTAGTTAGCATTGGTGATCCCTGGCTCTAAATAGTGTATCTACTGTGTTAAATACTTGAGATATAAAAATTTAAAAATGACATTTTATTTTAGTTTTATTTAAAAAATCGGAGATTATTTTTCGAATCGGAGAAACAGAAACTTGAATCTATAAATTTTTTTGACAATCATAAGTGATACCTGTTTGCTTGATCAGAATAAAGATATTTTGACTTGAACTTTGAACCACTCCTGCCAAAAACAAAATTCTGCCATTATAACAATCCCCGCTAACTAGTATATGGTGCAAAACTATTCTTGACTTGTACAAATTTATTATACCTACCAAGCTACTGTTTGAAATACTACAGAAGCAGCTTTAGTCCTGGATGATATACGTATTTAAGCATGTATTTATCTATGTAAGTATGTATGTGTATCCGTCGTCGGGTACCTATAGACAAGCAGCTTTAGTTGCTTAATTTAAGACTAGGTTTATGTTCCGAGAGACTGGCTCAATTGGTGTAAATTATCCCAAGATGTTTATTTATTTTCTTTAATTTATCATTTGAGCTTAAAGACGTGCACTGCTAGACATAGATCTCTTCCATAGAACGCTACAATGACCGGTCTTGCGTTGCTCCTAACCAGCGGGCTCCTACAACCACAAACACGTTCGTCAGTCCAACTTGTTGCGGCTCTGCCCACGCTGCGTCTTGCGATACGCGGTTGCTACTCAAGAACTCTTTTGCCCCATCCGCCATCCGTAATGAGGTCGGCGAGAAAAGCCCCCCCCCCCCCCTCCCCCATTACTGCGTAAGCCTAGCTTAAAGCTAGGCTATGTCGGTAACTTTGGTTTATCCGGATCTCCTTATTTTTGATTCGGTCACGCAGAGAAACTCAAAGCATAGGTAGCCCTCTCCATTGTGATTTAGATGACCTTGAGTTTTCTTACAAGGCCTTAGTTTAGCGACCACATCTCAGTGTAATAGTCATCACTGGCAACTGGCAAAATACACTGAAAAAAGACGTTCGACTTCAGGCACTGTGGTATCTTGGATGCGAAGATGTTACGCAGCTTCCGGAACGATGCCCAACCAGACTCTACGATGCTTGATATTACACATAAATACCTTACACATCATATGATCTTGGCTTGTACTAGGTATATCTAATATTCTCCTATAAAAATAACATAACAATGATTAATTCATGTTCTCGCGGGGCTGTCACATCATTAATATTTAATGGTTCTGAAAACTCCTTGAATTCAAAACTGAGTTTTCCTTAAAGCAAAGAGTTGCTTTTTTTAAAGATAACATTTGAGAGTAATCTCACACTTAACAAACAGAACTCAAAACGATTTCATGTCTTTTACCTCAATGACGCATTTACTAGTTGGCACATCTGGAAAAAGTTCAACGCAACTCTTTTCATGACTAAGAAGCGATGAAGTATTTATAAATAGAAAATCCTACGAAGTGAGGCCTTGACATGTGGCCTTGGGAAATTCAGTGGCCGGGAACATCCCAGAATAGATGCATCAGGTGCAGGGAGCAACCGAGTGCAATGGAGTGCATGCCGACAGCTAGCACAACGCTGACGAATCATTAGCAAGCAAATATAGACTTGCTATTGCAGCGGGGTATACACAAATAACGTCACGCCATTTTTGGGTATTAGTCGACCCCGTTTGATCACACTTTGAAAGTAGTATAAGATATAGTATACCCCTCTGCAGAAGATACGAAATGATTCTATAAAACGTTAATTACCAGTAAAAACGTAATGGTTTTCTTTCTCCAGCAATCGAGTATCGTTTTATGAGTTGACGTTAATTCTCTGAACTATCAGATTATAGTGCAGTAGCAGCAGGAATGGAGTTTAGAATGTTTTAAAACAAACTAAACCAACGTCATTAGGTATTCTTATCTAGACACACTTATACAGGAATACTTGTGACTAGCAGGAGACTTAACTATAACAACATGACAATATGCCGATAACCGCCGGCTTAAAACCATCTCCTTGCCATCTCCGATATTAAAGTATCTAAATTTTGAAGAATGAAGATAATTGGTGGATCAATAACCAGAACCGATACTTCTACCAGCTCTTATGCGTTACAGTTAGCTATAATATCGATACTCGTAGAAAACATCTTTTCACTCCGCTCTATATGTTTATCAGTTAGTTGTTGTCAAATAGAGGCCCTGAGTTATTACTTACTAATAATGCTGTACTGTAGATTTACAAATAAGCGATAAAAGATCATACTTTATGAAAACAAAATTATTGTTTTTAATAACGCGAAGAAATTAATGTGAACGTGAGCGGAAGCACGGATTCGCCACGTCTCGCCTCGTCAAAGTTTCCATAGAATGTAGGTAGGTAGGACATGCCTAATTGCTTTTATTAGACGCAATCATTCGCCATTGCCTCATTCAAATTGACTACGTGATATGCTATTTAAAGAATCAATTACTTAGCATCCGTTTTCTTTTCCAGATACAACTAGCGGTAGATCTACAATACAATGAGGACCAAATTAATTTTTAGTGCCTAAAGTAAACATCAAAATTTCTAAACACTTTTATAAAATTGTGGATGTCTCAAAATATTTTCCTAGTAGCGTTATGTTAGTTTTCAACGGGGCCTCAATGTTAATTATGAATTTCCCAGCCATCCTGGGTTTTTTATTACCTACAAAAAGTGTAATATTAGTACTCAAATTACCACTACGTTACCAGTCTCCATGACCCCCTTTAGAAAAATGTCCACTGTACGACTGTACCAAACAATAGTTTTTTTAGCACTAATATTGCGATAAAAGTCATAATTCGGGTAGCACTTAAAGAATCACTTCCTTTCTTGGTAAGAAAGGGATGTATGTTTTATATTCGCGACTGAAGCTAGCGTTAGCCTTTTCAATGGTTGTTTATGTTTAGGCGACCGGATAGCCTAGTGGTGGTGACTCTGACTACGAAGCTAGAGGTTCAGAGTTCGATTCCCGTGAGGGGCAAATAACATTCCGTTGTCTGATACCCATATATAGCACACATGTTTTGCTTAGTTTGGGACTAGGTCAATTGGTATGTACATGTCTTGACATTTATTTATTCATTTTATATAAAGTGGCAATGGGTTGAGGCAGTGTTTTTCAATCTGTGGGTCACGACCCCCATGAGAGTCCCAAAGCTTTGATAGGGGTTCGCGATCACAGTTAATTAATCGCCAGAATAAAGTGCGCCCGCCCGCTCGTCGCATTCTTACGGTAGGTACGTACTAGAATCGCCAGTTTTTTATGCTCATAAAGCGTATTCATAAAGATTGAAAAACACTGGGCTAAGATACGTCGCAAGACTCGCGAGTGTCGCGATCGCGACTCCTATACGCACATGAATTAGAAATCTAAAGGGACGCGGTGTTGTTTAAACATTTTCGATCACGCGTGTTACATATGTTGTGTCCCGTCTGCAGGTTAGTTGAACGGCTGCCAAATCGCTAATCTCCGAGGCAGTCCTTCACGGTTCGCACCCAAACAAGTCCAGTTTTACGACACCACAAAAATGCAAACGTTACGAGAGGGTCGTCTCACGAACAACAATAAGGCAGTTAAACTGCGGATTTATGCGTGTCTGTGCGTGCGTGAGTCACGGACGCCTCGGGACGAGCGCACCTTTGCGGGAGAACTTTTACCCTTCGCCACACTATGTAATGTAACTGAGTTTTGTAACCATTTAATGGCCAAGCCAAGCCACACCGGATGCAGCTCGTTTCATAGAGCTGCGTTATGCATCCGTAACGCATGCGTAAAGCAGTTCTACGAATATAGCTGGAGCCGTGTTGCGTATGCAACGTGTACGCAACTTTTGTGGCCCGGCCTTACGTTTTGAAACCTAGTTCTTTATGTATTATTTTTGGAATTAATGCCATTTTATAACTGGTTTGTAGATATTCGTTTTATTTTGTGTTTAGTTTTTAGTTTAGTTAATACTTATTGTGTCTCCCCTGTATTTACACATTTTTGTTATTAAACATTTGTAACTAAATAACTAGCCATGAATTGTTTTTTTACAACTTGAACAGCCAACTTACCATTTTAATATTAGGAATTGTTCACTTCATTATAACTTCTGAGTACCTGTTAGTAAACACTACGAATCGGCGGGAATATATATGTTTTTCAATTGAAAACCCAGCTGTCGTATTGGTAATTTAATTATAGCTACACTTGTTTACTACACCCATTATTTTAATCTTGTCAAAATAGGCGTCAATGACCTATTCGGGATCGAGCAGGGGTTCTGTAGATTTAAAAAAAAAAAATTTCCACTTTATAATGGAAAAGTTGATCAATCAATTAAAAACGAATGGTAGATTTAATAGTATTTTATGCAACTGCTATATAATGAGAGGCCTTAAAACACGAGTGTGGTTTTATGAAACGAGCGTCAGCGAGTTTCATAATAGGATCACACGAGTGTTTTAAGGCCTAATTATATACAGTTGCATACATTACTTTATCTACACACATATCATAACTGCAAAAAACCGTAACAGCAAAAAACCGAAAACGATGACAACTAATGGCGGCCATGTATATTAAAAAGGTACTCTGTGATTCGATCTATCCGTCAAGACGAACGTTTTTTTTAAACCATAGACGAACGAATGAAGTCTCTATTATCATGTCACTCGAGATCAAATGTCGTGCGTTTAAATTAAAAAAACACACTGAGTTGACGTTTCGTATCGATAACTGTTTTAATATCTGTGGATACTAGAATAGAGACCAACTTGAATTTTGACAGCTGTTCCAAATTTAAATTCATAACGTCACGAGCAGTCACGAGATATCGGTAATATTATGACCAACAAAGAACAGATTTACCTACTACCACAGACAAGAAAATTCTTATAATCACATTGGTTGTAATAATGCTGGTCATTTCCTAGGGTTTTTGAACGCGTTATTTAGCCTTTATGATATGTGTGTAGATAAAAATACTTACATACTTACATTATTGTGCACAACAACTTTTTTTAAAACCCGAGTGCGGAGAAGAACTTTATGAAAAATTTACGTTCTATTTTTCTTTTAAAGCTAGGAGTTGTAAGTTTCAACATAAATTAGCTCTTAATAACCTACATTTTGATACTCCAAGAACTCTTTGGGCTATGTAATATTTTAGAAAAACTACTTATTTTTTAATTAAAAAAAGTATAGGTTTTTGTTTGATCAATATATATTTGATTAGGTACTGAAGACACAGATGTGACCATTAAAAACAGAAAATAAAGTGTCATTTTTGAAAAGGGAGGCATAGAGTTACGCCATGCCCTTACGAGCATAGACAATTTCCCTAATTTTTAATTATCAGTTAAATATGTGGCTGTTTGTGCACGTTCGCTTTTTAGCCCTCTGTCAAAGATTAAATGCAATTCAGTGCAGAGTTTTTGCGGAGTTGAAGTATTGCGGGCAGACAGGCCCATTCTCGGAGCTGTCGTTATTAAAAAAGTCTGCAAAGTTTAAGAGGACGACTTTTGCAAAGTTATTTTATAGCCAAGTATTCAGTATTCGTTACATTGGTACAGCGGCTGAATTTTGTAAAATAAAAGTTCGATTTTACTAGTAGTTGAAGCGATTTTATTAAGGGTAAAGATTTGTATTTGTACTTACAACATACAATTAATGCATGGCCTGAACGAATAACAGAATTAGCAGAGCGGAACAACATCGACAAGGACGTTATAATATGGTTAAAAAACCAAGGAGTCGTAATAATAAAGTTAAATGCTTACAATAGCCTTCTGAGTTGGTATCGCATCTACAATTTCCTTGGTGTTGCGGGTGTCTATGGGCGATGGTGATGATTTACCATCAGGTGACCCTCAAGCTCGTTTGCCTTCCTATTTTATAAAAAAGAAGTTTGGCCCCGGGGCTGATTTGTTTATTTTTGTGTATTGCTAACATACTGAACTCATTGCTAAAAAAAATCGTGCAATATCGAAAAAAAATCAGTCATTCAAAGTGTAATGAGATATAAGTAATGGTATTTTTTCGCAGTTTTTATCATAATTGTAGCCTACACATTATAGATTGTCCCATTTAGTAATTATAATAAAAACCATTTAAGGATCTGTCCCAATGCTTGGCACGCGTCAAGTGTCTTCTGTGATTGTTTGATGGTGTACACGTAAATTTCTTTACGAGCGACGTTAGGTTATTGCATTTTGCCCCTCGCGAGGACTACGATCATCAAAAATACAGTACTTAAAAAAAAGTTCACATCACCTCTCGTATTTACTCGAATTTTGTGTATCTTCTCGTCAGTTATTGGGTTACTGTCAAGGACTGGGGCCACTACTTTATATCGGTTCAGCGATTATGAAAGTGAAAAGTGTGTACATATACATTGAGAATTATATTAAACACAATAAACCCACCCCTAAGTCTACTCTCGCTGGCAATATTTTTAGAGCAACTAGATCGATGTTCTTTTATTTCAGTATACACACGACGTCGACAGGGCCTCTATTCGAGTCATGTTATAAAGCGATTTACAACCGATATAGGGTTATATTTATCTATTCTCTCATCTATAATATCGTCCACATTGAGGATCGGTGTACCAGTCACTAAGTCACAAATGACAGTGGCCCGTTTCACGAAGCTACAGTTACAATTTTACAAGTCTTGCTTGCGGGTGGTAGGACCTTGTGCAAGGTCCGTCCGGATCGCTACCACCATCTTGCTCGCTAATCCTGCCGCTAAACAGCAGTGCTTGCACTGTTGTGTTCCGGCGTGGAGAGCAAGACAGCCGGTGTAATTACTGGCACAAGAGGTATTCCATCTTAGCCCTCTGGGTTGGCAACGCATCTACACTCTCTTTGTTGTTGCAGGTGTCTATAGGCGGTGGTGATCACTTACCATCAGGTGTCTCACCTGCTTGTTTGCCTTCCTATGTTGTATAGTATAAAAAAAAGTCTAAATCGGCAACATTGGTCATTATGGGCATTGTCATTGGTCATTATTGACCAATGTTGCCGGTTTAGACTTGTAAAATTGTAACTTGTAGCTTAGTTAAACGGGCCACAGGACTCTCTGCTCTCCACACAAACGGCAGTAATATTTTCTGCGAAAAATAAAACCTCCCCACTCCACGTGTATTTAATTTTTTTCAGCGTCACTAATATGTATTTCCATGCCAAATTACAGCTTTCTAGTACTAAGGATCTCTGAGCTAAGCTGCAGACAGACAGAGATGGCAAAACTATAATGGTTCCTTGTCGAGACTACGGAACCCTAAAAACACCGCGCAAACGCGCAATAGCTGACCTAATCTAAACATGCCCGACAATCGGCAATACATATATTTTTATGTATAGATAGATCTATCAGTAGGTAACCGCGTAATCGAATGCGAAATCCAAAATTTATGTATACTTCACTTGCTTAAATTAATTGGAATGAATATTAAACAGACTCAAGGCCTTTCCGACCTTGGGTCTTGGGGCCCCGGGGCTCTCCTCAGAACACCTGTCGCTTCTGTAGTTTACTGGATTTTTGATGGAATTAGAATTGCATTTATCTTCAGAAATTTACAAAATCAATTTATTATTGTAAAGTAGTTTACAAATAATATCATTTTGTAAAAAAATGGAATTTTAAATGTTTACAACTGGAAAAAAAATACAAGCGTTGTGGTCGTCTTTCTGACCTGCTTAATTTTCGGCGACAGAAAGGGACGTGTTGTCATAAAACTAGCTTGTTTACGAAAAAAAAATCATATACCTATTTCTCAACATCATGATGCATTAGTATCAAGGGATACGTTACAATTGTATTGTATTTTTGTATATTTGACTTAATTAAGTCAAATATACAAAAATACAGATAATGAGATCGTCCAGGCTTGAATTACAAATTGCAACACCTCTTTACATTTTTTTGTATAATAATAATAATAAGCTCCTTAGTAATTGTTTCATACGGGACACGTAATATTTTTTGTGTTTTAGTATTATAACCAATCATCATCACATATGACAGTCACAATGTGGTACCACGGTAGGGCCGGGGATACAATATACGAGTCGCCACTCGTTACGCGACGATATCAGCCTTTCCATTGGAGAAGTTCATTTATTATTCAATTGATAAAACAAATCGTCATAAATTATGATAAACCCCTTTTTTCTTGCGTAGCAAACTGGGCTCCTCCACCTATAATTATTTGTTTCATTGATAAGGAAAGTTTCTGTTGCAAAAAACAGAGAGTTCTGTATATTTTGATACCCAAAGATGGACGTCGGATAATTGTCTCAAGCTCCCGTGGGGTATAGAAAAACTAACCGAAGGAGCCAACTCAAAGGAGAAAGCTGTTTAGGTTTAAGGATAAATCTTATCCAATCAACTTTTTTACCCGTACTAATTCTATCCGCAATGTTTTCAAAACAATTGCACCTTTATATAAGTACTTTTTTCTTTATTCACTGGATATCACACTGGACCTGAATGCTTTCAGTATCCTGCTTTAAACGGGCAGCAGGACACAGTACGCAACCTGTGATAAACCCTTTGTAGGATTATTTATAAAATTTCTAAGTCAAACAGCCATGGAAACAAGTAACCAAAAGCATTTCCGCTGACAATTCTTTAAGTTCAACAGCGTCGAGCTCAACGTCGAGCCATCGCTGTCTTGCTCATTTGTGATAGCTAACAATATTTTCAAATCTATAAAGAAGAATATTTAAAAAGAGTGAACTTATTTATAACGTCAAACGGGACTTTAATGCTATAAAATCATTGTTAGTTTTACCTCGACATTTCGACCGTATTGCATTTATAGCATTATTTGCATTATATGGAATTTTCTCGCGTAGAAGCCCGTTTGACGTCATAAAAATGAGTGTAAACCGCAAAAGTTTGAAACAAAAGAGAACTTACAAAAATAGTTCTTAAGAATGCAGATATTTGCCTAGAAAATCATCGATATAGATTAAGGATTTGAGGGTCAAAAACATTACTGCCGTTTGTATGGAGAGCGCCTGATACACCTTCCTCAAAAAAGCAGAATCTTGAGATTTGTAGAATATTTATGAAGTTTCACAGTCGCCGAAAATGTTCGCCCGCTTTCTATTTTAACTCTTCCACGAATTATTGCAGCAGTTGGGTCATTGCACTGACCAAGCCAAAGGGCCGGCTATTTGGGTCTGATCAATTTAGCGTGATCTTTCGTTGATTACACGTCTAACCTGTGTCTGTCCAAGTGAGTCTGGCACCACCCGGCCGCAACCGAGAAAAGCTTGGCAGTTGCCGACGGCGCGGCATTAACAATAAGGGTTCAACGGCCTACCGCACGGAGATCTCATAATTCTCAGGGAATCAGCATTAATGTTCTATTAACCGAAAAGCTACTGTGGAGCGAGTGCCCTTAATTCCCTAGTACGACAATTATCTGTATAAAACGGAGGCATACCCTGAAATAATAGGAATCGACGTTGTTTACACGAAGTTTACACGTGTCTAAGTTGATTGGACTAGTTCCCTCTCGCTTCACGAAATGTTTACTGAATACTAAATAAACACGAAAATCACGAAAGCAACACACTAGTTATCTGGAATAGCAATTTGAATCTAGATTGCCTCCGAAAGCTTTGACCTGAACAAAACAGAACGTGTAAGAAAATATTTATGTATATCTTGCTATATAGCTCTGAATATAGTTTGTCTTTAGATAAAAAAGTTGATAAATTTTGGAGTACCTATTTTTGCAATTCTCGAGTACCTAGGTCGCATTGGGGGACTTAAATTTACATTATGTCCTACAAACAAACCCACAGAGGTAAAATTCTAGCAGTATGTAGGCTAGCTCTTTCGTATTCGTAAACGAAAGGAATAAAACAAACTTCGGTTTTACCTAAATTTGATTTTTCGAGGATCGTAAAAAAATTATGAATAATGGGGTCTGGAGTTTCTATTGATCTTCATTATATATTTATAAATTTCTGTGAATTCTGAAGCTGGGACTTCTCAGGTCCCAGCACTAGATTGTGTCGCGAGCGTAATAAAGAACGAGTTCATTTTTCATCTCCACCCCGGTACTCTTCGTCAAGCGAGAGCGAATGGATGTTTTATATGTATGCACAAATATTTATAACGTCAACGGGACTTTTACGCGATAAAATCATTCGACGTTTCGGTGTAAAGTGTGATGCAATTATGTCATTTAAAAGACAAACTATTGTTTCTTAAGGGCTTTAATAAGATTTTATTTAAAACCCTTCATTGTAGTGTTTCCTTTCCCTTCGTGCCAAAATTTGTCTGATACATTTAGAGTACATACAGATGGAGCAACTGTTGCCGCGCCACCTACACAACAGCAATCAGTTGAATTGCAACAATGTAAAGGTTATCTAATGGCGTACGTGTGGCGGATGCATTGGGCTGCCGACCCAGCTGCCCACGTGCGTGTAAAACGATCGCAGACTGCAGGGCGGCGGCGACCGCAACCGCAAAGGGGACGGCGACGAAATCAGAACACTTCATATGATATATCAGCCAAGATTTGCCTTGTCCAGGACCCTATACCACGTAGCTTTTCTCGCGGACATCTTCTTCATATTTATTTTATTACATGGTAACAAAAAAAAGTCGCTATCCGTTACTGTACGAGTATGTCCTCAAATCTTCGGACGTCGACTCCTTCCAAACC
This sequence comes from Ditula angustiorana, assembly GCA_963691745.1. Classification (NCBI taxonomy): domain Eukaryota; kingdom Metazoa; phylum Arthropoda; class Insecta; order Lepidoptera; family Tortricidae; genus Ditula; species Ditula angustiorana. Next base: position 6,735,744 of record OY829483.1, read on the forward strand.
CCGCAACGGATTTTGATACGATTTTCACTGTCATTAAGATATTTTTGTGTGGATGGTTTTTATGTACATTACATCCTAACTGTACTCTGCGAAGCCTGGGCGAGTCGCTCTAAAGCATATTTCCCTTTCTAACCTGCTAGCGTATGCGAGACGGACGAATAGTTTATGTCAACGATCTTGCTAGCTTGCTAGGTCCTCAGAGGCGCTATACGACGCCAGCTTTTCAAGTGACATTAAGCATATATATCCTTTTCTAACCGGTAAGCTTGTGCGATGGGGATGAATGCTAGCGTGATACCAATGCAGGGATTCCGTCGTGTGTCGTTGTTTCCGACACATACGTCTTATATTCAGACGAGGCTAATTTAGAGAGACGGAAAATCAAAGTAAAAATCTTGGGTTAGAAAATACTCTTTTACTTCTTCAATGATAATTAAGTGAGAATAAATGCTATTAGAACTTATTGATTGCATTAAACCCAAGTAAGATGAATTTGTTAACGCTCGGACGGATGCTTCTGTTGTTGTAATGCAATAAAAGAAGGTTTGTTAGTTTGTTACCTTATGAAAATTAAAAACTAAGTATCTCTGTCACCATTATACTTCAAGAGAAACAATGTACATCATTCTAAAAATATAATTCAATATAATATTAAAACTCCAGTTTCATTTAGTAATTTGCATTATCTACCACAATTCACAATTGGTTATGGTCCTTATATTGTTTGCGGCCGATAATCTGGATTACTTTGAAGAAAAATAAAACCGTGAGTTCAGTGAAATAAAACGTTGTCCAGCAACGGTTGCGAGCCACGGGGTAAAAACAAAATGGAGGTGTCACTATCGACCGGTTCAAAATTCAACGGCGAAGATTGGCCGTTATGGAAGTTTGAAACGCAAGTACTATTAAAAGGTCGAGGGTTATTTAATATTGTTTCGGGGACCAAGAAAAAAACAAAAGATGCCACTGAAAAAGAATGTGATGACTGGGATGCGCTCGACGCCAAGGCCCAAGAAATTATTGTTACTCGAATGCAGTACGGGCCGCTCGCGCATATTCAATCATGTGAGACGTCGGCGGAGATGTGGACTAAATTGAAGGCAGTGTACGAAAAAGAGTCTGTCGTGAGCGTTCACTTACTCCAACAGAAATTCTTTACCATTGATTTTGGTACGGATTCAGTCGCCACATTCATGTCCAAAATAGAAGACATCCGTGTTAGACTAAAACAAGCTGGTCACCCTGTTGATGATAAGATGGTCATAACTAAAATCCTAATGTCTTTGCCAGAAAAATATAAACATTTTCGGTCAGCGTGGGAGTCTGCCCCGATTGAAAGACAAACACTCGAAGAGCTGGTGCCACGTTTGCTGCTGGAAGAAGAACGAGCTAATGCCGGAGACGATGTGGCAGTCGCGCTTGTGGCACAGCGCAGAGGCAACGGGAGCAGAGCACTGACTGAGTGCGCCGTATGCGGCAAGTCTGGCCATTCCAAAAAGGATTGCTATAAAACCAAGACGTGCGGCTACTGTAAAAAGACGGGTCATCTGACTAAATTTTGCTTCTTCAAAAAGAATAAATTTAAAAAGAAGAGCAATGATGACGAGCAAGTCCTAATAGCGTCTGATTTGAATAGTTCGTGCGACATTTGGTATATGGATAGTGGTTGCACTCAACACATGTGCAGAAGCCGAGAAAACATGACAGAATATAAAGATTTGGACTATGAACATTATGTGCAGCTTGGCGATGGAACAACTATAAAAGCCCTCGGAGTGGGGAGCGTCCGTTTGCAGGCTTATAATGGCACAGATTGGCAGATTGTTAGTTTAAAATCTGTTTTGTATGTTCCAGATCTGAACGCGAATCTTTTTTCTGCAACGAGTGCACTAGATAAAGGCTTACAGATGGTATCTGACCAAACCATTTGCAAGTTCATGAAAAGCAAGGAGGTTATTGCTATTGCGAGGCGCGATGGTCGTTTGTTCAAAATGCTATTTAAAAATATAATCTCAACAGGAGCCTTGTCAAGTCAAACTGACGTTCCGACGTCAAATATTTGCAATAAGAGCGATTGTGAATTTATTGTTTACCATAAGAAACTCGCACATCAAAACTTCGCGTACATAAAGAAAATATTACTTAAAAATAACGTGCCACTCTCTTGCACGAAACAGCATTTTTGTACGGCATGCGTCGAAGGAAAACACTGCAAGACGCCTGCTTATCCGAGCACTTCTAAAACGAGTAGTCGAGGCGAAATAGTTCATGCTGATGTTTGTGGCCCTTTAGAAGAATTATCCACGTCGGTAAATTCATCAGATGTAGAGACGGTCAACTTTGAACAAAATGTGACATTAAGTCCAGATACGTCCGTTTCATATACAGATGCCGAAGATGTGCCTGTTGACAGCTTCGAGAGTCCTGGAAGTCTCAGTACAGTTCCAATTGAGCAAACAATTGATGACAACGCTACTTCAAATGTAGCGGATAACATGAATACAAGGATTTTGCGACCAAGAGCAAATTTAAGACCACCTGTTGCTTTACGAGATTATGATATGTCTTACTTTACATTTCTAGATTCTGAAGAGCCTACGTCGCTAAAAGAGGCTAAATCTTCTCCATGTGCCTCAAAATGGGAAGATGCCATGAAGATGGAAATGAAGGCCTTATCCGATAATCAGACTTGGACATTTATTGACAAGCCTGAGGACGGTGTGTTAACTGTAGACAGTAAATGGGTATTTAGAATTAAACGTAATGAAAATAATGTAATTACTCAATATAAAGCCAGGTTGGTAGAGCGAGGTTTTATGCAAACTAATGTTGATTTTAATGAAGTATATTCCCCTGTAGTAAGGTTGGTGAGCGTGCGAACCTTGCTGTCTATTGCTTGTAATAATAATTGGCCTGTTCATCAAATGGATGTTTGTGCAGCTTTTCTGCACGGGGATATCAATGAAGATATTTATTTAAAGTTGCCTGAAAATTTTGACGTACCGGTTAACAAAACGTGTAAATTAAAGAAGTCGTTATATGGCCTACGACAAGCGCCACGTTGCTGGTATGATAAGTTTCATGGTTTTATTGTAAGTCAGAATTTTCAGAAAACGTGTAGTGATCAATGTATGTATTGTTTTAAAGATGAAAATAATACGGTTTATGTATTGATTTTCGTTGACGATATATTAATCACCGGGTCTGGTTCAGTAGTTCAGAACATCATGGACGAAATGTCTAAAGCTTTCAAAATGAAATATTTGGGATTGGTGAGTAGCTATCTCGGTATTCAGATCAATCATGACTTAGAAAAAGGTACTGTCACTCTGAACCAAACCCAGTACTTGAAAAATGTTTTAGATAAGTTTAATATGTCTGACTGTCATGGTGTTTCCACGCCGATGGATTCAAATATAGATTTAGTTAAACTGCAAAAAGATAAATCTGAAAACAATGTAATTGAATATCGGTGTAGACAAGTCATTGGCTGTTTAATGTATGCCATGCTAGGCACTAGGCCTGATCTTTGTTTGAGCATAACAATGCTTTCGAGGTTCCAAAGTTGTGCTAGTGAGGATCTTTGGACTTGTCTTAAACGTGTCTTAAGATACGTTAAGGCAACTATTAATTTAAAATTGGCCTATCACAGAAACAAAAACAGCGACGTGCTTATTGGCTACGCTGACGCTGACTGGGGCGGAAACCCTATAGACAGAAAGTCCACTAGCGGTTATTGTTTCTGTGTCTACGGGAATCTTGTAGCTTGGTATTCGAAAAAGCAGTCGACTGTAGCTCTTTCTTCCTGCGAAGCAGAATATGTCGCTCTGGCAGTTGCTGTCAGTGAAGCATGCTGGCTTAGGTCTCTACTTATAGAAATGTTTTTCCCTGAAGCCATTATTGTGACCATGTATGAGGATAACCAATCAGCTATTCGTTCCTGTAATACTCTTGTCCAGCCAAAAAGAATGAAGCACTTGGATATTAAGTATCATTTTATAAAAGAAAAGGTATCCAGTGGTCATATTAAAATCAGCTATGTATGTTCAAAGGAACAAATAGCTGACATTTTAACAAAGCCTCTATCAGCTCAAGTTTTTAAGAATGCTAGAGCTCTTTTGTTTAATGAATGTTAAGTACTGTTAAAGGTTTTTAAACGCCTGTTCGTAATTGCTATTCCAGGTGTTTAAATTAAGAAGTAGTTAGTGTGTTAAGTTGTTGTTTTTCCTTATTGTGCTTAACGTGTTCTTTTATTGAGGGGGGCTGTTGTTGTAATGCAATAAAAGAAGGTTTGTTAGTTTGTTACCTTATGAAAATTAAAAACTAAGTATGTCTGTCACCATTATACTTCAAGAGAAACAATGTACATCATTCTAAAAATATAATTCAATATAATATTAAAACTCCAGTTTCATTTAGTAATTTGCATTATCTACCACAATTCACAATTGCTTCGTCCTGGTAAGGGGTTAAGATCACGGAAACAACATCCAATCCAACATACTTACTTATTAAATAAAAAAAAATTTCAATATACAAGCGTTTTGCTTAATTTAACCACATAACTAATAAAAGAGTTGTGAGGTGTTCGGAATTAAAAAATTGAGTGAGATTATCATTATTTCACAATGTCAAAATTTAACTTTTGCTAAAACCAGTAAACCTACATAGCAGTTTATGTCACAAGATAGTCCTTGTCAGGAGCTAGATATTTGTAGTAATTTTTAGGATAATGCATACCGGGAGCATTCGAATTACGGCATGACTGATGTAGGTACTAAGAATAACTAATAACTGCTTTGATTTGAGCTTTGATTTTGGTTTGATCAGTGGATACTTTATTAGACAAAAACTCACTCCGAACGAATAGCCAGAAAGTAAGCCGAGACAGTCTGGGCTCACAATTAAATTCCTATTTACACTACGTGCTCGCCGATATAGAATTGCAATAAAATAACTTTTTAACTATCGCCACAATATAAGTAATATAAAAAGGTACAACTTAAATAAAATACACAAAGCACACAAACAAGGCGGTCTAATCTCTTTAAGCCGTTCTTCTAGACAAGCGTTAGTAAAAAGAAATGAAAAAATAGATATTAAGAACATATATTAAGGTGTTTCAATAACATGGCAACCAAGCCGTCCCGAAAAACAGGAAAACGTAATCATAAACATACACAGGTTAATAAAAAATATAAGCACATATTTACGTACAAAATAGAGACAGTATGTTAGGTTCTTTTATACATGTCAGCTACTTATACGAAACCTTACTAACCCACTTATTATAAGGTAAGTATATACTAGCTGTCTTGGTTTTTTATAAGTTCATTGCTTCCCGCCCTCTACACAACCTTTTTCTCTCGTATCGGACGCCCTCGCCCTTCGTTCGACCCACCTTTTTTCTCCGCGATATTCCAAGTTGTAAAATTTGAACACTAAAAAATAACTCTCTTGTTACACATTTCACTTTACGTTTTCATGTTATATGACTGGCAATAAAAGCTAACATAATGAGGACCGGCTCGCATGGAAAAAATAAAATATGCGCAATTATTTTGAATTTTGGGCCATTGTACAAACAACCTTGTCGCATTGAGAATTCATTATTCATTTATAAACTTAGGTATTGTTTTCGTTGTAATATTCATTGATTACATGAGTGAGTATGAAAAGTTATTTGTGGCGTTCATTGGGAAAAGTTTCTGCAGTAGCCCTGAACTTCGTTCAAGGTACATACTGTACAATCTTTTATGCTTGAGAGCCACGACATCCAGGTCTAGCCGACGTCTCTTCTCTGCCCTTGATTTTACTCATGACAATTGCTTATAGTAGATGTCAACGCTAATTTCTAAGAATGCGTCCTATCTAGGCCACTTTCCTCTTTCGAATAATTTTTAGTACCCTAGCTATTACTTACTCACCGGCGGCGAGGCAGACCCAGGCGAAGATGGCGAGACGATCTCGACGCCGAATTGAAAAATTGGCCGCATATAGCCCAGGACAGGAATATGTGGAAATCAAGAGGAGAGGCCTTTGTCCAGCAGTGGGACACTCACTTAGGCTAAGTAAAAGAAGAACTTACTTTATACTTTATTTAAATTTCAGTCATTCGAAATGCTTGGGTCGGGTTACACAGTCAATTACTCGATGTTATTGACTATGTAACCCTAAAAAATCAGAAAAGATAAATAGTTTAATCCTTGTGTTAACGTGCTTCCAGCAACTATGTTATGACCATCTAATCACATGACTGTACTTCTGTAATTAGTTAGATACTTAGGTTTTTTACAGATTCGAGTGTGTATTACTATCGCCCCTATAACAAAAATAAAAATTAAAGGAGGCCCCATGTAAGAAATGTATTACGTCGTGTCGTTTTGACCAGTTTTTTGCTACAAAAAAATGTTTCGAACGCATTAGCTTCTCTATGGAAACGTTATGGTAACGATTTAATGTGGATACGCACCTCTAGAGACGCTGACTAATTCCCATATTTCTATCAGTAAGAAGAAAAAATCTTCTCATTATTACTATCAATTTTACCTTTCTTACCACTGTAGCCCATAATGACCGATCCGTTTAATTGATCTCTCCGCGTCTCTGTCAATGTATGTATAGACCAAGCTTAAGTTCCACTTTAATACGGAGTTAGTATGAAACTCGAACTTAAGCTCGGTACAACTAACACCTTTATTGTTGATGCGTATTTTATCCTCACCATTTCTACATTTAATAATCATAGTAATGTTGATAAATATATTTCCTATTCTACCGACTAGTAGGAATAGTGAGGAAAAAATCCAGCATTCCTACTAGTAAGAATTCGTGGTAGTACTTAATAACAGGTGCACTAAGTATAGTCTAGGAATAAGCGGAAGTTAAAGCAATGCTTCCGACACGTTGATGGTTTGTTATTGTTACTAAAACTTAACGTGATGATTGTAACAATAAATGAATACGTTTTACATTTAGGATACGCATGTAGGTTCCCACCTAACCTATGGAACGGGTATTAATTCAAATGTTGAGTTCACAGTTTCAATTATTGTATGTACCTATATTGAATACCAAATCGACAGACAATTTTCATTCTCATAAATGTTTAAGTGAGTCAACATAATATTTTTGTATATTAAGTATTTGTCGAAGCCACCAGGTGTTCAGAGGCTATGAGTTCATGGTTGATACAGGAATTCATACAAAATCAGAACTAGATCAACAACTTACTACATATACTCTCAGCATATACTATATCGCATCGTGCAGTGCGGATATGTTATCAGTTAAGGCTTAGTTAGTAAATAATCTCATTCAAATGCATTACCAATGTATTTAATAAATATAATATATATATATATATATATATATTATACTATTTTGGAAATGCAGATGTGCGCTGTATATTTACGTATTGTATGTATATATTTTTATATTTATGTATGTTTATACTTATTTTATTTTATTTATTTATTACAATATTTAGTATCTATGTATGTAAATTCTTAGATTAGATTAGATATTTTTCTATTTCTTTTTTCTATTTTTCTATAATTTTTTGTCAAAATATATGGAATTTACAAAAGGATCGTCTTATATACGTTTATTGTGAATGTGTTTGGTTCTTTTTTAATTTGCACTGCCCACTGTACTTCGGCTATTTCTTACAGTATCTCTTTCCAAAGGTTATCTGGAAGAGATCGCTGCTTAGCGATAAGACCGCTAGTTGAATTCCATGTAAAATTTCCCTGTGTGTGTTCTTTTATTTTGTTTACTTGTGTGTTATTGCTGTCGAGCGTTTGGTTGGTCACCAAACTCTGCTGGACTCACATGGACCCATGTGCGTACACGTAAATATATCCTACTAATTATAAAGCCGAAAGTTTGCGTGTCATAGATTTTTGTTACTTCTTCACGCTAAAACGACTCAACGGATTTGGATAAAAATTTGGAACGGAGATAGCTTTTACCCTAGATTAACACACGGAATAGGTCCTTTTTATTTCGTAAAAATGCATAGTTCCCGGGGGATGGCGATAGACGAATTCTATGCAAACGAGGCCGCTGGCAACAGCTAGTTGCAAATAAAAGTATTAAAGCGGTTTTTTTGTTTTTTTTTTTTTGCGGATCTTGGTTAGGTGGTATTAGGGTCCACCCTTGAAAAGGTTGAAACCTCGACCTGTGTCCAGAGGGGTAATTTTTGAATCTCACCAGGTGACTATAGCTCACCAAAACGGTCGAAGCTTTAAGAAAAACGGCCATTTTGTTCTGCTTTAGTCACCCAGTGAGATTCAAAAATCGCTCTCTACGACCCCAATTCTCAGTTCATGCGAGATGCATCTCCCGTGCGAGATCCTTAAAAAAATTACGGATTTCCAAGGGATTTGACAGCTGTTTCCGTGCGAGATACGCAAAGAGCCAGAATGGTGAGGCTCAGAAGTAGCTGATAATTTTAGTACTTGGTCGCTGTCAGTAATGTGACAAAGGAGAATGGGCAAATTGTCCCAAGTGCTGTATACAATTGTGCTATATCTTATTAGAAAGCTCTCAATAAGAGCTTAATTTTTTTATATGACAGCAAAATCGAGATGTTTGCAGGGAAAAAGCTACAGCCCATTTTATACCTCACTTTGTACTAGCAGTTGTATGAAAAGTATCTGTAAAATCATTTTCGAGATATAGCCGAAAGATTTTAACCACGCATTACTGAGGCCACTAGAAGTAAAAAACGTAATGTGAGCATAGGTCTAATTTGGTGTTTTTTTTTTTTTTCATACAAAACAATGATTAATGCTGCAGACACCTGGTCTTCGAAACATAGCCTATGATGATCCTTACACCGAGTACTACACGTCCATACTACTCACTATTGTATACAAGGGTTGGGACAGCGCCCATACAAAAATGCCCATTCACCTTTGAGCTACTCTCATTTCATACCTTACTACGACAAGGTTCTTCAGTATATAACTACTTCTGAGGCTGACTGTACCTAAAGATAGGGCTAGTTTATGTCACGGCACATACTACGAGTATACGTAACATACTTATGACAATTTGTAGGTATGTGATTAAATTTAAAAAATTACACCTCGTTGAGTTTCTTGCCGGTATCTGCTCATCAGAGGTTTTTCCGAACCGGTGGTAAATTTTATGACATTTATAAGTGCTACCTGTAAGCCTAATCTGAATAAAAATATTTTGACTTTTGGATGATTATGTTAATATGTAAAAAAAACTTAGTCAAAATTTATCATTTGCAGCCGTAACATAACAGCACAAGTGTAATTCCTCTTTGCGGCTCTAACTATTGCCATAAGGAAGAACCAAACATAGTTTTAGTTTAAATTATTTGTGGAGAGCAAGACAGCCGGTGCCATTACTGGCACAAGAGGTATTCCATCTTAGCCCTCTAAGTTGGAAACGCATCTGTAATCTTCTTGGTGTTGCGGGTATCTACAAACGGTGGTGATAACTACCATCAGGCACCAAAGAAAAAGGTCTCTTTCGGAAGTCACTAGTTTGACAGAGACGCAGGGGATACGTTAAACCGGATAAGTTAAGGCCACCACCCTCTTGCATTATTTATATGGTGCCTTAAGTAGTAGAAATAAACTGCGCATTATAGCAATTAAGTAAGCTTTAATTTCTATGATGAACTTACGTTACTAGCAGATACCAGATAGTGAATAGTTTACTACGCAGTTGAGTAGGTACTGCTCAGTTCTCGGCACATAGTGCGCTGGCCAAGTTTTAAAACCTTCTTCTTCTTCGGTCTTCGCTAAGCAGGAATTCTGGCCGAAAGGGTCGTATGGCAGAGTTTGAGGACGATGTTGGACACCGTGGAACTGGGTCACACGTTCCGACCCGCCCTCCCCGGATTCGTACTGGTACATTTAGGTACCTGATGTAAAAAAAAAACAAATTGACAGTGAAAACTGTATGTATCAATATCTGGTGCGTGGTTTAGAAGCAGTGAGCTTCCAAAGATATGCGGACAGACTGGTACGGATAGTAACTTTATTTTGTACTATGTAAAGAAAAGATGAAGAATATTGTATAGTCGACCAAGAAATTGCTTGACCACTTTTCGATCGTGTTACAAAGGAATAGGGTGGAAAGTGGTCAAGCAATTACTTGGTCAACTATACCAATGTTATTTAAGTTATTGTACCTGCATATTCCCTGATTTAAAAACTACATAGATAAATAAATAAAAGCGATATGCAGCTAACCGCTAACTGCTAACCGTTGAGGAGTTCTCATGCGTAGTGCCTATATTCTCTTTGATGCTAACTCCACCAACAGTATCGTTTCACCAGTCGCTTTCCAACGAAAATAAGTAGCTTCGCAACGTTAACAAGGAAAAATTATCTCATTATAATTCATGAGTAACCAACCATGAAAGAATTTCTGCTCTAGCCGCACGTTATTTTACCGTTAATCGCGCACTTAAACGCATTTGTCCCTCTCACACACGCGTACTGGTTAGAAAAGGAGATATGCTTTATGTCATCGATAAAAGCTAGCGTGGCCAAATGACGCTGATCCCATAGTACAAATAATATAAAATATAATTGCTTAGAATATTTATTTAAAAGCTCTGTTATTTATCGTGGATTCTACCATCCGATCATGATTTTCATTTAAATGGGACCAAGGTAATTTGTTTTAGTTTGTTAATATGGACCTCCGCAAAGCAACGCCTGCATCTATTAATTATTGGGAGAGAGCATACGCTATCGACTAAAAAAAGTTCAAATCAGTTTCACTATCTCAGCGTTATCGGTGACCGTACAAATATTTTTAAAAATTATACTCGTCGTAATCATAGAAATACGTATATTTATGCTTTAGTTATTAATCCAAGGGCGAAATGAACCTCCGGTTAGTTCTTTTTGTGGCTACGACCAGCCCCGGATCTTCAATTTTTTTAGGCGGGGCTAAAACTGAAAAATGCCGCCAACGCCCACTTATATTTATTCAGAGTTAAGTAAATGATGAGTTGTCCATTCGTCTGTAAAGTGTGAAATTGGCTGCCCTCTGAACTTGCCGCCTGGGGCATAGGCCCCGGCTTGCCCCCCTAGATCCAGGGCAGGCTACAACTTGAAACAAGATCAGCTACGTCGAACATTTTTATATAATCATAGTTGCTATTCCAGAAAAAAAAACCGATATATAGAGAACCCCCTCTTTCTTTTGAAGTTGGTTAAACCTTTTAATATACGTAGTATCTCTTAGTAGTCTGTGCTCTTAATAAATACAAACGTCAAATTTAGTGGCCTAGTGTTATTAATGTGATTATGAAAACTTTAAAGAAAAACAACAAATAAAAGCAATAGTCGGTTACAGATCATTTGTAATTTAAATAAGTACGTCGATAGCACAGTAATCTACAGTACACTAATATAATAAAGAGGTAAACTTTGTTTGTTAGTTTGTTTGTATATAGGTGGTAATCTCTGGAACTACTGAATCGATTTCAAAAATTCTTTCACAGATAGTAAGCTATACTATTCCTGACGGACATAGGCTACTAATTTTACGTGAACGAAGTCGCGCGCGTCCGCTAGTATACATGTTTGAATAGCCATGGCATGCTATACTATCCTTATCAAATAAACCCTACTTGTTACCTACTTAAATATTATGTTTTTGTTCGTTGTTTGGAAACTTGACGTATTTTTCCTACAAAATGTTTGTTCTAGTTATCATCTATGAACCGAGCAGCTGCCGCGTGACGTTAGGTGTCCACTATCTGAGGGCTCACGACCCCTCACCAGCCATCCATTCACAGATTCGTCCTATCTTCGTGTAAATAACCCTAGCGATTGTATTGAATCGTTGACTTTGTCATTATCGAGTAAAAGCGGCACCACGTAGGTAGATATAGTCGATCAAGTAGTTGCTTGGCCTCTGTTGAACCTTATCCTCTTGCAATACGATCGAAAATAAAATTGGTTAAACAATTTCTTGCTCAACTATAGGTATCTAAAATGGTACCGTACCGTACCCTTATTAAATTGTGTGTGTAGCCGTAACCCGTAAGTTGACCCGTTGGCGTTTATGGGGGGGGGGGGGGGGGGTAAATCCAAAAAATAATACTTTGCAGTTAAACCACAAGCACCATCTGTAACTATATCTCTCTAATCTGTGATCTGTAATAGTCCAGTATGTGAGGTAGGTATCTACTAGTAGAATGCCCCCCCCCCCCTCCCCGCGCATATGATGCTGTATGCAATTGAATATTCAGGCGTTTTTACCGCGGTTTTTGTCGGCAACAATTGTTACGAGAGTTTTGAAAAAACGAATGCTAATTTGCATAAACCATAATAGCACAAATTGCTTCAAGACTCTCCTATCTTTTTAAATTTTTGTCAACAAGTGGCGGCAGCTATAACGCCCAATATTCGCCTCAACTTTAAGTTACCTACACGGTCTCTGCTAATGCACCATTACTATGGAAATGTACGGTTGCCGTAGCGGGGGATTTTCTATGTTGGGGCAGGGGGCAGTCGGCCAACTAATTAATTAATTAGTAATCATAAGCTTTGCATTTCAATAAATTCAACGACAGTAAAGATCTCGGCGGGCAATGCTTCCCGTTACCTATGCTTAGAGTCTTACGTGAGATATTATTTTACTTTGACAATCATTTTTAGGACCGCACCTAAGTTCCTTTCCACCAACCCTACTCAGAACTGTTTATTTTAAGAATTTCAGGCAGGGATTGCGCACGCCCAATGGGCTTAACCTTAGGCCTAATTGAAAATGAGGTGATACATTTTTAACTATAGAAAAAAAAGAAAAAAAATAGGCGGCAGGGATCACTTCCCATTATGTGACGCGTGAATCGCATGCTCGTTTTTCTCCCTATTCCATAAAATAGAAAAACTCAATCGTTTAGCACTGCATTATTTATTACAACGGGGTGCCAAAGGTGTTAGAGTGACAGCAACATTAGTTCATAATACTTACTAATCTGTTACAGAATTTGATGCCGTCTATTGGAAATGTTGGGTATTTCGGTATGTGCTCGATGTAAATACTGAACATGGCTTCGGCTACCATGCCGATTATGCATATTAAATACCATGCATATTAAAAAAAGAAAAAGGATTAAAAAAGGATACCGCCTTTTTGCGCAAAAATCATCGCTGTATGAGCTTAGATTCTTTTACCCTTTTCCGGAGGGAATGAACTGAAAAAAAGTCAAACAGTGTGGCCAAATGTATCACTTTTCTCAAACTTTTCCGCTTTTTACATCGCCTTTTTACGGGAACGTGCGACGCAAACGAGGGTAATGTATTTATTGACAAAGGATCCACTTTCCACAAATGTGCTTGAACACTTCCCTTGCCTTATACGAATAATCAATTAAAAACACCAATACAAAATGTGAGAATTTTAAGTCAATCTGAATGTTAAAATTTTAAATTCCACTTTTTCGGTAAAATCCGAGTTTTACCAGCACAGCTAGCTTATTTTCAAATTCTACATTTGGCAACACTGAAACAACTGTCAGTCAACCACTGTCACTGTCAGTCACATAATTTTCTTTCTTGCGTTGCGTTGTGTTTGTTACTTTACTTTGCCATCGGCAGTTCACGTTTGTGACGTGCTTTCGCTGATTGAAAATAAGTATTTATGACAAACAATACGCGTGACTGTATTATTTAATTAAAGTTTCTAATACTTAGTTTTTATTTCTTCTAATTAACATGGCTTTGGAAACGGTACCAAAAGATTTAAGAGGACTGCGGGCCTGCTTAGTGTGTTCACTTATTAAGGTACGCCACCAAGCCAACATTTCCATTTTAGTGTTTATTTTTTATATTAAATTAAAACTTTATCTGGTTTTGCTTTCAGACCTTTGACCAATTCGAATATGATGGCTGCGATAACTGCGATGAATTTCTTCGAATGAAAACCAACAAAGACAATGTTTATGATTGCACAAGTAACAATTTTGATGGGTGAGTGGCCTAGTCTTTTATAGACCATGACTCATAATGGAACAATAATATGGATAGAAAGCTGTAGATGTAGAGGAAACCCACCCTACAATAATCTTTCCATAGTATAAAACTATTGGAGGCTGTATAGCTCCGGTAATCTTATTACATACTGTACTATATTTGAAATAGTGAAATAGTCGTTATAGTAACGGATATTGTTTATTATTGTCTTACCGATGGTAACTGTCCATGTAAAGATGTGTGCTTAATTTTACTCTAAAATATACATTATAAAAGGTTACAACTGTGTGATAATTCTGCTCAAATTCCATTTGGTTATGGGCCCAGAAGTCCAAAGTCAGAAGAATAACCTTAGAAAAATATTAGAATAGAAAGTGAAAAGTGGTTGTCAAACTTGCGAAAATTTTCTTCGTAACATTATGTCCGACGAGAATAGTTCGACCGGCATAAGCGGCATAAGAAAATTGAGAGGTTCGTCTGATTACCCTAATTGGAAATTCTTGGTGAGGAATTACTTGGAAAATAAAAACTGGTGGGATGTAATTTCTAAGAAGGATGTGCAGGATGTTGACGCTGATAGAAAAGCACGAACAACGATTTGTTTGTTGTTGGAACCGGAGTGCTTTACTCATGTCTACAATGCAAAATCTGCCAAAGAAGTCTGGGATAGTTTGCAGAACGCTTACGAAGACAAAGGTTGGGGGCGACGAATTTCTATTCAACGAGAGCTTTTTAATAGTAAATTAGAAAACTTTGATTCTATTGAAAGCTACATCTCGAGAGTTACATTCCTAGCACAGCAGTTGGCCGATATTGATGCGTCAATCTCAAATGACTGGATCATATCGATTTTGCTTGGTGGACTGACCCCTGAGTACGGCCCTTTAATCATGGCTGTAGATAACAGTGGCACAGAAATCACGTTGGAGCAAATAAAGACCAAATTACTGCAAGAAGGAAGTAGACAGAGCAAGGTAAACACAAACCACGAACAAGCCCTATTTACAAGAAAAGCACAGAACAATGCCAGATCTAACTCTAAAACTAAGGATCGCAAGCAGAAGTTTGTCTACAAGTGCTACAAGTGCCACCAGAAAGGACACAAAGCGTCTGAATGCCAAGAGCGGAGCAAAACCGCGAATGTCTGCCTGAATGCTAAGGAGGCGATTAATAAAGACAAGTGGTATTTAGACAGTGGATGCTCAAATCACATGACCCATGATAGGAGCAGGTTGTTGTCCTACAAACCAGAGAACGGCAACATGAAAATTTCAGATGAAGATAAACTGATTGTTGTAGTTTATGTAGATGACATATTTATATTTGGGAATTGTGAACGCGAAAAGCAAAAATTAAAAACTGGTTTGCTTGACAAGTTCAAAGTGAAAGACCTAGGCGCGGCTAGACATGTTTTAGGAATGAGACTGAGGAGAGATAAAGATGTAATTTATCTAGATCAGGAGCAGTTCATTTTGAATGTATTAAATGACTTTAACATGACAGATGCTAAGCCGGTGACTACTCCAATGGAAGTGGGAATCAAGTTGGAAAAGTCAACTGATTCACACTGTGATCTGCCGTATCAAAGTTTGATAGGTTGTTTAAACTACCTAGCCTGTAATACGCGACCGGACATCGCGCATGCTGTAAGTGCACTTTCACAATTTAACTCCTGTTATGATGAAACACACTTTAAATGCGCAAAGCGAGTCCTGAGGTATTTGAAGGGTACGTCTAATCTTTGCCTTACCTTTAAGAAATCAGGCGATTTAGACTTACGTGGCTACGTAGATGCAGATTGGGGTGGGGCACTTGATAGGAAATCATTCACCGGGTTAATTTTCAAATTGGGGCAAAATGTCGTGACGTGGGAAAGTAGGAAGCAGGCAACCGTATCCTTATCTTCGACAGAGGCAGAGTACGTAGGTCTTAGTCAAGCTTCAAAGGAAGCGCTCTACTTACGTAGTTTACTGAACAGTCTTACCACTGTAGATAGTAAAGCGGTCGTCATCTACAACGACAACCAGTCTGCGCATAAAATTGCAACTAACAAAATGATGCATAACAGAACGAAACATATTGACATAAAGTATCATTTTATACGGGAATGTGTTCTGAGTAACAAAGTTGAGATCAGATACATGCCAACCGATAAAATGATAGCGGACATCTTAACTAAGTCTGTACATGGCCCAAAACTTAAAGAGTTTTTAGGACAATTTTCATTGAAAAATTACTCTATTAAGGGGGCGGATTAGCTGAGTACGTTTATTAGTGATGTGATGTTGTATTGTTTTATGTTTGAATTGTTTTGTGTATTAGATTAATTTTTCATACGTTATTGCGATGTTCATTTGTTACGTGTTATTTATATTTTTGTGTGTACTATTGAATTTTGGTGTAGTACAGGCAGGCACAAAAGTGTACTAATATTATTTTAAATATGATAAGTACAGGCGACTACAAAAGTGGAACTGTAGGTACAATTAAATGTTTTACTTTGCCTGTATGTATGTCTGGGACATGTAATAGATTAAGGGGGCGTATTGGAGGCTGTATAGCTCCGGTAATCTTATTACATACTGTACTATATTTGAAATAGTGAAATAGTCGTTATAGTAACGGATATTGTTTATTATTGTCTTACCGATGGTAACTGTCCATGTAAAGATGTGTGCTTAATTTTACTCTAAAATATACATTATAAAAGGTTACAACTGTGTGATAATTCTGCTCAAATTCCATTTAAAACAAAGTTGCTATTCGCTTATCTGTCTAGCCTCAAATCACCTGCTGCTGCGTCTGAAAATGTAACGGATTTTGTTACAGATCTCACTGTTTTTATGGGAGGTTTCAAAGTATGTTAATAAATTGCTCCTGCGAGTAAAGCCGGGTGGGTTGCTATCAATAAATCAACTGTCCCAATGATTAAAGTTGGATCTACAAGATGCCAATGGTACAATAGTCTCGCGGCGTGGCTAATGTCAAAGTCGTCATTGGCAAATCCATCTCAACTTAGAGACGGGAAAGCCATAATTTAAAAAAAAACATGCCAATGTCTTCAATTTCTGACTTAATAAAAATGTATATAAGGCACAAACTTCTTTTAGCAACTTTTTGTAGAATGGAATCAATGGCTCGCAGATTAGTAAAGCAATTGCTTCCATTTCCATTAATATTTGTAATGTCCAACAGTTACATTATAAGCATAGTGTAATCAAATGTAATAGCCTAATAGTGAGCAGTCTCGTTTGTTGCGGCTAAAGCTGCTGAGCTGATACAAAATTACTAAAGGCTTCAACTTCATATTTTAACCAACTTCAGACATCAAATATAACCTTATTTAAAATTAGCAGTGAGCCAAAGCAACACATTGGCATATGAAACAGTTCTATATTGTTGCAAAACTACAAAAATTGATGAAATATTACAAAAACTTAGTCATGTAATAGTAGAGCCACTCTGTAGCCAGTTGCTGGTTGCAGTATGAATCAATCGTACAACACACTCACAGAACACCAGCATGAAGCTCAGCTGGCTAATATTGGGAGATCTAAAGGTAGCCACTGGATCAGCAATTTCTCTCAGGTTTGCTAATTCCCATGGACAGCATTGCTTCCCATCAGTTTACTACATACTCATTTCCCTCCCAAATCTCCCTATTCGATATATAAAAGTTATGTTAAAATTGTCACCTCAAGAAGTGATTCACAAAAAGCTGTTAAATTATTTTCAGAATGATTGCTGTAATGAGTCCAGAAGACAGCTGGGTGTGCAAGTGGCAGCGCATCAGTAAGTTCATCAACTGAATCAGTTTCACAATACAGATGCAATATATAAGCAGAAATCAGTTTACACACTTTTGTTTAATCGCGGTCGTAAAAGAGAAGTTTCTGTACGTTATTTATTCTGTGGTAATAGGATCCCTTTGGCATCCTTTATGCACAGAATCCTAAAAACAACAGATTTATTACGTTACAATAAGGGTCCGGATACTGTTTGGTTGTGTTTAGTTGTTGCCATTATAGATTTAAACTAAAGCAATATTTTGGGTAAAGGTGTCTAAAATTTGATTCTCAAGTTGGTTGCACATTTATACCCCATCCACACAGCTGGCTACAGAATGTGACATCTTTCGAAGTTGCACCTAACCATGTAAAATAGATTATAAAGAATAATTCATAGATTACTATACTACTCTATGAAAACCTAGTTGAAAATCAGAAACAATAAGGTGATTTGTGCCAATTTCTTAGAGGGATTTCTAGTACAAAACCTGATAGTGTCAAACTTACTATACTTTATTTTCCACAGGTCGATTTTGTAAAGGTGTCTATGCCATCTCAGTATCCGGTCGACTGCCTGCAGGAGTCATCAGGGAGATGAAAAGCCGGGGAATTGTCTATCGGCCAAGAGACACCAGCCAGAGATAATTTAAACCGTCATGACATTTTAAGTTGCCATCTCATTTTAATAATAAAACACTATGTAAATAATAAATAAGTTTGATTTTAATAATCTATTTACAACCAACATAAATTGTCTAACAATTATGCGCTTATATATATGCTTAGCTTCCAGCATCATTATACATAGGAATAGAAATGTCATGAGATAAGCTTCAATTTTCAAATTTGTAACTTTTGTACCTAATGGACTCTGCCAGGATCTGGTTATCTGTTCAAAGTCCAGTTTCTTAGACCATCAACAACCAGGACACGACTAAGAATGTACAGCATATAAATAAAAATATTAAGCCTTTTCAATACCAAGGACTTAGTACATTTACTAAAGGTTTAACTTTGTTATTTTGATAACTAATTAATTAATTTAATGGAATTGAAAAGGTAAAGTAAAATATTGTATTCTAATTATTCCTTGTACAGTTTTTCCTAGATAATAAAATGAAGTGCTACAATAGGTGGTCCAAATTACATGTGAAACACAAAACTACTGTTTTATTTATGGTACACAGTTCTACAGTTTCCTACACATTATGACAAACTAAACTAACACAAAACGAGCTCAAATCAATGAGGTATTGTTATTCACTTGGTATTTCAACTTGCTCTGCTGTTTCAGCAAGTTCCAACAATTCATGGAACTGAAAGCACAGATGTAGTTAAACTTCTGTCAACTACTGCCCGTCGGAGGTGGCTTTGACTCGTGCTCTGTCCCCAGAACATCCTTATCAATTTCTTTAAAATCAATGTTTTGCTGCTTCATAGCATTCTGGAAAATAAAAAAAAATATTCAGTTTAATTCAATAAGGTTATTGAATAATGAAATGTGACTCCACGTTGTTATCTACCTTCACACATTCCTGATAAATCTTGAATATTCCAGCACACATCGAATCGTCGTGGTCGCCTTTCAAAAATCTATCCGAAAACCATGAATTGAAACAATCATCGTACTTTTTCTTTAGGTCGGTGCATTCTTCCCCGATACTATTCATAACTGATAAATGAAATTAAGAAGTCGCTAATATTATAATTGTAGGGATAAAATTAATAAAAACTGACGAAAAGGATCAATGAGCTGCCGAAACTGACTGACAGTGACACATAGGACATGTGTATTTTCTTATTATTCAGCTTCCAACGTCATAGCCAAATAATAGCTTTTTTTTATTAAGTCTTCAGTTAAGCTTTACTTCTACTTCAAAATACATTAAATAAAGAGTAGACGTTAGATAATAAAATTATAAGCGTATAAAAGTGTGTTTGTGTGTAGAACGTACGCATATAATTTTATTGCCCAACGTCTACTCTTTATTTAAATTTAAAGCAAATATTCAAGAAAAATACAGCTACATACCATCACTGTCACTGGTTTTTTTTCACGGTATAATCCTTTGCACGCAGTTATCGTGAATTCCCACTATTTGGCTTCGTCCAAAAAAAACTTTTATGACTCTCATAATATTATACATCCATCGTCTTAAATATTCATCATTAGCTACAAATTGAGAAGTATTATTACTGAGTGTATTCAATTGATTCTATAATGGTGAAATATCAGAAAAGTATCTATCTTGACTGAAACATTGAATTTTCATTACCTACTGAATGGAACACGGTTCACGTTGTTCTGACGTTTTAGTATACACTTTTAGGTTATGTAGTTTTTGGTACGTTCATGTTGATTTTCAAGATAAAAAACTATAGTAGGACTTAGTTTTATTTATTTTAATACTTTGTCAAGCATGGGTGATATACTTAAGGACAGTCGGTTTGCGAAATATCTCAACGATCCTCGCTACAGACAAATACCTAAACATGAAAGGAAAGTTAAAATTGATAAAAGATTTCAGTCTATGTTCAATGATTCTAAGTTTAAAGTGAAATATACCGTGGACAAAAGAGGGCGACCAGTGAACGAGACTAGTACAGAAAATTTGAGAAAATACTATGAATTGGATGATTCAGACGAGAGCTCAGACACAGAAAATGAACAAGTTACGGAGAAGTCCGCTGGATCATCTCAGGCTGATAAGAATAACGCAGGTCCTGGCCAGTTCGTCAGACGCCCGCAAAGTGACGATGAGCAGAATGACAAAGAATCTTCCAAGTTTATGAATGATAAATTAATCCGCGGAAAGTTAAATGATAAAACTAAGGAGAGATTATTGGATCTGGATATTGATTATGCCCGAGGAGAAGGTAATTTTGGTTGGGGTATAGCAAAAGGGGAACTATTAGGCTTAGGTTAGGTTAGATTTTCTAAGTCCTATTATATGGCCCCCCTTTGCTTTACTCTGACCGTATTTGTTTACATCTTAATAAATTAACATCCAATTAGTGGAAAGATTTTTGTTTTGAAGATGATTGTGGATTGTTTCCACTTTGCTAGTATTTAATTATATATTATATTTCTATATTTGCTGATGATTTATAAGTTTAAAGCCTCTAATGAACCTAGTTTATTGTATTTTATCTGACAGCTGAATTATATCAGGTTCATAGCCATTTTCTTAGCCAAGTTCAGGCAAACAGGAAACTAAAAAATATTACAGTGCGTGTATGGTTGTGTTCTGGCATGGAGAGCAAGATAACCCCTGAAATTACTTGCACAAGAGTTATTCCATCTTAGCCCTCTGGGTTGGGAATGCATCTGCAGTCTCCTTGGTGTTGCCAGTGTCTATGGGCAATGGTGATCACTTACCATCAGGTGACCCATTTGCTTGTTTGCCTTCCTATTTTAGAATAAAACATGTACTCATAGGAAGACAGTGAATCCAAGGTGTATAAAATTACCTTCTTGTCTACAAGTGTATAATCAAAACAATTTGTACATATGGTATCCAGTTCTAGGGCTTAGCTTGGCATTCTAATGTCCAAATTCTTTAACAGTTCCAAAATAACTCTTTGAAAGATTTTTTTATGATCCATGATTCATGCACATGGTTAAGTATTTGCAAGTGTACTACAAAACACGACTGGAACACCACTGCTATAAACTAGTGTCTAAGCTGGCTGGCACATCAAATTAAAAATTCCACCTGAAAAAGAAATCACTTGCCTTAATTTGAAAAAAAATTAAATACAAATTCATAAAACATCAGGTATGGGCTGTTGGCAGATTGGATATAATAAGAAAATAATGTTTTATTACAGGTGTGCTTCTGACTGATAGCTCGTCGGACGAGGAGAGCAGTGAAGAGGAGAGGGAGAGTGAAGTGGAGCATGAGTGGGGCGAGTTAGACGCTGAAGCTGACACCACAGAAGAGTCCACTAAGAGGTTGGTTTATTGCAGGGCTTCTGAAAGTGGGGTACATTTATAAGTTTGAGAAACCCTGGTTTATTAACTACTTACAAAAAAATGCAAGAAAACATTTATTTAGGACTATTCAACACAAAACACACAAACATACATATACACATCATGGGCAGAATACAAATACCATAAACGTACAGATGGGTACATCTGCCACAACTTTGCCGTTACCCCCGCCAAGTCTCCGACCCGGAACTTAAGAGGGGCAAACCACCTGCTCCGGGCGTCAGCTTCAGGAGGCGCAAATCATAATATAACATGCTAGGGGCGCCAAAATCATAATTTACCTCAAACGCTAGAGAGAGTGGCGGCCCATCAAGCTTCTGTCGTTCGAAAAATTGTTGATCAGGGGCTGCATCGCCATAATATAGAAGAAGAAGAAGGGGCTGCCTCACACTCACATCGCGTCTCAAGCTACAAGCGTACGCGGTCGGTACTAAGGCAGGCGTCGCTTAATTTGCGGTACGAGAAGGCGCTGCGGGAGGTAGCGGCAAACTTGTAGCGTATATTGTATTTAATTAACCGAAACAGAGCCCCACTCACCATACTGCCTCGGTAAACAGAGATACTGATTTTCAGTGGTGCCCTTGGGATTCCTAATTCTTATCTAAACTAGGTAACTGATTGGTATCCTAGAAAGGGAACAAGGAAAAGAGGAAGATCACCACGTAGATGGGAAGACGACCTGAAAGTTGTAGCAGGTGCTATGTGGAGGAGGAAAGCTCACGATCGAGAACTGTGGAAATCACTGGGGGAGGCCTATGCTATAGAGCAAGACAATCTGTGTTCCGATGTCTGAACTTAAATTAATAAAATAATATGTAATCAACTTGTAAGATTGTTAATAAATGCTGTTTGAATTTGAATTTGAATCTAAACTAGAACTAGTGAACAACGACGACACGAACGCGAACGAATGTGAGGCTTGATAAAAATTTACGATTGCAATAAAAAATGCAATATGCCTTCATTAATGTTCTAAATTTTATTTAATAAAAAGCTTTTGTTGTTGTTTTCCTTTCTTTTTCACATTTGTATAATTTACTTTTTAAATTTTTTCCTTTAACGAGGGCCTCTAGGTATTTAATTTTTCCTGTTCTTTGCTGATCTGTTTCGTTATAGACCAGCTACACATTTGAGATCATGATTGAGATTTTTCTCTTTTCATCTCTGTGGTACCGTTCTGTAACTAATTTAGTCCTTTTCTCTTACTCTCTCTCAGCTGTGTCCTGTACAGTAGGGGAAATATATTCACGTACCACCTTAGAGCCCTATCGCAACGACGCGACGCGTTAAACGCCAGGCTATGACATACAAATGTCATGCGTATGTCTCTTCGACTAGGTTCTACGGTGTTTCAGTTTCCTTGACTGTATATCTAATCTCAATCTAAAATTTTAAATTACTTTACAGATTTTAAATTGTATTTTTCTACATCTTTCAGATTAGCTATCTGCAACTTGGACTGGGACAACATAAAAGCAACAGACATCATGATCCTTCTCAGCTCTTTCTTGCCTGCAGGAGGAATCATTTACAAAGTAACAGTAAGTATACTTTGTTACCAATGTTATATAATTTATACATTTAGATAACGGATTTGCTTTTTTATTTCTTAGATGTTTCAATCACCATCTAGCAAATCATCTATATCCTTTATCAGACTTTTTTCTGTTGCCTTGTGTTATCAGTTGATTCAAACTATGAATACATCAGAACACAATGTTTGGTTTTTTCAGGTTTATCCATCTGAGTATGGTATGAAGAGGATGCAAGAGGAAGAGGTCCGGGGACCTATTGAGTTGACTGAGCAGCGAGAGGTTGACAGCGGCTTGTCTGATGATGGAGGGAATGAAGAAGGTTTGTTTCTTTTTTCCTAAATTAAAACCAAATATTTTACTAATTAGTAGTAATAAATCATTACGTTCGCATTTATAATATTACTAGAATTACGATTAAACTTTGACGAGTCATTAAACGCGTGCCCGTGAAGCTGTTTAGCAAAAGAAACGCATGCCAGGCACTGTTGAAGATAAAAAAGTCCATATTTCATACTTTGCCTTCTAGTTACTGATGTGCGGGATAAAATTTCCAGAATTTGAAAACTTCACAGATTTTTTTTGAGATATCATTGAGACCTATGACGTGTAGTGGGAAAACATTAAAAAATTACAAAACTTGAATGTGAGAAATTACCAAAAACATTCATACCTATTTGTGAGCTTTCTGCAACTTATGTACCTGCTTCCAGGTTCGACGTATCATATGGAGAAGCTCCGCCGCTACCAGCTGAACCGGCTGAAGTATTACTATGCTGTGGTGGAGTGCGACTCGGTGGTCACGGCCGACAAGCTGTACAGCGAGTGCGACGGGATGGAATACGAAAGTAGCGCCACGAGGTTCGACATGCGCTTCATACCGGACGACGTCACGTTTGAACAGGTCTGAAAATAAAAATTATCGAAATATAACAATTAAAACGGTTTATATCGAGTGTATTGTAACGGATCTAACACTCGACGTTTCAAGCCCTTTTCAGATCTCATGGTCACAGGTAGGCGCCATCTGCCCGTCTGCCCGTGAAAAGGGCTGAAAAAGGGCTCGAAACGTCGGGAATTTTATTCGTTAACATACACGTGATATAAGCAGTTTTAATTGTTTTATTTCAATATCTACTAGTTGCGAAAACATAAGAAATCATATGAAAAATGTATTTTACGATAATCCATATAGGCATTTCTTTCCATGTCTAAGACTACCAGCGCTTCGGAAAATAGAAGATTATGCCGAGAAGAAGCGCCGCAAGAAACTCGGCAGTTTCCCCCTTTTTATCTTATTTTTAAGACAAGACTAAGCAATATACATTATCTGTCTGTAGCATGTGGTGGAGGTGGTGATCACTTGCTGGTTTACCTTTCTACTTTATGTAAAAAAAACGAAAATAGTGAAAATACCAAATGATTTTTTATTTGAATCTCAGGAGCCCCGGGAGTGTTGCAGCCAACTGCCGGACTTAAGCAAGTACCGCCCGAGACTGTTCACTACGACAGCCCTGCAACAAGCCAAGGTATGTGGCAGGCCTGCAAAGACTGTTGTAAATGAATAGGACCTAAACCGTACGAGAGGAACAACACAAAAAAATCCAGGTCCTTTGAGCAAAACTTGAACCTGCAACCTCGGTGTACCGCGCCACGCTCTTTATAGGTTTCCGTACCCTAGGGACCCTATTACTAAGACTCCGCTGACCGTCCGTCCGTCACCAGGCTGTCTCATGAACCGTGATAGTTAGACAGTTCAATTTTCACAGATGATGTATTTCTGTTGCCGCTATAACAACAAATATTAAAAACAATAAAAAAATATTTAAGGGGACTCCCATACAACAGACATGATTTTTTTGCCGTTTTTATAGATAATGGTGCGCGAGTCTGATTTGCACTTGGCCGGTTTTTTTTAAACTAAGCTACATAATACCCCACCAGACACTGCAAATGGTTCAATGTGCTTCATTTTAAAGGTCATCATATAGTTGATTTTAAAACTCAGCACATTGAAAGTTTGCAGGGTCTTCTGGGGCTTTATTGAAAAGAGCGTGGCACGGAATAAAGAGATTGCAGTTTTGAGTCCTGACAGACAACCAAGAATTTTTCTGTGTTATTGCACAAGGGTGTCACTGTACTTTAAACTTATCGCCAACTCGCCACTTTATCTTTCTTTTCTTATTAAGTCACTATCTGTCTGTCTGTCCTCATCATATCTTTGGCCGCTTACTCGTTCTAAACCGCGCAACAGATTTTGATACAGTTTTCCAGTGAAAACCGAATTAATAACTAGCTTTTTAACTAGGAATTTATTGTGTAACACTTTAGGGTTACATTACTTACATTTTAACAGTTTCCATCCGCACATCACATACTCAGCTGTTCATACATAATTTCCACTTTCGTTTACACCATTTACTTTGCCATTTCATCTTTAAAAACTTACTTATTAACAATAAAAACACATCTGCAATTACTTTGTTTTGGTCAAAGCGCAAGCGCTTGACAGTTGTTGCGTTTTGTTTCACTCTCGATGATAATCCCAAACGTCACTCCGTTTGTCGAACGAGTTCTCTTCCATTTTTACTTGTTTCAGTCTTCTCGAGGGGTAACAAATATGGTTTCAGGTTCTATTCTACCTAATGGACTGTTTGTCACTACGTTTCTTAAAAAGTTTTAATATCAACATTCATAATTTCGTGATGCACCGTGATTGCTTACTGCAGAAACGAAACGTCGCGAGCCGTTCTGGAAGTTTTACAAATTCTGACGGATTGTTGTTGTAATTTAGTTGTTTTCTTTAAAAACAGATATTATTAGGGAGTGATTCAGCGTATTTTCAGCAAACGACATGTAACTTTTGTTATGCTTTCTTTGTTAAGAAGAAATAAAAATATTTCTTCAACTCTCATCTTCTCGAGTTATAAAATGTTCCTAGGGTGAAGCAGGCGTTGGAACGTACATGATGTGCAGTTTCGATAGTTTTTTTTTACAATCGAGAAGCTTCTTTCTTTCCCGGACACCGACTGGACTGTCCTATTATTTTTACTTTCTCTCGGGACAAAAAAACCTGAGCTGATGGCGTGATGGCGCTGCCTGTATTTTAATCCTTAAAAGAGGATGATTGGGAGTGTGTCTTAGTTTCTTTTCTTCGCGTTTAACGCGGTAAGTGAATTTTATATTGGCTGTAAAGGCCGGTGATAAAAACTGCTTATGTTGTAACTCTTTCTTATTTCTGTTATTACTTTTGTTACAGTTTTCTGTTCATTTCCGTCCATTCCGTGTACTCTCCGGTGCGCGAGGATGCGGCGAGGAGATTCGTAGGCGTGTGTACCACTGATATTACCCACTTAATGTGGTAAGTAATGATTATTTTCTTAACTTCGGTCAAGACGCGCGGGTAGGAGCGCTCTGTTATAATGTAGTATCTTTTACTGATACTGTGAATATCTATTGTTCACAGGGTGTCAGGATCTGATGCAACTTCGGATGTCAGGATCGGGTACAACTTCGGATGTCGGGATCGGGACACGGTGTATGTGTCAAGATCTGGTACAACTTTGGAGGTCAAGATCGGACGTCTAGTTCGAGCTGATTCCCGACTGTTCTTCTTTTGATGACGATGATGATTTGCTGAGAGTGGAGCTTAGCTTAGCGTGAGCGGACTGCACACTTCGCAGGATGTGTCAGGTTTTTCTTTACGGACGGAAGTAGGATTGGCCGTGAAGGCAATCTTAATATCGTACACGGTTACTTACCGTTAGTCATGCTATTTATTAACTTTCCACGTTCCATACCTAAGAAGGGACGCTGTGTAATTTAATGTACCCCAAGGGGACTGATATCGTTTTATAGAACGTTTTATTGACTGTTAAAGCTGGTAGTATGCCCCCTTGTATTTACTTTCAAGTAACGGGTAATACAGGGTAATTTTAAGTTACTTTGTAAGTCGCGTGTCCATTTGGACATCCGGGTTATTCACCGGTTACCATAAGTTAACGTGCATCCATCAAGGATATTGATCAGTGTAATGATTAATTGTAAGTAGTTATTATGCTGCTTATGAAATAAAGTGTTAAAACTGTACCTACTGCCTTTTTACTTAGACCACATCACAGTTTTGTGTCACGGACATTCTGGCGTCCACTAATTTAAATTCGATTGTTCGTGCACTCTGGGCCGTCGCATCCAACCCACACCCTCTCGTTGCTCACCGAAGTAGTCCGGTATGTTACAGTGTCGTACCCAACGTGTGGCTCAGAAAGTGATGTGTTCTAAGTATTACTTTAAACTTTTGACTTTTTATGTTACTGCTCCACTGAGTGGTAAATTACCTTTGAATTTTAAACTTTATTCGTTCATGCTACTGCACTACTGAGTAGTAACTAGCTTTAAACTTTAAACTGATACTTTTATACGCGATTCCTGCTGCTCAACTGAGTGGTAAATTAGCTCTTAACTTTGAATTTTAATATTTTTTTTCGCGCATGCTATTGCTCTGCTGAGTGGTAATTTAGCATTGAACTTCCTTTTACTCTAATGACGTTTTACGCTTAGGTTAATGCTGTACTGAATAGTAAATTAGCATTTAATTTTTTTTTTAAATTCAAAACTTTATACGCTCACGCTATAGCTCTACTGAATGCTTAACTAGCATTCACTACAAAATACACTGACTGTATTTTAACCGTATTTTACTTACATATATCTTGTTTGTGTAAACCAAGGTTAATTTATACCATGGACTTTCTAAAGGCGGGATGCAAGATCTGCCACTTGCATAAAGATGAAATTACGCATGAACTTACCATTCGTAGACTAACCGTTAATCCGGCGTCTAGGCGACATAGTTTGAGTAGGGTTCTTAAGCAGACTGCGGACTTAGCTCGTAGAGGTAGTCTGAAGTTCGAAACTTTAGAAACTTGTGACTCTGCCACGGAACTTGCTTTATGTCAGCGGAAGGCTGAAGATATTGAGAAGGAGGTTGGTGAGAACCTTTCTGAAGCAGCGGTTGATCATCTGGCTTCTCGTTGCAGATATTTGCTATGCCGTTTATCTAGGTTGACTGGAGATACTGCTGAAGTTCAACTACTGAAGGCAGTGGTAACTGAAATGAAGGATCGTTTGCAGCCTGTAGCACTTGCTGACTCTGACTCTGACTCTCTTTCTGCTAGTAGCGACAACCAATCTGAGGCTGTCCCTCCATTGGTTTCCAAAACGATTATTTATAAGACTGAAAAAATGTTCAACATTAATTCTCTTAACTTGAAGTACAGGGGAGATTCCTGTGCTCGTACTTATCTTACTCGTCTTGAGGAACTCCGTGTAGCGCGGAAAATTCCGGAAGAGGTCGTTTACGGAGGCTTCCCTGAAATCTTCGATGGACCGGCACTGTCTTGGTTCCGCTCCAATCGCTCTGAATTGACTTCTTATGCTGAGGTGGTGAAGGCTCTTCGGGATGACTTTGACATACCTGACCTTGACCACAAACTTATGAATGAGATACGTACTAGGACTCAGGCGAAGAACGAAACTATTGTTTGCTTTGTTGCTAGTGTTCTAGGAATGTTTCAACATCTTAGTAAAGCTGTTCCTGAAGACGAAAAGTTGGATATTTTAATACGTAATATACGACCAGAATATTGTAGGGAATTGGCTCTTTATGACATAACCTCCATTAAACAGCTTAAGTCTTACTGTAAGCGTAACGAACTAGCTAAGGTAAAAGCGGATCAATTCCGCGAACCGTCGGATTGCAATAAATGCAATAATAATAGTACGCTTTCAAAAAACTAGAACCTCTAGTCTATACTCTTAAATCCATGAATGGGAAGCATTTAGGTGATTTCCATATAAAGGATTTAGTTCGCCCTGGCGAAACTGGACCGCCTGCTTAAAGGTTACTTATCTGAATTTTCTCGTGTGAACCACGAGTTACTTTTTCTGTGTTGCTCTAAGAGTACATGTCCTGTATAATGACAGGCTCATTGTTTATAGTAACATGCTTTTTCTACTTTCATTTATTATTCACACTGTGCTTGATGTTGGATGTTCCACTTACAGTGTGATTATCTTGTCCTTGTTAGGCTGATATTCGCTTAACTTCATTTTCTAGCGTGTCCTTGCTAGCTTATCGGTTTGTGACTGACTCACATCGACTGATTAGGACCTAGGTTCGTTGGGTTCCTATGGTCATTCTATTTGTTCCTGCTAATAAACTGAGCTCAACATTCTGCATTAGTTTCTAGCTGCCGTGTTGGTTTTTCCCCGGATCAGTTAGTTGCCTTATTCGCGGATATAGGAACTTACGTTACATTTTCATTTCTTGCTACGTAAAGTTGGAAATAAACAAACTGGGTTTAGCTCCAATCTTTAACGTTAGCTCTGTACAGTAATAGTTTGTAGTAAGGAAGACGTTCCGTTTACTTTAAGAACCGGTGTAGTTCGCTGTAGTGGATTCCATTTCTAAGGCATCCATTATAGAGTTCCCTTCACCATTAGTTTAAATAGACCATAGTTAGATAATTCCATTTCTAGGATTCACTAGATTGTTTTCAAATTTTCGTGTAGTTTTTTTTTTCTCTCCTTAGCATTATAACCGATCGGCCGATCAATAAGGTAAACCTAAAGTAAGATAGGAGTAGTAGTATCCAATCGATAAGTTAAACCTAGAATAAAATAGGAGTAGGAGGATTAAGTAATCCTAGGTATCAGTCGAGTACCTAGTCTCGATGCATTTAGCGTAAGTTAGGAAGTAGCAAGATTGTAGGTTTATGTTACTACGGTAGTTTTAACGCCGGTGGTAGGGCCAGGTGCGTGGTCCGTCCGGATAGCTACCACCATCTTGTTCGTTAATCCAGCCGTCAAGCAGTAGCTCGCAACGCAATGCTGTTTTCCGGTAGGGAGAGCAAGACAGCCGGGGTGATTACTGGCACCAGAGGTATTCCATCCTAACCCTCAAGGTATGGTGACGCATCTGCATCCTCTTGGTTTTGTCGATGTCGTTGAGCGGGTGTGTTCATTTTCTACCAGGTGATCCACGTGCTCCGTTGCCTTCCTATTTAGCAGGTAGTTTAATAAGACTTGGTCTTACCTTATATAAGTGGTTGTAGTTGGTGTGGTATTGAGTTGGTACGGATCGTCTATCAACTGAATCCCAGACTAATGATTTCATACTCCTTCCCTACGGGCAAAGGAGGCCTTTCCATATATTCATATTTCTTCCGTCATTCTTAAATAGATGTACGGGAAAACCGTCTGGCATCATTTGTTTTTGACAGTGGCCGTGTAGTCGCTAAGTTGTAGTATTTTGAGGATTAAGTCCGTACGCGTTTGCTAGGGTCTTAATTCTTGATTTATGATTTCAGCGTCTTCCCCTGCGGGCGAAGACGAAGCTTTCCCTTGACTATTATACTTCACAGTTGACAATAATTTTATTTTAGAATTTAAGATTCTAAAATAAAATTATTTTCCCAACTGAGGCGATACTGTAACACTTTAGGGTTACATTACTTACATTTTAACAGTTTCCATCCGCACATCACATACTCAGCTGTTCATACATAATTTCCACTTTCGTTTACACCATTTACTTTGCCATTTCATCTTTAAAAACTTACTTATTAACAATAAAAACACATCTGCAATTACTTTGTTTTGGTCAAAGCGCAAGCGCTTGACAGTTGTTGCGTTTTGTTTCACTCTCGATGATAATCCCAAACGTCACTCCGTTTGTCGAACGAGTTCTCTTCCATTTTTACTTGTTTCAGTCTTCTCGAGGGGTAACAAATATGGTTTCAGGTTCTATTCTACCTAATGGACTGTTTGTCACTACGTTTCTTAAAAAGTTTTAATATCAACATTCATAATTTCGTGATGCACCGTGATTGCTTACTGCAGAAACGAAACGTCGCGAGCCGTTCTGGAAGTTTTACAAATTCTGACGGATTGTTGTTGTAATTTAGTTGTTTTCTTTAAAAACAGATATTATTAGGGAGTGATTCAGCGTATTTTCAGCAAACGACATGTAACTTTTGTTATGCTTTCTTTGTTAAGAAGAAATAAAAATATTTCTTCAACTCTCATCTTCTCGAGTTATAAAATGTTCCTAGGGTGAAGCAGGCGTTGGAACGTACATGATGTGCAGTTTCGATAGTTTTTTTTTACAATCGAGAAGCTTCTTTCTTTCCCGGACACCGACTGGACTGTCCTATTATTTTTACTTTCTCTCGGGACAAAAAAACCTGAGCTGATGGCGTGATGGCGCTGCCTGTATTTTAATCCTTAAAAGAGGATGATTGGGAGTGTGTCTTAGTTTCTTTTCTTCGCGTTTAACGCGGTAAGTGAATTTTATATTGGCTGTAAAGGCCGGTGATAAAAACTGCTTATGTTGTAACTCTTTCTTATTTCTGTTATTACTTTTGTTACAGTTTTCTGTTCATTTCCGTCCATTCCGTGTACTCTCCGGTGCGCGAGGATGCGGCGAGGAGATTCGTAGGCGTGTGTACCACTGATATTACCCACTTAATGTGGTAAGTAATGATTATTTTCTTAACTTCGGTCAAGACGCGCGGGTAGGAGCGCTCTGTTATAATGTAGTATCTTTTACTGATACTGTGAATATCTATTGTTCACAGGGTGTCAGGATCTGATGCAACTTCGGATGTCAGGATCGGGTACAACTTCGGATGTCGGGATCGGGACACGGTGTATGTGTCAAGATCTGGTACAACTTTGGAGGTCAAGATCGGACGTCTAGTTCGAGCTGATTCCCGACTGTTCTTCTTTTGATGACGATGATGATTTGCTGAGAGTGGAGCTTAGCTTAGCGTGAGCGGACTGCACACTTCGCAGGATGTGTCAGGTTTTTCTTTACGGACGGAAGTAGGATTGGCCGTGAAGGCAATCTTAATATCGTACACGGTTACTTACCGTTAGTCATGCTATTTATTAACTTTCCACGTTCCATACCTAAGAAGGGACGCTGTGTAATTTAATGTACCCCAAGGGGACTGATATCGTTTTATAGAACGTTTTATTGACTGTTAAAGCTGGTAGTATGCCCCCTTGTATTTACTTTCAAGTAACGGGTAATACAGGGTAATTTTAAGTTACTTTGTAAGTCGCGTGTCCATTTGGACATCCGGGTTATTCACCGGTTACCATAAGTTAACGTGCATCCATCAAGGATATTGATCAGTGTAATGATTAATTGTAAGTAGTTATTATGCTGCTTATGAAATAAAGTGTTAAAACTGTACCTACTGCCTTTTTACTTAGACCACATCACAGTTTTGTGTCACGGACATTCTGGCGTCCACTAATTTAAATTCGATTGTTCGTGCACTCTGGGCCGTCGCATCCAACCCACACCCTCTCGTTGCTCACCGAAGTAGTCCGGTATGTTACAATTGTACATACCCTTTGATAAAAAAATGTCTAAAAGACAGTTAATTTAGAGATTTTTACAGAAGCTTTATATGTACAATACATTTTAAGTTTTCGTTAGTTAATTTGCTTCCGTGCAAAGTCGAGGCGGGTCGCTTGTTATTATTATTTTATTTTATTTATAAATACATTCTTCAGTATAACATAACAGTCAGTGACCATAAGCTAAACTAAATTAAAATTATAACCTCAGGTGGAACTGACGTGGGACGCGACGGCGCCGGCGCGGGCCGAGGCGCTGCGCGGCGCGCGCGCCGGCGACGTCGACGAGCACGCCCTGAAGGAATACCTGGCTTCCAACAGCGAAGACGAAGGCGAGTTCTTGTTTTCGGTTGTTGCCAGTCTGGGTTCAGTGCCAGTTATAATTACAACTAAGAAAATTCGACCAACAATGTTTTGTTTGTATTACGGAGACTTCTCAACTTTATAAGTACGCAAAATAACATGAAACAATTTTTTTTTCAGTATTAATTAAGAATGTATACTTGTAAAATTGTAACTTTGAATCGCTATATTTTTAAAATAGCGTTTTTTTTTTGTTTCATCATGAAGCGATTCTCCGCATGCATTTCCGATGACAAGTATTGAAATAATTAAACTGTAATACCGTAGCGAGCGGCTAGCCATATAAGCGCCATTACCACAACTCGGGCAAGCCACGCCTCTTAGCAAATCCGGTCTTGGTTCCATCTAAGGAGCCCCAGAGTTAACCGAATTGCATTTTTCAGATGATAACCCGGTCGAGGCACCAAAGGATTCCCTGCCAGCCAATGACGATGAAGATCCTATTCTGAAATACAAGAAACTGCTGGAAGAAATCGACAAGAAAGAAGAGAGCAAGAAGAACAAAGATATGGAGATGGAGATCACATGGGGACTAGGCGTCAAAGACAAGGCAGAGGAACTTCTTAAGAAGAAAATGACTCAAGGTAAGAAAATATTAACTTGGCATACTCCAAAAATCCTGGCACTTACCACTGGTGATATTAATTTTGATTTGATTAGGTAATTTACATTTAAACATACCCTTAATTTTTTTAGATGACAAAAACATGACTCCGTTTGAAAAACTAATGAACAAAAAAAGAGAGAAGAAGAAACAGAAAAAGTTGAACCGACAAAAGGCAGAAAAAGAAAAAGAAGGATCCTCAGATGACGAAGAGGCAATTTCGGACGATATTCCTTCTGATGTGGATATGAATGATCCCTACTTTGCCGAAGAGTTTAATAAACCCGAGTTCAAGAAAGCCAAAAAGTTAAAAAAGAAACAAAATGTGAACGAGGCTGATGCAAATGTGGATGACGAAAAGCGGAAAGCGGAATTAGAACTAATGTTAGATGACGAAGATGATGGTAAAGTACATTTCAGTCTTAAGAAAATTCAAGAAGCAGAGAACACGTCAAAGAAATCTAAGAGGAAAAAGAAACTGAAACAAAAGATGTTAGAGCAAAAGCAAGCGTTACCAGAGTTTGAAATAGACCTAAACGATCAGAGATTCTCTGCTTTATACAATTCACATCATTATAATATTGACCCATCGGATCCTAATTTTAAGAAAACTAAAAACATGGATAAGTTGATACAGGAGAAATTGAAAAGGCGACCAACCGACAGTCCGGCTAAAGAGCAAGTGCCGCCCAAGAAGTCTAAGGAAGACGCAGAGCTCAGTCTGCTTGTAAAAAATATTAAAAGAAAAACACAAGCTGTCCTGAAGAAATAATAAAAAATATATATAAACAAAATTGTTTTATTTAGCTTTGATAGGATATGGAAAATTTTAAGCTCAACATGCACCAAGGATACTCAAACAAAGTGTCATCTTATTAGCGCTTCAAGAAGATAGTTCCCTATGTACCAGTCTCCCAAGTCAGTACGAAACTGCATTTCATGGGCTTGACGTAAGGTGACAAAAGCAAACTTCAAATTTTTTCTGTTGCATTAATGTCAAAATCATACATTCGGATTATTCTCGGAAATTTTGCCAATAAAATGTCACTTTGTACTATACTAGGATGGAAGGAAGATCAGAATTGTGACTCTCTAACTTAACGCCGTAGCGTTCGACGATACACGTGAGGGCAAGGGGGTTCCACTCCACACTGTAGGTACACTGTAGGGCTGCCTTCCCTACAGAGTAGGCAAATTGCAGGTTGTCGCTCACTGTGTCAGTGTAATTGAAAACGAATGCAACGCAAACCAAACGCTTCGCCAGGGAGTTGCGGGGAGAAGGCGGACGCGGGCGGCGCGTCCTTTTGATGCGAGCCACCTGGCGAAAGTGTATGAACTGTATACGTGGCAATAAGATTGGAATTCGTTTAATCGCGGTCGTAAAAGACAAGACAAAGTTTCTGTACGTTAATACTATTATTTAACCTGTGGTGAGCTTAGACAACTCAAAGGTGGTGAGGGGTAATTTTCGTGTCATTTCAATAGATGTTATCTTTAAAAATATTCACTGTCTTAAGAGTCACCCAACGAGCTTGTAACCCATAAGATTGGCAACGACGAGAATTAAAAAAAACAACTATGGAAGTGACATGAGAATCACCTATGATTGTCTGTATCCATCCATACAGTGCACTGGCAAAAAGTTTGAGAAAACTGATAAAATAACGATTTTTTCGTTTCACATTGACACTGCTTTGGCTTTGGCGCAGTGGAATAAAACACAGTAAAATACTACATGTCGTTTATTTTGTAAACATTTTATCAAAAATATCTTATTTTATAGGATGCTTATGTCATAATTAAAATTGTTTAATACGGGTAACTATAAAAAAGGCACTTAAGGATCATGATGGAGTGCTTTGCAATAGCGCTTTTCTAATTTCTCTTCCTAATGCTTCCCCTAGTGGTGGCGGCACCGCGTTACCAATCTGCAAAAAAGGAAGTTATATTAATTGCTTTCAACAGTACTGGAATAAGCTAAATCTAAAAGCTGGATAAAGCCAAAAGCTAAGCCAATGCAAAGCGGAGCTATAAACCTCATAAATCATTTTTTTCGTTCGATCTATCTAAAAACAAATATTAAATTCGATATTAGCATGAAATGGAGCCAAGTCGATTCTGACAATACTAATTAAACTACATGCTATTCTCATCTTCGTTTTCTACACTTATATATATACATTTGTTACCTATTTACGGTGTGGTTTTCAATAAAGAGTATTTGTCTTGTCTACACTAATCTACAATAATATAATATAATAAAGAGGTAACCTTTGTTTGTGTGTTTCTATGTAGGGAGTAATCTCTGGAACTACTGAACCATTTCAAAAATTCTTTCACAGATAAAAATCTACACTATCCCTGACACAGGCTACTAATTCCACGCGAACGAAGTCGCGGGGGTCCGCTAGTAATTTAATAAATATTAATAGAGGACTAAATGTAACAAATGAGAAAGTATGTGATACGTACGTACACATTGTAAACATTTACAGCTTAACGAATTTGGATGAATATTTGTCGACAAAAATTTACGAGTACATATTAATATGCGGATATCACGCGAACGTTCATAACTGGAACTGTACGGCTAGCACAGGTGCTCATTATCTTCTGCGTCACACAGTGCGTTTTCTAATCGGCTAGATCAGTGTTTCTCACCCTTTTCCAGGGGCGGACCCCTTATGCAACCTTACCATGACCCGTGGATCCCTCAAAATCAAACCAAAAACCGCTTGGATACTCGTATATGCAATACTGGCACGAAAAATGACACGCCCGTCAAACGCTCGCCCGCGTCGTCTTATGCCTTATCATTTTTACTTTTACTATCGATTTCGTCAGCGAACCCCCTAGATAGGTTCGCGGACCCCCAGGGGTCCTCGGTCCCCAGGTCGAGAGACACTGGGCTGGATAGAATGAGAGGTGTCGTGGCACGCAGGATGCCCGGTGTATCAACTCGCCTGCCGGTACTTGTCGAGCACGGAGCCCGCGAACAGGTAGGAGTCGGGGAAGCCCTGCGAGCGCGCGCACTCGCGCACCGACACGACGCGGTGCTGCGCGGGGTGCAGCACGCGGCCCTGCTTGCCCATCGGCTCGGGGTCCGTCACCGTCGTGCTGAAGTACCCGTCCCAGGATATGCGACCTGCGACAGACAGTTCACATATAAAATGGGTAGTGACCGACCGGAGCGTCGTTTTCGGCTATATTCGGCCAAATTCATTATCATCATTTTTTTTTTTGACGACCTGTATGGCGCAGTGGCGCATGTGTCTGCTTACTGTCCCGGGTTCAAATCCCAGTATGGGCAAATATTTGTGTGACGAATACGAATGTTTGTACCTGAGTCATGGATGTTATTCGTATTTAAGTATGTATTTATCTATATAAGTATGTTTATCCGTTGTCTAGTATCCATAGTACAAGGTTTGCTTAGTTTGGGACTAGGTCAATTGGTGTAAATTGTCCCAAGATATTTTTATTTTGTTTTCGGCCATAAACTAGACGAAGCTTCGGCAGAGCCAAATATCTGAAGTTCATGGATGGTCGCGCGTCAGTAGACCTACTTCGGAAGCTCGCCAAAAGCAGATGACGTTCGGCTATGTTCGGGGTGAATCGGGCCTCGTGGTTCTACTCAGCCGTGGGCACGGTTTTGTTTTGAAGATGTTATGTTGTATTTTACATTTAATTAGCGGAAATATATACTTTTTAATTTCTACATAATTTTCGTTTTCGACCGAAAATACAACTAAAGAAGCTTTTTCGTTTCGTTTTCGACTGAAAATCCATTTACGGTAGGACATTATATATGGGTAACAAGGGTAGTTTTGGCGCAGCACTCTACTAAAAATGCGATAATTTTCTTTAGGGGAGATGGTACTGCACCTAGGTACATCCGAAAAGGGTATCAACGTTATTGTAGGTAGATATTGTGAGGGTTGCGAGTCGTACCGTAGAGGCCAGCCCAGTTGTTGTGGCGGTTGGCGGTGTGCGGCAGGCACCAGGGTATGAGCGTTTGCTCCTGGCGGTCCTGCGGGTCGCACGCGCCGCCCGCCGCGCACGCGCACACGCCGCGCCGCAGCCCATTCTTGTCCACGTAGCGGTATTGCAGGACCTGCGGAAAACCTCACTTTAGACGGGTTGTTGCAAGTATAATTGGAAGTGAATTGGAATGTACTGATATATATGTGATCTGCGGTTTACAACGGAGTAAATGGAACGCTCATTAATAAAGCAGAATCTAATTTGGAGTATAAAGTGTATCATTTATAACACGGGTGATAATGATAATAATTGGCTTGTTGACTAAAATATGACTAAAAATTTTCTGCTCTCGAAATTCGAACAAAAAAGCGTTCGTTAAAAGAAGAAAACTGTTTTTAGTTTTTTTTTCTATGATCACTATATCATGAATTATCGTGAGGAGAAAAACGATGCAACGCAAGCCTGGTAAAAACGCTCCTTACAAAACGGCCCGACAATATGACGTCACAATTTATACTTTGGCTAGTAAATGTGTGGAGCGTGAAAATAAAATCGAGTTTTGTATAATAAAAAAGCGTTTATATGGTTACTCCCTTAATAAAACATGTTTATTTTTATTAGAGTTCTAATGAGTATTATTTAAAACCACAAATTTAAACTTTTTTAAAATAAGTTTTGTACTTTCGAATCGCTACAGCTCTCATAATATATTTTTTAAATTATTTTTTAACCCAGATATCCTCAATAACTTTGGCTTCAGTACTAAACGTTCTACCAAACGGGATCTAAATAAACCTACAACTGTCGTTCTGTATAGAGATTCATCTACGCACCTTGCACTTCGTTCCATCGGAGAGAGTAACAGATACATTAGGCAAATCCCGCCAGTCCGAGCCGGGCGTCGTCGGGATCCGGCTCATCCTCGCCTGGATCAGCGGCGCCATGTTCTTGCAGACGTGGTCGCGGAGCTTGGCGCCCTCGTCCGTGCCGCGCATCGTCCTCTGGAAGTGGCTCTCGGGCGCAGAGCCGTAGTCGATCTCCACCCTGCTGGCGCCGTTGGGCACCTCCGGGAGGTCGGACATGGCGTCGCGCACGGTGCAGGTGCGGCGCGGCGCGGACTCGTCCCAGCGGATGTTGGACGAGAAGCGCTTGCCGTCGACGGTGACCGCGAGCGAGCAGGCGCGGCGGCTGAACACGTGCGTGGGCTCCGGGAACAGCGGCAGCCGCCGGCCCGGCGCCGCCGCCAGCACGATCAGCCGCCGCCGCGTCTGCGGCACGCCGTAGTGGCCCGCCTGCAGCACGCCGAACGTGCACTGGTAGCCCATGTCCAGCAGCGTCCGCAGGGTCAGCTTGAGCACCATGCCCCTCTTGAAGGCGGCGAAGTTCCTCACGTTCTCGAGGATGAAGTACTGCGGGCGGTAGAAGTCGCAGAAGGACAGGTAGGTCGCGACGAGCGAGTTCTTGAAGTTGGAGTACTCGCGCGAGTTGAAGCGGTTCATGCCGGAGAAGCCCTGGCAGGGCGGGCCGCCGCACAGCAGCTCCACCTCGCGCGGCGCGGGCAGGCGCAGGCCGGCGCGGTGCCGCGCGCCCGCCAGCGCCGCCGCCAGCAGCGCGTTGCAGTCCTCGCGGAACACGGCGCAGCCCGGGTTGTTGAGCGCGAAGGCGTGCGCGGCCGCGTCCACGTGCTCCACGGCCCAGCGCGCGCGCGCCGCGCCGGCCGCGTGCAGGCCGGCCGACAGCCCGCCGCAGCCCGCGAACACGTCCAGCGCGCGCAGCGGCCGCGCCCGCGCGCCCGCGCCCGCCGCCGCCGCCGCCGCCTCCGCGGGCTTGCTCGACTTGCCCTTCCCTTTGCCCTTGTCCCTGGCTCGCTCCGTCCGGCCGACGCTCCTCGCGCGTTCGGGCGGATCCGAGAACCGCCCGCTGGCTCGGTCGTAGGCCTGGCTGAAGTAGAACCTGTCCGGGTCCTCCGCGAGCCAGTCGCGGACGGGGCCGGGTATGTTGAGGTCGCAGGCGAGCCGGCAGGGCCCGGCGACGGCGCCGAAGGGCACCTCGCTCAGCTCGTCGGTCCAGTAGACGAGGCAGAGGTCGGCGGCGCGCGGGTTCTCGCGGCGCGTGTGCTCGGGCCGCGGCAGCACGCGCACGCGCAGCAGGATGTCCTGCGGCGCCACGAGCGCGCCGTCGCCGCGCGCCAGCACGGCTTCCACCAGCGCCACGCAGAACGGCTCCCCGGTGTCCACGTTGGAGCCGCGCAGGTTGTTGTCGCTCTTCCTGTAGTACTCCGGGTAGATCGTCTCGTCGACCTTGTCCAGCTTCACCCGCCCGTCGTCGGTCTGCGTGGAGACGCTCGGGAACTTGAACGTTCCCGGCTTGAGGAACACGCCGCATCCTTTCTTGTACTCGTGATCCTGCCACTTCACGGAAGTCCATTCAGTTCTGTTCGATTCCTTCCCGGCGTCCGATCTCTCCGTCAGTCTTCCGAATACTTTGGGAATGTTTCTGCTGTCTCGCTTCGTCTTGCGCTCGCACGACGGGCAGAAGCGATGCCTTCGCAGGTCGTTGGGGCACGCCGGGTCCGCCGGGAGGTCCTCGAAGCGGGCGGTGAACCTCTCGTAGTACTTCTTGTAAAAGTATGTCTTCCCGTCGTCTTCGAAGGCCTCGTCTTCCACCTCCTTACCCCCGAGGCCGAACCAGTCGTCGGGAATCTGGCGTCTTTCGACATTAGCTTTTCTCAGAATCGAGGACAGCGGCGCTCCATGGCTGCAGCGATCGCCCAAATATACCTCCCGGGGATCCCCCACCTCTCCCAGCACCGTGTCGGTAGCCCTTATGAACACTTCCGCATGAAAGTACCCCGACTTAGGGTTGACGGTCTCCATCCACATGTAGACGACCCTGGCGACCAGGGCGGGGATGTTGGCCTGGGAGGTCTCGACCATGACGTAGTCGCCGGCGCACAGCTCGGAGCCGTCGATGTCGACCCTCTCGTAGTAGACTTTGGTGGCGTCGGTCTTGACGGGCTCGCCGAGCCAGCGGATCCTCCGGGAGCCGGCGCCGGTGAGCTTGACGGGCACGGCGTCGTCGACGCCGTCGAGCAGGCGGCGCTCGGGCGCGCGGCGCGCGTCGTCGTCGTCGTCGGGCTCGGAGTCGTCGGCCTGCTGCACGGCCATGTTGGGGCAGCGGCGGCGCGCGCAGGCCTGCTTGGTGCGCCCGTGGCCGCCGAACTTGGCCATGGCCCGGCACGCGTTGCACTCGCCGCAGTCCGGCAGCTGGCACGCCTCGCAGATGCCGCATCTCTTCCTTCGCAGCACGAGCTCGTGGCTCGTCTTGTCCAGTTGGTTCGTGAAGAAGCTCTCGAACGTTTTCCTGACGAGGGGCGTCGTGGTCGCCTTCGTCCAGGCCTTCTTGTCCACCTTCCTGTAATCGATTTTGGCCCGAATTCTGCGCTTACCGAATTTGATACCCATCAGCTTTATCAGCTCTCGCATGCAGGGCAGCGTGATCAGCGGGGCGTCGTCTTCGTCGGCTTCCAAGCTCACCACTTGATCGCATACGAACTGTGCGTGTTTGTGAAGCATCTCTTCCGTCATTTTTTTATCACCTAATTCTGGAATGGTGGACTCTCGGACGACTTCCAGCAAGTCTTCGTAGGTGGGTAGAAGGTAGTGGAACTCTTCCAGATATTCGACGACGACTTTGCTTAACCAGATCTTCTCATACAAGTTATTCATG
The DNA here is from genome assembly GCA_963691745.1 of Ditula angustiorana. Lineage (NCBI taxonomy): Eukaryota > Metazoa > Arthropoda > Insecta > Lepidoptera > Tortricidae > Ditula > Ditula angustiorana. The sequence continues at coordinate 6,777,155 of OY829483.1, forward strand.
AGTGGTGTGTATTCAGCACTAGGGTTCATGAGATTGTATTCTCCGAATTCGGTAGAGAGTGTGATGCAATTTTTCATTCCACCATCAAATCCATGAATAAACCTACAAACACATGTAAACTATTTATCAAAATGAATTTACATAAAAATATACATATTTATTACATAAATTGCAACTCATTACCATTCTATAATAGGGCCTACATCCTTTACAGGAACCGATTCCTCGTCAATATCAGGTGATTCAGAACAAATAGATTTTAAATATCCTGACATGTAAATTCGAGCATCACTCTCGATGAGACCGCCGTCTATGGGGCATAAGTGCCCTTCTCGGTCGAAAATTGAGAAACCAGTTATATTCGTCTGCGGTCTTTCCATTATGTCTCCTTCATCACCTATACAAAAATGGAAGTAATTAATTTCACACCTTGATAATATTGTTGCAAAATATAGAATGAATATTTTATTTCTCAACATTAGAAAGTATAAGACTGAACATATCAAATGTTATGCTTGGAAAACTCAATTTTTTATGTATTACACGCCATGGTAATTATATTTTCACTGATTGCTTACTCAAACTAATATATCACCGAATTATGTTGTTTAAATCACTAACCATGTGTTGTAGGTTTTTGATATACATGAGGTTGAAAAAATATGTGCTTTAGGTTTCATGGGAGAAATTAGAGTAAGCAGAATGGACCAGTGTTTGTTTTTAAGTAATAGTTAAAAAGAAGATAGCAGCTTTATAGCTGATTAACTGTCTTACAATATTTTACCAATTCATTCCTCCTTTTAACCAAATTTGATAATAAAAACGGATATTAAGATGCTATATAAACTGTAAGGTCATCATAACCAATTTTTACTAGGAAGTTTGAGAAGCATTAAAAGACAAAGTCCGTCCTGTTGAAAAATATATCCCTTACCTGATGCTAAAACTAGTTTTTCATTGGTCAACGCTATGAATTCTTCCACAGCATCCTGTGGATGTCCTTGATAATATATTATATCAGAATTATTAATAAACTGTCTACAAGTATCACATCTTTCCATATTGGCCTCAATCAAACTAGTTTTGCTGTTTGACTCCGCACTTGAATCCATCACATCAGACGTTTTTTTTTCATCAAAGTTGTGATTTTCATCACCATTAATCTTTGGTTTAATATCACCATTATTCTCTGTTTGATTTTCTTGTGCAGCATTAACAATAGAAAGTATTTCTGATATATCTTCAGTGTTGGTTTTAAGATCATCTTGAGTGGTTTTATCCTTTCCATTGCAATCAGTTGCATCTTCAACATGATTTAAAATCACATCTTTATCTGGTTTGCTTTCATCACAGCAAGTTGCATTGTCCGATAGCCCATTCTCATTTGACAACTGGTATTCCTTAGCATCCTCAATTGATTTTGTTGGATCTACTTTTAGTTTTTTCTAGAATGAGAAAACAATTATTTTACTTAATCACAACATAGTAAATGTACAGATGGCTCTATTGCAAATACAACTGTATTTAAGTTTGCAAGTAGGTTTGCGCTTACAATAAGGAGCATGCTGGGCCTGACTTAAATATAAAAAATAGCAAGTTAAAAAACATACTGTTACAAGTTGGGGCTCTTTAGTTGGACTCCGGCTGCGCTTCACTGCAAACATGCTGGTAATACTCAGCTGTTTTCCATTTGATGATTTTAATTTTGGTCTGTAAAATGTTTCAATTTTAGTGCATTAAAAACCTTATTATTATTAATTCTGTAATCAGATTATAACAACATGTATACAATAAAATATATTAAATAGATAATAGCATCATATTAATAAATAAATAAATATCTTGGGACAATTTACACCAATTGACCTAGTCCCAATCTAAGCAAAGCTTGTATTATGGGTACTAGACAATGGATAAACATACTTATATAAATAAATACATACTTAAATACAAATGAAATCCATGACTCAGGTACAAACATTCATATTTGTCACACAAATATTTGCTCATACCAGGATTTGAACCGTGACCTCTTGCACAGTAAGTAGACACATATGCCACTGGGCCATACAGGTTGGCATAGTAGTAAAAATACATGAGAGTTATGGGTGTTGCCAGGAAGAGCTAGCACCAGCCAGGCTGGCTGGCAAAGCTCTCCTTCAGATTAAAAACATAAAATGGACTATATGGAAGATTTTTAAAATTTTGCAGCACAGAAACAAAACAAATTTTATGAGTTTAATTTTCAGAAAAAAGTGGTTGTTTTGTTTAGTTTAACCATTCTTATGATTTATCTGATAATATAAACAGAGACTCAGGGACTGGCAGATCTGAGGGTGTCATGGGGGTCATGACTCCCCCCCCCAGGGCTGGATCTAGGTCGATCAATGATACTTTATCTACTCCACTGATGGCCCTGTCCTTTCTGGAACTTAATTTTGTAGTAATAGGTAAAAAGAGAACTATATGATATTAATGTAAATCAAGACAAAAACACATTCAAAAATTCCCAGCGTATGGTAGTGGTAATGTGGCGAAACTGGCAAACGCAAGGCACGGAATGCTGAGGTTGCAGGTTCGAGTCCTGCCATTGCACTAAATTTTCTTTGTATTATCATTATACAGCATATTAATTTCATTTCCCTAAATCAAGACAGTTATTTCGATAGTATTAACTTTATTTCATAAAAAATTAGCAAATCGATATGAACAATAATAACAAATACAGAGACATGAGAACGCAAGTATTTTAATATAGTAAGCAATAGAAAATCAAATAATCACAAACTGTTTAATTCACAATTTTGCATGCTTAGTATTAAAGTGACCCATTTCTGAATAATACACGTCCCAAAATATCACCTTAATTAAAAGACATAGGGTTTAATTTTGGTAAATATCATATTCAGAATTGAGTCGGTTTCATTCTAAGGGTGCGATTTGTTTAGTTCTAAATAATGGAAACTTGTTAGTAATGCTGCAAGGTTTGTTTATAGTTTCACAAAGATAACCACTTAAGATCACATCTTGTGAGGTATTTCACATGTTTTAGTTAATAACTAATAAAACGTAACTTACTTGTTTGGGGTCGCTTTCGTAATCTTTGAATCTGGACTACCTTTTGCACTATTATCGAAGTAAGTTTCAGCTTTGGATGTGGAAGGCATGTTTACAGTGTAAGGTACAGGAAAATAGTACTGATCCCTATTTTAACTAAGTAAGCACACTCGTAACATTCTATTTATAAATAATTATTTAAAAAAACGTATATACTGGATTAATTTTGGATAGGATCGGTTCCACACAAATAAAATCGGTGAATAAAACGTCAAATGGACTGTATACAATAAGAAAGAAATGGCGGGAAAATATCCGGCTCTGTACTGTACTACGCCACTAAGTGACAGTTCTCATAGTTCCATGTACTCTATGGTGACATGCACAGGTACGGTACGCCACGCTACACACTCTATTATATCTGCGAGAGAAGGTTCTTTTTCAGTGTGACCATATGTGGCAGGATCCTGCCTTTTTGGCAGGTTTAGCCCTTCATTTTGGCTTCTGGCAGGATCGGTTGAAGTTTTCATAATCTGGCAGTATCTGGCAGGATTGCAATATAAGTTGGCACGTTTGGCAGTATAGCTTTAGACTGGGTTCACAGTAAGCATTTGCGAGCGATAAAAACGCAAAAACGTGGCCATTGCCCAACCAGAGACAGACATTTTCCGTTTTTATCGCTTATAAACTCTGATTGTAAACCCAGTCTTAAAGGAGCTTAGCCATAAGAGTTTGGCTTTGGCAGGATTTGTCAGTTTTCTAGCCTAAGTAGGGCAGGATCTCTAATTTGAAGTTGGTCACACTGTTCTTTTTCTGCTCTGTAGTATTTTTTATGACTTTGACAAGCGATATTATTGATAATAAATTTTGAAATAAAATTCAAATTTTATTTCATTTTGTTGATCTAGGTCTATTGTTATGCATTTATGAAGAATGATCGCTCGTAAAGTAATTTCTCTGTGCAAATCCAAATATACTAGGCTATATTCATCTCCAAGTCTGCCAGATATTGACGTAGGATATTATTGTGATGTAAAAAACTTATCAGAGGTTAAGCAAAACATTAGCTTACGAAAAGGCGTTGGAAATTTAGACCGTGTTCTAAATATTTACAATAGTCTACAAGCTAAAGATGTGTCCGAAAACTCACGTGAAGTATTGGAGCAAGAATTCTACAAAGAGCTGAGCAAATTACCAAATAAAACCCACCCTTTAGTTCAAGACTATAAAGATGAGCCACGTCTAGTACATGAACTCAATGAGAAACGAGAGTTCGGCAAACATACTGCTCTAGAATTTAGTGAAATCACTCGCCTCATGAATCTGATGAGAACAGATAAACTGGGTCCCACATGTGGACACAAAAGTTATTATTTCTTGGGTGAACTTGCTGAACTAGAAGAGGCATTGATTAAGTATGCGATTACATTTCTAATGAAAGAAAATTTTAAATTAATTTCTGTGCCTGATATTTTACCAAAGAACATTTTGGAAAGCTGTGGTATGTCAATAAATAATGACCGCACTCAGGTATATTTTTATTTATTATTTATTTATTAACACATTATATCTACCAGTAATGTGTTCAGTTTTCTATTACCATAATATCGCTTATTAACCTTAGCTTAAGTTTAATAACTATTAAATACCTTTTATCATTTCTGGGGAAAAAAACCATTAACATGACATTAAAAATTCTGTAATTTGGTCTGTATTCTATAGATAAGACTTCATCGGTATGTTAATTTCTATTGTCTAGTACACAAGCAGCTTTTATATTTATTTATTTATATTTATTTATATTTATTTTGTTGTTTAATTTGGTACTAGTTAAATAATATGTGAAAATTGTGCCAAGATGTTTAATTTGTATTACAGATTTACTCTCTAGACCCGATTCACCATGGACCAGATTTGTATCTCTCTGGTACTGCTGAGATGTCGTTAGCTGGGCTCCTCATGAACTCTGAGCACTCCAAAAATGATCTGCCTCTGAAACTGGCAGCAGTGAGCAGGTGTTTCCGTGCTGAGACTTCAAACGTTATTGAAGAGAGAGGAGTGTATAGGTAATTATTGTTCATATTAATCAATATTATTGTTAAGTAATCATACACATAAGCTCCTACGTTCCTACGTACTTCCTTAAATAAATAATAGTCAAGGTCATGAATATCTATGTATCTGTTATGACAATGATGAAGCAAAGTGATAAAGTTTTCATATTTTTGACTTTCAAAGTCAAAATCAAAATATTTTTATTCAGATTAGGCTTACAGGTAGCAGCTTACAGGTATGAAATAGCTATCATATCCTTAAATGTGTAGCTACTGCCTCTTCAGTATTATTGTAGATTCAATTCAGACCTCGATTTTTTTTATTAAAAATTAGGTATACCTTAAACAAACCTATAATTTTTAAATGAAGTAAAAATGACTGGAACTGAGCCAACTTGTACACATTTGCAATCAAATATATTATATTTAATAAGCATTTATTGTGGACACAAAAAACCATCATTTCTTTCGCTCACCCTAACTGGTTAGAAAGGGATAAATGTTTTAAATCAGCAACAGTTCCATGTTATTAATCTTTTTAATGCCATGTCATACACAATAATTGTGACTCACAATCGAAGCCTTTTTTGTAAATAGTGAACTTGAACATTGTGGTAATGCACATAGGTCACTTGTTAATTGTATGTTTTCACAGAAGTATCCATCATTATAGTTGGGTATAGTCCTTTTTTAGTGTTGAAAAAGTTAATAAGAACTACTTATTTTATCTCCAAGGCATAATGTTGTCCAATTTCTTTACCTTTTTATTACATTTGTGTTTAATTTGCTATTGCAGAGTACATCAGTTCACTAAAGTGGAAATGTTTGCAGTAACTACACCAGAGCAGTCCGAGGAAATGCTTGAATATATAAGAAGCTTGCAGGAAAAATTGTTTTTGCCTTTACATTTCAACATGAGGGTGTTAGATATGCCTCCACATGAATTAGGTGCTCCTGCGTATAGGTATTGACATTCATGAATTTAAGAGTAGTTATTAAATTAGACAGATAAATAATGCCACATCTTGGCAAAGTAAGGTAAAGGTTGCACATGTGGGTGTAATTACTGGCACAAGAGGTATTCCATCTTAGCCCTCTGGGTTGGCAACGCATCTGCAACCTCTTTGGTGTTGCGGGTGTCTATAGGCGGTAGTGATCACTTACTATCAGGTGACCCACTTGCCTGTTTTCCTTCCTATTTCATAAAAAAAATGTTCATAATTTTGATAAACTGTACCTGTATATTTATATCTGTGATATTTTAGGTATAAGTCTTTCATTTATAATACAGCCTCGGGCCGTAATATAGGAGGGCCATGGGCCACCTATTGCTGGAAATTTATAACATGTGTTATATAAAAAAAACTTTTTTAATTCTAATATTTAACATTCTAGTTAACACCTATTGATGAAGCCTGGTGCTGATTTTTAGTTTGTTAATTTATCATCGAGTTGTGTGTGTTTGTTTATATAATCACATAATCAGAATAAAATAGGGCCCACATGACTTTTCCCAGTAAAACAAAACTATAAAAATATATATGTCCCAAAGCATATTTTTATACTAGGGTTTTATTAATTGTTTACATATAAAATTAATGAAGTAGAATCCAACTTTCAAAATGTGCATTGGTAGAAACAGACATTCCTTTTTATAATTTTTTTTGGTAAGAAAATCCTAGTGGGCTCTTTTTTGTTTTGAGTACTAAATAAAATAAATTTCAACTAGTAAATAGTTGAGACAGCAATGATAAATCAAATGATATTTTTTACAGAAAATATGACATAGAGGCCTGGATGCCAGGGCGTGCTAATTATGGTGAAATATCAAGTTGCAGCAATTGTACTGATTATCAATCCAGGAGACTAAATATCACTTTTAATGATAATAATACAACTAAGTATGTACATACATTGAATGGCACAGCATGTGCAATACCAAGATTGTTGATAACTCTGCTTGAAACTCATCAGGAGCCAAAGGGAAAGATATTCATCCCTCATATACTACAGCCTTTCATGAAAGGGAAAAAATATATTACCAAAAATAGTGCAGTACCAGATTTAAAGTTAATGAAATTAAAAAAATAGTTTAAGAAACATATTTTTTATTTAATTATGAGACACTTTTCTTTTAGCATTATCATCAGTTTAGTCACTCAAATCTTAAATTTAGCCATTTAAAGGTACCCAGTGTTACTTTGGTGCCTATAGCAGCACCGAGGAGTAGACCCACATAAGCATGATGCTGTGTGTTGAATAAGTGATTCTTAACACTCTAGATAGGTTGACTAAGGATTATTTTGATTTTATACTGTTTTTTTTTTCAATTCTTTGTGTTGTTTGGAGAATTTCTTCATTTTAGCTTTAAACTGTTTTATATCTACTGTGGATTCCGCAGTTATAGAAGGAGCAACCGTTTTTTCTTCAGGTGGAATGAAGTCTTTTTGTCTCTGCTCAGCTCGAGCTCTTTTGTTTTGTTCCTGTTTCTCTTCTCTGTCATGGCGCCTCTTGGCCTTCTTCTGTTCATCTTTAAGGAAGTATTCTCCTGTAGCCAGCTCTTTGTCAATCTTACTCTCAGGCTGGGGTGGCGGGAATGGTGTGTAAGGTTTCTTCTGTACCTTCTTTTTTGGCTGCTTTCTTGGTACATTCTTACTCTTAAATGTGGGGAGAAACCTATCCCAGCTTTCATTTTTCAATCTAGGATCTTTCATCAGCTCCCTTTTGATCATTAAACTTTTGATGTTGTACATTGGATGGATGTTTTTCATTGTATCTTCTACAATGCGTCTGACTTGGACCAAGCCTTTGTATGGACCTACAGCCGAAACTGTATTCCCCTGAACAAGTACATAACACTCAGTTAATAATTCAATAGATTTAAGAGTTACGCCATTGGGTCCTATGAGACGTTGCCGTCTCTTTAAGAATGTTTCCTTTTTGCGCACAAAGGAGTTTATTTTAATTATGTCACATCCAATTTCATCATCAAGCACCCTGACAGCTTGTTCGAATGGGACGCTTCTGGATAGCAGCTTCATTAGATCTCTGGCTTTGATGATAATGTACGGGTCCCAAGTTTTCCTCGTTGTTTTTACAATGATACTTCCTTCGATGAGGTCCAGTTCGGCGACAATGTGGTGTTCTTTTAATACTTTCTGCACGAGAGGCCAACATTCTTTAAGATACTGTTCCCGATATTTGGGAAATAAAGTTGCAAATTTACTCTCTTCTAGCAGACCATGTGGGTTGTCATCTGGGGTAAACTTGGGTATTTTCATTGCCCAAGCGTTATCAACGGGCCCTATGTCTGCCAAGTCGCTGTCCGATTCTTGCATTTTGAAGACTGATTAATTTTTTCTAACCTCTTTTCCTCATTTAATTCAAAATTCAGAAGGCAAAGCATGCACATTACATTTTACGAAATTAGAGTTACGTACGATGTGATTTGGATGTAGTAAACGTCCACAGATTACTAATATGTCACCGTCTGTCAATGGTCTGTCATATTTTTTTTTTCATTTATCCATATGGTAAGGCAAAGGAAACTAAGTTCAAACGTTAAAATAATACTTAAACCACAGAATAAATAAAAGTCTTAGACTAACAATACTGCTATAGTAGCATGTTAGCGTTTATCGCGCACATAAACGCTTTGGTCCCTCTTGCACACGCATATTGGTTAGAACGGGATAAATGCTTTATGTCATCGATAAAAGGTAGCGTGCTAGGCCCCAACAGGCCACAACATACGTAATATTAAAAGTTGGTATTTTTTTTTGTTTGAGTTTATCCCCTCTAGACAGTCCGACAGAAAAGAGTAGCAGTTTGTTAGAATCAAAATATTTTCATACAAAATTGTTGCCATATTCAAGCATTAAAAAAAATGCTGGAGCGGTAGGTGTCGTGGCGCCTTTGTATGGGTAATGGGGGTTACAACGGACACCACGAGTTAGAGACTTAACATGATCAGTATCACATACCTGTTGTCTCTTTAGTTCTACTTCCTTCACGCCTTCCACTCCTGCTCTTTATTCAATCTGCTTCGCTTTCTCTGCCGGATGCTGGCGGGCGTTCTCTTCCACCTATAATGATGAAATAAAACCCAATGACACTGATGAACTCAGTGTCCCAAGCATCCTTAGTTGTCACATATTATACCCGAGGAATATAGTCTCATTATAAGTAGGTGAAGTGAAAGGTATTAGGTACGTTCTTACCATAAGCATGGTGTAACGCACTGTGCTGGACCGTTTTTGTCCACTATGAAAGCGCCGCGGACTCCCGCAGTACAATCCAGCACACAAAGAACAGTCGACTGTTGCCCGAACACTAATCGTCAGGCGGAATGGATCCCAGGCCTTAGTGGCCCAGGCCTCGGTCCTTCATCCAGACCAAACGGCCTGAATATAGCAAGCAACCTACCCATAGAATAATTCCGGAATGGATCCCAGGCCTAGTGGCCCAAGCCTCGGTCCTTCATCCAGACCAAACGGCCTGAGAAGCAACCTACCCGTGGAATAATACAGGAATGGATCCCAGGCCTAGTGGCCCAAGCCTCGGTCCTTCATCCAGACCAAACGGCCTGAGAAGCAACCTACCCATGGAACAATACAAGAATGGATCCCAGGCCTAGTGGCCCAAGCCTCGGTCCTTCATCCAGACCAAACGGCCTGAGAAGCAACCTACCCATGGAATAATACCTCTACTTACAACACACATATGAGACGATCTCCCTTGAGATCTAGAAGAAATGTCAGTACACATAATTGATACTTTGATTGGCATACTAAGAATACTTAGCTTTCATAACAGCTGAACAATTCCTCGTTATTATACTGGACACTCTATTCACGTTTACAACCATCCATCGTCAGTTACATTCCGTTTAAATATCGCGGTGACAGATAAAATATGCTCACCACAGAGAGTAGACTTAGATGGCGATGGCCAGCTAGCACCTTAACAGCCTTCATTCGCGCTCGTCGCGACACTCCCCACGAAAGGCTGAAGAAGCGCTGTCAGGTTCAAGGTCCATTGTTTAATCTTCTCAAGGGCTCTTATAGCTGCGACTCTCTTTGGTCGAGCTTCTTGACATTGTTGCGATGATTCAGACTCAGCTATATCATTTGACTTAGACTCCGATGAGTTATTTGACTTAGTTTCCATTCGGCTACCTTCATCTGACTCTGGAATTGAAGGTAAACTCTCCCTAGTACTCTTTCTGTCACAAAGCACTTGAGTGACTTCATTATCATTTATTTCTTCTGTTAAGTCGTAAATCGGTGGTCGAGATTGGTGTTCAAAGGTCTGAAGGTCACGAGCTGCATCACCAGATTCCTCTTCGGTGATTTTGACACAGTTTTCTTCTCCATCTTCAATTTCAATGGGATAGAGATGAGCAATCGACCTTGTAAATTCTGTGTTGCCGACCTTGACCTTAGCAACCCTACATAAACCATCGACCCCTTTGACTAAAGACGTTATCTTACCCACTTTCCAACCTGTCCGGTTCTTGGAATCTCCTTTAATTTGAACTATTTGCCCTTCTTTTGGTTCCAATTTCGATGTTACTCTAGGCTCCTTGTGACTATGCCAATATCTTTCTCGTAAGCTAAGAAGATAGCGATTAGAGAACATATCTCGAAACTCTCCTAGGATGATAAGCGCTCTCTTCCAGCTCTTGACAAGTTCATTCTTAGTTGCGGTACCTTGAGTAATAGGATTTTCATAAGACGCATCCAGAGTAATGCACTTTCCCATTGTTAGAAAGTCTGAAGGTTTCAACACGTGTACAAGTTCAGAATCGACACATGTAAGAGGTCTGGTATTAATAACAGCTTCAATTTCTTTAACGACTGTAACCAGCTGATTATCTTTCAACAGATGTTTATGCAAAGTCCTCTTCATACAGTTCTTAACAATTCCAATTAATCTCTCGTAGAATCCGCCGAACCAAGGTGCAAGTTGCGGTATGAATTTCCAACGGATATCTTTTTCAACGCAATACCGATTTCCTAATATTTCCGACATCAATTTGAAGTGTGTTGCATTGTCTGACGTGATCAGGTCTGGTACGCCTCTACTGGAGATCATCCTTCTTAAGGCCAGTAATCCTTCTTCAGCAGTCAAATCATGAACCACTTCAAGGTGAACTGCTCGTACTGCTAAACATGTATACAAACATATCCATCTTTTGCAATTGCCACTACCATTGTTAACTAAGAGAGGACCCATGTAATCCATCCCCACGTATGTAAATGGAGAACTATAATTTACTCTCTCCTTTGGTAAAGCTGGAGTTGGTGGTAATTTATATGGTCCACCTCCATGTTTGATGCAATCGGAACATTTCCTGAGGATCTGTTGTACCTGACTCTTGCCCTGAGGAATCCAGTATGATTGTCTAATAATGCTTAGAGTGTGATTTACCCCTACATGTTTATTATCACAATGTGTTTTCATGATGACTCTATTCGTGAAATCGGAATTCTTTGGAATAAGTATAGGGTAACGTTTGTCAAACGACCAATCGGCGTTCTTCAGGCGACCTTTACATCGTAATATTCCGTCTATATCTTTGAATAACCCTAAGTTTCGACTTAAACTTGTTTCTTTTCCTTCCGTCTCTAAACGAAAGTATTCAAGCTGAAGTTTCTTTAACTCTTGAACCTTACTGTCCTGTGTATCATTTTGTTGTTCTTCTTTGTCTTCAACTTCGTTAACTATCCGACTAGCAAGCCTGTCAGAATCCATTTCAACATCATCACCTATATCTGAAGTATCGATCTCCATCGAATCTAGGTTTAGTTCCTTCGACAGACCCTCCCCAATCGAAAAAGAATGAGTATTTTCTTTCTGTGAAATACTTGGCCATCTTTCTGATCCTTCCACAAGGAACTGTGGGCCATTAAGCCATCTTTCTTTATCCTCCTTCGAACAGGTAGGTCTAGTCCCCACGTCAGCTGAATTAAGTTCAGATGGAACATAATTTATCTCCAAAGTTCGATTTTTCTTTATTTCTTCAATCCTTCGTGATACGAACGGTGGTAATAACTTGTCAGACTTAGTCCATTCTATGACGATTTGGCTGTCAGTCCACAAGACTTGTCTTGTTATTTTCTGTTGAAGAAATTTAAGAACAAAATTCAGGAGTCTACTACCTATAAGTACTCCCAGTAGTTCAAGTCGAGGAATTTTCAAATTTTCTTGATCTTTTATCGGTACCAGGCGAGATTTACCAATTACAAAGCTTTTATCAGTACCACTCACAAGAAAAACACACGCACTATATGCTTTCAAAGATGCATCAGTAAAGCAGTGTAATTCAAGGCCGTTCTCCTTTATATCTTTCATGTAACATCTGTTCACCGATATTTCTCTGATGTCATCAAGTTCTTTCCTTATGTCTATCCACTTGTCGGTTAAATCTTTTGGTAAAGGTGAGTCCCACTTGATTTTGTTCTTCCAGAGTTCTTGCAAGAAAAGTTTGGCTGCTAAAAGATACGGTATTGCATAACCACATGGGTCATAGACCGAAGCGATGACTTTTAAAACTCCTCTTTTGGTATTCAAGTTACTTAACGGGTTTTTAAATCTTAAGCAGAGTGTATCTTTCTTAATGTTCCATTCCAAACCAAGTACTTTTACTACTTCATCTTTGCATGTGTCAGGAATGATGCACATTAGTTCCTCAGAGTTTGAGCTCCAATCTCTTAGGTTCATAGATATTTCATTAAATGCGTCCTTAAAGCCTCTGTAAAGATCCAGCGCTTCTTGTGAAGACTGAGCACCAGTGATGAGATTGTCAACATAAATATCATTAGCCCTTTCTACTACTTGCGGATTATCTGATTTCAACAAATGATGCTTAATGGTTGCATTGAGTAGGAATGGACTTGCGATGACACCAAATGGAACTCTACAGAATCTAAGGTAAACAAGATTGTCCGTTGACACCGGCCTTGATGTGTCTTTTAACCACAGAAACCTTGTGACGTCACGATCTCTTTCATGCAAAGCAATCTGCAGAAAAGCCTTCTCAATATCTGCAGATAATCCAACTCGATGACTTCTAAATTTAAGAAGCAAGCCTGTAAGGTCCTCTAGCATTAAAGGTCCGCAGTATAAGCATTGATTTAAGCTCTTATTATCATTGTTCTTAGAACTTGCATCATACACGATCCTGATAGGTTTTCCCTTTTGTTGTACTCCGTGGTGCGGTAAGTAATGTATAGCATTATTAGATACCTTCGCTGAATCCGGTATAACTTCTATGACACCCCTATCCAACTGTTCCTTTAGGATCTTGTCGTATGCAGATAGAGTGTCTTTATCTATACGTTTCATCAAGCTTCTCAAACGGCCAAACGCTAAACCGAAATTATCAGGTAGATCTGGAGGATATTCTATCCACGGCCAGCTTACTGTGTATCTGTTGTTTATTTTCTGTGTAGTTTCATTAAACGTTTTAATAGCCTCTTCATCTCTATTAGCTTTGGGTGAATCGGTTATCCCTATGGACTCTAATTCCCATAATTTCTTTACGTCCCCGTTATCCAGCGGTGGATCAGGACGATTTAACCCCACTTCAGTGCTTGTTTGCGCGTAAGTTATCACTGACAACTCGTTAATATGTTCTAACTCTATCTGACCACTAAGAATCCATCCAAATGCTGTGTTAACTAAGAATAGATTTTCGTCCAATTTTATCTTCTCTTCATAGACAATGGAGAAGTAATAATCATTACCTATCAGTATGTCCAACCGGTCATTCAGTGAGCCATCATCAGCCAAAACATACAAATCTGGCACGTTACAAAGCTCCTGATGTGGAATGCCGCCTTGTGAGATAAATTCGACACAGTTTGCATGTACCACAACGACTTCACCAGTCCGTGTTTGCATTCGCACTTTTACAACGGGGCTGCGTATTTCTTGTGGATTTTCTGCGCCAAATGTAAAGATGGTTAAATTGGTTTCTTCCTCGGTAGGCAGCTTCAATTCTTTGGCAACTTTCCAAGTGACATAAGACCTTTGTGAACCAGAATCTAATAATACACGACATTTAAGTTGGTTTAATGTATCCCGTAAGCTACTTGCGTTTACTATGGCAGTTTGTAGTATCGTAGGTTTTTTGTCTTTAACTGTCATTGACAGTTGTTTGTGTTGGGAATAATCCGAAAATTCGTTGGGCAAAGCGCCCTGTTATGCGAATTTATTTTCTTACAATAAGGGCATTTCCTAATTTCCTTACAAACACTTATAGTGTGCCCTTCTTGCAAACAACCAAAACAACGATTCTGCAACTGCATCTTTCTCTCTCTAAATGTCGAATATTTGCCACACTTATCGTTGTAATGCGCTCCTTTGCAAAAAACACAAGCTAAGTTTCTTCGCTTTTTCTCAGGATATCGTTTTACTTCTTCAAGTTTACGCTCATTTTCACTTTTCATAACTTTAAACTTCCGTTTGCGCGTACTTGAATCACCATTGCTGTTCTGGAGGTTAACATTTCTTTTGTTAAACCTATTTCCTTGAATTAACTGTTTGTTATTAAATTTCCCTTGCCTCGTCCTCACATGGAGTGCTTCCACGGTACAACTCTCCGTGTCCACGGAACGCTTCTTTTGAACTATCCTTTCCGCATCTTCCCGCGCTGATATCGCTTTTTCCAGATGACTTCTTATTTCTTGTATTGAATCGGAGCTTGATTTCAGCTTAATTTCATAGATTAAATCTGATGGAAATTTTTCCATGATTAAGAAACGTAGATGGTTATGATTTATGTCCTCGCCAAGCGATTCTAAAATTCTTAGGTTTCTTTCGATCTCATTGAGGGTATGTCGGCATTCCGAAGCAATATTTTTGGCAGCATTTATTTTATAAAGCGTTGAATAATGAGCATCAATGAGATAAGAAGTCTTCCCATATCTCTCTTTAAGAGTTGTTAATGCTATGTTATAATTTTTATTCGTTGTTTCCAACCCTTCAATCGCTTTTTTAGCATCACCGGTTACTGAAGCTTTAAGATACGCTAACTTGTCAACGTCGGATAAATTTTTAGAATCTATGTTGGAGCTAAATTGATCCCAAAACTGATGCCAGTTTAAAATGTTTCCGTCGAATTCTGGCAGGGATAATTTAGGTAATCTACCCGCCACGTAAGATTTCGAAATATCTTCATGTTTTTTCTCTGAAAGTGTATTTTTAATCTTGACGCCTAATTCAGCCAAAGCTTCTTCAGCTTCCAACTGTGTCATACTCATCAGTGAAATGTCATCAGACGCTGGCGTCGTTGCCAAACGAAAATATTCGTTCAGATCGTTATTAAATCTTCTTACTGAAGTTTCAAGTTTACTCTGTGCAATTTGTGCTTGCATAAGTGTCTCCTTACTAAGAGTACTAGGGATATTGTCTAAGTCATTTTTCATTTTATTGTGTATGAGCCTGAGCCTATTCAATAAAAGTTCGTCCATGTTGGTTTCTATTCCTGTAGAAAATAGAATTCCGTAAAATCGTACAACTTATTAAACTATTAACAATAATGCATCATCAGGTAATATTCAAGTGTAATTCATTGATAGTTCGCAACTCATCTCACTCAACTCAAGATTGAATAAATTTTAAATAAAGATTAATGTTTAAAATTTATATTTTAAATCATGTCAACAACTATGTTTTATTAGCCCAATTAACGTAGACATACTCATAATATAATATTTTGCAACTGACAATTTTATCACCCTTGGGATTTTATAAATATTCTGTTTCAACTCAAACTTAAATAAGCTTTAGCGGAAACAAAACTTTTGTTTTTATTGTATTTAAATAAATAAACTTATTTGTGAACACATGGTAGATTTTATAAAGATTCAAATATTTTATTTACTTTAATATCTATTAGTTACACCTCACTCAAAAATATGTTTATCACTCTTATTTTTGTAGGTGTATGAAAACATTTTCAGGTATGTTTTATTTATCAAATAATTTCCACTGCAATTTATTGCTTTAAATATAAAACAATATTAAAATAAAATTAATTACTAAAATTTCTCACTCATGGGTGATTGCCACTTAATTAAACACACAAAACACATGCTCAAAATTCCGACACACAAAGCATGTGAAACACCCAACTAATATTTAAGCATTCCTTTTAAAAACAATATTTAAAAACAAACACGCAATTGTATCGTAGCTTTTTTAAGAAGTATAAATTTCGTAAGCATGTACATGCAACGAAAGCTTGTTCATGAAATTTTGTTATGCAGCTTATAATTCGATACGAAATAAATAGCGCTCACAAACTCCCACCGCCGACTGTACACGTTATAAACTCATTTATTGTTAGAAAATAAAACATTCAATTTATTCGAACTTTTTATAAAACACATCGCGATTCCGTCGCTATACGAACGTCCCTTTCCTATTAATGCAGTAAGAAAAAGACGCACTAAGAGATAAGCAAGAAAAGGCGGTCGCGAAACTGAAGAATAAAGTAACTCTTCTGCGCTCTCACAAGTGAGTAAGTAAGTAAATAAGTAAGTAAGTATAATGTCTAAGGTTCAATTCATAATTCGTGTTAAACATTATTACGACGCCACGCGTGAGTAATAATAACTTTTCCTTGCATCCTCAGCGTTGGAATAAAATGATAAGTACTTACTATAAAATTTACGAAATCAAATTACTTCGTTACGTAAATACAATTATATCGACTACCTTTTCAAAATTTCAATACCTCAAGTAGAGCAAAACAAAGATTAGAAGTGAATCTGAGTAAGTATCGGCGGCCGACGGTAGGCAGGTCACCGACCCGCGCTATGACCGGGTAGGTGTGAGTTGACTTTGTTGAAATAAATTACTATTAAGATAGAACGAATTATTTAGTATTTAAACCAGCGAAAAACGAATAAATAAGTAACTTACCGAGTTTACGCTTGCTCAAACTAAGGTTTCGTCCTATATTTATTATAATTGTCTCGTCCGGGTTATAAACTTAAAAGTTTTCGTCAAGTCCAGTGGCTGGGGAAAAAAATCTTTGATATGTTTTCTCCTAAAAAATTACAAACGAACACATTATATATACCGTTTCAACAACATAACCCCATGGTATAAAGTGTACACAATGATTCAAATAGTTTTGTACTAATTTACCTGATAAATCCGGAAAACTAACTTAAAGATGTTTGCTAGCCAAAATGGCGCCTCCAACAAAAATTTTCGCCGCAGGGACCGGCGTCGTTTGAACGCAATCATTCACTCTCAACGAATTAAAACCTAATATTATGAGTCTATGTTCAATCTATGATTGAGTGAGTGAACGCGAAACGTACCTTCATTCATCTCTCGGTTAATTCGAAAATACAAATGTTTGAACTGTATTTACACTAATAACTTACATTAACGTAACTTATCTATAGTGCTAATATTAATAAGATAACAAACCGTAACTTAAATTATCTTAGCATTAATATAAATAGATCCGTAAAATATTTACTATTTCCCGTTTAGGCTCGTTTAACTACCAGTAGCGCCATCTGTTGTCACTAGTGGTCAACTCGTTGACGTTCCGGTTCACTTGAAGTGACTTGAAGCACTTTACACATTTTCGTTTCATTCATGTGAATTTCAAACTGCGTATAACGTATCGCCCTCTATATTTCATTTTAATAAACTCTCATTGTATGATTTTGCCAACATTTCTTTCTAATTTGATAATTTTCCAATTAATTTTTACAATTTCTCTTTGTAAATTTACGAGCTCGTAGAAGGCGAAGGAAGTATTCTGCTACACATCCTTATTCTGCTGAACAATTTTATCATTTGCAACATAGAACATTCTGGAAATTACAATCCTCTGGGTTCAAATTACACCAGTCTTGGTTTCATATCTTAGAATTTATTATCCCAGCACCTCCACCATGTCGTGGCGCCTTTGTATGGGTAATGGGGGTTACAACGGACACCACGAGTTAGAGACTTAACATGATCAGTATCACATACCTGTTGTCTCTTTAGTTCTACTTCCTTCACGCCTTCCACTCCTGCTCTTTATTCAATCTGCTTCGCTTTCTCTGCCGGATGCTGGCGGGCGTTCTCTTCCACCTATAATGATGAAATAAAACCCAATGACACTGATGAACTCAGTGTCCCAAGCATCCTTAGTTGTCACATATTATACCCGAGGAATATAGTCTCATTATAAGTAGGTGAAGTGAAAGGTATTAGGTACGTTCTTACCATAAGCATGGTGTAACGCACTGTGCTGGACCGTTTTTGTCCACTATGAAAGCGCCGCGGACTCCCGCAGTACAATCCAGCACACAAAGAACAGTCGACTGTTGCCCGAACACTAATCGTCAGGCGGAATGGATCCCAGGCCTTAGTGGCCCAGGCCTCGGTCCTTCATCCAGACCAAACGGCCTGAATATAGCAAGCAACCTACCCATAGAATAATTCCGGAATGGATCCCAGGCCTAGTGGCCCAAGCCTCGGTCCTTCATCCAGACCAAACGGCCTGAGAAGCAACCTACCCGTGGAATAATACAGGAATGGATCCCAGGCCTAGTGGCCCAAGCCTCGGTCCTTCATCCAGACCAAACGGCCTGAGAAGCAACCTACCCATGGAACAATACAAGAATGGATCCCAGGCCTAGTGGCCCAAGCCTCGGTCCTTCATCCAGACCAAACGGCCTGAGAAGCAACCTACCCATGGAATAATACCTCTACTTACAACACACATATGAGACGATCTCCCTTGAGATCTAGAAGAAATGTCAGTACACATAATTGATACTTTGATTGGCATACTAAGAATACTTAGCTTTCATAACAGCTGAACAATTCCTCGTTATTATACTGGACACTCTATTCACGTTTACAACCATCCATCGTCAGTTACATTCCGTTTAAATATCGCGGTGACAGATAAAATATGCTCACCACAGAGAGTAGACTTAGATGGCGATGGCCAGCTAGCACCTTAACAGCCTTCATTCGCGCTCGTCGCGACAGTAGGGATCATGGTTGGCCATGGCTCCTACCAATCCAGTTATGATAGACATAATTTGATTGTAATTAGCAAATAATATTGGCTCAAAAAGCTCAAAAATAACCGTCGTACCTGTGCAAACTGGAATGCGCGGGAATGATCTCAAATAAAGTGCTTATTATACTATCCTATTTTTAGGAAATCTAAATAGGAGCACTCTAATTAGGAAGTAGGAAGCTAGTGATCACACTAGACTAAATAGAATCCTAAATAGGACAGACTACTCGCAGTCGTGAAGATTCTAATTAGGTTTCCCAAAAATAGGATAGTGTAATCAGCACTTAAGTCGGAGCGTGGAGCAAAAGCTTACAGTCTGTACCGAATAAACTGATTTATAAGCTGGTCACACCGACGTAATGAGACCGACAGGGGAAAATTTACAACCATAGACAAGACGTTTCAGCCTATTAGCTGGCTCCGCTTCGACTGATTGGGCCAATAGTATCGATGCAAGAAAGAATAAGATGTGAAGTTTTGTTTCATTTATTTATAAACAGTGTGACCATATGTGGCAGGATCCTGCCTTTTCGGCAGGTTTAGCCCTTCATTTTGACTTCTGGCAGTATCGGTTGAAGTTTTCAAAATCTGGCAGTATCTGGCAGGATTGCAATATAAGCTGGCACGTTTGGCATTATAGCCTTAGACTGGGTTCACAGTAAGCATTTGCGAGCGATAAAAACGCAAAAACGTGGCCATTGCCCAACCAGAGACAGCCATTGCCGCGTTTTTCCGTTTTTATCGCTCATAAACTCTTGTTATAAACCCAGTCTTAAAGGAGCTTAGCCATAAGAGTTTGGCTTTGGCAGGATTTGTCAGTTTTCTAGCCTAAGTAGGGCAGGATCTCTAATTTTAAGTTGGTCACACTGTTTATAAAATAAACCAACAAACATTGAATAAATCACATTAACCAAACCAAGCAAGACCTTCTATCCATTGGAACGCACGCCGCTACACAGTCTGGGTCAAATCAGATTGATGTTGATTTAGTTCAGTTCGGTCGGGTAAGTTTTATTCCTTAAATTCTCAGCCAACTCAATAGTTAGCAGTTATTAGTTACATCTATTGGTACCTGTTACAGAATTTCGAGAGACCTGCTAAGTTCTAGTTCTATTACGTACATGTACATCCTACTATCATTATCCTAAATCGTTAATCTTTAATATTATAAAGCTGAAAGTTTGTGTGTAACATAGATTTTTGTTACTTCTTCACGCTATAACAGCTAGACGGATTTGCATGGAATTCCAAATTTTATCTAAACCGTTGTCGCCTTAGCGTAAAGAATTATCAAAAATCTATGTCGCACAAACTTTCAGATTTATAATATTAGTAGGAAGTAGGACCAGTAGGATTAGTAAATTGCATTTACATCTGTTTACATGGGAATTACACATGCGTAGCCATTGCATACTGAACCGAAGGATTCAAGTCGATCGTATCGCAAATCCATTAAGTACAAGTAAGGTTAAATTGACTAGAAATGTTTGAAAGAAATAAATAGACATGCAAAGTTAAGTAGAACCCTGGAGTGCGATTTTTGAATCTAACCGGGTGACTAAAGCTCGCCAAAATGGCCGTTTTTCATAGAATTGCGGCATTTTGGTGAGCTTTAGTCAATCTCATGATGATGAATCCATCATCATGAGATTCAAAAATTGCATTTGAATCTCACCGACTAACTAAAGCTCACCGAAATGGCCGTTTAACATACGAGATTCGGCCATTTTGGTGAGCTCTAGTCACCTGGTGAGATTCAAAAATTGCACCCCTGTAACAAAATGACAGGCTTCAATTTGCTGTGTCCGTATTTATTGTTTCGTCGTTGTTTTAATAGATGTTTCACGCAATGGTGGACATCGGATAGGCAGGCAGTGACTTGTTTGTTATACCTACTTAATATCATTGTAAGCATTGTAAAAAAGTTTCCATCTCATAAATTCAGAAATCTAAATTTATTAAACTTCATCTATAATAAACACAGGCACATACATAGGTAGTACATAACGCGAATTACATAGGTAGGTAGGTACAAACATTCCTCGAGTTACTAGCACAGTATAATTCAATGAAACTTTCCCGCAATTTTCTCCCAAAGTAAGTAGATACCATACGGTAGATATTCTTTGGGTAGCATTTTACATTAGACAATTAAACCAAGGGACCTCGCAAGCACACGCATTAGGGATGGGTTATATTTGCTAAATCGCGTACCAGGGCTTAAAAGTACGTCCACCTTCTCATACCAGGTGCAGAAACCAGGTATCAAAATACTTTCAAAGTATTTTCTGTCCAACGCAACGAGTCGAATACTTGCTTCCTTGCAAGTTTAAACCTTGTTACTATACAGATAAGATTCAAAATATATATTCCAATAAAGACGTAAAATACTTTAAAAGTATTTTATTTCACGTATAAGTACAATCTGAACCTTATGTGTACAAACATAAGATATAATTTTGTACTACTTTAAGTAGTACTTACTTTGAAGGGACAGTATACTTTAATGGAAAAATACTTTCAAGTCTTGCAAGTATATCGGGTCGGTACCTGGTTGGTATACTTGCAAGGAAATACCAGGTATCAAAACCTGGTAACGTAAATACGCACCATCTCTAACACGCATTCCCCTCTGCCAAAGCACATGACCAAAACCGTGAGTTTTGGTCATAACAGTTTATAAAAACCAGTTCGCCGCGATATCGTGTATCATTTTGCTTTAGTTCATACCTATCGCAAAAGCGATCTCTGCAGTAATGGTTAATCGTGCGTATTTACCTTCAAACGGCGTAAACCTTTCGCAAATAGATTCAAATTAAAATAATGTTCAACTTTACGTTGCAGATAGCATCCTCAGTAAGTAGGTCCGATTACCTACTTGATCATGGACGACTTCGGCGGGCCGGGTAAGTCCACGTTTTATGTCAAGGGATCATTTTTAGAGTTCCGTATTCAACAAGGAACCCTTATAGTTTCACTAGCTCATGGACTCTTAGTACTAGAAAGCCGTAATTTGGCATGGATATAATATGCATTATATCTATGATTAATAACGCCGACAAAGATTTGGGCAAAGTAAAATTTTGAAAAATATTTTTTTAGGTTACCCCTACCTACACGTGAAGTAGGGATGTAATTTATTTTCCTGTCTACACCATAGTGTGTGATGTCGTATAGCAATTTCAAAAATGTTGCGGGTTTGTGAAAACAGTTTTTTGATTGAGGCATCCGTTTTAAAGTGCATTTTGTTACAGTCAAGTGTCCCCGTCCGTTACCCCCCTCCCCCCAAATTCACGGTAGTTGTATATATGATGAAGTTAAAAGGAAGATTATCACAGCTGAGTTGTCTTTACTTGTTTTGAAAAGAGAAGAAAAAAATTAAACTGCTGAGTATCTTGTGGCGTTTCTTCTCAGTAGTATCTTCCATTTTCCGAAGCGCTAGTAGATTTAGACATGTAAAAGAGCCTATATGGCCTACTTGCAAAATAATTTTTTCATTTTCATTTTCATAGGGAACCCTACACTGCGCGAGTCCAACTCGCATTTGGCGTGTTTTTTGTTTTCCTGATGCATTGGTTATGTTATGGTTATATGTTAGATAACATTTCTACGAACAGAACACTTACTACAATAAAGCCCGTGTTTAGGTATGCGTATGTGCCTAAACGTATGTATCTTCGCACTCTATCGCGTAAAACGTGCTCGTTCTAACGCGTTCTAGGCTTGTCAGCGGTGAATAAGTATTAGATACCTACGTAGTGCGGGTCCTTAGCTTGAAATACAGTCCCATCCGGAAGAAAGCATCATATATTCATATATGCATATATGCTTCCATGTCGTTAGGGAAACACGCTGAGAAATGATTGTTCCCCCCCCCCCCCCCCCTCTTTTATCTCCCTTGCTTTCGTTTTTTTCATCAACAAATTATCGACGTTATCACTATAGTTTTACTACTGTTTTATTCGTAATTTATCGACGATGGTTTGGTTCTTGAAAAGTCAATTCCTCAGTCCTATCACTCCTACCGTTTTTGTAAAAAAAAAGAAAACCAAAATCAGAGAGATAAGGGGGATGAACAATAATTTCTCAGCGTGTTTCCCTAGCGACATTGAAGCACATAATTATATGAAAGCGACATTTATGCCAAGTTTGGTGCTTTCTTCCGGATGGGACTGTAAAATTTATTTTTGTTAGGACAAGGATCCGTACCTACTGGCGGGCGCACATAGGAGTGTTTCGGCGATCTACGCGGTCAGAATTATTTGAAAAGTTTTTAGTGTCGTAAATGGCGTTTTCAACTTTTTTATCGCATATTAGGTTATATATCATGATAACAAGTCTCTTTCAAGATACTTAGATTTTTTCTACAATTATAAGGCAACTTCTGCTGTTGCATTTTGTTAAATAGCGCTTACCGAGTCCATACTCTAACTAAGGATAGAGCCACCTAGTGATCCTAGAATAAATAAAAAGCTCTTTTAGAACTAATAACAAAAACCGTTTTGTTATTACGACCTGCGTCCACTTACCTTAATTAACAACCCTACCCACACTTAATAAAACAGCGGGTCAATGTTAAGGTTTTCTTGGAAGCAATAACTAAGTATTAAGTAACTACATGTACTTTGGTAGTATAGTAATGCGAGTGCTGTTTGTTTATATAACATTTCTACGAAGAGTGTCGCACTTGAGTTGAGCGACAACTTGACTCGCCGCTAAAACTGGCAAATAATGGTCGTATTTTAAACCTTTTTATGATACCAAATTGTGTGGCCGCCGCGTAAGGTTGATAAGAGAAATTAAATTCGTATCGCACATTGAAATAAAAAAGAAACCTGCCTATGCCTACCACCATGCGACTCACCATCGATAAACACGTAACACACACGATTATATTATTATAAATTTAATTTGGACGGTTATTGGTTATTATTTCCCAAGAATGCTACGCTAGGCGATTGAAATTAAGAAATACCCAAATTTCAACCACCACCACCTGCCTGGGACCCAGTACTACAGTTAGTTAAATCTCAGGCTTGGCATTACATTACATTATATGATTGTTGGTATTTTTGTTCTAATTATTTAATTACCATTAGTGTAATTTATTTTTTATGTAACTTCTTGTTTGTAAATTTTTAAATTATTTTGTTGCAAAAAAGACTTAATGCTGAGTTTCTTGCGGCGCATTTTTCTCAGCAGATGCCATTTCCGAAACTCTGGTAGAGTCTGTAGTCTTATTGCGTTAATTGGAACGATTTCATATTTAGTTTTTATATCTTTTTTTTTTTTCAAGATTGGGTAGTTTGTATTCTAAGTTTTTTGTCGGTCTGCCCGTGAACATGAGACCTGTTGTTACGCTGTGCTATATCACTTCGAGCCACACTAGAGGGCGCTGCTAAAGCCAGCGTTTACTTTACCAATCGGTATAAATAAGCGCTGGCAACATTTAGAATCGTTAGGGGCGGGGTTTGTTTGAATTAGTTACGACCCCTTTCCTCTGGAAGGGAAGCTCAGGAAATGGGCTTTAAAAGCCCCTGCAGCTCCCAGAGAGCTCATATTTTCTACATCACTACAACCACCTCTAAAAGGTGAAACCTCTGCCCAACTGGTAAGCTCTCTCTCTGCTAATAACTGTTCTAAATTGTTCTTATAAAATTGTATTTTTCGTGTATGTGTTTCTTTCAGATTGTATTTAATTTATTTCTATCTTAATTTGTTCTAACTTAAATCTTGCGACCGTTTATTTAACTTCTTTCTGTAAATTTCTAAGTCTTTGTAATAATTATTAATTTAAATCTACTTGCTCAACGGTCGCACATTGTATTTTCAAACCGTAACCGTCACTGAGTTTTAACTTCACTATTTCTGTCCTTCTCAATGTAACGTAGCTTTTCTTTCTTACCTTGCCACCTGTAAACCTTTCGAACTGATGCCACACCACAACTTGGCGAGCTCTAGCTCCCTGGTTGGACTCTCGTCTCCTCGAGCTTCAGTATGGCATCAGTTCCCGCTAGTGGCCAGCCTGTAAAGCACTAAATCTTTACAGGGCAACTTCCTACGGGCTACCCAACTTCCTACGGGTTAACAACTTCCTACGGGCTACCCAATTACCTACGGGCCACCTAACTACCTACGTGCTACCCATCTACCTACGGGCTCACGTTCCCCAAGCTTCGCATATCCTCGAGCCACCTGCAGGGCACCTCTTGCCGGTTACTTGGACACTGTACCCTGACCGAGCTGCTACCAGCCGGTTACTTGGACAACCGTACCCTTGCCGAGCCTTCTACGCCCTGCAGCCTACGAAGACCTGCCGAACCTCAAGCCTACGCTGCTCCACGTCGGGTCACGGCCAGGGGAGTGCGAGCGATCACGTTAATTGACTCAAGTTAGGAATTAGGCACAAGAATTACGAACTTACGACCTAGAGTCTCTAGTCGTCCTAGGGAGCTTTTATTTAATCAATAAAAACCTATTGTTATAATTTTATTCTTGTTTCACTCGAAAATCCCCTAGGGCGAACTTCTGTACCTGACCGGGTAACACTGTAAAGGGCTCGATACGTCAGGAATTAGATTCGTTACAATACACGCGATATAAACCGTTTAAATTGTTTTATTTCAATGTCTTCAAGAACATAGGTGTACAGAATTAGGACTACAACTATTACTACAACAATAACTAAACAAAAATAAATGCAAAAAACTAAAGAAAAAACTTAAAATCTAGATAAACCTAAAATGCGGGTGGTAGGACTTTGTGCAAGGTCCGTCCGGATCGCTACCACCATCTTGCTCGGTAATCCTGCCGCTAAGCAACAGTGCTTGTACTGTTGTGTTCCGGCGTGGAGAGCAAGACAGCCGGTGTAATTACTGGCACAAGAGGTATTCCATCTTAGCCCTCTGGGTTGGCAACGCATCTGCACTCTCTTTGTTGTTGCAGGTGTCTATAGGCGGTGGTGATCACTTACCATCAGGTGACCCACTTGCTTGTTTGCCGTCCTATGTTGTATAAAAAAAAAAAAAGCTAATTTAAATCTAGTCGCGAAAACGTAAGAAAATACTTTGGACGGTTATACTAAGGCCGCTGGTGCTGGTTCCCGAGTTGCCGAAGCCTGTTTGTGAGATTCGACGTGAATTAAATTGGCCCTAACATGACCGGCCAGTTTAGTTTATCCGAGTTTATCTCTGTGTGCACCCCTTATGGCACAGTTATGCTGTGGCCAACTGTCCTGTATTTTACAGGACGTCCCGTTTTTCACCTACCATTTTGTTCGTATCCTGTATTTTTAATTAGAGAAATACAGGACCATACTCACCATCCCATACCATACATGATATACCATATTATCTACCATAAACGCGCTGTCCCGTATTTTTCCTTAAATCCTGTAATTTTAGATAACATGTGCTGTAAAATTAACACACAGGGTTGGTCACTCTATCACCCTTTTTTATGACACTAGTTTGATAGAGACTCAGTGAGGGATAAATTGAACCTGGGCCGGTCATGTTAGGGCTACACGAACATCGTTTGATCCCTCTTTCCTGCTACAGGGTATTTCGTGTAATCATGGGTAAGTGCGTCACGAAGCATAATGATGAACTCTCATATTTTTTTGTTGGCGTAATTTTTATGCGTCTGTGAGTAGGGACATGTGTGCTTGACTTCTATTGTCCAATATATTCGGCGAAAATAGACAGGCATGGGCACAAGGGCGATGCTGTAAGCGTTCCGTTGTTTCATCGACTGCACGGAACCCGCAAATTGTATAAAACCCTGAATACATGTATATATTACTCATTTTTCTTCGGACGAAACCTACCCCACCAATGAGTCATGCATGCTACGATCTTGTAAGGAGCGTGCGCCGCATGCGCCGGAGTACACTTTCTATGAAAGTAAAATTCAGGCTTGTTACCAGCCCGTTACTCATTGTCCTTGTTAAAGGTCCATCGCGCGGTGGGCCGTGGCGCGGAGGAAGAAGGGGCGGGGGTACAATGCGCGGGCGCGGGAGGGGCCGGCAGCCCGACGGCGGCAGCGCGGACGCCGGCGCGAGCTGGCGCGACCCGTGCGCCGCCAGCCAGCCGCCGCCGGGACGGGGCCGCCAGCGCCACCGGCGCGACAGATGTATGTATCTCACGATATTTTAGAACCCTTAAAATATCCTAATTCCATTGATGTTAACTGTCTCTTAAACTACTATTTATTTTCATAATTATATTCTCGCGCGCCTATTTTTAGGGTTTTGTAACTCAAAAGGACGGATGGATCATCTTGTAGTCCGTCTATCTGTCAAGACCCCTTTTCTGAGGAACGCGTGGAGGCTTTCAGTTGAAATTAATATCAAATACACAAGTCTAAAATCTCTCGAAGCTGTGAAAAAATCAAACTTCTAAGTCAACGCGATCAAAAGATGCGGCCATTTATATATACCGCATGTTTCATACATTCGTTATGGAATCAAAAACCTAAAGGGTACTTCCCGCTGACTTAGAACCATGCCAAGAATTGAATGGAATTGAATTGGCAAGAAGTAAGGCATCACAGCATAAATAAAAGAATAAACTGAAAGCTGTAAGTTTGTAATTACATCCCAACTATTTTTTGCGCTTACAAACTTGTATTTCGACGGCAACAACGTATATGATTCTAACTGAAAAATCACAACTTTTACAGGAGAGCAAAATAACGGTACAAGTCTTCCTAACTTTTTACTCCGTGAAGATAATAATCTAAAACTTTACGCGTATGATTATTTTTATACTTTATATCTATATTTAATATCACATTACTCAAGTTAATTGTAGTTTTTGAGAAAACGCAGATAGGCAGTTTGCCCCTTGTACGTTGTTGCCGTCGATTTGCACTTGGTATGTTAAGGGAGGGACCAAAGTTATATGTATATCCAATGTCAAAGTTAATTTTGTCTCTCTGCAATTTTGGGTGCTTATTAAGTGTACATGGAACCCTATGTGCTCGAGTCCGACTCGCACTTGGCCCGTATTTATAGTCTAAGATCCCACTGCAAAATTCTGCACCTACTTGTTTGTTTGATCGAAATGTGATTTAAATAAAAGGTTACTCGTGGGATCATACAACGCCGCAGGGTTGCCCAGCATGGGTATAACTGTACCAATTTACAAAAATACACGAACTTTTCCCCCGGATTTTATAAATTTTCTGTGGCTACTGTTAGTGTTTTGTTATGAAATCCGTTGGTATGAAAAAAAGAAAAATAGTTAAGAATAGCGATTATATGATTAATGACAACAAATAGGTAGGTTCTGGCATTGCATGTATTTTAGTATTCCTATTTTATGTACCAATGTGTACTAATATAAGTAATATAACAACGCTTTTTCAGTGGTGTTGGGTTCATCTAATAGCTCCTTTATCTCCTAACATAATATAAACTAAAGTCGCTATTTTTCCTGTCTGTAAGAAATTTCTATAGTGTATCTTCGACCGCCTTCTTCTTTTAAACCATCCAATGGATTTTGATGCGGGGTTTTCACTGTCATTATATATTTTGATAGAGAAGGTTTTTGTGTGCATTTTATCCCGACTGTACCCGTGCGAAACCGCGACAGGTCGCTAGTTTACAATAAAAAATTTCTTCACTTCAAATTTAGATGAGCGGGTTAGTCAACGCGATTACACCCCGAATTCATCTCCACCCCGAAAAAAGTTTAAAGGTTAGTTTAATTTTGTTATTTTTATCACAGAATAAATAATAGTACTAAAGTACAGAAACTTCCCTTTTTCGACCATCATTAAACGAATTCAGTTGCCCCTAGTTCTTTTTATTTAATCTATGACATGATTTGTTGAGGCGAAACTAATTATGCCATTAAAAACAAAACTTGTAAAAAAAACCAAGTCTCGCAACTCAGTTCTCTACCGTAAAAAGTTGTGAGATCCATGTTATACCAAATCGGTTGGCTTATTCAGTCCCTAATTAAGGGACCTTCTGTCTTAAGTTATCACGTAATTAGCTAATCTAACATCATCTTGTATTGAGCACATTAATTTAAAAAATCTTTTATGTTTCAATAAAATAGATTGACTTGGCCATCGCATGAAAACACAATGTAACTCACAAGCAATTCATGTTGTAGTAAATAAGCTTGTTTAGATTGTTTTTGTTACATTAACTATAATTATGTATTGCTTTTGAGTTACATTGTGTTTTCATGCGATGGCCAAGTCAATCTATTTTATTGAAACATATAAGATTTTTTAAATTAATGTGCTCAATACAAGACGATGTTAGATTAGCTAATTACGTGATAACTTAAGACAGAAGGTCCCTTAATTAGGGACTGAATAAGCCAACCGATTTGCTATAACATGGATCTCACAACTTTTTACGGTAGAGAACTGAGTTGCGAGACTTGGTTTTTTTTACAAGTTTTGTTTTTGATGGCATCTCATTTCTTTTTGTAGAAAATCCTTCTTCTTTTCCTTTCCGGTACCTTCTACTTCTTAAACACCAACAACGGATTTTCTCAAAACCCACTCTCTGTCTTATTGAGCTTTTCTTAATGCGCATATCGCATTCACATGTGCGAACGCCGCGCTCGCATTCAAATGTGCAAGCGCGGCGCGCGCAACTTTTTTTTTTTTATGAAATAGCAAGGCAAACAAGCAAGTGGGTCACCTGATGGTAAGTGATCACCACCGCCTCTAGACACCCGCAACACCAAGAAGATTGCAGATTCGTTGTCAACCCAGAGGGCTAAGATGGAATACCTCTTGTGCCAGTAATTACACTGGCTGTCTTGCTCTCCACGCCGGAACACAACAGTGCAAGCACTGCTGCTTAGCGGCGGGATTAGCGAGCAAGATGGTGGTAGCGATCCGGACGGACCTTGCACAAGGTCCTACCACCCGCCGCCATTTTATATTCATACATATACAGGTACACTGATTCATTCACTGCAAATGTTAACTTTGTTAATCCTATGTATTGTATGGGATTACAAAGTTATTTATGTAGTTGGTGTATTTTGAAAACTGGACACAAATTGCAAAATATTTAGGTTTTTATTTGATTTATACACTAAACACTAATTGTATTCTAAATTTGAAACTTCTATGTCTAGTAGAAGTGCCTGAAAGTTTTGATGATCGGTCAGTCAGTCAGTGAGTGACAAATTAAAAAACTTTGACTAGTTATAATTCTTAAACTACTGGTTCAAATTGAATGAAATTTGAAATATACCCTGTTTATGCAATGCCTGCTTAATTTCTGAAAATACAGGGTTCTATTTTAATCCACAACGAAGTTATAGGGGGTCGAAAATGGCCTGAACTGCTTCGAGAAAAGGATGGTACGGCCGTGCCGCTTTTTTTTGCTCGATTTGGCGGGGGCACTGCCGTGCCCCCAGATAAGGACCATCCATCCGTTCTCCCGTCCCACAGCGTACAAACTCCTTCTTTCCTCCTTACTACTTACTACAAAATATGACCCTAAATGAAATATATTTTATTTCAGCTAACCCTGGAGGTAATGCTGTTTATTCTTCAGGGCCGTTCGACCAAAACTTGCAGCATGTTGCAGGAAACAATACAAACCATCCACACCGCCGACAAAGTCATAACCCGCGTAACGACGGTCAGAACAAAAATGCTAACAGAGATAGATCAATGGGGTTTAGGGCATTGAAAGAGATAACTCATTCTGATGGTGCAGATATAATAGAAAGGATTAAGCGACAAAAACACTCTTTCACGCAACTCCTGGAAACATCGGTTGAAAAGAAAAAACAAGACATATTTGCTCTAGTGTTGGAACTTATAACAAATGTATCGAAAACATCATTCGAGGAATCCAAGAAACTGCTTCTTCTCGAAATTACAAACTCTAAATTCATCGAACATTTGCAACTATACTTGATGCACCTCCCTTACACTGTGAGTAGAGAGGACAAATTCTATAATAAGTTTTACTGGACGAAGGAAAAAGAGTTTTGGAGTAATTTCATGACTTTTTGCGAGTTTATTATTAACGTGTCCCCGTCGACCGCCGTGCACAAATGCGGGTCCTTGATCGAGGCTACCACGAAGATCTGCCTAGAAGGTTTAAAAGAGAAACAAGGCTTCGAATTACCTGAAGAAGATATTACGAGGATGGCCATGATAAGAGACAGTCTTAAGACTTGTGACGAAGACCAAGTACGTACTTATAACATATATTCATACAAATTAAGTAGAGGTTAGTGTTTGTAGTAAATACGAGTATATAATGTTCTTTATGTATAGATAAGAAAACAGCAAAGAACTGGCACAAATGAGGTGGGCGAACCACTGGATAGCTTTCGTGACTTGAGTATCCTGCCGACTCCGGAAGAATTGATAAGCAAGAAGCCCTACTTGCGGGCAAACGTCGTACAAGGAGCGTACGCAGATAAGGAGCATTATTTGGATGTGCAATTCAGATTACTGCGTGAGGACTGTTTTGGCCCACTTCGGGACGGAATTCGTAAGTTCGTTTCGTTTCGTTACTATTTCTTTTAATATTTCTCTAAAGGGCTTGTGTCCAAAAGCGAAAATCAGATATTCTTGACATTCTTCTCGTCATTGCGCACTATACGCAAGTAATAATAATAAACATATCTAGTACTTCTTAAGAAAAACTTGAAGCTCCTTTTCAAAGACTAACTACTAACGTAATTAGCTAAAAAAATATTGCCCAGTTTTGTTCCTAGGTACCTCATTCAAAGTAATATAACAATTTGCTTGTCGTGTTTTTCACAGATCAATTCATAGAAGAACCAAAACGAAAGAAGTATGACCACATACGGTAAGAAAAATATCATTTACTTAGATATTTAGTTTATCGCGGGCCATTAGAAGTAATATATTGATGGCCACTGATGTAGCTACATTAGTAATTAAACTAATGATAACAAGCTAGGTAGATATAGTTTTTCAGCGAAAGGAAAACTATGCAAAAATTACACATTTGTATGAAAAAAATGTTTCGTTTTTCTAACTATATGGACCTACACAGTAAGATGAGAACTTATTACCTAAATCTATTGAAGTACACCAGAAATGTTATTTGAATACCTACTTCAATAAATAGCACTAATACACTGTACACTTACCCCGTGTGACGTGAAGACTCACAAATTATTATTTGATATACAATGTTATTTGTTTAGGTTATATTATCTTTATTCATTATTCGTCAGAGTTAATAAATAGAAGATTCACTATTATTATAAGCGCCTGTTTTCCTTTGAGGTAGGCAGAGAGACCACAGAACGCCATTTGCCCCGGTCCTGGCATACTTCCCTCGCTTCCTTCATAGACATTCCTTTCTTCATACATGCTTGGCGGTTCCGGGTATTTCTAATGTGGCATCTCAGGACATCACCAATTTGGTCGACGTACGTCAAGGCAGCTCTCGACCAACTCGCCCAGTAACATCAACTTTAAGTAGACTTACATAATCGCCTTTCATCCATCCGTTCCAATGCCCAAACCAACGTATCATTCATTTCTCTATTTTAGTCACTACATCTTCTTTCAAACCACACTTCCCTCTTATAACATCCCTTATAAATAGAAGATTGTATGTTACTTAATCGAGTAAGTAGTGTTTTTATTGGTTGTAACTTCATTTGTTCCAGCGTCTACCACAACGTAAAATTCCTCGAACCGTTTGTTTCGAAACAAAAAATTGGGTCGGTTGTATTGCTCGATGAGAGCACCATGAAGCGATTCAAGAGAGTGAACTGGACGCACAGCAAGAGGTTTTTGTTCGGCTCTCTGGTGCTGTTCACAAAGGACAACTGCAAGAGTTTCCTGATTGGGACCATCTTGGAGCGCGATGAGAAATATTTGAATATAGGACAAGTATGTATATTTTTATTTATACGTAAGGTAACTATACCATGGCCCAATTTCATAGACGCGACAGACGATAGGTGATAGTGACAATTCGCCGTACATAACTGTGTCGACAAGTAACGCTACAGACTTACAGACTTAACATCATAGTGGAGTGGGCAAGCAATGTAAACCGAATCGTCACTGTCACCTGTCGCCTGTCGTGTTTATGACATTGGTCCCAGTATTACCAGTGCTTGACAGGCGTAGAACATTGTTTTTACCAGTAGTTGACATCATTCATATGTTTTAAGCCGTATCTTCTTGCAATTATTGGGTCATGTCAATAGCTAGGACCGTGACTTTAGTTCGCTGTGATTTCTTTCTTTTAAACATCGCTAATGACGAGACCATTCCCGTAACTACGACCGTTGCGGTGCATTTGAAACGCCGAACCCTTAAGAGGAGTGTGTACTAGAGATGCAACGGATAGTTGTTTGGCCGGATACCGGATACCGGATATTTGGCCTGATCACCGGCCGAATATCCGGTATCCGGCCGCCGAATATTCGGCCGGCAAAACGATACGTACATTTTAGTTTGGCGGCGGGCGCGTCGTGCAGGTTTCAACCTGTTATGTATTGTAGGTTCGCGCGGACCGTTTTCTAGGCAAGAAACGAGTTTTATTAGGTCAGTGTACGGAACTATTTATTTCGTATGCAGTACACGTGCGCCCGCCTATTTTGCTGAATCATCATCTCAGCCACAAGAAGTCCACCGCTGAACATAGGCCTCCTCCATGGATTTCCAAAGTGACCGGTTGTAAGCAACATGCAACCAGCGCCTTCCTGCCACCTGTATGAGGTCATCAGACCATTTTGTGGCTGGTCGTCCTACGCTGCGCTTGCCAATACGCGGCCGCCATTCGAGAACTTTTCGACCCCATCGGCCATCAGTTCTCCGTGCTATGTGCCGTGCCCTGCCCACTGCCACTTCAACTTGCTAATCCGGTGGGATACGTCGATTACTTTCGTTCGTCTGCGGATCTCCTCATTTCTGATTCGATCACGCAGAAAAACTCCAAGCATAGGCCTCTCCGTAAGCAAGCAAGCATAGTTTTGCCGTGTTGAGTTACGGTACATAGCCGCAACTCAACAAGACATTTCCAGGTTCAAAACACAACGGCTATCTTTTGAACACGGATATGCTGTGTTGTTGATGAATTTTCACATATTTGGTTAAGTGTGATACATAGACTGGCGCGCCTGTTGGGGTTGGTGCGCCGTAATACTACTAAACAAATATTGATAATTTGTTGTTGTTTTCGTGGATACTAACCATTTTTCAGAGTTAAATATCAAACAGAATCACTATTCGGTATCCGGCCGGATAGTGCGAAACTATCCGGTATTCGGCCGGATAGTAAAATAATGGCCGGATAGGCCGGATACCGGATAGCAACCGGATATCCGTTGCATCTCTAGTGTGTACCCAGCCTCAAAAAGCGCTCTCCATAAAAACAGCGATAACGTTTTCCGCCCTCTTAACCTATAGCAATGATTTTTTTGGTATGTTGTCATTTATGCCTTAGAACCTGCTTTGAACTAGGTTTGTATGTTTGTATTTTTTTAATATTCTTCATAGATTTGCCAATATTTTCATTTTCAAATAAAAAATGCGGACGGAAAAAGCTTTCATTTTCTACCACTACGATTAAAACATGATTGCCGTCTCTTAATGAGTTATAAAAATTGTTTATTAATAAGTCATCGTGTATTACAGTACGTATGATAATATGAAAAATACTTGTTCCTACAAAAACACTTTTGCTTACAGCTGCCTGTTAGTATCGTTGATGAAGCAGTTGAATCAAAAATTTACAATGACGATTCATACATTATGATAGAAAGTGAAGTGTATTTTGAACCTTACTATCATGTTCTCAAGGCGCTCCAGGATCCCAATTTCCCAGAGCACCTAGCGATGAGCAACTACATCGTCGATGTACAAGTGAGTATCTTCTTTATCTACCCCATTTAAATAAATTAAAAACCGGGGCAAAAGCTTGCCGTGACATGGCTTAGTGTAAGGTTCCTTAGTCTGTTGTGTATATTTATAGTCACACAAATTTTTTACATTTAAGCACTGATTCACTTGTAGTCTGCGAGTAAAATGCGTGTGACATACAAACATGACATGGCTAAACTATAAGGGTTCCGTTTTTGATGTTAACAAGGAATCAAAATCATTGAAAGCTCGCATCGTGTAATTACTCAAAACAGTCCAGCATTAGTGTTTTTTTTATGAGCGTTTAATTGTACTTGTTCTTGCAGAAAGTACCTGAAAGACCTGCCTACGTTACTCCCGATACAACATATTCAGTGCAAACTATGGAACATACGGAATTGAAATTCACGGTCCTGCAAGAGGACACTTGGCCCTCCCAGACGATGCTGGGTTTGAACAGCACTCAGTACGAGGCGTACAAACTAGCTCTTACGCATGAGTTTGCTGTTATTCAAGGCCCACCGGGAACAGGAAAGACTTTTCTTGGAGTTAAAATCGCCGAAACACTCC
Organism: Ditula angustiorana; assembly: GCA_963691745.1. Classification (NCBI taxonomy): domain Eukaryota; kingdom Metazoa; phylum Arthropoda; class Insecta; order Lepidoptera; family Tortricidae; genus Ditula; species Ditula angustiorana. The sequence continues at coordinate 6,812,744 of OY829483.1, forward strand.
TCTTAAACTTACCTTTTCATATGCTAGTCATATGTTATACTAATCATGCCTTGGATCAGTTTTTAGAAGCGTTGATACCTGTTACTGATTCCATAGTCCGAATTGGCGGAAGATCAAGGAATGAAGCCCTGGAGGTCTTTAATATCAATAAATTAAGACGCAGGGACGAGAGTAGCTATTTCCACGAAATGAGAATAAATCTTAAAATGGAAATAAGTGAATTGGAGCGGGCTCAGGCGCATGTGGATGCTTTGTACACTAGCGTACTAAGTTACAAAACCATCGCTGCGTACGTTGAAGATTGTAAGATTATCCAGAACTTTTATAGGGGAAGCGGTATTGAGGATCCCTTAAAACACTGGCTATTTGAAGATATGGATAACATTGAATTTGAACCATTCACGGACCAACATATCGAAGATGAAGAGGACGATGAAGTGGTTGACGAAAACGCAGACGTTGATGAAGACATCTACGACAGAAATGATTTGGTACTCGATGACCTGGACAATGACGAGAACGAAGTCGATGTGCGAGGGATTACTTTAGTTACGACTTCATTCAGTTTATCTGATGCCGAAGACGATATGAAAAAGCTCTTAAAACAGTTTGAATACATCCAAAGCAAAGGATGTCCACTCAACGAGCAACGTGGTCTGCAAGATGAAATATGTCAACTTTATTCACATATAAAACGTTTCAAAGTGAGTATTTACTACACACACGCCACATGCTCGGGAAATAATCTCATGATTACTTAATAACCATTTCCTTTCACAAATGCAGGATATGAGGGCGTTTAAATCCCGTGCACCAAGAATAAACTTAGCAAATGTGCAAGATTTAACCAACATTCCGCTTATAGAGCGCTGGTCGTTGTACTTCAAATGGGCTAATGTGGCTATGGAAGATGTGAAAAAAGAAATTAAAAATCTAGAGGTAAGGGCAATATATCCCATTATGAAATGTTCTTCTTGTTTTGTATCAAAAAGGTGCAAACTCTAATCACTCCGACCGTCCGTCAGTTTGTCAGAGCGTCATATTTCAGTACAATGTAAGTAGGTACTACTTAAATGATATCGATTTGTTTGAACTAGTTTCAATTTTGTTTTATAATGTTATTTCAAATGGTGGGGTATCACATTCTATGTAAGTGCTTTATTGAAATAATACATTCGAAAACAGGTTTTTTCAAAGCTGCATATATTTTTTTAATGATAATGATAAATATCAATAAAATAATCCTTTCCCCCTCCCTATCTCTGAGTTCGTAGAGCAAAAAAATCTCAAATGACTAATTACACTTAATATAGGTTTATATTATAGGTAAATGGTGTAGAAAAATAATAGGTCAGTTTCATGAAATTGTCAAAAACCGGTTCGGTTTTTACTTTCACGGGTTATTTTGGTAAACAAACAACATAAATATCTTCTATGGCTACGCAAAAATCCTCTTTTTTTTTTACTAAGCTGTCGTTTCGTGATTTTTCTAGAATAAACTGAAATCCACCGCAGAGGCATACGAAGAGGCCAGGATGATGGTTGACCTAGCCGTGTTAAAGAAAACTCGAGTAGTCGGTATGACCACAAGTGGCGCTGCTCGACTGCGGAAACTCCTGGCAGAAATAAAGACTCCAATCGGTAATGTAACAGGGAAATACGCAGCTTTATCAAGCCTACAATTGACTGGTTATTGAATCAACGTTTTCCAAGTGTCAATTTTCCATCGTCAATGGGTAGCGGTTCCGGCGACAGACTGGTGCAATGGTGTCATGGAGCACCTGGTTTTGTACCCTTGTGTACCCTTCAACGGCCAAGTCACACTACATTAACTATAATAATAAATAAATCGCAGTAAGGAACCTTAGACTTGGCACGACTTTGTCTAGATTTCATTACTTTTTAGAGATAAACAAGCAGCTCCATTGAGACTTGGCTAGTTTTTTACAGAATGTTTTTGGTGGGATAGATTTTTATAGTAATTACAATACGGAATTGTATCCGTGCGAAGCCGGGGCGCATCGCTAGTCAATTATACATATAAATAAGGTACCTACTGTATCTACAATGTTTGTTAATTATCAATTGCGCAGTAAATATTCAAGCACTATTTAATTAGTAGGGTATTTTTTCTATCATTTCTTCTCAGTTTTCTTTAGTCCGTCTTCTGCCGACCACTACCTTCAGCTTCGTTGAACCGACTTAGCTTGACTTTGGCTTTCCAAAGCGGGACGAAGACTGATTGATTGAGCTCGCCAAAGATTCAAAGCTCGTGAATTACTCTGCCTAACTACGAGTACCTCCAAGCAAGGTTAGATCCAGGGGGAGGGGGGTCCAAACTTCCACTGGGCAGTGTCCAAGTCGACGACTGGTAAATTTTCTAATCTCATTGATGACCCTGTCCTGAACGAACATCGACTACTTATGAGACCAGTTGAAAGTTCAATACCAGAACTGATTGTAACAAACTGAGATAATATACTCGTATTGTTCTTAATTTATACTCATTTACTTATACAATTTACGTGTATTATTACGACCGAGACAGTCCTTTTCTCCGTCCGGCTAGTCGATAACACAGAAGTGATGGTAACTCTAGGTGTATTGCAACGGTTTGTCGTATTTCCAGTGGTGGTGGAAGAGGCTGCAGAAGTTCTGGAGGCTCACATCGTGACTTCTCTGACGAAGCATTGCCAGCACCTCATACTCATTGGTATGTATTGGCAGGGGGTTCCACTCCGCACTGTACGCTCGGCCGCCTTGCCGAAGAGTAGACAAATCGCAGTAGGCTGTCGTCTTGCCACGCACCCGCTCGCTCGCCCTCGCTGTACCAAAGTACTATTATTTATTCTGCGGCATTGGTGAAAAATCAAAATGTGCACCGTGTTTGGGTTTTCATTTTTAAGCAGCTGTTTCGGTGAAAAAAATACATATATCACGATATATATCATTAGATGTATATCGATTAATATTTACTGTCTTCTGAACCAGAGCACACTATTGGTTACTGGAAACACTTAACACAAAAAACTACAATGAAGATTATTTTACCAAAATGGCAATCTTATTGAAGATTTGGGGGGGGGGGGGGGGACGATCACATTTAACTTGTACATACGCCATACAGCTACCTATTTATTGAAATTTAAACCTTGAATCGAAATCATAAGGTGAAGTTTACAAAAGCTAAGTAATAAAAATTGGGGATTCCATTACTCGCCCTAAACCAACAGTTAATAATTTTAATTTTCACTTTCATGGGAATCCCCGTAAGGCGTAAGTGTAAGTAACATTCTGAAAATGGTTTGACAACTGTTGGTCCATTATTTTGACAGTTTAAACTACTTATAGAATGATAATTACTTCTTTTTCTTAGCGTTGATATATATCCTATAATATATATCGGACATAATATTAAATATCGGACTTTTTGATAATAACAGAATATTATAACAATCAAATAAAAAAAACATCTTTTAATGAAATGAAGTATTATTCAGAAATGGGTCGCCTTAATTGTGAAGGTGTGAATTCATTACAAATATCAGATTTTTGCGAACCCTGTTTTTAAGTAACAAATATTGTCACGACACAATCGTCTTGCAACAGTAACAAGAGGCGGGCGAGTAAAGCGGGCGCATTAAAGTCCGTCCGTCCGGCAGGCGACCACCAGCAGCTGCGGCCGTCGGCGGCGTACCTGCGGCTGGCGCGGCACTACGAGCTCGAGGTTTCGCTGTTCGAGCGCATGGTCCGCAACGGCGTGCACAGCCGCCGGCTCGGCGTGCAGCACCGCATGCGGCCCGAGCTGGCCGCGCTCATCTGCCCGCACATCTACCAGGAGCTGCGCAACCACCCCTCCGTCGAGCACTTCCCGCCCGTGCGCGGCGTCGCGCACAACCTCTTCTTCTTCACGCACGACCATCCGGAACAGGTCACCATCACATATCAACCGTTAATAATACCAAGAAATTATCAGAGAGTGGTGCAAACCGGCCCAATTTTTTCAAATATTTTTTGTTTTATTTACACTTGCAACCCAATACTTACACATACGAGTTTCGAGACGTAGCTCTTTCTTTTTCTCATAGGTAGTGATGAATAATAGTGAGTGTCACTCGGGCCTAAAACATTTTGTTCTCGAGCCGCGTATATTGAGTTCCTCGCTACGCTAAGGATTCTACTTAGATCACCTCGTTGCGCTCGGAATTCAAAATAACGCCCTCGAGGAACAAAATATTTCTTCATCCTCTTGTAACACAAATAACTATTTCAGTGCGAGGAGGATAGCTCGAGTCGGACCAACACCATCGAAGCGGACATGACGTTGCGTCTGGCGAACTATTTGGTGCAGCAAGGGTACAAGCCCGAAGACGTCACCATCCTCTCCGCTTACTCGGGCCAAATGTTCTATCTGCGGAAAGTAAGTTTAGTCTATTTAAAAAGAAATCAGTAACGACATGCATATTAAAAATAGTGTTTAACCCCATAGATCTTGAAAAGAGATGAAGCTGTTGTAATTAAGAATGGCTAAAAAATTTATAAGTTATATCGATCAAGTGAAAGAGAAAGTTCATACAGAGAAATCAAATAGCTGGCTATCGATATAGGGAAGCTTGGAAAGCACTATACCGACAAGACCAAGAGTCTTTGAGAGAGAAAGAATCTACTTATCCCAAGGGTTTGCTAATCTTATACCTACCAGCTACAGCCAGCACAGCCACCAGTAAGCACAATGACAGAAGAAAATGCTAAAAGACCAACCAGCCCTAGACCAGGCCTCAATATGACTGCCCGTGTTTCGTTTATGCTACATAGCGACTCTATCTAATTAGTGGCATAAGAAAGGGATTCACTGCGGAAAAACTTAGGTTTGGACAGTAGGTATATTTAGGCCTTGTCTCTACTTGTTTCTGTCATTCGCGCATACACATTTCTATATTCGACACACTTGAACTCAACATAAATTTACCTACTGTTAAATAACACCAAATGCCGAGGGCCCAAGAAGATACATAGGAAAATATTTATGTAGGTACGAAGTTCATTCCCGCCAAGCCACCGGGCGAGTCTCGAGCATTTTAACCGCTGTTGTTCTCAACAATTGTTGAAAGAAATGAAGGAATAAATCCAGCTAACGTTATTTCTCCCGGCAAAGCTTTGGCGTAAGGCGTAAGCCAAATGTGGATGCTAATTGGCATCCTTTTTTTTAATTCCCGTAACAATATTGTTGTCGAAAATTACTGTAGCTAAAATGCCCCAATATTTACCCCACCGCTGTTTATAAGGGTTCAATACTTATGTCATCAAATTGTTCTCCTGTAGCAACGGCCGTTCTACAATCACCTGTTCAACGTGAAGATCACGGTTCTGGACAACTACCAAGGCGAGGAGTCGAAGATAATCCTGCTGTCACTGGTCAGGAACAACCCTAGCGACAGTATCGGCTTCCTCGGCACCGACAACAGGATCTGTGTCGCGTTGTCCAGAGCTCGAGAAGGTAGAGAGGTTCAACTATTACTGCTGTGACATTTTGAGGCGATATAGTAGTAACGCGACCGCATAGCTACCATACCCTAAATGCCGTTTAAAACCTTTTTAAAACTCAATTTAGCCAATAACTGAACAGGGTCTCAAATATTAAATATTTTTCAGTCTCAAATCTCTAATTTGTTTGTTTTTATTCCGACAAGTTATATTATTTTTGTTTGTTGCAAGAATAACAAAATGCACTAGTCATATCCATTTAAAAGCAGAAACAGCTACTTTTAATCCGCTCTCTAGTGATCACTTACCATCAGTGGCCTGTTTCACTAAGCTACAAGTTACAATTTTACAAGTCTAAACCGGCAACATTGGTCATTATGGCCATTGCCATTGGTCATTATTGACCAATGTTGCCGGTTTAGACTTGTAAAATTGTAATTTGTAGCTTAGTGAAACGGGCCACAGATGATCTACTTGCTCGTTTACCTTCCTACTTTATAATAAAAAAATTGTACTTTACTAGGGTAAAGTATAATTAAGGTAAGGTAAGGTAGGTTTATATTATGATTTTACTGTAAATGTTAAATCTTGTAACACAGGGTTCTACATATTTGGGAACATCGAGTTGCTCAAAAGTAAATCCCCTCTGTGGACAAACATAGCTGCTACGCTAGCCGAAAATGGCTCTGTTGGAAACAGCCTGAAACTGAAATGCTCAAACCACAGTAATCAGATAACTCAGGTTGGTTTTTTTACGTATTTTAATAAATATATATATTTTGTTTAAAGTATGTAATAAAAATGTAATGACATCCCGTGAAGATCGACAGAAAGGTTTGGTTGAATAGTGAGTGGCAAACGCGGCGCTCGCAGCACCCTCAAGCCAAAAAAAACCTAGTCGGAATATATTAAAAGATGTCTTCCCGGTTACTGTAGCTGTGCTTGAAGTCATTATTCATGTTACTGTCTAAATGTAACGTTTCTCTTAATATTAAACGTCCTCTGTAAATCCTCGTCCTCGGTATAAACTGCAAGAATAATATTAAACAATACATGCAAAAAGTTATAAATGCAGATGCTGTTTTGCGAAAGTCTAGATATATTATTAGTAATAAATGTTGACAATCGAATGCTCTGCAATGTTTACTCATAGTTTCTTTTTTAATGGTTTTTACCCGACTGCCGCCAGAAGGGAGAGTTGTTTTTCGAATGTATGTATGTAAGTAAGTATGAATAAATTAAATTGTTACAAAATGTCTCGTCTTAAAAAAACGAGGTATAATCCGATGGGGAAAATCTTATTTCGTATTAATATTTCACTTTTATTTTTAGGGTTCAGTTGTCATAAAGGAACCCTTATTTATACTTTCTTCACGTCCGTCACTCGTGTCTGTCCGTCGCTTAGCTCAGAGATTAATATGACAAAGCCGTAATTTTGCCCATGCCAATGTAATCTACCCATGTTACATTAATCTCGCACGCCGACAATAACCGACAGAGTCGTAAAATAATTTTGATTTTTTTAGGAAAGCAAAGTAAATAAATATATATTTTCTTCATTTTAATGTTTAGTTTGTTGTGTTGTAATGGTTTTGTGCTGTGTAGAACCGAAGTAGATAAAAATAACTATACTGGGCAGTGAAGCAATGAATGAATAGCCCCTTTTTACTTGAAATCCTACGGTTTATAAATCGGTGTTTTGTGTGCTTTTTCGTTTACAGATAGAGAGCGTGGGCGACTTCGTGAAGGTGCCCGAGGGCGGCTGCCTGCTGGACTGCAAGTACAGCCTGCCGTGCGGGCACCCCTGCCCGCGCGTCTGCCACGCCTACGATATTGTACACGCGACTGTCAAATGCACCAGTAAAACCTGTGACAGGCACGTTTAAATATTAGTTTCGTTAAACTATTGTTGAATGTTGATTATTTTTATTCACTCGCTCGTTTGAATGAGTTGATACTTTAATTATGCTTATCTGCAGCTCTTAAATGGACCTCAATAGTCCAGCAGCCACCGCCTGGTTTTTTCAGTGATTAATAACAGACTGAATCTTCGTGAGTTCGTTCGGTTCGACGAGACGCCCAAGTTTTTCCTCCGTGCACATTCTCAAAGAGGTAGGTAATGTAGTGCGCATGTAGTGCACATGTCGATTTGGTAGGGTGTCGAAATTGTCAGACTAGCAGTAAATTTTTGATTGAAATTATAAGATAATATGACAATAAACTCGGAAAAATTATTGTCCTACAAAATCGATGATTTGAGTTGGATCGTCCTCCACGCTGAATATGTCGAAATAACGAGGTCATAAAAATTATTAATAACCAGTTGATTTTTTGTATACAGCTTAGTAAATATTAGTATAATTAAATGGCCACAAAGTCCTACAAATGTAGTGGTAGGTTTTCCTAGTCCTACGCTTGGAAGTTGTCGATTCACAACCTAGGTTTGATTTTGTCCTATCGGGGATAAAGTGCAGAACACGATTTAACCACTGTCCTACACCAAAAGTGGTAGGTATGTATTTTAGGAATTGATATATTATATATAGAGACGTCTAGTTGTTTACGCACTGGAGTGCTATCGTTTTGACGTCTTGTTGTTATGTTCGTGTATGATTGACAACGCCACCCTCGCTTAATCTCATCATTTCCGCTGTTCAAAACAGCTGTTGTAATGCCGAGACATTGGTAGTGGTACGGATCCTTGCATTTGATATATCTTATTAGTTCTAAGTTGCTTGCAATGGTCTGGTTACATGCTAAGCAGTTCATTCTTGTAATGTTATTTATTTTATCAGTTAAATTTCAAATATCAAATCATAAATATTGTATTTGAGCTTTAAACTTGGGCCGGTAAATTTGTAAACAACTTTTTGCGATTCACTGTTGAGATCGATCCTGATACGAAGTTCACCCGTCTCACTCGCAAACGTAGCGATGGAGCGAGAGGTCAATATTCCTGTAGGACTAACGATACATACCCATTTTTTGGTAGGACACCGTTTGATTTAGGCAAAGAATGCACTAACTGAACATGTGTTTTTTTTGTCCTACGGTTATTATTGAAAAAAGTGTTACCGTGGAATTGACAACTTCCAAGCGTAGGACTAGGAAAACCCTACCACTACATTTGTAGGACTTTGTGGCTATTCAATTATACTAATATTTACTAAGTTGCATACAAAAAATCAACTGGTTATTAATATTTTTTACGACTTCGTTATTTCGACATATTCAGCGCGGAGGACGCTTCAACTCAAACCATCGATTTTGTAGGACTTGTTTTTCCGAGTTTATTGTCATATTATTTTAAAATTTCAATGAAAAATTTACTGTTAGTCTGACAATTTCGACACCCTACCAAATCGACATGTGCACTACATGCGCACTACATTACCTACCTCTTTGAGAATGTGCCCAGAGGAAAAACTTGGACGTCTCGTCGAACCGAACGAACTCAAGAAGATACAGCCTGTTATTAATCACTGAAAAAAACAGGCGGTGGCTGCTGGACTATAACCTACTTGGATCTTGTATAAATCTCACTTTGATTCATGAGTATTGAGTATTGACGATGATGCTGACATTACTCAACAGAAAAATCTGCGAAGTGGAAAACCACGACTGCCCACTAGAATGCGCTACGAAATGTCAGCCGTGCAAACGTCCTATGGATAAGTCTCTTCCTTGCGGGCACAATAAGGTTATACCGTGTCACGTAGAGCCAGGGGACGCCATCTATTGCACGGTCCTCGTTACGGTCACTCTACCGGACTGCGGACACGAGGTGAGACAATCCTTGTCTCTATGTTTTTTTTCGTGTAGATGTCATTTCCAGAAGTCTGCCCGGTACTGTAGGTAGAATCTCAAATGAAAAAGATCCATCTGTGTCAATTGAAATGATATAGCTAGGAAGCTGTTTGTGTTGTACGGCTACAGTACAGAAAAGTGGATACTTGTAACTATATCTCTACTGTTAAGTACCTAGCTCAGTCTACGAAAATTCGCTCCGTTTCTTTTGTTTTCTCGCTTATATTGTGTCTTAAAGGAGTCGGATCATATTTAAAATGTATCTTATAATAATAAATAAATTGTTTTAGGCTCAAAAACCGTGTTCCATGAAGATGAAAAACGTGAAATGTAAGGAGAAATGTCAGAACAATCGGCTCAGCTGCGGGCACGCGTGTCGCCGCAACTGCCACGTCAACGACGACCCGGAACACGCTAACGTGAGACACTTTCACTTATTTTGTTTTGTACATCTCATAAGTACCCCTGCATTCGTAGCTTTTATCGCGGACATAAGCATTCAACCCTTTTGCACACGCAAAGTGGACGATAAGAGCGAGACAGACCTGGTAACAAAACTTATAAAAACAGTGACTTGATGGCCTGACAAACAGTAATTTTGTGCACATTAAGTACTTATGCTTGTTATACCTCGATGGTCGCAAACCGGCGTTTGATGGTAATCGGTTATCGCCTCCTACGAAATTGCCACTCCAGGGGCCCAAACGTGACCGTTCATATTTAATTCATCCCTCCCTGCGGCTCTGTCTAACTAGTCTTCAAAGAAAGGGACGCATAATTATATTCTTTATTTATTTTCATTGCAACCATGGAGAGAAAAACTAAACTTAGGCGGTCATGTTAGGGCACAGAAGTATCACTCGTGCTTTGCGTTACCACGACGTAACAACAGGCATGCAACTCGCCTGATTGCAAGCAGTCTCCGCTGCATAATGCATGAAGAAGTTATGTTTATTTTTTTTAAAGTTATTATTTAGTTTTAATTTAACGTAAGTATACCCCCATGGAGGACACTGGGAATGGCAACTCCAGCCACCGAAAAAAATCCAACGAGACCTCATTCAATGAAATCTTGAAATTTTACTGTCTAACAAAACCCATGTGACGTCATAACGTGTATGTGTCTGAACTTACCTTCTTACTATATCGCATAAAACGTGCTCTTTCTTTCAAAACTAGGGCTGTTAGCGGTGAGTAAGTATTAGATACCTACCTAGGTGCGGTGCGATTTCACCAATCATTAAGTATCATGTACATAACCAGTGTACGTAATCACCACAAACACACACACAAAACATTATAATGCTTGCAAAATATGATCTTTGTTTCCAAATAGTACAGTTGGCTTTGAATACTATTCTGACATTTTTATTTTACATTAATTAGTAGGTAGCGAACGCATATACCTAGTCATAAGTATGTACTGTGTCAATTAATACAATAGGTACCTATTTACCAACACGGGTAGTAGGTAGGCATTCACATAAAACTGTCCTGGAACTTACTTGATTTCTGTATTGTTAAATGTAGAAGTAGATACCTACAAACAATGTCTCATTTATTACTAAACAGTACTTATTATCTATTCTGTGCCTACATTACCTTGCCTTTCAGCATCGTTTAGACTTGTCGGAAGCGAGAAAAATTTATGGTACTAATTTAGATCACTGTTTCTGCCACTTTCTGCGATACAATATTTTTGCTTTATTTTTCAACGTTTAAATATGTAGGTAGTAATATGTATAACGCGACGAATGTGGCCAGTAAATAAATAAATAAATCTTTCTTGACAACAATAATTTAAATTAAATTAAAAGAACAGAACATTGCCGTACAAGAAAACAATTGAAGTACGTTTCAAGAGGATATGGACGTTTTAAACCCTGATTGTACCCCTACTATACTGCACTGGGGCCGCCAGTTGTACTTGTAGCAGCGTGATGTAATTGCTGAGTAATCCACGCCTGTTTATATTTCAGTACACTTGCATGAGGCCATGCGCGAAGCCAAAACGAGGTTGTACGGCGAATTTGGAAGGCGACCTGGGGGAACACAAATGCATGCGGTCTTGTTTCGAAGATTGTGTGCCCTGCTACGTTCCGGTAAGTAAAACCAAGTTTTTTTTAATAACTTTTCTTTTCTATTGACTAAGACGTACCCGCTACCTATAATGAAAAATCGTATCGTCGTAATTACTTATAAACGACGATATTTTCAGTTCATTACCTCTTTCCGTGCGCAACCCTGAGCGCCTTGCATGTCGCTGCGGCGCAGTACAAGCGAAGAGAAAGTGCTTCACTGCGCATGACACATACGTATGCGCCATGGTGTAGTGAACCTCTCCTGCGCATGACAGCATATGCGACATGACATTTTTGCGTTTATATTCTATATAAAAGACAATTTTATCATTATTTTTGGTTTTCTAGATACCTAAAGAATCGTTTTATTAGAACACATGTAAGAAAAATAAAATATAGGTGTTTTTTTGCATAAAATGGCACTCCAAACATTTATTCTGTAATATCTCGAAAATCACGAATCTATCTCGAAATCGGTTTAGTCGATTATAAATATTTAATTTACAGGTTCTAAAAAAGAGGTCTGGCTGTAAACACAAGAAACGGGTACCTTGCCATGTAAACTTGGATGCGACACAATGCCGTGAGAAATGCGCTCGCTCGCTGCCTTGCACTCACTTCTGCAAGAAACTCTGTTTCGAGCAATGCGGAGATTGTACACAGAAGGTTATTTACCATTCTTACCCTTAAATGAAGAGATTTGTGTTTTATAATCTTATCTATGCTTAGGGATGTAAAATGGAGAAAGTTTTATTTCCCACTTTGTTGAAAAAAAAACATGAAAAAAACTAAGTACCGTTGTTTTTTCCTAAATATGCTTTTTTCCCGAGAAACAATCTATTGGATAACAATTTTCTTCCTTAGGTATGCTTTTTATTCTCTCACATTTGACCTGAATCACAAATCATATTAGACAATTATTAACTTATTTTATCTACACACATATCATAATTTCTCAATAACGCGTTCAAAAACCATAGAAAATGACCAGCATTATTACAACCAATGTTATTATAAGAATTTTCTTGTCTGTGGTAGTAGGTAAATCGGTTCTTTATTGGGTAATATCTCTTAGTAGTCTGTGTTTATTGGTGATCACATTACCGATATCTCGTGACGTTATGAATTTAAATTTGGAACAGCTGTCAAAATTCAAGTTGGTCTCTATTCTAGTATCCACAGATATTAAAACAGTTATCGATACGAAACGTCAACTCAGTATGATTTTTTAATTTAAACGCACAACATTTGATCTCGAGTGACATGACAATAAGGACTTCATTCTTTTGTCTATGATTTAAGAAAACGTTCGTCTTGACGGATAGATCGAATTGCCGCCATACTTGTTTGCTGCTTTTTTGCTGTTACGGTTTTTTGCAGTTATGATATGTGTGTAGATAAAGTAATGTATGCAACTGTATATAATTAGGCCTTAAAACACTCGTGTGATCCTATTATGAAACTCGCTGACGCTCGTTTCATAAAACCACACTCGTGTTTTAAGGCCTAATTATATACAGTTGCATACATTACTTTATCTACACACATATCATAACTGCAAAAAACCGTAACAGCAAAAAACCAAAACCGAATGACAACTAATGGCGGCCATGTATATTAAAAAGGTACTCTGTGATTCGATCTATCCGTCAAGACGAACGTTTTTTTTAAACCATAGACGAACGAATGAAGTCCCTATTGTCATGTCACTCGAGATCAAATCTCGTGCGTTTAAATTAAAAAAACATACTGAGTTGACGTTTCATATCGATAACTGTTTTAATATCTGTGGATACTAGAATAGAGACCAACTTGAATTTTGACAGCTGTTCCAAATTTAAATTCATAACGTCGCGAGCAGTCACGAGATATCGGTAATGTGATGACCAATAAAGAACAGATTTACCTACTACCACAGACAAGAAAATTCTTATAATAACATTGGTTGTAATAATGCTGGTCATTTCCCAGGGTTTTTGAACACGTTATTTTGCCTTTATGATGTGTGTGTAGATAAAGTAATGTATGCAACTGTATATAATTAGGCCTTAAAACACTCGTGTGATACTATTATGAAACTCGCTGACGCTCGTTTCATAAAACCACACTCGTGTTTTAAGGCCTCTCATTATATAGCAGTTGCATAAAATACTATTACTTATTCTTCATATGTGTCAGCCAGTATCAGTTCCAATGCCTACACCAACCGTACCAACCGTACCGTTGGCCAACTGCGTTCAAATAAACAAACATAAACCAAACGTGAATTACCCCATGCACGAATGGAATGGATTTGGGGATTTACCTTTCGTTAATGTCTTCAGTCCTTTTTCGCCTGAAACACAGAAACATCCTAATTCCGGCATAAGTGTTTCTTCCCTTTTTGTATGTTTAGACTATAGATGTTTTATTGTAAAAAAATAATTTTGAATAAAGCTATTTATTTATTTATTAATATAAATGTCAATGAATATTGCCAATATATTTATGAAATCTTTGTACTATTTGACTAAAAAAGTTATAGTAATTAGGTTCAAAACTAAACCGAAAACTCTAATATCAACTGTAAAGTTTTAATCTTGAACGGTAACTGCCTTTTCAGTTTTGGATTTCGTACTCTTGAAAAAAAAACATGCCCCAGAAAAAGACGTTTTTTTGCAACACTATTCTATTATTTCCTTTTAGGTGAAGAAGAAGATACCTGGTTGCAACCATGAAATAGATATCGCATGCGGGATAGAGCCAACTCGCGAGCATTGCAGACGTAAATGTGCACGTGTCATGGCGTGCGGACATGTCTGCCCGGGTCGATGCGATAAGCCGTGCGATGTAACCAAATGTACTACAATCATTGATCGCAGTTTCGACTCGCCCTGCGGCCACAAGGTCCAAATCCCGTGCCACGTGGTTCAGAATATTCAAAACGGTACCGTTACCTTAACTATACCTAATTTGATACACACCATGGATGACCCTGCTTATACATATTAACTTAATAAAAGGAGCAAAAGTAATTCATTCCTTATCAGTGGCATCTGTGCGTGATTTACTGCTCGTCATTGTGTCATTTCTGTAGTTACTCAATTATTTATGAAGGTGTTGTTGAGCCGGAGGCACTTTTGAAGTACTGTACGGCGCCGTGCGGCGAGCTGCTGCGCTGCAAGCACTCGTGCGGCGGCACCTGCGCGAGCTGCCGCCAGGGCCGGCTGCACGCGCCCTGCGCCGCAGTCTGCCACCAGCTCAACATCTGCGGACACCGGTAACAACCTATGACACGCCACGACACCATTCGGCATAGTATAAGCCATCTTACACCCGCTATTATAGATAGATAGATACGTTTGCATTGTCCATTGAACTATACGACATACGTAAAGATCGTCGCTTTTGTCGTGTCTTCCTGTACCTATAAGTTGTTTCCAGAAAGATTTATGATCTGTATATTCTAAGACTCTCAAATAGCCTATCCTAACTTTGTAACATCAGAGATATCATTTCGCAGGTGCCAGGAGCCTTGCAACCAAGTGTGTCCGCCATGCCCTAAACGGTGCGAGGTGAAATGCCAGCATTCTCAATGTGGCCGGCTGTGCGGCGCGCCTTGCGTATCCTGCAGGGTATGCACTCCCAGTCCATTTTTTTGATCCTGATTTTTTTTTATAAAGTTATGACGGGGCAATAATGGCAGAGGGGTAAGTCATTGAATGACGTTTCCAGCTTTAATAGCTCGCTAGCGTTTATAGCGCATATACTAAACGCATACAGATGCGTTCCCTCCCTGCAATTCCTAACCAGTTAGCGTTTGCTAACTGGTTAGGAAGGGATATATGCTTTATGTCAGCGATAAAAGCTAGCGTGCTAGGCCCCTGGTATAGATGCTCTTAAGCTTTCTGCGACTCTGTCAAACCAGTGTAATAAAAATGGGAAAGGGATTTAAACTAGCATACGAGTCATCTAACGGGATGTTTCTACGCCGTCCATGGAATCCATTGATCCCAAAAGAGAAACGTTGATCCGTTGCCAGCTCTTTGGTCCAGTGAGCTTACAGATCTTTTACTTATCGTACGAAACTACTACTTAACGCCGATGTTCTGTTGGAGTCGTGTGAGCGTGTATGTGATTTTCACTTTATATTCTTTAAAATATTTATTAAGCCCTATTTAGTTTAGTTGTACATATTTTTGAAACCGCCTCGTGAATGCCTATGGTTAATTGTTTTGAACTCACAAAATTGCGTTTAAAATGCGCTATTTTTTTTCATGTATTCAGTGTCACTCGCGCCACTGGGACAAATTTAATAGCAGGTCATTTATCAAAATCGGTCTAAGTACTCCTTAAATCATTACAAGGGAACAAAGATCTAGAAAATGATACACAAGTACAAAGACAATGCTGGATCACTGGCGCGCCAGGAATTGCTTTTTTTACGTTTTTTTAACTGAATAGGAGAAATTGAGAGACAATTCACATGTCTACAGCCAAAGCAAGTTACCGGTATTTAAAGTTCATCCATACGCTTATCATGTAACCTAAATGCTAACCTAAAATTTCACTTTTTGACACTTTTTTGTGACTATGTTTAAACATAGATTATGGCCTAAATAAAACAAATGGAGGCTGAAGAAGAGATGTTTTATAACTTATTGCTTTAGAGTGTTCTATTCGAATAATCAATATTTTTATGGCAAAAACTGGAATTTTAGAAAAAAAAAATATAGTTTACTAGGTACTTTAGACAAGCAAGGATGAATATAGTTTAGTCATTTTGTTCTAAACGTACGTTTTAGTTGTAATTTTATTTTACTATTATTCGGTCCGGGTGCAGGAGCCGGAGTGCGGGCGCGCGTGCGAGCACTCCCGCTGTTCGCGCGAGTGCGGCGCCGCGTGCGACCGCGCGCCCTGCGACCAGCCGTGCCCCAAGCTGCAGCGCTGCGGACATCGCTGCCGCGGCCTGTGCGGCGAGCCCTGCCCCGCAGCCTGCAAACAATGCGACCCCGACAACTTCCCTACTAACCCCTTCATGCTCGGCGACCCCTACGGCGACGACGACATGTATGTTTACTTTTTACCTTTACTATAAGCCCACACCGAAAGTGGCACCCCTTAGCCCCAAACGCTTATTTGACTTAGTGCTAGATGCGTTAATGTTCAAAGTTACATTTAGTCGTGGCGCGGACCACAGCCCGCGCTTAGTGGCACGTTGTACACCTCGATATTCACGAGGAGAAGCGTTGTCTCTAAGCATACCAGCGTTGCTTCCAACAGGAAGCAACGCTTTCCCATGCCAATGGGATAAGAGGGCGGTTACAGAGAAAAGCTGTTGACGTTACATTTTCTTTGTTTTCGTGATTATTGATGTGAAACTGAGTGAAATTAAAAAGTAATGTGACATTTCGTCCATCTGATGTATTTTTTATATGTGGGTAATGCAATTTTTTGTTATGATAAGGCTTCCAAGTATTTTTCAAAATTGAAACGTAAAGATACAATAAGAGGCTTTAATGGCGGACCTTTGGGTTAGCGCCTGGGTAGGTGTTAGACCACTACATAATACGAGGATGTAACTCGCTTTAACCACTATAATTTCAGCTTATGGTCACCACATCAGTAACTGTAACAGGTCAAGTCCATCTGCTTCTAACTATATCATCATCATCATCATCATCTCAGCCACAAGAAGTCCACTGTTGGATATAGGCCTCCTCCATGGATTTCCAAAGTGGCCGGTTGGAAGCAGCATGCAACCAGCGCCTTCCTGCCACCTGTATGAGGTCATCGGACCATCTTGTGGCTGGTCTAACTATATAATATACGGCAAATACGTTATCAGGCAATCATACGGAATCTCTTTAGCCACATAGTAACTACAGAATTTTACAAGTATCGCGGGATAGACTAGAGTCCAAAGGACCCCGGGAGGTCACGCCGTCCACCCCTCTGACCTCGACCTCAAGCCGCCTCTAGCCAGCTGCCACAATGCAGGGTTCGAAAGGATAATTATCAATGATAATTATCACGATAATTATCATGATAATAACAGGTTGATAATTATCAATTGATAATAACAAAAATTGCGCCCGTGAAATAGAACAATATTCTAAGTATCCAAACGTGTATTTCCGCACTTGTTACGTGTATCCGAACGCACGTCTAGTCGCGACACGGGAATTCCCCCAATTCACAAAAAATGTCAGTTGGTGTTACGTAAAGCCAAGTGAACTCGAATGTTATTTTTGTTTGTTTTGAGACAATAAACCATCGATATTTCTTATGAAACAATTTAACAAATGATATTTTAATAATGGTGATAATTATCGGATAATTATCACGGCTCGTTATTATCTTGATAATTTCGAACCCTGCCACAATGGTACCTGTCAAAAATCCTACATCTAGGAATACAAGTAGCACTCACCATCACCTTTAATCGCGATATTCGCGACAGCTTTATCATGACAAAGTATCGAATTACCTACATAAATATATTCTTGAATTTTATTTAACTTCCCTTAAATAATCGAAAAAAAACGGACAAATACGACGTTACCAGCATGGGTTCTATGGCTGAGGGCCTTAGGCTGCTAATAACTTTCCTAAGAGAAATAAAAGACCCTCTTTCTACGATAGCTGTATTCAGACTGACATCGAACACTAATAAAACAAAAAATATAAAAATCAATAAAAAGTAATAAAAAACAATAGAGTTATAAAAAAGGGTGTGCCACCTTCAGCCGTCTCCAAGCCATTTTTTGTGTTCCAGACTTGTTCAACTGCAAGACTGCGGTCACATTATGGACGTCGAGAACCTTGACAATCACATGAAAAGTCAGATGGAAACGGTTCGCATAAAGACATGTTTGGTTTGCCGCAAACCTATCATCAACACATACCGCTACAAGGATCTCGTCAACAAACTGCTAAAAAATGATATAAACCCCATCAAAGAGAAGGTTTATGGCACTGCTGCTCAGAGACAAAAGAAAAAAGAGGAAATTCGTCAGAAACTTACAAAAGTTAATGATATACATTTTAAAAAAATAGGTGAAGGTAAGTTTTAATAAATTTTAAGTCATTTTATATAAACACAAATATCACCATTTTTTTATTAGTTTTTTATTACTAGCCAAATTTGATTCATTGGTTATACTTTTTATTGCAGCAAACAAAGAATGGCGTAATGCGAGCTGCTTGATCTCCAACATAATCACATCACAGCGGCTGTCGAAACGTGTGTCGCTCTTACAGCTGGAGATGAACGATGTATATCTAGACATATTGGAAACCATCGGAAAATATTACTTAAAATACAAGGAAGCGAAAGTGAATCAACTTGAGACGGAGTTAAAATCTCAGATAAAACTAATATGCGACGTTCTCGCTACGAATGCGCAAAAGATTAGTGAACAACAGCAAATGGACATAGGAAATGAGTTAAAGCGCATTAACTCTATCATTCAGTTGGCTAAGATTCTTGGTAACGGCACTTACGTTTTCGTTAAGACCACTCCAAATGTAGAGGAAGCAACTAAAGCAGCTAGCGATGCCGTCCTGAGCTGGCGCGTGTTCGACGAAGCGAAAGCCGTAGAATGCCTTAAGAAACTTCAAGGGGCTGTGAAACTGTCCGGGATCGTGAGCCCGGAGGAGCGCGCGATGGTGGTCAAGGCCATAGGGCTGAAGGCAGGACATTGGTACAAGTGTCCCAACGGGCACTTTTACTGTATCGGCGAATGCGGCGGCCCTATGGAGCTGGGCACGTGCCCGGACTGCCACGCGGCGATCGGTGGGCGCAACCACGCGCCGACGGCCGGCAACCGGCACGCCGGCGAGATGGATGGCTCGCGGTTCGCCGCCTGGTCACAGGAAGCCAACAATATGGCCAATTTTAATTTTGATAATATGTTGTAATTTATATTTACGTATATTTTTTTTTATGTGGCGCACACAAGAAAGTCTTATTTCTGTATCGTGTCCCGAGAGAAATTATCATTTAATTTTATTGGCAGATGTGTCCAAACTTATTGAAGAGGAGGTCTGATTCGCGGTATATGTGCTAGGTATACTAATTATTGGCTCGAAATAATATTTTAGAATCAAAATATTCGAGGACGCCTTCATGCGCTTAATACTGTTTTTTTTCTCCCAACATTTTATATCCATATATTATAAAGTGTTCAAAGACATTTTATTTTACACTTGTAGCCTCGAAGTTAGCCATTTAGCCAGGAAATCAGCCGCCTCGTAATTTTTCTTTGATGACTATTAAAAAAAGTACTGGAATAAGCTTATTTTAATCAGTTTGGATTAGAACTTTAGTAACTATCCTGTAATACTTATATATTACAATTATCTTTTATTTTATAATCATATTTATTTCAGAATTCAATCTGAGACACGTCATATTTTTATTTTATTTCAAAGTTAAATAATAATTTATCTTTGAAATGAGATAAAAATATGACGTGTCTCAGATTGAATTCTGAAATAAATATGATTGTAACATAATGTTTCATATTGAATTCTAAAATGATTATTGCAAAACATGATTACTGTTATAAAAACGTGCTGTTGGCGAAGAGAAAAAGGTGTGTTCACACCAGATATTATTATTTTCTTTCATTATTATTTAGCTTTGAATTAAGATAAAATGATGGCGAGTTTAGATTGAAATCTAATATGAATATTGCAATTTATGATTGTTATAATTGTTTCTAGGTTTATTTCTACTAAAAGTATCCGCTAAGTTTTGTAAAAGCAACTGAAAATTATTTTAACAGTCATTCTTACAGGCGACCGACAGTGAGGTACGGCCGGCCGTAAGAACATAACTGGAAATAGCTCGTTTCAAAATATCATTTTGAATTTCTACCGGAATGTCAAAAGATCTGATTTTTAATTGTATTATTTAGTAGAATAGAATATATCTATTCAATTCCAACTCCATATAGTTTTATTACAATTTTCCTGCTTCTTCCATGGCCCTACCTAATTTTCTCAATTTAGGGGCTTAATCTTAACCTCATTAGGCAAATGCTTGGGTAAAGAAAATTTTACGAGTTTTTTTACTTGGTAATCTTTCTATTTATAAAAATGTATAATTTAATGTTTAGTTTTGAATGGAACACAGTTGGGTAAAAATAGCTATTATACAGGGTGGAAAATACGAACGTGGACGGCAACTATTGGAAATAACAAATTGTGCGCAAAGGAGACATTCCTTTTATTTTTGAGAACAATCAATACTGCAATTATGTTTTTTTAATTCGTCTGCCTTAAACGGTAATCAAACTAGTCAAATATGAATAAACAATAGTCTTGTTTTATGATCCAGATCGAAAGAGTCATTGATATTGATAGTGATCAATTACATCTACAACACACGCACCGTTAAATTAAATAAAGACCGTGACAACTTAGATTTACTTGTATGATACATTGCCTTTACTTAATAATTTAAGTCATACTGAAAGTAACAAGTCAGCACCGCGGTATAAATAATATATATTATATATACCGCGTATAAATATGCACCGAACTCTGAAGAAGGAAAGAGTGTTTTCATCACACCTATTCGAAAAACGAGGATAGCGGGAATAAAATTCAAATTTGTCCCCGTGGGAGTTTGAGTTTTCTGTGTTCTGTTTAGTCCGCGTTCTTGCTCTTGATAGATTAGCGTAGTCGTATGACGCAACTAAAAAATCTGACATTATTAGGGTTTACTTAGGTAGGAAGCTAACTTTGTAATGGAAAAATATCCAAGCACTTTGCTGGAGTTCATCCTTATGGAATTGACACCCTGTACACACAGGAATAGACAAAATGGTTACCTTGGTGTACATTATAGTATAATTTACGTTTTTCTTATTAATTTGCAGGTTGTACTATTTTGACGCACACCATTTTTAATTTTTACTGCTTTGGGTGTGTACGCTTGACATGTACTAGTTCATGCTTTAGTTCTTCATCTAAGGTGCAATTGTAGTCTATAAACTATGGTTTTTTTTATTTGTTTTCACACGCGTGCGACCAGGGGGCCAAGCACGCTAGCTTTTATCGATGACATAAAGTATTTATCCCGTTCTAACCAGTATGCGTGTGCAAGAGGGATCACTGCGTTTATGTGCGCAATCAACGCTAGCGTGCTACTATAGCAGTGGCCCGTTTCACTAAGCTACAAGTTACAATTTTACAAGTCTAAACCGGCAACGTTGGTCATTATGCCCATTGGCATTGGTCAATATTGACCAATGTTGCCGGTTTAGTCTTGTAAAATTGTAACTTGTAGCTTAATGAAACGGGTCACTGGTATCTATCACTTCTTGTAAGGATTGTCAGCTAACCAACGCTCCACTTTCCGAATATGACAGATGAAAATGCAGTTTTTTGTGTTACGATAACTTTATTTTCCAGCATAAGAACACATTTTTATGCCATTACATCAAAAGTAAAGTTTGTTCCACAAACAGAATACCTAAAAGCTTAATCTACTAGTAAATTACCATTTTACTGTTTTTTATACATAAAGTTAAAAACAAAAATTGGGATGTTGACAAAAAAATAATAATTAGTCCATCTTTTAGAACGCCAGAAAATAGTAGATACGTATTTTTTCTTTTGCTTCTAAAACTTAAAATAACAAAGTTACAGAGCGGCGAAAGTTCGCGCTACGTCATTATATCGTAAAATTTTTACGAATCGAGTGACGTCACGAGCCCCTACTCCTGAATTTGAATGTGCTGTATCTTTGTCAATATTATTCGTATGGACAAATAAAAAAATACGTATCGAGTATTTTTCTATAATCTAACTGACGGACTAATTAGAATCTTGTTGTTTTAACCCAGGAGACATCCCTATTGTAATTTGTTGTTATCTAGCACATGCCAGATGAGAGCAGCTATTGAAAACCCGAGATCTAAGGATTGACATGACATTACCTACTTATAATACCTAGTTATCATAAAATAATAATCGGAACATTCTGCGCAATTCCTCATAAATTTAGCTAATGGTCGCAAGCACATGAAAAACGTGATAGCGGAACCAGTCTCTATTCAAGTGTCAAGCTTGTACATAAAATTAGTTGTATCTTAATCGCCATGCGTTTTTCATGTCCGCACGTACTGTAGGTATATTGTGAAATGCAACAATTATTCTTATTCTAATTACGATCGATATCTATGACAGCTGTGATCAACCGATTGGCCGCACCTTGAATTATAACAATAAAATTAATAGTTATCGCATTTTTTTAAATATTATTCAATTAGATTATACATTTACGACTATAAATTTGAAAGTAAATACATACTCGAAAAACATAACGTTTCTCTTCTGGGGAACAAAGGGGAAGACCGACGTGATGTGTCAGTCACCAGGATAGCATTCGAAAACTAGCAGAATACGCCGGGCATGCCACGGGTATAGTTACGCTACTGATTTGAAGACATCATTTATTTAATCAAAAGTCTAATCCTGCTCCCATACGCGATCCGCCTACACCTATTGTAGCCCGACATTCTACACATCTGCCCACTTGCCTTGCAGCTCCACATTCGCCAACGCAATACAAGTGTCCGTTTGGGCACTTGTACCAATTGCCTGCTCTCAACCCAATAGCTCTTACGACCATATTGCGTTCCTCCTTCTTAACGATGTCTGATAGTTTTATAGCATCTTGCAGTTTTGTCAGGTTTCGTACGGCCTTTTCTTCATCATACACGCGCCAGGTTATGACAGCCTCGTCAGCGGCTGCAGACGCCTGTGCTATTTTAGGATCACCTTTTGAGATCTTGTAACTGGAGTGGCCGAGAATCGTCGCTAATTGAACAATCGAGTTAAGACGCTTCATCTCATTCCCTATATCCGCTTGTTGCTGCTGGCTTATTTTCTGGTTATTGTTCACTAGCACTGTACATAACATCTTTACCTGCAAATCCATTTCCATCTTCAGTTCACTGTATTTTCCCCTCGTGTATTTTTCGTAATAATCTCCAAGGTTTTCTAGTACGTCTAAGTAGACGTGATACATATCGAAGTGTAGAAGCGAAGTGTTTTTGTTTTTGAGGTGGATAGCGTTTTTAATTACCTCGTACGCTATTTTCCAATATTTGTTTTCTGAAATCATAATATAGTTAAGTTAAATTGATAAAACCTCCATTCGGTAAAAAAAAAGAAAAAATCGAAGTGATATTTTAGTTACTTAAACGATTGTTCATAGTCTAATGATCTAACCCAAGGCAAACCTAACCGACCTACCTATCCTAGGAGGGTAGCGTTGCTGAACTATCGATAGTTGACCTTGAAAAATAGTCACAATATCGATAGGCTTATCGTATCGAGATTGTATTTTTCAAAGTCACGATACTATCAAAAATACTATGGCATCAAAAACAAACGCACGAAAATCAAGTAAAGGCCTTAATGAAATTAATTAATGCGATATCACGGTTAGTTTAAGAGTATGATCGAGCAACTTCCTAATTGTAGGTATTTCAATATAATAATATGATAAAGAACTATTACCGAACGCCAATCTGTGAGCCGTTTCGATGTGAATTACTTTTTGTAGAAGCTGTTCCCTCTTTAGCACTCTCTGGCGCTCTGTTCCGTACACCTTTTCCTTGATGGGGTTAATTTCGTGTTTAAGCATCTTGTTGATCATATCCTTGTAGCGGTAGGTGTTCACTATAGGTTTGCGGCAAACAGGACACTGCGGGATTTGAATAGTTTCCGTCTCGCTCTTCATAAAATTGTCTAAGTTATCGACATCCAGTATATGGCCGCAGTCTTGTAGCTGAATAAGTCTGAAATTCAGTAACAAACAATTCAAGGATCGAACGACTGAAAATCTGGTGAATGGTATTTATCAATGTTCCGGGGGTACTTTTGCTTAGTGCCGGATTTGAGGATATACAGGGTGGCGATTTAAATATCGTCAATAATAACGGTTTTTTTTTAAATGTAATAAAGGAAAACAAGCAAGTGGGTCACCTGATGGTAAGTGATCACCACCGCCTATAGACACCTGCAACACCAAGAAGTTTGCAGATGCGTTGCCAACCCAGAGGGCTAAGATAGAATACCTCTTGTGCCAGTAATTACACCGGCTGTCTTGCTCGCCACGCCGGAACACAACAGTGCAACCATTGGCAATGCCGCTAAGCAGCAATGCTGCATTGCACAAATCCTACCACCCGCAACGACGAACTGTGTTCGTGAAACTTAATTAATTTGGACACCCGTAAAAATGGAATTATTGTAAAAATGGAAGCCTTTCCATTCGTCTCCTAAAATGAAGTTTTTTTTTAAACTGATATTGACAAGCTGTAATTCAAACGGAGCCTCAAGTGTTTTAGCCCCAAACATAATGCCTAAAGTTGTTGTTGATGTCATTGCATCTTTATTTATAATAATGCCAAATTCCAAATAGATAGTAAAAGTTTAGTAGTTTGTCTGAAATACGCCGCTGTGTCCTGACAGACGGACGAGCAAAGTCGCACCGTAAAAGGGTTATTTTTTAAGTTCTTGGCAAGGCGCTCTAAAAATTAAACTACAAAAATCACAATTTAGAATATATTCAATAAAATCATAGTCTATTATTGTTGGTAAGATACATTTAAAATCGACACTTGGCATGCGTACCTTTATCTTAACTTACGATGTACTTAAGGCATTTAAGATGAATAAGGGAACTTGCGCAGGCATCATGGAGTTTCTAATTTGTCATGATTTCAAAATTTTAACTTTTTCGTTTGTTTTCGGTGCTACGTAACGTTTTCTGGGTATTCAGTATATTATATTGTATATTAAGTGAATGCTAAATATGCAAATCTAGTCAAATTAATTTCCTACGCATGTTCCTCATTGTAGAATGCATTACAGTAAACAAATTATTTTGAATACAACAGATAATAATATTATTTTACATTTTACACAACAAAACAATCTCATATGAAAACAATATCACTGCGCAGCAGGAGGAAAAGCGACTGACACCGCCGTAGCGTTTCAAAGAGTAGGTACTTATCTATTATAAAAAAAACCTACCTACCTATATTACAAAAAAATACGGATCCGTGATATATGATATAACTACATTTAGTATGACTGCAGTGACATTTGGTACAATGCTTTATTTGATATAATGCGAACTATAGAGAATCATTGCATGGGCGTCATCAGAAGCGGGGAAAGGGTGGCAGCTGTCCCCCCTAGAACTTCAATAGGTCAATTTTAATCAGTTGTACCAAAAAGTACAAATTTACCCCCCCCCCCCCCTCCCTTAGCAAGGGCCAAGGTGGCTGGCTGGCAACGCACATGGATTATTGTAAAATAGCTTTAAACTAATATATAGCCTAACCCAATTTATAACATTGTTTTTACTATATTTCAATACATGTTTAAGCATCAGCCCTTTATATCCTGTGTTTGTAATAATCCTTTTACCAAACGTTACAATCATCCCATCTGTAATTATGTAAAACGTCACGCATCTCTTAATAAATTCGTATTATGTCATCATATCAATCATCGAGATCAAAATTAGCCATGTTGTTGGCTTCCTCTGACCAGGCGGCGAACCGCGAGCCGTCTACCTCGCCGGCGTGCCGGTTGCCGGCCGTCAGCGCGTGGTTGGCCCCGCCGATCGCCGCGTCACACTCCGGACACCTGCTCAGCTCCATAGCGCCGCCGCACTCGCCGATACAGTAGAAATGCCCGTTGGGACACTTGTACCAGCGCCCCGGCTTCAGCCCTATAGCTTGCACCACCATCGCGCGCTCCTCCGGCCCGGCTATACCGGACAGTTTCACGACCCCTTGAAGTTTTGAGAGATAGGTACTCTACGGCCTTCGCTTCATCGAACACGCGTCTGTTTAGCACAGCGTCGCTAGCCGCTTTAGTCGCTTCCACCACATTCGGAGAGGTTTTTACGACTATGTAACTGCCGTTGCTAAGAATCGTAGCCAGTTGAATGATAGAATTGGTGCGTCTCAGCTCTCTTTCTATGTCCACTTGTTGTTGTTCACTAATCTTCTGCGTATTTGAAGCAAGGACGTCGCATATTAGTTTTATCTGAGCCTTGAATTCCGTTTCAAGTCGTGTTACATTCGCCTCTTTGTATTTTATGTAATATTTAGCGATGTTATCCAATATATCGAGGTATACATTGTTCATCTCAAGCTGCAAGAGAGACACATTTTTCGCCTTCTGGTGCAACGTGATGACGTTGTAGACCACGTTGCATGCATGGCTCCAATCCTTGTTACCTGTTATAAGAAATAATTAATAAATCAAAATTGAATTGGGTTAAGAGAAAAATATATTCAGGCAAATTTTGTGAGTAACCATTCCTATTTAGTGATATTTCTTTTTGATGACATACCTAAAGCGGTTTCTTCATATGTTTTCATTATTCTTGTCACTTTCTTTAGCATTTCCTCTTTTTTCTTTCGTCTCTGAGCAGCGGTGCCATAAACCTTCTCTTTGATGGGGTTTATATCATTTTTGAGCAGTTTGTTGACGAGATCCTTGTAGCGGAGGGTGTTAATGATAGGCTTGCGGCAAACCAAACATGCCTTTAATTGAACCGTTTCCATCTGACTTTTCATGTGATTGTCAAGGTTCTCGACGTCCATAATGTGACCGCAGTCCTGCAGTTGAACAAGTCTGAAATACAATAAATGGATTGGATAATCTGATAATAGCCCATTAAGCTAAGAAGCATAAGGAATCGAAGGCAGCGATTCTGCATCGGCTGACGGTTGCAGATAGTGCCGGTTACAGACTGTTGCGATGCCATTTTTGAATGCCATCGAAAGTAACATATGTGTTAAACCTCAGTCATTGCAATACAAATGTAACTTCATGAACCTAAAAGTAGGTATACATTCGCTATAATAAAGACTTCATTTTATTTTATTCATAAAAGTTGGTAATTCTTGATTCAAAGGTTTTTAAATCCACGCATACCACAGGACTTGAAATGTGTTCAGTAAAATTTTCGATCGATAGAGTTTTGTATAGCCGTGGAACAACCTGAATACATAACCCTAAAAACATAACCCTTGCTTTTGGCTTTGCCGTAGTCGGGTAAAAATATGAGAGAAGATCGCGAAGTTCTAGACATAAAAAAATCACTTACCCCGATCAATAAGCTGAATTTTTGGATTCGGCAGAACGATTCAAATGAAACAAGGCTTGGAAAATCCCAGAGGTGACCGCCCAACTTTAATTTATCCCGTTGTGCGTCCCTTTTATACGACACTAGTTATATAGATAGAGCCGCAGGGAGAGGTAAATTACGCTTGGACTGTCATGTCAGGACTACACGAATGCCAGCCAAATAAAATTAAGTGGATGTAAGTCAATCAGTTTCCACCTTATAATGCCATTTGAATTAATAGGCAGGGTTTCTAAAAACCTGTAACTGCCTTTTCCGTCTCAGGTCGAAATAAAAAAGTTAAATGATCGCCTTCACTTTAGTGCTTCGAATAAGAACTCTCAATATGCCGATGAATTACGTGTTTGAGGATTTTTAATTTGTTGAATACATTTTTTAAACTAATTTTCAGCGGGTTGACTTTTTTGTTTGAGCATACATTTTAATGTTAATAATCAACGCTTTATCTGCACTGGGCTCGCGTGGGAACTTAAGTCTTGTTAGAATATTATAAAGTTGTAATTAAAAAGATATCTTCCCGATAACTAACTGTACTTTAACGTGTGACTGAGTTAATTAAAAATGTTACTTTCAGAAAGTATGTTTTCTTAATATTCAACGTCCTCCCGCTTGACTACGGCGAGGACCACAGCAAAACAACAGAGCCCTCTTATTTTAAGAGGAGACCCATGGCATTGACGAATTTGAGCCCATTTATTCATTAAAAAATACCAATATTTTTTAGCTAAATAATGTTTTGTTTCCTTCGTACGAGGGCAAACGTCACAATGACAGATAAAGACATAATACATGTAAACTATAATACGGTTTACGCAGCGTTTATGAATAAGAGGGCAAGTATACATATACGTATACGCTCGAATTGGTATGCTCACAGATAACATTAAGTTATTTACGCTTCTCCCCTCGTGGCTACATAGCGTGCCACTTTGTTTACTAATTCATCTTTGTAAGTAGCTACCTACTTAAGAAGCGCTGGCCGCTAAGCGTGCCATTTTCCATGCTAAGGTAAAATCATGAAGGTACATACACGTCGTCGTCGCCGTAAGGGTCGTCGAGCATGAAGGGGTCAGTAGGGAAGTTGTCGGGGTCGCATTGTTTGCAGGCTGCGGGGCAGGGCTCGCCGCACAGGCCGCGGCAGCGATGTCCGCAGCGCTGCAGCTTGGGGCACGGCTGGTCGCAGGGCGCGCGGTCGCACGCGGCGCCGCACGCGCGCGAACAGCGGGAGTGCTCGCACGCGCGCCCGCACTCCGGCTCCTGCACCCGGACCAAAAAATTACTATGATGTAGGAAATACAGCGCTTGACGAGAGTGGCAGTGGAGTTCCTGTGTATTCCCTACAGCACCGAATTTACTAATAAAAGACGGAAAAATTTAGTTTGCCCTCGAAACATAGTCGCTAAATTCGTTTTTAGATTGAAATTTTTTGTAATATTAGGACCATTTTTATACAATAAGCTAAATGCAATGGCAAATATCTATCCCCTAAATTATAGTAATTGTAAGAAAACTCTTCAACAAGCTCTCCGAACTATGTCCTATGAAGATACAGAAAATTTATTTGTTGTGTTTAAGTAATTAATAATTGTAATTTATTATAAGTTTATAAACATTGTTAATTTTAGTTATTTAAATTAAAAAAAAAAATATTTTACTGATGCTCCACCAGGATGGAATGTGTATTTATATGATTTTGAATGTTTTTGTTAGCTCTTCTAGCCTGAAAGTACACTGTAAGTAAGTTTCTGTATTTATTATGTTTTTCATGTAATTTAAAAAAATATGAATAAATGATCTTATCTTATCTTATTGGAGCTGCTAATCCTACAAGTTTAGCGCGGAAAATACGCGTTTGAACGTCGTTTCCTAAAGCCAGCCCGGGAAATCTTACATTTAACATGAAAGGTGCCATGAGTCGGCTTATGAGCCAATAGCGTGCAAAGACATACGAGAGATTAAGTCACTCAAAGCCAAACATAGTGCACCGGTACCTGTGTTGAACTGTAGACGCTGTTGATTGACAGACAAATCGCTATATACAAACTTCTCAACAGATAGGTATATTTACACGAATAAACTCTACTATTAATAATTAATAGACGGTGTACGCACCGTGCAGGGTATACAAGGCGCGCCACACAGCTGGCCACACGGAGAATGCTGACACTTCACTTCACAGCGTTTGGGGCAAGGAGGACACACTTGGTTGCAAGGCTCTTCGCACCTGCGCGGAATGATATCTCTGCTGTTACAAATGAGGAATAATGCAGAACAAATGTTCTGTAAAAATGGCTTCTTTCGAGTAAAAGAACAATCCACAGAACTGAGATGGTCTAGGCTTGGGTTGTTACCGGTGTCCGCAGATGTTGAGCTGGTGGCAGACTGCGGCGCAGGGCGCGTGCAGCCGGCCCTGGTGGCAGCTCGCGCAGGTGCCGCCGCACGAGTGCTTGCAGCGCAGCAGCTCGCCGCACGGCGCCGTACAGTACTTCAAAAGTGCCTCCGGCGGTACACCACCTAAAGATAATAATTAAATAAAGAGATTAATGCAAGTTTCTAGCAAACAGGAGGCATGTTAAACTAATTTGACATTTCTAAGCATTAATCTTTTTTTTTATCACTTAATTTTATTCCTATTAATTATGTATGACATCCTATTAAAGTGTAATTTTTATTTTGGAGCACATTGTGATGTTTCTCGCCAGACGAGCCGTATTCAATTTCTCTTTTGTAGTCGTACTGCTTGAGTATGTCATGCTCGCTTAAAGGGCATTGCTTACGGTGGCGTCGTTGATCGGGTCGCCACCTTCCCTGCAATATGGTTGAGGGAGACGATGGCTGAGATACGCGTCATACTCGTGATCGGGTGCTGTTTGTGGGGTCCGGACTATTCATGCTGCAAAGACTAATGTAATTCTCAAAAAGCCTAAAATGTAGGTACTTAAATGCGGTTTGATGTGGGAGACTTCATCGTGTTGTCTATTTATTTATATTTATATAAATAACTAAATATAGACATATCGATACCTTGGGGCTCAAAGGGCGTAACCGCCATTTTGGCGAAAATGAGATTTTAATGTCATCTTACTCAGTTTTTTTTTCTCTATCGATCTGTATACTCAAAGTTCTAAAATTCCGATAAAAGTTGTGTTTACGCCCCTTCATGTCAAGGCCTGTAAACACAATATTTTAAGTTTTTTGGTCGTATAAGCAAAGAAACTTCTTGTCAGAAATTTGAAGGGCGTAAAAGTCTTTTCGTTTTTAAAATTAACAACTCAAAGGCGTTTAGGCCCACATATTTTCAGTATTATAAAACAACTTGACTGATACGCCGTATAATATTTTCAATTTTGGTTTTTATGTGGCGTTTAAGCCCAGAGCACTTTTTTTGTTTTTAAGTTAGATGACTTATACGATTACTAAAATACTCATGACCAAAACAGATAATTTATTTTACATCCTGGGTGGAATCCTGTTATCGAAACTTTGGAAGTTGTAAGTTTTAAAATTATCGAGTTAAGGGCGTAAACGCCTAAATGCCCATACAAATTTTTGTTTTTTGACAACTTGACTCTTACGCCCCATTGAAATGGGGCGTATGAGTCAAGTCGGGTATAGTAAAAAGAAATTACTAAGACCCATAATTATCATGAATGTTAATTATGGGTCTTAGTAATTTCTTTTTACTATACCCAATGACTATATTTAGACCTGAGAAGGCTACGAAAAGTCCTTTTAATTACTGTTTATGTCGAAGTTTAAAATTTTGGTTATAGAAGTTTATTTTAATTATAAATATGGTATTTTTGTCATGCACTTTACTAAATTGCATTGTAGGAGTGGAAGAGGTCAGTTAAGTTACATTGCGGGGTTAACATTGGTTCCTAACCTGACATCATGAGGATGGTCAATGACAAACCCGCATAATTTTATGACTTAGGTTTTCCATAAATAAACAAATACATTCATAAACCTGTCAACTTTTTCTAGTAAAATATATAAATTATTAAACAGAAATTAAGTTAATAATGAGTTAAGTACCCAAAATTTTACTTAAGTAGTGCAATAACGTCATTTTACATGTTAACGCATACATCATTTCGGACATTTTGCATAAAATTTAATTATTTGGAGTTTCATATTCTGTTCCGTTAGAATGTTATATTATAGTTTCAAACAATCTATTTTTTTATTATGGTCATTGGAAACAGAGAGGACAGAAAAATGAGTGACAGATTTATTTAAAAAAATTATAACAATGGCAATCCGAGATCATAACAAAAATAAGATGCTATAAATTAATATGAAACTTTTATGATGTTATAACAACATATAGTAAGAAAAAAGCTATAAATATTAAGATTTTACATGAGATCTGACGGCTCATGGCGCTCCTAATGCGATCCTTGATTATTTTGTCAATATCAAAGTAATAACAATAAAATCATTTTCTGTAGCTAATGCTAAACAATAAAAACAGCATTTTAAGTACTAATTAGTCAGTCAACAACAAATTATATTTTAACTGTAGAAGTAGCTTCTTAAAAGGTGAACATTTTATTTAACTTCTGCCTCCTTTTGTGTTAATAATAGCCGGCTTATTTAATTTCCAAACTAAAAAAGGGTAATTAAAGTCAATTTTTTTAAAATTTACCTCAGTCTCTGTTAACGAGTCTCTGGTTAACGAGCTAGATTTTGTTTACAAATTCTGGCCGCAATTGTTTGCTGTGTTTCTCAACTAAGAGAAATGAGAGGAAGATGGCTATGTAATTGCGGCTAGAAATTGCCAAAAAACAAGCCTGTTGACCAGAAGCTTAAAAACGGAGTAACTAAATGACTATAAAAATACAAAAAGCCAGAAACTGCTATAATTTTCTTGTGAATTGGCGGTTATGCCCTACAGTTCTTTCACAGTAGACATTTTTTGGGGTGTAAATGACATTAAATTGTATTTTTTTAGGGCGTATAGGGAACTTATCTTTTTAATTATCAAAGTTACGTAAATATTAATGAATTAGGATTATGCAGTAAAGAATTTGAAGATTTTTGGTCTAAGATACATTTTTCTAGCTTCAAAAATCAAAAAAATATAAGAAGAAAAAAAATTTTTGTTTAGTTTTTTGGCTGTACTGAAAAATCGCCTTTTGGCGTTTACGCCCTTTGAGCCCCAAGGTATCGATATATTGAGTTGTTATTGTTATATTACTGATTTTGTTGGATTTTCACCAATTTTTTTTTTTGACATGAATATTTTTATTCTTATATTCTTTTGACATTCGGAGACTATACATCTCCAAGTAATATTGTACAATTTGACCGTGGAGGCGTTTTACACCTCTGCTAAGCATAGATTAAGGTAATTAATTTGTTTTGACCCTTAGAGACTATACATCTCTAAGTTATTTAGACTAAGTATTTGATCAGGGACCACATACATCCCGATTCTAATTTCTTTGACCTGGGGACCCTATACATCTCTTGGTCAATCTGTACTAGTGCCAGTTCGTTCAATATGCTTAAAGCTTGCTGTGCTATTTATTATCTTTTTTTTTTTCTCACACTTTATGTGAACTATTGTTATGATTGTGTATATTGCTCTGTAATCTTGTTTTGAAAAGAAAAGAAAAAAAAAGATAAACTGCTGAGTTTCTTGCGGCGTTTCTTCTCAGCAGATTCTTCCATTTTCCGAAGCGCTAGTAGATTCAGACATGTAAAAGAGCCTATATGGCCTACTTGCAAAATAAATTTTTCATTTTCATTTTCATTTTCAATTAAAATGGTTAAGCTTGGAACCGCTTAAAAATCCATCGAGTTCGGCAAACATTTGATTATTTTCGTATAACGAAGAGAGGGTGCACCTCCTCCTTAATAGAAATACCACGTGGCAAAGATTGGGTGACAGTTCCCTGCCGCCCGGCCCCGTGTATATTTCTGGGGGCACGCCGCTCTCCACCTCTCCGGACTTCATACCAATTAAGCGGTCGTTCATAATCGCAACTTGAAGAATAAATAATTACAATGAGGAAACTTTTCACTTTTCGTTTCTTTATAACAATTTAAACAAAAATAAGATCGCCTGTGCCAGGCAAACTGAAGGACTCGTTTAAAACCCGAAGGTATGTATGTATGTATGTATGACTCTTTATTGTACTAAACACATAAAATAACAGATAACAGGACAAAACAGATGTACAAAGGCGAACTTATCCCTTAAAGGGATCTCTTCCTTAACCTTTAAGCGATTGACAGGACCCAAGATCTAGAATAGACACACAGAAAAGATAAAGAAAAAGCAAACTAAGCAAAACCTACTAAACTTCAAATCATATAATACATAAAATATTCATACTTATAATAATATACCAATACAAATAGATATATACATACATAAACTACATATAAAATATTTTCTCGTATTCTCGTAGAAGGTTTTTTTCTCTCTGGCTGTACGTTGTAACGGATTGGTTTTATAATTTTCTGGCAACACGAAGTTCAGCTGCGTCTAGTATTCCGCATACTACGAGCTACATTATGAGATATTTCGTATAAAAAAACTTTTTAACAAAACTTAAACCGACGAAAAAGAGGGACTGAAAAGCGAAAAACAAAAAAATAGTTCCCTCAAACGTCTTCAGTTTCTATCATCAGAACAACTTCACGTCTCTATCGTGTTGTATAGTGGCATTAGAACTATACACGTGTGCAATGTTTCTACAAGATCAGCTCACAGGTGAAAATTCAACAATTAGTCATTCCCGGTTTTTCTACCATTAGGGGTGGATTTTTTTTCTTCAAGTTTAAATGGGACCAACTTCGAACTATACCCTATCCAATAGAAAAATAATCATCAAAATCAGACTATTCTGTAAAAAGTTATGCGTGATCATATATGTAAAAATCTTTATGCTGCGGGTGCAAAAGCCCAAGGGAATTCAGGTTTCTTTTTTTTATAAATAGTAGAGTAAAAAAAATGTCTTGGAGCCACGTGTAGAACATGTGTTAGTCGTTTTGGACTCTCCTTCTCCTTCGCCAGTGGATGCTTAGGCTTGAATTTTTACATTGCTGTCATAAGATAAGCGAGGGTTACCGTTAAGCATATTCTGAAACGCGTTGCACGGCAGCTGGACCTTGTGGCCGCAAGGCGAGTCGAAACTGCGATTAATGATTGTAGTACATTTGGTTACATCGCACGGCTTATCGCATCGACTCGGGCAGACATGTCCGCACGCCATGACACGTTCACATTTACGTCTGCAATGCTCGCGAGTTGGCTCTATCCCGCATTCGATTTCTATCTCATGGTTGCAGCCGGGTATTTTCTTCTTCGTCTAGAAGGCATAATAATATACTGTTAAGATTATATTAAAAGATGTATTATAAAAGGGTAATAAAGTGCAAAAATTTAACCTTTAGCTTGCAATCTCCGCATTTCTCGAAACAGAGTTTCTTACAGAAGTGAGTGCAAGGCAGCGAGCGAGTGCACTTCTCACGGCATTGCGTCGCATTCACGTTTTCATGGCAAGCAACGCGTTTCTTGTGTGTGCATCCAGTTCTCTTCTTTATAACCTGGGAAAAGATATACGACGGTGGATCTGTATCAGAACGAGTAAAAATCGTATATAGAACTATTCTTGTTTAATTTGGCCGTAGAGTTACCTGAACGTTACAGTCCAAACATTCTTCGGAACAAGCCCGCAAGCATTGGTGTTCTCCAAGGTCACCTTCCAAGTTCGCCGTACAGCCTTTATTTGCTTTCGGGCATGGCCTCATACAGGCATACTGAAAATGACATAAAATCTCACTTCAGAATCATACTAAGTAACACATACACTGTCGGCAACGCATATATGCGTTTTCTGTACTTTCAACCAGTGCACTGCCGCGGTCTTTAGTGCACATGCATATGCGATTGTGGCACAAACATGACAGCCCAGGTTTAGTTTATCCCTGCCTACGTCTCTGTCTAACTAGTGTCATAAGAAAGGGACGCAGATAGAGAGAAATTAAACTTGACCGGTCATGTTAGGGCCAAGGCCAAAAACAATGGCGGCAGTGATTGCGTTGAAGTAAATAAATATATGGGCATTTAGACACACAAACGGCTTTTGTTCTACATGATTACGAGTAGTGTAGTCGTTTTTAACATGCGGTAAAGAAGTATTACAAAGTTTTAAAAATGTATGCATAACACTTTTAGCTGCACACCATTAAAATTTGCCATCACGAACACTACCATAAATTGGGGAACATATATTTATGGGTATCCTCCTATGGGTATGGGGTCCTCTGACTTCAGTGCATTTGAGTTCGTTACTCCCTGTAGGTGTAATATAAAGTGGCTCACTCGTTCGTGTTCCGGGTCGTCGTTGACGTGGCAGGTGCGGCGGCACGCGTGTCCGCAGCTGAGCCGACTGTTGGGACATTTCTCCTTACACTTGACGTCTTGTATCTTCATCGAACACGCTTTCTTAGCCTGAAACATTTATTTAATTGATGCCTTCATGATTTAATACATTAGAACATTTAGTATAAACGTACGAACACAGCCAAGAACATTATTTCGTTAAAGATAGATTGACTTACTAGATTTTATCTATGACAACACAAAAGTCTAGTTTAATTCTGTAAGTACAAGATTTTTTTTTACATAAGGAGTCCAACAGCATTTCCAGCGATGACATCTGCTGATTAAAAAAGTGTAGCTCTTGAGGAAAATCTCACCTCGTGTCCGCAGTCCGGGAGAGTGACCGTAACGACGGATGTGCAAAAAATAGCAGGGTCACCCGGCTCCATGTAACACGGTATGACCTTGTTGTGGCCGCACTGAAGAGACTTTTCCATAGGACGTTTGCACGGCTGGCATTTTGTAGCGCATTGCAATGGGCATTTGTGGTTTTCAATATCGCAGATTTTCCTGTAGCGTATAATTTGATAATGTTTTCATATAGTGTAAACATTATTGTTTTTTATTATTTACTTATATTAATTATTCAATGGAGAATTTATGGTATCAAAATAAGGTACACATACTAGATTCTGATGAGTGCGAGCGTACAAGGTCTTGGGCGTGGTGTAAGCGCGAGCACCCCCACCGGCCAGGCTGAACTTATAGTGCGGCGAGCAGTCGCCCTCGACACGGTGGCGTAGCAAGTGGCAGGACGAGCAAAATGCCACGGACACGGACCCCGGACCTTCACGAAATCGCCTACGCTCTCTACCTGTAAACGTACCTGTCACACTTCCTAGTACATTTGACAGTCGCATGTACAAGGTCGTAGGCGTGGCAGACGCGCGGGCAGGGGTGCCCGCACGGCAGGCTGTACTTGCAGTCCAGCAGGCAGCCGCCCTCGGGCACCTTCACGAAGTCGCCCACGCTCTCTATCTGTAAACGAATCAATGTTATAATCGACTATTTAGGCTAAGCAGGTAGGTACTCTATTTCTTATATAGTCTTATGAAAACCAAATGTTTACAAGATAGATTTTAGTACCCTAGTATTGGACATACCGAAACGCACTATTACTGCAATGGGCAATGAAACATAATAGCACCTCCCAGAAATCTGTTAAATTAACATTGGTTTGGATCAGTCTTGCAAACCACTGGATCGAACTCCATAACTCTAAACCCCTCTCTGTAGAATATCATAATTTTTTTGCGAGTATGCGAGCGTACAATGGCGTACAATAGAGTAAAAGATAAAGTAAATTATTATTATCTACTTTGTTGCATAAAACAAACCTTGGTTATCTGGTCTCCGTGGTTCGAGCATATCAACTTCAGACACTTGCCGACCGAATCATTTTCGGTCAGTGTAGCAGCTATGTTAGTCCACAGAGGTGACTTCTTTTTCAGCAGCTCAATGTTACCAAATATGAAGAAACCTGTGATATAATTAGATTTAATACGCTGTAAAATCATGAAGAGCGCGAGCCTGTGAGTTGATTGTTGAGTTGGCAATTGTCTTAATTTTAAGATTGCGGCGAAATCAACTGGGCATACAGGTGTAGGTCTGTTCCAACACTCTCTGATAAGTTCTTGGTATTACGAGTAAACCCATGTTTATTCTAAGGACACAAACAAAGACGGTATCACAGAGTTATCTGTCAAATATGATATCGAGAACTTATCAAAAAGTGGTCAAATAGGGCCTTAGTGGCATAAATTTTTGACAATGGTGCATGGCTAAAACGAGTTGCACTCGGTTAGCGAGCTATGGCCAAGTAATGGATCGCTCCAAAGTTGGACACCATAATAGTGAAACCTACCTTCTCGGGCTCTGGACAACGCGACACAGATCCTGTTGTCGGTGCCGAGGAAGCCGATACTGTCGCTAGGGTTGTTCCTGACCAGCGACAGCAGGATTATCTTCGACTCCTCGCCTTGGTAGTTGTCCAGAACCGTGATCTTCACGTTGGAGAGGTGATGGTAGAGTGGCCGTTGCTTACCAAAAAAGAGAAGATAAAATTTTAACCATCGGAAACTGTAGCTAAATATTTACTTCGTCATTATCAGCTGGATTGCATCCATTGTTGGATATATTTATAAAGACGTCCCAAAAAGACCATTCCTTTTCGACCGTGATGAATGACTCCAGATTCCAACGCTCCGGTTTTCGTTGCGCGGTCGCCACTTAGTTTTTTTTTACAACGATTATCAGCAAATAGGTACTTTATCTTTACTACAGTTTTACTTAAGAGGCTTATTTTTGCTGAGATCTTTCGGTTTTATCCGTATAACTACGCTTACCTACCCATGAACTAGACATAGAAGGGGTTAGTTTGTTCAAAAGTTAGTATTAGCAGAATAACTACCTACTCGAGTTGATTTCTTAAGTCTATGTGGTAAGCGTTTTAAATAAAAAGTTTTCGGTGACTATCACATCAACTTATGTTGACTAAGAGCTCCGTTCAGTAGGGTGTTAGGGTCCTCACATCGAAAATCTTTAGGGTCTGGTTGTCATCAGACTTATTTATCAGGAGGCCTAGCACGCTAGCATTCATCCCGTCCTAACCAGTATGCGTGTGCGAGAGGGACGAATTCGTTTATGTGCGCGACAAACGCTAGCGTGCTACTATAGCAGGTTTTAATACTACGAGTATGTGCTCTCTTCAGGGTTTTAAATACATAGTTAAACAGACTTACTTTCCGCAGATAGAACATCTGGCCCGAGTAAGCGGAGAGGATGGTGACATCTTCGGGCTTGTACCCTTGCTGAACCAAATAGTTCGCCAGACGCAACGTCATTTCCGCTTCGGTGGTGTTGGTCCGACTCGAGCTATCGTCGTCGCACTGCAAATAGATTTAACTGTTTAAGTATTTTTGTTCAAGTACGCTTTCAATCGCTCATAAGTTAATGAGCAGCTAAACCATTTGACCTACAGCCCTGATTTTTTTTCAGAAGTGGTCACATAGTGAGCTTAACACATAACAAGATGTCAATTGAAGAGGAGGTTTAGAGTACGTAGTCGTCTCTTTTTAGCACATTCTGTTGCCATTTAAAGTAAAGAGATCAGCTATTAAAATATCGCATTCAATTTTAATACTCTTTCTATGCTATACTATTGCTATGGTTTACACAAACACGAGTTTCGAGACGTAGCTCTTTCTTTTTCTCTTAGGTAGTGATAAAAAAATAGTGTGTGGCGCTCGGGGTCAAAATATTTTTAATTTGGGCGACATAAATTGAATTCCTCGCTACGTTCAGGATTTTAGAATTCTTCAATTCGCTCTGAATTCAAAATAACGCCTTCGATGAACAAAATATTACGTTGTCCCCGTGTAAAACAAAATAACTTCAAAATTAGATAGTTCATATTTTTAACTATTTTGTTAGTTTGTCCGTGAACATGAGATTCGAAAAGGGTTCGAAACGTCAGGATTAGATTCGTTACAATACACGGAATACGCAATACAAAGAGAATAATTACAAAAAAACTGTTCCATTTTTTTATAATCCGGTTCTAGGTAGCCAGTAATAATAAAAAAAACCTCTTTTTAAAATAGAACCTTACACGATAATGTAGGCATTTTAAAGTTTTGGCTACTTATATATATTTTTTTAGTTTATTAATGTTCAACTTTTGTGGGTGGTGACCTGTTCCGGATGGTCGTGCGTGAAGAAGAAGAGGTTGTGCGCGACGCCGCGCACGGGCGGGAAGTGCTCGACGGAGGGGTGGTTGCGCAGCTCCTGGTAGATGTGCGGGCAGATGAGCGCGGCCAGCTCGGGCCGCATGCGGTGCTGCACGCCGAGCCGGCGGCTGTGCACGCCGTTGCGGACCATGCGCTCGAACAGCGAAACCTCGAGCTCGTAGTGCCGCGCCAGCCGCAGGTACGCCGCCGACGGCCGCAGCTGCTGGTGGTCCCCTGCCGGACGGACGGACTTTAATGCGCGCGCTTTACTCGCCCGCCTCTTGATACTGTTGCGAGACGGTTGTGTCGCGACAAAATATGTTACTTGAAAACCCCGAACACTTTCCCACCAATACATACCAATGAGTACGAGGTGCTGGCAATGCTTCGTTAGAGAAGTCACGATGTGGGCCTCCAGGACTTCTGCAGCCTCTTCTACCACCACTGGAAATACGACAAACCGTTAAGATATATTTGTTGATCCTGTCAAAGATAACTGTAAATGTTAAGACCATTTAAAAAAAAATGTTCGTTCACGTAACAATTACTAAACGGATTATGATTTGAAAATTGGAAAAAAATAGATTGTTCTAAATATGAAACTCATAAATTAATACTTAAGAAAAGAAACAATTTACTCGTTTCAGTATTTTGTTCTGATAACTTACAGAAAAGCAACAAAGACGGGTTCGGATTTAAAAATACTTGACTTCATACACTATAATGTACCCATTTTAGAGAATAGCATTATGTAGTCTATGAAATTGGAAACAAATAAAGCGCAACTGTTAAAACTTGCTTTACATATAATTTAAGTTTTCCCTAATTTTCCTTTAAAAGGGGGTTTAAAAAAGAGTAAAATAAGAGAAAAAACTAGATGTGCTGTATACGTATGTAGTTGATATAATTATATCGTAATAATTGAGAATAAGCGTAGGTACTCCGCTTTTGTTTAACCGCTAAACAGTTTTTAGGCAGACTACTAATGCTCATACATATTATGTACTTCTATGATGCATATTTGTCATCATTATTTGAATTACCGATTGGTGTCTTTATTTCTGCCAAGAGTTTCCGCAGTCGAGCAGCTCCGCTTGTGGTCATTCCGACCACTTGAGTTTTCTTTAACACGGCTAGGTCGACCATCATCCTGGCTTCTTCGTACGCCTCTGCGGTAGATTTCACTTGTTTCTAAAAACATCACGAAACCATAGCTTAGTTAACTAACGTTTACGTTCACGTTTTGCGGGTAGGACCTTGTGCAAGCCAAATCCAGCCGCTAAGCAGCAGTGTTTGCACTGTTGTATTCAGGCATGGAGAGCAACACAGTCGGTGAAATTACTGGAACAAGAGGTATTCCATCTTAGTCTTCTGGGTTGGCAACGCATTTGCAATCTCCTTGGTATTGCGAATGTCTATGGGCTGTGGTGATCACTTAAAATCAAGTGACCCACTTGCTTGTTTGCCTTCTTATGTTGTATAAAAATAACTAAATATAATATAAATTAAAACAATTACATTGCTACTCGGCGAAAAGAGAGTTAACCAGTGGTGGATTTACCAGTAGGCTGAGTAGGCTGGAGCCTAGGGCGGCAGATTTTGGGGGGCGACGAATTTGGTCCATTTTTTTTCTCACAGGAACAAAAACAAACCTTATTTACACGGAGAAAACGAATCTAGGAATAATAATGGAATGCCTGCAAGTGTGTCCAATTGCTGAGCACAGGCCTCTCGCTCCGATTTCCAGTTCCCTTTGTCTTTGGCAATGTCTGGCCAGTCATTTGAAAATGCATCCAGATCACGCCGCCATCTTCGCCTTGGCCTGCCCCGTCGCCGGCCGGCGGCGAAAATTGAATAGCCTACTGGCGGCAAATGTGTAAATCCGCCACTGGAGTTAACTCTAAAAATTCTAGTGCAAACAAGTGCGTCTACGCGACATAACATACTGTAAGGTACAAATAAGAAATAACATATATCAGTACATCACACCGCCGACTCAACAATTTATTTTTCATCACACGTATTCAAAAAACTACAATTGGGTTTAGAGGATAGCGGAAACAAAATATTTTGTCCCCGTGGGAGTTATGTCTTCCGGTTCTTGTCCGCATTCTTGCTTCTGATAGGTTAGTGTAGTTTTTTTTTGGAGATTTTCCCATTTAAGGGCAGGCAAGGGTCGACACTGCCATACAGCTACGTCTTCTGTTCATCGCCATAAAGAATTGAATGTCAGTAATATTTATATTTTTTTTCATTCAACCTTCACGCGAGCGGCTTTAACCTAACTATAGACATAAGATGTGACTGTATGGGTGTGTGGACCTTTGCCGGCCCTTAAATTGGCAAGTCTTAAAAAAACTAACCTTACTACGCTAACCAATCAGAAGCCAGAACACGGACCAATCAAAGATTCAAACTCCCTCAGGGACAAATTGAATTTTATCCTCTGTCCTCTAAAACCGTTTTTCGAATGGGTGTTGTGAAAAAAATATTGAAATTCAATTTTCTATGGTAATCAACGATATTATAATGCATGGATCATAGACTTACTATTGAGAAGACTAACGCCGAGCGTGTCTCCGAAAGGGACAGCAAATACACACACATGAATATTTAGGGTTACCATCTTTAAGGCAGTTTTCCCTGGGGTCATTTACGATGTCAATAAAAAAAACAATCTTTTTATAAATTGAAAAAAGAAGAATTACTTTTGGAAAATGTTTTTAATAATTAACAGGAATTTATAAAATCACTCTTAATAATAATAATAATGGTTAGTTAGTCTCGACCAACACCTCAAGAGACTCTCGCTAGAAGGTTGGATCAAGGGTCAGATACAGAAGGCGGTACTCCTGGACACGTCACGAAACCCACACTGTAACAATAGATTTCGGTCAAAGTGTTAACAACACATTCTGGAAGATTCCAGTAGGTGCAATCCATGATTCCCGTATATGTGGTTCGTGGGGGAATCTGGAAGTTAAATCCAGAATACACTTCACGGGGCTTCATTTCATACAGCATTTCGTAAAATAAACGATTAAATGAATCAAAATACTAGACTAACATGCTTTACAAAATAGGGTCCTGTATAAGTTTTTTCTATACCAATATTTCATCAACGTACTATTTACCCCTTAACGTGGGGTAATGTTCGTGGGAAAAAGTGACA
Organism: Ditula angustiorana; assembly: GCA_963691745.1. Classification (NCBI taxonomy): domain Eukaryota; kingdom Metazoa; phylum Arthropoda; class Insecta; order Lepidoptera; family Tortricidae; genus Ditula; species Ditula angustiorana. Next base: position 6,855,594 of record OY829483.1, read on the forward strand.
ACACTGAGTTTTAAGGTTATGTAAAAAGCACCAACTAAAAATGCATAAAACAGCTTTTATTTGATCTTGAAACACGTTAGGATGTGTATGTAAAGCGGGAAGAAACCACACAATATGAAACATCTGTTCTAATAAGTCAAATAAGATCAAATTTTTAAAAACTTCAGAGTGAAAAGATAGTTCATCAATTTTCGATTCACTGTCACTTTTGCAGCCTAAAACAGAACATCGCACCATTCTGCAGACTCGTTATATTGTTCTTAACGCCTCTATAAACAATAGTCCACGTAATTTTAAATAAATCGGACATTTTTTGTAATTTTTCCGGTGACATGGATTGAGCTTGTCACAAAACGTCAAAGTCTGTTTAGCATAGAAGTATGCCTAGCAAACTTCACCTTGAAAAAATTAAACATGCGATGAGGGACAAAACATTTCAAGCTCTGTCTCTTTTTTTCACAAGCAAATTCATATTTATATCTTATTCTTGTGCAAATGAAAAGGAAGACGTCCATTATTCTATAGCTTTCTCTTTCTACGGCATGGATGTACAATGTCATACTAAATGTCAGCCGAAAAACGGCCCGACAAATGAGAATAGGTTGACGCCAATGTTCAAAATGTACACTCTTAATTGACTTTTTATATTTTCTTTAATTTCAACCTTACTACGACGCCATACTGTATAAAATGGTATAAAATTATTATTTATAAAGTTTTGTCGCAAATAGGTTTTTTTATTATTGCATTTTTAAAAATATGTCTGGCAGCTTGAACTTATAAAAAAAAACATTGGCATTAAAATGGCGGTTGTCTTGTCACAATGAACAGAGACTAATAGAGTCGCAGTTCTCCTAATTCAACAATTAAATATATTTTAATTTTAGATACTTGTAGAAACTATTATTAGTTTTTATTTTATTAATAAAATAATGACAATTAAATGTACTTTGAAGCATAAAACTAATTAAAAAACCACCACAAATACCATTGAAATGAAAGAATGAATGTTTGTGTGTTAATTACACATAAATGACTACCCACCTACTGACTCGAAATTTGGTAGCTGGATAGCTTTTGTTTTGGATGACCAAACTTTTTTTTTACGGTTTACCACCATTTCAGTTAACATTGTCAGTTATGGAGATAAAACATGGTTTTGCTAAGTTTCTTCATAGCAAGGAGAGACTGCATCACAAGTCTGAAAAATACGCTGAGGCTCATGAGCTCAGATACAACACGACCACGAGTGAAATGATGGTTTTTGAGGCTGGTGAGTGGACATTTTCCAAACTTCAGACAATAACCCAGCCTGCATTTCGCTTAACTTTAAGTATCTACGCCACTTTGTCACTAAAGATCTGATTGTATACTTTTTGTGTACCACTGGACTGGGAACATGTTAAATTATAATTATTTATTTTGTAAACTAAACGATTATTTAACACGTCCCCAGTGGTATTTCCGTAAAATCAAAATAGTTCTAAATTGCAATGTCTTTATTTACAACCATGTACAAACATAAAAGTTAAATATATGCACCCAATCTATCTATACATATAATAAAATCGATAAGACAAAAAGTCTGTACATTGAAGATTTAAAAAAAAGAACCACCCAGGGCGACTTAAAATGAGTAACTGAACACGATAAGACCATTTAAAAAAAAATTGTTTGTTTGTTTGAACGCGTATCACGTACAAACCGCTGAACGTATTTTGATGGAATTTTCAAAGGCCTATTCAAATAAATCCAGAATACAACTTAGGCTACAAAAAAATTTTAAAAAGGGGAGGAAGGGGGAAATATGGGGTGGTGAGGTTTGAATGGAAAAAATTAAAAGATTATTGTAGACTCATGAAACTCAGAATCCATACTTACTATTTAAAATTAAGAAACACCTGTTTCAGCATTTTTTTCCAATCGCTTTCAGAAAGGCAAAAAAGTGAAATTAGGGTTTAAAAATACTTCATAAAGCTTATAAATGCAATGAAGTCCATTCGTCTTTACTGAAACACAACACTTTAGTCCTATTTCTGTTAATGTTCCAAAATTTTATTTTCTAATTGATTCCAAATGTTACAAGTCCCAAAAACTTTATTAGGACTCTGTTATATTTTCCGAATATTTTTCAAAATGAAAGCAAAAAAAATCGGTTGAGCTAGGTAAAATTAGGTAGGTAAGATTCTTGATTACTAATTTTAACATTCCTAATTTTCTACTAAACGTGATGTGGGGCATCTAGAAAACAGCAAAATCAGGCATTTAATAAGAATTTGCATGAATATAAAATTAACATCCAAGCGGCTCTATTGTTTTTTGTTCTGAATCTTTCAATCATTGATATGGTAATTTAATTCGAATATAAATGAAAGACTGAGCATTAATTACTTCTGAATTATAACGCAATAGATTAGTTACTGAAAATACGATATTCCATCCTTTCTTTTGGCTTTGCTACTATAATTTTTACATGTTTTCACAGTGCAGTATGGCATTTTGACAGAAGCGCCGTCGCACGGAAACTGACAGCACAATTCGCAACTTTAGAATTAAAGCGACTCATTTCAGAATAATACACGTCCCAAAATTTTACCTTATTCAAAAGACATAGGGTTTAATTTTAGGAAATGTGATATTCAGAATTGAGTCGCTTTAGTTCTAAAGGGGCGAATTACTCCTCTTTTTACTCCTCTTTCGATGAGGCCATTTTTTAAACACTGACTAGAAGTCCATTACTTATAGGTCAGTGATGGTAATGAACTAATTTTTGTGATTGGTTAGCAAAGAGTAACTCTTTGTTGATAAGTAGTTAACCAAAGAGGTTGAGAGCATGCATGAAGAACTTACTTACCAGTTAGATTTTGGATTTTAATTTTTTCATAATTATGCGTTTTATTTACACTTTTAACCCAAACTTTATACCAAAAGCAAAGGATTCTATAGTAGAATCTTGAGCGGAGCGAGGAATTCAATGTACGCCGCCCGAGAACAAAATATTTTGGCCTCGAATGATACACACTATTTTTCATCACTACCTATGAGAAAAAGAAGGAACAAACAATGTCTTGAAACTCATATGTAAAAACATTGGGTCAAAAGTGTAAATAAAATACAAATAATTAATTACGAAAAAATTAAAATCCAAAATGTAATTGGCCACTCAGTTCTTCATACATTATGCGCTCATCCGCTTTGGTTAACTTTAGTTGTATGGTCTCCGACCTTTGCCTAATAAAATACCAATCTATTAGAAGCAAGAGCGCGGCGCAATCAGAAGACAGAAAACTCAAACTCCCACGGGGACCAATTTGAATTTTGTTTCTGCTATCCTCTAAACTAAAACAAACTGTCGTTTTTCCCAGAAGGTGTAATGTTTTTTTTTATGGGATTACACTCACCTCTAGTTTTTTTATTCCTTTCTTCTCATCTTCTATAACCACATTGGCCCATTTAAAGTATAATGCCCAGCGCTCAATAAGAGGAATTTTGGTCACATCTTGCACATTCTTTAGAATGATTCTGGGTGTGCGGAATTTGAATTCCATCATATCCTGTGTTAAGAAAGTGTAATAAAAATTATGAATTAAGTAGATCATTTATCTTTATATGCATTACATCTATACTAATATTATAAAGAGGAAAGATTTGTACCTATTTTTGTATGTTTGTAATGAATAGGCTCAAAAAGTACTGGGCCGATTTAAAGAATTCTTTCACCAATAGAATGCTACATTCTAGTGATGTAACGAATGTCATTTTTTTAACATTCGCGGATGCGAATGCGAATGCAAATATCTGCTACCGACATTCGCGAATGCGAATATTCAGTTTTTGTTTAAATTTGGCGCCAATTGTCTATGGCTTGGAGGCAGTCTCGTTCGAAGGAGATGCGTTCCATTTGTATTTATAAGTTCCAATGAAAATGTAATTGTTAAGCTTCATTGCAAAAAAAAACAAGTAAGTAAATAAATAATACCAAGTAATAGAGTGAAAACTGATATTGTGATTACGAGGTTAGTTACTTTTATTGCATTAAAAAACATAAGAAATGAATGGATTTTGATTTTATTTATCTACTATTGTCTTCAAATTGGTTTTTTTCTGCTATTCATATTCGCAAAACATTCGCATAAATTTTGGCGAATGCGAATAATGCAATGAATATGCGAATATTCGCGAAAGCGAATGCGAATGCGAATATTCGTTACATCACTACTACATTCTTCCAATTTGACATAGGCTACATTTTATTTTGAAAAAAATTAGGGATCCTTGGTAAAATTTGAACAATGTAACCGAAGGTGTAGAAAAATGAGTCTTAAAATTGATTGTACCCGTGCGAAGCCGGGGCGGGTCGCTAGTTCATTATATACCTACTATTATGAATCAGGCGATAGTTTAACGAGTGTGAATGATACTTACTTTGAAACGTTTTATTTGTAAATAAAGTTCACATATCTCATCTTGTATTTCACGTTGCTTGTTGAGCGGTTTATCTTTGTTTTTGGCGTGCTCAAACAGTTTTAAGAGCTTCTTCATATCTTCTTCAGCATCAGATAATGAGAATGAGGTCGTAGCTTTATTAAACAAAGATATCGGGACTCCGTCGTCGTCATAATCCAGGTCATCGAGTATCAAATCCTGTCTGTCGTAGATGTCATCATCCACGTCTCTGTTTACATCACCCACTTCGTTGTCTCCTTCATTTTCAATGTGCTGTGGCAAAAACAATTCATCATGGGGATCATCTGTGCCCATGCCTTCAAACAGCCAGAGTTTCAAGGGATCATTATTACTATTTCCCTTGTAAAAGTTTTCGATAACTTTGCATTCTTCCACATATTTAACAATAGTTTTGTAACTTAGTACACTAGTGTACAAAGCATCCACACGAGCCCGAGCGCGCTCCAATTCACTTATTTCCATTTTCAAATTAATTCTCCTCTCGTGGAAATAGCTACTGTCGTCCTTACGTCTTAAATTATTTATATTAAAGGCCTCCAGGGCTTCATTCCTTGATCTTCCGCCGATGCGTGCCATGGATTTCGTAACAGGTATCAACGCTTCCAAAAACTGATCCAAGGCATGATTAGTGTAACAAATGACTAGCATATGACAAGATACGTTTTTAAGGAGAGTTTCAGCGATTTTAACTCCAAGAAAAGTCTTTCCTGTTCCCGGTGGGCCTTGAATAACAGCAAACTCATGCGTAAGGGCTAGTTTATACGCCTCGTACTGAGTGCTGTTCAAACCCAGCATCGTCTGGGAGGGCCAAGTGTCCTCTTGCAAGACTTTGAAGTTCACTTTCATAAGGTCCTTAGTTTTCACCGAATATGTGGTATCGGCACTTACGTAGGTCGGTTTTTCCGGCATTTTCTGCAAGTTGCAAGTGAAATTATAATAAACTACAAGGTAACAAACGAATCATCGATTGTATCATTTCACCGAATTTCATTTAATCGAAAGGTATCTTCTGCTGCAGACCAAAAGGAGGTAGGTAAGATTATGTACTTGCTCCTAATATTAAGGACTAAATTAAAAATAAAATTGAGCTTGGGACCAACTGGAGCTGGTGGGCTGCTCAAAAGCCATAATTAGTGTGTACAAGTACCTAATAATGATAACCTTCACTTATATGGACAGTAGGAAAAAGTGAAAGATCCCTGATGTCATTTCACTTTATCATCCAACTTAATAAAGCTTTTTTTTAGACTTTTTTTTAACTAGCTTGAATTAGATACTCACTTGTACATCGACGATGTAGTTGCTCATCGCTAGGTGGTCTGGGAAATTGGGATCCTGGAGTGCCTTTAGAACATGATAGTAAGGTTCAAAATATACTTCACTTTCTATCATGGTGTACGAATCGTCATTGTAAATTTTAGAATCCACAGCTTCATCTACAATACTGACTGGTAGCTGTGAACAATAGTGCTTTGTATTAAGAAGTAACTTTTTAAATATTAAATAAATGGTAGTTTTTGATATATAGATCTGTGTATGGTTTTTAGGGTTCCGTACCTCAAAAGGAAAAACCGAACCCTTATGGATCACTTTGTTGTCCGTCTGTTTGTCTGTCTGACAGACATGTCAAGACCATTTTTCTCAAGAACGCGTGGAGGTATTGAGTTGAAATTAATATCAAATACTCAAGTCTGTAGTCCCTTAGAGCCGTGAAAAAAACCTCTACTTCTAGTCAACGCAATCAAAAGATACGGCCGTTTAAGCCGCATGTTTCACACATTCGCAAGGCACTCAAAAACCTATGGGGTACTTCCCGTTGACCTAGAAGTATGAAATTCGGCAAGAAGCAAGGTCTTACAGCACAGATAAAATAATAAATCCGAAACCCGTAAATTTGTAGTTATTGCAGCCAACAAAAATATTTTTGGTCTTACAAAGCAAGGTTTTTCCCATGAATTTTATATTTAGGTAATAGTAATTTAATTAATATAACATACTAACTTCCACCTCCCTTTTAACCTCCTTATTGGTGAAATTTCCAAAAATTCAGTATAACATAATTGTATTTCGCTTCAATATTATGAGAACGCCCTACCTGTCCTTTGCTCAAATATTTCTCGTCGCGCTCTAAAATGGTCCCAATAAGGAAACTCTTGCAGTTGTCCTTTGTGAACATCACCAGTGAGCCGAACAAAAACCTCTTGCTGTGCGCCCAGTTCACTCTCTTGAATCGCTTCATGGTGCTCTCATCGAGCAATACAACTGACCCAATTTTTTGTTTCGAAACAAATGGTTCGAGGAATTTGACGTTCTGGTATACGCTGAAATAAATAAAGTTAAAGAGCGTAGCGTTTTATTTGTTATGGAATTCTACTAATCCTTCGCAAGTTCACCTTCAATTAATATTTATCAAATATTATGTTCAAGCATCAAAGTATCTTCTATCATGCGCTGCTTATAGTTAAAATGTTTCAGTAGCCAACCCTAGTTCACCATCGGTTCAGGTTCACCTAATTACGCTGACATTGAGTAAATACCCCGGTAATTACGAAAAACCCAGTCATTGCTATACGTACGACTATACTTTTTATGGTTCCGTTAGTTTCTCCCTGATCCCATGGTCATATCTTGATAAAATATTTCGAAATCAGTTCACAGGTAAAGGAATTCTTAGGTAACAAACATATCGTTGTCGAATTAAGAACCTCCTCCATTTTTGAAGTCTGTTAAAAATACACTTTTAAGCCAATGTATTTATGTAGATTGTAAACCTCTTAAGACTAAGACCTCACGTGACGCTCTTAGCAACAGGCGACAAGATCCTCGCTTAGATGACATGTCCTACAAATAGAAATTCGACCTCACGGCAAGTTGTGATGCTGTCGACATTGCGAGCGTATTGGCGCGTGATGCGGGTTGATAAAGGATATTGGTAATATTGTATCTAAACGTGCCGCCTCCAAATATGAGAGTACTGCATTTTTTCTTGCTAAGTAGTACAATTACCGACAGGAACCTATTTCTAATGTGACACGAGTGCAGGAAGTACATTATGGACATTGTGGTAAATAAGTAGCGTTAATATTTTTCTTACCGAATGTGGTCAAACTTTTTTCTTTTTGGCTCTTGTATGAACTGATCTGTGGGACAACAAAGTTTTATTCGTTAGTTTCCATACTGAAAAATAAATACTTGTAATGTCTCACAATGACAAAACAATAATAAGTTTTTTCAACAGAAACCATTGGGAGAACATAATAAACATCTTAAATTCGAATAGTGCGCCTAATCGTCTTGTTACCTGATTATTCGCTCTTGTACACTAGCACAAGCCTAAGAACAAGATTAAAGGATTAATTGAACTTACGAATTCCATCTCGAAGTGGGCCAAAACAGTCCTCACGCAGTAATCGAAATTGCACGTCCAAATAATGCTCCTTGTCTGTATAAGACCCTTGGACAACATTGGCCCGCAAGTAGGGCCGGTTGCCTATTAATTCCTCTGGAGTCGGCAGAATACTCAAAGCGCGGAAGCTCTCAAGAGGTTCACCCATTTCATTAGCGTGTGTTCTCTTAGTTTTTTTTGTCTGTAACATAAATAATATTTTATATTCACCTAGTATGTTCCTAATAACTGAAAGGGAATCGGGTTCTTATTTTTACACGTATTTACATACCTGTTCGTCGTCACAGTTTTTTAAACTGTCCCTTATCTTGGTCATCCTCTCGTCATATTCTACCGGTAATTCAAAGCCATGTTTCTCTTTTAAGCCTTCCAGGCACATCTTCGTGGTAGCCTCGATCAAGGAACCGCATTTATGCACGGCGGTCGACGGTGACACGTTAATAATAAACTCGCAAAAAGTCATAAAGTTTCCCCAAAACTCTCTTTCCTTCGTCCAGTAATACTTATTGTAGTATTTGTCCTCCCTGCTCGCCGAGTAAGGCAGCTGCATCAAGTATAGTTGTAAATGGTCGATGAATTTAGAGTTGCAAATTTCGAGAAGAAGTAGTTTCTTCGACTCTTCGAACGATGACTTAGCTACGTTTGTTATAAGTTCCAAGACTAGAGCAAATACGTCTTGCTTTTTCTTGTCAATTGGTGTTTCAAGAAGATGCATGAAGTACTTCTTCTGTTGGTTTATCCTCTCTATTATGACTACGCTATCTGACCGAGATATCTCTTCTAATATTTTAAACCCCATTGATCTCTCTTTTTTGGTATTTCTATTATGATCTTCATTACGTGGCTCACGATCGTGGCGCGCATCTTTTTTAGCATTTTGTCGACTGTGATTGTTGTGTGCATTATTTGCTACAATTTGCTGCACTAAATTATGGTTGTATACTTCTGAGACATAAACATCATTTTCTCCAAGTAACCCAGAAGTAGCTGAAAGAAGGCAACATTTCAATGAATGGCCGAGCCATACCGGATGGATGCGTATGCACCTCACTTCTTAGAGCAGCATTACGCATGCGTAACGCAAGTGTTAGGCATGCGGTGTGGCCTGGCCCTGGTTGCGTATGCAGCACGGCTCCGGAAACACGCCGGTTGTAATGTATGGAATGTTGATACGTCACATCGCTTCCGTTGCGGGTACGTAACGCAGCTATGCGAAATGAGCTGGAGCCGTGCTGCACACGCAACCGGTATCACCCGGCCTTAATTTCTGCTCCATGAAGCCCGACAGATGATCGGTCGGTACCTACCCAGTTCGCGATTACACATAAACTGCTCATGTATATGAGTGAGATACATACATCTGCCGCGCCGTTGGTGCTGGCGGCCCCGCTTCGGCGGCGGCTGGATGGCGGCGCGCGGGCCGCGCCAGCTCTCGCCAGCGTCCGCGCCGCGCCAGCTCGAGCCGGCGTCCGCGCTGCCACCGCCGGGCTGCCGGCCCCTCCCTCCCTCGCGCGCGCGCCTTGGTCGCTGGCCCCCTCTTGCTCCTCGCCCCGGTCCACCACGCGATGGACCTATAAAGCAACGCCTATAACTTGATGTCTACCTCATTCACGTTTTGTGCTTTGGATTTGTAACGTCACATTGATAAAGTCCCATGGTGGGTCAGGAAGGGTTCCATTTTGTTGATGAAATGATGTTGATGAAAAAAGATGTATGAAAAACATACATATAATCTGTGTAACACTGTGTTGCGTCACTGTGCGTCACCTACAAAGATTTCTGTTTTGCCTAAAAGTTGACTGATACAGAATGCCTTAAAGCATTAGGGCCACCTTTTGTTCATTTAAAGGATTTTATTTTGTGCAAAACATGATCCACTTTACCCACTTAAGTAATTCGTGGAAACTTACCCGGCTCCCCGAAGTCGTTCATGATGAAGTAGGCAATGCAAACCTACTGGTGATTTTATCTGTAACGTAATTAACATTTAATTTTTAAATATTTGGTTCCACTGTACGCTGCTATTGAAAATCATAAAGTATAACTTCCAAAATCAGAAGTACCTTTTTGCAAAGAAAATTTAATATTTCGTATATATTTAATTAGTGTGTGTCTCAATTTCCTTTAGTCCATCTATGCTTTAACTAGATATATTTATTTAATAATAACAATAACAATACGTAGGTAAAATTAAAACGCGGTTTTATTAGCAATAGCAAATCCCGCCCGTGTTGTGGAGTAAGTTGGAGAGTATCACTTTTTTGAGGCTAACTCACGATGTAATTGAACTACCCACAAGTCCCATACTTTGCTTTGTCCATTAAATACGGGTTACCATAATCACCCATAATGTAACAAAACAAAACCTACACTACGTCACATTGATGCAATACCTATAATAAGAGAGGCGTAAGTTCCCGCATTTGATACATATGACATGACAACACACCCATTTAATTAATAACGTATTTGTGCATTGTCCATTGAATTTATAAATAAAATATTCAACTGTTTTTGAGTTAAACAGAAAGTATTGGTTATAAATTAGCGATACAATCGAAAAGAAAATACTATCGATAGTAGCAATAGTATTGATGACTTTCGATATTATAGAATTTTTATCACTATAGATAGTACCGGATATTACGACTATTTTTCAAGGTTAACCATCGATAATCCAGCCCAGCAACGCTACCTCGGCTCACAGGAGGCACTTATAAGAATGTCATAAAATTTACTTCTGGTTCGGAAAAACCTCTGATGAGAAGATACCGGCAAGAAAATCAACGAGGTGTAATTTTTTAAATAAATAAAAATTACAATCTTATTTTCAATATCTTAAATATTTAAAGATTATCTATACAACTGATAGGCCTACCGATTTTGTGGCTATTAATCACAGTATTCACGGTCAACTATCGATAGTCAAACTATCGACAGTTCAGCAAGGCTAGTCCAATATGCTTTTAAATACATATAAGTTGTTGTTGTTGAGTCAGACGATATCGTTTTTACTATACTAACCTACCTATTTTTCTACTACGAGTTACGACGCCAATTGGCTTGTTGGTTGTTGACAAAAAAAATCTGCTATCGAAATTTAAAGACTTCGTTGATAGAAAAAAAACCGGTGTTTTTAGTTTTTTTCTGTGATCATTATTTTATGAATAATCGCTACCTAGTAGAAAAATGAGGCAATGCAAACCCCACGAAAACTCTCCTTACAATAACGGCCCGACAAATGACGTCATAATTCGATACATTGGCTAGTAAATATATTTGTTAAAAACTATCAATACGATATTGTCACTATTTTTCGAGGTCAACTATCGATAGTCAAATTATCGATAGTTCAGCAACGCTATCAAGTACCCAATTCCTCGTATCTGTCTACTACAGACAGTGTTGCCAGATCTCCTGATTTTTCGGGGGATTTACTGGTTTTTCCAGAATTCTACTGATATACTGATTTTAACTGAAAGACTACGGATTTTTTTAAAATACTATCTTTTCTTTAAAAGATGATATGTAATATGAAAACCTGAGTGAAATGACACACAAAATTATCATGGTTAGGTTGGCACTATTAAATTGTCATCGTAAAATAGACTTAACGGGGTGGACGCATAGTTAATCTTGCTCCACAGTCAGCGAAATAAACCGGTTTGACACACTACGCCAAAATGATAACATGACTAAATTAAATATCACTTAATAGGATTCATGGAGAAAGCGATACCATTTCTATTTCACTTATGCGTATTTGTATATAATATATACAAACTGTTTTTTTTTTATCAAAAATGTATCTACTGATTTTTTGAAAATGTTCCCCATACATCTACTGATTTTTTCTAGTTGCATCTTCTGATTTTTCAAAAATGGACCTGGCAACACTGACTGCAGATTGCAGAACACGGATAAATATACTAATTGATATACAAGATAAGAATTTAGAATTTAACTTGCGCATTAGATTAATTTTCTTCAGTCTATTAAAATCACGGGACAACTAAAAAAGATACTAAAATGATAAAAAATATGCTTACCCAATAACACATTACCGTCTAGTAAAAGAACATTGTACGACATGTAAACATTCACATGTATACACAGTAAATCATTGTCAATGAAATTTGAACCCAGACTACCTAACTGCGACAATAATGATTTAGTTTGCAAAAGCCGGGATAACAAAATGGCTTCCACTCTATGTCGTACATTTATATTAAACTCGAAACCAAAATGCAAGACTGCTTTTAATAAAACTTACCTCTAGCAAAGCAAACTTCCAAAATCTTCAATCAAAACAATGAACACACAGTCGCTAGCGTTAGATTAATCGTTTTCGCCTAGTTTATTCGTCTCCAGCTCAGGACCGCTATACCTATACGTACTGACCGACTTGACCATGCAGGCAGACTGTTCACTTTTTTTGATTTAACACAATAATTAAAAATAGCACAGAACTCGATGCTATTGGCTCAAATTATTCGAAATAGCGTTGGAACCAGTTGATTGGCTGAAAAGTCTATGGTTTAAAAAAAATGCTCACTAGCCGTTCTTCCCCGGTTGAATTGCAGGCAGTTGGTGTGCCCAGCTTACAACACAATTTTCCCCTATACAACTGCATTCGTGCGTCCAAAAAATATACATACATCAAGGTCTTTTCTAAACTGGACCCCAATTCTCGGGTCATGCGAGACGCTATCTCGCATGCCACATACGTCAAAAATGACAGATTTCCTTGGGATTAGACAGTTATTCTCGTGCGAGATGAATCTCACATGAACCCAGAATAGGGGCCCTGGTCGGTAGTACAAAAATAGTTCAGCGCAATTTTTTGGATTACTTCGGTAATAGGGTGGATCGGATATCAATTGATTAAGCGCAAGATGGCCTCAATAAAACTTGAAAAATTCGTGTATTACAAACAAGGTTTTCGAACGCAAAAAGTGATACATCACATCATTAGATAGTTACTAACAAATTCTATTTTTATGCTTACTGTAAAAAAATTAACTCTTATCAATTCGCCTCGTTTTACCTTGAGAAACGGTATTTGCTATCAGGCTGGCAACATCAATATCGAAGACGCCACAGACTATGCATACTTCAGTGCGAAGATTTCTTAATATTCGGGATCAAGAGAATATCCTTATATTGGCTAAATTGTAAAAGAATTACGTTTCATTCATAAGATTTGTATCATAATTCTAGTGCATAATGCAGCTAAATAAGCATTTGATGGTAATCTAGCAACAGAAATAAAGATAATTCTAGGTAATTCATAAGCAGTTATTTTAGATATCTTTATTATCTATGCGTTGCTTCGAGTCTTATAGTTTCGGTACGATAAAAAAGAGCATAATATAATCACAGTAAATAAAGGTTAATTCACAATGAGAAATAGCGAGCGATAAAACGAGCAATATTTTCAATTGACCAATCAGCACGACCGCACGAGCGTTGTGTTACTTCACAACGAGCGTTTATAACGCAGTGATACGGCAGTCATTTTGCAATTTGCATTGTGAATCCACCTTTACGAGTTACTACGTGCGAGAAATTAAGTGGTGTTATGTAACTTATGTAAGTAAATTGAATCAGGTTAGGTTAGTTGAAGATATATTAGTAGAGGAAAGAAACAGGTTCGATTTTTCGTCATAGTCGTAACTATTTGGTAACACGGACACGAAAATTAACGTTTATCTTAGCACCGAATAAATGCAGGTTAGGTACATCGATTTTGAAAATCCGGCGAACTCTCGAAGTGAAGTTCCTGCGGGTCTTCTAACCGGCGTCCGGTACGTCTGTAATTGAGAAAAGGGAAGCGTGGTGTGGACCAGATAAGCTATTATAGTTGTATTTATTGTAGGAATTGGGTGCATCGGTATGGGTAAATAATGCCAAATAAGTTATCAAATATAATTATTTTATTAGGAAAAGTATCAGATCGTATAATCTTAAAGTAACGAGATTTTATCAGCAGTTTGTACATTATTTAATTTTATTTACATAAGCAAAATGTGACATGTCTATCGAGAGTCTATGATCTATCATCGCAAATTCATCGAATTTTTCCTTCTCAATTGACACAATTACAACAAACAATTACAACATTAACTTGTACTTTATGAAATGTTAATCAATCCAAGGGCGGATCCAGCTTTGGCGCCAGGACTGGGTCACATAGTCGTGGACAAGTCAAGAACTTATAATTTAATTTTGATAACAATAGATACAAATGGTCCACCTAAGTCCTGGAACCAGCTCGGGGGGGGGGGGGGGTCATGACCCCCATGACTAGGGTTGCCAACTTTTTTTCGATTGAATACAGTATTTTTGAGAATATGCTAAGAAAATATATAGTACGCTTCAAAAACTATAGTATTTTTTAGAAAGATGAAAAAAAGGCAATGGTGTAAGTTTGTTATCTATTTACATATTCTATATATTTTAATAACGTGACAAGTGCATAGTACATTTGCGTACTATATATTAGTTCAACAGTATATAGTACGGAGAGCCGAAATATATTACAATACTGTGTAATATAGTACGGTTGGCAATCCTACCTATGACTCCGGTAAATATGTGACCGTGGCAAATTCTTTTGATGGGTACTCAGGTACAATGTAAAAAAATATTTTTGAGCTCGCGGCCTCTTGGGTCGGGGGCCCGTGGCATTTTGCCAGCCCTGCCACCCTATTGTTACGCCACTGTTTCGTCACACGATTTTTTAACATTTCAAGACCCCTCCTTCGTCTCACTTTTTCCTATCTCTTTAACATGAGCTATCACGTTTGACCAGACCCCCCCCCCGACCCCTCCATAAGTGTGCCATAATTTATGGATGACCCCTAAGGAGAGAACTCGAATGCTACCTGTCGGTTACAATCACTCACTGTATTTCTTCTTGTCATTTATGATATTTTGTACAATAAAGAATTTATATACATACATACATATAATGCGTAACGTTTGGACCGTGTCGTAGTCAGCCAATTTGATTCAATTGAATTGGGATGTTGACTAAAAAATAATAATTAGTCCATCTTTTAGAACGCCAGAAAATAGTAGATACGTATTTTTTCTTTTGCTTCTAAAACTTAAAATAACAAAGTTACAGAGCGGCGAAAGTTCGCGCTACGTCATTATATCGTAAAATTTTTACGAAAGAGTGACGTCACGAGCCCCTACTCCTGAATTTGAATGTGCTGTATCTTTGTCAATATTATTCGTATGGACAAATAAAAAAATACGTATCGAGTATTTTTCTATAATCTAACTGACGGACTAATTAGAATCTTGTTGTTTTAACCCAGGAGACATCCCTATTCAATCTTTGTATTATAGCGCCATCGGTACTCTCGACGATTCCGCCAATGTCGAGGTTATAGAAAGCACGCACGGTTTTAGAGCATGTGGCCGGTGAATTTGAATGCTATATTATAAAATGACAACACAATGAAAGATTAGGGTAATGGCAGAACTCTAACCTGCAACCTCAGCATTCCGTGCCTTGCGTTAGCCAGTTTCGCGGTCAATTTGATCCATAGGCCACCGTAGAACATTGTCATTATGTGGGTCTATTCGTGATCACGGCCGTTGCAACACGGTCGAAACGTCAAGGTAAATTAACAATGATGTTATCGCGTTAAAATCCCCTTTGATGTTATAAATAAATAGATATCGTTAAGTATTAAACGCGGTCAAAAGCAGAACTGACACCGTCGCCTTATGACATGTCAGTTTTGACAGTTTGAATGTCCAAATGTTCAGGTTCGGACTGTAGAAAACCGTAATTGGCATTAATTGGTTGGTAGCGTGTAAGTGTAAAGGTGGATTCACAATCAGAAACGCGGCAACGGCCGTCTCTGAATGGTCGGTTTCTGCGTTTTTATCGCTCGTAACTTCGGATTGTGAATTCAGTCTTAGTTGGGCCACACGACGCTCTCTATCCAGTCAAGGTAGTGCGAGATGCGAGTGTAGACCCCGGGCACTGCGGAGCCGCAGCCGCGCCCGAACGACGTCACGCCGACCAGCCGGTACTGCCCGTCCGGTGCCGTCAGCCCTTGCAGTGGACCGCCGGAATCACCCTGCAGATTAAAAAAAAAAAAATTTTTTAACCTTTGTTAAAAAACTGGATACTTCGAACACGTGTTCTATTTCTTATATTTTTTACACTATTTTACTAGCGTTCGTTTGCCTAGATTTATCAATACATAGCCAAAAAGGTTTTAGTTTCTTGTTTTTATTGCATCAAATTACGCTAACATCTTTTCTGGTTCATAATAAAATACTTTAAAAAGTTATTCATATACAATAACACTAAAAACTAAATAATTATTATTTAATACTTGCAAATTGAATAGTCATTTCTCTAAATTAGTTTTGGCTGAATGATGCATAGCCGTTTCCTCGTATTAATTTTTAAAACAAGTTACGCCCTGCGGGGCTATTCTCGATTTATGCGAGACGCATCTCGCGAAGAAACAGCTGTCAAATCCTTTGGAAATCTGTCATTTTTAGACGTATCTCGCACATAAGATGCATCTCGCATGAACCGAGAATTGGGGTCCTGTTAGGCAATAAATCGACGGCGGAAATCTCAAATGTCTTACAGGACATATACCTCAATGTCCCTTACGACATTTGAGATTTCCACCGTCGAAATGTTGAATGAAAAGAAGAGTACATTTTTTGAAAAGGTGTTTTAAAACTTCGCATGAGGTGCGCGGAATTGCATTGTAATGTGTGAAGTTTATTTACTAGTGCCGTGTAACTATATTCAAACGAATCGTTTTTCCCTACCAGCCATAAACATTTTACACGTGTTATGAGTATACGGTACACCTGTCAAAATGTAATAACGGCTGGTAGGTATAACTTTCCTATATTCAAAAATATACTTCGTTCCTAATTCCGATCAGAGAAATAACGGTAAAACCTGCATAAGTTTTTCGCTAAATTGAAGATAAAACCGACAAATGTTTATGTATCTAATAACACATATTTACGGTTCTTTATTACGTTTAAAACGCAGAAGTTGACACATTTCCCAATTTTATCCACGTTTTACTTAGAAACGTGTGCAAGTTTGACCGTTACTTTTCTCATCTCAAAAAAACTAAGTATAGGAACAGGGCTGTGTTCCGGCATGGAGAGCAGGACAGCCGGTGAAATTACTGGTGACAAGAGATATTCCATTTTGGCCCTCTGGATTCGCAACGCATCTGCAATATCCTTAGTACCCAGTTGCTCGTTTGTCTTCCTATGTTGTATAATATCCTATGCTCAATAATTCTGAGGGAACTAGCCTGGCACGTGTCCCGCAGCCCCTCGGGGTCCCCGGCGCACAGCTGGCGCGTCGAGATCCCGACGGGCAGCTTGCGCCAGTTGCTGTACGACTCGCCGCACTGCTCGCGCCCCACTACAGACACGTTCGCTTTCAGCAGTATGCTGCTACGCGCGTCCTCTGAACAAAACAAAAGAAAATGAAGGGGATCAAATCTAATGGGCGGCAAGTATTATAGCCGAAGACTCCGGAGTCCGTGTTCCAGGAATTCCATTTTTGAATCTCACCACCATTTTGGTTGACTAAAGCTCACCAAAATGGCCGTTTTTCATAGAGATTCGGCCATTTTGGTGAGATCTAGTCACCTGGTGAAATTCAAAAATTGCATATGATTCTCACCGGGTAACTAAAGCTCACCAAAATAGCCGTTTTTCATAGAGATTCGGCTATTTTGGTGAGCTCTAGTCACCTGGTGAGATTCAAAAGTTGCACCCAAGATCTTTATTGTGACGACGATGGGCATGATGACTAAAATTCGTCGGGTATCAAAATTAAAAGAACTCATTAAAAGAAGAAAAACTGTACTTTTAGTTTTTGTCTACGATCACTATTTGCTGAAATATTGAGACTAGAAAACGATGTAACGCAAACACTGCAAAAACGCTCCATACAAGATGGCAACTAAGGTGGGACGTCACGCATGTAATTTTGCTAGCAAATGCAAATAGTTTTTATGTATGTTAGTCTACAAGGTATTTATTGTATGGGTCTTGTTACCCGAAATAAAGTTTTAACAAATACATATATATTTTTGGAGTGTGTAACTCAATCCCATTTGTTACAATAATAAGATCATTTATATTAATACATATACCCATAGTAAAAATAAATGTATGTAACATATTTTAAAAGGAATAATAATTAAAGTCTTTTTCTTAGTTTCGTATTTTTAAATACTTAGCTGTAGCCGATAATACACGTATTTTTAGAAATTCTTTGTCGTAGATTCAAAAATGACGATCTGTCAAGCCATTTGGTTTTAGGTTTCACCTACAATTTTATGGAATTCGGTTGGTATCTCATCGACCGCCTTGCCTATGGCATAGGCAAATCGCAGTAGGCTGTCGGTTTGCCGAGCGCTCGCTCCCTCGCCCCCGCCGTGTCAGTGTAGTTGAAAACGAATGCCGCGCAACCCTAACGTGTCGCCGGGAGTAGCGGGGGGAAGGCGGGCGCGGGCGGCGCGTTCCTTTTGACTCGTGCCACCTGGCGCATGGTGTATGTAGTAATACGAACTTTTTGAGCGTGTGAATAAAGTTAGGATTCTTTTATCGCGGTCGTAAAAGAGAAGTTTCTGTACGTTAGTACTATTATTTATTTTGTGGCAAAGGGTCTCACTTGTGGTGCTGACCGTGCCCCAGCCCGTGACGGTGAGCTGGATGGTGGGATCGGCGTCGGCCGTGTACAGGCAGGCCGCGTTCAGGTTGCTCGTGAACTCCACGGCCTTCGACAACCTGCAAACGTAACAAGCATGGCGATTATAGTTGCCTATGGATCAACTCCAGCAAAGTGCTTGGGTACTTTTCCGTTACAAGGTAATTAATAATTCTTCTGCGGGTGGTAGGACCTTGTGCAAGGTTCATCCGGATCGCTACCACCATCTTGCTCGCTAATCCTGCCCCTAAGCAGCAGTGCTTGCACTGTTGTGTTCCGGCGCGGAGAGCAAGACAGTCGGTGTAATTACTGCCACAAGAGGTATTCCATCTTAGACCTCTGGGTTGGCAACATCTGCAATCTCTTCGATGTTGCGGGTGTCTATAGGCGGTGGTGTACACTTACCATCAGGTGAGCCACTTGCTTTTGCCTTCCTATTTCATAAAAACAAATTAACTTTCTAAGTGAACCAAAATAATATCAGATTTTTTTAGTTGCGTCATATTATTATATGTATTTGTAAAGAATAAAAAAAAATATGACTGCTAGGATAGATGATTGTCTACCGTAGTCCATCACATGTTTAAAAAAAGACTGTGACAGAATATGCCATTGACAGCTTACTTGTCAATGGCGGCGTTCCAAATTGCGTCTACGTGTCGCACACTACGTAAATTTTTCTTTCACAAATTCTTATTCTCTTGACAATAGGGACCTATCGCCAAGAGAATAAGAATTTGTGTAGATCTCGTCTATATTTTTGTACAATAATTTTAATAAATTTGTTTTATTTGTATAAATTGCTACTTTTGCTGCTAACTGTATGTTATGGTAATTCCGTGTCAATATCACTATCATCACTCTTTGAGTATTTATCCAATTGAGATGCCAAGCCGTATTATCACTTAATAATTTTTTCTGCCAATTTTAGCTGGGGAAGCCGGGTTTAGTGTTGCCAGATGGCTGGGAAATTCGAGATTGTCCTGGAATTACGTGTCTTGTCCCGTGTCCAGGAATTACACTTTATAGTCCCGGACTTCGAGTGTTACTATATTTTCAGAGTTCCTTACCTCAAAAGGAAAAATCCGAAAACTGTAAACAGTATCGGAAGTCTCCAGATGAGATATCCGAATAAAATCACAACATGCTGTCGGCAACACTGCCACGAATGCCATGATGTCAAATTTTGAAATGTTTACGTTATGTCTGTCAAAAAGCTTATTCGTTTAAAATGTTTTTGGTGTTGTAAATAATAAATTAATTGTGAAAAAAATTATTTACGTGTGATAAAAAATCCGTCTTTAGTGAAATTTGAAGTTTTTGATAGCCGTTTGAAGGTAAATACAGCACGATTAACCATTTTTGCAGAGATCGCTTTCGCGATACGGACTAAAGCAAAATGACACAAGATATCGCGGCGAACTGGTTTTTATAAACCGTTATGATTTAACTCACGGTTTTAGGTCATATGCATTGGCAGAGGGGAATGCGTGCCTTGCGAGGTCCCGTGGCTAAATTGTCTAAGTCATCACTACATAGTATAAAGTCGCTATGCCGTCTGTCCTCACATCTTCGGCCACTCACTCCTAAACCACACATCGGATTTTGATATCGTTTTCACTGCCATTTAGAGAATTTCTTACGGCAGGTTCTTATGTATAGTCGACCAAGTAATTGCTTGACCACTTTTGAACCTTATCCCTTTGTAATGCGGTCGAAAAGTGTTCAAGCAATTTCTTGGTCGACTATACTACATCCTAAGTGTACCCTTGCGAAGCCGGGGCGGGTCGCTAGTCTACACTAATCTACACTAATATAATAAAGAGGTAAACTTAGTTTTTTTATGTGTTTGTACGTAGGGGGTAATCTCTGGAACTACTAAACCGATTGCAAAAGTTATTTCACTAATAGAAAGCTACACTACCCCTGACGGACATATGCTACTAAATTTACGCGAACGAAGTCGCGCGCGTCCGCTAGTATTATATAATATAATATAATAATATAATAAAGAGGTAAACTTTGTTTGTTTGTTTGTTTGTATGTAGGGGGTAATCTCTGAAACTACTGAACCAATTGCAAAAATTCTTTTACAGATAGAAAGCTACACTATCCCTGACGGACACAGGCTACTAATTTCACGCGAAAGAAGTCGCGCGCGTCCGCTGGTACATTATAATCGAAATAAGTGAGGCTTACTGCAGCAGCGCGAGGTCGTGGTACTTCTCGCGGCGCGTGTACTCGGGGTGCTTGAGGACGCGGCGCACGCGCACGTCCGTGTCCGCGCTGAACGCGTCGCCGCCCAGCTCCACCACGCCCATGCGAACTATGCTCGGCTCAACCCTGCAGACACCGGGTACCAATACGGTATTCCACTCAAAAATCTAATGGCATTAATTGTTTTAAACTTTCGCGATTTTCACACATACTTATTGCGTTTATCGGGACTTAAACGCGATAAAAAAAACTGTTTATTTATTTACCTCGACGTTTATTCTGCTCGTGACCACGGCCGCTGCAACGCGGCCGCAACGTAGTAATTAGTTAAAAGCTTACAGTATTAAAATAAACACGAGCTAGTGTTGGCTCCATACAAAATCACTATAGTGACGTCATTGGTCCTGTATGCAGCGCGATAGAGCGTTTTCGCAACGCACGCCCGTTATCATTTTAATACTCGTGATATTTCGAAAAATTGCCGCCAGGCGAATGTTTATGAAGTAATACGAACTTTTTGAGCTTGATCATAAAGTTGGAAATCGTATAATGGTGGTCGAAAAAGAGAAGTTTCTGTACGTTAGTACTATTATTTATTCTGTGCTGCTGCTTAGAGGCCGTTCAAGTATTACGTACGCAATACAGGGGGACGGGGGGGTCTTTGCTGTGCTTATTTTTGATGACATGGGGGGTGGGGCGGTCTAGATGGTGATAATTGTAGTAAATCTGCTTCCGTAATACTTGAACGGCCCCTTAGCGGCTAGATTAGTGAGCAAGATGGTGGTAGCCATCCGAACGCCGGTCTACAAAATTAAGAACTGTCTTTTACAACACAAGTTAGTGGTATTGTTCCAGCACGTGTCATTGGGAGAGCGTCCTTTCGTTCCGGACGTTTGTTTGGATTTGTTTTACTAGTAAAAAAACTATAGATACGTGTAGCTCTAGAGCTACACATATTCATAGTTTATTTCTTTAGGTACTTAAAATAATATAAGCAAAAAGTCTGTGGAGACCCAAAAGATTTATTTGATTGGTTGATTTGCCGAGTCACGTGACTTATTTTGTTTACATTCTTTTAAGTTAAATTTTGTAACAGAAATTTCTTTCGATTTTTATTT
The DNA here is from genome assembly GCA_963691745.1 of Ditula angustiorana. Lineage (NCBI taxonomy): Eukaryota > Metazoa > Arthropoda > Insecta > Lepidoptera > Tortricidae > Ditula > Ditula angustiorana. The sequence goes on from OY829483.1 coordinate 6,877,534, forward strand.
TAAATGTTTTTAACATTCAAATTATTCTGGCAAACGCAAGGCACGGAATGCTGATGTTGCAGGTTCAAGTCCTGCAATTGCCCTAATTTTTCTTTGTGTTGTAATTACAATTTTAATTCTTTTAAGTACCTAAAGAAATAAACTATACATAAGAATACTGTATGATAGAGTTACCGATCCAAGGTGTCCACGCAGTGAGCTGCCGTCAAGACATATTGGTTGGAGAGGAGCGACCCGCCGCAGTCAAACTTGTAGCCGTCTCCGCGGTCGAAACCCAGTGCCACCTAGAAATTAGACATCATCTCATTAGCTCCGGGCTGTTATAGGCAACGCAACGAGATTTGCGGTGAAAGATTACACAGCTAGGGGGGGTTCCACTCCGCACTGTAGGTACGCTCGGCCGCCTTGCCTACAGCATAGGCAAATGGCAGTAGGTTAACCAATTTTTTTCCTAGAATTTTATTGAGGCTTTAGTGCACTTGTGTGACTATGCCAGCCTCATGAAGAGACTCAGAAAAAAAAACCTCACACAATTTCCCGTCCCGAGCCAGTATGCAGAAAAATAACTTAATTAATTTAATTACCATGTGAGGAAACTCCCCTAGTGACGCTCGCTCGCCGCCTATAATATGCAGGCCGAGAGGTGGTATGCTCGATGCTATAATTTTATTACATTCTGTAAGAAAATAAGGTGTTGTTTAGAATATAATATAACACTTGGTATCACTTACACAAATACATGTAATTTTTTGTAACAATAATTTCTTCAGATGTTAATTTTTTAATATTAAACATACAAATTATTAAATTTAAATACTGTAATGAACAACACAAAGAAAAATTTACGGTAATTCTAGGACTCGAACCTGCAACTTCAGCATTCCATGCCGTGTTTGCATGTTAATTCTAGCAAACGTCCCGCATCTCGAACATGTAGAGTATTTTCAGAGATCATGTCGTGAGAGTGTTTTAGTAGAATTCTAGTTTAAATAACCAATATTTTTTAATTATTGTTTCCGACGTACTTTTTTTCACACTTGTGCATTTTTGCCGGTTCTAAGCCGGTAAAGTATGAAATAATGTTTTGAATTTGTTCTAAAGTTGCTGAAATTACCCGACCTAAGTAGCTAAGAGCCGCCACCGATACAATCGAATTCTATAGCAGCGATCGACGCGTGCGCGCACACGTTCGAAGTTCTAGAAGACAAATTTAAATGATTAAAGTAAAATACTATTTCTACTATGTTTTTACTTTTTATGTTTTATAAACACTGTTAATTTGACTTTAAATTATTGGCGCTGTTTAAATTGCCACCCTGTATACAGCCTTGCCCAAGAGTATTGGTCATCTCTATAATTTCCCTACAAAGGAATGTTTGTTTTGTCCACTTCTTTTAATCTGATATTTCAGATATTTGTCTTTTAAGTGTTCACATTCCATGTATTTCTAACATTGTTTATTCTTTTATTCTTTTATTTTTTTGCCGCACAATTTATTCATATGCATGTCATTAAGTTAGCAAAAAACTGGAATAAACTGAAAATCAGCACTGAGCAACACTATCTAAACTGGAGCCAGCATTATAGAAAATAAATGAGTCATTATTCATTATTATGCTGAGTTTACTTTTCCTCTTGTCGCAACCGCAACTTAATAATGTTTAATTAATCTAGGTTTTAAGAAGTTGTATAGATCAAGGCAATATTTTTTTTTTCTAAAAGTAAAACTTTACACTGAAATTTGTTACATACCCACATCTGCAATCCTTTGGTTTGTGCGAGACCGCTCCGTACTGCCTATAAACATAAGAGACGTTAATCATTCCACCAAAAACAAGATGGTATGTAAGGTTGTATGAAATGTAAGTTATATAAATTTCTGAGTAACCCTATAAAACTTAGATTAGGTGATTCTTACACAGGCACCGCGCTCCGCCGCACTTCGCATGGTCGTATATTTAACGTTGTACGCAAGTATCCCAGTTTGTATAGAAAAACACGCGCGGCACAACACAATGGCGACGCGTCTCCGCGCAGCGCGGCGAGATGCGCTGCCAGTGGGAGAATCGCCTTATCCTTACCAAATTTATCTAATGGTGCAGGACAGCAAACTATTTCCATCATGCCTTGAAAACCACACCTCGAGAATGAGTGGTAGTTCTTATTTCTAATTAATCTGAAAGATGAAGTGGAATCCTTGTTATAAGTTAAGACAAAATTAAATCAATCAATAATCCAACAATCTAGTTATATCTAGTTACATAAAACATACATGATACATATGTACAGTAGGGGAAATATATTCACGTACCACCTTAGAACCCTATCGCAATGACGCGACGCGTTAAACGCCAGGCTATGTCATACAATGTCATGCGTATGTCTCTCCGACTAGGTTCTACGGTGGTGCGTGTTTCAATTTCCTTGACTGTAGGTTTCACTGGCTGAACTGGCTCATTCAATTTTGTTTTATATTACTTAATTCACCATAAAATCAGATAGAGGTTAGTCTGTTTAACAAATATATTTAATGATGATACTCTTACAAATATTGAGTGCTAGCTTTTGCCTGCGGTTTCATATGTGGAATTTAAAGGTGAGTATCAAGATGAAACATGCATCAGATTTTAAGTTAGACCTCTAGTAATAAATCCAACTGAAAACCTCATCCAATTTAGTGCAGAAGTTTTTGCGTGATCCGCGTACAAACATTCAGGCAGACAGAAAAATTCTAAAGATAATTGTTTTGACTGCAATTGCTCTTATAAAGACCCCTCATATATTTTTTTCTTAAAAATCACCTATGTGTAGACATCGGAACCCAGATTGTCTTGCTTTCTAGCATAGGCCGCCTTATACAGGGTGTCCCTTAAACCAACGCCAAAACTTCGAAGGCTGATAGAGCATTCCATAAGCTATCAAATTAAGTAAATATGACTTTAGTGAAAAGTTCATAGTTTTCGAGATATCGGCACGTTTATTAAAATCGTGATTTTTGATACCCTGGTTAGTCTTTCGTGTGCTGCAAGTGCTGCAATAGCAAATTTCGGAATTTTGGAAATCTTATTTTTGCATAATATTACTTAGGAGAGTTAGGAGCTGTGGTATCGAATTTAATCAAATATTTTTTACATGCATTATACGCGCTGAGGCGGTATAAAAATTACCAAAACCGAACTTTAGATTTTTAAATTTTTCAGCTGCAGTTTGGATATAGTTTAATTTTTAAAAAGTGTACTTAACTAACATTGCACAAAACGTAAAAAAAATCACATCAACTGTAGTTTTCAGAATGGTACATCATTTAATAATTTACACAGTAGTTAACGAGATAATGCGATTTTACTCCAAAAGGAGCTCATATTGTAGTATGGCGGGGCTCAAGACAACGCATTGACCCAGTATCGCGGTACCAAAATACCCTGCTTCAGTGTTTGCTTCAATCCTGCTTCAATGATGTAGCCATTAAAAATATGAGATTTATAGATTCATTATATTTCCAAAATCTTGAATCACATTTGGTAGCACATTATTTTGGGAATGCCTTGCATAAGATTTAATAAATAATCAAATTTACAGTAGTGGCAGCCGAAACACTGACTTTATCATAAATGAGCTTTTACACATTGCTTCGCCCACATGATTTCATGCTTTCATTTTATGGGATAAAGACTATCAACTTTCCTATGCTGTCAAAATTTCTTCGGCGGTAGCGGCGCACGGCGGCGTAATCTTGTACTTTAGATTTTTTAACAAGGGTTGTTTTCTTGTATTTTTGTTAAAGAAAACCATATTATTGTTGCCAAAGAAAGTTTTATATTCTTTAATAAAGAAATGGAAGACATAAAAGATCGTAACTTCTAACACCTAGTCACAATTTACTTTTTTAATCAACTCCTTAAAAGGAGGAGGTTCTCAATATAACTGAATATGTAATGTTAGTTTTTATTTGCGTGTATGTTACGCAATATCTCCGCCAATTGTTAACAGATTTTAATGATTCTTTGAATTTTGAATGATGAATCGCTGTCTGCATATAAATACGAGGAGGAAAGCACATCACGACGGCGCGCCGCGTGTAGGGTTGCCATGTCCAAAATTAGAAAAGCCGGACACAGGTTCATATTTAGCCGGACATTTTGCCCTAAAAGTCGGACGCCAATACTAACGTAGCCTGATACATCGAGACCAGATCGCGAGTTACGGTTATGCGTTACGTGTCCGCTTGACTTAGGTCGCGCGCAGCGGGGTTGACTAAAAGCCTAACAAAAGCCGGACAGGCCGGACTTGTATTTACTTGGCCTAACAACACTGTAAAAAGCCGGACATGTCCAGCTAAAGCCGGGCACCTGGCAAACCCTAGCCGCGTGCCCCACTCAGCGGCGCTCATATATAGTATAGACTATAGATAGATGTTCTTGGCACTGACCTTACTGCTGCCTCACAATCAGTGATCACAGTGCAAACACCATCAGAGATTTGTGCATTTGGAGTGCATTGGTCTCCAACTGAAATCAGAGTAGAGTTTATTTTAAATGACTTATCAAAATAATATGAACATGTAATGTAATGGGTATCCTTTTTGGATCTGGTACCTGGTAGATCCAGTGTTTTTATACGATCTAGCCAGTTATCAAAAAGTTGTGCTGGATAATTCAACCCGAAAGAAAACATGATAATCAATATCATGTGAAAATCAAGAAATGCAGCATTTATTAATTTCACATCAAGGTTTAAATTGTAATGAGCAATAATAGTTAGAATTAAAAAAAGGCAGGTTGTGATGTGAGAGTATTTTTCTGCCAATGAGTATTGTGGTGGTTCGAGATCGTACGTTTACTTAGTTTCATAATAGCAGGGGAGCTAAAACCATGCATGTATGGTAGTTATGACATTCTCTTTAATTTTATCCTGTTTGATTTTTAAATGTGAATGAATAATTTTATATTACTTATTATTTTGTACCTTTGATGCCTTTTATCAAATTATTTATTGTTATTATTGTAAATTATGGGTGTAGCCAGGTACTCTTTTGGTTAATGCCAGGTACATGGTAACTCTAGATACCACTATATGGTGGATCCCTAGAAAATTCTCTTTAACTAACTGGGGCCTGTACCACAAAAATTACAAGTGCTACACTTTAACATATTTGTCGTATTTTTGTATGAAAAACTCTACAATTATGTTAAATTGCAGGACTTTTATTTTTGAGGTTTAGCAGGCTGCTCTACAATTTTACTTAATTAGGTAGGTTGCATCCCAATTTGGCATTTCAGAGGTAAATGATTTGAACAAAGTCAACTTGCTACCTATGTTAGTCTGTAAGTCGCTTAGTATGTTTGGGTGAAATATTGCAAGTGAATTTTAATCCATTTCATATTGCTTGAGATGTTTATAGTTTCAAGATCATACAATAATAACATAACATCGACTTTACTTTTATCAACAAAACCTTATTCTAAATGCAACATAAAAATGAAAAGTTCCATTGACTTTGAAAAAGCATATCATAAATACTTTGAGACTAAATCAGAGGTGTTTGTAAAGAGAAAAAGTTTAGTCCAAGCATAATAAAAATAATGTACTTGTTCAAAATATTAAAAAGCTCGGCCTAATCGTTCAGTTCAACTCAGTGTTTCATAACCTGTGGTCCACGGACCCCTGGGGGTCCGCGAGCATATGTATGGGGGTCCGCAGTCTTATCAATGGTCCATTTAACAATCATAAATAAATGCCACCAAAAGTCTTGTAATCGGTATGCATGCATATTTTTTTTTATTTGTAGTACTAAAATAAATGGTCCGAAATTTATTGCTGCTTTCTGTATTAAGGGGGTCCATAAAATTGTACTTGATTTCCTAAGGGGTCCGTGGACAAAAAAGGTTAAGAAACGCTGCTTTAACTAATAACAAGGATTGCTTACCTTCTTCTCCAGTACTGATGTGTATTAAGACTATTATACATAGGATACAAAACTTTGCAATCATGTTCTTCATTATTATAACAGGAATCTTATATGTTAATACGTCCACTTCACTTCACGTTCGCTATTAATGTACGCAGATTTGTAGAACATAATAATAAGCTGTAAATAGAATTCACATTATCACATAGGTTTTTCCTCATACTTTGACCTAGACGTTATCAAAATACCGAGTAAACCGGTTATTGAGATGACAGGATCCCACCAAAATATCGGAAAAAGCGGTAAGGAAGCTGGTTTTTAATTTAAATTGCTAATAACTGTTTTGTACTCACCAGAAATAGAACAAAAGGTTCGAACACGTTTAAACCAACAAGTTTAAAAGCATTTGTATTTGTACCGATTCAAAACGCATTCAAAATCAAATTGATGGAAATGACCAACAGATAAAGTATGAAGTTGACACAGGAAATTGATAAATTCTATCCACAGACCAAAGAGAATAACATCTATTGTACATTGTACCGCTTGTCAGGCGTACACACTCAAAACTGTCAAAATGGTTACTTTTGGTGTGCGAAAAGGTACTAAGACCTTAAAATTATTAAGGAAAATTTAGATTATGCTACCTTAATGTACACCAAAGAAAATTATTTTGACAATTCATGTGTATACAGGTTATACATTGTAGAGGAGGGTTAAAATATATAGTCGTCTCGTTTTGGCATATTGTATTGCCTCGTAAAGGAAAGACAAGCTACTATGATTTTGCTTTCAATTTTAAATCTCTTTCTATGCTCTACTATTTATATGGTACTACGTTTATGAATCTGCATTACTGCATTCTCATGTTTCCGAACATGTTTCGAACCGGTTTAGAAAATGTATGAAACAAAAGCCAAGCGTCATTACCAACTGTATACTGCTGCGTTCCGAATTACTTACAACATCACAATAATTACAATGCTGACGACCGGTCACCCATCCATTTCGACCTAGAAATGGGAAACCATTATTAAGAAAACAAGTTGTCTCTTTTCTATTCATTTTATCCTTGCTCAACCTATTTAAATTATTTTCGTAACATTAGTAAAACATATTTATTTAAACCCAAATTAATGAACTTAAATAAAAAGAATATGAGAATGACCAACCAGCAAGATTATTTTAGATTTAGGCTACGACAGCATTTTTAGTAGTTGATAACCATAATTTTTTCCATTACTATTATTCTAGAATTCGAAGAACATTGAAATCACAGATTAAAGAGATATCGTAGACATGTTTGAGATTGATTGTCTAGAATTTTGCTTGCTAGTCTGTGCCCATGTGAAGAGCCAATGAAGAGCAAGAGAGACAGACGGACAAGGCAAAGGAGTATGAAATTTTAATGAAACTTACATTAAGACAAGTCAGTCACATACAACCACAGCAGTCAGTTCAGTCAGTCCTTGCCTGCACCGTCACTCATTCATTCATTGCGTTTGTTCTGTAGCATAATATTTGTTTCTAAAAAATTATATCTGTTGACTCTTATAAATATAAAATGGATTTTTTAACCTGCTGGTGTACTATTTGATTGAAAGTGCCGTGATTACCATGTTAATAACTAGCCAGTGAGTTGTTCGGGACAACACGGTACGTACTATAACAATGATTAGAGTATAAACAAGTGTGAGCGTGCATAGTGCAGTGTAGATTGCAATGAGTTCTCCCGACGGAGTGGGCATGCGGCTCGGAATGCAGACAGCGATAGCAGGTCAGATAGGAATCGGCAGTCCAGAGTTCGACATGGCCGTGAGTGTGCCGCCGCCGATGCCCTTCGAGCTGCACGCCGCTACTTGCGGCGACTCCTCCTCGGAGTCTCGCTCGCCAGACTTGCCCCCGGCCAAGGCCAGCGACCGTGAGTCGCGCATTATAGCTGAGAAGCAACGTAGAAGTCAATACAACTCCCAAATATCCGTAATGATGACTCTGTTGTCGGATATCGTGCACTCGCAGCGCAAAGTGGATAAGACGAGCGTGCTGCGCCTGGCGGCCAACAAGCTGCGCAACGAGCACGTGTTCGGCGACACCATCAAGTGCTCGCACGTCGAAACCTGGTCTCCCTCCTTTCTTAAATTCTTCGACCTTCTCGGCGGCTTTATGATAACAGTCACGTGCCGCGGCCGCGTATTTAACGTATCTCCTAATGTTCAGGAGAAGCTAGGGTACTGTCATGTTGATCTGTTGGGCCAAGACATATACAATTACATTCACCCAGAGGATAAGCCAGTGTTACGTCAACACATCTATCCTCCTGAGCTACAGACAGGTTGTGATAAAGCATTTGTAGAGCAACGCCATAACTTTAATATTCGCATTGTGAGAGCAGGAGCTAGATCTGACCCTCCTCGGTATGAGCGCTGTCGATTTGATGGTACTTTGAGGCGCTCTGACAAAGCCACCGCAGTTGTTGTTCAAGATGAGCAGATTATAAGGAGGCAAAGAGTGAGGCATAATCGTACATTCTCATCCAGTGGCAATGATTTTGTATTTATAGGGATGGTGCATGTAATGACAAACAACATACCACCACGTATCTTGCCACCCACTGCCTATTCAGAATATTGGACGAGGCACCTAATAGATGGCCGTATTGTCCAATGCGACCAAAGCATATCTCTGGTGGCTGGGTACTTGACAGAGGAAGTAACAGGTACCTCTGCATTCTTTTTTATGCACAAAGAAGATGTGAGGTGGGTTATTTGTGTCCTGAGACAGATGTATGATCAAAGCAGGGAATTTGGAGAGTCTTATTATAGATTGATGTCTCGGTCAGGGCACTTTATATACATGAGGACTAGGGGTTTCCTTGAAATTGACAGAGACACAAAAAGAGTGCAGAGCTTTGTGTGCGTTAATAGCGTTATAGGTGATGATTATGGCCAAAGAATGATGGAGGAAATGAAGCGCAAGTACTCTGTGATAGTTGATATGAACCAAGAACAGAGTGAGAGAGTTACAGTAGGTGATGAGGCACCTGTAGAGCACCCAAAGAAATTGGAGCGTATTGTAATGCACCTAGTTGAGCCTTCTACGGTTGAGAGTTCAGAGGAGTTGAAGCTTGTGCCTCCTTCAAAGGAGAACATAATATCTGCCATTAAGAATAGTGAGAAAATTGTTGAAGAGACTGGTGTGAGGTTTGATTGCCGTAAAAGAAAAATGAACCCTTCAAACTCTGACAAAAGTGATCCTTTAAAGCGTCACAGTGGACAGATGGAGTAATTTTGATCTGTTATAGTTATAGCCCAACCAGAGTTTTAAAAAACCCTACAAATAGGATATTACTTAACAATTTACAGTAATAGATAATAGTTTGTAAACTTCTCCAAAAAATTTAATCTATTCACATTACAGTTCTTTATTGCTTGGCAGCTTGGTCCAGTAGACATACAGTTTGGTAATTAGCATAAAGCTAAATACCCATTTTCTTTGCTCCTGATGGTATATTCCAATAAGTAACATGACATCAAACTGGACTATATTATGTCAAAACCTTCAACTTAAAATGATAAACAACATTGTTTACAACAATTTTGCATGTTCTCGTACAATGATCCTTATTATTTTCACTCAAATAATGATACTGCTGCAAGCTGTTCACAAGCAATGCCGCATGACAACTTTCGTGACTTGCCAAAAGAACTAGTTTCGAAAAAAATCGCAACTATAACGGGGGTTTTAAAAACTCTGGTTTACCTATAAATGCATTCACAGTTGTTTAGTATTTAGGGAGAGACTGTTCCTAAGAGGTTGATGCAATGACCAATCTAAAACAATTACTTTTCATTTATATTTCGTTCTCTGTAGATTTTAGTTTGATATTGTTTAGTACAGAATTGATTCTAGTCTGTCTGTATGCAGTAGGGTAAACACTCCTATTGTTTGTCAGCCTCGTCATCTCTTCGATTATGAACTTGTTCCTTCTTATTTCGAAGCAAAGCAATAGTAGCAACCTGCAAAACGTAGATGCAGATGTCTATTACTTTGTGCAGGAATAAAAGTGGTGTTTACCTTTTACTGACAGTGTTAGGCGATTCTCACACTGGCTAACATATCTCTGGCAACATTTCTCCCGCGCGGAGGCGCGTCGCCAGTGTGTGACGCCGCAGTTGTATTCTATACAAACTGAGATATTTGCATACAATGTTAAATCTGCGCCCCGCGTTATTATGCCAGTGTGACAATAGCCTTAAACATAAGCCTATTTATTTTATCACTTCTTTCGACAAAAGTTGTCTACAGAGGCTAATTTTAGGTATTTGCAATATCATTTTTCTTTGACGTTGAATTGGAAACAGTACATTAAGTTAATTTGTATTGAAGGATCACAGTGACAGGAACTAGATATTATGACTAAGCTTTCTATGTAATTTTATACATAGAGAGAATGGGATAGTTAAGACTAAAGCATAGAAATAGGTAGATGTTAAGAAAAGCAGCTGATAATTTTCACAAGACGTATGATGTGTGTTTTTGAAATGTACTTTGTGGTGTATTGTGCAAGGTTGTTTTAGCAGCTAAAAAAATAAGTGAGAAACGAGCTTGCGAATGTTATCAGACTAAATGTACAATGGTGTTACATGTCTATGTCGTTAATGTAATTAACTGGATAAAATTAATATGTACTACAAGTCTATAGCCGATTTTTCCTGTACAAGCTCGCACCAATGCCATATAAGCTTAATTGTTGACATATCGTAATAACTGCAATTTTTGCGACTTTGCTATATTTAGTACAGTCAGCACAAAACAATACACAAAAATCCACGCAAGCTCTTGCTCTCTTGAAAATAGAGCCGTGTGTAGGATTTTTCGACCTCTGACAGTGTACATCTGCTGGTTACTGTAGTTACTTAAAACTCAACCTATATTTTGCTTTGTTTCTACAAAGCAGTATGATCCCGAACGAGAGTCTGCATCAGTCGCAAATTCTCAATCCCTCTGTCTCTCAGATGATTTTTCAATAATAAAATTGTATACCTTACCTACATATTATTATTTTATTTTATTTTTGTATCGCCAATGTTATTTTGTTGTGAGTGCCAAATTTTATTCAGTAGTGACTTAGATACGCGCGTCTAACATTATTAGTTAACGGTGCACATTTATGTGATGAGTGTTACAAGGACGGAATACACGCTAGACGTTGCAAGAAAGGTATAAAATACGTGGTAATATACCTACTCTAATTTCAGACGTTTCTCTAGCTCTCTTTGTGAGAAACGTATTTGTTGCTAAGCCTGCCTAATATATAGGTCACACGCGACACTGGAAAACTTTAAAATTCAAACTTTCAACTCGATCCAGTTGTTCCACAAGAAACGAATTTTAGTGCGTAAAAAGTGTGTGTGATATAATTATCAAGAGGATATCGACGGCTTGCAATAACCAAATGGATGTCAGTGGTTAGAGTGACCTCTTCAACGGTTTGAAGTAATCAAAAGGATGCCAGTGGTTATAGGGACCTCTTCGACGGTTTGTAGAAATGAAAAGGATGACAGTGGTTGTAGGGACCTCGTTGACGGTTTGAAGTACCCAAAAGGAAGGCAGTAGTTGAAGGAACTTCTTCGACGGATTGAAGTAATCAAAAGGATGCCAGTGGTTTTAGGGACCTTTTCGACGGCTTAAAGTAATTAAAAAGAAGTGCTTGTAGGGGCCTCTTTCGACGGCTTTAAGCAAACAAGAGAATGTCTGGGGTTCTAGGGACCTCTTCGACAGCTAAGTGAGTAGACTAGGTAATTAGCGGCCTATATCGTGCTCTATTAATTTTATTATTTTATTACATACGACGAACCGTCTTTGTTAATGGCTATAAAACTACATGTCACATCATTAGTAGGTATAACACTTCTCTGTTAACGTCTATGATTCAAGTTATTGTTGGGCATTAAATAATTTACTTATTTCTAATTTGAAGCTTGGAAATAGTGACAGGCTTCATATCGAGTAGACATTGGCTGATTTACACATTTTCCAAGTATAGGCTAATACATTTTTACCAGCCTCACCTCTAGGATTTAACCCTCACCGCTCGGACCCAGGGGGGGGGGGGGGTCATCACCTGAGCTGGATCGACCAAGTATTAATTTGCCACTCCGTTGTTGAGCCTGTCCTAACATGGCTTCCACTATGTGACCCCTCTGACTCAAAAGCTGGAAAGCTGGATCCGCCCTTCGCCAAGCCCACCCACCCCAATTGGCCGCCGGTGAAATCAGCCGCCCTAGCTTACGATTGCTGGTAAATCCGCCACTGCAACCATTCACTTAGTTTTCGAAAACTGACTGCATTTGCTACCACTCTCGTATCATCCTTAAGCGACCGGTGGGTCGTTGTCATTCTCTAACTTTAGATAATCAAATCATTATTACTGCAGAGTGCAGACCTAAGTATTTGTCAATAATTTCAATTCGTTATCTCGACGTCCTGAGAAAAAGGGTCTTGCTGGACAGACCGACGGACAATGATTTTTGTTTTCCTTTAGAGTGAAATGTTTGTTTACCTATGATATGTAAACTTCTTATAGTAACGTTTCTAGTTTTTGGTTATTCTAGTCAAGGTCCGTAAACTTATTGTGTTGAAGAATATTATCGTTGGTTTAATTAACGAAGACGCATCCCCCTCCACTTACCTCCATTACACTATCTATATTTAAGTCTACTAATGAGTTCCCTTTCAGGTCCGGATTGTGTCCGGGCCCTATCTGACAACGAAATTTGAATACTTAGGTAGGTAATTGGAAATTAAGACGCTAAGCGGTAGGGAATGATACTTAATGATTTCATTATAAAAAGTTGGGAGGACGGACGGCCCTTCGTTAACACTATGGTGCATTCGCGACCAACCCAGATGATCAGAAATAACCAAAACAGTTTTGGATAAGTCGGATTAATATTGGAACTACTAACATAAGGAAATGTCTTTTAGATATAGATGATCCTGCGACAAAGTCCATGTTTTGTTATAAATTGTTTTCGCGGAGTAGCAAGGTAGGTAATTTATTTGAATTTGTCCGTTAGGTATATATCGCTGCCGAAACACTGAGATTGTAAGACTAAAATATTTTATACATTTCAGACTAAAGTTCAATAAATGTGATGCTGAAATGATTACTGCGACTGATTTCCTCAAATAAGAAAGCACAAGGTGCCAGTAACCCGCGCCACGAGCTTGTTTAGTGATGGGGTTGGTTAGAAAAATACGAATTATAGCTAAGGGTCTCAGATTTCGTGAATTGTTGTCAGGTTCTAGATCCACTATGTATTGATAGGTATCAGACGTTTGGCGAATTTATAGCAACTGTGTCAGGGTCACTTAAAGTAAATATAAGGAACTATTATGCATTGCTTAAAACACACGTGTATAGTAAATAATGAATATTAAAGGCCGAAATTTGAATAAGCAGAACGTAAGGATGTGTATACATCTGGTGAATATGCCGCGACTACGCCGCACGCACTGCACGCTGCGTCGCTGTAATTTTTTGTGCCTCAACAATGCAGGGCTCACAGAACTCGCATTCAGAGTTCAAATTTAAGGAGCGGAGATAAGCGGCGTTTCCATACATTTCACAACCTGCGGATCGAGCGGTGTTTTAAATGTATGAAAACGCCGCACATCTCCGCTCTGCTTCAGTAGAAAGGTAGGCTTAAACACTTGCACAAGCACAGATTCCGCGCGACGCTAGCAGACAACACCTTTGGAGCGCACAACGTACACGTTGCATATGCAACACAGCTCCAGCTAGCTTCGTAGAGCTGCATACGCATCCAGTGTGGCTCGGCCAGTAATGCAAGCGATGTGTGCAGCTTGCGAGCTTTTCGCAAACATGCGCATGCACGGCATATTCACTAGATGCGCAAGCTTTCTTAGGTACCTACCCAAATCATATCAAGAGATGTCCAGCACTAGCGTTTATCGCGAAGATACAGCATCCGTCCCTTCAGCACAGGCCTACTGTGGCCCTAACATGACCTGCCAAATTTAGTTTATCTGAGTTTATCTCTATGGGTGTCACTTTCTTGTGACACTAGTTTGATAGAGACGCAGGGCAGGGAGGGTTATGTTTAACCAGGACCGGTCATGTTAGGCCCATCAGTTAGAAAGGACTATATGCTTTATATCCGCGACAAAAGCTAGCGTGCTAAGGCCTCTGTACTAGTACGAAACGTAAAACAGTTGTTACTGTCAACGTACCAAAGCAGAGGTACTCAAACTTGTGAAAATATCACTTAACTATCCATGAATATTAAGCTATGTACCTAATTGGCTATCAATTCATGAGTTTTGAGAATAAGAATGTCAGTCGGTGGTCTAAAGTATCTGTCGTATAAGTACTGAATGTACGTCAAACAGGAGATTAACTCACGCATGTGCTCGCTACGTTACCCTTTGTATTTCACGGTTTCAGATTCAGCGTATTGATTTTTCGCGTAGCTCATTACAATCAGTTAGCAAATTACCCATCGTACATCTTCGTGTTTCAAATTTATTCGTTTGTGTCGACGCATCTCAAACTTGAAGTCCTTAAAACTTGGTATTAAGTAGGTACAGTTTAAATAAAGCTTACTCAATATCCAAAAAATATACAATACAATACAATATGCTTTATTGAATACCACATTACAATTTGACAGAATTACAGATTACAATGTTCTGTTAACATTTTACATGGATTTAGTAGGCAAGTTTGATATGCATCGACACATTTCTAAACAAAGGCCTTTTGTTCAAACTTAATGTTATTAAATCTACTGACAGTGGCTCTAACATGACCGGCCAAGTTTACTTTATCTGAGTTTACGTCTCGTCTATCTATCTGCGTCCCTTTCTTATGACACTAGTGTGACAGAGACGCAGGGAGGAGCAAGTTAAACCTGGGCCGGGTATGTTAGAGTCACTGGCAGAGTTTTAAAACCTTGTAGTTGTTATCTTCCAAATTATTTAAAAGACTAAATCTTAGAGAAGACTACTCTCTTATCTTATCTCTATGTGCGTCCCTTTCTTATGACACTAGTTAGCCGCACGGAGGGATTAATTAAACGTGGGCGGTCATTTTTGGGGCCGCAAACAAATGTTTTTAGATTGTAACATTACCTAGGTATATAGTGTCGATATTAAACGTCTAACTTTACCAAGTATAGTAGGTAATGAACTGAACCATGTTTATAGCGATGGGCTTGTTTAAAGATTCGGGGGATTAAGAAAAGTGACACTGTATGACATCACCGAGTGTGTAAAGTGTAAAGCACGAGTTGGGTTTTTGTGATGGTTTGGTTAGATGCTACTTTTGAGACAAGACTTACTGTCTATAGTTGCATGTATAAACTTTAGTATGTTGGCACTTCACTATTCGCTTATTCGCAATTCCCATTTCTTCCGTTCACGTAATTCGCAAATGCGAACACGAATCTTGAAGTGGCATCAGTATATTTGTTGGATTTAATGCTACGTGTTACAAAACAATATGATGATTGATGGCCACGTTAAAATGATTAGACTATCTACCCTATTTATGTGTAATACATGTAAAGATATGTCGAGATTCATTATTCAGGTGTTTCAGTGACGGTCTCTTTCGTCCACGTAATTTCCAGAGAAGGCGTGAAAGGTCGAAGTCGAAACGCCTCGAAAACTCCCTGTTACAGGTATACTGCATAAGGTGTTAAATCAAATTAAACTGTTTCTGAACTGATGTAGATTTTTGAAATACGGAAAACAATTTGATATTGACACGAAAAATGCGAATCTTGATCATAATTCATAAGGTTTTCTACTACTACTACTACGTCAATTTTATTAATGATATTGGTGCGTTTTAACTTGTTAATTACTATGTATATCCATTCTGACGAAGCAAACACGAAATTCCTATGATTTCATGACAATCCGTCCAAGCCCGTACTAACTGAAAATAGTAGTTCTTTTCCAAAATCTATGTTTTATTGTCATTGCTGATATACTTGGACGTAATCAGAGGCCACTAGATTCATGTCTAGAATAACGTTTCTTTTGCGATGCACAAAATGTAAAGCGTAATTTCCAAGTTTACGTCCCTGCATCAAAAAGCAATCCATAATTATTCTCTAAGAGCAGTCCAGACACTTCTCTATTTCGTCATTATGTACAAAGATTGTGAGATAAGACGTTAGATGGCAGTATGATTAAGATCCAAGCATAATAAGTATACGCTCTTAGATGAGACATCCACTGTATAGTATGCCTATACTTCTTTTTGAAGAAGTTCTTCTCCATTACTGGTTGGCCTTTAGTTCTACCATGGTTGAACCGTTAGGGTTACACATAACACATAACTCCCCAAAATCATCCATTTGCAAAATCAATAGATTCAAAAACTTAGTTGGCGGTTGGGATTGTAAATTTCTGCCTATTTTGAGCCATCTGGATTATTCCGGATCAGTATATTGGTAACTGCTTTGCTCGCTCAGGTGTTTAACTAAACTAAAATATTACTTTTTTAATAGGTTATAACGATATAAAACGTTATCGTGACTTCGGTATGTAATAAGAATCTAATACTAATGCTGGTGTAGATATCCTCGTCTGCTCAAGTGTTAAACGATGTTTAACTACTTAGTTTTAGGAAGTGTTAGCTAGTAGTTATTGCACGACTGTCGACTACCTGGGACTAAAGCACCCGTCCCTTTCCATCTGTTTTAGTGCGAAAGGGATGAATCGTTTAGGCCTGCAACAAGCTAAAGTCCTTGTAAGCTAAGTTGATTTGATATATGTATGTATGGGGTTGTGACAAGTATAATATGAAGCCATTAACTGTTCTTTATAATATTGTGAACCAACTTCATAATTTAGTTAGGTTGTAGTGAATAAGCGATTGTAATTAAATGTGACAATGCGTTTGAAGTGGTACCATGGCGGTAGCGTGTAGTTATCGTATCAAAGTATAAAAGTTGCGGCTGTTCTATTATTATGTTCAATTGTTCACCTCTCGCTCACTTTCGTCAAGTATAAACAAGTGGTGAATTAAATACTTTATTGGCTTATTTCAACTTAGAGTTTGTACACCATATATTTATTTCTAAATTAACCGTTCAAAGCAAGCACCTACCGCCATTTGTACGACATCATTCCGTTGGTTTTTAAATTGATGTACCTCAGAATAAATATTGCATTCAATTACAGTGTTTAAACTAAGTCCACAGATGCTCTGCACTTCTGTCTACAAACTCCTATTTTCGGGAGAAATATTGTATCTCAAAAGATGTTGTGGCGAATAATTGTGCGTGTACATACATACCTACATTGATATTTTTAATGTAATAAAAAAGTGAAACCATTTAGTTTCTTTCATTTAAGCTTACGAAATGTAAGCCTCAAGGTAGAGACGGCAAACGAAGTGGTTGTCTCTTTTGAACTAACTCGCAATAGGGTCGAAAAGTGATAGACCACTTTCTTTGCTGACTGTACATAACATAATTAGGTTAGCCCTTTGTGAAAGGCTACTCGTTTGCCAGAAATAGGGGTATTCGCTTACTTGAAGCCCAAGGAATTCATCAAAAAAGATACTCTTCTTTAATAAATGAAAAAAAAAGAACTGTAAATTGCAAAGTATTTCATTTGCAAATTTATAACATTAAATACGCTTTTAGGCCATTTTATCACAGCTTTGACAAGTATTAAGTACCTCTTTTGGAAAAAAAGACCAGATTTTTTTGTTGAAAAGAATGAAAAGTCGTATCGAGGAGCATTTAAAAAAAATTAAACCTAGTTTGATGACGATTTTTGCCTTACATAGTAATACGAGTATGGTTGCTTAAACTCTGCTTTTTAAACTGTTGAATTTTTTAATTACCCAATTTTATTTGTGGACTAGTTCATGAACTTCATTATTAGATCATTATAGCACCTAAATAAACGTAATAAATAATATCAAAATAACTTTTCAATTTTAAAATGCTCTAATGAAGAGTAGGTATCTAAATATTTTATATATTCTAAATATCTTGACAGGCAGTTTCGGTACAGCTTTATTTATACACTAGCTGTTGCCCGCGACTTCGTCCACGTAGCATGCCTTGATGAAGCGTCCTTTTGTTACTAATCCAATATGGGTTAATAATCTACAGTAATCTACATGTACACTATCTACTCTACGCTAATGTAATAAAGAGGTAAACTTTGTTTGTTTGTATGCCAGGGGGTCATCTCTGGAACTACTGAGCCGATTTCAAAAATTCTTTCACACATAGAAAGCTACACTATCCGTGACAGACATAGGCAGTAGCGGCGTTAGGGGGGGGCGCGGTTGGGCGACCGCCCAGGGCGCCAGATATAAAGGGGCACCGCAGGCGCCTTTTTTTCATATGGGTTTAAATTGCAGTTAGGGGCGCCGTATAAATCTCGCCCAGGGCGCTGGTAGTGCTAAAACCGGCACCGGACATAGGCTACTATGACCACGCGAACGAAGTCGCGATCGTCCGCTAGTCTGAAAAAAATATAAAGAGGTATTTCATCTTAGCCCTCTGGGTTGGCAACGCATCTGCAATATCCTTGGTGTTGCGAATGTCTAAAAGCGGTGGTGATCACTTACCAACAGGTGACTCACTTTTTGGAGCAAAATACAACCTATCTTTTTGCCAAAATACATCAAGATTATTTGCTGCTCGTAACGCGTAGAAGTCGTTTAGCGTTGTCCCGTAGGAATTTTGCATCTTTGCGGATAAATCCGATATTGATCCAAGGTTTCAGCTAGCCCCATTCCAAATTTCGTCTAAATCCGCCCAGCCGTTTTAAGGTGAAGAAGAAACGCGCACAACTCATTAATCGTTATCCTGCAAGAATTATGCATATTTACGGAAAAAAGTATGCTATGTATTAATCCAGGGTAGAGGCTAACTCCGTTTCTCATCCAAATCCGTCAAATAATCACGGAAATCAGAAAACAGGGGAAATGTTTTAAAGCATTATTTGTACCGGTACCGGTGTCGCCACACGCACACACTTGTGGATATCATCTTATACTACACTACTAAAATAACATAATCTTGATTGGTTAAAATTGTCAAACGATATAAGACAAATGGTACACAAGTTTTTGTAAGAAAATATATCTTATGATAGTAATACTAAGGTTTACTTTTTATTACAGAACACGACTGTTGGCACGCGCATCACGCGTACATTGCACTTCCCCTGTTTTCTGATTTCCGTGCAAATAATTAATGAACACTATTAAATAATTAATTATTTAATTAGTAGACCAAAGTTAAATTACGGAATAAAAATGATCCTGTGTTAATCCAGGATGATTAGACCGTACCATTATCGCGATATAGTACTGCAAGTTCATGTACTGAGAAAAACTGTTTTTTTCTGTTGCACTCGTTTGTTCAAAATCGCCATTTAAAGCATATTTCTGGAAAACTGAGAATTTGTATTCATCTTTATTAGATGTTGATTATGTGTAGCAAGTTTCAAAAGTCACGCTTTATTTGTTTCTAAAATATAGTTGTATGAAGTTAAGTATTTTTAAACCCCAATTCCACTTTTTAGCTTTTCTGAAAGCGATTTGGAAAAAATGCTGAAACAGGTATTTCTTTATTTTAAATAATAAGTATGAATTCTGAGTTTCATGATTCTAGAACAATCTTTAAAAAAAAATCCATACAAACTTCACCCCCCCATTTTTCCCCCTTCTTCCCCTTTTTTTCAAATTTTTTATAGCCTAAAACCTATTCTGGACTTATTTAAACAGATCTGTGAAAACTCCATCTAAATCCGTTCGGCGGTTTTTACGTGATTGGCGTACAAACATACAAACAAACAAACGAACAAATAAACAAACAAACAAACAATTTTTTTTTAAATGGTCTTATCGTGTTCAGTTACTCATTTTAAGTCGTCCTGGGTGGTTCTTTTTTTTTAATCTTCAATGTACAGACTTTTTTGTCTTAACGATTTTATTATATGTATAGATATTCTGTGGTTAAGCAGACAGCCGAGTAAGGGCGGCTGGCTGGAGGCGTTAATGCTTAGTATACCGACAGGGACGGACGTCTTTTCCGACAATAAGTTTTCCTTAATTGTTGTCTACGAAACCTTAACAAATTGATCTTTACCGGGATCATTTACGCGCCATAATTTTGTAAGAATTCAAATGTTCATTAAAATCAGTTTTTTTTAATATAAGTAGACTTCTAATAACGTTCGCGAATAACTTTTCTTGTTATATGGCTACTGTATATCGTTGGTTTAGTGAATAAAAACATGGTACACTAAGCCTGGCTGAGTGAGTTAGGTTCGCCATTTACTGACGACTACAGAAGAAAACAAAAATAACAACAAACATTTTTTATTGTTACATCACCCAAGAAAAAACAAAAGAAAGAAAGAGGAGAAAAATTACCACGGTTCCTAAACAGCAGGTGGTCTTATCGCTAAACAGTGATCTCTTCCAGACAACCTTGGGATAGAACTGACGAAATGGTGAAAATTAATAAATGTAAAGTACGTGGTACAAACCCGACAGCAATCTATAAACACGCAACTACTAAACAATAAAAGTACACATTAATAAACTTGTTTACTGGCTTTGAAAACCTGCTAGCACTGAGAAAATAATTTGCAAAATAGGCGAATTGCATACGAGCAGATTTAATAAAATTCGAGTTTGGATCGACCGTGTTTATGATTTATTGGACATTTTGCGAGTCAAGAAGATACGTTTTGAGCTAAGTGCCGCATAGACTCACCAAAGCTCAAAACCCAGCCAAAACAAAAGAAATAGACTAGATCTTAACGTAGCACCTTTATACCGAAAACAAAAAATACTCAAAGGTGGCCGTGGCGTGGGCAAAAGATTTAACAACTTTGCTTTAAATAATTTAATACTAGCACGTCTGCCCAAGCTGCCTAATTTTACTAGGTAGGTAGGTCCTACGTCATCATGCTATGCTATCTACATCAGTAAACTTAATCCACATTTAGCAACCGTGGTACCCTGGGCTTGGCTTCCCATAATGCTCTCTACTTAATTAATACTTAATTTACGTGGAGGAGTTTCTTAAAAACTATTTTCGTTTGACTCCCAGCAATCACAGTCGCCCAACCGGACTATATCCTCACACCGGTTATGTCCTCTATAGATAACTGCGTCATCCATCAATTCGTCTGTAATTAAGTACGTATAGTACAGCTAGCGTCTCATTCTTCACATATTTAACGAGATCATCAGAGAACATTGAAATTATAGATTAAAAGGCCTTGCATAACCGGATGTAATTTTTACCAGTCGCTTATTTATTTATTGAACTGGTTCAACACTTGCTACTCTACCTGTTACGGGTTGTCCATGACGTGACCTTAAACCAAGCATCTGAATATATAATCATTTTTAAGACGATTCGGAACTCAAGAACTCGAGGCTTACCGTAAACAGGTAGGAGTCGTTGAGCGAAATGTTTAAAGAAATAGATATTTTAACATTACTTATTTGAATAATAATGTATGGGTATTTTAAATACGATGGCCTTGAATTGGTGTTTCTTAAACTTGTGACAAGTCGGAAACTAAGATTGCAGGTTGCAAGACTTGCAAGCGAGGTTAAGGTTGTATTTATTTTTGAACACATAATATGTACAGCACCAAAATAGTTGTTTAAAAGAGTGTACTAAGTGTACACACTTATAAACAAGGAATTTTTACAACACGCGTCTTATGCCACGTTCCTATATTCAAACAGCGGATCATTTTAAACTACAGCCGTTAGATTTGGATACAGTTTATACGGGATATAATGTCGAAATGTAACGGCTGGTAGGCAAGTATATGTAGGAATGCGGCATTAAGCCCTTTATTTGTTCCACGCAAATGTTGACCATGTAGCATTCGCAAAAGTTTCAAAATAGAAGCAGGCTGTTCGTTAAATAACAGACGATTAAGTACCAAAGTATTTAGAGGTCACGGAGGTCAGGGTCACACTGTCCCGACGGTCTCCCTGACCACGGTCAACGAACGAGCTTGAAGGTGACCCAACGCATCGCGCCTTTCTGATCCGTTGCCAAAAAAAGCGACTCGCAAGTACTATTGCGTGCCCAACGCTCTCCATATTAACGGCGGTAGCGTCCTCCACCCTCCAAAGTATATGTAGAGAGAGTCTAAACCTAAACCTATAGCCCAGTGACTTGTTATTAATATAATTTTTAACATCGTTGCTATAGCCATGATTTTTTTAATTTGGTTAATGTGCTGTTGTATTCTTCTTTACATATCGCACCTTTAGAATTAAAGCGACTCAATTCTGAATATGACATTTTCCAAAATTAAACCCTATGTCTTTTAATTAAGGTGAAATTTTGGGACGTGTATAATTCAGAAATGGGTCGCTTTAATTCTAAAGGTGCGATATTAAGGTCGCTATCCGATCCTGTCTGTCCTACATTCTTAATCTTACAGTATCTAAGTATGTTCAGGTCCGCCGCTAGCTATTTGGACGCCCGTGTGCAATACCGATTATGCCGCCCCTGTTTATATACGACTACCCTTGCTGAGCATATCAGAAGGCTGTTTATTGTTGTCTCATGAGAGTATGAAAAAAGAATTGTCTCCCCCCTGGACGTGCCGCCCGCGTGCGGTGTACGCCTTGCACTCTTGCTTACGGCGTGCCTGAGTATGTTCGGCCGCCTGCTTCTAAACCACGCAACGGATTTTGAAATGGATTTCAATGTCAATTAGAGATTTTTACATACATGACATCCCGATTATACCCAAGCGAAGCCAGGGTGGGTCGCTAGTTATAAAAATGCCCCAAAACTACGTTTGAGTTTTGATTTTCGTTATAGTTTAGTCTGGAAAATATTGACACTTTTGTTTGCATGGCCGCATATTTGTTTGCATCGAGAAAATTCATGCAGGTGCATGTCGCTCCGATTTATCGTGCCCATTTTGTTTTATAATATAGGAAGAAAAACAAGCAAGTGGGCCACCTGATGGTAAGTGATCACCACCGCCTATAGACACCCGCAACACTAAGGAAATTGCAGATGCATTGCCAACCTAGAGGACTGAGATGAATTACCTCTCGTGCCAGTAATTGCACCGGCAGTCTTGCTCTCCAGGCCGGAACATAACGGTACAAGCACTACTGCTTAGCGGCAGGATTAGTGAGCAAGATGATGGTAGCAATCCAGACATTTTCTTTGGACACAAAATAAAATTTTTAATGGTTTTCTAGTACAATTTTACGCTTCTATGCCATTTTGCGTGTGAGTGGAATACCACATTATGGACGAATAAAAAAACTTTTTTGTTTTAAATGAGACCACCTATTGTAATTTTGAGAAAAATATTAAAATTAAGGCAGGAATCGCTACCTCTAAACAAATACTCGACTCACCAGAAGTTCCATGTTTTAAGATACAAGACGATATTTTCCGTTTAGAGACATGGTGTCTTGTAAATATATTACGTGTATTTTGATGTATACAACACACAAGTATAATATTAAAGTAGTGTTGCACAGGTGGCCGATACAAATAAGTATAGTCGACCAAGAAAGTGCTTGACCACTTTTCGGCCTTATTACAAAGGGATAAAGTTCAAAAGTGGGCAAGCAATTACTTGGTCGACTATACTGTTTACTGAACACCAAACAAATAAAACGTAATGTGATTTCCATTTCACGGCAAATTTTATTTTTACTTATGCCACTCAAAATAGTTTGAAAAATCAAGTCGTTGATAACATCAACCAGTACATGCTTTTTTTTAAACCGGTGATGTGCGAGGTGGACTTGCGCACCAAAGGTTCCGTACAAACTTAATAAGCACCGAATATTGGTCTAACGAAAAGATAAACTGAATTGAGAGACAAACATAATTTTGCCATTGGAAATCTGTTGACCCTATACATGCCAAATCCAAAATGTTAGTTTGTAATAGCAAAACATTTTTTTTTTGTGAAATAACTACAAATTGAAAATCGCGTGTATTGTAACGAATCTAATTCCCGAAATTTCGAGCCCTTTACAGGTCTCATGTTCACGGGCAGACTGACAAAAAACTTAGAATACAAACTACCCAATTTTGAAAAATAATTGAAAAAATTAAAAAACTAAATATGAAATCGTTCCAATTAACGCAATAAGACTACAGACTCTACCAGCGCTTCTGAAGTGGCATCTGCTGAGAAGAATGCGCCGCAAGAAACTTAGCGATATAAACCGTTTAAATTGTTTTATTTCAATGTCTAAAAGCCGCGAAAACATAAGAAAATACTAAATAACTACTACGGTATTCGGATTTCCCTTTATTTGTGCTGTGAGACTTTGCTTCTTGCCAAATTTCATGGTTCTCGGGCAACGGGATATGTTTTTAATTCCCTTGCGAATGTATGTAATAATTATGTGGTATATAAACGAACCGTATCTTTTGATTCCGTTGACTTAGAACTTTGTCACAGCTGTATATTTATATTAAATTCAACTCGATACCTCCACGCGTACCTGAGAAATAGGTCTTGACAGGCAGACCGACGGACAACGAAGTGATTCTATAAGGGTTCCTTTTTTACTTCTATCCTTTTGAGATACGAAACCTTAAAAATTACATGCCGGAATGAAATGAAACTTCGAAAAGATAATATAATGAAACATAGCGATGTCGTTTAAATATAGATCACATTCAACAGGAAAAATAACTAATTACAATACAGGCATAGAAAAACTTAAGCTTTTTTTTTTATATAATAGGAAGGCAAACAAGCAAGTGGGTCACCTGATGGTAAGTGATCACCACCGCCTATAGACACCGCAATACCAAGGAGATTGTAGATGCGTTGCCAACCCAGAGGGCTAAGATGGAAAATCTCTTGTGCCAGTAATTACACCGGCTGTCTTGCTCTCCACGCCGGCACACAACAGCGCAAGCACTGCTGCTTAGCGGCAGGATTAGCGAACAAGATGGTGGTAGCGATCCGGATGGACCTTGCACTAGGTCCGACCACCCGCAAAAACGCTAAAACCAAAATAAGAAAGACAGGGTCTGATTCCTGCGGTAGGGTCCCCAATATGCTGGCTGCGTTGCACCTACAATGTCTATGTGTAATAAAATAAAGACGAATAAAAAATAAACAGGCAATTTTAAAACTAGATTTTTTTTTCCATTCAAAATTTAAACACGTTTTTTTTTTCGGTAGCATTGTTTAATCTGTGAGGTAACTTGACCAATTTTTCCTGGAATTTATATCGTTGGTGCAAAAACTCAGGTAAGAAAATAAGTGAACCGATTCGTCTAGTCATGATTCAAACTCGCAAAAACAATAATTAGTCCAATCAACGAAGAGCAGACTCTGGCAATAATTCGCCTGTCCTTGCAATATTGTAGTTTGATCAAATAAAGAACTAATAATAAAGCGACGCCAAAATGTATTATATCTGGATTATTTGGAATTCGTACCAAAAAGTCTACTCCAAGAATTCCCATAGGTGTCTTTTTTATAAAATATAAAGAGATTTTATGAGAAGTATAAAAAAAATTGCATGTTGAAGGAAGCCTTTACATTATAGTTATACCCTACATGGCCTCATTTTGACATGTTGACCTTGCTGGCAATTTTTTTTATACTTCTCGTAGAATCTCTCTGAGCCTCATCGATTGAACGGGTGGTGCATCCTTCTGTTTAGTCCTGTAATCCTGTATTCCTAGTGACCTATCTACTATATGTATGGATTTTTTCTTTTTTAATGTTAAACATTCCAATTCTTAAATTCGCAGGGTCTGGCAGTGGCTTTGTGGCGGAACTGGTTAACGCACGACACGGAATGCTGAGGTTCAAATCCTGCTTTTTCATTGTGCTGCCATTTATTTATAATAAATGTACAAATTAATTATAGTCAGGATTCGCTACTTATGCAAGCTCCTATTGACTGGACTACGTTTTTTTAACAAAAAACCGCACTAGATTAGAGTTTTTCTGTAACACGGGGTTCAATAATCTCAGTCTAATTTTCTTTATTTCATGAAATCATTCCGAAAATGAGACAACGGGAGAACTTGGACGCATTTCAAAAGACATTCTCCCAATGTACGGTATGCAAACAGTTTTGCCTCGATGCAGTCGAATAAAAAGGAATGAAACAGTCACATAAGCAAGAAAAACAAATTTATTCGAAAATATAAACACTCCTCCGCACTGTTACCTAAGTACCTAATTCAAGAGTCGAGGTGAACGGTAGATTTCTGCGGAAATTTTGGTTGCGAACCGACTTATCTAATATTGTAATCACAGTATCGCAGATAAAAGTATCTGACGACCTACCTCTCAGTTTATCTACATATTATCTTAGTAATTACATATAGGTATAAGTACTTAAATAGCGAAATACCGCCTACCGGATGCATTTGGGCCTCAGCCAAATGCGAGGAAAAGAAAAGCAAAACAACTGCAATTGCAGTATGAGTAGCTAGAGGCGAGTTGTAGACAAACTCCCGATTATTATTAGGTTATTTATTATTATTACCCGTAGTAGATATATTATAAGTATTATAACTTATAAGTATATTACCTATTAAAAAAAACGTGAGTTGAGTAACTTTTGCCACGTGTCCAGTCCAGCTATACTGAACTCTATCTATATTCAGTCCTCTGAAACTTAGTAGCAACAGTAGGCAAATACGTAGCGTGTGCATTCAAGATAAACAAGTTGCATTTGGTGTACGTAGCTATGTGTGCAGATAAGGCAGACGGGCGGGGCGCGGGCGGCGGGCTATCTGGCTGCGTTGTAAGGTGACATTGGTCGGGCGACGACCCCAGCCGACTGGCCTTGCGCACTCGGTTAATAGGCTAGGCTGTCGGCAAGCCGGTATCTCTTAGCACCTCATATTCCTGCATCGTTACGTCATTTGTGCAACTGGCGAACAATAACATACCAACGCTTCTTCTATTTCGTTTTAAGCGGCGACCGTGCGGGCCGCTGCACAAAATGGACCGTGTGTATACAACAGTATGCAAACTTTAATATAGCCGAACAAGTTGGTTAAATTTAGGTTTAAAATTTTACTTGTAGCTGTGAAGATAACGAACTAAATAAGATCGTTAAGTCATAATGTGACGGCTTGCTCGTACTTCTTCTACCGATGTCGAACCAATAAGTTTGCGAACTTTAAAACCGCGACTTTGTTACTCGTGCGTCTAGAATCAGCTTCTGTATGGGCGTAAAACAACCAATAGGATTTTGTTATTTATATTTAGCACAGGTTTAATAGCAGGTCGGGTCGACGCTGAACGCGGAAATTATAGCGAAAGGTTCGCTTTGTGCGAAATCATTGAGGTTAGGGCTCTTGTCTGTTGCCCTGAATAGACCATATAGAGGGCCGGGTGATCTGTGTTTGTCTCTCTCCTCCCCTTTCGTTGTTGTTAAATGTTGATTTGATAAGTTGTTTACGACTAAATAATAAGACACATCTCTTCGCTCATCCTTGTGCCTTTGGTAAATACCATGTGCCTTACCTGGTCAAATTCCATTGCGATAGGATAGGGATTGTAGCATTAAAGTAGACGTTCTATAATTCTCGCGTCATAATGTAATGCAAAGTTTGATCCTATCACGATCACCTAGTTTATAATTTTTGAACAACACGACTGGAGACGATACTTACACCTAACTTATAAAACCTACGTGTTTTATATAGACACGATTTTCTGTTAACACGCTATTTTGAGTTTAGCGCCCGCGAACCTAATAACTTTGTTTTTATTAGTTTCTTTGAGAAATACCTACCTACGATGAAAAAAAGGCAACATAAGTTGATACACTTAAATATTATTTTCTCATTTAAATTGATATAAATAAGATATTGCATGGCCCGACGCGACGTGTTCTTTTGTGATTGTAATCTTCGATGGTCTAAAGAAATGTTTATTACAGCAAAATAACAATGCAATTTATACGACAAAGAACAGTGGGATGGGATCATCCAATCAATTTCGGGGTATAAATACTAAAAAAAGTATTTTGTCCCCCTATGTATGTATATCTTTCTTTTTCTTTATCTCCATCTTCTTTTATACTTTCCTTACATCTTTACATAGTATACAACAAAGTCACTCTCCGTTCCTATCTTTCTTAATATCTTCGGCCGCTTACTTCTTCTAAACCACACAACGGATTTTGATACTGCTTTCACTGTCATTTAGATAATTCTTTACGGAAGGTTTTTACGTACATTTCATCTAAATTGTATAATATCTTTATTTGCCAAATTACAGTAGGTATAATCGTAGTTATGAGGTCTTGTTACAAAATAATAGTAAATTGTATTCACCGATCATGCTAGTGTGCAATTACTGTGTCAAAGTTAGATACTATATAACTAGTCTAAAATGATTAATTTAATGTCATGTCGAGAAGGAATGCCCACTTGGCTACTTCTTTTAATGATTTTTTGATGATGTATTTATCTATATAGGTATAAGTATGTTTATCCGTTGTCTAGTATCCATAACACAAGATTTGCTTAGTTTGGGACTAGGTCAATTGGTGTAAATAGTTCCAAGATATTTATTTGTTTATTTTATAATAATGATGCTTTTAATGATAATTCAATTTGTTCCAAAATTCAAAGTAACTAATAAATTTTCTATTTTCTGAGATCACTTTGTGACTTTTTCTTAATAAACCCATACGGTACTAATAAGTAAATCTCCTAAAATTAACACAATATGAATATTTATAGTCATCTTGCATTTTATTCGATAAGTACATTTGAAATTCTATTATTATCTTGACAAATGTATATAGCTCTATAAATTAACTTAAAATTGTACGATGCATTGTTAAAGAGCCTTGCAGGACCTTCATGCAGAAAGAAGTAACTTTACACCCTCTCGTGTAGCCAGCAAGCCTATTAAAAATAAAAATGAAGCGCACCAGACAGAAAGCAATTTTCCCGGGACTCCGTGAATTGATATCTCTACCAGCCAGTTCTGAAAGTATAAACCGCACAGCGGTCTGTTTGAATGAACCTTGGGGTGATGAAGGAGAATTGAAAATAGGAGGAAAGGTGTGGGCGTTAGGAGGTTTTGTAGGGGGATATAAGGCCTTTCTATAGTATAGTCGCCCTTGGCACGCGTTCCCGTTGCCAGGCTACGGGCCCGGCCTTGTTCGCCGGCGTGCACCCAGAGACGGATATTCATTTGTGAAAACAGACAGGAGAATAATTTTATTTTTCTAGTTACTCGGATGAATAAATTGGCCAACTGAGAGGCGACTCGTAATGAAAAGTTTTATTATCAATGTTTCTTTAAAATGCTATTTATTTCTGAAACCCCTTTGTGCTTAATTGAAGCTAGGTTTCCATTTCTAGAATAAGTATTAAAATGTGTATATAAGTAAGTATTAAAGGCGCCTACTTTGCTCAGAGGCTTAGTGTCGACATACAGCGGGGTAATAGCGTCAGCGTTCTGGAGTCCATGCCTCGCAGCACAAACTTGGACGACGTGTTCTTGTTGTAAATACATGTATATATTTTTTGTATTAGTGTTATTTTTCCCAATGTAAATATTTTCTGTATGTATATAAATACAACCTTATGCCTTATATAAAAAAATTAGAATGTGTTGTTCGTGTAATTACGTATGGTAAGCTAATAAGAACATAGCGTAACCCTTGTATTTTTGTCTAGTCCGGATGTCTGTCTGTCCGCCTGTCATTGCCATTTTGTTTTGGTGACTAATATGAGCCGCCAAGGTAATGCTAATTATCAATAACTATACTATAATGGAATCCAAATTTGATTTTTAATTATTTTTGGTTATGTTTAGATCATCTGTAAAAGACGGTAAGCCTTTGATGATTGATGCATTCCCGTAATCTGTATATGTAATATGTAGTAAAAAAAAAAACAGATACAACTTGGTAAAATATTTTTTGCACGAATACGCTAGTGGAATATATTTGGGTAACTCTTTAAAAAAATATATATATATATTTGAAGATTTCTCAAGAATCTAGTTTTCGTTAAATCATTTGCTATTCAGTGCCTCCATGCTTCGTTTCCTTTGATCCACTAGCCAGTTGGTTCTAGTCACATCCTGTATAATTGAATACTTCTGCCTAATAATTTATTTTGAAAAATAAATAAAATTGAAAAAAAAGGTTTTTAAGTAAATGCCATTTTCTGAAGCGTTAGCTAGTCTAGTCTAGGTCTAGTCTAGTTTATCACAATTTGGTAGTTGTGGGAATAGGATTCGTTACAATTACGATATAAATCATTAAAATGGTTTCATTTCAAATACCCCTGACTACTGCTTTATTTATTTTTTGAAAGCGACTTCGTTAAAAATAGTCAACTAAAATATAGCGCAGTTGCACTTATGTAATTAAAAAAAAAAGTGTTCTGGAACTTGTGGAATGGTGAAATCAGCGCTGACTCTCGTTACATGCAGCATATGCTGAGCTGCCAGCTTTTTTGCGGTTATCTCACAACAGTTTCATCTCCCTCTTAATGGCCACGAGGCTTGTGCCAATATCTATAAATTTTGTATAACATGTATACATTGAACGAATTGAGTCGAAGGACCGCCCCCGGCCCTGCCCCGTCGGGTAATTATAGCCATCTTCCAGAGATATCCCACTATAAAGGGAAGGAAATCACTGACCGATGCTCACAGTGCACCGTCTCAAGCACTGTTCTTCCTCCCGGAGGAGGCCATAAGGGAACCAGAGCACTTGGGTATGCAAGGAGGTACCCGACTCACACCAATACAGTTTTTCCACTTTTTTTATTATATATATTTACTCTACTTTTCTTATTTTATCTTCAATCGGTTATGGTATGACTGCAAATATTAAAAGCCGGCCAAGTGCGAGTGAGACTTTAGCACAGGTTTTCATCCATTTCATTGTTATGGTCATCCTTCGAGCACTTTTTAGGATGTTCAAATATAAGTTTATTGGTAACTGGAAGTTTCGAATAAGTTAACATAAAAAAAAGTAAATACATCTAGAAACCCCACATTTTATATAGGACTACGTGCATATAATATCACTAACTATTGACTAAAATAAGAAAAGTATTCCGAAAACTCTATATCATTTTAAAAGACCTATTCATATTTAGATAGTACTCCACAAGCACATGTACACAGATTTTTTTTTATCCTTCAATTTCTTGAACTTGTATAGTAGACCAAGAACTTGCTTGATCACTTTTCGATCGTATTAAATAAATAAATATCTTGGGACAATTTACACCAATTGACCTAGTCCCAAACTAAGCAAAGCTTGTACTATGGATACTAGGCAACGGATCAACATACATATATAGATAAATACATACTTAAATACAAATAACATGCATGACTCAGGTACAAACATTCGTATTCGTCACAGAAATATTTGCCCATACCTGGATTTGAACCCGCGACCTCTTGCGCAGTAAGCAGACACATGTGCCACAGTGTCATACAGGTCGTCAACAAAGGGATAAGGTTTCAAAGTGGTCAAGCAATTACTTGGTCGACCATACATGAAATTGTAGGATAAATCTATGAATGGGTCTTTTAAAATGAAATAGAGCTTTCTAAATGTTTTTTTTAAATTACTTAACCTGATTTTGTAAATAGGTAGCAGTGTACAGAAGACCACCTTTCTCATTTACTTAGTCCAAATGAAGGGTTCACGCAAAGAACATATGCCTACACTCGCTTTTTTATTTCCCTGGAATTCTGGCACCTGTCATTATAAGACGTTTCAGGGATGAGAATTTTTTTTCTACTGTACAAATTATTGGTAGAAAACAGAAACGTAACAAAAACCAAACCAACGGACTAGCAGCAATAAAATCAACGAAAACTGCAAAAATATCACGGACAAAGAAGTCCAAGCTTATTCTAGAATTAAAATAAGAATCCGAATGACATAGCATACAATAATTTTGTATAGTTTTATGGGAAAATAACAGTTGATAGCTGATTTTTTTGCGGTCTATTTTTGTAAGATTTTAAATAATGGAATAACAATTACGAAATAAATTGTGTTGAGGATAAAATATTTAAATATAATCTTAAACCGAAGGTTTGTAATATGTGATAATATCAGAATGATACCCACAACAATTTATTTTTTCCTCAGAATATAATTAAATATTTTATTATGTCTCAGTCGTGCGATGTAAAATTAAATCAAGTTTGTTTTAATTAATAATACGTTGAAGTGATTGTAAAGTTATATATTTCAATTACCACATTTATGTTTTGCATTTATTTTTCTTTGTATTTCTCACCACAGTTTCAAAAAATATTTTTTTGCCTGGAAACGTCAGAATTCCACGGAATAATAAATTTGACCTTAGTGAATTTTCTTTTGAAAGACTTATAGGTCAGTGTTTGAAAGTAAGATTTTAATCTCAAAATGTAGAAATTACAATGATTTTAAGATTAAAATCTCATTAAAAAAAAGTGATTAGACATGTTGTTTCCGTGGACCCTTCAAATAGTCTCAGAGTAAAATGATTGCGATATATGAACATACAGATGGACAGACAGACAAAACAAAATTATAAGGGTCGGTTTTTGCTATTTACCTTCGGAACCATAAAAATATAAAGAATCTTTACTTCCGTTGCAAGAAGCAAAGCAAACGACAAATTTTTGTTTCAAGAAAAAAGTATGGCACGTTTCAGAGAGAAAGGGAAACCTTAGAACCTTTTCGTATAAAACGGAAACTTTTAGCATGGCATTCAACTTTCATAATTTCTGTTCATTTTATATTGAAAGGCTTGCTTGTGGATGAAACAACTTGAGTGCCTTGCGTACGTAACAAGACGCTTTTTTATAGAAGGTTTTTATGTACATTTACATCCCAATTGTATAGTCGACCAAGTAATTGCTTGATCACTTTTGAACCTTATACCTTTGTTATATGGTCGAAAAGTGGTTAAGCAATTTCTTGGTCGACTATAATAATATACATGTGCGAAGTCGGTGTATGCACCTATGCTAGGTCAGCTGCTTAATAAACTACATTCATCCTTGCTACTTACAACTTTCTGACCTAACATTTCAGTTTTTATCATCAAAATTCAGAAAGCAAAAAATTATAAATATACTACTTAAAACAGAATTGGGCCCATTTGTTGACCT
The DNA here is from genome assembly GCA_963691745.1 of Ditula angustiorana. Lineage (NCBI taxonomy): Eukaryota > Metazoa > Arthropoda > Insecta > Lepidoptera > Tortricidae > Ditula > Ditula angustiorana. Next base: position 6,910,619 of record OY829483.1, read on the forward strand.
TTCTCTGTAAAATTCAAACATAAAAATAAGTATGAATTTCTACTAATACATGTTTTGAAAGTAGGGTTTTATTTTACTAATTTCATGTATTTAAACAATTAATAAAACCCTAATATAAAAAATGTTTTGGAACGTAGATATTTTTATATTTTTGTTTTACTGAGAAAAGTCGAGTGCCCTATTTTATTTTGAGTACCTACTTACCTAGTATACAGCCGGAAAGTCTAGCTTTCGACGAGTAAAATATTTTTGGGATCGGTTCAGTAGTTCCAGATATTATCCCTACAAATTAACAAAAAACCAAAATTAACCTCTTTACTTGCAGTCTCGTTTTCCTTAATTTAGGCGATAAATGATTTTCACGTGACAAAAGTGATATTTTAGGTTACGTTTTTTAACATAAAACTACCGTAAGACTTGGACATATTAAAATACAAACGGGTCACTCTATGGACTGGTTGGAAACATGTCGGCCAATTCTCGACTTTAAAATACGTGAGTGATTCGTTTGTATTAATATGGTTATAATTTAGTCTAGTACATGATAAAACAGGTATGGATGAACAGTTTATTTAAGAACATTGAGTTCGTAGGTAATCTTAATGTGCTAGTATTATAGTGGCGTTCCTTGAAATTCCTACTGAGTTTTGATGGGCAAAATATCTATTTTCGCACACCGGTTTCTACAAAGTGGATCGATAATATCCCTAGAGACTTGTTTCTGTTTGTGTTGCGATGAAATTAATGGGTATTGGATTTTGTGATTTCAGACGAAGGTACCTGTATCCTCGTGTATCTAATTTAAATTAGGCGTTGAGATGAAGGTTTTCAGGTATATTATGTTTTTAGTGTTACATCTGTATTACTATTTGTTTATTTATAAAATATATCATTACTTGATATAGAACCCTAACACAATCCGTCAAGTTTCGTTTATCTCTACGTGCGTGCCTTTCTTATGACACTAGTTAGACAGAGACGCAGGAAGGGATAAATTGAACCTGGACCGGTCATGTTAGAGCCTCACATCGATCGATATAAGAAGACAATAAATAAATAATAATAAAAAAAAAATATTTATTTCAGGTTAATCGACCCATATACATTAAATTACGAGGTTGAATTAGACAATAGATCTGCCTACTTGTTCGGATTGTTACAAGCCTAGCGTCGCCACTTTGCGACGGGGTGAAGCTGGTGAAGAGGGGCTTTCAATATTCAGCCATTGGTTCAACTTTGAATCTTATCGTAAGTGAATAAAGTGCTTCTAAGTTTTCTAACTAGCAGCGACACAGGCGTCGGATAGCAGAACTAAAAATATGACGCCAATGTAAAACGTAAAAAACGCAGAGCTGTTTACTTGACAATTGGCACATACAGTTTTATTCAGGCTATCCAACATAGTCTACCAAATAGACTATGGTCGGCTACTCTGCCACTGCGTTGTACACAGTTCTATAGTTTTCTCATTTCGATGGAGCCACAGGAGCCAGTTGCGTAGCTTGGTGATCATAGGCCCTGGGACAAAAAATGGGGCCCGATAGTCAAATTATATGTATAAATATGTAGTCAATTCTGGTGTTCAGAGAATGTTGGTCAGCATCTCTGTAACTCTAGCTGTCCTAGCCGAGTTAGAGGGATGCTGGCAAGGCCCCCCTAAGCTTGAGGGCCCTGGGGCACGGCACTGCAATGCAATGACAGGAGCTCCTTAGATGAGTAGTCTAAGCATAATTATGACCATTAAGGCGTTTTAAATAAACACTACATGGTATAAAATAATTCCCATCCGTGGCATCGATCCGTTCATGTCAGTGCATATCTTCACGACTGTTTACTCCTTTTAAACCACGTAACGGATTTTGATGCGGTTTTCGAGATTTAACATTTAAAGACTCTTAAAAGTTACATTTAAAGATTCTTTACGGAATGATTTTATATACATTACATAATGTACATGTGCGAAACCAGGGCGGGTCGCTAGTTTCTTATAAGTATTTATTTAGTTCATATTAGTTCTCATTAGCAGAGTTCTGGATATAAAGGTTCGCTGCAATAGTTAAGTACGTTGATAAGGATTTCTTTGAAAATCGGCATTTTCTTTGTAAGCCTAACGGATTTTTAGCACATATTAATGACACAATTTGTATTAAAATTACCACATTTTTGTCGACAGAATGACAATAGCAATGTTTACAACGTGCAAAGAACTGTTCTATCTCGGTGTAAGTAGTTTCTTTTGCTTCAGTTTAAAGCGCGTCTGGCTGTTTCTATTTGTGCAAAATTTTCAGCTTACTAAATTAACCTACTATACATTGTTGCCATGTTTATAAAACTATTAAGTATGTTCTTAAGTACCTACCTATCTACTTATATTTAGGTGTATCATTATTATTATAACAAATCTATGTTTTTTTCGCCCTCTCTACATTAAAAATAAAACCAGTCTGTTAAGATTACTAAAATATAAGTGCCTGTACCTAAACGACTGATTTTCAATTATAAAGTAAATCGTGATCGATATACCTACTTTACTTTACGTAATTAACGCAAATGTTTAAACAATGTGTATAATATATTTATATTATAATGCACGACCGTCAAAAAATTTGGAATGAGCGCAAAACTTGAATAAATATTGAATAGTACTGACGTTGGCGCCGCTGGTATAGCAACTGTGGTCATGCGCGTGCTACCAGGGTAGCAGTGTTACAGCTGTATTATTAGTATTAGAATGTTATTTCAGCCAACAAGGTTCATACAACAAATTCCTTTAAGTTAATTCCTTTACAGTTCCCGGCAAACAACTTGAGCAGTGACCTTGATTGCACAGTACCCGTTTCTAGTACAAATGTGTATGCGCAAACTTACCTGCTCCACTCGATTTATGCTCAAGTTGTTTGCGTGCAACTATACATGTAGGTTGTTAGCCTGGGGGTACACCGCCTCGACTATAACAACAACAACAACAAATACTCTTTATTGATTCACACAAGTAAACAAAAATAAAGGAACACATATAGGGAAATTTTACATGGGATTTAACAGGCGGTCTTTTCGCTTCTCTTCCAGACAACCCTTGGAAAGAGATACTATACATAACATATTATGTATGACCAGTAGGACACTGGCAGTTTTAAGCTGTGAATGTTGCATTATATCCAGAATAGTACAATTTTGTACAGGGAAAGGTAATGAGCGTTTATGTTGTTGACGTCATTGATGGCTTAGAACCGCGGGGGCTCATGATTAAGGACCACGGACTGGTCCGAGACATGTCGGGCATTTCTCGACGTAACATACGTGAGTGATCCGTTTTATTAATATGGCTTAGAAGCTGTTATAGAAAATAGTTTTCCATGAATTTCTTGTATTGGTCTTTGCACTATCCGTTGGACTAAAGGCTAGTTGAGCGCAATAAGTTATGGAATGGAACTAGAAAATAGACCAATTCCCGGGTACTATAAAGTCGACGATGCCAAGCAAAATTTTGTTTTCATATGGATTAGAATGTAAATTTAAATAACAAAATGTGTGGCATCGAGTGCAATGCGTGGTTTAAAGCGCTTCATTTCTGTGGGAGTAGTAGCCAGCGAGCGATGGTGTTAATCCAAATATAGATTGGCTGTAGCCTGGCGATGTAAACAAGCACAATGGTGAGACTGTTGCATAAATGCAATGCAGTGTAAATAGGTGCGTACGATTTATCCGCGTGAATAGCAACGTGACCGCGCTGGTACCTAATTGCTGCCATACATTAAAACCTAACCCTGTGCCTTACAGTACAAAGTTTAATTTTGTATATCCTAAAAACTCAACATTGAACTTTGTATTACTAAAGCCACCATATTGCTAGCACTTCATATTCAGAATTATTGACTAGTGTTACAAAGTATTTGGCTTATATTATACTAGCAATAGATGCCGCCAAGGATACATTTTCAGTAATCATTCTAGGTTTTGCGCAATAACAGTAATGGTACTAATGGCTCATGATCATGACGTGCGTATCTACATCTCTACCCTATAAACAGAGTTATTAATAACATGATAAAAATATAGACCTTAACTTCCAAATTCTATATAAAATACTACGTGATCTTTATCTGTGTAGGTACCTTTTATGACTATGGGGTACGTTTAGGACTACGCGATTAGTGCTAGTGCCTTCAGCCAGTACTCCTGCACCTACGTACAACGTCACGTCGTAGTTTAATAGTAGTTTATGCAACTGCTATATACTGACAGGCGTTTTGTGCGTTGTCGTGCATTTATAGTAAAAAAACATACTGGATTGACGTTTCGTATCGATAACTGTTTTAATATCTATGGATACTAAAATAGAGACCCACTTGAATTTTGACAGCTGTTCCAAATTTAAACACATAGCGTTACAGAAGCCGATACTGTAATGACCATTAAAGTACGGATTTTGCCTTCTATCACAGATAAGAAAGTTCTCATAATTAAATTGGTTGTAATAATGCTGGTCATTTCCAACGGTTTTTGAACGCATTATAGAGCGTAATGACATGTGTGTAGATGAAGTACCTATGCTTAAAGTGTATGGTAGTCGCTACGGGTAGTCAGCTACTAATACTGTGACGTAGTTGGATGACCCATAAAAAACCTTATTCACAATCACAGCTTGGGGTGATTTTTGACTTGACACTTGCCAGTCGCGCGCCAATAATTACAGCCACAAAGTCCTACAAATGTAGTGCTACGTTTTCCTAATCCTACGCTTGGAAGTTTTCGATTCCACGGCACTACATTACCTACCTCTTTGAGAATATGCAAATAGGAACGACTTGGGCGTCTCGTGGAACCGAACGAACTCACGAAGATTCAGTTTGTTATTAACAGGCGGGGGCTGCTGGACCATTATCCCCGTTGCACACGTTAACTGGTTAGAAAAGCGGATGTACGATTTCTGCGCACGAAGTGCTTTTTAACGCGTACAGCCACCACGTAGTCACCGGATATAATATATTCTCGCGTATTGTAACAGCTCGAATTCGAGCAAGCCAAGCAAATACTATAAGGTGATTACGTGGCTTGCCTACCCCAAACACAAATGTGCCTTTTAGGCGCTGGCCGAGGCGTGATTAAACGGCTGTGTCAACGAACGGGCACGCTTCCAAAGCAAAAAGTAAAAGCACGAGAATTGCACTCATGTGTTTGAGGCCGTGAATGCGTTTACCAGAAATAAAAGCAAATACATTTTTGAAACTGTTTTTTCATATTCTCAAAAAGTGGCCCACAATTCGCTAGTTAGTATTAGAATGATAGTGATGATGATGATGATGCGTTCCTTTTATCCCTCATCAGGGACATAAGGCTCTCAGAAGATACCCCCATCTGCTCCGATCACGCGCGGCTTCTTCCAACTCTCTCCAGCTGTGACCAGTTGATGAAGCTTCACTCTCCACTGAACGTCTCCAGGTGGTACGTGGGCGACCCGGCCTTCTCTTTCCGTAGGTCTGCCACGTTAAACTTTGTTTGGACAGGTGGTTGTCGGGTCTCCGTAAAACATGTCAAATCCAACGCCATTTCCTCAGACGGATCTCTTTGCCTACAGTTTTCTGGTCAGTCAACTCCCACAGTCTTGCATTAGATATGGTTCATGGCCAGTGTACGTCCAGTATGCGCCTCAAACATTTGTTGATGAACACCTGGAGCTTCACGGTAACATCATTCGCACCCGTACGTTGCAGCGCATGTAAAACTATCTGTAGGATGAGCAGGATTTCGACGACATCGATACTGCTGCTGCATCTATGGGCGCAGAACTGAGATGCTCGGTTTTTTGCGGTGTTGGCCGCCGTAGTAAGCGTTGCAGCTCGTTGCAGAGATGCAAGTCATTGCAGGCGGCGTAAACCTACCTGCAACATACCTTCACCGGCAAATGGCCAAGGGTGTAGACAGGATTCTGTTATAGGAAGGCAGGCGAAGAAAAATGTACCTACCTAAAATACCTGCTTTACGATTCGTGAGCATTCCAGCTAATTAGCTGCATATTCTAGGGGTGCGCGTTTATCCTGCCCGTACCTCGCTAAGCCTCTGCAAACACCGTGCGCACATGCACTAAGATGGCTGCAGCGGATGGCAGTCACAGACCAGATTCAAACGGCATCGCCATCTATGACGACGATAAACTAAGCAAAGATAACAAAGTAGCCCAATGGATACTAGAACTGCCTTCCGTGATGAACATAAGCGCATTCGCACATTCAGACTTGTGACATAAAAAATAGTCAGCCTCACTACGAAACGAAACGTTTTCAATGTATGAAACACAAGTAATTTAGTTCGAAATTTGCAATGGCGGCTCACCTTTGTTTTATATATTAACCGAAGTGATTATTTCTCATTGCAAAAAATCAGCGTGTCTTTCTTTCCTTTTCTTTAATGGCGGCCACGAGGCTTGTGCCAATGTCAGTATTGAAGGAAATTGTTCGGTGTGGGCCGTAAGACCCCCCCCCCCCCCCCTCCCCCGTCGGGTTATCGGCCAATGATATCCCACCATACAGGCTAAGAAATCATTGACCGATGCCCAGGGTGCACCGGCCCAAACACTGCTCTTCCCCCCGGAGAAGTCCATAAGGGAACCGCAGCACTTGGGCTCACGAGGAGGAAACCCGACACGCACCCCAAAATCAGCGTGAAAAGAAATTGATGTTTCTATCAATCAGTCACTCAACTGAGTTTTTTTTTTCGAATGACACGGTGCTTACAATACGAAAGAGGTAATAATGTAATACTGACATTGAGTTGGGGAGGCACTCGTAGCAAGTACCTAAATTAAATTAATTTTAACTGAAATGTTTAAACACTTTTTTTTACTATAGGTGAATTTACTAAACGTACCGTTTACTTCAACTCTCAGAAACTCCTTAGCTAAATTATTCGGCGGCCGGTTTATTCGAACTTGATCTTTCCGTTGCAACAGCATGTATAATGAATGCAGGTGACGCGCCGCCGCGGCCGTGGAATATTGTATTAGCATGTTTTTTGTGGTTGGGGTGCACAGAATTGAATTTAAGGAACACTGGAGCAGCCATGGTTTGTTCGCTGGCATTTTAATGTTTTTGCTGTCCACAAAAAAGACGTAATAGAATGATATGCCTTTTTATAAGACGTTATTTAACTTTTAATGTAAGTATGTTTTTAAATTACTAAGTAAGTTGTCCGTTTAAAATTTGCAAATCATTTTTCAACTGGCATCCGATTTAGTAAAAATTCTGTAAAAACAGTTTCAACTTTAAATCCTTACCTTATATAATCACATCAAGTTCGACCCTTATAGGTATTACTAATATTACGATAGAGTAAAAACAAAAAACAGTTAATAACCCTCCCGATTCCGGCTGCAGTTGGGTAAAAAAACCCGTTTCTTATCAATGTCAGTCAAATAATCTCCTAGATTAATGTATAATTTAATTGTTTTTTGTTTGTTAGGGTTTCCGCTACTATCACATAAAATCTGCGAATATTGGAATCGGTTATCTTTTATTACGGTTCAGAGATCCTACCTTGATTTTTTCAGTTTTTTTTTATCTTGTGCTTAGTTGAAAAATTAGAGATAAAGATAAAATTTTTATGAGTTTAGAAGCACGTGTCACCATTGCAATTGTCATCCCACTAACCGTCGACCAAAACAAAAGGGTGGCAGTTATACACCGAACTTAAGTTCCACTTTAGTAATAATTCAGTATGAAACTGGAACTAGAGTTCAGTCTATTACTACCAACCTAAACTACATACATATGTCTAAGTATTGCTAGAATAATGTTAACGTTTACTCGACTGCCGCCAGAAGGGAAGGTTATTAGTTTCTTTACATTATTACGAGCCCAAATGCAAAAGAGTTCGTCTATTACCAAACTTACAAAAAACTGTTTTTTATAATTGAAATATTGAGTTCAGTCAATAACTAAAGCAATAAACAAATAACACCCAAAACTCAATAAATAGTGTATTTTTATTTGATACATGAAACATGCACATATTTCTGTAATTTACTGTAAAATAAAGATATTTATTTACTAGTCGTCGAAGCAAAATACTTCGTCTACCACTGTGTTAGGTGCAAAATAGTTCATCTACCACTGAGTAGTGTCGCCTTTCCTCTTGATGACGGCTTGAATTCTTAGTGACATTGTGTCAACTAACGCCGAACATTGTGTAGAGGCTACTGAATTCCATACTGCGTTTATCTTGTTCTTCAAATCTTCGTTCGACTTGGAGGGCTCTTGACGCAGTTTCTTTTTCATCTTCCACCACAAAGCTTCGTTTCGGAACAAGTCTGGGCTGCTAGGTGGCCGATTCTCCAGTGTAGGAATTCTGTGGGTATGTAACCAATCCTTTATGCTCCTGGCAGTATGACAAGAAGGACCATCTTGTTGGAAAACGTACTCGTCCTCATGTTGTAAACTGGAAATCGAAGGTATTAAACTCGTCTTCAAGATTTCTTGGTACCTGGTAGCATTCACAGTGCCGTCTATAAACTGCAGCAGACCCACACCTTGAGCTGACATGCAGCCCCAGATCATGAGTGAGGCAGGAAACTTTACTTTTCTTTTTAGACAGTCTTTATGAAAAGCTTCGTCCTTATTGCGAACAACTTTTTTCCGTTCGTCTCCGACAGTCACTTCAAATTTCGATTTGTCGCTCCATATTAAGGACCGCCACTGATCAAGTCCAGTCTCGACGAGCTAAAGCAAATTTCAGCCTCTTCTTTTTCTGTAGTTAAGTAAATAAAGGTTTTTCTTTCGCCGCATAGAATCCGTATCCCATTCTTTTTATGACTCGTTTACATGTATTGATAGAAACATCTTTGTTGATAATTTCTCGCCAGCTCACAGTGCGTTCCCCTGCCCGAGCACGTCGATTTTGCTTAATAATCTTCTTCAGGACTCGGTTTTCGGCTGGTGTTGTAATGCGTTGGTGACCAGTTTTCTTCAAGCTTGGTATATCCAGTTTGCTTGTTATGCTGAATAATAGATTGTATAGGTAGGTCTCGCTAAGTGAAGGTCTTGAGCTATATAGTACGCAGATTTTCCTGCATTACTGCTTTAAATTATTACTTTTCGAATGTCGTCCTATATTGGTTTACCGCGATGATAAAAACTTGGTAAATATTACAAAATTCGAAAAATTGGCCTTTTTATAGCCAAAGGGACATTTTCTAAATTTTAAATAATACTTTTTTAAACAAAATTTATTTTTAACTTGATTCTAAACCGTTAACTACTCCCTTGCCGAACTATTTTGCACCAATTAACTTGAAACGAACTTTTTTGCTTGTGCGACGTGAACAAATAAATGAGTAATTCTCTTGATGTGTACGATATCAATCTGATACTAATACACAAATGAAAACTGTAATTGTCGTCGTAGTCACCTATGGTAAATATTTTTTTGCAGTATTAACATTGCAGCTGTAATCAAAGACTTAAAAAATGTTTGTCGCTATGCAAGTGACTAGACGAACTCTTTTGCATTTGGGCTCGTATATTTTAACGATAATCTTTACTTTTTTTTAATACCATTTTAAATTTTATGCTATAAGCTATTGCCTTCGTGGTGCTAAGTTATAGGTACACGGTTTCCCCATACTAAAAATATATAGAAGAGTACTTCGACTCAATCTAGCTTTTACTAAAAGTTTTCTCAGGCGTACAAGTATAATAAAGTAAATGTTAAGTATTAAAAAAAAATAACATTGCTTATAACTTTATTTTTTGAAGAAATTTATTACCTACCTCGTTGAGTTTGACTTGGTATCTTTTTATCAGAGGTTTAACTGGTGCGTGATAAATTGTTAAAATAAGTGCTTCTTCTAAATCTCTTCTGAAGAGATGTTTGACTTTGACTTGAAGTAGGGGGTAATTGAATGTATAAATGGATCGAATTTATAAATGGCGTTTATTACGTAGATATTCTTTAAGTACCTACTCTCACTTATCAGTAATTTTCATGCAAGCGTACCTACGTCCTTGAGTTATTGTTAAATGCAGCCGACTCGACCGAGCCTGCGTTATCGCTGACGAGGAAGGTACGTATTCGTTACGAATTTATGAAAACATTGCACAATAGCCAAGAAAATAAATGATAATTACCTTACTATGGTTGGCCGTTACGCTTTTGTTATCGCTTTTCCATACGATGTTGCTAAAGTAGGCCGTAAGCGCCGCATACTTTTTGATGTGACGGATTAGGTAAGTACGAACGGGCATTTGCAGTATTTATAATCAGTCTGATTATAAATACTGCAAATGCAATCCCGTTCTGTTTTTGATAGCCTGAAACACATAATTTCCGAGCAAATATAACTGGAAAGTTTATTTGACCAATGTACTCGTAGGTAAGATAAAACACGCTTTAGACACGCGTAGAGCATTGTTTTTACCAGTGATTGCCATCGTCGTTTGTCTGTTTTTTTACAATATAGGAAAGAAAACGAGCAAGTGGGTCACCTGATGGTAAGTCAACACCGCTCATAGACACCCGCAACATCAAGGATTTTGCAGATGCGTTGCTAACTGAGAGGGCTAAGATGGAATAACTCTTGTGCCAGTAATTTCATCTGCTGTCTTGCTCTCCACGCCGGGACACAACAGTGCAAGCACTACTGCTCAGCGGCTGGATTAGCGAGCACACAAGGTCCTACCACTCGAAAAATATTTTTATATTCGTATAATGTTTAATAAATGTATAAGAAATATATTTAGGAAAACACATCCAACAATTTTCCGGAAAGTCAATCCCTATTCCCTAGCTCGTCCAACCCGGAGCAATTGCGGAGCGCAAAATTGATTTTGTTTGACAGATTATTCCAGTTTGAGTCTGATTCATAGATATTAGGATTACGCTACGCTTGGTGATTATTAATATCTATTACATCTTTAAGGTATTCAGAATAAGTATTATTCAGGGACAATAATTTGAGCTGGAAACTCTTATATAAATCTCTTGGTTCAATTACATGACTAGTTTAAAATTGTAATGACAACACAAAGAAAAATTAGGGCAATGGCAGGACTTGAACCTGCAACATCAGCATTCCGTGCCTTGCGTTTGCCAGTTTCGCCACACTGCCTCTGCCATACCCTGCGAATTTTTCAATATGCTTCATCTTACGGTTATTACATTGATTGAATGTTAAAAACATTTAAAAATAAAAAAATTAAATGAAATTTTGGTTACAAAATTTAATACATGTCTCGTGTCAGTTAGTTCCATATGCTTAAAGTTTGCTATGCTTTTTGTGAGTACTTTTTTTAAGCTATAAGAAAAATAAGAATGAGCTGCAGACTATTAGCAGCGCTTTTTTTAGTAAGCTGTGAAATCTTCTATTATTCTAAGCACTAGTGGATTTAGTCACTTTTAAAACAGCCTATGCGATCTACTCGTGAAACATTTTATAATTTTTGTTTTCAAATGAATGATCGAAACGCAAAATGAACCAATAAACCATTTACGGACCTGCCTCGTTGCGTGACATCGGACCTATGCTATGCATTGATCCGAAGTTGACATAGCGCAATTAAAGGATACTAGCTCATACCTATAATAACCCAGCAATTATAACAATGAAAACCACGCACTAAGTATTTCTTAATAACGGCTAATTTGTCTACGTCATTCTATTTTATGATAATTTATTACTGTTCAGGCGATGAAGAAAGTTCTACTCTACACACAATGGTTACATTTACGCCCTTGAAATTACATATAGGTTGTAGATACTATGTTTAGATTTAGACGTATGTAGTATTGTATTACTTTAACGTATAACATGTACATATTCATCGTGACCTTAACCAAACCTTATCTTGTTCGTAGTCACGTAAAAATGCAAAAAAAAAATCTAATTCTATTATCTGTGAACGAACAGATAATGTGTACCTACCTAAATGGTTACATAAGTAGGTATACAAAACTGTCGGTGTTTCCGCATAAATTGACATCGAATTTGTTACATTACATCCGAGTTACATTAGATGATGATTTTGAAGCAATAAGCACCTACTTACATCCTACATCGCCTATAATAAAAACTGTGCTCAGAATCCCTTCAGTGGGGTGATTTTTGACTGTCGAGCGCTCTACACTTGTCAGCGGCGCACTAATCAATGCTGGCTAAAATATACGCTCGCGAGCTTGATTAGTCCGCGGCTGGCTAATGTCGAGCGCTTAAAAATCAAAAATCAAACCATCTTTTGACAATATAGCGTGATCAATGGAGGCCTGAAATGCCATTTAAATGAAATGTTACTGACTACCACGCATGTCCTTACTAGTTACGCAATTCAATCAATCAATTTTTAGGGAAGGATGGCCCTAATAACGTCTTGACGATTCTACCATGGCCAAATGATTTCGGTCTGGTATGGTATGATGCCTCGTTATCGATAGGATGCCGCCAGAACCCATCAAAAAATCCAACCCTAAAACCGCCTCCCCATCTGTACTATATAATTTTGTACTTACTAGCTTTACTTCAACTATGAACTACTTTAAATATAAATTGGAGGCTTTTGAAATAAATAAAGGTATATTTTGTTTAAAACTAAATAATAAAGTAGACTACCTGGACGTTGTCAATGGTCTTTCCGTTGTTTGTTTTGAATATCATAATTAAAGCTTCAGCTCCTTTTGTAATACCTAAAAAGAGGACAGCTTCCAGCAGTTGGATGTGTTGTGTTTAGGTTGGTTTGATATTATTATCTAACATAGAATGAAATAGAAAGACTATTTCGCAGCTTAGAAAACAGCTATTAGGTACAATCAGCATTAATTATATCGTACTTGTCAAGTTGGTCAAAAATATTTCAATACGCCCGAACGTATTCGACAATAGAGTCAAGTTCAGATATTTTTGACCACCTTGCCCGCTTCGATGAATGTGATGCTGAATGTAGTTACAAAAAAAGGCAGAACAATCAATGTTTATGTAGCGAGTGCGGAATCGGAGTCCACTCAGCATTTGTCGAGTCACGAAGGGAGGCACGACGCTGATTTTACGTGGATGACGTGGATCCATGGTTCCACGCAGCACTGTGCACCTAACACGAACCTTCTCGGCACGCGTTAACTCGCTACGTAACTCAGTGCGTCTCTTTCTAACTAGCCCAGTAGGAGTGACGCACTGAGTTACGTTAGCGAGTTAACGCGTTTTCAGAAGGTTCGTGCTAGGAGCACTGTACGTTACGCAGTATCACAGAGGCCAACTGGAAGCCCTGTAGTATTATTGTCTAGGAACAACAGTGTCGAGCTCGATGCTGGGGCAGTGCTTTGACTTGCTCTAATGCAATGGCACGACAGAACGATGCCGAAACGTTGATGTGCTTAGAGAATTCTTCCATTTTCCGAAGCGCTAGTAGATTCAGACATCTAAAAGAGCCTATATGGCCTACTTGCAAAATCTATTTTTCATTTTCATTTTCGAATAACGGGGCTGGGCACTTTAAGATAACGAGGGGCTATGACTATGACTGAGCACATGAGAGGGGACTATGTTATTGAATGTATGCAAAACGAGTAGGTTGATCTTCTGGCGGGAACTAGAGAGCCCCAAGGATCGTGGGGCCCGGGCTGGGCACTTGCCCAAAATGCCCAATTGAAAAGAAGGACCTGCGCTAAGGACACTTTAACATGTCCTGTGGCCTGTGGTCCTGACATGACAGCCCAGGTTAAGTTTAACCCCTCCCTGTGTCTCTGTCTAACTAGTGTCATAAGAAAAGGACGCAGATAGAGATAAACTAAACTTGGCCAGTCATGTTAGGGCCACTGAGGTGTTGTGACCACCTCACGCCGCCAACCCAATAAGTGGTCGTCCAACCTAGGCTTAGTACAAAGTATAACAGCGATCTACGTGCATATGCATTACGAAGACGTGGCTTGTGAGTGATTACTTTTTTGTGCCTCGTTGGCGTTGATAAGGATTAGTAATAATAATAATATCTTGAAAATTATTATAGCGAACAAGCAGGCTGCAAAGTCCTCCTCATAATACAATAAAGCCATATTTTCATTAGGTAGTTAAGTGCTATTGCAGCTGTAATTTGTTGCGTTAAATAGTAAATCCTTGCGCGTCAAAGGATCGATAAGCGTATATTCACGCGTATACGTACGAGAAACGGAAATTTCTTTTGCCTTGAGAATACACACTCGTACCGTAGTAAAGTAATAAAATCGATTACATTAATCTGATAACAAAAAGCGTATCGTATCGTAACACCGAGACGCAATTCGTGACGATCGACTATGATTGATTTTAGTTTATGACGCTTTCAACCTCGATAACCGCCTCCTTGTGCTTCTGCTAACAGTCAAAATGTGCTAGCGTCACTTGTTTATCAGGAAACTTTAATTTGGCTGCGTTTCCACCAGAGATGTGCGAGGATGCGTAGCGAGGGATGTGTTTGTAAAGAACCAATGAGCCGTTTCCACCAGAGCTGTGCTGACCGCGGCGAGGTAAATGCAGCGATTCTATTGGTTCTTACAAACACATCCCTCGCTACGCATCCTCGCACATCTCTGGTGGAAAAGCAGCCTAATGATACCTAGGTAATTAAAAGTCAAAGGGTATCAAAACAAGTGCAAAACAAAAAAAAAGATAATCTAGTTATTGTTATGTAAATGATCTTTATTGCACAAGATCTGTAACAAAATCAAATTAAACTAAACCATTTTAATACAAAATACTAGCTGACGCCTGCGACTTCGTTCATGTGGAATTACTAGCCAATGTTTGCCAGGGATCGTGTAGCTTTCTATTAGTTAAAGAAGTTTTGGAATCGGTTCAGTAGTTACAGAGTTTATATCCGTAGCAATACATACAAACAACGTTTACCTCTTTATTATATTAGTGTAGCAGTGTGCATATGCCAACATTTTTCCTTTCAAAAATATCAAAAGCTTTCATGTAGCTTCACTTGTATGTATACATATATATTTACACATTATTTAACCTCGTGTGTATTTGAATAAATGTAGAAAGTGGATTTTGATTATGATTATGTGTGACCCACTTCTTATGATCCAATTGCCTTGAAATTTGGCATACATACGCGTAAAGACTAGATGACTTTACTCCGATACAATACTAAAGTGAAATCAACAAAAAGCGTATGGAAAAATAAAAAAATGTTTTTATTGAGAGCCTCAAATAAGTATAAAGATTTAACTTTTGTTTACGAACTCTCCATACAAACAACGATAACGTTTTCCAACCTCTAAACCTTAACATAAAATAATGGTATTATAATGCATTGATGTACAGTGTCATACTAAATGACAGCAGAAAAACGGCCCGCCATTGTTTGGTTAGTGAAATTTGGTGAAACATATTTCACCGTTACGGCAGGATCCCAGAATCGATATTATCCAGCAAACACTACCGAAAAGCGATATTATCTATGTGTATCTATATCTATTTATTGATGTCTCCTTTTTTTCTATTAATATCGTTATAATTTTCTAGTGCCAACTATCGATAGTCAATAGTAGCCAGACTATCTATAGCCCTGAAACGCTAATCCTTTGGGTCGATTTTTGACTTTGACGTGATTTTAGCTGACATTGAATGACTCAATTGCATGGAGAAATCACTCCACTGTTCTTAATAAATTTCAGTTGTCATGACTCATGACGTAACGCCATTTAATTACATATTTTGACGCATCTCAAAATTACGCACCGTCAGCATATCATGCGTAGCGCGAGCTCCGCTGAGGGGATGTTTTATACATGTTAACTAATTAATTATATACATCAATACAAAACTAGTAGGTACAATTTTTATCAGTCTTTTAATATTAGGTCTATGCAAGTTTAAGTAGGTAATAACTAATTTAAAATTAAGACCACGCGACCATTTTTGTACATATTTTTATTTTTTTAGGGGTGCTTAATTGTTTATTAATAGGTACTTAATCAAAATTATCTGATGATTCCACAAAAACACTTTAGTCCGTTTGACCGGTCCTGTTAGAGATGGAAGTAGGTAACTATTGATACGATCGATAGACTAAGTTAGAGATAAGCCCAAAATATATCGTACTGTGACGTACATATTAATAATACCTACGAGGGTCAATGAACTATTGTTAGGTTTCCGTACTCAAAGGGTGCCAGCGGGACCCCATTACTAAGACTTTGTCTGGTCCACCCGTCTGTCACAGGGATATATTTTATGGGTAACTCAAAATTATAAAAAAAATAAAAATATGACAATCATAGCATTGAGTACGAGTACAAGTTAATAGTAATTTTTAATTATTTCGGGTTTCATACAAAATGGAAAAACATGAAGACATAAATATTGATTGATCCACGTGGTATAACCACCTCAAATTTACAAGGACTTTGTAAGCTCTTAAAACGGTTGTGTATTAATCGAGGAATCTAACGTTAGTTGTGAAGTCCTCGCCAAGAAAATGACGTCAGAAATTAATTTCTGAGCAATGTACTTTTGTTCGGTGCTTAGCTCCCGCATTTGCAGTCTTAGGCTAGCGCAGTAGGTCGAGCAGTCGTCTTCTTCAGCCGAGTCGAAGAAGGAGCATGAACTTGACGCTGTCACGTCCTTCAACGCTCGGGACGCCTTAGCTTCATGTTTTCTTTTCTTAAGCCTGTATTTTATCACTGGGTTTGGGGTGCTGTAGTCGTCTGGTATGTCGATCTGTAATAAAGAAACGTTCTAGAAATAATAACACGTTAATGAAGTATTCGCAAAGGTTGATACTGACGATGCGAACATTTGGAATGGTTCCACTATGCCAAGCTTTCGATAGTCCTATTGGTTATTGACTTCATAAATCAGTTAGAATATTTTGTAACCGAAATTTCTTTCGATATATTTTTTTAATGTTACACATTCAAATTGTTAAATTTAAATGCTATGCAAGACAACACAAAGAACAACTTAGGGTAATGGCAGGACTCGAACCTACGCCATAGCATTCCGTGCCGTACGTTTGCCAGTTTCGCTGAAACAGTTTCGTGTTTTCGGGTTGCAGTTAGAATATTTCAAGGACTACCGGCAGTAACTAAACTATCGATAGTCAATATCGTAAACGATATTTCATATTCATATATTATTTAATTTATTGATAGATATATTATTATGATACCCTGAACGGGCCCAGCAACGGTCATAATCCTACTAATATTATAAACGCGAAAGTTTGTAAGTATGAATGGATGTTTGTTACTCTTTCACGTAAAAAATACTGAATGGATTTCGATGAAATTTGGCACACACATAGTTTATAACCTGGAGTAACACAGGATACTTTTGATCCCGTAAAAACGCATAGTTCCCACGGGATAGCGATAAGTGAGTTATACGCCGCCGTGACGTCTTGAGCAGCAAAGCAACTAATTCTCATTAATTTGTCCAGGAAATATTGCAGATTGCATGTTGGGTGCACGTTTGCTTGATTCAATTAAACAAGTCTACGCGGACGAAGTCGCGGGTAAAAGCTAGTACTAGAAAAATAATAAAAGTTTTATAACGATACAATTTTTGTGACATTAACTACCTAATAATATTTTAAGACTTTCAAAGTCAAATATCGATAACGCGTGTATCTATACTTTGGCATCACAGGTTGATCTCTTTATAATATCGTAAGTTCATTTGATTTTTTTTTAAAGTTTGAAGGCCAGCCGTCGATAACGGACTACCGACAGTTTAGCATCCCTAGTGGACGCACTCCAGGTGGATACGTTGTCAGCGCTGACCTCTTCGATGTGCATAGCTAAGCAGCGTTGTATTGCAGTTGGCTTTCAAAGTCTCAATAGGCCTCAAAGTCGGTCTTAAAAGTGAAACTCAAAAAGTCAACTGACAAAGTGTTATATTTTCGATACTTAATATGTCACACTTTAAGCGTAGACTGTTCTTATTAGTTCATTAGGTTTGAATTTGATGTCACTAGTGTAAAGAGGTAAGTTTAAAAAAAAAATGTAATTTTTGAAGATTTTACGTTATCTGTGGCGTTGGAAATAATCTGCGGCCCTCACGTTAACTTTAGCCCCAGGCTTAAATAATAATATAATAACATTAATAAATAACCCTTTCTTAAACCAGTGGAAACAATTAGTATGAGTGATAGTGATTTAAATTATGAACCAAGATTATTCAGTTCCAATTGCTAAGAAAGAGACATCGTATGAGAAATGAGAAACAACAATATGCTGCCAATGCTGGTCAGCATGGTCAGCAAAGGAATAATACATAAACTAGTAGGCAGGTATAAATGATACCGTTCGTTAGGTACTTACGTATTCAATAGCGCCCTCTGTGTTCTGATCGTCCGATTCAATAGTTTCAGTGCATTCTTTAATCATAGAAATCCTTTGCGTCGAATCGATTTCTTGATAATTCAAAAATGATAACATGTCATAATACCACAAAGTCGGTTTATATTCCGTGCCAGGCATCATATTTTGTTCATTTATCTTCCTTTGTTCTCTTCTAAACCCAGTTCTAAACACGTCTATTTTCTTTTTCACCATGTCCAGCGTCGCGAGGGGGTCAAGTTCCCGGTATTTTTCGAGTAAAATATTGTACGCTGCGTTTCTTAAGTCTCTTCGTAAGTACGAGCTGCTTTGAATATCCCATAAGCAGGTATTTTCTTTATATAATTCTAGAAATTCACTCCAAAATTGATGTGTCATTGTTTAAAATTAAATCTTGGTTGGACGATTGACGCGCTTGACGTTTGGTTGGTTGCTCGTGAAATCGTGACTGGCCAACATGGCGGCGAGCAAGACGGGCGGCGCGGCGGGTGATAGCCCGGGGGGAGCGCGGGGGGACCGTCGCAGCGACGTTCCTGAGTGTTGCCAGTGCCATAATTTAAATCTCCACTTTAAAAATAATAAATGTAACTTAGCTAAACAACTGTTACGTATTTAAATTGTGAGATAGGGAATAAGTACGTTAAAGATAAAATGGAATAGATATTTTGTTTTGAAAAGTTTTCGGAAATAAATTGGTTTCAATTTAAAACCCATGATTAACAATGATCAAAAACAAAATTGTAATTTCTTAGAATAAGAGGAAATGGTTCTATTTCGGCTAGCAAATTTGGAGTTAGATCAAAATAAACTAATTGATAAACATTGCAAGTTAAATAAAAGGTTATGATAAAATAGCACAAAGGAGGTAGGAAAACCAATTTTTATTACTTTTATGTTTTTTCAAAAGCAGGTAGCATTTTATAATACGGTTTTAATCAATATAATTGAGTAACATTGATCTGAGATACTATTTTTTAATTTATAGTAAAATTTAAGTATTTTTGTAAAATGGAGATCTCAAGAGTTTCCACAAGTGATTTATTTTCAAAGGATAACAGCAGCAAATGTTTTCAGGAATTAGTTCCATTTTCGTCTGTAAAGGTTAGTAATAAATTACTACTTACATACTCGTATATGCAGGGGTGCAATTTGTGAATCTCACCAGGTGACTAGAGCTCACCAAAACGGCCGAATCTCTATGAAAAACAGCAATGTTGGTGAGCTTTAGTTCCCGGTGAGATTCAAATGCAATTTTTGAATTTTACCTGGTGACTAAAGCTCACCAAAATGGCCTCCTTTCTATGAAAAACGGCCATTTTGGCGAGCTTTAGTCACCGGTGAGATTCAAAAATCGCACTCCTGATGGGCAGTTTATGATATCATTTTGCAAGTCGCCCTTATGGTACAACGGTGCGGCTAAGACATTTGAAGCTAAAGTGTTACGCCCGTAAAAGTAACTTTCTAAGTGGCCCCCTAATACAGCACCTACATTTTAACCAATTGTGTCGGTGCTTAGAATGTGGGATTTTTTGCATCTACGCCAAATTATAATTTCAAAGCCTGTAACTTAACATTTTTAACGCTTTGTCTAGACTAAGGATTCATAAAGTAAGGTTCGCCAGTTGGTCGTAGAATATATGTATAATAGCAGCATAAATAGGTACAGTCAACCAATTTCCTTCATAGGCCACTGTCAAAACTTTTCACAATAAATGGTATAATGATTTCTGGATAAATGTTATAATATCCCAGCGATGACACATTGCGACAACGTTCTAGAGTGGCCTATGAATCAAAGTAGTTGACGGAGTCAAACAAATGACCATAGATAATGACTTCTGAATAAATGTCATAATATCTCAGCGGTGACACATTGCGACTGCGACAACGTTCTATAGTGGCCTATGAAGTACTAGTAGTACTTTTTATATTATTGGTCTACAAGGGCTACCAACTTTCTGGGATTTATTAAGCTGTAAGTGGGTACCGTTTAGGTTTAGTCTAAAGTAGATTGATCGTGTAAAATGTTACGACAAGTATTAGATCCCTAAGTTAAGTTAAAAAATAGGGATTAATAAAATAGAGTACCTAGTTAACTATTATTTTCCCTCCGTATTTATACGAATTTAGTCGGTTATTATTAAATGTATTAACAATAATATCTTACCTTATTTCAGGCTCCGTCGGATTCCACACGAGTAAGTCTTTTGAAAAGACGCAAACCACTTGACAGAGGAGAGTGGAGGAAGCAAAATTATTGCTCTTTCAATAAAATAATTAAATTAGGTACCTACGGCCAGCCTCAGGAGTAGCAGAACATTTTAGTACCGTGTCGCTGTCAGTAACGTGACAAATTCGAGCAAATCTCATTCATTAAAAATATTAAAATGCTATGCAATGCAATACAAAGAAAAATTAGGGTAATGGTACGACTCGAACCTGTAACATCAGCATTCCGTGCCTTGCGTTTGCCAGTTTTGCCACATTACCGCTCGAAACTCGACGCTGGGGCAGCACCCTGTCTTGCTCTAGCGCTAGCTCGAAGGAGTGAAACAGACCGATGCCTCGACGTCGAGCCCGACGCTGTTGCGCTTGGAAAATAACAGTGCTGTTAATTAATGCTGCGTTTCTTTTTAAACGTATTCTACGGAAAATCTGTCTAAATGAAGCGGCTGGTAGAAAAAATCTTCAGTTGTTTAGTGTCTTAAACGTATTCAACTTCTTAGTGCAAGTCAGCCTAACCTTAATGATTATTTATTTATTTCATTTTAATGTAAAAAAAACATTTCAATGTAAAAAAGGCTGTCGGAATAATCTAACATATTACCTTTTAAAAACCTTTCAATGACATTTTCACAAAAACAATAGCAACTTTGAAACCGGCTTAAATTTTGCGCAACAAATAAAAACAAAAGAGCAAGCGCCTTGAAATTCCAATTAGCAGAATATCTACATTTCAGATATAAGTTACTATTCTCGTCTACAATAGCATCGTAAACTATTTATATACTTAGGAACTATAAAATGACAATCGCTATTTTATGCACATAATATGACTGTTTTTGACAAGTAAGGTACTATTGTAACGAGTGGATAGGTAATTCCCTAGATCCTAGAACCTATATCTATATATGCACGCATAGCTGTGGCTAAGGATTTTTCTTAGGAGGACCAGCCGCCCAGCTTTGCTGTTCAGGCACTGCTAGCTTCCAATGTTGGTAACTCATCCAATGATGTATTAGATTTTACGTCACCCCGGGCCGTAAGTAGTCATTTACCAACCGCTACGCGAGCAGAAATTCCCACTTCCTGGCCAGGGGAAGACGTAAAATTGTGTACACACCTCGGGCGGTGATTAAGAAAGCCTCAGGTCGTATATTTATCGCCCTCGCCTTTGGTTCGTGCGACAAGTTCCTGCGATCTGAGACATTCTTTATTTCACCACCCACAGTGTGTAATGTACCAATATTACACGTAAATAGTTTGGTTTGAATCCAGATTTGGCCTACTTATTTAAGAAACCAGTAAATGAGAATAACTAATCCCGCGTTATTATATTCAAACAACGAATGGTTTTACCTACGAGCGATAAATTTAGACACATTTTATTCGAGAGATCTGTCAAAATTAAACTCCTGGTAGGAAAAAGAACGCAGTTCAGAAGTAGTTAACGTTAAGAACCTTATCGTAGTAACGTATGAAACGAGAGTTGCTCGGATTTGTCACATTACTGGCAGCGACAAGGTACTAAAATGTTCAGCTAGTTCTGAGGCTGACCGTACCTACCAGCTGTTTTTACAGGAATGCGGCATTAGTGAGGTGTGAGGCGCGACTTCGGTGTTTGAATTATCTTAAGTCCTCTTAAAACGCTTTTTTAAACAGTTATTTTGATCTGCAGATGCTTTATTAGCTGTCAAGCTTGACCCAGCTGTGCTAGAAGCGCAGGTGACAGTAGACACCAGCGCGAAGACAACCAATGGAAACCCTCAGCGAGATAACTTAGCACTGGTAGCTGAGAGTAAAACAAAAGGTGAGTGCCTAGGTAATGGTCACTGGTAAAGTTCACTCATGGGCTATCGTAGACCACTGTGAGTTTTGATCAACTATCGTAATATTAATAAAGCGGATCACTCACGTATTTTTGCGTCGGGAAATGCCCGACATGTTTCGGATTGTTCGCCGCCGCCCGAGCCGCCTGTGCCGAGTAGCCGAGCTGTCAGGGCTTCGGTACGCAGTCGTCGTCGCGCCACCGCCGCGGGGGCTCATGATTAAGGACCACGGACTGGTCCGAAACATGTTGGGCATTTCCCGACGCAAAAATACGTGAGTGATCCGCTTTATTAATATGTCTGAGTCTCACGGTAGTTTCATGTTAACTATCGTAATGTAATAGGAACTTATTTTAATAAATTTGTGTTGTTCATGAACCAACAATCAGACAACTCTAGTTTGGCCGTTAAGAAATGGCGTTTCGGTGTTAATGAATAGTTTGAAGGTAAAACCTCTGATTTGCGTGAATTAAAGCATTAGGTACTTTCCGCGATAGTTTAAGCATGTGATTAGGAACGCAAGCTAAAAGTTCCTTCAAACTTTTTACCATAACAAGAAGCCATTTTATGCTGTTAAGTATAGCACAACGTAATGATGTTTGTAAAAAAGTTGGGGTGCTGTGGAGTACGCTCCTGTGTCATTGACCTTCTATGTAACTTTGACAGATGGACCGTCCTACCCCAGTTACGAAGAAGCCTTATCCATGCAGCAGGCAGCGCTGCTAAAGCTGTCACCACAACAGTTAGAACTGCTTATGGCATTCGTGGAAACTTTGCGTCGGCAGCGCCTGTATGCCCAGAAACACCTGGTTTGTTCAAGATCATTGTCAATTAAGCCGAAAGATGCCCATTGCCGGACAAGAGCTCGTACCTAAGGCGTTCCGTGGCCCTGAGCTTGGAAGTGTAATTTATCACACAATGCATCCTTTTCTTATGACATGACACTAGTTAGATAGACATGTACAATGGGATAAATTAAACTTTTATATTTCTGGAACTTGAATTGTCTTGCGGGTGGTAGGACCGTGTGCAAGGTCCGTCCGGATAGCTACCACTATCTTGCTCGCTAATCCTGCCGCTAAGCAACAGTGCTTGCACTGTTGTGTTCCGGTGTGGAGAGCAAGACAGCCGGTGTAATTACTGGCACAAGAGGTATTCCATCTTAGCCCTCTGGGTTGGCAACGCATCTGCACTCTCTTTGTTGTTGCAGGTGTCTATAGGAGGTGGTAATCACTTACCATCAGGTGACCCACTTGCTTGTTTGCCTTCCTATGTTGTATAAAAAAAAATACACGGCTTCCACGGGTGTTTGCAGGAGTCCCACTCTAGACTTCAGCTCAGCAAAAAATATTTGTGCCGTGCGCCCATAATCAGGTGCGTCTTTCCAAGGGTGTACATATACTATGTAGCACCTAGTACCTTCCTTCTTACTAGTCTCTGATCGTAGAAATAGGCTGGGGGCGGAAGGGAGGGGGGATTATGCTATCAATAGAGAATACCTCAATACATACTGCACCACAGATGGGACTGTGCTTTATTTGCAAAGTTTCGTTAAATGAGCCTAATATTTTTAATCCATCGTGCGAGATATTAATGGAGTAACTTTAAATGAGTATACATTTAAGTCGAGCCGTAGGTATCTTTTTCTTTCTTTCTTCGCTTTGCATGTTGCATATATTATGCGTCAAGATATGTTGATGCTACCAGGAAGAGCTTATACTTGATCCTCCAAGCTATTTAAACAAACAAAATAATAATTATGTTTTAAAGCAAAGGTTTTTATAAATAGGAATGCGCGTTCTGCAAGAACAATGGGTCGCCGGTGTCGTGGTACGGGTCTCATGCGTTGCGTGACCGGCGGCGCGTGCGCTGCCCCGTGCTGCGCGCGTTGCGATGCCCGCGCTGCGGCGCTACCGGCGACCGCGCACACACCGTCAAGTACTGTCCGCTTAACGTTTTCTCAGGTAACTAAATCAGTACCTGAGCAAATGAGCTCAAATCGGATCAGGACAGATGTACAAAATCTGTAGTTAACAATTTTTCCCAGAAATCCTTAGATCGCTTCGTCGCTCCTGTAAACCCCCATACTGTACATCAAAATCATAGAGGATAAAAAATTGGGAAAGCAATGGCCGGTGCACCTAGCACGAATCTTCTCGATACGCGTTTATTCGTTACGTAACTCAGTGCGTCTCTTTCTAACTAGCCCAGTAGGAGAGAGACGCACTGAGTTACGTAGCGTGTTAATGCGTATCGAGAAGGTTCGTGCTAGATGCACAGCAGCCGCTATATAGTGCCGCTATCCCGTCCCGTATCCGACGGTCATACTTGCTTATAGGCACGTACTACTGAAACAGTTTGCACAAAATGTTTACCAAGTCTAGTGCAGGTATACACAACATAAAATAACAAAACAACAATGGCATAAGTATTTTTTATCTACACATATATCATAAATGCCCTATAATGCGTTCAGAAACCGTAGGCAATGGCCAGCATTATAACAACCAATATTATTATGAGAATTTTTCTAATTTGTTTCTATATTTGCTCAAATTTATTTTTTATTACATTATTTTAATGTGTACAGTCTATACATATTTTTTAGGTACCTAGCACTAGTAGCTAGTAGCAATGCAGGTCATTGCCCTATGGCTTCTGAACTCATCATAGAGTACTTATGATATGTGTGAAGATAAAGTAATGTATGCAACTGTACATAATTAGGTCTTAAAACACTCGTGTGATCCTATTATGAAACTCGCTGACGCTCGTTTCATAAAACCACACTCGTGTTTTAAGACCCCTCATTATGCAACAGTTGCATAAAATACTATTGCAGTCACTATGGGCTGCCAGCTGCAACTTTTGTAACGTTTAAACGAAACTCCATCTGCGAGTCTTCCTTCCGAAAAATCGAAAACGCTGCGCTGTATTCTATCAAGCGAAATTAGCCAAACCAAAATAAATATTTTTTATTTTCAGATACTTGGAGCTGTCCTTGAAATGTACTTTACAATTTTAATTTTGGGTACTTAATAAATAGTATCTAATTAGTCCCCCTCATTATTTTGTCCCCTATGAAGATTTTCCTTTCCCTCAATGGTCAATTTTTTAAGTCTGTATTTTCTACACTATCATTGAGATTTATTTTCATAACAGAGTTAAAAAAAGGTGAGTAACAAATTAACCTAATATAAACCTACAAACTAAAACATTATATTAGTAGGTACCTATTCTTATAAATCTACAAACATACAGATATTGAATAGCCTTCCGGTCAAAGACCTAATCACATACATTTCAGCTTCCTCGTCGACGTTCAGTTCCTCCTAGTTATGAATAAGTAAGAAATCGCCAATATCATAATAAATATCGAGAGTGATACGCACTTTTCCATTCAAAAAGTAACGGAACGTGTTTCCACATACAATAACGAGTAAATTGGAGCAATTTCATGACTGAAAATATCTTTATCAAAATTAGAACTGAGGCATGCGTAAGTAAGAAATAGAGGACGGACGATGGCAACCGCCAGGTAAAGAGGCCCTTAATAATCCTATTACATTACTAGCTTTGCGTGTGACTTCGTCCGAATGGAATTTCGAAGTAGGTATCTAAGCCGGTTTATAGGCAGCGCATCAAGATGAAACGGCAACCAGATTTTAAGTTAGACCTCTAGCTATGCAAATCTGTAAACCGCATTCAATTTCGTACGATAACGTCCGTTTCTGCCAGGGGGGTTCCACTACGCACGCAAAGTAGGTGCGCTCGCCGCATGTCCTATGGCATAGGTTAATCGCAGTAGGTTGCCGGCTTGCCGCGCGCGCGCCCGCTTACTCTGTGTCGCACGTTGTGATAGTATTACAGTAAGCAGCCCAACCCTAGCGGTGCGCCAGGGCATTGCGGGTGGAAAGCGGGCGCGGGCGGCGCCTTCCTTTTGACACATGCCGCCCGGCGAATGTTTATGAAGTAATACGAACTTTATGTGCCTGATTATAAAGTTGGATTTCGTTTAATGGTGGTCGAAAAAGAGAAGTTTCTGTACGTAAGTATTATTATTATTCTGTGTTTCTGCGGGATATGCGTGCAAACATACAGTCAGACAGCCTAAAATTCTAGAGATAATTGTTTTGGCTTCTGTGCTTTTATAAACGAGATATGAGATTTTTGGTCTTCCCATTTAGTATCGGATCCGAGTTAGGTTAGCAAGTGATTATGATATAGGCATTAATAGTAACTCTTTCCCCATTCCATAGGTTAAATCGGAAGGCAATACTGAATAAACTCCTCAATTACAAAAGCGTTCAACTTTTCCCCAGATGAAACGCAATCAAAACTGAAAAAAAAAACACGACGAAAGGTTTCGTCGACTGACAGTCGAGAGGTCAATAGCTCCTGATGATGCCTCGTGGAGACGTGAAACACGTGTCGAGTGGTATTATTGGTGTTGGTCGCGTTTTGTGTTGTTTGTTTTATTTCTTCATTAAAGTATTCAGCATAGGCGTCGTTTTTCACGATTGCTGACACTGGCTTGGCGGAATAGAAAAGCAATTGATTCCATTAATATAAATGATTTTTTTTTACAATGAGTGACTTTTGCATGATGCGCGCACAATGAACAAACAAACCGTCAAACAGACATAAGTTTCAAAAAAATGCATTCCAGTTCTTCTATTACCTACTAGTCTTCGCAAAAAATCATTAATCGCAAACAGTCACGAAAAGCAAGATTTTATTATATGTATAATTAAGTATTTATTTATATTTTTTTCTCGATGAAGATTAAAAACAAACCAACAAACAAACAACCTAACCAAACCTAACACTACATACAAAAAAATGTGTATTTCAGATTGTTTATAGTTGGCATATACTAGGTGCCACATAACCGATGTTTTATATTATATATCGTAAAACTCTCACTGATAGATAATAGTATTTTATGCAACTGCTATATAATGAGAGGCCTTAAAACACGAGTGTGGTTTTATGAAACGAGCGTCAGCGAGTTTCATAATAGGATCACACGAGTGTTTTAAGGCCTAATTATATACAGTTGCATACATTACTTTATCTACACACATATCATAACTGCAAAAAACCGTAACAACAAAAAACCAACAAACGTATGACAACTAATGGCGGCCATGTATATTAAAAAGGTACTCTGTGATTCGATCTATCCGTCAAGACGAATGTTTTTTTTAAACCATAGACGAACGACTGAAGTCGCTATTTTCATGTCACTCGAGATCAAATGTCGTGCGTTTAAATTAAAAAAACATACTGAGTTGACGTTTCGTATCGATAACTGTTTTAATATCTGTGGATACTAGAATAGAGACCAACTTTAATTTTGACAGCTGTTCCAAATTTAACATCATAACGTCACGAGCCGTCACGAGATATCGGTAATGTGATGACCAATAAAGAACAGATTTACCTACTACCACAGACAAGAAAATTCTTATAATAACATTGGTTGTAATAATGCTGGTCATTTCCTAGGGTTTTTGAACGCGTTATTTAGCCTTTATGATTTGTGTGTAGATAAAAGTCTTAACAACAACTTATGTAGGACTAATACTGCGTAACCGGGAGGAATTAAAACTTGAACATAACAACAACAACAACAAATACTCTTTATTGATTAACACAAGTAAACAAAATAAAAGAACACAGGGAAATTTTACATGGGAGTCAACAGGCGTTCTTATCGCTAAGCAGCGATCTCTTCCAGACAACCTTTAGTAAGAGATACGGTGAGA
This sequence comes from Ditula angustiorana, assembly GCA_963691745.1. Lineage (NCBI taxonomy): Eukaryota > Metazoa > Arthropoda > Insecta > Lepidoptera > Tortricidae > Ditula > Ditula angustiorana. The sequence continues at coordinate 6,938,748 of OY829483.1, forward strand.
ATTAGAAGTACAATTCAAAAGCGAACCAAATACACTCAAAATAAACATATATAAACGTACATAAGTTACCTAGTTGGAATTAGATTTGATTAAATTAGAAATACATGTTTAAATCTTTATATTAAATACTAGCGACCGTCCCCGGCTTGCACGGGCACAATTGGGGTGTGAAATACATAAAAACCTTAAGTAAATCTGAAATAACAGTGAAAACCGTATCAAAATCCGTTGCGGACAGACAGGCACAATAGAGACTTTATACTATGTATAGTCGACTGAGTAATTGCTTGACCACTTTTGAACCTTATCCCTATGTAATACGGTCGAAAAGTGATCAAGCAATTTCTTGGTCGACTATACCTAAAGTTAAAGAAGATGAAGCAGATTGTTAATAGTGGTAGGGCCACAGTGTAGTCAATTGCTAATAGCAATATAAATGGGCCAGTTCGATTGAGGTCTTATTAAATACCGCATGCGGGTTTGCATCCTTTAATACCAGCTTCAAAAAACCGGCCAAGTGCGAGTCGGAATCGCGCACGAAGGGTTCCGTACCATTATCTATGATAAATATTTATTTTATTCTGGTTTTTAGTATTTGTTATTATAGCGGCAACATCATCTGTGAAAATTTCAACTTACTTATTATTTTATTACGGTTCATGAGATACAGCCTGGTGACTGACGGACGGACGGACGGACAGCGGAGTCCTAAAAAAAGGGTTCCGTTTTACCCTTTGGGTACGGAACCCTAAAAAAGGAGCGGGATCTTCGGTCGTCGGCCTTTTTTTCATAAAAACTTCGTGCCAAAATATCTAACCTTAATATAGGCATTTACGGCAGTTAATACAGCTACATCCCACGCGGAAGTTCTAAAATACTCTGTAATATTCCTTATAAATGTGTATGACTGACGTCAGACGCAATAAATGTATAAAAGCACAGCATATATACATATATACTCTACTCCATGACCAAATATAATTTTCCGTGGTATTAGAAGCAATAGCAAGGGCCACATGGCCCTGACATGACCGCCCAAGTATAAGCATATCTGGGTTTATTTCTAATTAAGGGCGGATGCCTACTTCGAGTCAGGGGAGGGGGGGGCAATTAGTCGAAGTTCAGTCAGGACAGGGTCATCAATGAGATTAGAAAAATTACCAGTGGACGACTGTACGCAGTCAAGGGGGGTTGTGACCTCCATGACCCCTGGATCCATCTTTGTCTCTATGTGCGTCACTTCCTTAGGACACCAGCTTGACAGAGACAGGGAGGGATGAGTATCATTGTACAGTCGACCAAGCAATTGCTTGACCACTTTTGAACCTTATCCCTTTGTAATACGGTCGAAAACTGGTCAAGCAATTTCTTGGTCGACTATACAAGCTTATGTAAATTGTTGCAATAAATAACTATTGAATACTGAATAAGTTAAACCTGGACCGGTCCTGTATGGGCCACTGTTAAGAATATATTATACTGTGCTTTATTTACTGTATTTCATAATACTCGTAAGTACTAGTAAGTACTTAAGTTTGAAGTAAGTAACCTAATTGTTGGAATAAAACAATTTTAACGGTTTATAATGCGTATATATGGAACGAATCTAATTTTCTACATTTCGAGGCCCTTTCGTGATCACAAGCAGACCTGAGGTGGAATTTTTGAATGTCATCGGGTGACAAAAGCTCGCCAAAATGGCCGTTTTTCATAGAGATTCGGCCATTTTGGTGAGCTCTATTCACCTGATGAGATTCAAAAATTGCACCCCTGATAAGGGCTCGAAACGTCGTGAATTACATTAGTTACTATATACGCGATATAACCGATTGAAATTGTTTTATTTAAATGTCTACAATTCGCGAAAACATAAGAAATAATTAGTACCTAATGCAATAAATTACTACATAATACCTAATTATCACAAAAGGTAAAGATTTGATTAGCATTGAGTAATATCTACTCGTTAAATAAGTTAACCCAGACAAGTGCGAATTTAATCCGCGCACGGAGACATTTCCGGTGAAGTTAACACTAACGCGTTCGAAGCGTTTTGTTTACACAATGCTAAGGACTCTGCTCCAAAACGTTTAAAAGGAATATCCAAATTGCTGACTAGTTTTGAAGATAAAAAATAATATCCTGCGACTCTATTTATGCCATGTTCCTATATTCTACGGATCGTTTTGCTAACCATAAGTTAAATTTTGACACATCGCACGCTTAGTATTAAAGTGACTCAATTCTGAATTTGATATATCCCAAAATTAAACCCTATGTCTTTTGATTAAGGTGATATTTTGGGACGTGTATTATTCAGAAATGGGTCACTTTAATACTAAGCGTGCGACATGTTCTATGGGAAATCTGTCAAAATTTAACGACTGGTAGGTAAAACATAGGTAAAACGGTCTGCTATTTGAATATAGGAACGCGGAATTCATGACCTCTAGCTCTAAACAACGATACACCTCATTAATTAAAAATAAGGATCTTCGGCTAATACTTACGTTATTTTGTCATGTATTCAATTAAATATTCGGTTTTAAGTCAACGTTTTACACAATAATCAAGGCATCAAGGTAAATTATTATTAGGCGTATCTAAAGAAAGAAATCTGAAACTAGGAATTATCGAAAAAATTATTGTATTATTACCTATCAATAGTGACATCTAGACTCGTTGAGTTGAACCTTCAGGTATAAATCGGCCCAAGAACCATGGAGAACGTTTACTTTTGCGTGGTTAGCTTAAAAGTTAGTGCTGCGATTCAAGAGATGGCGCTGTACTGTAATGAAAGTATAGGAACTTATTGTATAGGAATGATAGATAAACCTAGGATGGTTATAAACCGAGCTCATTCCCTGTGTTGAACTGTTGACGGGATATTAGTGTAACGTGTAACAATAAAGTTCTCTTATAGTGTGCATGCTTTTAAAGGATGATCTGTCTCTGGATAACTTGGCGTTTGAAACACGCTATAACGTGTGTACCGTATTACGATACAAGTTGTGACTTTGGATGTTTATTGGGACCGCTTGGTTTCGCAATTGATTCGAATTTGACACAATTGTAGTTTTTACACAAGGGTGGCAAACGTGCATGCCGGTCACCTTATTGGAAGTGATAACTATACTCCATAGCAACCAGCAACCCTAGAGTCACTGAACTGTTGTCGACGTCTTGTCACTCACCGTACGAAAAGCAACAGCGAGCTTCAACTTCACGCCGGTATTTTTTGAGATTGTGTTACTACCCCGTGTGAGCTGGCCCACTATTGGAAACACCAATATTGGTGGCTCGACCAGTACAAAACACAATTAACACTCTGCTTACCGTAGCTACTTCAACCTAAGTTAAGTCTTAAGAGGTCAAAGTTAGAAATCGTTCGAAGTGCGAGAGGTCAAGGGTAAATTGCGGTTATCTTTATGACCTATTTGTACAGATACGAGCCGAATAGTTTACTTAAACTTGAGGAACTTGGAGTTCAATGTCCTTACTAGGTTATAAAGCATGAAAATTATTTATCTAAGCTTGAGGCTTGCGAGCTGATGTGACAATCGACTGATAAATTCAGTAAGTACTTCCTTGTTCCGGTATAGCTGGATATAATTAGGTAAATTTTAATAATTGATTGTTAAAATTGTGATTGTTCACCTAGCACATTTTATTTCAATAAACGTACAAAAGACATTAATCCATTATGAAATTAAGAAAATATTCAAAATAATGTACAATTACAAATGTATCTGGTCTGTAAAATACCTATAATATGGTAAACTCCGATCTTGACGAGTTGTATTAAAGTTATATAAAATGTTGTAAGGGATACAATAAGACAAATCATCAGCGGCCCTAACATGACAGCCCAGGTTTAGTTTAACCCCTCCCTGCGTCTCTGTCTAACTAGTCTCATAAGAAAGGGACGCAGATAGAGATAAACTAAACTTGGCCAGTCATGTTAGTGTTAGGTCCACAGGACTATCAAAAGAAAATATAACAACAACAACAACAACAACAACAAATACTCTTTATTGATTCACACAAGTAAACAAAATAAAATATAAGCAGGGATCAAAATCCATAGGCAGTAAAATCGATCGATAACGCTAAATATCTGAGTGTGTCGTCTCGTGATGGAGTCGGGGCCACCGCGTGCGGGTTCACTATTCGACAAGGTCTAAGTGATATAGAAGGTCAAGTGACAACCAGATACTCTATCTCACTGTTATGGATCATACTTAAGCAGAGACCATAGCAAGACACATTACGAGAAGCAATATCGTTAAAATATCGCTTTTGCTCTTCTCGAATAAGGAGCCCCGGATGGGCGCTCGGCGCGGCGCCCGCGCCGCCCGACCACGCGTCAGACGTCAGTTCGATGTAAACCCGAGCGGTTGTGTTGCTACTGGGCTCATTGTAGTTCGCACGAAAGCCCTATACAGTGTCTATTCAAATGTAGTCGCCTTGGTGTTTTTCACGCCAAAAGCCTTCAGAAGTTCGAGAGGAAAACCGATGAAAACGTAAGTATTCAGGCGCTTACATATTGCACAATTTTGCACACAGTTTCCACGGGTTTTCCGCGATAAGAAAATACTGAGAAAATTCGTGTCGTTTCCATTATTCACGGTGAGAATATCCGATTACGTTGTGGCGTCCTTAACTTTCTATTTACTTAAAGAGCTGTTTCAATGCAATGTCATGCTTTGTGCATTTGCTTGAGATAATAAGTTGTTCATTAACATCTACTAGTAGAACTATAACCACGGTTGGTCGACTTAGTTTAAAGACAGCCTTGGATGAAGTAAATTGTTTCCTGATAATGTTCTAACAGAGTTAGAGGAGGGCGTCTAGACGATTCGGCACTTGACCCCAATTGTCAGTTTGTGATCCGAGCATTGTCCCCGCATTCCGGGCAAGCACGTGGTCGACTAATTTAGACCACGCCGTGGGCCCAGTTTTCAATTTCAACCCTAATCTGATGATAAGTGCCCAGTTAATTAAATGGATCGCAGTGTTAGCGATGTACGTTCAAAGACAACGAAAGAGAAAGGCCTCTATGCTACTATGGGCCTATTTCATTAAATATGCTATACTAAGTATTTACTGGTCAGTTTGGCAATATAAAGGCAGTTTTTTTTTTACTTTTAGCATTGCAAAATAGGCTGAGGTGTAGCTGTTTTTGTGATAATGTAATTTAACGAAGCTAAAATCATATAATAGTAAACTATGCAAAGACAATTTATGTATCTACATCTGTGAATAATATCATAGGAACAACCTTGTTTAAGCACTGGCAATATATCCGTGTAAAGCGTACTTGAAAAATAACACTAATGACTAAAAGTATGCAGTAAATAAGGAAATACTGAGACTCTCATGAGGAAAACTGAAACTCTACAAATCTCTAATTTGAATAACTATGTACATTTAACACACAGTAAGAATCCGCTGATTGTCAATATATCAGCCATTATCATGCATGACGTGTAAATTGGAAACGGAAAACCTTTCTAGGAATTCTAAATTTAAAAAAACAACAATGAAATCTTATTCTAAACTTAACTAATAATTACTTGCACAAGAGGCATTCCATATTAGCCCCCTGGGTTGGCAACGCATCTGCAATCTCTTCGATGTTGCGGGTGTCTATAGGCAGTGGTGTACACTTACCATCAGGTGAAACACTAGCTTGTTTGCCTTCCTATTTCATAAAAAAACTAAAGGTAAAAATTTACCCAAATCGCCGCCAATAAGGAGAGTAAAATAAATTATGAGGTAAAACAATTGTTCCGTTGATGTTCAGTCTTCTTTTATAATGGCAACGTTTAAAGAAAGAAATAAAAAAAAAACAGAAAAATAAAGCTAGAAAGTTACACTGTTGATGCTGACAGGCTGATGCCTGACGTTGATACGTTTGTTCAGTTGTTCCAATCACCTATTCTGACTTGGTCAACAATTGACAGCCATTCCGGTTTCCTTTTTGAAGTTTCCAGAGAGTAATATTAATAATTATCCGTAACTGGTCATACCAGTTACCTACGACCAGAGGTGACCGTCCTTCCCCTCCATTATGAACGAATAAGCCGACACAATAAAAATCCTACGCATTGTCTAGTTCAGAGTTAAAATTTATGTCGAATGTTGCCATGGAGCATTCTCCAGTTTAACTCATCGTTTTTTACGCGTTATAAATTAAGGCTAAAACGTGATAAATATTATAGAATGTGCATGTTTAGCTCGGACTTTAAAATGATGGATTACAAGCGATAAAAATTCTACAACGTGACGCGTAATTTTCCTATAAGATAAGATTACGTAACAAACGATAAATTTAAGCAAGAAATGGAATGTGCGACTATATGAAATGCCTCGCCTTTAAACATCATCCTGCTATGCCTATTTCTCATTTCTTCACTTGGAATACGTTTTTTGAGAATACATTATTTGGCAGGCCTGTTTATTCTTTTGGAGCGACTGCCATCTGACCTACGTAACTCCAATCAAAGGGAAACCAGACTGAAAGGATTGGTTACACATTGAGTTACATGAATGTACTGGTGTCCTCACGATATTTTCTCTTAACGTAAGCGTACTGGTTACTATTACTGAAATAAGTACTTAGGTAATGTACGTAATTTTAGTAACACTTTTGGTACATGACGACCGCTGTGGAATTGAACTCAGTACTTTGCGTCCACGAGTGTGCACTCGACTGGGTACTACTGATGGGGACTACTGGTGTGGACCAGTAGTATCAAACCTTTCGTATCGTTGGATTTTGCGTGGGCTCTGATAAACTTTCAGAGACCTTTCTGATGTAAGTAGTTAGCTTTAAATTGCTTGAGGTGAAATCCTTATTTTTCATCATCTTAGTTTAATCTCTATTAACTGAGAGCTGCCATACCGATATCGGTTTGCATAAGTACCTTTATCATTTGCAATAAGGTTGAGTAAGCAATATTAAAAAAATTACTCCAAATTTCATATCAACAGAATATGTAGTTGCTGCAATATGCCACAATGACAGACAGACAGATAGATTAACAGAGTCGAGCAGGGGTGTCTTAAATTGCTTACCTTAAGAACATGCTCATAATGACATAGGAAACTTTTACTCCATAAGTTTAAGTCATAAAATTATCACCCAACCCTTATGGCGTATAAAGTCAGAGCCGCAGGGAGTGATAAATTAGACTTGGCCGGTCATTTTAGAACGCTGAAATACTGTATCACGCGATTTTCATACGCAGTAACTTAGTTTTTTCAACGTATCACTGTTATCGTTTGCATAAAACGTTTACACACGTATATAAATATGTGTAGATAGAGCTAATTTTCCATCGTGTGTTGGTTCCCAGAAGATAAGGGTTAATTATCTTATCCAAGAATATCACAACTAGATATAGACTGCGCGTGAGTCATTTGCATGCTTCGTTTCATTAGTAGTTTTTTGATCAATTAACTCATACCTAATGACTAACACTACGTAGCAGTCAAACCATTAAGAATGTGACCCACCGTAGAACCTTTTTACAATAAATGTAAAATGACTTCCCTTGATATAGGTAAACGAATCTTATGACATTTATTGAGAAAAAGTTCCATAGTGCGTTACGATTCAACTGGTTAAATACTCTATACATTATTTGTTTTTAATATCAGATATTTATCCATATTTACGTATGTTGTTTTAGTAATATACCTATCATATGGTTTTATAGTAATTGTATATGTCTATGTAGGTATTTTTAGGTTCTTAACAGCTATTTAATGGACATAAGGTTTAATAAACAACTAAAAGTTAATAATGTTACTAGTTTAGACTAGTTTCATGTTGATAGGCTGCACTAATGATTATTATTAATTATTTTTCAGCAACTGGGGCGATTAGACCGCCCCTGTTGCTGCTCTTCTTTGTATTTTTTATTTATTTTCTTGTATGATGCACAAAAGAGTACCGATTCAATTTTAATTTATTTATTTGTAAAATTAAAATCAATAAATATCTTGGGACCAATTATACGAAAATACCTAGTCCCAAGCTATGCGAGCCCTTGTGTTATGGGTTTACTAGCCAACGGATATACTTAAATACATATTTAACACTAGCGGCCGCGCGCGACTTCGTTCACGTAATATTAGTAGCCTATGTCCGTCGGGGATAGTGTAGCTCTCTATTAGTGAAAGAATTTTTGAAATCGGTTCAGTAGTTGCAAAGATTACCCCCTACATACAACTCAGGCACTGATATTCATATTCAACGTACAATTAAATGTTTGATTTTATCGAGATTTGAACCCGAGATCCTAGGTTCGTAGTAACAAAGCGAGGCTATGATAGAGTGTGTGTGTTTTGGTATCATATGTGTATGCAAATCAGTGTCATATACAGACATTATGATAATTTACCCCAACATAATGTTGAAATACAAACGACCTAGGCACAATGGCACACGATATTCTCTATAATAGCATTACTAAAGTATGGTCAGCATTTTAAACAGGCCAAAATTATTCCACGGGCTACGAATAATACGCTGAACACCGAAACTACCGTTGCGTGGGTTTACGTCATCAATTATTATTTTTGCTTAACGATACTTTAAAATGATCTCCATAACTAGGTTACTTTCAAAACCGATACATTTGCAATGTGTGCCGTGGTCATTGTTTTTTTTTTGCTGAACGTACAATCAAAGATTCGAATTAGTGGCTAAAGATGGAACTGTAAAAAGGTGTCATTTTCGAAAGGGGGGCATACAATATGCACTATGCAGTTATAGTATACACATATATCTTTAGTGCATAGACAATTTCTCTCAGTTGGATCTTTAATGGCTAATTAAGTTTGATGTTGTTTGTATGTCAGTGGAAATTTCTCTCTTTTTATTTATGTCTGTTATACAATTCATTGCAGAACCCGCCAGACAAACAATATGATTTTAGAGTCTATAGAATACATAATGTCCCTTATTACCTAATTGGTTATTCGGATATTCAATGCTTTAGTTTAGTTTTACAGTCGATGACTTCTAATCGGTGATCAGGAACCGTTTTTCTAACCAAACCTAACAAGTATAGGGAATCGTTTTTGGCGAAAACTATCAAATTCTCCCGCCAAAACGGTGACTCTAGTCTACAAGTCTAAAAATTGACGTTCCTATTCTATACATTTCATTTCGAAAAAATGTAGGATGACCAGACCATACATTCAACAAACATTCATTTTAACATGATTTTTCATTGAATTATAAGGTAAATGCTTAGAGATCCTACTCATTTTATTCCATTTTCCATTCCATTTAACTCCTGATCACCGATAAAAGTCATTGTGTGTCCAATCTGGAAGTGACATGCGGCTCTAACAGCGATTGACAGAAGTTTAAGTTATCCCTTTATAAAGCAACCTTGTGTCAATCATGTTAGGGCCGCTGGTATTGAACTGGCCGAAACGCCTTGAAATTTGAAAAGAGTGTTGACATTGGAGTACAGTGACTCAATATTACCATTTAGGCTGACATTACTATTATCACTATCAACTCAATGTCACACTAAGTATGAATATCTTGTACATATAGTGCCAGCTAAAGTCAGCAGCAGGATAAATACATCTACACAGTAGAAGAGGTCAAAAAATTACACGCACGCACACACACAAACACACACACAAAATTACACACTGTTGTTTTCTACAGATTTAGAATATGTGAAAATCTTTTTGACTACATCTTGTTTTCAGCTATTACTGCTGTATGCTTGTTTAAAATTAAGTACATGAAAATATTATCATTATCATTTGTTTAAAAGAACAAATGACATTGGCGAGGGAGGATGTTTTCAAAACACTTTTGTATTAACATATTATATGTTAAGAACAATGTTTAAAAGTGCATAGAGAATAAACTACGTGAACTAATATACTATCAGAAGATATAGGAACTTTAAGCTTTCCCGTATTTCTAGTAGCCTTTGGCTTAACAAGATTTAGTAATTTTCACTCTAGTTAAAAGAAACAGACAAGACAAGACAAGACAAATACTCTTTATTGAAAACCACACGGAAAATAGTTAACAAACATTACTTAAAAAAAAAACATACATAAACACACAGAAACAGAACACAACAGAATTACAACAGAACAGAACATAACAGAATTATAACAGAATTAGTTATTTACTAAAATTATTGTTTGTTGTTGTCAAAATATTCTTGTATAGGTATTTATTTTATTAAACATAATAAACCAATATGGAAAAGTAAAAATGAGGTGGTAAAAACCGCTCCAATAATATATGACATGAACCTTAAGTATATTTAACCATCCTACATATTCTAGTTAGTTTTACTAATATTTTTTTAAGTAAACTTAAACTTAATAAAAGCAAATAGCTGTCATATGCCATAAAATGAAAAAAAAGGTTAAAAACAACTGTATTCAGGTTAAGTTAACTAGAATTTTCCTTACGTGTGTAACCAAGATTTAAGCGAATATGTTAATGAGAGACATATGACTTATAACTCAAACATGTGCGATAACAAACAAGATAACATGTTTCCAGGGCGGACTTCACAACACATTGTTATCATAAATCGAACAGGGGAATACTTTGAGCTAACCTTAGCTCGCACGCAATATGGACATATTTTATATTATTTGTCACGTACCATTGCAATATCGTTGTGTAATCGATCAGCTATAGTAGCATGCTATCGTTTATCGCGGACATAAACGCTTTGGTCTGTCTCGCACACGCATACTGGTTAGAACGGGATAAATGCTTTATGTCATCGATAAAAGCTAACGTGCTAGGCCCCCTGATCATCAGTGACTAATGACGTCTACGTATCACTTGTTGATAAGGTACCGCCTGATTTTAACAATGTTCATGATGGAAATTAACAAGAAGGTTATAAATAAGCTTCTTGGAAATTAAATAAGGTAACAGTCGATATTGCAGTCATTCACAGTTATCCAAAAATTGCCGAAAAGCTACGAGAACATAAGAGTAAAAACGAAATACAATGACGTCAAATATTGGTAAAAATATTGTCCTACACGTGTCAAACACTGACTTTTACATTTGTAACAACGAGAGTAATTTCATATGTTTTTGCGACCAGCGGCCCTAACATGACAGCCCAGGTTTCTCCCTGTGTCTCTGTCTAACTAGTGTCATAAGAAAGGGACGCAGATAGAGATAAACTAAACTTGGCCAAACATGTTAGGGCCACTGTAGTTTTATTTCAACGGTTAGAGAAATAAAATGTCATTAGATCGCAATACACCTCAGGCATCTTGTAGGTACGGCACGAAATCTTCATTGCAAATATTATAGAAGGAAGATGGAAAGAAAGAGAGGAAGGGGAATGGGCTGGCAATCGTTAGTAAAGCTTGGAAAGCACTTCTACGACAGAACCAGAAGTCTTAAATTATAGTAGTAGTGTCGCAATAGACAGACACAAAGACAATTTTAAGCCACTGAAATAAATGAGCAGGTATAGTCGACCAAGAAATTGCTTGACCACTTTTCGACCGTATTACAAACAGATAAGGTTCTAAAGTGGTCAAGCAATTATTTGGTCGACTATACAAGTGGAAAATTTTATTTACTAACGGCACAAGTTACGGAATGCAAAATGGGTAGGCATATTTGATTGATAAGGATCTGTTGTTTTGAATGAACCGTCTCATCTTAAGCCGTCTGGATATATAAATAGCAGATTACTTCATTGATCTTTATTTTTATATTTAATAAAGTATATATTTATCGAACTAAATATTTTTATCTGTTGCCTAGTAGATTAGTATCCATTCATTCATAGCATTCAAATTAAAATTAGCGTATCAATTTGGTACCTTGTCACTTTAACTTTCTGACAGATTCAAACTGTGGCGGTATTGTTGTCGGTAGGACACAGTATTAAAAATGCCCATCCACTATTGATGCTGATTGTACAAACTTTTCTTAGTTTGGGAATAGGTCAATGGGTGTAAATTGTCCCAAACCATTAAATAACTCAGTTTGCATTCCATATTGCTATACTGACTAAGCCATATACATAGTCGTTAGAGATGCAAAGCCAAGTTTCATGTAATGTCACTAATTCCGTAATTTCAAGAATATTTATAAACCAAATTCAACATAACTATTTCAAATAAAAACCCTCATATTCATATGTAGACAGCAATGAATCCCATAATTTTCCACCCATGGAGAACAAGGAATATTTTCTCAAAATTCAAATAAGACCATACATAAAAAAATATACAGATGAACATAGATCCTCGTCCTTTTTGCAGTCGGTTAAAATTGGTATCTTAAATCCCTTTAGAAATACGATCTTTTTGGGCCTTTCCCCGAAATTTGCAAAACGGCTCTATAATGACGAGTTAACGCTTGACCAAATATCTTACGTGATGGAAAATTAAGACAAGGTCAAGAATGGCACGTGATTACCCAGAGGTCGTTAATCTTGTCTGGCAAGGGCCAATATAATATAAGAATAATAATAATGTTTGTAAATTTTGTATTGATATTGTTTTATTACTTTTTATAGAAATATTGTAAAAACTTGACCTAAGATTTTAAATAAATATACAATAATAATATTAACAATAAATACAATATCATAATAAAGGAAATATTTACAGTCAACCAATCTGAATTCTGGGCCACTGTAGAACCTTTTCACAATAAGTCAATCATCAATGATGATCGCCAATGTCAAACCTATACATTATGTCGTTTCTATTAGCGTTGACGCTAACAGAATGTCTCTTTGTCTGTACCCCTTTTTTAAGGATGAGAAATGTTGTAAATAATTTTGATTAGTCTTTTATTGCCTAAGTGCTATTTTAAGATAAATAAGAGCTGCTAACAAAGATATTACAAATAAATAATGTTATTCCAGTGTTATCTATTTGAAAAAGGCTATTTATATATTTAATTGTGGCGCTTTTGCAAAAAAAGACATCAAGATTGCTTACAACTTTTTTCATCTTAAAAAAAAAACGAGGTGACATCTAGGTGAAAGCATGGTATTCTGAAATATTCAGTACCTACATACTCGTACATTTCCTCTAATTGATAGTGGCCTAAGCAATATGAAAGTATGCCCAAAATTAGAGTTAGACATATCAAGTCGTTGGTTTTTGTTCGAATTTTCAAACAAGAAACAATCTGCATGTACAGTGTATAAAGTCACGGGTAATGTAAAAAATCCTGCATTCTATGAAATTCCTAAGCTTCCATAGAACGCCTTAAGCGCCCGAAATATAATTTCTTATATTGTTTGAGTAGACGTTCTATAAAATGCCAAAAGTACAGTCGGCAATGTAGGTATATAAAATAGTCGTTCTGACTGCAACTGGTGAAAAACGCAGTGTAAAGGTAATAGGTTAGGTTAGTATTGTGCCAAAGTCGAAGACCTAAACTTCCTAGAGATAGGCCCTCTGCAAAAAGTGAATAACTATAAGACAAGGTCGACGGAGCTCCGCTTCACGATGCTCCTATACTGTGTAGGTAAGGCGTTTGGTGCGACTTTGACCTCACCTATTGTTTACCTGATCTCCTTCTGGCATTTTTACGAATGACTACGAATGTAAAGTACTGAGTGACTAAAAAAAAACACACACACATACATTGCCTAAACGGACCCAAGATTCTATGATAGATCCTTTATGGAATGACTAGGGATTTTACAGAATGCATAAATTTCGTACATTGCCGGTTACATATGCAAAACCCAGAAGACCACCTAGTTGCAAGCCGCTAATCGTTCATCTTATCTCTCGTCTTCGTATTGTTTGTTTATATAACAGGTGATCACTGCAATTAGTGTCGGGTGTCCGCCGCCCGCCGCCAGACTATAATACACTTTGATAAAACATACTGTTGCTAACGTGGACGAGTCGGATCGTGCCACGACGATTGTTTGTCAAAACATTTACCGACCTACCTCAATAGTTAACAGCGTAAATCTAATCCCTAAGATGTCATTCTGACATGCGAAAGCTATCCGCAATTCAAAAACTTGATGAGCCTTGGAATCCATCTAATTTGAGTAGATAAAATTAATTTTTATGACATAGATTCCGAATTTTCGTGCACTTTGCCGGGAAGAATGGACTTATACGGTGTCAATCATTGGGTCACTCACTCAAGAACCATTGAACCTTACCTTTTTACCTTACCTTGCCAAGAGACCATTGTACCTTACTTCAATTTTGATAATTATGATAAACTAGCCATGCGAGCTTCCGAGCCTTAACCGGTCGTAATTTAATTACGTTTCTTAAGTATTTCTTTATTAATGACCTTCGAAAAAATAATAACATAGTAATAAAAATAATCAAGAAAAACCTCGAGTTTCATTGATAGTTTCTTCCTCTCTTCTATATTGTTGTAAGATGTAACTTTTTACCGACATAATTGGCTTTCAGCGTTAAATTTTCAAATTGCTCCTTAGAAGCTAGCTGTACTTGACAGCTTTCAATTTAAATTCCTAAGTATGTAAAAGTAGTTCAGTGTTTTAAAGGTTAAGAGGTCTTAAAAAGAGCGTGATATTTCACTGTTTTCACTCGAGTTTGCTTAAAAAATGTGGATCACTGTTTATCGAGGTCTTGTTTTGGCGGTTTTGAAACCTTTCACCTTGATGGTAGCTCTTCACTTCTTGTTCGCCTATTTGCTTGGACCGAAGATGCATTATATTGTTTCTCACGTAAACGACGGAGATACAATGAACGAAATGCGACTACGAAACACGAGTGGAGTGCCATCATAACAATTAATGGAACGGTATGACTCTTAATGCGTAGTAGACGAGCTGTGAATATTGCCGATTGATCAGGTCGTGAGTAAAGACATCCATAATTTTTTTAAGAGCTTGTGCATTCGGTATTGGTTTCTGATCGAGTAAGTGAATAAAAACTGAAATGTTCGAAAATGGCGCTTTACATCTATGGACTTAAGTTGGCGTTCTTTGACGTTCTCATTTTCTGTTTTAGTCTTATTTAGTCTAATTAAGTACAATCAGTTGATTTTTTGCCGAAGTAAATGACAATCATATGGACCTAACACATTTTTTAAAAATCCAAAAGGTTTTGTTACTCGATATTTTGTTTATTGATAATCAAAGTTGATTTATGTGGGCAAGACAATATGCTGGTGAATAATTTGATGATTTATTCACAAATCATGAGTTAAGAGGTACAATTAAGTCTGGTTCGCCGGTCATTTTTTTATGTAAAAGCTAGACTAAACTTCGGTTACATGTAACGAAATCATTTTTTCAGTGTAGAAGCTGGACGTTGATACAAGTTTTAATAATGCTATTAGGTACCTTGTACAGTTCGTCAATAAATTAATTGACGGCAGTTAGAAACGGCGAAGACGAATTTGAGGATTACCAAGTTATTATAACCAATAAATGTTTTATAGACCATAGTATGGTGTTCCAAATCCAATTGACCTTTCAAACACTTTTTAAATTAGCCTATGTGGGTGTCACACACATAGGCAAAGATCTCTACTCTTGACTTCCATATCTCTTGTCCTTGGCTATATACGGCCAATCCTTTAATTCTGTGTCCAGTTCGTCTTTACATCCTGGGCCTGCCTCGCCGCCCGCTCGAGGTAACTTTCGTGAGGTACCCACCATGTGGCTGAGTATGCCCATCTTCATGGGCGCATTCGACAGACGTTCTAGCCTAGTCTCATTTAATCTTGGTGGTAGTTTTTTCAACATCGGCTATTTGTGTTTCGGAGCAAAGTGTGGTGTTCCGGATCCAGTCGATCCTTTTGACAACTAACGTGCTGTCTGCTGCTGTGTATGTCGGCTGACTATTTATTCGTCTTATTAATAATAAATTTGTTGTAATTGTTACAGATCAGCTGCGGTCTAGATCAGAGGTCTACCGTCTCCGCGCGTCCCACACAGGTTTATCCCGATGGGTTGAGAACGCCGACATTTTGTGCTGTGGTCACGCCACTGACGCTGTAAGTTTTCTGCTATTAAGACCCTTTAGATTTCTAGTATCGTTATTTTCTCGAACTTTTGTTTATTTTAGTCTCCGTGATATATATAGAAGCCGAGCTAAAACTATCAATCATCATCATCAACCAGCATATAAGTATTTGGGCCCCACGTCTTCGTGCTTCTTCTTGAGCTAACAAAGCCCTATACACTGAGAGGGCTAAGGCTATAGCCTCCACCCAGACTTAGTGTGGATTAGGAGCTTCACATATCCTTAACTAGCTTTGCATATGTTGTGCCCAGGTTTTCTAGCAATGCTTTCCTTCACCGAAAACTTCCTTCCCACTTCCAATCAGGTGACTCGCGTGCTCGTTTTTCTTTCTATTTCATTTAAAAAATCTTACCGGAGACTGAAATTAAGTAGGCTAAAGCGATACAAAAATTCATAGTTATACTTTAACCTCAACGTTAAATCTGCTCTGTCAACTGGCTGTGGCCCTAACATAATCGGCCAAGTTTAGTTTATCTGAGTTTATCTCTATATGTGTCCCTTTCTTATGACACTTTGTTTGAGAGAGACGCCGGATGGAATAAATTAAACCTGGGCGAGTCATGATAAGGTCACTGATGTGTGTCCAACGTGGTTAAAACAAATGTAAAGTAAAGAGATAACCTGACCGGCGACGTAAATCGTGTTGTAACTATGACTAAGTATTTAACACGTCTTAATTACGGAAAATATTACATGGAGAGTTGTATTGTAATAACGACTTTATTTAAATGACGTTGAAGTAGAGATTAGTAAGGACCATGACTGCGAGTTATCGGCAATGTTCTGACTATACATAGTCTGTAGTTAGCACTATTGGTTGTTACACATAAATGGGTTGGGTTTTTCTGACTTAAAAACCGATACCACAATGCTAACAAATTGTAGGAGCTCCCATTAGTAACTACGAGTATTATCAATGACTCTAACATCACCGGCCTAAGTTTTATATATCTCTCCCAGTATCTCTGAAAAAGTGTTATGACACAGAAAGTTACGCACATAGATGTAAACTTAGATGAACTAAACTTGGTTGATCAACTACAGGGCTACAGTTCACCAAACAGCAGCGTTATGTATAGGCAGATAGAGTCTTAGTTTTGATGGAGATGTGTGTGAACACGACGACAACGACTAGGTATTTGGCGAGAATATAAAAGCATACCCACATTTTGAGCTCCTTGATTGCCAAATATTTATCTAACGGTAATTGTACAAATACTGTCTGAGTTGTTTAATAAAATTTGTTAGAACTTTTCCTTGAAATCATTAATTCGTTCAATTCCTTGTAGCTGTTTTTCGAATAACATTTTACCTCGATAGAATAAAATGCGATTTAGAAAATCGTTATCACGAATTCATGACATCG
Organism: Ditula angustiorana; assembly: GCA_963691745.1. Classification (NCBI taxonomy): domain Eukaryota; kingdom Metazoa; phylum Arthropoda; class Insecta; order Lepidoptera; family Tortricidae; genus Ditula; species Ditula angustiorana. Next base: position 6,956,143 of record OY829483.1, read on the forward strand.
AGGTATACCTACTTAGGTCTAACTATTTCTAATTCACACAGAAGTGACGGAAGTCGTGATTCCATTGTTTTTGGCACTTAACTGCTCAAGAACGTACATACTAGATTATTATTCAAGTTCAAACATTACGTAGTTGTGAATTGTGACCGAAACATTGTCACGAATGAAGCAAGATGAAATTTTTTAAATATGTACCTTACTGCACATTTTTTTTAATGTTTCCTTGTAGTTTATGACGGGTGTCCCAAAAATTACAAATATACAGCCACCCATCATTTTTTGGCTTAGAAATTGCCCTTGGACTCAATCTGTAGGTTTATAATGAAGTCAATTCATTAAATAGGTAGGTAATTGTTAGTTTATAAAAAAATATAAATTCTTTTAGCTTATTTAACTTGCTTCGTTCGTAAGTATGGTATGACAGTTGTCAGTCAATTTTCATCACTTTCGATGCTCAGTTAAACCGACAACAATGCAATAATAAAACACCTTCAACAAAAACAGTCTGGAATACCAATTCAGCCGTTAACTTACAAACCGGTTGCTTGTTTGCCCCCCTTTAAGATAAAAAATGATACTGTTAGGTATGAAGCCACAATGGAAACAAGCCATTTTTCAAGTATATAAGTAGGATAACATTCTTATTTCAGATTTAGTTTTTTAATCATTTTGATATTTTATTTGACGCAATATCTTTACAATCCACCTATGTTGGTAAATAAACAAATATGTGTTGTACTGGATGGTGGCAAAAATATCTATTTATTATTATATATTATTATATCAATATTACGTTACACAGTTTTGTTCAATATTACGGGAGTTTCAGTTTTCCTTCTAAAAAGTTGACTATTGGTACATTTACCTTAAAGCATGTACCTACTGTGCAAGCAGTAAGAACAAACTGATATAAAAACAAGCTGATATTTACGATTTATGATAGAGTAAACAAAAGTATTTCAATACAATAGGCACACCGCCGCAGGGCACACAATATCATCAATTGATACGCAGGAACGCATGACCGCCGAGCCTATAAACTGATTTCTTGAATGAAACATTTGCAAGTCCTTAACCAGTCTCGTCTGTCGGTCGTTGACCTAATGGATCCCCCAGAGTGGCCAGAGTGCATTCACTGCACATGCACCCGGTGCGTTAACCCGACGCACGACAGACTTTTTAAGACTTTTTTTTAATGGTACTTACTCACTGTGTCTAGTAGGACCTGTTTTGTATTTGTGGGTAAGAAAGTTAGAGGCTTAGTGGCTAGGGGAGTGTGATCATGTAAATTTTTTATCATGATCCTATCGGTCTAGTTTTATTGTCATAGGGATTGCTAGGGTCAGATGGCAGTCGCTCTGCTAAATCTGGGATTATGGTCAAAGCGTACCCCGAATTAAGAAATGGGGTAAATATTAAGAGATAAATGTAGAGGTATAGAACAGTAGAGTGTTCTAGGTCCTTTTTTAGACTTTAAGAATACCTACGAAACTGCATGGTTTCCATAAAAATGGGAGACAAACAGTCAGCAAGATATTCGTATTTAAAATATGCTGTCACTGATCGAACATGGAACACTAACTTCGAATAAGTTCTTCATCAATTATGCTTCGAGCACTTAAAAAGACCCAGTATAAATAAAGAACATTTTAAATAAATTGCGCCAACCACAATTTTTAACTATTTACCTCTCTAGACCACAATCGAAATGAGTGACTACGAGTGTTTATTGTACCTACTTGATAATAAACAAAACAACATTGAGGAAGTGCACAATTTTTTGTCAATTAAAATAGGTAGGTATAAGGATATTTTTTGAGTTTCGAGGACTTGAACTCTTCGTGTGACATAGGTACGTAAAACAACTAAGTATGTTGTTAATAAATGAGCATTTTGAGTCTGAAAGGTTGCCGTTGACCGAGAAAGTCCTAAGTCATCCCAGACAATACACGCCAGACAGGTATATCCGGTCTCTTGCATCGATGAAAGGGACATGCCACCCTTTGCTTAGCTAGCATCAGAAGAGAGTAACAACCTAAATTTTCCCACAGTTATAAATAATCTTTATTGGCTTCTTTTTTACTGACAATTGATCAGGAGTGCGATTTTTGAATCTCACCGGTTGACTAAAGCTCGTCAAAACGGCCGTTCTTCATAGAAATGCGGCCATTTTGGTGAACTGTAGTCACCTGGTGAGATTCAAAAATTGCATTTGAATCTCACCGGGTAACTGAAGCTCACCAAAATAGCCGTTTTTCATAGAGATTCGGCCATTTTGGTGAGCTCTAGTCAAATGGTGAGATTCAAAAATTGCACGCCAGTTATATTCTTTGTTAATGGCTTTTTTATAAGGCTACTTGAATCAAGGTTGAATACCTTGTAACCATATTGAATCAAACGGCTGCTATAGGACTTGCTGTAACAATAGTCATGTTTTAGAATGGGGTTCAACGATGAGGTATCGAAATTAGTAGCTACATTTTGTAAAACTCCGCAATGGCCTAATTTGGTCGGCTAAGTTTAGCTTCACTGAGTTAATATCTCTCTGTGCGTCGCTTTCTTATGACACTAGATTGGCAGAGACGCAGGAAGAGAGACACTAAAATTGGGTCGGTCATTTTAGGTCACTAAATAACTGCTGCATAGTAACTACTTTATTAAAACAATTGACGTTCAGGTCATACACTGCTTAAAAATTGTCATTAATGATAGTTAAACATACAAATAATCATTTTACCTCATAAAAACATGTGGCACCTAATTAAAACTTTTTTCCCCACTGCCGCCAAAAGGGAGGGTTAGATTTATAAATCATCCACTTTATGGAGGAAGTGGAAATAGCGATGGAATAAGTGCGAGGGAGGGGTAAATAGTTACACAAAAAATCTCACTAGGTAGCCCAAAAGGAGTAAGATAAATTCAAAGTCAAATTATTTTTATTCAGATTAGGCTTACAGGAAGCATTTATGAATGTCATACATAAAATTTACCACCGGTTCGGAAAAATCTCTCATGAGAAGATATATGTATGTATGTATTTATTAACAAAAAGTAGAAACAAAGTAGAAATGTACAACCAATGAGCGGAATGTAATATTTTACTGTTGAATATCATTTGACAAAAGGTTGACTAAAAATGTCTGTTGTGTGTTTGGTTCGGTGAGTTTGCCACGCGCTGTAAACAGGAGAGTGAATCTTAAGCGCAACAGCGACGAGATCGACGCTGGCGCAGCGCCCGGTCTTGCTCTAGCGCTAGCTCGAGTGAGCGAGACAGGACGATGCCTCGACGTCGGGCCCGACGCAAAAAAATAACAGTGCAGGAGCGGCAGGAATGTCGGTATGCGTCTACCTGCTACGAGGTTCCGGTGTGGACTAAAAAGGGGAGGCCGATTCATTTTTTTTTAAATAATACTCTTGGGACAATTTACACCAATTGACCTAGTCCCAAACTGAGTAAAGCTTGTACTAGACAACCGATACACATACTAATATAAATAAATACATACTTAAATACAAATAACATTCATGACTCAGGTACAAACATCCGTATTCATCACAAAAATATTTGCCCATACCAGGATTTGAAACCGGGACCTCTTACAGTAAGCAGACACATGTGCCACTGTGCCATACAAGTCGTCAAAATTTAACAATTGCCAAATTGTTCTGTTTTTAGGGTTCCGCAGCCAATTGGTTATAAGGTAGTAGAACTTAATAAAATCATTCAACGAAAATGGTTTTGAACAAGACATACTCGTGCATCCAATTTAGAAAATACTCGGAATATCAGTTAACAACTTTGTGCTTCCTAAAATGAGCTTTAATTTAGAATTATAACGTTAAAAGCCGATACTATATTGGTTTTTTGTTTTTTAAATACTACGTAGTCAAGGAACTTACGGAGATGTTTTAAACACTGTTAGACTGGTCGTTTTTATTTGATTAGATTAATAGTAGGCAGCTGAAATGCAACATAATTATGGAAGCTTTAAACCTGCACTCTATTCATCACCACGGCTATTGAAAAAATATCGATACGTCGAGGTAAATGAATTATTATAATGTGGTAGAGCAACACTAAATAGCCTGTATTAGAGGTTACAGTAGGAATGGGCCGCCTCGACCGGGTTAGTATTACGTTTGCACAAAATATCAGATATATCGATCGATTCGTGCGGCCAGTCAGGGATCCAGAGGCCTACTACCTAAAGGTGGGCAACGGATCAGCGAATCTCTTAAAGACGCCCCTTTGGCGACGGTCATAATTTTCCATCGCGTGACCCGCATGCTTGTTTGCCTCCCTTTAAAAAAAACATGCACATATCGAAGCTAGAATCTGATAACTAGATTGACAAGTATCCTACTCGTGCCTGTCTAAAGAATAATACTCAATAGATGGTGATATACTTACAATACATATAAATTTAACATGGATTTGTAATTTATTTAAACATTATAATACACGTAATACAAACTTCAATATGTTCAGTGCAAATTCACAGAAGTCAATTAGAATTTCCTATAATTCTTTCGTGACTATAAAATTTTCTGGTCGGGATGGTAATTCGAAATCACGCGTCAGTTGCGTAAGCAGGACAGAAATAATATTTATGTACATACGCAAATATCTTTCCAATCTTTGAGCACATCAACTCATCAGTCAAGTGGTCGAATCCTAGGGTAGTTATTGGCTTTTTTATGGACTTTACTTCTGAGAACATGTAGCATATAATGTATGTTGTCAATGATACGTTCACGATGTTGATATATGTTCCGCAAAAATATGTTGAACCGCACGCGAGCATCATCATAAAACTAAATGCGTATTTCAACTCCGAACATTATTGATTTACTTCTGATATATTTACGTTCCGGGCGGACGTCCATTTACAATTTTGCATCTCAAATTTACTAAAAAAACACAAAATAAATAGTGTTTCTTTAATCTCTCTTCAAGCCAGTGTTTTGGTTCAGAATCGCTCGTGTGCGACGATTAGCTGCTAGTCTTATTTTTATTCAAACTGAACAGTTTATTTAAAGAAAACGCTATTTGCTGTGCTTTGCAAAATTATTGCAGCTTCGAAGTAAAATCCGCACTTGAGATAATATATCCTTGACCATGAGCGTCCTGTTACGTACATTCGTCTCACGGATCTCGGGTAAGTGTGTGCAGCCTCTGAAATCTGAACTTGGCTTTACAATGCTGGTTTAATGTTGGTTGCAACCGTCTTTTGTTAATATAACGGAGCAATGTAAAGTGAGTAGAGCGACATTACCTTGTACGGTAATAGGAAATAAGTTGAAATAAGAGTCGCGGGCTAGTTGCCATGGCGCCAGGCTGCACCCGGTCCCTCACCTCGAGTTTTCTTTATACTTGCGGTGCAGATGTACTAAGGATGAACTTAGTAGTATCTTCATTTATTAGTTGCTAAGCAGTGAGTTGATCAGACATGCTGAACTTTTCTCTGTTTATTACGTCTAGAGTCACGTGTTTCACTAATACCTTGCCAAAAGTAGAGTCTTATTTACTTGCACTGAAGTATAATATTATGCGTCAACAATTATTATCTAATATTGATACGCAAACATTTTGAAGTTGCACTGCTAAGAATAAGGGTTGCTTGTCATATTTTTATGTAATATCCTACAAAACAGGACAGATAAATATGAAAGTCAGTATTATTCAATGTAAACATTTAAAGACAACATTACCTTACCACTTGCTTACCCATCACCATTTACAACGCGTCCTCGTGATTTTTTTAAAGTATTTTCAATTGCTATCAATCAATATAATATTGAGTATACATTGCGAGTATCTTAGGGTCGTTGTTTTAAACCAAACACAAGTTTCAGGTCCATACTATGTTAGTATAAATTTTGAACTTGAGATAGGTTTAAAACGACGACTTAAGAGAGGACGGTTAAACAAATCACGTGAAAGTAGACTCTATCACAGCATCAATAGTAAGTAGTATCTATAATATATCTAAGTATAGAAGTGTTTCTTCAAATAAAAACAGCGTTTAGGTATACGAAGCGTCCTTCTGTATGCGTCTCGGTCTATCGTATAACTCGTATTCCTTCGTACGCGAGGCAACTCAATTGCGGTTGCCCCATTGATGAGGTGCGGCGGTGTACTTGTCTGACTGCGTCTAACACAGCATCGTTAGAGGAAGTTAGCTGGATAGTTCTTAGTTAGAACGAAATAAACAAGTTCTCAATTTCAGCAGACATCAAAAATGATGCCAATAATATGAATCATTGTGCCAATTTTTTCTTATTATGTAACTCAACTTCGAAGCACCAACGTCACTGTTTTTGTTAGCAACAGATTAACTGGCATTAACTCATTAGTATTTTATCTTTCAAATAAATTGTATGTAATTCTATTCATCCTTTAAGAGCGTGCAAACAGAGATTTGGCAACGTCGCCTATGGCTGTCAAATTTTCAGATGTTTTCATTGATTTATCAAAATTAATGAATTAAAATACGGAATATAGCAACGGTATGTACTAAAATATTGATAATGCATTGCAATAGTTAAGTAATACAGTTATACTAAATAGTTATAATTATGTGTAAAACAAGCATTTGGAAACTTTCCATTTGTAAATGTGTACATTTCGGTATAAGTATATAAGGTTTACTACTTACCAACAAATGTAAGAACACAAGTTCTACTACATACCGTTGCTATATTCCGTATTTTAACTCATTAATTTTGATAAATCAATGAAAACAGCTAAATATTTGGCAGCTATAGGCGACGTTGCCAAATCTCTGTTTGTACGCTCTTAAGCCTTTTTCTTAAAATTTGGTTGGCGAACACCTAACCAGTGATTAGGTGCTTGCTTGCGTTGGTCTTACAATGTAAACTTATCACAAATATCGCAAAGCGCGTGCTTTAGATGTAAATTATGAAAACATGTAAGTAAATGTCAAACCACAGAATCACGTTTCGCTTGGTAGGTATATCAAGGTTTACTTTAAATATTACAGTCTACATTCTACTACGGTGTGGACATTTCGAACAGATTCTAAGATCGTTTAATAACATCATCACCCTTTATTTATTAATTTTGTTTCAACTAGGATTGTCAACTTTTTTACATAATTTTCTAGGCCTTTTTCGTTTTATCGTATTTTTTTATGAGCTACCTCACCGAAATTGTACTTTTTCACGTCAAAAATGTACTACTTTCGCTTTCCATATTTTTCCAATATTATAGTATTTGGAGAACCTTAGTTTTAAAGGCAATGTCAAGGCGATTTTTACATAAACATTAATTTTAATAATAATAAAAAAATAAACAATATATTTTTAGTGATTAAATTTACGTGTTTTTAAGTATTTTAGTATCGAATGTATCACCTATACTTCGATTAGCATCACACCTTTATCGATATTTTATATAACTATAGAATATCAATGTGCATGCACTATGTACAATTTACACGCTTGTTAGGTATATCACGTTAGAATGGTTATTATTAGGCGATTGTCTAAGCCAATCCACGTGCAAAGGTTAGGTACTGGGTTTATGATTTCAGGCGTTCGGTGCATTGTTGCACTATACGAATTACCGAGTAAACACAGGGTTACAGTAGGTACGCACGAAGAGGCGACGACACTCTAATCAAGTAGTGTGAGCGAGCGTCAAATGTGTAGCGCACCGCTTTAACAAAACAAAAAAAACTAATTCCCTTATTGCTTAGCTTCTAAGAATTCTGCAATGCTATAATTTTCTGAATAAATATTGGATGAGATCAACAGACCACGATATTTTGTGCAAGGAACATTCGACCCCTTTTAAGTTTTTTACAAAACATTATAATGCAACAATAAGAAGAGTTGCAATATAAGAAGATATTCGACAAATTGTTTGCTTGTGGTTGGATAAACTCGCTAACTTCTCAAAAATCGAAACGGCCTGCTAGCTAATGCGATACATAATAGCGCCGTTCTACGTAAGCACACAGATACCCACGACAAAACTATAAATTATTATTTTAATTTGCATAACCACATATAGTATTTCAACACGCTCATGTGCGCGTTTGGCAAAAGACCAGAAAATTACGTTAAAGACAGCATAATTTATACATAGCTAACGTACAATTACTTGGTCTGGGATCGTAGGTGATTTTCAGTCTCAGCGACGCCGAGCTCGATGTCGAGGCAGCGTCCTGACTTGCTCTAGCACATTAGCATGAGTGAGCGAGGTACGGTGCTCAGTCTCAACTTCGATCTAGTCGCTGTTGCGATTAAATAATAAATGGGGCTGCTTCGGTTTTCTCCACTGTGCGCTTCTCGCCTAGACACACGGCACGCACCGCTTTCATTCAGCTACTGCCTTCATCTCGGTACAATACGTGCGAGAAGTGCTACAGCCAAAGTGTACAGCAAAATAGTTACTACGGTGCTAACGTACAAGTGGTAGTTTTCAAGTTTTGAAAGGTTCGTGAAAATTGCAAGAAGAACTCACATAATTATAGTGCAAGCGTTATTTAAAAAGTTAAGACTTTTTTGACAGTTGAGTAAAAACGAGACTCCTACCTAAAGCTGGGTACTGACCAACGTTACGAGGTATAATGTAACACAGCGAATATTCGTGCAGTCAGTACGTCGTGTTACGGGGAAACCAGCGAGCAACTACGTACTGACTGCATGAATGCTCGCTGTGTAACATGTTACATTACACCTCGTAACGTTGGTCAGTACCCACCTTTAGGGTAGGAGTCTCGTTTTTACTCAACTGCACGCAAAAATAGGGTTCTTGTTGATAACATTAAAATCCATAGAGTCTACATTTAGGATGTCACAAAATAAATCCGGAGGTTAAGTCAACTCAGTATCAATACCCTCATAAAATGTCTAACCTGATTCTGCTTTACTGACCCTTAGGTTGATTATATACGCGAGGCTGTATCGCCGTATCTGTTGATAGTCAATTAAGGGTGTAAACGACACTTATTTATGTTGGTCTTTAAATGCAGGACCTAGAAGGTTATTAAGAATTTATTATTAAACAAAAAAATTGGCTTTGCTAATAATCTAGTGGCGTGGTTGATTAATGAAGATACAGCGTGACATTTCACCCCTGCTGCCCTTATTTAATGCAGTTTAGTTGACCCGTCCCTGCCGTTCTTTCAAACTATAAGAAGGTAATAAGAACGGGACACACATAGGTATAATTTAAACTTGGGTGGTCATGAACAACAGCAACAGTGTTTAAGATATGACAAAAGTCAAGTTAATGCTATCAATGTGAACAATAATTACACGTTGTTTATTACCTGATTCCTGTATTAGCTTCTTACATTCAATAGATAACGCGAGAGCGCGATCATTACTCTACGTATCTTTTATTGTTGATATTGTGATAAAGCTAGCCTACTGGTCGCTCGTGTTTCAGTACCGCTGAAGAGAACGTTTGAGCAGAACCTATCTCTAATTACGATAATAAGTGCAGTGCAGTGGAAAATAAATCATTATCCGCAATCTCTATTTTGTATCTTCATAAACTTCGGGCCTTAAATCTCCGAAATCGTTCGCTTGATAAAACCACAGGTAGTAGTTTCATCGTCTCAGTGTTATTAGAAACAATGAAGTTTAGCTTGGATTTGACGATGAGACGCATTGAAACCAACTTAAATTTTGATGTTAACTTTAAAACTATGCGTGTAAATATTGACGTCAGACGCATTGTCAAGATCATTCTAGAATACTTCTTTTGTTTCAGGGTAAAAATCGCATACTATAAAGAACTTGGTGCTAAGTATCACCATTAAAATTAAGCGCCGAGAAGCGGAATCCAATGCATTCGAGCAGGGCAGTCGAAGCATCGCCCGTCGCACCGTGAACACCCGGACTTGCCATCGGAAATCCGATGGTCTCTCTCCCATTGGAGCAAATCACATACACGCACTGTCACTTCATTGTTATTAAAAACCTCAACATCTTTTATATTTCATAGTATTTCTCTATTTATTGCTGTAATTAATTAAACAAGATGAGCAAGATCTTGAAAGTCGTTGGCGCCTCCTGGCTGCAGACGAAGATCAGTTCCTACATTCTGGGAATTCTCGGAGTTCTAGCAATCTTGGCTCTCTTTGTCGGACAAATGGAAAGGTAAATGAAAATGTATTTTTGTATTAACAAAGAGATTTTTGTTTATTTCAAGACTTACTTCAAATTCTTATCAAATTTATGGCCGTGATGGAGGCCGAAGTGTTTAAAGATTTAACTACGTCATTGGCATAGTTTCAAGTGCTGGGGTTACGTTTACCTTGATGTGTATTCTGATACAATTTGAGGGCTTTCAACTCGATGTTTTGATGTAAAACAAAAAGTGTAGTTTTTACTTATCTTGTCATTACTCTTTTTAAGAATTCAGGAGGACGGAAATTATGCGGCCACAGTTTTCTATTCAAACAAGACTGGATATCGCATCGAGTATTGGGGCCAGAGCAACGAACTTACAGATATACCTAAAGGAGTTGCTCGAGCACACTTCCGAATGGACATAGACACCACTGGGTCAGTATAACTGCAGACACGACCAATGCAGCGTTAACTATCACTGATTACCATTCATTGATAAACTACTCTATACCTATTCGTAAGTGTTCACGCACGTCACTTTGTTTACAATAGTGACGTCTGTATTTATTTCGCGTTGTTAGCTTATAGCTTTGTTTGTTCAAGACAACTTTAACAAGATATAATTGACATTTATGATATGTGCGTAAAAGTTCATGTAAAAATGAACCAGACCAATGATTCAGTCGGATGTTGTTGTAAAACATCCGTTTGACGAAAGATTTATTACTGCAAAATTATAATTTCAAAACTCTCGAATTATGATTTACGTTTAGAATTTACTTTTCCAGATGGTCTCTCTTGGAAGTAGAAACAGATGCCACTTATCCCGACGAGATCCAAGCATATGCTGCAGGGATAGTTGAGGGAGCTCTCACTTGGTACCTGATCCACACGCACCTCGAAAACACCATCCGAGCCAAGTGTGAAGACACACCTTTGGAGAAGCAATGCGACAAGCTCCGTGACGCTTTGGATAGGTCCGTTAATATCTGGAAAACGAAGGGTGATGAGCTGGGAACGGTCGAACCATTTTGGCACCATGTAAGTATTGATCTCAGATACCTCACCCATATTCATACTTATTTTATTCCTTTCTAATTATATAAATGTTAAAGTAACTTTGCCCGATTATTACTGTTTAAGATATTGTTGAAATCTGTAAAGTTGCATTATTATACTCGGGGATGAACGAACATAGCTCAGTTTGTAAAAGTGGATATTTTCCGTAGGATAGCGATAGCAAAGAATTTTACACAGTCGATGTCGCTGGCATCAGTTCGTTTAATAGGTATACGGAATAATAAAAAGAACCTGGAAAAAACAATATTGCTCTTGATTTTCAGGTCTCATTGCATTACACGCAAATAAGTGGAATCTACACCGGCTGGAAGCACGGAGTCGAGCGCAGCATGAAGGAGTACGAGACCGACATCTCCGACCTCTACTGGTTGAACGCTGTGGCAGAAGCGTCGGAGATCCAGCACAAGCTAAATATCACCCTGGATGACCCAGCGCTTAATGCCGTCTCCGGAATATCCAACGCCTTTCTAAGATTTGTCAACGAAACAACTGAAGACGGCTCTGCTACTAAAAAGTTATACGTCGCTCAAAATGGTGCCGGGAGGTAAGAACAATTGGCTTTTATTACTTTATATATAATTTACAACTATTTATTTACAATATTATTTATATAATTAAGGGCAAGCAATTAGTTCTTAATTGACGATCAGATAACTCTTTTATGGCTTCCGATACAATATTTAGAGGTAGCAATCGAATGCAACTCTATTGATTTAAGCAATTGCATTTCTAAAATTTTGCTCTTTTTGTAGATATTAAGATCATTTCGTAATAATTATGCATTTCACTTGTTTTAGCTACTCCTCAATGACCAGGATCCTGAAGCGGTACAAATTGAACTATCACCTCACAGCGAAGAGCCCAACCCTCGTACCTGGCACGTCGGTGGATTTCTCAGGATACCCGGGCGCCATAACCAGCCAAGACGAATTCTACATAGTAAAGGGAGCACATCATAACATGGCTATCACAGGCACCTCGCTCAACAATTACAATAATCATCTGTGGAAGGTTGTCAACATTACCGAGCAAGTAAGTATTGAGTCATATATATTAGGAGATATCATTACAGCGACAGCAAGACTGTTAAAAGAAGGAAAAGGATCTTAGATGAATTAAGTGTCCTATTGAAATGAATATGAATTGTACTTGTAGTCATAAGTCCAAGGTCTCGAACTGGCATTACCGCAATACCTGGTTTTCATTGACTATACAAATACCCCTTGCCTCGCCTAGGGGCGATTATTTTTCAAAAATATTATGAATATCGCTTTAGTTATCCCTTATCTACAATGTGAACTTCCAATCTTTAAAGGTGCCAGCGGCCCCCCGTGTCTCCACTGCTAACCACCTCGCGTCGGACGCCAGCTCGTGGGCGCACTTGCTCGCCGCCAGCAACTCCGGAACCGCCTGCAAGCAGTGGCTGGTCGTCGACTTCACCAGGCTGGCCCACTTGAACGAAACCACCGCCGTCTCTAAGGCAGAGAAGAAGGAGTTTGTTCCTGAAAGTGTTTTGAGCAAGTGAGTATCTTGAAGATGACAAAATAAGCATTAGAGGTGCTAGCACCAAAGTAAATAAAAAAAAGGAAAAAACGTTAAAGCGCCATTCCTTTCCACTGTCGATATGTACAATATAAAACAGTCTGTCTGATTTATCAACGGATGCAGTTGAACTATCAAATGATGAAATTCTTGTATAATAATCGTCAAGTCAGTACGTCACTTTCATGATCCATTATGGCAATTGATAATATGATGTCGTCAATGACTGGCGCAGAGTAAGTAGGTCTATATTGAACCTCATGGTGTGTTAAGGATGCATTGTAGTACTGTAGTCAATAGAAAGAAGGTAGTTACGACGGCCGAAGAAGTTCTGATACATTATACTATTTAGAACTAGTGCGCCCGATTGCAAATACACTCACGCTATCATTTTACATACTACATGCTCGTGAAAACCGGTCAATAATAAGAATTCCCATTCATTGTCTGTGTGTTCTACAGGGACGTGAGGCACATAGTCGTACATCGCACCAGCGCAAGCCACAACAAAGGCCTGCTCCGCCTGATAGAACAGGTTCCAGGTCGTACACACTCCGCTGACCTCACCGATGCACTCCTAGAACAGGGCTACTGGGCTACATACGGGTTGCCGTTCTTTAAGGTAGAAATCAAATGTATTAATAGGACCAAATTTTCAATCTCCAAAAGCCTTAGCACGCCAGTTTTTGTCGCGACTCAAGTACCTATAATATATCCTTTTCTAACCAAAAAGTGTGTACGAAAAGGGAATGCTATATGTCCGCTATAAACGCTAGTGTGCCACTAGTGCACATATAAAAAACTTATTCGAGTTTGAACCACTATACTTATCATTCAAAAAGCGGTTGACTTCAATTAATTAAATAAAATGATTCACCGCCGGCGTTACTTTGCAGAGGTCCATATCAATAAACTGGAACAAATTACCTTGCTACTCCGCGAAACCAGTGCCTGGCTCGTGCAAAATAGCTGCGTCTGTGCGACATATATATATTCATATGCATATATATAAGGCATATGTCGCACAGACGCAGCTATTTTGCATGAGCCAGGCACTGGTTTCGTGGAGTAGCAAGGTAATTTGTTCCAGTTTATTAAGATTTCCAAGTTTCACCACGTTCCACCACATTTAAGATCTCTTTTATTTAGTTTTTGTTTTATTTAATCGTCTATAAAAATACCCTGGGTGTGAACCTTACCAATCAAGAGCATGTAAAGTTGTAGATGTCATTGAAACTGAATTATTCAAATGTAAATTGTTTACAGGACATTGCCGAACACACCCAAGTTGACAAAATGGAAGAATTGTACGGCGAAATATTCTCTGAGTCCCAATCACCTCGTGCTATCATGTTCAAGCGTGGTTACAAGAACGCGACCTCTCTCGACAGCATCATAGCTCTGATGAGACAGAACAACGTGACGGCAATGAACCGAGCCAGCAATGAAACTGCACAGTGCAGCGGAAAGGTGGCCTGCATTCTGAGTGACATCGGCTATTGGTCCGTACTGGGGGTGCGTGGCGACATTGCAGCTCAGTACAAGAATGCTTATGGAGTCATTGACACTAAAGTTGTAGCTGGTAAGGGCTTTTCTGGACTCTACAGTTGTTTTAAGCTCTTTTAGCTGTGGGACTTATAGTTTATTTTTAATTTCAATCCAAAGACTGAATTCGCATTTCGTCACATACATTTTTAAGACGTTTTTCTATAGTAATTACCTGCCAAAACCGTCTACTGAATTTAGAAATTGTGTTTTTGTTTTCATTCAAAGTAAACACTATTTTTTTTTGAGATTCGCAATTTTATTGAAGTGTGACGTAAAAGTAAATCTGTAACCCAATAGGTATGGTACAGTCAGCTGTAAAAATATATATACAGCCATAGCATCAAAATATGTATACGTCGACCTTTATGTTTAGTGGCATAAAGGTGTATAGATATTTTTGACGTCTTGGTAACGTAAGTATATATTTATGATGCTGACCGTACCTACCTATTCTTAGGAGTACACTACGAATAGGAATCTATAATGTACTTAATCAGCGGCCCCATTGCGACTCTGACTCATAAGGAGGCACATAGAGATAAATTAAACTCGGCCGGTCATGATAGCACACAGCCGAAAAAAACAAAAGCGGCACGTTACTACATCCTAGTAATTCGCAATTATTTGTTTTAGGAACATCAACCCAACAACCATTAGAATTCGTCGCGATATCCAGCCCACCGTACTCAAAATGCAATCACACCAACACATCATCCATTCCCCTCAACAAAGGGAACGTGGCAAGCGTCTACACCGACCAGTTCGACGATGAGCCAACTATCAACGGCCCAGAGATACGAGATCTCGTGAAGAGGCAGCAGGAGGAAGAAGCACAGGAGACACTGGACCACCTCAACAGAGACGTCATCCAACCCTTCCAATGGTCGAAGAGTGAATTCCAAAACGATGCCCACGAAGGTTTACCAGATACGTGGAACTTTGGCCCCTTCACACCGAAATGGTCGTGGTGAATCTCTGTCGACGTTCCTTATATCATAATAATTAAAATGTAGAGTATTTTATTTAAGTGCAGTTGATATTGTAGTTTGTACCCATTGTTTTCAGTGGCCGTATGTCCGTCCGATTTCATGTAAGCTCGGAAATCGTTACTTACTCGATTCCATTAATAATAATTTTATTCAATGTCTTGTTTTTTAGAATTATTTATTGGATTTATGTCGATCTTGTTTGTGTTTTTTTAGTATTTGCCTATCGGTATTTAAATGAATGTTTCACGGTGCCTGTTGAGCTTTTCATTTTTCTTATTTCCAACTTGAAACTATGTACCTACCTACTAACCAAACGAGTCACAAAATCAGTTCGTGAAATAAAAAAAATATCAAAATATTTCTAATTCGATTCAACTACCTGTTTATTGTTTAAAAAATATATATTAAATACTTATGCACTGAATTAATTTTATACCTACGTTATGTCTGTAATTTTAATAAAAATGAAGTGACCTGAAAAAGAAAGAGAATCGATTTTGCTCTCGAAAATAAAGTAGTGTATTTATTATATTTTTGTTTTATTTCACCGTTTCGCTCTGAAAATATTTAAATACAGAAAGGTAAGATTTTTTAAGGTAAGGTTTTCCGATGGTAAAAAAACCATAATACCTACTTATATACTACATCACTATTATGAATCGCTTTCTAGAGTTCCGCAGTCATTTTACACCTAGTTTTGCTATGTCCGTCTGTTGTCTGGGTCAATTGTAGGCTTCAAGTTATTCATAGATTGCGAGTAAATTATCCATTATTAAAATATGGGAAGGAACGCGTTATGAGAATAGCTTTCTGCACAATTCTGTTTTGGCGCCAAACACTTACGACTGTTGCATCATGGTCCTAAAAATTTATTACAATGGTGTTTTCAGTCAGATATACAGTGGTGTATTTTTTTAAACCTCCATGTGAAGTAAACACTGATTGAGGAAGTGATAATTAATAGATTGGCTTTAGCTTGCGGAGGTCCATATCAACAATCTGGTACAAATTATCATACTACTCCGCGAAAACAGTGCCGTTACTGTATGCAAGAGCGAAATAGAGGCGAAACGCGCGTAGATCGTGCTGTTTTAGTATTTAATGGTGGTGGTTTATAGTTTAATCTGTGTAATACTTGTATGTTGATTCGTGTGGTCGCGGAGAAGGGTGGGTTTTGTATGAAAAATATATATTGCACAAACACAGCTGTTTTGAACGTGCACGGTACTGTTTTAGCGGAGTAGGTAGATGGTAATAGGTTTCAGTTCGTTGAGGGAGTGATACTAACCAATTAGTATGTAGGTAGGTAGGAACTTTTTCCGGGCAATTATACGGCCTCCCGTAGGAAACGGGGTTCAAGTAGGTTCCAAAATGAGGCTAACATCCTCAATTTATTGGAGTTACATTCATTAAAAGTTTAAAGGAATCCCCGCAATAAGGTAACCATATTGGTATAAGTCGATTCGTCCTAAAAAGGGCGAAATTACCAAAAGTGGGAACACTGGACCGTGATTCCAATTCTTTCGGTGGCCTAGGTCTTTGCAATCAGGCCATAAAAAATACCAATTCTTTCGTTAGCGATGCGTATTTTTTGTTGCACAGCCTCCCAGAGACATTGAAATGTGTAACATTAGCATTTCATTCTCATCGCCCATTATTCGCTGCTCTCAAAATCATCTATAAAGTTCAAATTCAAATTCAAATAATTTATTCGTCAAACATAGGTCAAAATAGATAGTACAATGATTATATACTTTTATCACTATGCTGCGCCCAAGGGCATACAAATATCTTATAGTTAAGTATATTCAAGTCATTCACTAAATTAGTATACCGTCCAAAAAATTGTTAAACTATCACGCATATACTCCTCCATTGAATAGTAGACCTTTCATTCATAAACGCTGCGTAAACCTATGTTAGTTATTATGTGTTGTTTTTATCTATCATTGTTACGTTTGTC
Source organism: Ditula angustiorana (assembly GCA_963691745.1). NCBI lineage: Eukaryota > Metazoa > Arthropoda > Insecta > Lepidoptera > Tortricidae > Ditula > Ditula angustiorana. Next base: position 6,973,375 of record OY829483.1, read on the forward strand.
CCCGAATGTAAGGAACAAAACATTTGTTAGTTAAAAAAGATTGGTAAAGTTTTATCAAAAAGGGGGTTACTGTTTTGGTGGTGTTTAGGCCTTTTTCACAAAAGATATGGCTGTATGTTCTTGGATCTTTGCCTACCTTTAATTGAGCAAAAAGAGGACATACGATTGACAAATTTGACACTGACATTCACAATTTGACTATTTGACAGTGACAGTCTGACAGTGCTTGCTCTTGCTATAGAGGTACAAATAAATAAATTAGTCATCAATACAGTAATCAGTTACAATTACAAAAGTTTGTCATAAATACATGTTTTATAACGAATAAAGCGAAAGGCAGAGTAAATTAACCAATATCATGAATTTCTTCAGGAAGGAGCCTACCGTAAAAGGTACGTTTTCGTCATTTTCGTGGATCTAAATCTTCAACGTTTAGTGTTTGTGCAATTCTTGAGTCATTAATTGTTTTGCTTAACAGAACAACAACGACAGAATGACCGAGAACTGCGGAAAGCTGGGCGAGATCTGGATAGGGACAAAGCAGCTCTTGAGAGAGAAGAAAAGAAACTGGTCAGTTTTATATTACCTACCTAGAAATCCATTTGAATCCATTGAACTATAGATTACATAGAGATCGTTGTTTGTATCTAACCTTTATCTATTCAACTATCCTGTGAGTTAAAAGTAAGAATGTGTGTGAGTCACAGATTGAAAGAATGAATCCACTTGAGAGTTTAAAACTCAGACACATGATCTTCATAATATCATGAGTGACAACCAAAACCCTTTAAATAATAAGATTTTGTTTGCAAAGTTTAAGTCTTATTTGAACTAGCACCTGGTTTAATTACCATATTTCATCACTTGTAAATAAGATCCCTTCACAAGGGAAAAGTTCAATTTGATTTATTTCATTTTAAATTCAGTAGCACCATTTAGGAAATGACCTTGAACAATTTTTCTATTTGGATTAGTTCTGTGATTATGTTTGAGTGATGCAATAGATATCTGCATGAAACTTAGAATACTCTAGACATCCCGAGTGTGCATGTGAAAAAGTAATTTATTATATGAGTTGCTCAAGTTAAAAAGAGAAAACCAGAACCCAAGACCATTTGTAACCAGTTCTGAATCACAGGTCACCTTATGTAAGCCAGCTTACGTATGACCTTATGCATTATTATTACAATTATACAGGGGGAAAGTTATTTTAGAATTAATTGTGTAATGTTTTATTTTTAGGAGATGGAAATAAAAAAAATGGCAAGCCAAGGCAACAATGAAGGTTGTAAGATACTTGCAAAGCAATTGGTCCAGTTAAGGAAGCAAAAGACAAGGATTTATGCTGCTAATAGCAAGGTAACAACAATATTAAACACTAATGTTACAACTTTTCACCTCTATGTTAATTTTTATGAGTTATCCCAAAATTTTAACAAACATGGTTTGGTAGCTTGTTTTCATGAAATTTTTATTCCATAATGAAATCTAAAAACTGTCATAGTTTCACTTTGTCTATCTGTATGCCAAATTATTTTTTCTTAAAAACTACAAAATTTACAATGCTGAAATTTTTTTGGCACTTTTAAATCTGAATATCAATTTATGTTTGGTTTGTGTATCATAAAATAATATCATTACCTAAATTACTAAAACCACCCCTCACATCAATTTTACAAATCTATTATCAGATGACCTCTCACTATTTTCCAGAAATATTTGACCTTTTCCATTATTGTCTTTTAAGCAATAGCAATATTGTATTTGTGTTTGTATTTGTCTATTTATATTATTTTTTAGATTTCCAGTGTTCAGTTGTCTAACAAAGCCATGGGTGCCAACATAGCCATAGCTGGTGCTATGGGTACGACTGCTAAGACTATGGGCAACATAAACAAGGTGATGAATCCTCACCAAATTGCCAAGGACATGGAGGCATTCAAACAGGCTAATGCCAAGCTCGATATGACTGATGAAATGAGTAAGTACTGTCTATCGGAATTGCTACATAGAGTGAGTAGTCAGAGCAATACCTTTCTCTCTCCTATAATGTAGGCGACAAGGATTAAACAAACTTATTGCAGACTCAGGCTGACGAGTCAGAGCATAGAGCTAGGGTATCAGATGGCAGTCTTTATACAATTAATGCGAAAAAAGAGATTTTACAGGAACCCACTCCATCACAAAATCCTAAAAGCATATTGATTGTTTAGCAAAAAGACCTAAAGTTAATAGGACTGTATCAAAAATATCTAAAGGAAATTAGCCTTATAGCAAAAATACATGTTATCCTAACACCCCATTTAGCGACATGTCCTAGCAATACAACCTTTGCTTTTAGGTCCTTGTGGGAAAGTCCTACATGAAAGATTAAAAGTAAAAAGAGGTCACCACTTAGCTCGTAACTCACAATTGGGATGTTGACAAAAAAATAATAATTAGTCCATCTTTTAGAACGCCAGAAAATAGTAGATACGTATTTTTTCTTTTGCTTCTAAAACTTAAAATAACAAAGTTACAGAGCGGCGAAAGTTCGCGCTACGTCATTATATCGTAAAATTTTTACGAATCGAGTGACGTCACGAGCCCCTACCCCTGAATTTGAATGTGCTGTATCTTTGTCAATATTATTCGTATGGACAAATAAAAAAATACGTATCGAGTATTTTTCTATAATCTAACTGACGGACTAATTAGAATCTTGTTGTTTTAACCCAGGAGACATCCCTATTTGACGTAAAAATCTTGAATATGAAAAGATGTTATTAGTTTTAGTTTATTTAATTTCTGTTCCTTTTTCGCTAACTGTATGAAGGAAATAGGTATTAATTATCGTGTGAGAGGACTTTGTGTTTTTGTATTGTAGCTTAATCACTTACTACTTATATACAACAAACCGGTTCTTTTTCACATTGAAATGGAAATACATGGAAATGCCAATGACATTTTTAAATCTTGCTGACGTAGCTATATAAACGTTGAATCTAGTTTTATGATGCGCCTACGAATGCTTAATTGTCTTAACAAGATGACCAAAGAGATGTGACCTTTGAAAACTCAGGGTTAATAAAGATGTCATGTTAAAATGAGTAGCCTTAGCTTCGGCATAAGATTAAAAAACAAAAGTTCTCTGCTTACAGGTAGAAATGCAGTTGTCATTTCTGCCGATATTTATTTGCGTAGAATAAGATTGAATAGTATTTTTTTTAGTTTCAGACACGCTTGATGACATAATGGATGAATCTGGTGATGAAGAAGAGACCGAAGGCATTGTGAACAAGGTGCTTGACGAAATAGGCATTGAAATTAGTGGAAAGGTACGTAATAATCAGCTCAATTTATTATTCAATTGAATATATTTTAATTTTTATGTTCTTTTTACTGATGCAGGTATTCATGTTTTGGCTACTTGGTACAATTGCTCAACTGCTTTGTAGAAAATAAAAGTGCAACCTTTTATGTACATTTTGAACCAAAGAAGAAACTTCTTCGAAGTTTGTGTCAAGGTTATTATGTGGATCTAATAAGAAAACCCCTAGACCTAGAACCACTTCTAACACTCACTTAGGATCTGATATATTTGATACTACTTAATTAGAGTAGATGTGGATTTGAACCAGTTTTAGATAAAGCAAACAATCAAAGTTTTTCCCCTTTCCCTTCCTCTTTATTTTTATTTTCTTATGTATCCCGTAGATACGTAATTTCTGGCCAGTGACTTTGCAATTTATCAATTGTTTATTCGATAATTTTTTCGATTTTCAGATGGCCCATGCTCCATCAGTGGCCGGTAACAGGCTCGGCGAATCGACTGCTTCGGCTGACAAAGACATCATGGCGCAGCTAGCTAAACTGAAATCCTAAAACAACCTCCGTCAACATAAATCTACTGATAAAATATTTTCGTTATAGTTAACTTAAGTTTACTGCTCCGTTCCTTCCAAAGAGTTAGTGGCTATCTATTTACTGTTTCTGTTAACATAATTAAAGTTAAATAACTGTGAATGATACAGCTAATGTTATACCCTGTTCCACGATGACGCGGATAAGTAATTTAACTGACGCATCCGAGAATTTTATTCCGACTTGTATGAATTGGAATTTGAAGTCCAAAGCCAAAATGCCAATTCATACAAATCACATGGTAAAACAAAATGGAATCGGATCAGCAGAGCAATTCTCATATCATTAGAGATGAAGTCACATTCGAGATATGTCAAAAACAGAAGTCAGATACCTTCAAAGTCTGTAATTTTTCGTCTTATCTCGAACGTGAGAAAAAACTTGACGAGCGCTAGTATTGGCGGCCAGATGCGGTGCATACAGTGCTCGACTCAAGCAAATGAATGCAAGCAAGCATGGTGATTAAAATTTTAACTGTTTTTTCATACAAGCTAATTAATTTTGCGTAGACTATGGCACCGCTGTGTGGTCTGTATTCCATTTGTCGAAGACCTGTAAGCACGCTTATCGTTCTAAAGACATACATACGCCCGTGTTCTAAGACTTAATCTGAATTAATCTTTTCAACGCCACCTTAGTTTTAAAAAGTCGTCATTCGCACGCCAAGCCTTGTATTAATTAACGAAGTTGAACCTTATGCTATAGCACGTAGGTCACTTTATATTATACGCGGATATATCTGACTTTGGCATTGAAAAGATTGAGAGCGGTTTCGCACTACGTCCGATCCGCATCCGTGAAAATATGGTCCGTAGTAGCCGTAGAACTATTTCTATGGTAATTTACGCACTAGGTCCGATATCCGTCATTCTAGAATCTCCATTCCGGAGAAGATTTTTGACGGACCGAAGTAGCCATAGTATTATTTGTATGAACGCTCGCGCACTGCGTCCGAGTTAAAGCCGAGCTGCGTACGAACAGAGAGGCAGCGGGGCGGGCGGGGTATGCGGCTGGGTGACGTGAAGCGGCAGGCATTCAGTCTATTGGTTCAGTGTGGCAGCGAGCGCATGTGCACGTTGTTATTTGCGTTGTTTCCCTATGATGTTTTTACTTTAATTGAAAATGTTGAAAATAACCCATAAATATTCACGGGTTCGGATCAGAATAGTGCGTAAGCAGTAACCGAATATCCGAATTCGGTCAGAGTTTTCTAGACCCATGTTTTCACGGGTTCTGATCGGATTCGGATCGGTCGTAGTGCGAAACCGCTCTAACTGACAATTTATAAGCCAAAAAAGCGTGATATTTGGCAGCGGCCCCTATTTCACCAGACTGACATATGCCCGGTGTCAACAACAATTAAGAGTACATTGCGTATCCACTGTTTAAGCCCGGTGGCACAAAATCTCATCCAGTTAGCCGTGTATGCCGAATTGTCGTTGTCACCTGTCAGCTTGACGTAGTAGGGTTTTGATATCCTAGAGCAGACATCTTAAACTAATCGATCTCGTTGAAACGCTAGAATAGAGTGTACTGTTGTTACTACTAACATGTATTATTGTTTTAAGAAATACATGCATTTGAGCCATATTAAACATCAATTTAAAAAAAATAACGCTCTAGCGTACAAACTACTGTCATTATAATACGACATTGATTGCGTCATTGCAACGTGATCGATTAAAAGTGCGATGTCTGATGGTTAGTGACGCATGTGTATCCGTTGTCTAGTACTCATAAAGGTGGATTCACATTGCAAAGTAGCAAGTGATAAAACGCAGCAATTTATCGCGCGGGTGCCTCATCGCTATTTCAGATTGGTCGAAGCGAAAATATCGTTGCGTTTGTATAGCTTGCAACTTTGCGTTGTGAACCCACCTTAACACTGCATTGCATTGTTGCATTTGTCATTGTGTTTCTATTACTCGTTGTCTACCCGCACCCGCCCACAACTTTTCTGTTTATGCCCAAAGGTTGACTGACAGAGAATGCCTTAAGGAATTAAGTCCGCCTTTTGTATATTCTGTATTTTTGTGCAATAAAGTTGAAATAAATAAATAAGTTATAAATAACACTAGCCTTGCTTAGCTTGGCGCTAGGTCAACTGGTGTAATTAAATACACATGTAAGTATTTATTTATATCCCTGTAGTTAACGGTCTCGTAGAACAGGGCATACGTTTAACTTATTAGCAATTACTTTTTCCTGGTTTGTGTTATAATTTGTTTGGTACGGCCAGCCTCGGAAGTAGCGGAACATTTTAGTACCTTGTCGCTGTCAGTAATGTGACAAATTTGAGCAGATCTTATTTCATACATTACTACGACAAGGTTCTTAAGTGTTAAGCTACTTCTGAGGCTGACTACCTATTTCGATAAGATAAATATTTAGAAGCCGCTTTTTTATATGCCTAAAGGGCCATTTACACGGTAAGTGTTCCCGCTTGCGAGTTGTAATTGCGGGGTTTGATCAATTGATCGCCCACAATGTAATGCTACTCGCATTATGTAAATGGCTCTATGTCAAAATGTAGTACAGGGGGCAGATGGTTGTTGCTACGGTACTTAACCGTTAAAACACGCGTCGAGTTGATAACCTACACCTTTTTGAAGTCGGTTATTAACCGTCTCTCTTGTCTTGTAATGGTTTTGCAAACTGGCTGAAGAGAGCGCGTATAGTAAAAGGTTAACAAATTCCATTTTATATATGAATGAAAGATATTTTTAACATGTATTTAATCAAGATCATAAATAATAGTCACTTATATTTTTTTAATGAACTTTTGCTGCTGTGGAATAAGTATAACAGTTTAAATCCAATTGATTCTTATTATTTTGAGTATTTTTATCTATTATCATAATGTACCTAAAAATAATGTGAAAATAAATCTGTGATATTTTTGTATTACATGGTACTTACAGGAAATGTTACTAGTTGTTTTTTATTATATCCCGAAAACTTATTAGTATGCGTGAGGTATTCTATTTTAGTTTCATTTACATGTCAAACAAAGGTTCGAGAAGACTGTCTTTGTGGGACGGACACGTTCAATGATTACTTAGGCGGAGTGCCCGAACTCGGAGATAAATTTATATTCATCTGCCATAACGGCTAGCTGAAGTGAACTTACCTACGTTTGCCAAAAACTAGGAACATCTTTACTAAAAAAGCACTGGCATTCCGCATTAGACGACCGTAGACCGGGTAGCCTAGAGGTCAGCGAGTTTTAGTATGAGGCTAGAGACCGCGGTTTCTATTCCCACAAAGGGTAGACATTTCTGTGATACAAATAAATGTACTAAGGTATAGTCGACCAAGTAATTGCTTGACCACTTTTGAACCTTATCCCTTTGTAATACGGTCGAAAAGTGGTCAAGCAATTTCTTGGTCGACTATACAATCGGTCTAAGGTCAAAAAGGTCTACACATGACTGTACGATAGTAAAAGTAAATTACTGACCTACCTATGTATATGTATACATACATATAATACTGTTTGATAAAAACCCATTGTTCAGAGCCTAACCTTCAAGGAATACAAAGTCAGTCAAAATAGTCATTAGTGCCATTGAAATGCGAAGGGCGACGGTCTTTAGCTTTAAATTTTAATTAAATTTACACTTCTTGTTTACCCCTTCGATAACGATCGCTTTCATATTTCACGGCAGACTAAGTACCTAAAGTTCGCTAAAGTCATTGAGGTAACGGGAGAGGAAGCACGAACAATGATTCCTGATCATTATTTCGACGAGGGCCTGAATAACACGCTGTATAACGATGACATGAAGCAAGTTCACAAAGCTAAATCTGTTTACCACAAGACTCAACAAGATTACGTAAGTTCATTTGCTATACGCTTCGCGTGTCTTCTAATTTATTATATTTCCTTTAAAGGGATGTCCTATTTCTATTGATGAAATTATTGGTAACATGATTAAGTATACCTAATGGTTAGTTCGAAAATATTCTACCTACCTACGACTTCGTTTGTAGCGTTTTAGGGATATTTATAAAATAGCAACTTTTTCCATTTAAGTAAACTAGCTTCAAATAGAGACGTTTCAATTTTTTTGGCGAGTTTCATCACCAGGTCTTGACAACATTATGTTCTTAGTTTCTCATTTTAGACTAAAAATAAACTTAACGTACTTAATTGATTTCAAATCGGTTTATCGCTAAAAGAAGTCAAGCCGTTCGTATTCTCTCCGTTAAGCTGAAAAATCGCTAATGGCGCATAGGTTGTAAAAAAGATATTATAACCAGTTAAAAAAATCCTTGTTTTGATGTTTAAAACCAGGTTTACTGTTTAGTATTTTGAGTAGATCTTAACTAGCCTCCTGAGTTAAAAAAAAAGCGAATAAAACCTATAACAGCCAGTCTGATCAATTTAGGTACACAGGCGGTACCTTTGGAAGCGAGGTAGAAGCCAGAATGTGTATACCTCATTATTAAGATTTTGATTTTATGTTGACGCCCGGACAGCCTAGCGGACGGAGCTCGAGATTCCGTGTTCGATTTCCGGAAGGGAAAATGTTTTTATAATGACGACAAATATTTGTACCAGAATTTGGGTGTTATATGTATTTAAGTATACATTTATCTGTATAACTATATCCGTTGGCTAGTACTCATTACACAAGCAGCTTAAAAATATATTATTTATTTTAATTTAGGAAGGCATTAAGTGACCGTGCTTGTACCTCTCAAACTGGTCGGTTTAAAGCCACGGTAGCATATTTTGCTTAGTAGGTATTCTCTCCTCCGGATTCCCCAGCCCTCAGCACTACTAACACTTTGTATGCTTGCGGCTGTAGTCATAGATCCAGGGGCGTGTTTACCCTAGGGCTATCCGGGCCATGGCCCGGGGCGCCAGGCTGCGAGGGGCGGCAGCCGCCCCTAAAATGAAATACTTTATCGTCATTTAATGGGGCGCCAAATCTTTAAATGCGCCTCTGCATAGATCGGCTTCTATAGCACATAGATCAAAGTAATTATAGCGACCGATGTTACTGCTTAAAATACATACAGGAGCAAGAGCAAAGAGACATGCTATCCTCGCAAGACGGAGATACATGCGAGACACACGACCAATTCTACCGCGACCACAAGCTACTGCTGGTGCTGTTCCGGGCGTTGGCCGTCATGCCGATCACGCGGTCGCGCCCAGGTATGCTGTTCCGATGTCTTGCACCTTAAGCCACTTGACCTACTTACATATTAGCGGATTTGTATGGATTGAGATTGTTGACATATTTTTTTTTTCAACATTGACTAATCTCTTTCTTACATCGATCGAAGACGGTCGGATGGGCGAAAACTCAACTATTTATGTACCCATACATGGTATACAATCTGCATCAGTCATGAAATTATGACCCACAAGGGCAAAAATATGGCCCACAATTCTAAAAACATTATTCCTCCAACAATATATTTTACCTCTGAGCATATTTTGTTCCATTAGGTACGATCACGTTTAGCTGGAAGTCCAGAGCAACTATGTACGCCATCTCCTTCTACATAGTAGCCACGGTCGTGGTCCTCGCCGTTGGCTACGAACGCATCATGATCCTGCGCTCGACGAAGAAGTTTGATGACTACATCTATGCTATTCTGTTCGTGGTGTTCCTCGTGCCGCACTTCTGGATACCTTTTGTGGGGTGGGGTGTGGCACATCAGGTGGCCATTTATAAAACCAGTTGGGGGAAATTTCAAGTAAGGATAAGCTATTAGTGAACCAATTAGTTTAAAGATCTTTGTATTGTAAAGGAAGAGAAACAAGCATGCGAGTCACCTAATGGGAACTAATCAGCGCCGCCCATGGCAACCAGCGACTCCATGAGAATCGTTGATCCGTTGCCGGCATTTAGGTAAGTGGGCCTCCAGTGCCGTTACTTACCGTATTAAATGCTGTAGCAAGCGATTACTTCACGCTGGTACTTTGTGAGGATCTTACTCAATAGTTCTGTAGTTTTATTGATTTAAAGACGGTGAAAGCTTTTTATCATTGGCCCAGTACCAATTTTCAATACAATCCAGAAGGTATAATTTATCTCTTTTATACATTTACTCAAAACTCACTAGACTAGACTCACTCTCTATAGGCTCACTAGAGACCGCATGTCACTTTCTTAATATACATAATATGCATCCCTTGCCCACTAACGTGGTAAAACAGGGAGGTAACTAATTCATTAAGATCTCTAACATAACATTGGTGTGTTCAACGCTCGCTTAAATATGTCTCAACGGACGTATTCTACATCGTTTGCACATCGCTAAGCTCATCGATGTTCAGTTATAGAGTGAATACGCTAAAAATTGGCAACCATACGAGACTTGACCTTACTTTATTTGTTTTAGGTGAGATATTACCGCGTCACCGGTGAAAATCTGCATTTCGGAAACCTGAAGACACAAATCGTGATCATAAGCGTAGGTTGTCTGCTGCTGGCGATAGCTTTCCTCCTGAGCCTCTGTGCTCTGATGGACGGCTTCCTGCTTCGTCACACCACAGCCTACTACCATATCATAACCATGATAAACATGAACTGCGCTCTCTGGTATATAAATTGCAAAGGCATCAAGATAGCTTCGCAAAGTCTCTCTGAATGTTTTCGTAGGGTGCGTACTAAAATTAAATTGTGTTTTATGCCCCTGTTTTATGAACACGGGCGAATATAAATGGTGTTATGTTTACTAGGACGTGCACTTGGAATGTTCGGCGCGGTTAATATCCCGGTACCGTTTCCTGTGGCTGAACCTATCAGAATTGCTGCAGTCCCTTGGAAATGCATACGCTCGGACTTATTCGACGTACTGTCTATTTATGTAAGACAATTCATTGTTTATTTGCGTAGGTACTAGGATGACCAACCCTGAGTGCTCATTTTTCTTATTAAAATACAGGACACGGCCAAAATGACAGCTAAAAATATAACCCTTCCTTTTTGCGTTGCCGTAGTCGGGTAAAAAAAGGGACATCCTGTAAAATACAAGACTGATGGCCACCCTAGTGGGTACGCTACGCTGACTTCTTTTTCATAATTCTATTCTTACACGTGTTTGTTTTCGTTATTGGTTTGCTTTTAGGATAAACATATTGTACGTTATTAAGGATAAGGTAAATAATCGAAAATACCTGGGGAATGCTGTATACTTGTAATACCTAAGCGTAGAATAAATAGGTAGTACCCAATATGGATCAAGTTATGTAAATTAATACTAAAAGATTTGCTAAAAAACATAGTATCTACCTACAGATGTTTGAAAATGATACAAAAATGGTGGTAGAAACACATTGTTGCTGGTTGCAATACAAATGGGCCGGCTTGATCGGGGCAGTACAATACCACATTCAACAATTCTCCAGTACCCTTACCATGAGTTCAGGGCATCTAGCCGTAACCGTACTCGCTAGCGACGGCGTAAACGATTTGTATGGGGAAATGTGCAGCGCCTCTAGCGCTCACTTAAACAACTAAAAATCGGTAGTATGAGTCCAACGGTAAATTACTAGAGATACAACGGATATCCGGTTGCTATCCGGTATCCGGCCTATCCGGCCATTATTTTACTATTCGGCCGAATACCGGATAGTTGCGCACTATTCGGCCGGATACCGAATAGTGATTCTGTTTGGTATTTAACTTTGAAAAATGGTTAGTATACAAGAAAACAACAACAAATTATCAATATTCGTTTATTAGTATTACCTTTAACGTACAATTTAATTAAACTTATCTATTCAGCAAAATAGGCGGGCGCACGTGTAGGGTTAAGGAGGCAACAGTGACTCATGTGTTTTTCGAAAAGCTAAATTAAATATAAATCCTTATTGGATTGATATGAAACTTATACATATTATTCATTAACTATTATTATTTAACACTGCATCAACACAATTCCATAAAATAGGTTTAAAATAAAATAAATAATAGAAAACAAAAAAAAGATTTTTGAGCCACTGTGCACACCCAGGTGTCCACAGTGACCCAACCCTGGGGTCCACAGTGGGTCAAAAGGTACACAGTGACTCATCAAAAGGAATAATAAAAATAGTCAAAATAATTCAAGTTTTATATATTTATTAAAGAAAAAAACAAGTTATTCTAACAGTCTAGAAACTCTTTGTCTTACAAACAATGTGACTTTTTAAAATTGAGTCACTGTGCACTACTACGCCATTTTGAAAACTTTGTTTTGTAACAATAAAACTAAAATCCAATTCTATAATAAAACTGTATGAATGAGGATTATACAATATTTATCAACCAGCAAATATAATAGTCATAACCAATTGCCATTATTTTACGTAAAAAAACAGAGAAACTTATCTTAAAATCTAATTTCATCCAAGCGAAATTTGTTTTCTCTCTGTGACACAACACAACAACACTGCACCGGCCGGCCGACTAGTTCAAACACGTTTAGGGTTACATGCTATAGTGTGCAAAAGAGACAAACCTACTTTATGCTTTGTCTTACCTGGAAACATTAATGAGTCACTGTTGTCGACTGAGTCACTGTTACCTCCTTGACCATACTGCATACGAACGAAATAGTTCCGTACCCTGACCTAATAAAACTCGTTTCTTGCCTAGAAAACGGTCCGCGGGAACCTACAATACGTACCAGGTTGAAACCTGCACGACGCGCCCGCCGCCAAACTAAAATGTAGGTATTGTTTGGCCGGCCAAATATTCGGCAGCCGGATACCGGATATTCGGCCGGTGATCAGGCCGAATATCCGGTATCCGGTATCCGGCCAAACAACTATCCGTTGCATCTCTATAAATTACCTATCGAAATCTAAGCACTAGTGACTAAAGTTTTGTAGCTGTTGCCGTAGAATGTTGGTACCATGAGTCACAAATTTGACACATGTCATCGAAGAATACCGTATCGACTATGGTTAACTCTTTCACTGACAAATGGGAGCATATTTCACCGCTATCGACTGTAGTAGCGTAATATGAATATTTGATAGAAACTCATGGTAATGGTACAGGGTTCAAAGACTTGCGGCCCAGCGGTAGTCACTTATCTCCAGGTAGCCCGTATGGCCGTTTTCCACCCTTTTACATAAAAAAATCAATAACAAAGACTAGTAAAGATACCAAAAGACAATTCCAGTTCCTATACAATGAACATGAATAGGTAGAGTTACCAAATTGGGAGGTAACTGTTAATTCCCATAAGGTCAGTGAGGGAAATTCCGTCATTACATTAATGCTACTCGTAATATCATTTTATCGCCTAAAGTCAGCTGTCGACATGTTCATTAGAAGTATTACTCTAAATAATTGGACTTTCTTTTGACGGAGTCTCTCTTACGATTTCAACTGTGGATTTTACCCGTAGGCTCAAGACAAGCTCCACTTATGTATAGGTCTAATTAAATGAGCTGGCACCGAAAGTACCTATGAAATAAATGACAGTTTCATAAATTTTCGGTTCCAGCTCTTATGAATCGACTTATACATATAAGTAAATGAGCCAATCAACTTTTTACCCACACTAAGCCGTCCGCAGCATTTTCTAAACAATTGCAGATTTTTATTAGTGTACCTAAATAATTTTTCTCTAATTTATTTTTTAGCGTACGTTAATCCATACTATCCTATAAGAGTTACACCTATTATATACCATACTGTAAGTAAAATATTCTTTTAGAAACATTATTTTGCGATAACGCTAAAAACAATTTCGGTGTAACGCCAGTGACATGCATCCAAAGTGTGGGTAAAATAGTCGATTGGCCCAAACACTGTATACCTACTGTATTCCGACTTAAGTGTTATGTAAAGCAGTATTAGCGATGCCTGATGGACTTTGTTTCCGTTTTCGTACTAATTTAAATTGACAAAAATTGCCTATGCTCATTGTAGAGGTACTGAGAAGACATTTGGTCATATAAATAGCAACAAAAAGGTCTTTAATGGTGACTTATATGTGTCTTCGATTGTACAATCAATCAGATCCCATACCAACACGGATTAAAAAGTTTAGCCCCTCTGCGGCTATAAATAATTAGTACCTAACATCTGATAGGGTGTCTTATAGAGATAAGTTAGGATTGAGCGGTCATGTTAGCGCCATTGTAAGGCAAACGGTAATCATACAAATCAAAAAGTTGTATTAAAATCGTAATAAAAAAACGATGGGCATATCAGACCAAACCGTTTATATTTTAGAAAGCCAAACCTTCATTTTCCAAACTTAAAAATAAGGCTGTTAAAAGTTTACAGCCTTTGTCTGCCTGTTTGTCTGTCTGTTCGTCTGTGTATCTGTCAGTTAATTGTCTCGAGTCCGGATTCTAAACTGACTTGTTACTGATTGAGCCATGTTTGGTGGTTCCATATGATATAACAGTTTGTTTTGTTGTTAGTAGGTATAGTTGTATCAAAAAATGTGGCGAATCATGAAAATTTTCAGCTACTAATAAGCAGAGAGCGAACTTATGGTGCTGATGTTTCGTACATAAGATTGTATAAGTATACAAAAATAAGTCTTTTTGATGTCTTCGGCACCAAAACTTCGCTCGCTGCGATTGAAAAACTATCGTTTAACAAGTATCCATTCATTTTGGACAAGGTTCTTCAACATAACGATCGCAGTGTACGGCGCGCTCTCGGAGATCGTGGACCACGGCTTCGGGTTCAGCTTTAAGGAGATGGGACTGTTCGTCGACACCGCCTACTGCTCCACGCTGCTCTTCATCTTCGCCGACTGTTCCCACAAGTCCACACTCAAGGTCAATTAAGAGATCAGGTGGAACCGGCTAGATTTCTTTTAAGATAAAAGTAAAGTCGCTATCCATTCCTGTCTGCCCTCATTGTATCTTCGGCCGCTTACTCCTAAACGTATACCAAAGTGCAGTGTAAAAGCTTGCAGGTGATGTGGCCCTACTTAGTATGACTGTCTAACTTTAATTTATCCCTCTCTGCGTCTATTTAGTGTCATAAGAAAGGGACGCTCACAAGGATAAACTAGACCTGGCCGGTCATGTTAGGGCCAGAGGTGGCTCAAAATTAATGGCAACATTTGAGGCGGAAATATTGGCATACGAACGAACCATGTTATATAAAAGCCTCGAATAATTAAGTAGGTCTGATTTTTCTCCATCTAATTTTAAAATCAAGTTCTAATAGAATCTAGAAAAATACATATAAACGAAGCATTTACAAATATTAGCTCAAGTATAAAGTTTCCATGTTTTTACAGCTTTCAATACTTTAAATTATTAATCTAATGAAACGATTTAGGTGGCAGCGGGCGTACAAGACACCTTGCTATCTATAGACGTCTTAGCTGTTGACAGACCCTGCCAGAAAGAGGTAAATTATCATGTTATTTAGACAATATGTATATATTTAACGACTCTAGTGCCATCTAGTTCTGAATTGAGGAAACCAATTAACATGCGCTACATTACATCACGCTAACGAAGTTTCGTAACACAGACGCATATTCAACTTCCAACTTTCATCCTTCGGACTTCGGTCCCCGGGCATAACACCCAACTGGTGAGAGATCTCTCTATCGTGACTTACCTCCAAATGTTTCTTAAAATGTAAATCACAGTAAACTCATCGCTACAAACGTACAAATGAAATATCGTAACCGCTCTACGGATCTTCGTAGGCAGTGAAAGTAGATCTTAAAGTTTAACTTGAACTTGAAATACGTATATAATTTTGTTTCAAGTTCGGTACAATATCGAGATCGTCTGTATTATGTGAGTCAATACCAATTGGCTCTTAGTCTTAAATGTCGTGGGCCGTTTTCATAAACTTTCCACGGACACACAAAAAGCATAAAATTTTAGCAACGAAAGGTAAGTATCGAAATGAGAAAACTGGGAAAGCGTTAATTACCGTCGTTTGTATGGAGAGCGCTTTTTGGGCTTGATACACAATGGACACTAATTCTTGGTACTTAATGCGTCAGTAAAACTATCAAGTAGACGATCTATCATTAGTTTTTTCGATTTTCGCAGATAGACCACTTTATCCAGGCCATTGAGATGAACCCGGCAGTTGTTAGTCTGAAAGGATACGCCCACGTCAACAGAGAACTCCTTACTTCGGTAAGTATGAAATAAAAGCAATCAACCCGTAAATAGAGACAAACGTATTTTATACATATTGTACGTTATTGTAATTCAGATAATAGTGGTTAAAACAAAAAAAACTTTAAAAATGGAAAATAAACCCCATAACGCCAAATACTAGACATAAAAGCTATTTGTTGTGCTCATATTTTCTTCGTCTTAAGGAAATCAAAAACAAACACTTGTCTTGTTCTTAGACTGGTAACAAATGTTCTGTCGTCCTTTGCATAATAATCTCTGTTAATAAATCTAGTTAAAATTCAGCCGCGATTTTAGAACAATTTCTCAAGTTATACTTCAATTATCATATTCATCATACATTTACTTTCACGCAAAGACGACGAAAATGTTATTATTCTTGTGCGTAGTTTTTGTTTCTTGGTTGAGAAAGTTCGGTCCCATATTTTTTGATGGTTTTTAAAGATATCAAATAAAATATTTTATTGGTCAAAACATAAGTTAATATGGGATACAGATGTGATTGATTTTTGAATAACTTTTATTTGTCGTGTTGATTTCATCGTTTGTTTGTCACTTTGTTTTTAACACTGCAAGCTAGTTTTGACTCACTTTTCAGTGGTTGGACCCTCTTGAAATTTAGTCCCATTTTGTATTTTTTTGATCAAAAAACCCTAATTAAATTCATCGTTAATAAGTAGGCGACGCTGACGCAGAAGAATTCGTTTAACATCTAATTTCTCTCACGGGCGAATGTACAGGTATAGCCCTGGTTGATCTTGCAAAAACTAACATAAATAACTATTGCAAAAGTGATTGTAGGACCCTATTGCATGTCACATACTCTATTCTATAGTTATACTCATCTATACGTACGTAACTCTATTTTACTGTTAGTGTAGTGTTACGAACTGTTCCATAACAATCACCTTGTTCCAGTTCCACGCCAAATTACAATTGGCGTGCATTATTGAGTTCTCCTATAGGGAACTTGAAACTTTAACATAACATGCGCACGTTTAGCTACTGCTATTCCAAGACTACGAGTACACACATGAGAGTTGGTATTTAATATAATTGAGCTGCGCTCTTTGAATTCTTGCCAATAGAAATGATAGTATGAGCTGTGGCCCGTTTCACGAAGCTACAAGTTACAATTTTACAAGTCTAAACCGGCAACATTGGTCATTATGCCCATGCCATCGGTCATTATTGACCAATGTTGCCAGTTTACACTTGTAAAATTGTAACTTGTAGCTTAGTGAAACGGGCCACTGCAAGTACATATATGTTTAAACTAGAGACGCATTTAATAGGGACACGATATGTATAGTCGACCAAGAAATTGCTTGACCACTTTTGTACCTTATCCCTTTGTAATAAGTACGGTCGTAAAGTGGTCAAGCAATTTCTTGGTCGACTATACATGCATCGGCGCGTACGCGTACGTCACCTTGCACGTTTAGTACGATTACTTAAACTTTGCCATTCGTAATAAGTCGTGAAATATCATTTTTTACTTACTTTGCCTGGACCATCACATGATACTGGACCTTTTATTTAAGGCAGCAATGTATTTCGCTTCCTTTTATGACTATGGCATTTCTGATGACAATCGAAGCCGTGGTTACTGAAATAATTGTAACAGTATAATTATTTCAAGAATCGCTTCGGTCGTTAACACGTATATTTTTGTGGCGTAGTGTGCTGATGATTATAGTTAATTAATAGATTCAGGCGTTACTTTGCGGAGGTCCATTTCAACAAACTGGAACAAATTATCTTCCTACTCCGCAAGAGCAAGCAAGACGCGGAGGCGGAGTAGCAAGGTAATTTATTCCAGTTTGATGATTATAGTTATATTTAATGTTTAACTTTCTTTTCAGGCAATAAGTATGATAGCGATTTATCTCATCGTGTTGCTGCAGTTCAAGATTTCTTTGCCCAAGGACGTTCAAGGGACATAGGTCTGAATTTTTATAGCATTCGCATTTATTCTTGCTTATATTGTGTTGCTTTTATGACTACAGATGAGCGAATATGCAAAAAGGCAGAAAATGTCAAGCAATCCGTAGAAACTTTGATTAAATTTTAGAAGACAATTAATAAAGCATTTAATTTAGATGATATCTATTCTATCTCTTCAACAAAACCCAGTTCAGTTCACCAAGTTCAAAATAATAAAGGAGTTGGGAGCTGAAAACAATAAGGGAAGTGGGAAATGCAATCAAGGTCTTTGCTGTCCTTATTCAATGTTGACCTTAGATATTTCTGTAATCATGAAAAATAATTTATATTCATCATAATTAAGCTATGTAGGTACGTGAATAAAATTAAATTATCAAAAGACTAGCGAGCTGCATGCTTTGCATGGGTGTAGTTTAGTAAAAACTTTTTTTAAATAAAAACTCTTAATGACAATTAAAACTGTATCAAAATCCGTTGCGTGATTAAGCAGGAAGAAGCGACCGAAGATATAAGTACAGACAGAGCTGGATAGCTGATTTATACTAAGTAAATTATAAAATTCAGTCTCCAAATTCAAATACATCACATAAAAAGGGTAATGTCAGATAACGATATAAAAACAATGTTTTTTTTTATGAAAGAGGAGGCAAACAAGCAAGTGGGTCACCTGATCAACACCGCCTATAGACACCTGCAACAACATAGAGAGTGCAGATGCGTTGCCAACCCAGAGGGCTAAAATGTAACCTCTTGTGCCAGTAATTGTACCGGCGGAACACAACGGTGCACCTGCTGCTTAGCGACAGGATTAGCGAGCAAGATGGTGTTAGCGATCCGAACGGACCTTGCACTAGGTCCTACCACCCGCCTACCGTATTATGGCGTTCCAAAGTAAAAGACATTATTATGGCGAAATCATATTTTTCTTCTCTATACTTATACCTAACAGATTCTGATCTATTATTCTAACATTTATTTATTTAGAGCCTTTGATCATAAAAACATGTAGATAGATGTAACAATAAGTCTTAGATGTTATGAGTGGTGTGGAGTGAACGGAGAGAGGACAGGTAAAAAATATAGTCTTCAGTTTTCAGTTTAGGCTATTTATTATGAAATTATACATTGGCTGGTTCGTAAGACAAAAAAGATTTACTTGAAGTAAAATAAATAAGAGTTACGTCCGGCCACGGCCATGGCTGTTTCGAGAAGGGGATGAAAAACAGAGAATTGCTATACACGAATGTGTGGTCGTTAAAAAATAAAGAAATGCTTAAGGCACAAACACGATCCAATAACAACCCTTCTGATAGCTGTCAGGTAAAAAAATGTGGCACGCTCCACGATTTTGCGTGTCATTCCTGGGAAGATACCGAAGTAATCTTTACTCTATCGTTTTATTTTAGTATACACCAATACTATCTGAGCAAACAGTTTCTCAAAGAATATTTATAAATGAATATTCTTGATCGAGTTCAGGAAGTTCATTGAACTGAAGAGCGAAACGACCAAACACATTTTAAAGCATTTCACCAGACCGCTGATGGGTTTTAATCTGAGCATAACAAAATATGTACAAAGAATCACAATCTGAAATCGAGCCTATCGACCTGAACAAATATTTGTTCAATAGTCGAATTTTCTCAGGTAAAATATTTACCTAGAACCAACTTGCGTCAAAACTTTAATGGCACTTTCGCCCATCCCTCGGTACCCATCAATAAATAAATGTGAGTAGATAAATACGCTGATAAAATGGTAGTACCCATACTATACCACTCTCGAATCGTCTCCGTCACCCGCAATCACTTCTCTGACAGCTGTAATGGGTTTTCATTAATCAACTTTTCCAATTTTCTACAAACCTATCCATCCATTATCTCTAAGTTTTATCGGAATCCCGGAAACGGACCATGAGTTTTAATTTTATGTAAATTCCTTACCACCAAAATGGTGATTTATTTTTAGCGGCAATGCATTCCAACCCTTACACTTTACATAATGTAAAGTATTTACCTATATATCAATTTTTTTCACATACATGTGTATTTTCGTATCTCCTACTTTTGGGACTTCCTGCTGTCAATCCAGTTTTGTGCACCTAATGCGTTGACTGACAATAAATAAAACTATTTTCCTTGCAGAACGAAAGGGAAAATTGGGTGACCTAAATTTTTCTAAACGCCCCAGGGAACTATTCAAAAACAAAAACGTGACGCATTTATAGGTGCCAGTTATCGTTTACCTTAGAATAATACAAAATATCAACCAAAAACACCGCTCTATTTTTGTCGTATTTTTGTTAAATGAGGGCAAGAATAGCTCGAGGATAGATAATAGGATAAGTAATAAAAATTCTGATTGAGTTGAGAAGCCGATGTTGAGTTCATATCGGCCAAGTCTTCACCAGAGAATTGATCCACCCTACTCGTTATCTCTCCGTTGAATTATAAAGTCGATGTGAGCAGAGATTTTACACTTGGGGGTGAATTTTCAGACAGTTTTTTGCGTTTCTCGTGGCCTTAATTGTAAAAGCCTTTTGTCACAAATATAATACAATAAAAACAATAATAAAGCAACGAAAAAAATATTTTTGTTAAATACTGAAACCGAAAAAATCGGTCTTACAACTCAAAAATACCGCGCAAACAGTCGATGTGATGAATGTCCTACCTGCCATTGTAATTTGATAGCGGCCATCGTTTGGTAGTTTGATATTAGCAACATAATATTGTAATTTGTATTTGTTTTCGAACTTTAATTTAACAAAGTCTGCTTGCAAAAGTTATGCATTATTAGAAAATCTTCCCCAATGGATTACGGTAACCAACATTTAGAAAAAAAAATGTACTATAAAAATACTAACTGATAATACTAAAATACAAATGACAAACAATCAAAGCTCAAAAATTTACTCTTTTGAATACTTTCTAAAGGCAAACTTTGAGAAGGTCTTTAAAAATCTCTGTCGTAGGCTTTGACAGCGATTCAGAATAGGTTAGTCCTGTAAGTTGATAGCTAATCGTATTGGATCCATATGATTTAATTTTGATTCGATTTAAATAAAATATTTTTTTTACAATACGGATAACGTTCATGTAGACTAGGCTATAAAGTATGGCATTGGCGTTGGCCCGGTAAATGAAGCAAGCTGGTGGATCAATTGTACACACCCAAGCGTACAAATGTTTGTAAGATAAAATCACTATAACTAATAAATATTCAGATTGGTGTGTGTGATCCATTAAAACATGTAAATTTACTTTGTTTACGCTCACTTATAGATAATCTACTTGTTCCAAGCTAAGTACGTTTGTGTACGGCGTTTCATTTCTGTCATTGTACCGCTCTTACTAACCAAAATCCTCAGTATAGGATCGAACGCGATAGTGCGGAAGCTCAAAAAGTTGCCTAACCCTAACCTAAGTGTCCGAAAAGGATTCAAATATGTTGATAAGAAGGTTAGTAGTCGACCTTCACAATCAAAACTGTAATTTTCGAGCCTGTGTCGACTACCGATTGACGACATATGATATCAGTGACATCATTCGGTGGCATATCGCAGGGACGAACTCTAGATTTGTATCGAGTCGCACTCGCCTGAAGTGCGGTTATTAACTGTCGAGAGCACTTTAGATAATAGGATTGCGTGAAAACGCATTCCACTACGCATTGGCATGAACACCACCTGATGGAATGTTTTTATTGACCCTTTTTGTTTCCGCCTACATAGAGCGAATGATTCGAGGTTTTTGGAGCTTGTAGATTATTGTAGACTCAAAAGGTTAGCGGTGACGATTTGTTATGATACTTATGATATACCTAAATGAATTCTGACCGTCACGGCTCGCTTCCGTTCACTCTTATAATTTTACGGATGTCGGAATTTAAAATAGAATATACTCAATGTGTGAAAGTGAAATTAAGGCTTACCTACTGTGCAATGTTTCTAACCCCAATCATACCAACTGTTAATAACTTTCATACTCCCTTATACATGTAATTTATTATGTTTGTTTCTTGAATGATATTTACAATGTGTAAACATTGCCGTGCGTCGTTGATACATTAGCGTTAGACAGCAGTTCAAATATTCGAACTGAACTTAATCGTAGAACTGAAGCAACTAAATACTAGTTTTATGTATCTACGTAGTGCTTCACGTAAAAAAAAATCTGAGCATGAGTTCAAAAGTGTGTAACTTTAATAGTAAGCAGTCCGTCACAGTGGTCCTCGCAATAATATGGAGTACAAATTACAAAAATATTTAGGTTTAAAGATCATTCGAGGAAAAGGCAACATAAAAAAGCTTCAAGCGATTCATAATGCAATGCAATCCTATGAAATAAATAAACCTTAAATCATAGTATACTGTCATATACATATGTATATTTAACCGACCAGTGATAAAAAAAGTTAGGAAATTTAACCAAAAAAAAGTGCCAAGTAATAAATAAAATGAAGTAGGTACGAGTGAGCTTATTTTCACAACTACCATAAGTTTCCTATTCAAAGGTCTAAACTTAGAAAAACATAACGTCAAAGTGGTATTCATAAAGGCTCTTGTAACACAAGGTGTCTTCGAATAAATATCAAGCAGAGGCTCCTACATTATTCAGGTAGCTGTATCTGCCATATAAGTGTAAATAGTAGTTGACCTGTTGATTGTACAGTCGACCTAGTTGGGTCGTGGTCCACTGTGGATTTTTTACACTATAAACGTATGTATGTAAATGCTTTATTGTACGAGAAACAAAAATCACAAAGAGGGATACAGTGATGTATGAAGGCGAGCTTGTTTCTTTTTAAAAGAATTTCAAAATGACAGAAATATAAACATCAAAAAGTCACTATTTATAAGCATATAAATATTATTTATAAACATTTGTTTTATCTTATCAATGTCAACACAATATCATTTATGATACCTACCTTACACCCTACCCTATCAAATAGGTATTATTAATGCGTGTACGGGATGACAGGATTTCAAGGCTTCGACATGGATGTGAAATTACATTGACTACGATCAATCAACCAGACTCAACAACATGGTCCCAATTAGGTAATGTTACCAGTTTAACACAAAACAATAATGTACAGAGGTACAAGTTAGAAACAATTCGGCTGAAAGTACTAATTAGCACAGCTAACACTATTCCCAACGAGGGATTAACTTAACAGCCGCCGAAAGTGCTTAACAAGTACTTTTTCAATCTACACTAATCTACACTAGTCTACACTAACATAATAAAGAGGTAAACTTTGTTTGTTTGTTAGTTTGTTTGTATGTAGGGGGTAGTCTCTGGAACTATTGAACCGATTTCAAAAATTCTTTCACAGATAGAAAGTTACACTATCCCCGACGGACATAGGCTACTAATTTTACGCGAACGAAGTCGCACGCGTCCGCTAGTGGTATATAAAATGGAGATGTTCCCCGAGGGTTCAAAGTTACTCGAATCGAATGTGCGCAAAAGATATTGGATTTGTATGGCTCTCGTTGATAAGCGTTAATTAAGCGGCTATTAGAATACTTTTGGCGATTGGTTTTCATTACACAACGCTAACATGACTGCCCGAGTTTAATTTATCCCTCCCTACGGCTTTGTCTTACTAGTTCCACTAGAAAGGGACGCACTGAGAGTATATTAATTAATAAAACTTGGTGGGTGTCAGGGCTACAGCGTTGGATCAAAAATAACCGATAATCCATTCCAGAAAATTTAAATTCTCTCTGCACCCATTCCATTGTTTGCTAACAAGAAGTAAACATTCAAATATTTACATTTCTCCGCAACAATTACTCAATAAGCGAAAATGTAACGACGATAGAATATAAGGTATAAATAGGTATAAATGACGTTAGTATTTCGGTGATTTTAGGCACTGTTTTACTAAATAACTGGGATTCTAATTTGTGATTTTCTAACTTGTGAATATTCTAAAAAGCATTCATTATAAAGTGAACTACTATTAGTTCACTATTTACGAAACAAATGATGCGCATACATTTTTGACAAAAACAAAAGCTTTTGAGGGAAAAAAACCTGCTAATTATTCAAAAAAATTTCGATACAATACGACAAACATAAACACCAAACCAAAAAAAATTATACAGAAAAGTTACAAATTCAGAGATAATTATGTATTTACAAGTATACCTCAGTAAATAAGCCACAGTCTTAACCTGTCTTTATCAACGATAATTTAATGCTTGGATGAAATACTAAATAATTAACAATGAGAGTAAATATAAGGGCTATTGTGGCTGTGTACACGGATAATGTCCATTTATTTATGTATACAAAATCAAACAAAAATCTTTTAATCAAACCGAATAACTGAAAATTTTAGCCACTGTTGAAAGTATTATATCTGTGTAAGTGATTCTTAGTATTTATTTTCACAAAAAAAACTTGAAATATATTGGTACTAGATGCCTGTACAAACAAATGAGGCACTTTCACGGTTGATGTCACTTCAGAAACAAGGTTTTTCTCGTGCCTGCACTAAGGTTGGCTCGGGCTGGAGAGTAATAATATTTTTGAGTTATGGTGGTTGACAGTTTCGATCAAAAATTTAAATATTTAATGTTGTTGCAATGCAAAGCAAAAAAGTGTATCGGATTCTAGCAAAAAGTCGATGTGATATTTTTCGATAGCATTTTAACTAAAACGGAACATAATAAAGGTTTTAAGTACTTTATATAAACGCTACGTTAAACAAATAGACGAAACAAAAGCATTTTTGCTTTTAACGACAGTTATTATTTTTTCTTTGTAACCGCAAGAATTTATTATCATTAACAAGTCAATTTGTAGGTTAAGCACATCACAAAAGTAGTCTCTTTTGTACTTTTTATTCAGGATACAACAAACGTTAAATATTTATTGTAAAACCTTTAAATATAGAAAAAATCTACACACAAATGTACGTAGGTACATACATACTCGTAGATAACACCTGCTTACTATCTGAGAGACCTCAGACATTCATTATTTCAACTAAGTATACTTAAATTGTAAAAATATCATTTCATTTTATGGGCAGATGAAATTCTCCGCGGGGTACTCCATTCTATTTGCTACATCAATTTCAATTGATGCTCAATAAAAAAGATTCAAAGCGAGGCATGCCAAGTATGCCAACACCAGCTTCTAACGTCAACGATTTCTAGTAAGCAGGGGTTAGTGCATTACCCGCCTTGTTGCACGTTAATATTGTTTACCTAAGTAATGGTACGGCTTCAATCTTCACCTTGCTTTTAAGCTACGCAGATATTAAAGCATTTCAAGTTTGCTCTGTTATGTAACTACATCGTTTAATATTTACGCGAAAGGGCTACGCGAGCGACGTTCTGCGTCACGTTCAGATTCGCGGCGTTAAATTCCGGCGCCGGCTATTGTTGCTTAATTAACTAAAAACCAGAGATTTATTTCCAGAAAGATAATAATTTTGCTCTTATTTCATCAATACGGATCCAGTGCGGACTGGAGTGTTATTAAAATGTCGTAAATATTTTGAGTGGGCGCAAAAAAGATAAGTGGTTTGATTAAGCGTTCTACCTAAGCCCGGCGGATGGTTGTTCATGATTATTTTGTATTTACGTATGTCTTGTCTTACTAGCCGCAAAATAGTCAGAACAGCTTTGTTTTCAACATGTACGTCATGGAAAATACTTTGCAAGCTCATTAGGTACACACTAAGCGCATATTTCTCATAGTTGGCGCGATCTTCAGCCGTCACTATCATTAGCAGTGGTCGCCGCTCACCAGGCGCCGCCGCAACAATTAGACACACTGGCACTAATGTGCTTAGATATTAAAATAAAAAAACACCCCGGCTGTTAATAAAGATGAGACGAACGCGTTTTGCATACGTAAACAGCTCAAAGACTTGCAAATGTTGACAAAGTATAACCGCGAGTGACCGACGCCGGATGAAAGTCAGACTTAATTTTGTACGTGACAGATTAGAGGAGAGTAATACAACAAGCAGGGTCCGGCGGAAAGAATTATGTTTAGGCCCGACGACAAATTGTCGTGTTGTCCCTGCATCTATTCCACTTAACGACCCCGACATTCCACGTGTAGCATCACGACATACATTTTCATCTAATTTGATTAACTAGTTTGTATCCTATTTCGGGTCGTAATTTTTACCCCATTGAGAGCAAAGGCAATTTGTGAATAAATGTGAGATTCTTCAATATAGTACTTTTATTTTTGTGAAGTGACATTGGGTTGAGTCCCTCTTACAATACTTCTTTAAACTATTACTTGATACATGATATCCTATCCTGATGCAACATGGGCTTTGCATAAACCCTTTTATTTAGTATAGCATTACAGGTGAAAGCGAAAGTTACTTTTGGAAATAATTGCACTATTTACATTCCGACTAGATGGGTAATGGAACTTACTACATTAGGTGCATCAGTTTTCTTGCTTTGATTTTAACAATGTCCTAATAACTAACGCCTCGAACAAGACATATGGTGATGATTAGTTGTGTAGTGAAGTTGCCATATCATAATTAACAAGTTTTAAACTTGCTAAAATTCGAATACACTTTAAGGGAATCACTTCTTTTGAAACGGAAATTTTAATATACAAGGGCTAAATGATATGACTTAACAAGCCGTTTTGTGACAGTAAAGGACTATTTTTTATAGGATTAATTTTGATTTTGGGAGCTCGAGCTACTAAGTTAAATAACGATTTAAAAAAATACTTTATCTAGCTTTATATTTTGACCGGCTATCGCGTATTTAATGTACAATTATAGAAAAAATACCAGTTTGAACTTCCAAAAAAAGCACACCTTGGTAATCACTGTTTTATTGTCGCAAAACTACTCGAATTGATTAATACCCTTAGCCACAAAAAATAAAAACTTAAAATGTTTCAAAATTGCCGTCTCATACGGAGCAACTCGCCTTAACTAAATCAAGCTGGTGTCCTATTAAGTATATCCTAAAACACTATAAACCACTACTAAACGAAGAGTTTTAATTTGACCAACGACGTGGGCAGCTGAAAAGATGCAAGTACCATAAAGGTCATGCGCCCGATGACCGTTCGCATACAATAACGCAAAATAAGAGTTAAATTGCAAATTCTTTTAAATGCAAATGTGCATAATACGAGTATCTTTGCATAAAGGCGAGTCGCTCTACGTCTTGCCTTGGGGTCATATAAGATCATACCATTTAAAAACCAAGTTTTCATGGCTAGAAACTTAAACGTGCTGAGGTTTATGATGTTCTCATAAGCAACATAGCTTACATAGTATTTTAATATATGAGCCGTTATCAAATTTATTTTAAAGCCTCACTTTCTGAGCCGTGATTATGACCTTTATATTCAGACGCGGTACCAACTCAATTAAGTACTGTGGGGAAATGTAATTCATTAAAAAAGTAGGTTGAAAGAAAATAATGTACAAAATATGCTCTTTTTAAGTGACTTTTATGTATGCGTATGGAAGTGTATCCAAGAACTTGGCATAAAAACGTTTGACCGAATTTATCAAGCATGTATATGCATTTTGCAATTGATTTTCTGCTAAAACCGTTCAGTTTTTTGGATAATAATTTTACCCTTAAAAGTGGGTTATGCTAGTATTCTCTTATGTTTTCGCGACTTGTAGACATTGAAATAAAACAATTTAAACGGTTTATATATCGCGTGTATTGTAACGAATCTAATTTGGGTAGTTTGTGTTCGAAGGTTTTTGTCAGTCTGCACGTGAACATGAGACCTGTAAAGGGCTCGAAACGTCGGGAGGAATTGGATTCGTTACAATACACGCGACATAAACTGTTTAAATTGTTTTATTTTAATGGGTTAGGCTAGTTTACATCTTAGTTAGATATACAAAAATGCTGAAAAGTTAGACTACAGCGGGAAATTAAAAGTTTGCCAACGCAATTGCAATATCCTTAGTGTTGCGGGTGTCTATGGGCGGTGGTGATCACTTACCATCAGGTGACCCTCTTGCTTGTTTTGCCTTCCTATGTTGTATAAAAAAGTTTTTTTATGATTTACTTGCGAGGTCATTAACGAAAAATATTTATCTAAAACTATTCACCACAATTCACACAACATGGGCTGAATTTGATCTGCTCGTGTGTTCAAAAACTTTTCCTTGAATGTAATTAAACAGGGCCTATGATCGTACTAAACAATGCATTACAACATTTTCGTCAATAAAAAACGTATTACTTTTTTGATAAGAAACTATTATGTAACTAACCCGCTGTACAGTGCACACTTTATCTACCGAAGGTAAAAATAATTTTGCTCTTTTTCACTATCAGAACTAAAATCGAACTTAAAATTTACCTTTAATGTGTTATATAATGGAATGTTTTAATTAAATTTATAAAATGTAATTTAATTTATTATGCTACTAATCCTTAGAAAATAAGACGTATGTATTACTAACAATCTATGGGCCCTGGGTCTGCAATTAAGTTTTGAATTGAATTGAATTGAATTAAAATATGTATTTTTCTGTTTTCATGTAACAGACAGGTCCCTACCATAATGAACCCATCAAAATATTTCCACGTATCTAGGAGAGCTAAGGGGCAGTAAGCACTGATCTTCTTACGATCACTTACGTTTTCTTACTTTCCATTTAGGTCTCGTTTCGAATCGTATATTTATTGGAATATTAACCAATTCCGTATGTTGACAGTATTTGAGGAAATTCCTTTTTGTCTGTCTCTATCGATTAGGACATACAGGAGTATAATATGCTTTTTTACCTTACAGATGTGGGTGTCTTACTGAGGGGCAAAGGCAAAGGGCACTCTTGACTTGCACACCTTTCTGTCCTTGGCTATATCCGGCCAATCCTTCAATTCTATGTTTGCGGGTTAATTTTAGACTTTGACTCGACAATCGCCAGCCGCGGACCAATCAAATACGCGAGCGTATATATTAGCCGGCATTGATTGGCGCGCAGCTGATAAGTGTCGAGCGCTCGAAAGTCACAGATCACTCCACAGATCGTCTCGCCATCTCTGCCTAAGGGTCTATTTACATGGAGCTTGTTCTCGTATGCGAGTTGCATTACATTGCGTGGTTCGATCAATCGATCGATCACATCATGCCTCGGTAGTCCGCAATGTACTGCAACTGGCATGCGAGATCTCTTACCATGTCAATGGCCCTTAAGTTTCGCCTGGTTCTCAGTCAAAGGTCACGTTCGCGCACCGTAGATCAAGGTGGGCGATAGTTATACATATATAATTAACCAAAAGAATGCTTTAGCTCTCTCAGATTTTATAGCCTTGTGGTCAGTGCCCACTACGAAGCTGGGTTGAGGATTCCAAGTAGGTACTCGGGTTATGGATGTTATGTATTCCCGTACGTATTTATTTATGTAAGTGTGGTATGTTTTCTAGTTGCCAAAGCCAGGCGGTGTTAGTTGCTTAATTTGTGGTATATATACTTAAATGTATATGATTTGGGATTAGGTCTTATTTACGCATCAGAAACAACAAGCTCTACAAATCCAAATACGTAAGTACATTTTTTATTAGTTGCAAAGCAGTTGTCTGTCGACTTGACATAATTTACTATGACTGCAGACGTCACCAGATATATCAGAAGCGAGCAAATTCTCAAAAACTATTTAAATATGAGTTCAAGGCATGGCAAACCAAATTTCTTAGGTTTTGAGTCAACACAAAATACCCATATGTCAGGTCTGTTACTCATTTCATCTACGATCTATGTAGAGTGACAGACGTACGAACTGCCAGACGGCCAGACAGCAGACTGACGGCAATAGGGCTTCATCTTGCCCCTTGGGTACGAAAGCCCAAAAGATATTTATGTGAATAAATCAAGTGAGAAGCCAATACACCAACAAATTTCCATATTTATAATATAAGTTGGGATATAACTTTAATGCGATATACGGATCAGGATGTGAAGACGACACGAGCCCGAAACGGTATTCATAAGCACCTTTTTTGGGGTAAGATATACATTGTACGGTCGAAGAAAGGTTTGGCACTTTTGCACCGTATCGCTATGCAATAGGGTTCAAAAGTGACAACACGTTCGTTTTTTTTAAATTGTCATTTTTATGTTAAGTACTTACTACAGGCATTATTTAGGTATGTAAATATATTGCTCTGTAATTGGGTTTAAAAAAAAAGAAAACAAGTATAAGCGGCTGGGTTTTTGCGGTGTTTCTTCTAAGCAGAATCTTCCATTTTTCGAAGTGCTGGCATTCGTAGACTCAGATATGTAAAAGAGCTTGTTATGGCCTACTTGCAGAATATTTTTTTCATTTTCGTTCCTCAACTATGCAATTACTCTGCTATAAACATATACTATCAGATTTCCATACTGTATGTAATGTATGTTTATTGTACCATGCTATACATTTAATAAATAAGTAAGAAAAAAACAAAAAAGAGTTTTTTCATTGCTTTACAAAGCGCCACTAATATTTATGTATTTTAAGTTCTATTTTTTTCTGTTTAATAAATCAAGTCAAAGTTTATCTTTATTCTGATTAGACTTACAAGTAGCACTTATGAATGTCAGAAATTTTACAGTCAATACGGAAAGAGCTCAATGCAGATTTCGTTAAAAAAAATGTATTTAGTAGTTAGTTAGTATTTAACACACTTGGTATTTACTATTTGGAGCCAGGGATCGCCAATGAAAATCGAGACAATTTTCGACCAAACATCCCTTTGCAAGGAATATTAATTTATTTTGTTACTAGTGACCCGCCCCGGCTTCGCACGGGCACAATTACCATGCAATGTAAATAAAAATCTTCCTTAAAAACCTCTAAATGACACTGAAAACCATATCAAAATACGTTGCGTGGTTTAAAAGGAGTGGGCAGCCGAAAATATGAGAACAGACTGGGACGAAAAGCGACTTTTTTAATGATATGTAAAGTTAAAGATACGCCAAGAATACGCCAGAGAAATGAACATTTCCCAAATTCAATGTCATTCTACAGTACACTGCATAGTAATAACAGTCATATAGAAAAGATTGTGTGAAAAATCCAGAGGCCAACAGAGGACGAAAGCTCGGCAACGGATCAGCTATTTTCTTGGCATCACTGGTTCCTATAATCACTTCTCATCAGGTGACTCGCATGCCCGTTTACCTCCATATAACTTTTTTCTTTAAGTAAATTCTACAGTGTTTTCGAGATACAGTAGAGATTTCAACTTAAACCACTTTCTTCCTGTCACTCCTATTGCGGTGAAGAATACAAATCGTACTAGAATGACAGTTTTCAGGATTCACTGCTTAAAAAACTTGAACTGGCTTCGCTCACGGACTAAATAAGCTTCTATTGTTTTATGTAAGGATAACTTTATGTGGTTTATATATAATACCATAAAATCGTTATTGGTGACAGGTAATATACTACATTACTTATGAGAAAGAAACTTAAGTACAGCGCCTTTTGCATGTAATAGTTTAAGGTATTAAAATCTTCTTTTACTAATAATTTAAAGTTTGGTATGCGTCAAGGTGGTGTTACCTTGACCCGGACCAAAGAAAATCATTATGTCAGTTCGACGTGTGTACGTTAGACATGTAGGTACTATGGTTATACGACGCTATAGTTATTGATCCAACGGTTATCTACATACCTAAATAGTGGCAAAGGAATCCCACTACTAAATTAACCCGATGGCATCCATGTGGCCAATCTGTAGACGTCTCTACTTTTGACTGACGAAAAAAAAATGGAGGAGGTTCTCAATTTGACCCGGATATCTGTTTTTTTTACTATTTATTTAGTACAATTATTTTATGTCGGATATCCTGAAAAATGATAAAAAATCCAAATAGTTAAAAATTAACGGGATCGCATTACAAGAAACATGCTTTTTCATCGGTTTTTTGTTTAAGCTGTACTTAACGTTAAGATATACCGTCCGTGTAACTGTCAAACTTGGTATGATTATAGTGCAAACTTTATTATAAACAACAAACAATTTAAAATTATCAAGTATAAGTTGGTCTGTTGCTAAGAATCCCGCACTGAATACAAGAAAACATTTTTCTAAACCATAACAATAATATTATACAGGGTGTTATTGGAAGTGGATAAGAAGGCCAGAGTTAGGCGACCTTAATGGCTACCGAATTGACCACCGAATTGTTCAGCGATTTTTATTTGTTTCAAAGTTATGAGTATTTTTATAAAATTTTGGTACAGTAGCTAAACCATTTAACCTACGACCCTGACTTCTTCTTTCAGAAGTAGTCAGATTATATTGAGCCTTTTGTATGCTAGCCAAAGTATTTTGAGCCATGGCATTCAAAATTTTTAAACAATTAAATTAAGTTCTAATTAAATGACAATCTAGTATCTATACATATAATAAGCAGATTACATAATATCATCAATATTAGCGCTTAATGTCGACCACAGAAAAGGCATATTTTGCTGAATACTAAAAAAATATGTTGTTGACGTAAAGTTTACATAAAATACATCCACGGATAGACTGCAGCCAACGTTGCACCGGTAATACATTTACGTAAACACACTGTATACAGCTGGGAACGAAGTTTTTAGCAAATCTCCCGAGACACGTTGAGTTCTGGAATAAAATTAAAACAAAGTTAAGGTTCACCTTTTACATTCATTATTAAAGCTAGCTGAATTAAAATGCCAGTTACAAGTCTTTTACGAATTAGTTCAGTGTTTTAGTCAATACGACTGACTATAACATGCCATTTAACATCAAGTAAGTCCTTCTTTATATCGAAAATTCAAACTAAAATTAATAAATGATTATCGTGCAAAATAGCGGCGTTTAACAAACAACGTAAAATAATGTCTATAGCCTAAATAATACAATTAAAACTTTAGATTGGTTTAGATTCTAGAGCGAGAAATTATTAGCAATCATACTCGTAGGTATATCGGAATAACAGCCTCAGTTTTTTTTCAGGTGAGAAACGCTATTTTAGTGTCAATAAGTGTTATTTTAGGTTAGAATGTTGTTCAATGTTAATTTTTCCGCCTACCACCATCAAAACACCACGTGTTTCACCTGGTCTCTATACGAGGCATCCTCAGCACCTGCCGTTTTCTCGACGCTCGGTCGACGAATGAGGTCGTTCCGAAATTATTATTATTATCTTAAGCAAAAAATACTAAATTAAACTATGAAAACTTATGAAGTTTGTAGTTTCTTCTGCTACGTACGACACCAAGGGGCCAATTACATTGGTGCGAGTTCATCAGGTACGTGACTTGCATTACATTGCGCGGCTCGAATTAATCGATCGGTCTCGTGATACCTCGGTAGCCCGCAGTGTAATGCAACTCGCATGCGAGAAATCTTACCGCAACCGTGGCACTACGCCACTCGCGTAGCACCTCGGAAGCTGCGTAGCACCCGTCTACGATCAACGTAGCATAGGAGCGTAGCGAACTACACTAATGAACAATGGTTGTTTTAAGTCAACTCTTTTAGTTTCATACAAACCTTTAATTTTGTACGGGTTAAAAACAGATATACATATAATTTATCAGACATTTATCTGCCCGTGTATGTCATTTATCTAACAAAATAAATGCGAATGTTTTCCATCAAATTCTAAACGGATTTGGGAAATTACCTATGTCCTTGTCAAACTCTTTTTGAGCGTTAAGTTCTAATTTAATTATTCTTCAAAATGGTATAAGAATAACATTAATCAATTGTTCCTTTGGTGAATCAATTAATGGTTAAAAAAAATATTTTCATATTTTATATTTCAACAAATTGCGTACAAGGACAAATAAATGAGCGTTTGAAGAAAAGAAATCTACAGGTTTAAATGCTGCTTTTTCGCCTCCAATTTGACAGCACTTAGCGAAAATGTTCTGTGCAAATTTTTGCCAATAGTATATATTATACTTTTAAAATGTACCAATTTTATCCGCGGGTTTACGACCATTTTCTTTAAATAAAAAGCAGTCTCTTCAGCTTGCACCACTTTTTATCGTCGCTTCTGCATTCATTTAATTGATGTTTAATAAAACTAGATTTTTTGAAAATGATCGCCGGCCATGAGAACCAGAGACCCCAAGAGAATCGCTGGTCAGTTACCGGCATTTAGGTCCCCCTCCTCTTCGGCCTCTGGATCTATCACTCACCAGACAAAACTCAATAGCAAGTCGGTACTTCACGCCGGTTTTCTATAAGAGTGTGATACTATACCAGTAGAGCAGGCCTATTCATTCAGCAACCAGCAACTGGTAACAGTGTGGCCTATCTTTTCTTTAAATCCTAATCCTAATCGTAACAAATATTATAAATGCGAAAGTAACTCTGTCAGTCTGTCTGTCGCGCTTTCACGCCAAAACTACTGAACCGATTTAAATGAAATTTAGTACACAGATAGTCTCGAGCCTGAGAAAGGACATAGGCTACTTTTTAATGCGAAAAAAGAATTGTAAGGGGTTGAAAAGGGGGGATGAAAAGTTGTATGGAAGTATCGTAATTTTTAGAGCTAGAAACTTGAAACTTATTTTTTAGGTTGTGATTCGATATAAATAAATATGACATTCAAAGTTAAATGAATGAGTCTTTTTTGGCCGCTTAATTCTTTTAACTCACGCAACGGATTTTGATACGGTTTTCAATGTCATTCAGAGAATTTCTTAGAGAATGTTTTTATGTATAGTCGACCAAGTAATTGCTTGACCACTTTTGAACCTTACCCCTTTGTAATAAGGTCGAAAAGTGGTCAAGCATTTTCTTGGTCGACATTACAGGTACATACTAATTGTACTTACCTGTGCGAAACTGGGGCGGGTTGCTAGTGTATTATAAGTGTACTTACTTTAATCTTTTTTGCTCGTACGTATATCTGGAGTTATCTCTACTCCATATCATATTCAAATTCAAATCCAAATCGTTTATTTCGGACTTTGAATCCATAGCGTTAGAAGTTAAAAACTTAAAGCTATGGTTAGTATTCTGTAATCATGCTAAACTTAAATATCGCAATCAATTTCGACGACGCCAGTAGAATTGAAACTAGTAGCTTTCAAACTAGTATTAATTTAATTAGGAATTTTAAACAAGTCATATGAGCGGCAATATGCGGTTTAATGGTTGTTGTTAACTATACCAGGAAATACAATTTAATAAGGACTAGTTTCATAATTCAAACCGGGCGCGAGGTGTGTGGCTTCTTGATTTAGATGACATATTACAGTAGATACTCGAGTATAATGTACACGCAATGTAATTAAAATCACAACAAAATGTTCATCCAAGTGTGTCACCTGATGGTAAGTGATCACCACCGCCTACAGACACCAGCAACACCAAAGACATTGCAGATGCTTTGCCAACCGAGAGGGCTAAGATGGAATACCTCTTGTACCAGTAATTGCACCGGCTGTCTTGCTCTCCACGCCGGAACACAGCAGTGCAAGCACTGCTGCTTAACGACAGGATCGGAAAGCAAGATGGTGGTAGCGATCCGGACGGACCTTGCACAAGGTCCTACCACCTGCACCTGTCTAATCTGGGATCATAATCAAAGCACACAGTTTCCAAATAAAGAAACGGCAAGTAATAGTGCTAGGAGGACGATGATTGTCTACTAACTTCTTTTGTTTACAGTTGCAACTGATGTAAAGCGGCGATGCGGCCGAAAGTGGAACGCAAATACCCAGAAGAATGCCTATACTATAAAGTTAATAAAAATTAACAAAAAGCTACCAAGTAAAATTTTATTTAACCATTTCAATACCATTCTCAAATAAGAAAGATTTGCTTGTTTTAATTTTTTGATTGCTTCTTTTGTGCTGAAACAGGGCAATAGATGTGCCTGATGCCCCAAATACTCACGTGTAAGTATATTTTTGGCTTTTAAATCACGGTTTAAACTTGACTTTTGGTTTCATAAGGGACATAATTAAGGTAAAATTGAAACTAACTCCATGCGTAACATAAATACCAATATATTATTTGATACAAGTCGGTTTCAGATTTAATATCCGTGCCGGACCAAAGGTCTTGATGTAATAGAAGCTTGATTGCATGTCAGCTTGCGGTCGTAAGATAGTGGGTTCAAACCCTGACAGCGGCCCACGTGAATCAAACGTAACGTTTGATACCGTAAGTGTAACGTACATAATGTGCCGTAATGGAATGTGTGTGTGTGTGTGTGTGTGTGAAATGAGGCTAACTTTGAGGTGACCACACTTCAACTGGCATATAGGGACATATGTATTTTATTGGTTACAAAACAAATACAGATCAACTGGCCTTAAAATTAACTTTACAGTACAATTTTTTCAAGAATTTACTTAGACCGTCATAGTAAATAAAATTAAGCGAAATACATTGCTGCCTTTAGATATAAGACCAAGTAACATTTCATGGACCAAAGAGGGAATTAAAATCAAAAATGATCTTTGTCGCCTAATGCCGGTGGCAAACTTTAAGTAAATGGTACTGTATCAAAGTGTGAAAGAGAACTCAATATCTTTTACTGTGAAATAACACGTTATCAATTAAAACGAGTAGTTATTCATTCTTCTCTTGAATGTAACTCGATAATAAGATTTACTTTTTCTACGCTCTTGCTATTCAGGTTTTTTTACAGAACAGGAAGCGTAATAAGCTTGCAAGTTATCTAATGTAAAGAGACTATCATCCACCACCAACAACTCCTAGAGAGTGCTGATCCTTTGCCAACTTTTTGGTTTTCCCAACCCTGAACCCGCCGATCTTTATCATCACCGTACGAAACGTAGAATTAAAATACATACATACACGCCTGTCTGTGAGAAAGTGGTACTACATAGTTCAGTCGAACCGACCAATTTGTACTGCAATTATACAACTATAGTAGTGTCTATAGATATGAATCTAAGTACTCTGAATTTAATATGTTAGCAGTTTTGCTACTGACCAGATAATAACTACGGAACGCTGTACTTAAATGAAAGAGAAATAATCAACGTTTGAACGGTAAGAGGCTTAAATGATAGTTTCATTAAGGTCCTGCTTTAACCAACTGACAATCCTAATACTAGGTTCCCATAATGCACCATGGCAAACCAACGCTTATTTAATTAGTCAATTGGCAAATAAAATGTTTCTATAGAAATAAACTCAATTTAAATAAATATTTTTGGTTGCTTGGAATGTAAGTGAAAAGAAATAATGGATTATGAATTATTTGTCTTATTTTATTTTGACCTCCAGGCATTAAAAGCAATCAAGGATTCGATTCAAGGTACTCCTGTGTGTTTGTAGATATAGAAGTTAATAAAACAAAAGATAAAAGGTTTTAGATTCGAATCCCGATATGGTTAAACATTTGTACGATGAATGCGAATGTTTGTATGGATTTCATATTTGTTTTTTTTTTTTTTTTTTTTTTTATATTGAATATTAATTGATTTCTACATTACAAAACCAAGTATCAAAAGCGCATCTCATTAAATAATTATTAAAACACACAATAATCAGTAGGTATACTTACTTGTAATGCACGCCTAGTAATTTAAATTGCTCCTACCATACGTCACCGTATTTTTTAGGGAAATCCGCGTATATGAGGCGGTTTTACCAATCTTGCGTCACCTTGCTTTTACGTAGGTAATAACTAATAAGGCATTAATCCACTCGAAAAATTACAGCTAGTTGTAGATGCAAATTTAAGCTTTTTAAACTATATGTATTTAAAAGTGAAAGGAGTTTTTTCAACCCGTGATAAGGCGTATGGTGGCCGAAGAGCGTGGGGCGGCGCTCCGCCCAGCGCGAGCCGAGCCCGATATATAAGCAGCCCAAGGAGGCTTCCACGCCACAACGCATTCAACCACAGCCGCGGCCGCTGCCACCACCTCACTCAACAACCACTCAGGTACGTACTGTCTCCATATCGGGAAATTCTAAGAGACTTCTTCAACAAGTACTTGGTGCAAGTGTTGGTGGTGTTTTTTAATGATTTTTTTTCTATCCCGTAATAGGTTGCATTAGTACTGTCGTTGTTAGTTTTGTATTAGTCGATTCGATAAAGGTTGACTGGCAAATAATGCCTCAGGGCATTAAGTCCGACTTTTGTTTATTTTGTTTTTTTAATAAGTAAATAAAGCTTCGTTTTGTAATTTTTTAGCGAATTTTCCTTAATCTCTATAAGCACAAAGTTTGTTCAGGTAAACTTTTTGGCGGAGTTAAAAGTCATTTAAAAAAATATATATTATGTATTAGTGCATTAATA
Organism: Ditula angustiorana; assembly: GCA_963691745.1. Lineage (NCBI taxonomy): Eukaryota > Metazoa > Arthropoda > Insecta > Lepidoptera > Tortricidae > Ditula > Ditula angustiorana. The sequence continues at coordinate 7,011,571 of OY829483.1, forward strand.
GTGAGTTAAAAATCGTCTTAAGTGAACAACTAGTTCTAAACTCAAAATCTTACACATCCATTCAAAAGTGCCATTAACTGGAATATTTTCCCAGAAGCTTCGGCATTTTTAATAGACTTTTTTTAAGTATCCTTTGAGTTAAAAATGTGGAGTTCATTCGATACACGCTAAAGAAATATCTGTCTACGTTAGAAGTTACAATAGTTTCAACAGGTGTCATTCCGTTGAAAGCGGGCTAATCGCTGGTTTGATAAAGTTTCGTTTTTTTTACTTAAGTCTCAGTGTAAATTTTTTTTTTACGCGCAATGTTACACTGTATCAGCGTTATTTCATATTAACGAGCAAGTTACTTTTCTATTTCCATTGAAGAGTAATTTTACAAGAAAAATTACGGATGTGTTGCAGATTTGAGACAAAAGTCCTTTGCTGTTTAAAATAATGATATTTTATCAAAATCACACCGTATTTCTATTATTTAATGCAAGTTGATGATAACATTGCTCTTCGCGCGGAGCTTCTATTCCAATTTCCAATTCAAATGAATCTTATGCTTTATGCCCCGTTTCCTGGTGGTCATACTAGTTTGTCGTATCTGTGTGACTGAAATATGCCATGAAAACTACATTATTATGAGTGCAAATGGGCGGCGAAGGAAAATCGGATCATGAAATTTGTAGCTAAGCAGTTGTGAACTTCCATTTACTGATTTCCTTCGTGATTGTAAAAACGATTAACCACTCAATAAACAAGTTGTAGAATTGCATATTTTATTTCAACTGGTTTGCATTTCCGCGATAAGCACAATTACTTTAAACTCTTTTATTTCGACTTACCCCCTTATTCATAAAAACTGAACAATATTTTTAAGCTAACAAATCCAAAGCTAAGCTATCAAATTGTCCCTTTCATTTGAGGGCAAACGTCACAATGACAGATAAAGACATAAAAAATGTTAACTAACAAACGTTTACGAAGCGTTTATGAATAAGGGGGTTAAAATATATAAAATGGCCATTTTTGTCTTCAGAGGTCCTATAATGGCCCGATAGTCGATACTTAATAGTTAGTAGCATTTACAAAATGGAAGATTAAAGTCCAATTACACTTTCGGTAGCAAAACGGAAAGTAAAGACGTAATTTAATGTTAACAAGGGATGCTACATGGATGATGTTTGTTGATGCAATTTTTTTCCATTGCACTGCTGATCATTCAGAATCAAACAGACAATAAATTTTCTGCCCTACATAGGTTGCGTTTTTCTAAAAGACACACAAATTCCGCAATACTAATGCATTTCTTAGGAGAATAGGCTCGATTTGTAAAAGTGCTGGTATTAGAGTCGTACTACTTATCGTACCTGCCCAACATTTTTTCCGTTTTAAAATAACTATTCCCAAATAATAAAACCATATTTACGTAGTAGGGTAGACACTCCTATTGTAAACCTCTAATTATGGGCACGACCGATCTTATTCCTATGGCACTAGTGGCATTAATCCTGCAAAAACTAGGACGCAATGACTGGTACAATCAATAAAATGCAACCCTGACCCATCATAGGACTATGCCATAGTGAAAAGTAAAATGAAAAATGTATTCTGCAAGTATAGTATAGGCTTTGCTCCTTTGCTTGTTTGATTCTATCAGCGCTTCAGAAAATGGAACATTCTGCTCTGCTGAAAAGAAAGCACCGCAAGTGTCTTACCATTAGACTTTCTTACGATTTGATTTTAATTGTCACTATGTTCATATTTTAATAACATAAGGAAAGAAAAAAGGGTCCAGACCCACGTTCAGGGATCCATTTTTTAGATACTACTTTCGGTGCCAATAAAAGGGATGTTTACCCTACGGGATTTAAACAAGCGTTCTTATTTTATATTATACATACAATAAAAGTTATCGGATATAATGTACCACCCGGGATGGAAATCGGAGCCTTAAGCGAGGCCGATTTTGACGCCGGGAAAATTAATAGTCCCTTGGGAAAATTTGTGATCACTGCAAGCGGTGAGATAACCCTAACATCAAAATAAATAAATATATACCTAACAAGCACATTAATTAATAAGGCTTTTGTATTATATAATGAACATCGATCACACGTAGAAACCACAATACAATACCTACTGTAATATAAGCTAGATCTAGCCGTGTAAGTTATCTTATCATGTTTCTGCTTGGTTTCTATACAACTCAACATTTTGCCTCGGGGCCGTTTGGTAACCATAACTCTGAACCAGCTTTTAAATGGGAACATAGTGACCTTAACATGATAGTCCAAGTTTAGTTTAACTCCATGTGCGTCCCTTATTTATAACATTAGTTAGACAGTGTCGAAGGAAGGAATAAATTAAGTAAAACACAGGCGGTAATGTCAGGAGTACAAGATTCCCAGCTTGTAGCCAGTTACGGAGCGGATTGCGTGGCCCGTTTGGTAGCTTTTTAGCTACAAACTAGTTAAAAAAATTGCGTTGAATTGGGATTGTTCGCGTAACTGGTTTGTTACTAAATGGATCAGAGGCACTCATCGTTGGTTAAGTGGTTATGCATCAAGACATGACAAGAATCTACCAATTACAAAGCTTTTATATGCCGGCGGAAACGTTGCGATTGGTGGAATCTCGTTGAATTTGTCGTGTCGGTTGCACACTGCTCTAATAAATGAGCGAGGGACTTAGCTGCCGTTCACAAAGCTTATAAGTATAAGTGACATTAACTTCCTCAAGTAACGGTTTTCTATGACAAATTAACCAAAGATCGAAGTTGATTGCAAATAATGTTCAACTGAAACTAGGATTGCAGCCGAAATCGACACCGAAGAATAGTTTTGGCTGGGTCCGATGGATTAAATGTCAACAAACATTCTGCTACTGAAATATAGGCTGATATTGAATCTTTGAAATTTTCTGAAAGCGAGCCTTTATGTTAAATAATGAAAAAAGATGCTTAACTCATTGAGTTTCCTGCGGACTTCTTAAAAGGAGCGTAACAATTTCTATATCTAAATAAAGGCTGCACCAGGGTTTACCAGTGAAATTCATTTATGAACCTCAGTTAGTTAAAAGGGTTAGTGATTTAATTTAGAAATATATTGTTGCATAATAAAAATAAAAGCTTGAAGCGTCCACTATAATTCTTAATTTAAATATTTATACATCTCTACATAGGCACTAGGCGTAGTTGTTTATATGTTCTTGTTAAAATACCCACGTTCTCAAAATTTCGAGAACAAAAGAGATATGATTAACAAAAAGTTTAATTTAACATACCAACGCTAATGTGATCTTTCAAAGGTTGCAGAAGTTCTATTTTTAAAGCAAATCAACCCCATCCACTACCCCCCTAACAAGTCCACTCGATGTGGGTTTAAAAATAGCAAAATGTATGTCATTTGTATAAATTGCGGTACCAGGGCTCATTATATTGAGATTATAGTCAATTGTCGTAATTGGTTGCACGTGTAACATTGATACTATCTACCGATTGTGCCTCGTATGAGAATAAATGATATACAGGGTCGAAACCAAGAGAACACGAAGGGGGAACCCCCTTAAATACTTAAGATAACTGACTTAACTTAAACGAAACTTTCAATTTTTTTTTAAATGACTAACTGCAATCACTGTTTTCTTTAAAGATTACACGAGCCGCGAATCAGAACCACTAAAAATGCAAAAAAAAGGAATAACAATTGTATTGTACTAAACGATATTATTGTTAGAGTGCAAGTCTGAGTCACAATTAGCCGGCGTTTTAAATTAAGAGTGTAATTTTTTTTAAATTAATCCTTTCAAATAATCGAAGAAAGCTTTATAAGGACACATTTTATACCAACAACTTTATTTATAATTTATCTTGCACTGCCTTGCCTTTTCTCATATCTCACGACGAGTACCGATTCACACTGATATACTTGGCCTATTTTTCAAATGGCAATATTTATGACGTTTTATAGAATTATAAACACGTGCAAGTTATTGGCCTCCGTGGGTGAAATGAAAATGTTTTATGTAGCTTCGAACACGTATTAAACTCAATCAAATTGCGTTAAAGAAATAAAAGGAAAAAGGCTTCCTTGGCCCGTACTGGTGGTGTTTAATTACCTTGTAACGACTACACAGCTTTATTTACGGCTGTTTTACACCAAATAGTTGAATTTGTTTATGAAACTTTCTTACATTTTTGCGACTTGTAGACATTGAAACGCTTTATGAAGTTAAATCATCTTCAATTCATACAAGAACCGTTAATTTAGCTTCTAAAATACGCGAAAATAATACAATTACGAGTATGACCTAGATTGCAAGTATTTAATTAGTTAACTTTTCTGTTGTAATAAGTGTCAATTATTTTACAGCTTTTTGCAACTCCTGGGTTTATTAAGGGCATCTCGTCATTCCTGTGCAAAGGAAGATATCCGAGTTACGCGTTACGCGATTAACGCTTGCAGATTTAATCGTAATTAATCTTATAAAACATGTAAATGAGGGCGTCCTGCAGCTGTGTAAACAGGAAGCGTGTTGATGTCTTTAATTATTTTACTAATACGTACATAAGGTCAATCGGGGTAGATTAGATGCGACAACGGGTGTCTTTTGGATAACAATAGCAGCTTCTTACATACATACATAAACTTAATAATAATTCTTAATAATAAACAAGGTTTTAAAAAGGGGATGGATCGAACTATGGTCAGAGGGTTCACTGGGAGTCCACAGTTGAACATAGTGGAAGTGTTTACCGGGATCTTAACGCCGAAACATGCCCGAAACGTCAGAGTAAATTAACAATGATTTAATCGGGTTAAAGTCCCGCCAACGTTATAAATAGTGGGAGTGCTTGATATAATCTTTTTTTTAATATCCATAGTTGCACTCGATATACTGAATCATTATCAATAATATAAGCTTACATCTGTTTCTCTTTGGGGTAGGCAGAGGCCACAGAACGCCATTTCCCCCGGTGCTGGCATTCTTCCCTCGTTTCCTCCACACATTCCTCTCTTCATACATGTTCGACAGTTCCGGGTATTTCTAATTAGGTGATTCTATTTTTTATATACAGAACCAATTCGATATAATCGAATGGTCAGATATCACTAGAATATCAAAAGAACATAGGTATCTCCCAAAGGTTTCCACTAAGAACGGTCGTACGTTTCTGCATCCACCCGGTGATCCGTCGGTCCGTCTCATAGCGGACGAACTATGCCCCGTCTCCCAATCTGTTGTCTCCACTCTAAAAAGGTCGCCCCATCTACATATCTAGGTCTACTTTTTTCTAGGGCGAGTTTTGCGATTAAGTCCAGTAGATGGTTTGGGTCACTCCCCATAGTCCTCAATCCACAACATGCTCGCTAAAATATGTAAATTAGGTGACGAAACCTGAAGCTTTTAGACACTCGACTCGCTCTTTCTAGTTAACTGCATTAATGTACAGACCATATTACATTTTAATGATTCAAGTAAAAGTTAATTTAAGTAATAATAAACACAGCGCTCGGTCAAAGTTTACAGAAAGTTGTACGTTGGTAAGGTATTTTAGACTTAAAATTAATAATGTTTGTCAAAGAAAACAAACGAGTCAGATTTCATGCATCGAGTATAGTAATGAAACCAAGATGGATACTTTATATTTTCGTATTGATCGAAAGTTAAAAGGCCTGGGAGCAAAAAAAAAGAACCCCAGATTTCAATGACATGAATTTTATGTCATTTATTTGTATTTCAACTTCGTCCACTGTCCCTCGCAAGGCAGCGAGCGATTCTTGGTTCATAAAACAACTCCTAATTCCTTTTGGAATGTATAATTTTTTGTACTATCTCGATTGTGACATGAACTTCGCATCAACCGCAAATTGGGGTCCAGGCTACATTGACTACATCTCTACTGGCTCATAATTCTCAGTTCATGCAAGATTTATCTCATATTGAAGATACGCGTTATGGTGTCTATAGGCGGTGGTGATCGCTTACCATCAGGTGACCAGGATTTGACAGTTCTTAATGACACCTCTCGATAAAGCTCATGTGCTTCATGTCACCGACGCGAGAATTCCCGCTGACGGGAGAAATGCTAGACTTACACGGAAGACATAATATAGTGTTAAAGCTGAGCAAACGTGCTCGCGCGCTTGTCACGAGTAACTTACGCTAGTTGCAATGTCCTTGTTTCGATTTCCCATTATTCTGCATGTTTGTAAAGTTTTATACATATAATGTATTATCTTTAACTAGGTAACAATGATGCGCGGAGCCGGCGGAGCGCTGGCCGTCACCCTGGCGGCGCTGTTAGTCTGCTGCACTGCCGACACTCACCAGGTTCGTACACTCTGCAAAATCTTACACTGATAAATGTAATCGATCGATTGCCAACCTTGCATATATCATGTCGATGGCGTGTCACTTAAATAAATGAGGGTGAGTGTATAGGTTCGGTTAGCCTCAGAAGTAGCCATCGATTTAAGAAGACAATAGATCTGCTTACTTTTTCGGATTGTTACAAGCCTAGCGTCACCACTTTCCGACGGGGTGAAGCAGGTAAAGAGGGGCTTTCAACATTTAGCCATTGGTTCCACTTTGAATCTTATCGTAAGTGAATAAAGTGCTTCTAAGTTTTCTAACTAGCAGCGACACGTAGTTGACAATTGGCACATACAGTTTTATTCAGGCTATCCAACATAGTCTACCAAATAGACTATGGTCGGCTACTCTGCCACTGCAGCACTGCGTTGTACACAGTTCTATAGTTTTCTCATTTCGATGGAAGTAACTAAACATTTTAGTACCTTGTCGCTGTGAGTAATGTGACCAATTCGAGCAACTCTCATTTCATACGTTACTACGAAAAAGATCTTAAGTGTTTAGCTACTTCTGCGGCTGACTGTACTTTAGGACACAATTTCATAGCTACGTATTACTTTCAAAAAACTTCAAATAATTTAAACTCTTACACACCTGTCACCCTGTCTCGAAGCTGTGAAAGAAGTCCTATTAAAGCCTCTACTTTAATTAATTTCAAGTCTTCTTTTTCACAAGCAACTTGATCGTAACTAGGAAATATTGCATTAAATCCTTAATTACTTTTTAATCACGAACAACATTCGGAATCCCTAAAGGGATTTGAACATAAATCATTATTAGTAGAGTGCTGTGTATAAATCTAGGGCCGGGATAACTTCTGTTTGTAAAATGTTTCGTTAAATTAGTTGCGGGCTCAAGACGAAGTTCCTGTGGTGTATACTAATGCTTAGTTACACTAGGGTATCGTGCCGGAGTGGAACAAGGCACTTGGAAAGTGTTAATTCGTGTTGTCATTAAAATCTTAACCCCTCTTTTTTTTATTAATACCGCAAACATATATATCGCTCCTTGTAGGAGTATTTCCTGTTCATATTCCTGTGATACATTTACCTGATCATGCATGCATATAATAAAGCAAATGAATCACGGAAATGTGGAATAAACAAACACATATGTTAACACGTAACGAAAGTGCGTATACTCGCAAAAACAAAACACATATTGATGTGTATTTCACTTCCGCACTTCATTTCCGCTTTAATTGATCAAAGCATGTTCAAAGTAAATCTTTCTCGTGTAAAATAAACAAAAAAATATCTTGTCTCCAGTCGAAGTCCGTGAGAAAGTTTCCTCGGTATTAAAACGTTATATTTTTCGACCCTAATTTGTATTTAGATAGCTATTTCTTCTGACATTTACGAGTCGAGACAAATTGTTAGTGCTCACGACGAAGTATCGCCTGACCTCTTTTGCATTTATTCTGAAGACGGCCGTAACATAATATTCATTAACTTGGGACTATTCGAGTCATCAGAAGCTTTGCGGGCGCACAATGTCGCGCAGAAAATAATAACTAGTTAAGCTCCCAATCAGATATTTAATCTTCGGGGTTGCCACTCAAATAACAACTCGGACTACCAGCTTATGATGGCTTTTCCACATTTCCCTCACAACCAACGAAGCTTACCGCAAAGCTGTACTTAAATGGAACGAGTTAATAAATCGATTTCATTCGTAATACATCATAATCTACTTTTAAGTATCATATGCCTACGTCTTTACCTAAGTAGTTTGCTCGTTATACGTACGTTGTTGTACAGTATATATTTTACCGGACAAATATCTTAGAAAAAAAAATGACAATAAACTTTTCATTGTTGAATTCTATATTTAAGTATGTTGTTTGTCAGGAGCAGGATGTGGGTGCCGCTGAACACAACGCAGACCGCTACGACTCCAATGGTGAGAACTTTATCAACCTTTAATAATCACAGAAATTTCCATATAAAATGAGACTTTACTGTTTCTTCGCACTCTGAGAATGCTAATAAGATTTCTTCCTAACACACCCCCAGTACCCGCCTACACTTCGGGAACTTAACCCGCATTTAAACTATTTACGATCACGAAACTATAAACATTTCTCACATTTTTTATGTTCTTGTACCACACCAGTCGCAAACCGACCGGTGTTTTATTAATCTTTTTATCCCAGTGCACTTCTTTGAGGGACATTGTTGAGGTACCTTGTTCAATGATTTTGCACATGTGTTTTATGTAAATACACCCCCTGTTTGACCCATGTGTTCCTTCCGGTGATGGATCAACGCACTAATCACTCACAGAACCTCCGCACGACGATTAATCACAACGCTTTTGTGCACTGTGCATCCGTTTTTCATTAAGGACGGTGAGTACTGTTTTCTTGTTATGCACTTTACAAACATTTGTCATATTTAGGTGTAATTAATTCAAATGTAGAATAGCGGATTTGTTACAGGATATAAGCAAAAAGAAGAGCTAGAAGATTTCATGCGGTTCCTAATGCAATACGACAGCAGATTTGGGGACCGTAATCTGGGAGGAATAGGCGGAACCACGATGGTGGGCAGGAACTTAAATGGTGTTGGAGGGTCTACCTTATTGGGGAGGAATCTAAATGGAGTTGGAGGGTCTACATTGCTGGGTAGGAACACCAATGGGATTGGTGGATCTACTTTGCTCGGAAGGAATCTAGATGGCGTTGGTGGCTCAAGCATGCTTGGAAGGAACCTGGACGGCATCGGAGGGTCAGGTCTTCTTGGGAGGAACTTGAACGGCATCGGTGGAAACACTCTCCTCGGAAGAGACATCTACGGTCAGAGGCAGACAAGATTTGTGGACTCCCTCGGAGGTGGCAACTTTGTTCGCAACTTAGACTCTCTTGGTGGAGGCAATTTTGTAAGAAACCTTGACTCTCTCGGCGGCAGCAACTTTGTAAAGAGGAACCTTGATCAACTCGGCGGGCCGAACTTTGTCAAGAGGACCTTGGACACCCTTGGAGGAGGCAACATGGTTCGAAACTTAGATTCGCTCGGCGGAAGCAACTTTGTTCGCCAATTAGATTCGCTCGGCGGCGGTAACTTTGTTTAATCGGCCAAATTAATAGTTTAGAGTAAAGTTCTCAACAATCATCTGATTTTATAATATTTTCTCAAATCGTACAACGCAACATGTGATACCTTGAAAGTATTTTTGTTTACCAGTCGTTAGCAATTTGATCTTAACTATACTTATCCTAGAAAATAAAGTGATTGCAGCCACAATAGTTTTTCATTCCCTTTTCATCAGTTCCTTGGGAGGTAAGATATTGTTTTTTTTTTGTGGTATACTTGCAACTGAGTTTTACGTGTGATATCTAAACATGATGACATGGTATGGCTAGGTCACAAAGCTCGTAGCGCGGACGGAGGGAGTCTGGTGCGACAGGTGCGAGAGTCACGCCACTCCGGACTTATGCCGTATCTCTACTCCCGGCGATATGACAACAAGTAAGTTCCAGGAATTTTGTAAACACACACACACACACACACATACACACAATCGGTTCGTACATGTAAGCAGGTCTCTAACCTGAAAAGAGAGGGATCTCAATTAATACCGCATGCATAGTTTTATCCCTTTTATATGTCTTCTCTCAAGATTGTTATCAATTATCAGCGTAAATACCAATTTCTGCGTTTATAATCTCAAAAATAAGGAATTTCACACACACTATCAACCAATTTGACACCAGGTTGATTTTAAAATATACTAATAACTAATTATTACTACGTATTTGGCAGTTTTCAATCGTCAGTAAAAATAGCCTTTCGCATGTTTTAACTTTAAACGTAATTGATGCCCCAAACAAAATTTCAACCCCACTTTTAACCCCTTAGCGATTAAAGTTCTTGTTACTTGTCTCTGTCCAAATTTCGTGTTCATTAGCAGTTTAGACGCTACGGCGGTGAAGAGAGTCAGTCATTTAAGTATCATTTATTAGTCAGGAGTGCTTTCTTTACAACGTTACTTTGGATAATATATTTAGATGCAGAATTGATAGTAAAGTTGCAGTCTTTCAAGGCACAGTACAAATTCAGTTCAGTTATGTGTACTTTTCATTCAATTAATATTTTTAGTTTACATTTTAAAATTAATATTGACTTAACGAACTGGTAAGCAGCTAACGACTCAAACAACATTCAGGTTTCTATTTAACTGTCTATCTAAGCACATGTCGAAGCAAATCAAAGAAATGTATTCCTGATGTAAACAAGATTTCTGGAACGAGTCGCTTTGAATTACTTTCATTAAGTGCACATCGCATAAGGTGTCATGAGACTAAAATAATTTTGTTGGCATTAAGCTACATTCCTCCGATATTGCTCTGAAATGTATCGGAGGTATTTGCTCAGCGCAGGGGGTAGATTATTCAGATAAAGTGTTTCGTGCCCTGCGGGGCTGTATGCGACCGACGGCTCGATGAAGTGCACATTAAAAGGACAAACTTTGTATACAACTGTAGACAACCTTAGTTCTCTTTCTTAAGCTCTTTCTTTTCTTAAAATGACAGAATGCAGCTAGAATAAAAATAAAACCTTACCATCGTGGAACACTCAGATAAATAAAAGGACACAAAACATACGCTTTCGTTTAAATTGTGTGTCGTGGGTTAAAACTCTACCTACGGGCACTAATTGATGAGCGATAAAGCAACTTTTCTATTTGTTTAACTGTATTTGTCGTCTGTTTCTTTTTCTAAATAAAAATTTAGTCACAGATCTTTTTGTCGTTTTTAATACTGTAAATAGTATGTATTAACAAAAAGCTAAATACCGACACTATATAGGTCGATATATATATATTTTAACTGCACAATCATATTAATATATTGACAGAGGGATTCGTCAATCCTATAAAGCTTATCAGTAATTTTCGTCAAGTAAAGCTAGCGCTGGCTGCTCGTTCATTATAATCCCGCTCCAATATTACCACGGGTCCCCTTTTGTTTGTATACATTGAGATAACGGAGTACATTTCAACAGGCAGACGCTTCATGCATTTGAATGCTTTACATTCAGTTTGGTTAATCTCAAGGAACGCGAGTGCATAATATGTAGTATGTATTTTGGTAAGGAAGTTATCCCTAGTCATTGCGCCCCACCAATTCTTCTTGTCTGATTGTATAATTCAAAAGGATGAATAAGAGCCTTGGTGAAACATCCCTGTGTCTGTCAAAAGTCACACTTTTCCAGCATTTGGTAGCACACTATTAGCGTTCAACATGGACAAAAAGCATTCGTTCCCTTTCGCACACGCGAACTGGTTAGTAAGAGATGTACCTATGCCTTATGACAGCAACAAAATCTAGCGTGCTAGGGCCGTTGAATAGCTTAGTTAGAGTATACATACATAAACTTGACTGTACATTTTTGTAGCGTTATTCAGTTTAGAATTTAATAGAACTATCACCAGATTCCCGTTTTAAAGGGATCACATTGTATGTACACATTGAAATAAAACAATTAATTTCTTGTTTGTATTTTTTGATGGAAAAAAAGTCTAATGCTGAGTTTCTTACAGCAGTTTCTCAGCGGATGCCATTTTCCAAAGCACTGGTAAAGTCTGCAGTCTTATTGCGTTAATTGGAAGGATTTTATTCTTAGTTTTTTTTATTAGGTAGTTTGTATTTTTTTACTATTTTTGTCAGCCCGAACGTGAACATGAGACCTGAAAAGGACTAGAAAGATTGGGAATTAGATTCGTTACAGTACTTATGATATAAACCGTTTTAATTTTTTTATTTCAACTTTAAGATGTAGTCATTTGAAAATTCAGTAATATAATTTCTGTAATTCGTTGTCAGCTGTTCTGTGGTACATAATTAGGAGGCAGTTTGGGGTTCTGGGTATCTAGACAAGGTGATATTTTGTTTGCGTAAACGCTAGTAGAAACGATAGCATGCATAGACTTAAGGCAGCGAAAGCAAACGTCAGAATGTGCCGATCGGCAATGTCAAACCCATACACAATATCACTTTGTCTAAACACCCAGATCCAAATGGCAACTCTTGGAAACTCCTTTAGCATGTTAAGATATTCCATATTCTCACTATTTTTTCTGTAACGTGTTTTAATGAATATTTGATTGCTAGCCCATACAGCAATAAGCAGATGTGGACGCTGGTAGCGCCGGAGTACGGATATTACGGAGAGGGACTCCCAAAGCGCAATTTCGATGAAATCGACCGGTAAGTGAAGAAAGTCATTTATCGCTCGGCATATTCCCACTCGAATTAGAAACAATGGAAATTTTTCAAACGCAATGAATTTTACAGTATCTTGTGCAGTCAGCGACCGGAATAGGATATTTACCTTAACATTTTACGAATACAGTTTTGAAAATATAATATACAGATGAAAAATGCGTATTTATTTTTTACCTCATTAAATAAAATAGGTACAAAGACGTAGGACCTTTAAAGTATATGTTTATCTTCACATACTGTCAATCAATTCTATTTATTTAAAAGCCACTGGACAATAGACTGTATTCACTCTACATTGGATAGCGACTTGACTGGCAGCTACCGGTATGACTTATTGTGATATGGTTTCAAAGTGGTCGAGTTGGTTGACTACTTTTAACTAAATTAACTGAAACGAATAACGTGTAGTTCCATTAACTAATTCGACTAATGCCATCAAGTACACGGTTTACGACGACGGTTTGTTTTAACAACGCCAATTTGACCTAACTGATATAAACTTACCGGATATAAAATAAATATGAATTTCTTTTTGTGTTTTGTTAAACGTACACATGAATAAAAGAAGCAGATACGTTATTAAATATGAAGTTGACTGCTTAATGTTATTGGTAAATTTCACATTATTATTATCAGTTATTACTTTACATTTATGTAATTTTATTAATACCGTTGACAGTATACGAGTTAAAAAGGTATCATGAAGCGTTTAAACTGAAAAAACCTACATCTGAGATATCTAAGTAAGAGGGCTGTACCAACTTTTGAAAGAAAATAAGAAATAAAGAAAAAAAACAATTGTTTAAACTCTTCGACACAGCACACACGCATACATACATACGTCACGAATCGAGTATAAATGTTACAAACATTGTATTAAAAGAATCAAAAAGGGGGCCCCCTCGCAGCATATTGTTTTCTATGACATACTTTTTGATATATTATATTTTCTATTAGACTCCTATGACTAAGCCGTGTATTTGACAGATCGGGCCTAGACAACTTCGTGAGAAAGCGGAACTTTGACGAAATCGACCAAACGTCGATGCCGTTCCCGTATGCCAAAAGGTTCTACCACATGTTTGGACCTAACTACCTGGATTCGCCTGTGTAAGTCAACACATAAACACAAATCTCTTTTTTTTATAAAATTGGAAGAGAAACGAGCAAGGACGAGTGTCACCTGATGGTAAGTGATCACCACAAGCCGGTAATTTCACCGGCAGTTTTACTCTCCACGCCGGAACATAACAGTGCAAACACTGCTGCGTGGCGAATTAGCGAGCAAGATGGTGGTAGCGATCCGGATGCTATGCAATGCGGTGCTACCACCCGCATACATATTGCACCATTTCCTTAATATTATGTAGTAGAGTTGCATTGTTGTCAGTATTAATGGGCCGGATCAACCTAAAATGAGTCTCTTGTACTCCGTTTCGTACGACGAGTAACGAGTAGACACCTACCTATAGCCTATCTTAGCGCTATAAAAGCTCTATAAGGTGCTTAAAATTAGGTGCGAATGTAGTCTGGGTCGAATCTTCTGTGGAAAATAAGTAGTAAGTTTTGTTCACAGAATTTTCCAAATACGTAACAAAATTCAACACACCGTACGTATCAGTAACGCAACTAGAGTTGAGGTGAATGATTACACACACGACATTTTTATGCAGATTATCAAAAATTTGGATATACAAAAGTTACTTATAGATACACCCCTGGAATTATCGGTATCTAAATAGTTAGCATAGTAGTAGGGATTCGCCGGTTCTGGATCACTTTTTTTTCGCTCAAAATGGCGGATTTGGGGGCAAAGAAATCTAAAAAAAAAAAAAAAAAAAAAAAAAAAAAAAAAAAAAAAAAAAAAAAAAAAGGTCAACACCCCATTTAAAGCGATTGGACGGGGTCTCATCACGCTCCGCCCACTCCTTCACGTATATATGTACTTCCATTGCAACATAATACCAACACTTAATCACATACTCATAAAAGGATAGAGACCCTTTCCTTTGTTTCCTACTCACCCTTTGTTACGTTCAACTTCTTACCTGCGCCCACTTGGGGGTTCGGTGCCGACCTTTTTTTTTTCCCTGGGTACCTGATCGCCCGCCACGCTCCGTACAAATAAAATACCATGTCTTTTCGTAAGTCCACTTTCAATTCATTATTCTATCAGCACATAAATATCCTATCGCATTATTCGCAGTACACTTTTATTCGTAGCCTATAACTTTTAGGACTATCATAAATCTAACCTAACCTAACCTACATTTTGGAGAAATTCAAACCTAACTTAACCTAACCTCCATTTTGGAGACATTCAAACCTAACCTAACCTACATTTTGGAGAAATTCAAACCTAACTTAACCTAACCTACATTTTGGAGACATTCAAACCTAACCTAACCTACATTTTGGACAAATTCAAACCTAACAAAACCTAACCTAGGTTTTGGAGAAATTCGCAAGCCATAACTTTCAGGACTATTTTAAATCTAACTTAACCTAACCTACGTTTTGGAGAAATTCGTAAGCCATAACTTTCAGGCCTATCTTAAATCTAACCTAACCTACGTTTTGGAGAATATTGTCACGCTATACTTGGTTTGTACTTTTGATTCGCAACTCGATGTTTCGTGGACATATCTTTTGACAAATTCTTATTTTGCAAACTACTTATTTTATTCTGAATCCATAACTTTCAGGACTATCATAAATCTAACCTAACCTAACCGACGTTTTGGAGAATATTGTTACGCTAAATAGTAAATGGTTTCAGTTAAAAACAAGAATTTTGTTGCTTTATTGCTTTTTACTTCTAATCTTACTAAGTACTCCTTAGAAATACTAGTTTTAACGTGTTTGTTACGCAATTCGATTATTTAAATACTAGTCAAAACTTGTAGGAGTGCCCTATGTATAAAGGATATGAAGAACGCAGCCTTGTGTTTCGCTTACACAGTAGGTACTATTCTACATTTTGTGGACATATTATATAGCTTAAGTTTATATTATGAATATATATAGATAGAGAGTTTACATAATACAGTAAACGGTTTCAGTAGTTTTATTGTTTTCTTTGTATCAAACGCACCACGGTCTTTTATTATTCAATTACTTAACATCAATACACTATGCAAAGAGAGCTTTTTGAAAAAACAGCTAGTTTGAACGTGTTCACTAGGCGAACGGTTTATTTACCTGGCTGTCGTCAATAAGAGGAGCGTTATGTTTTTTCGAGTGTATGGCTTTGAAGATACTGGTTTAAACTTGTTAAATTGCACTACGCATAAAGGACCTCAAGAACGCGGGCGGCATCGTATAATTGCTTTATTGTTGTCTTTGTATCAAAAGAACCGCCGCTGTCTTTTGTTATTCAACACACCGCGTCTGGAGAATACGAGTTTATACCTGTTCACTAAGCGAAGCCCTTCTTTCAAAAAATACGTGTCCCAACTTGTAGGGATTGCGCTGGGTATAAAAGCGCGCCATCACATCTCGACTTCATTGCGCCCCAAAAATTCTCCGAGCAAGGTCTTCGAGTAAGAGAGTCGTGAGTCGTGAAGTTTAGTGCAAGGTTGCTGAAAGCAGTGTTTCGTTGCTGAAATGGATGTAAGTATGTAGTCATAATTTTATGTGTGCCCACTTATTTCAGATTTTGATTGATTGTAACATAACCTTCATCTATTTTTGTGTTTACCATGTAAATCTACTTTGAAGGACCGTTTGAAGAATGTTTTTATATTGTTACAGGAAAACACATTTAAAAATTATTACTATCCCGACGACGAAGCAAGTGATGAAGAAGGAACGTTGGCCTATAAAGTCAAAAAAGCTATTGCTAACACTAACAAGAGGCCTAATAACAGCATAGATGGCTTCTTTGAAAAACGGAAGAAAAGGAAAGTTGCAGTAAAGTCGTCGAGCGTCAGCCAAGCCACTGCGGAAGGCGTGGCTTTTATAAAGTCCAACAAAGACGATGCATCATACGCCTCACATCTCATAAAAATTGAGGTGTATGATGCGCGGAAAATAAAAAATATTCCGCCAACGGAGCATTGGAAGCATGCGGAAGTGCGTGTTAAATACTACGCTCACTCCGAAGAGGACGCTCACGTCGAATCTACGAGGGATGTGATTTACCAAATCACCAAACAGTTAGCGGACAAAAGTGATTGTGTAAATTACGTTATAGACAATACAAAATAAGTGTAAAAGTAGTTTTAAGATCTTAATTTGTTCCTTTTATCTTTTTTTACTCGATTGTGTGCGTTTTGTTTGTTAACTTTGCTTTATAACTCGTACCGAACATTTTTCTTTGTATAGCGAACACCTTTTGTATTCTAAGCTTCCTTTGTAGTTATTTTTTTCCGACAAAGAGTCATTGTCTTTCATATTAGATAAGTAACACAAGTTCCAAGCGCCGATGTTCATAGTATAAATAGACCATAGCCTTGACTTTGAATATAGTTTTAATGAATATCATGTGTTCATTTTTATGTTTTATCGACAAATACACTTCCCTTGACGAAAATGTAGACTTAACTTAGAACAATAAAAGAGTTTGTTTTATATTTAATTGTTTATTTCAAAAAAATAGACTTAAACATATTTCTTACAATTAGATCGTTACATAGAGAACTCTCAGTAAACAAATTTACCAAGTCACACATAGTTTTTCCTTTAATCTTAAAATACAGATAGACTAAACAATATTCCCCGCAGACCGAGGTAAAAGGATTTTGAAATGAGTTGTGGTTATAAACCCATCTCCTGGAATTTCTTTTCAAAAATAGCTTATGACTACCTGTAGGTTTTCGACCAAATGAGTCAAAATATTCACCAATGCCATTAATATCAATGTGTATAGCTATCCAGTGAGACCCCGGTTTTGAGTCGGGATCTAAATTGCTTATAATAAAAGCAGGTAAATTAACCCAAATAGGCAATCGGTTTGCAGCAAAAACATTTGATTTAAAACTGGAACTTATTTTATTCATACAGAGCTGTATTTCATTTGTATCCATGATAAATATAAATTTAGCTGCTTATTAATGATTCTGTTAACAACGTTTAAGATCAAATGATGTATCCTTTTTAAAAACAAAGTATTTATTAACTGTTATAATCCACAGTTACGTCACGATTCTTGTTTATTTCAATTACATTATCAAATTCTGCGTATACAATACAGTTAACAGTTTGACTAAGAGACGAATCAAAGCGAACTTCTAACCGTACACTTCCATGTCTGACGAGATTCCAATGTGACGTTGAACTAGCAGATAAATCAGGAGTCAAATCAAAACATAGCAAACAATATCCGTCTCCGTAGTCTGTTCTACTTATTGCGTTACCTTCGTTGTGAAAATGAATACCAGTCCCAGAAAATAAAGTGTGATATGGTGATGCTATTAAACCAGAGCTAAATGATGGTTGTAATGTTCTAGAAGGTATTTCATGACCGTCTACATACAAACTGAATGAATTCATATTAAAATGTTGAAAATTGAAAGGATTCAATGCTAAATTACCGTTAAACGCTGAATTTAAGACAAAACCGACAATACATCTTTTAGGAACTTGTCCAAGGAATATATTATCTAATGTTTTACCTTGCACACCCGCCGGTATTGTCAGAACCTTAACTTCCGCTCTTGTTATAGGATACTTTGCAGTTGTTGACGCTAGTACTTTTTGATGGGCTAACAAAACGCTAGGGTTGACTCTTGCTCTTCTTATAATAAGACTAGCATCCATTATTTGTACTTTAAGTTTTTTATCTTGATGACAAATAAGATTAAATGTTTCTTTTGAGCGCACTAACTTAACACGCATTTCTACGCCATTTATTAAAAATTTCTCTTGGTTAAACATGTCACCATGCAAGTGACCAATCATTTCAACTTGTCTACTCTCTTTGACAAATTCCATTCTTTTGTGAAACCCTTTGTTCGTTGCGTCAACGGCATCCATATGATGTGCAGTATCTTCGTACCACAATCCACAAGTTAGATGAGATTCTTTGGCTGCTGGACCATAGTTAAGAAGATTCTCCAAATAAGCACGATAGGCATATGTGTTGTTCGGAGGTGATATGAGTTTTTGATTTAAATATATGTCGAGTTGGTTGAAAAGGGAATGCATCCAATTGTTAACAGGCGAAACTTGGACATCTGCTTTTAAATTGGTGCCATCCTGATTCAATACTTTCGCATTGACATGCAGTAACGTATGTGACAAGTCAATATAGTCATCACCTGATCCGGGAACTTGAAATTCTATAGGGCCGTCGTCGTTTAAAGATGAAATTGGTTTGTAATGAACCCACTGTCCACTTTCAATACTGGTTTGAGTTGACGGCAGGGCAAATATATCTAACTCAGATTTTGCACATTCACATGAATGATTATGTAAGAATGACATTATTTAATATGAAAATATATCTTCGACGTTATACTTTTTAATTTTTTTACTTCCTCTTCCTCGTGATGCTTTTAACGGAATGAGTCGTTCTCGTCTTTTAGTTGACATTTTATACCCAGATCCTGACATTAGAGAATCAATTTTTTCATCAGCTTTTCTTTTTAAGTTAGCACTTGCATCTTTGAATCGAGACTTAATCGAACTCTCCATAGGACGTGAATTTACCATATCAGACAGCAGGCCGATCCCCGCATCTAATGTTTCTTTCCCTACAGCCCTAAAACCACTGGATAACAAAGGAATCACAGACCTAAATAGCCCACCCAAAAAGCTTCCAATCCCATGACCTCGTTGAAATGGAACACCTTTATAGACAATTCCTACACCAGAGCCAGCTTGATGTAAATAATAATGTTCATATGGACAAGAGGCAGACGATCGTTTGTGAGTCATTTTATTCGTTGAAAATGTAGCTTCACACAAGAAGATCCAAATTGAAATGGTACTCTGGCCCCGGTAGTCGTTCTTATATCTATTTCAATCGTATCGAACTCTCTACGTAAAACAGGTACATAATGAGCAGGTGAGAAGACATGCATTTTGTAAGCTCCATAAACGAACTGAGTTGGATCCAATGGAATTATTCTCAACAATGATGTTATAACATCCCCCACTACTTGCGGTTCAATGATATCGGTATACACAAATATTTGTGATGGTAACCCTAAATACAAATTTACTGGATTTTTCCCAATTGAAATTTGTTTTAAATTAGATCGTGGTTTGAAACCTAACTGCAAACTCAGTATCGGTGATGTTATGATAGATGTTATATCTTCAGTTGCAGTTATAGCCACCATTTTTGATATTTTATCACACCTAAATTTCACCTTATTTTTTAATTGCGGGTTTTCATTAAACGCGTCAAGGAAAGTGTCAACGCTATCATATGTAGTAGCGGGTATGTGAGTTTTTATATCTATGATTTTGTCAAACTTGTCATTAGGTAATCGTACTTTCTTTTTTATATAGATGATATTTTCTTGATCTTGAACATTGTACATGGAACGTGGGTATTGAAATTCCACTAAACCAACAACCCATTCTCCTTCTAATTTAACGGTCTTAGGTAGTTTGGTCATGAAATGGGCTGTTGTATTATCAGTATAATAAGCCGTCGAGCTATTGCTTAACAAAGTTATATAAAAACTTCCTTCACTCATATTTTTTCTAAGTTTGATGCAAGAATCCAAGAATTAAATTTACTCGGATAACCTTGCCACTTCACTAACACTTCCTTTCTGCCACCAACACGACGAGAGCGTATTATTTTATCAATTTTATACTTCATGGAGGGGTGATAAGTTGTTTTTTGTAATTCTTTAGAATAAAATGTACCTTCGATTGGTTCACCATCCAAGTCCTTTAAGGTATAGACAAGTCTCGGAGATCGTCTAATGATTGCATCAATTATAAAAATTTCATCACTCCAATTAGTTTCATAACCCTTTTGAAATATATGTTTATATTTAGTTATTCGGACATGATCACCTACATTCAGTTTTGTGGTTTCTAATGAAATTTGATTGTCTTTTTTTCTATCATATAAGTTACACCAAACAGTCATGATATTATTAAAATTAACATCAATTGGTCGCATTTTGATACTAGAATGATAACTATGGTTATAAGAGTGAAGAAGATCTTGTAATATATTAGTGTAGTTGTAAGTATTTCTATGAGTAAAATAACGCCACATTTTCATTTTAAGAGTTCTTTGAAACCTTTCAACTATACTTGCTTTAATGTCTGGATTATTAGTGGTGTAATAATTAATGTTTTTGCTTTTAAAGTAGTCTCTTACCACCTTTGAAACAAATTCTGTGCCTTTATCGGATTGGATATGACGAGGGGTAGATTTGGCTTCTGCAAATATGCTTTCAAAACATTGTTTAACTGTTTCTGAATCCTTCTTTTTCATGGCTCTTGCAAAAGCATATTTACTAAAAACATCAATAATACAAAGAATATATTTATATCCATCATTATATTGACTATAAGTACGCATATCACTGAGATCAGCCTGCCAGAGTTCATTATAATTAGATAGGATGTATCGATTCCTAGTAAATCGTCGGTGGACAGGTTTATGTAAAGTATACGTTTCCTGAGACTGTAACCATTTTTTTACTTCCTCCTTGCTCATATTACCTTTCATTTCCTTCGCTAACTTATCTATACTACTGTAACCAGCTGGGTTGGACACATCGTAGTAAATCTTATTTATATCTAATAGGGGGTCCATTTTTCCCAATCTAATTTCTTTTTGGTCGACTCAATTGTTTTAGCAGAAATAGGTGTAGATGCGTTTTTTACTTTAAATGATGAATCCCTTGTATTTTTAGAAGATGATGATGATGCGCGAAACTCGTTGGTGTAATCTCTCTTCATATACTCCAAGTTAACAGGATTACCAATACAAAATGTAGGAACTCTTATATCTTTTAAAACCAATGCAAATTCTTCCCAACCTATTGGTTTTGCGCGTTTTAGAGGTCTTGATACATCGTTTATCAGATCGACAATATTGCTATTTGGGATCACTCGATGGTTTAACACAACTTCCCCTCCTGTCTTCCACCAAATTTTTTTTTTATTAAGGATAATAATGTCCATTAAAGTTTGGGTTTTCGATCGATAAGATTTCGGTATTCCTTGTACGATATGAGATGGAGTTAATTCCACAGGATAGTATTGATTCGTTTTATCAAGTGGTGGTGTAGCAGGAACATCATCTTCCAGCAAAGTTGGGCTTGCGACTGAGTCATTATTTGCATTTTCCTGCTTTTTTAACTTTGAATCTAAGTCACTGTTGAAGTTGTCTAAGTGATCAACTCCATCCATTACTATTGGTATTTTGAAAGGCTTTCGATCTGCTTCGGCAAAATGTAAAAATCGCTGCAGTGCTTGGGAATATAATGCCCATTTTTCACGATCATCCATTTTACTTTTCAATATTTTTTTCATCTCTCCATCCAGACGAGACGATGAGTTCTCTGATAGCTCATTATTTTTAAGTCTTTCAATAAAATCTTGTTCTACCAAAAGCATTTTTTTTGTGTTCTCCATTTTGGTTATAAAGAGTTTATTAAAGCACTTAAAACTGCACCTAAAATAACAGGTAGAAATGCACCACCCTTTTGAATGATGATAGTTTTTCTTAGTTTTTGTTTTCCCTTTGAAACTAGCTTGCGTAATATGTTCTTGTGTTTATTTAATTTAGATTTTTCTTTTTTTTCTAATGGAATTTTTCCTTTTAGCACGTTATAAATACACTCGCAAATAATATTGATTTCATCATCATCACAAGCTTTGAGTAAAGCCGTGCGATATTTTGGTTTAAGTACTTGCAACGCTTCAAGTAAGTGTTTATATGTCCTCACACTCGAGTGCATCATTTAGAACTGACTAAAACTTGTTGATTCCTGTTATATTTAAATCCTTTTTTAGGAATGTAAACTGTGCAATATTTATCGAACGGAAATATTTTAGTTTTGAAACGACATAAGTCATCTGTATTTTGTTTCAGATCAATCATGAGATATCCATGGGCATCCTTAGTAGCATCTTTATAGGCTTCATCCACGAATTTTGAATTTTCAGGATAAACTTGTCGCGACAAGTATCGTATTTGAGTTTTATCTCTAGGATTTTTAAAATATACAATGTAACTTGTGTTTAGCGAGATGTCACGTTGACCTCGTCCCTGGTGAAATATATTTTGTGTAATATAAAACACGCTTAAGTTTCTGTGATGACTACCCTTCGTGAAAATATCAACGATCCGTCCATCTGACTCCCTCATCAAATCATCGATAATAAGAAGTTTAGGTTGCTTCCCATCAAACATGTTAATATCAGGTATTCCTTGACTATAATTAACATTTTCCAGATTGTACAAAGGTTGCATTTCATCATAACACCAAATAACTTCCGAAAAATTTACATCGCATAGTACTTTGCAATCATTTAAAAAGTTTGTGACAAATTTTGATTTTCCACACCCACTGGGACCAGCAACAATGGCCGTAAAAGGGTGACAAAAGTGAATCATTATATAAATCTGTTATACGTGTTGAATCTAAAAGTACCAAAACACTAATGATTTTTTTTAAAGTCCAAACAAGGTTATATAGTTTTGTCACACCTGAATAATGTTTAAATAAAAACACATGAAATTTATCTAAACACTTTATTTAATTTAAAAAAAAGAGTAAATTACATCTTTCTGTAATCTTATAACTAGTCCATGCATAATACTACAAATAAAAAACTTAAATTTATAAAAAATGTCTAAAAACATTCTGAAATTTTATAATTATACATAAATTACAACTTTCTATTATCTTATTACCAGTCCATACTCAATAATTACAAAAAATGTTACAAATTTAGGAACAGTCGCAAGTACAGAAAAGTAATATTAACACTGAATGTCCTTTATTCTGTAGTGGCCCCAAGCAAGCGTGTCAGTGGAATTTTCTAATAAATATCGTTTTGTATCACTGTGTGATAAAGATATTTTGTTTATTTTTTGTGTAAATATAACATGTTTTATAGACCTGAACCGCAACATTTCACACAACAAATTATCTTTTTTGAACAAACATGTTTTGTAATTGTCAATGTTAAATTTTTTAGTAATACATTTATTAACTCCTTTTGCTTTTGCTATAAATTCGTTTTGTACATCCATTGCATACATTTTTGATCGCAGCCCAATAAACTCTTTAAAAATTTTACCATTATTTTCATCTTTAAAAAAACCCAATTGCTTTTTATTTACTAATGGCAAACCGTATTGATTGTCAGGAGGATAATCAGAAGTATCAAAGTAAGATTCTAGATCTATTAGTATATCAGCGTAAAAGTTATCCGTAAATATTTGATATACCAAACTGTCCGTGTCCGTGTAAAGCAATTTCAGTTTATCTGGATATTTGGTTTTCATGAAGTCATAGTGAAATTCATACATTAAAGTTTTTGACAAATCTAATATACAAAATCCTAAATAAATAGGTTTGTTGTACAAGACTTTTGTTTTTTTCAACTGTACTGCAACCAAATTCTCCGAAAATATAGAAAGGCTGTGAAATTCAGGTCTTGCTATTAAAGATTGAACTCCTTGAGTTTTTCCGTGGTTTTGCCAGTGGTTAAGTAATTTAACATTCACTCTTTTATTTATATTTTCCATAGTTTTACCGAAAACAGAATTGTTCATGAGTTTGAAGAAGTCTTTTTCAAATTCTGATCTGGCCAACGAACGCATGTGTGTATTTAAATCGATGTAAGTCTTTAACCATGCCTTTTGTTCAAACTTTAAAATTCTGTGAATTTTTAGCAAACGTAAACCAGATTTTAAACATTGTTTTAGATTTCGATAGTGAATCACATAGTTCACTTTGTTATTTAAATTAGGAATCAGCTTTTTTTCTTTGGTATCACCTAAACAAACGTTTTCTGGACAGAATGGTAAATCAGAATGTAAATCGTGTAAGTTATTTGGGTATTCCAAATCAACTTCTAAAATGTATCCGTGTTCAGCATCATCAGAAACATTAAAATCAGTATTATTATCCACCCATTCAAACTTGCCAATGGGAAGGCATTGTGACATTGCCCAACCGTAAAGATTATTTGCATCTAGATACATCAAAAATGAAGATGGTAACGTAGGATCATATTCAGACATAAATATATTATTAGCTTTCCCATGTCTGTTACTACATTGAGAAATACCACCTCTTATGTTATTTGCGATAAAAGAAATTTTGTCAATGTCCGTTAGAAGTTCTAGATTAATTTTAGTAGACATTAACATAGCATCCCAACTTAATCCAGGTGCCGTGTAATATTGTGCAGGATCCAATCCATATGTTTCTTTACAAACATTTCTAAAATTTTCAAACACATCTGCTAACAACAAAACATCAGTTTTTAAGTAAAGATTTGAATAATCCCCCATGTTTTTACATTTAAAGTGATTCCATACGTCACGTGCATGTTTATAATCATTTTCTGAAATGTGGTTATCATTTAATGAGCTGTAAAAATCATCGTGATTGGGAAGACTAACCAATTCTAATGATTCAAAAGATGTCATATGTTCATATGGATATATTCCTTTTCGTATTAAGCGTTTGAAGTCTTCTTCAGATGGAAAATTTAACCGAAGTTCATGAAACTGATCGGGCAGTAAATTTTTGGCTAACTTATCAAGACTGCTACTCATAAATTTTAAGGAATCAAGAAATCTTAATTTCATTACATGGTTATTGATGTGAAATTGCTTGGAGAAAGAAATATATTTTTCTTTGTTTTGTGGGATAACTTCTATGTCCCCCTCTTCAAATCCAAGCCCGTGTACAATAAAATGAGCATCATAGCTACTCAAATTGTGTAAAAACACAGGTAAGAAATTAGGGGTTCGATATTTCTCAGAACAGGATGGATGAGCGACTCCTTCAAAAGCACCGGTGTGTTGGTTATGAGACACAATGAATTCTTCATTTAATTTTTTTTCACAAATGAAACAGGTATCACTTTGTGCTATGGTTACTTTATCTTGTTCCGTTAAGGGTAAAGGACATTTTACAAAAGTGTTCTTTTTGCAAATGTTCTCTAAATCTTTTTTTAATAATTTCATAAATGATTCGGCACAATTTTGACCTGTGTATGTTCTATATACAGATAAACTGTCATCATATGAACATTTAATATAGTATCCAAAACTGTACATTACATGTTCCTGAACATTGGTTGTTGAGGATTTATTCGGATCGTTGATACAAGTTTCAATGGGTTTTAAAAATGCTTCGAAATCGGCATATATAACAAATGGTACCCTCAATTTACGATCGTAGTTATTGAATGATATTTGGTTAGAGGGAACTAATTCATTAAACCAGTTTCTTTTACTATCGTTTTCAGAGGGTAAGTTTGTACATACATGAAAACAGTCATGTTTTTGATGTTTCTGTAAATTTTCATGTGACGTGAAATAAATTAAACAACCATCACATAAGTGGATTGCATGCTCTGACGTCGTCATTTGTTTTGATACTAATCTCGATAGACTTTTTATGTAACAATAATGGCCCTTAGTACCGTGATTTAAATACAACAAGTTTAAATGGATAGTTTTCCTACTTTTCGTTAAGTGTAACGGACCAATAACTTTATTTTGCTTGCTTTTCGAATCGTACTCCAAGCCAAAAACATTAATGCTTAGATCATTCATTTTCTCGAATTTATGAATATCGTTTATTTTTATTGGGAAGGAAAGATTTTCAAATTTCAATTTATTTCTGTGCAATTTGTACGACGAGACCCTGTTAGAGTTGTTATTTGGCTCATATAAACCTGACAGTATAGCCCAACGGAAGCATTCATGGTCTTTGTTTTTAACGTTGATAACTGCTTTTTTGTTTTTTATATCCAATGGTAAGTTTATGTAAGATGAACCACGCAAAGGATTGAATTTATTGATATTCATGTCTAAGTATTTTATTTTAACTAAACTCCATCCGCTGTCTTTTTTTTCAAAATTGGTTACTTTGTTAACAATTTCAGTTACAAGTGATGCATAAATACCATCTGTGGCGTCCCCCTTGCAAACGACGTAATTTAACGATTGAAAGTCAAAAATATTATTAAGTTGCTTAGTTTGTTGTGTAAAATCTGCATTAAGAATGAAATTTACTTTTACGACAGTTTGTTCTGCTATGGATCGTTCTAGTAATTTAAACACTTTTCCCTTGATATTATGCAAAAATAATTCTGGTGTTTCAAATGCATTGGTAGTAACGGAATCAGGTAAAATTCTGTAAGTAACTATTCTATTCCCGAACGCGCTTTCAATTAACTGAACGTTTGTAAATTCCTTGTCAGAACTTATCACGTTGTTTTTATGAGTATTACTTTTCAAGTGGTTGGAATAATATTTTCTAGATACTGACACGTGACACACAGGACATTCAATTTTGTGATTACTTTCTGTACTCACGTTTTGGTGTCCAACTGATACTGTTGATGTTGCCACAGCAGCGTAGCTAGTTGAATTGTTCAGAGGTTTTTTTTTCTTTGTTGGTGGTTCGGCAGTCACAGTTGACATTGCTGTTCTTTTTTTATTTACACCTCCTCGGCCAACTTGTAAAGATCTGCAAAAATAAAACAATTATTAATATTACAAATTATTGACAATTATAAAATAAACGAAAACACCTAAAAGTTTAATACTAACTCATTTCTCGTCTACAATTTAAGCAATACGCTTGCATTGGCAGTACACCATCAATTTCATCGGATGTGTCTGATTTATGAGTATGTATGATGTGTCCACTGCATGGCGTGAAATATGGCATTATCTCCGTATCCTCTAACCACGAAACTGGTAAAACCTTCCTTAAGTACCACATCCTTATTTGATGATGGAATTTGGACAAGATCAAAGATTTGTCTAGGCTTGTAATTTCACTTTGAGATAGATCCAAATTGAAATACATCTTAAAAAGTACTACTCCTACGTCGAGAGAACAGTAACAAATGATTTGAAGCAACTGGCATTCGGTTTAAATACCTTAAAATCCACCCCTACCAGCTACAACTAGCAAAAAACGAGTTGAAACATGTTTCGGTAAGATGGGTACCCATTACAATGACACAATATAACAAAGGTAATAAAGGTAAGCTATTAGCATCAAATGAGTTGAAGCATGATTCAGTAGGATGGATATCTATGACAATAGCACAATTATAACAAAAGAAAATTATAACAAAAGTAAGTAACCTACGTTTTAAAATATTCTTGTTCCACTTTTTCGCAGAGTTCGTATAGCCTTTGGTCTTCAGTAAGCTGGTCAAGTTGTTGGTCGAAGAAGTTGCAGCTCAGTCCGTCCATTATTATGTCTTCGTTACAATGTGTTTTTTTAAAGCGGGCTATGGTCTATTTATACTATGAACATCGGCGCTTGGAACTTGTGTTACTTATCTAATATGAAAGACAATGACTCTTTGTCGGAAAAAAATAACTACAAAGGAAGCTTAGAATACAAAAGGTGTTCGCTATACAAAGAAAAATGTTCGGTACGAGTTATAAAGCAAAGTTAACAAACAAAACGCACACAATCGAGTAAAAAAAGATAAAAGGAACAAATTAAGATCTTAAAACTACTTTTACACTTATTTTGTATTGTCTATAACGTAATTTACACAATCACTTTTGTCCGCTAACTGTTTGGTGATTTGGTAAATCACATCCCTCGTAGATTCGACGTGAGCGTCCTCTTCGGAGTGAGCGTAGTATTTAACACGCACTTCCGCATGCTTCCAATGCTCCGTTGGCGGAATATTTTTTATTTTCCGCGCATCATACACCTCAATTTTTATGAGATGTGAGGCGTATGATGCATCGTCTTTGTTGGACTTTATAAAAGCCACGCCTTCCGCAGTGGCTTGGCTGACGCTCGACGACTTTACTGCAACTTTCCTTTTCTTCCGTTTTTCAAAGAAGCCATCTATGCTGTTATTAGGCCTCTTGTTAGTGTTAGCAATAGCTTTTTTGACTTTATAGGCCAACGTTCCTTCTTCATCACTTGCTTCGTCGTCGGGATAGTAATAATTTTTAAATGTGTTTTCCTGTAACAATATAAAAACATTCTTCAAACGGTCCTTCAAAGTAGATTTACATGGTAAACACAAAAATAGATGAAGGTTATGTTACAATCAATCAAAATCTGAAATAAGTGGGCACACATAAAATTATGACTACATACTTACATCCATTTCAGCAACGAAACACTGCTTTCAGCAACCTTGCACTAAACTTCACGACTCACGACTCTCTTACTCGAAGACCTTGCTCGGAGAATTTTTGGGGCGCAATGAAGTCGAGATGTGATGGCGCGCTTTTATACCCAGCGCAATCCCTACAAGTTGGGACACGTATTTTTTGAAAGAAGGGCTTCGCTTAGTGAACAGGTATAAACTCGTATTCTCCAGACGCGGTGTGTTGAATAACAAAAGACAGCGGCGGTTCTTTTGATACAAAGACAACAATAAAGCAATTATACGATGCCGCCCGCGTTCTTGAGGTCCTTTATGCGTAGTGCAATTTAACAAGTTTAAACCAGTATCTTCAAAGCCATACACTCGAAAAAACATAACGCTCCTCTTATTGACGACAGCCAGGTAAATAAACCGTTCGCCTAGTGAACACGTTCAAACTAGCTGTTTTTTCAAAAAGCTCTCTTTGCATAGTGTATTGATGTTAAGTAATTGAATAATAAAAGACCGTGGTGCGTTTGATACAAAGAAAACAATAAAACTACTGAAACCGTTTACTGTATTATGTAAACTCTCTATCTATATATATTCATAATATAAACTTAAGCTATATAATATGTCCACAAAATGTAGAATAGTACCTACTGTGTAAGCGAAACACAAGGCTGCGTTCTTCATATCCTTTATACATAGGGCACTCCTACAAGTTTTGACTAGTATTTAAATAATCGAATTGCGTAACAAACACGTTAAAACTAGTATTTCTAAGGAGTACTTAGTAAGATTAGAAGTAAAAAGCAATAAAGCAACAAAATTCTTGTTTTTAACTGAAACCATTTACTATTTAGCGTAACAATATTCTCCAAAACGTCGGTTAGGTTAGGTTAGATTTATGATAGTCCTGAAAGTTATGGATTCAGAATAAAATAAGTAGTTTGCAAAATAAGAATTTGTCAAAAGATATGTCCACGAAACATCGAGTTGCGAATCAAAAGTACAAACCAAGTATAGCGTGACAATATTCTCCAAAACGTAGGTTAGGTTAGATTTAAGATAGGCCTGAAAGTTATGGCTTACGAATTTCTCCAAAACGTAGGTTAGGTTAAGTTAGATTTAAAATAGTCCTGAAAGTTATGGCTTGCGAATTTCTCCAAAACCTAGGTTAGGTTTTGTTAGGTTTGAATTTGTCCAAAATGTAGGTTAGGTTAGGTTTGAATGTCTCCAAAATGTAGGTTAGGTTAAGTTAGGTTTGAATTTCTCCAAAATGTAGGTTAGGTTAGGTTTGAATGTCTCCAAAATGGAGGTTAGGTTAAGTTAGGTTTGAATTTCTCCAAAATGTAGGTTAGGTTAGGTTAGATTTATGATAGTCCTAAAAGTTATAGGCTACGAATAAAAGTGTACTGCGAATAATGCGATAGGATATTTATGTGCTGATAGAATAATGAATTGAAAGTGGACTTACGAAAAGACATGGTATTTTATTTGTACGGAGCGTGGCGGGCGATCAGGTACCCAGGGAAAAAAAAAAGGTCGGCACCGAACCCCCAAGTGGGCGCAGGTAAGAAGTTGAACGTAACAAAGGGTGAGTAGGAAACAAAGGAAAGGGTCTCTATCCTTTTATGAGTATGTGATTAAGTGTTGGTATTATGTTGCAATGGAAGTACATATATACGTGAAGGAGTGGGCGGAGCGTGATGAGACCCCGTCCAATCGCTTTAAATGGGGTGTTGACCTTTTTTTTTTTTTTTTTTTTTTTTTTTTTTTTTTTTTTTTTTTTTTTAGATTTCTTTTCCCCCAAATCCGCCATTTTGAGCGAAAAAAAAGTGATCCAGAACCGGCGAATCCCTACTACTTAGCATCCTGTACAGCAACTATACAACTTACATAGCACTTAGTGTGCTACTTGGGCACATACATGACGGAGAGCTGATGCAACTAGCACGAATCTTTTCGCTACGCGTTAGCTCGCTACGTAACTCATTGCGTCTCTTTCTTACTGAACTAGTTAGAAAGAGCCACACTGAGTTAACGCGTATCGAGAATATTCGTGCTAGGTGCACAGGTGCAATTCCGTGGATGGTTCCCACTACGTATTCAGTTGAATGCTTCATTTGACGCGATAGTGCGAGACGTGGTCGCAGCTGAATTTTCGCATAGCTGCCAAATTATTCGCTTTCTACAGTACTAGTTACCGCTGTCTGTAATCATTCGCTACACCAATGTCAATTTGTGAAAGAGATTGATTTGCAATTGTATTTCATTTGAGAAAATAAGATGTTTTGAATGTGAAATCTTTTACATATTCGATGTAGATTTGCGAATAAAATATAATCATTATTCATACAGCAAGTTTCAGAAGCCAAACAAAAATATCTTATTTTGATTTTAGGCGAAGAAATGTTAAAAAAAAATTGTTGACCATAAGACGATAGTTTCACTATAAGAGACCAGAAATTCATAGTAACTAGGTAGCTACAATCTTTTTACGAAATTGATTCTGTGGCTCAACTTAACTAGAGGAAACTTTTTGCTTCCCTTGGACCGAGCGTAACGGCCAGAGCAAATGTTTGCTTTCCATCATCGAAGTCACTCTTGTTTCACTTGGTGTTCACGATTCTAGTTAAATGTAACTTACTAGTTTGTTGTCGGCCAAGTTTAATTTATCTGCGTCCTTTATGTGTGTCCTTCTGCAATGACTTATGTTCAAGAACACAACAATATGTTTAATGGCCTTAATATGACCGACTTAGCTCGATTCGTCTCTCAGTGCTATCGTTTTTAGGCCTATGATACTAGTTAGAAAGCTTAATGAATAGATAAAACTTCGTCATGCTTGGATCATTGCAGTGTCGCTGAACCCTGGTACAGACGAAAGCAGGCTAGCACGACATACCGCGACTGGCTTTGTTTTGTGAAAATGAGCCGACGTGCTAGACATATTGATATAACTACACGGTCATAACGGTTAAAAAACAGCCATACTCACAAATGGAATCCAAGATCTAAACTTGGGGTTCACAGATGACATTATATGATCCCTGATGTGGTCGGGCCCTGATCTGTCTTGTCCAAGAAATTAATCAGCTGACAAGCCTCCAAACCACATAATATTGCTTCTGATCTGACCACATCATTTACCAAATCATAGCATCAGCATACCTATTTTTTTGATCTTGGATGTCAGAGCGGATCGCTACCACCATCTTGCTCGCCAATTCTGCCGCCAAGCAGCAGTGCTTGCATTGTTGCGTTCCGGCGTGGAGAGCAAGACAGCCGGTGCAATCACAAAAAGTATTACCTTAGCCCTCTGGGTTTGCAACGCATCTGCAATTCCTTTGATGTTGCGAGTCTATGGACGGTGGTGATCACTTACCATCAGGTGACCCACTTGCTCGTTTTCCTCCTAGCCCCCTGGTGAGTAAAGATATTTAGTAAAATTTACTAAACCTTTTTGTATAGACGTTTGGATCGGACACTTAGAAAATTTTTCTTATTTTGTTTTAATTTCCAGATCAATCTACGACAAGAAGAGGACCCGACCAGACTACCCCATGGACGAGATCGACCTGTCTCACTTCCCCATCGGCTCCAAACGTTCCATGGACACATTCCCCCTGGCTGCCCGCGCCTTCCGCTAAACCGACGACGAACTTGCCCCTTTCTGTGATGCCCTTTCAATTAACCCCTGGGGAATTCGATTGGGGTACGAGTTTTGAGTGATCCTTAATGAGTTACTAGAACTAGTACACTAATTGACAGCTCCGATTTTACTTTACGGACTCATCATTTTTTAATATATTTTTATAGTCTTGAAATATGATTTACTCACAACATTATTTAGGACACAATTTCATCGTTGAGTTTAAAATTTACTTAGTCTTACCTCGAATTATGGTGTGAGCTGTTCGTAAATAGTTTTAAGATAAATATTTATAACTTGTACTCTTTCAAACTGTTAATTAAATAAACGTTAGTTATGGAAATATTGAGCACTATCATAGATAACTTTAAAACATAGTTAAGGAGAGGGAGGTTTAAATCTCTAGGTGTTATATCGATATTACTTAAGATTATGAATACCTAATTCAAAAATGTACCTGTAAATTATTTTTCTCATGACGTTTTCGTATAAAATGCATGGCATGTAATTTTTTAAATTAATTTATTTTTATTATAAATATATTGATTAAAAGTCTGTTGCAGTTTTCTTGTTACTTTATTCAAACTTTACCATATTTTTAAATTTTTAGAGTTTACTATTTATTTCGAAGCTATACTACTAGTAAGTTAAGACTTACATGAGTATATGTACGAGTTTGTATGACTTACATAGTTGACAAGGTTATGATGAAGACTCGAATTTTATTACACAAAAGAGCCAAACCGAAATGATGGGAACACTATTGTGCTAAGTTTGTATTAAAATCAAGAGAAGCCTCCGTATTGAATTAATTTCATCTTAGTATTATGAAGGCTCTAACGGAGATATTCATTTATTACTTAAGTTATGCCATAATATTTATGCCTAGCTCATGAAGGAAACCTAGCAGCAACGGATAATATAAATACGTAGCTTACGACCAGTAAAATGAGTTATCCTAAATACATCATTTACATTTATTTATTAAATTCTTGAACCCTTTAGAACCAAGAGTGCAACCTTAGAGAGAACACATTGGTTAATTTTTTGGTACTCGACACCTTTAACTAAATGGTGCGAAAGTGTAAAAAGTTTATAGATCGTCATTTTAAAATACATACAAGACATATTTAAAAAAAAAACATATATTATGGGCGCTTTTATAGCAATTCAATGGTACCAAATATTAGTAAAAAAAAGTTTTTTCTGCTTCCGGTAGTACTCATTAGAACCCTGGCAAAAAATTAAACAAGTTTTGTTATTGGTGCAACCAAATAAACGCTCTTTTTATTACAAAAAATCGATTTTAGTTTCACGCTCCATATATTTATCAGCAAAAATATTAAAATGTGACGTCATATTGTTGGACCATTTTGTTATGAGTGTTTTTGTATTGTTTTTCTACTCAATATAATTCATGAAATAGTGTTATTAGAAAAATCTTATAACACAGTTTTGTTCTTTTAACGAAGTCTTTAAATTTTGATAACTGATTTTTTTTTGTCATCAAGCCAATTGCGTGAAAAGAAGAAGAATTCATCATGGTGATGACGGAACCCTTTAGTGACCCTGACTTCGAAACTAGAGCTAGTGGTTGCGGTGAGGAAACTGATGTACTTATCGATTATTGTAATCCAAATTTTCAAGGGCAACGAATACTTAATTTAATATGCGGTCGAAGCTAATCTTAACATTGCAAGTTATTTATTTTAAATCGATTATTTTACAATTTCTACGTTTACGCTTAATTAATTTCAACGTTAAATCGATATGTTAGTTTTCCTTGTACCGTAAAATTGCATCTTTCCTGTAAACGATGTGGGACCGTTAAATAACCGATAGGGGTTTCAACAATCCTTTTTTTGAACCATTTAGAGGTAAAATTTCTTAATATACCATAAATCTTCTTACAAATTTATATTTATTTATAATTTATATTTATTTTATTTATTTTTATTAACTTTATTTTATATTACTGGTCTCTGGACTTAAATCTTTGTTACTTTTTCACGCTAAAACCGCTGGTCAGATTTGGACTAAATTCGGAACGGAGATAGCTAATAACCTAGATTAACACATAGGGTCCTGTTTATTCCGTAAAATGCATACTTCCTACGGGCTAGCGATGGACGATTCTATGCAGACGAAGTCGCGGGCAACAACTAGTATTTATATGTTTTTTGTTTCTGTTAATATTTTTAACGCGTTTAGGTAGTGATTAGGCTATTGTGATTGTACGTAGATAAAGGCCTCCTTTTGACTTTCACGTCTCTTACCTGCTCTAATTCTGTCTGGCCTTTAGTCGTGTCGGTAGTCCCTCCATTTCCGCTACTAGCCCTAACATGGCCGGCCAAGTTTCGATTATCCTAGTTTACCCCTAACAGACAGAGATAAATTAGATCTGAGCCGGTCGTGTAAGGGCCACAAGACGGTGACCGTCGAGATGAATTATCAAACCGCAATTAGAATAGCATTGGAGGGTAACGTCAGCATACTACTGTCATTTCATAGAGTCAAGCTGCCTTCCCACATCTATAAAATAATGGTATGATAAACGTTATTCTTCAATGATACTGTAATCGCGGTTTGATAATACCAAACATTAGGCAGAGATGAGCACAATTTTTACGTGTATCTTTCTTGGCTGAGGCTACAGGCGTTGCGCTGCAGTATGCAGCGACGTGCGATGCGCAGTGTTGCTAATTTAGAAACTTTGTCGTTAGATCTAGCAGGTTTTGGGACCACGTTGGCAACTATTTCTGCAAGTGTTTTATATATTTTAGCGACTTTATGACCAGTGCTCCATACATCTAGCATTATTTGGACCCAATTTGACATGAACTGGCGACTTTTTGCAACATTTCTAGCAACTTCTACAGAACTAAGTTGGCAACACTGGCGATAGGTCTAACGTGCGTTTCAAACAAAACTAACATAATTACTTTAGTCGTGGCTATACTGAATACCAAATTTGCGCAAATTTATCGCATCACGGCTCAGTGCCGACGAAATTAAATTAAATCTATGTTACGGCGTTTGGTTGCCACGAAGAGTTAGGCAGTCGCTAGTGTGATATATAAAGGTCTACAAACGGTTCCTCGACACAATCCTACAACCAGCCTCAGCCGCGGCAGTAGCTCATTCAAAAACTCAGGTACGTAGAGATCTAGAAACTTGGCAGTGCCAGGTCAAGTACCAAGAAATCGTCAGCTATACATTCGTCATGTACTTATTTGACATAAAGACCTAAAGACTTAAAATTAATACCTACTCATGATATATGCCAAGCCTATAGCGGCCTAAGCTTGTCACTTAATCCCATAATAACTAATGGATTTTCCAAAGTTGCTGATTTGTTATCATACTGACTGAGGACTACCTCATGTAAACCTAAAGGATGCATCTCGTTAAGCCAGAACCTTAAAATTTGACATCGAGGTATGGGTTACTCTACACATAACCATAAAAATTTAAAAAGTAGAAATATTCAAGGATGACTTTCATGATCATAAATATGTACACGTACACTTTTCACTTTAACTCCATTAAAATAGGTTGGCATAATCTAAAATGTGAAAATTTATAATTTTGAGCTAAGTCCGCTATTTGTACATTTTGTTATTTGTACAAAGTGCAAATAAATAAATATATATGTATTCACCAACCCAGGTTCTACAGGATTTCAGAGATGGTCATCATATAGGGATTAATTTTGCTTGTTTGGTTCCAATCATTGAGCTTTTCCTAGAATGCGTCATCATAGAATTGATGATGGACCTTAATGGTAGCTTCAGGAATTCAGATGTTGTTCAACCTGTACCGCTAGCACGCGTACTCATTTCCCGCTTGTCGCTCAGTGCGTCTCTTTCTCCTACTCGGCTAATTAGAAAGAAACGCACCGAGCGACAAAGCGAGTCGCGGTATGTCGTGCTAGCTATCCTAGACACGTGTTTGGGCTCATTCGACTGCAATCGGTAAGCATTTCGCACGTTAAGAATTAAAGCGACTCAATTCTGAATATGACATTTCCCAAAATTAAACCCTATGTCTTTTAGTTAAGGTGATATTTTGAGACGTGTATAATTCAGAAATGGGTCGCTTTAATTCTAAACGTGCGATTTGCTAATTACAAATGAAAACCTGATGACTTTTAAAACAAATTCAAAACCGCGTAATGTAAGTACGAGTATACCAGTGCTTGATACGTGTAGCACATTACTTTTACCAGTAGTTGACATCATTACTTTATCGCTCGTTTACGTATGTTCTCGTCTACTTGGGTCACTTCACTTACCTGACCTGTGTTTTATTTCGCCTGCCAAAAAGTAACTCTCATGAAATTGCTCTGTTATTGCACTCAAATGAGCCTCAATTTATGTGTCTTACTAAATATATTATTTTTAGCATACCTTTATTTTGCCAGTTTATATAGTTTTATGCACATAATTAGATAACGAATATGCGCGGAGTCGGAGCATTCTTGGCCTTCACCCTGGTGGTGATGTTAGCTAGCTGCACAGCTGAACCCAAGGTTAGTACACTATATTATATCAATCCATATCTTACTAGCTTCCTGTTCTCGCTTCACTTATATTTTATAAGATTTTTTAAAGTATCTTTATCATCATTATATCAGCTGAAAGACGTCCACTGCTGAAAATAAGTATCCCTTAGAGATCGCTGCAATGATCTTTGTTACGCTGTTTGTATCCAGTGTATTTCCGCAACCATCACCAGTGCATGTAGCACAAAATCTTCTCGACACGCGTTAACTCAGTTAGCCTCGTTTTAACTAGCCCAGTAGGAGAGAGACTCACTGAGTTACGTAGAGAGTAAACGCGTAACGAGAAGATTCGTTCTATGTGCACGGTCATCCATCCATCTTGTGGCGGGTCTGCCAGCGCCGCGTCTTCCGGTACGCGGTGGCCGCACAGTCTCTCTTTGACTCCATCGGCCATCCATTCTGTAGCAATGTGCCCCACCCACTGCTACTTCATTCTAGCAATTCTTAAGCCTATTTAAACTATGCATTACTTTAAATGTATAGGAATGTTACCCGTGCCTAAGGGTTGATTTTTGAACTGTAATTTTATATTGGTTTGCATTCTGTGAAAATTTTAAATGTCTACCTATTATTATGGTTCAAAAGGGTCCCGTTGGCACCCTTTGGGTATGGAACCCTAAGAAACCCTTTCCACTGTACAACTCTTAATATTGTAGTAGTTTATGTTTGATTTTGTTGTTTGACAGACGCACAATGCAAATAGCTACAGCCCTAACAATGGTAAGAACTCTACTCTACCGACTAGAAAAAAAAACAAATAAGTTATAATGATACAGAGAACACGAGAAAATAAAACGAGAGATACGAGTCTCTAACTGAAATTTCAGAAAATGCAAAAAGAGATTTCTCTGTTTCTTCGAATACAGAATGCTAATCTAATCTTTTTTCCTAACTCACCCTCACTAGCCTACCCCGCACTGGACCCAAAGACCGGCAAGCCATCAGCGATTCTCTAGAGGTCGCTGCTTCCTATGAGCTGATGTTTTCCTTCCTCGTCCATAAAAGAAATACTAGTAGAAGGAACTTTATTTTTTTGAGTTCTCTTTGCCTCAACAGTTAAGATCGTGTAAGGCTCATATTGAGTCAAGGCCAAGATGTTTTATCAGATCACATTTAAGAAAATCCTTAACAGAAAACTTCTTTTTTTAGGGCGGTACCCTCAAAGACTCGGACCCTACTACCTGGAACCGGTGTAAGTTAAATAAATAAAATCTAAAATTTTCTTGAAACAATTTAAATACCTACGAATTGACTACAGCTTCACAACCGGCCTAGACGATAGCGAAAGTTTCATAACCAATTAATGGGCCAAAATTCTTTTTAGTGCCTAAAAAAAAATTGAAAATGTATAAGCACTTTTACAAAATTGTACAAGTCTCGAAATATTTTCCTAGTAATATTACATTAGTTCTCAACCGGGCCCCAATTTTTATAATGAATTTTCCCACCATCCTGGGTTTTTTATTACAGAAAATTCTCATTTGGTACCCAAATTACCACTGCGTTACCAGTCCCCATGACTCCTCAAGAATAGTGTCCACTGCGTTACCAAACAATAGTTTTTTTCTTATTCTGACCCCAAATATTTTTATAACAGTCATCATTCGGGTATGCGTATGTCATTCCGAATTTGAAGATAACATATTATTTTAAGAATATCAGGATAAATAAAAAATATGCGTTAAAATGTACAAGGGACATTTTTATAGGCATCAAAAAGAATTTTGGCCCTAATATTTATGGTGACCCTATCGCTTCGCTGGCCGCTGCCGCGGCACGCTCATTTCACGCGTTCGCACTCCCGTGCTGTTGAACTCACAAGATAACTAGCACTGGTTCATTTTGCTGGCCATCGCACCTAGCTGTTCAATATTCTTCAGTTATTCAGTATTTTGATAGGAAAAGATTATAGAGTTGGTAAAGCCGGAATGAAATATGTTCTTTTCGTTGTATTGCGCTGCAATTATTTAAACTGTTCATGATACTCAGTATCATGAGCAGCCATCTCTAGCCAAAAATAAATTAATCGATGCCTTTTAAAACAATTCGGATCAGGTAAAGAGCTTTTTTAAATTACTTTTTTTAGCAATGGTTATGATATCGACCCTGGCTTCGACGCTAACCAGTGGCGTTTGAATTCTCATGAACGGTAAGCAAAAAGCTATTGATTCTATTAATTGACTATTAAAAAATTCACAGAAAGTAGTGATTCACTTGTATTTTTTATTACTATTTATTTAATCTCTAAATACTTTTTTTTTTTCAAATTGTATCCATCAACCGGTACAAACATGCTTCCAATAAAGTATATGACATCACTATTGCGGTAGGTGTATTTTTCTAATAAAAAATTGGCGCTTTTTCAATTAGTATTGGCCATACCAGTCAGAAAGTATACCTTTAAGAATGAAAAAAGTAACGAATCTATCTCACCCTAAACTATCACTTTTTGTTTTTTTTTTCAGGCAGTATTGGCCCTTCTAAGCCCCAGCTGCCCGTGCTTTGCAGCAAACCGACGACGATCTTCCCCCTTTCTGCGACGCCTTTTTAATTAACCTTTGATTAAGGCAAGAAGAGTTTTAGTTTTGAATAACGCCTTGTAAATAATTGTGTTGTCGGTAAATAAAAAAATTAAAATAAAATATTTATTTATTCTCATACAGCAACTATCACAATAATAAATAAACTAACCTAATTAATTCTGTAACACAAAACATGCAATGTTTTGAATCACATCATTGTACCTTTAGTAGCGTGTGGTAAAAACGTTTGCGGGCATGCTTACACAATACAATAACTCACTAAAGATACATTTATAATAAGTACTCCAAAGTCAAAAAGTAAATAATACACTATAATTTTTAAACAACATCTTCACGTACATAAATAAAACAAGCATGCAGTAGGAAGTGAAGTAATAAAACAATACAATGATAACAAGCAAAACATATAAATAAATATAAATATACAGTCGAATTGAGAACCATTTCCTTTTTTGAAGTCAATGAAAATGATATGGTGCCGCGGCGATTGAGTAAAATTCTTAAAATCGATAAAAACGATAGTTATATTGTATAGAGACTTGTTACACAAATTAATCTTTGAAATCGAAATTGCGCGTTGTCACTCTCATGAGCTCATGACAGTAGTAGGAGGTTAAGTACTGACAGTCCCGCGCCCTGTATAAAATTAAATGGCGACTACATTGCCGTTAAATCTACCTCTTTAAACATTTTTAAACCAAATTATTGCTAAAAATAGTATGTATGTAAGATACAATAGAATAAGCACAACTCCATGGTTTGTAAATAATGAATATTATTACACTCACAGATCAATCCGCGCGATAATGGGACCCAGTATAGACTTATATTGGGTCGCACACGCATCGCTTGCTCAATGTAATGTTTCGCATAATGCTCATGTCCCACACCTAATTACTTACTATCGACGTTTCACAAAACTGTTAAAATAAACCTAGGCTAAGCTGTTCTAAGTAACCTACGCAAAAGATTTCTTTTGGTGCTATATTTACATAGCTCAAACTTCCTTTAAATTATAGTCTTAGATTAGAGGCTTTAGATTTTGCAGTAGAACCAATTCACCATTGCATTGGGGGTGAATTTCCAAAAATAATTACGTTTAAATTCCTCAAAAAATGGGAAATTTAAAAAGTGATCTCATAAAACCTTTTAAGAACTCCTCAACTACTGTCACAGTACTATAGACTCACGTATAGTAATTAGGTTGTTTTTTTTATAGGAAGGTCTGGTGAAGAGCAAATACTGATGTAGACTGGAATGGCTACTGAAACTAACTCGCTCTGCTTCCAATGGCCAAGATTTAATTAAAACATTCAAACGTGTTGAACATTATTTCGT
Source organism: Ditula angustiorana (assembly GCA_963691745.1). NCBI lineage: Eukaryota > Metazoa > Arthropoda > Insecta > Lepidoptera > Tortricidae > Ditula > Ditula angustiorana. The sequence continues at coordinate 7,052,520 of OY829483.1, forward strand.
TGTAAATTGCATTTTAAGCGTTTCATGTGTGGCTAATTACTTTTCGTTATGGACTAATTGCAATTCGATATCTTGGAGATTTATTCTGCCCTATTATTTTAATTAGTACATCGATTGTATAAAAACCGCGCCCCTTTTACAAGACAGTAGACCGGCTTGAAAAGTCGTGAAGATTGCTCAGCATCGTTATTGTTTCGTAAGTACATTCTTGTTAGCATTAACATCTCGGGTTTATATTCTTCCCACTGCTGGGCACGGGTCTGCTCTCACAATGCGACAGCTCGGACTCTGATTCCCAAGCAAGCGCAGTGTGGATTGGGAACTTAACACACTTTAATTAGCTTGCAGGTGTGTGCAGTTTCTACACATTTTTTTCTTCACCGTAAAGCTTAATCGCAATAAAACGATGAAAGTTATTTTACTGCCTTGTATGTATCTATGTCTCATTGTTTTTTCCTTTGAAAAAACTTGACGGATGGACCGATTTTTGCAAGTTTGATGTTGTTGGACTTGCCTTAATGGCGGCGTTTATTAAATAAAACGACACACAATCCTATCGAGTGTGATATTTAAATAAAAGCATTTACGAGATCTAAATATATATTACTAACAACCCGCCCCGGCTTCCTACGGGTACAATCGGGACGTAATGTACTTAAAATCTTTCCGTAGAAAATTCTCTAAATGACAGTGGAAACCGTATCAAAATCCGTTGCGTGGTTTAAAAGGAGAAAGCTGCCGAACATACACTATAAGGATTCAGGACAGAGAGGAACGAATAGCGACTTTACTTTATGCATAAGAAAAAACGTCATACAACCAACACTCGTAGGTTAACGAATTCATAAAGATTAACAACGTCTAATCAATTCATAGATCTTTAAAATAACAACAATTTAACCGCAGTCGGGTTTTTAAAAAGGTCATTTTAGAATTAAAACCGTTTTTAATAGTCTTAGGGATCATTTACAGTTTGTGAAGTGTAATGCGAGTTCATATATTTGCTACTCGCAATTACCATCAAATGTGTGAACATCGCATTTGCACTAGTCAAAGTGTATATAGACAAATTACCCTTTAACATTTCTGTAAAGGTAACAAATGATGCGCGGAGCCGGTGGAGGGTTGCTCGTGACCCTGGCGGTGCTGACAGTCTGCTGTACTGCTGACCCTCAAGGGGTTCGTGCACCACAATACATTATAAATTGTTTTAAACTTTTGCGATTTTCACACATATTTATAACGTTAACAGGACTTAAACGCGATAAAATCATTACACAAACAGCAGTAATACCCTCCACTTCAGGCTACTCGTGACCACGGCCATTGAAACTGAAAATTAACAATGATTTTTTAGGGGTCTTCGTCTGGGTGCTTCATTAAAGGCATTCTTCCAGTAAACTCCATTTATTTCACTTGTATTTTACATGTTGCTGATACGAGCGGCGAGAGACTACTGGCGTGCCGGATTGCTAAGCGGGCGCATGTTACTCATATCGCAAGCTAAGCAATCCTGTGTCCCTACAATTTTATTGCGTTTAAGTCCCGTTAACGTTATAAATAATACATTATTTGCAGCCAGCTGTAGCCAGTTACTGGTTGCAGTACGAAGGGGCTGGCTCGGCCGAGGTAGTATCACACTCTCACAGAATACCTGCGTGAAATAGTAGCTTGCTGCTGCGTTTTGTACAGCGAGTGAAAGATCCGGAGGCAAACGGAGGGGGCGTACCTAAAGCCGGGCAACGAATCAGCGATTCTCTGTAGATCGCTGGTTTTCATGGGCGGCGGTGATAATTTTTCATCAGTTGACCCACATTTTCGCGGGGGTCTCTGTTCCATACAAAGTAAAATATAAAAATTAGGCTCAATAAAAAAATATTTGGACCTTCGTTTTTTTTGAGGCTGTGACTAAATAATATAAGTTTTTCCTAAGGGTAAATGCAGTTCTCTTCCATGTAAACACTCGCTTGTTTCCTCCCTGTTGCAGCGCTAGAAATTTTATGGACATGGTCTAATTTTTTTTAAGGTAAGATTCTAGTAATATATTTATTTTTCATTCTTAAAACCTAAAACATCAAAACAAAGGAACTTCAACTTTTTCATGTTTGATGGTCCTTTACAGTCAGTGTATTAAATGAATTATTCAGTGACCCTACAATGACCGGCCAAAAGTTTATCTGAGTTTGTCTGTATGTGCGTCCCTTTCTTATGACACTAGTTTAACAGAGACGCAGGGAGGCATAAATTGAACCTAGACCGGTCATGTTAAGGCCACAGTTTAGGTGATTAGGTGCGAAATCGAAGTGGGCAGGACACATATGCCGACGACAGGATCAAGAGGGGCGTGAAGGTACTCGAGTGGAGACCTAACTGGTCGGAGAAATGTGAGCAGACAATCAATGAGATGGTTTGACGATCTGGGGTGCAATTTCTTAATCTCACCAAACGGGCCGTTCTTCCTAAAGATTCGGCCATTTCGGTGAACTTTAGTCACCTGGTGAGATTCACAAATTACATCTCTGATTGCTGTAGCCAGTAAAGATGTTGAGGAAAGCTCAAAATCGGAAGGAATGACGTGAAATAGGAAGTTTACACTCAGCATTGGGTGGATCCAGGCTAAAGAATAGAAGAGAAGAAAGGTTAGGTAGGATAATCTTTATATTATTTTGGGATGTTGTTTGACAGGCGCAGCAGCAAGAGCAGAACAAGGACAAGGAGAGGGACAGGGACACCATCACCTCAGATAACTATAACGGTTATTCATTTCAAAAATCAGTTCTATATATATAGTATCTTTATTTCAAACTTGTAAAATCCTTCCTACTAATATTATAAATGCGAAAGTAATGTGAGAGCGTTTGTTCATCAGTCACGCATTAACGACTGGACAAATTTAAATGAAAAGCAGACAGATCATATCCTGGATACTTTGTCCCGTAAAAATGCATAAAAAATAATAGTATTATGCGGGCGAAGCCACGGCGAAAAGCTCGTGAATTAAAATGTGCAAACGCTTCTACCTACAATAAACTTAAACTATTATAAAAATAAGGCTCTCGTGGTATTGTTTGCATAGCAACATTTTTTTGATTACTTCCCAAAATCTCTTTGACTTCGTGTTTTTTATTTAGCATTTTTCGAATCGCAATTTATTTCATTCACTCTCAGGTCTTCAGTACTATCGTACGGACATATTTATAACATCAATCGGGACTTTAACTTAACAAAAACTTTTAGGAAGTTTTTTTCGCCCAGTATTGCCGCCGCGCTGTTACCGCGCGGTCATGTGTGCAAGAGTGTGAACTCTATTTACTAGAAAACAACGTTGGATTCGTCTCATTTACCAAACCATGATATCCGGCTAAAGTTCTCAACGACAAATTGAAATTATTTTATTATTATTATTAGAAACTCACTTTGGGGTAATCAGAGGCCACAGAACGCCATTTACCCCGGTTCTAGCATACCTCGCTCGATTGAAACTACCTATTATTTAATATAATATTTATTTACTGAAATAGTACATCGCAATGTACTGTTAGTTGTTATTCATTCACTGTAGTTCTCTAAGAGCGATAAGGCTTTACTCGACAGCCCCGGAAGGGAGGGTTATTGTTTGTTAAGTAAACTGCAGCTGAATTTTAATTTTTAAGTTGGCAACTTCGACGAGATAGACGCGACGAAGCTGCCGTTTGGACCTAATACAAGGCGGTTCGACAGCCAAAAACTCGGACTCTACTACCTCGTGCCTGTGTAAGTTAAAAAAACCATTAGCGACATTTTATACCAATTAACCTATAGTCCGACCCTTGTCCGACCACTTCGTGCCCGTCCGTCCCTGGTGACAGGTGTTGGCGGGGACGAGGTAGCACGTCACACTAACACATGGCTACACATGTTGAGAAAAATCGCTAATTTTTGACCAATGAACAAAACATAAAATTTATATCACAAAAATGTAAGAGTAAATAAGTAGGTATCGTAAATGAAAATATTATTCTCTTTATTTTTTGTGAAATACAAATTTTACAAAAAAAGGGAAATGGGATAGGCAAACAATTAATTTGTGTACAATATTTATATTCAATCCAGCGCATAACGGTTCATTTTAGGCGCTTCGAATTATTCGACGGCCGAATAGCCTAGTGGTTAGTGACCCTGACTATGAAGCTTGAGGTACCGGGTTCGATTCGCGGGAGGGGCAAATGTTTTTATGATGAATATGAATGTCTGTGCCCGAGTCGTGAATGTTATATGTATTTAAGTATGTATTTATCTATATAAGTATGTATATCCGTTGTCTAGTACCCATAACACAATCAGCTTTTGTTGCTTACTTTGGGACTAAGTCAGTTGGTGTTAACTGTCCTAAGATATTTATTATTATTATTTATTTATTTGTATTATTTGTACACAACATCCGCAGTCTGCCCTCTAGCGGAATTGATCAACCTCAGATCGTAATCTTATGTGTATCAACCGTAAACTGACGTAGAGAAAACTAACGTAAGTATTGCCGAAGCCCAAGTCCAAGAAAAAAAAGTATTGCCGCTTCGACATCACGGCTGCGTGCGACTGCCAGTGCTGACGTGATGTTCAACAAGCTTCGCTTCCCCGCATCACTACCCGCCCCCGCTAACATCTAAAGTTACCTCGTCTCCGCCAACGTCTGTTACCCCGTAGGACGGTCGGGCACGAAGTTGTCTGGCTATAATCTCAAATCAAGCAAAACCGCTTGTACAACTGAGAAAATACATCTATGTATCACCGTAGATCCCTGTTTGTCAAAGAATATGTAAGTAAATAATAATAATTTGCGCTTCATAAATTCCGTCAGTTTTCACCTTAACGTCGAAAGTCGAAACTCTTTCATAAAGTATATCCTCCTTCTTTAAATACTATACATACAGGGTGACACATAAGACGTAATACAAAACCACTTTTTTATATTCGTTTCCCTAATACTTAAGTATCCTGCTATGTCCTGTGTGGTTTAATTAATTATAAGGATCGTTTTTTTTATTTTTAATAAGTCCTGAGTAAAGTCGCTACTGACTCTCTCTGTCCTCATATCTTCGGCCGCTTACTTCTAAACCACGCAACGGATTTAGAAACGGTTTTCAAGAGTTTTTTGTTTAATGTAAGATTTTTATATACGAACATTACCCAATATAATTAGGAAATAAAATACGGGTGTATTGGGACTGAGTTATCTAACCTCCAGCTGAAATATTCTTGGCGGATATTTTGACACACACACGTTTGAGTGCAGGAGTGCGATTTTTGAATCTCACCGGGTGACTAAAGCTCGCCAAAATGGACGTTTTTCATAGAAATGCGCCCATTTTGGTGAGCTTTAGTCACCTGGTGAGATTCAAAAATTGCACCCCAGGTACATAAGGGAGAGCAGGTGCGACTTGGTAGGTGGTTCTTACTGCATTAAGTTGACTGCTTCAGACCACTTATCACGAATCCTTTCGATACGCGTTAACTAAGTAAAACAGTACGTCTCTCTCTACCTCGGCTGGTTAAAGAGAGACACGCTAAGTGACGTAGCAAGTTAACGCGTATCGAGAATTCGTGTTTGTAAGTGAATTTCCGCGACGTTAAATAATTAGGCACGTCAATACCATTTTGTGATTTATAAATTGTGTTTTTTTTCGACTGTTTTTCTGCGTATTTTGTAATTATTTTAATTTGAATTTATGGACAAACAATAACTTAAGAAAATATTTACTTTGGGGAAATTGGATTTGGTTTTAGATTAATACAAGTAAAATTAAATAGGTACTTTTAAAGTAAAGTTTTTTAAAGTAAAAACGGGGCGTTATCTGAATTGATTGTATCGTGGAGGATGATATGATATTTATAAAGTAAATGAAAATCTTTAAAAAGCAACTATCACAGGCGTTCCAAAAAGTGGACTGAAAGTTGTCTCAGGTAGAATGTTGTAAATTGGACGTTTTATTATCTGTCCTTTAATTCCGTGGTGCTCGGAGGTGCAACGCCAGAAGCATGGAACAGAGGGGTGGTGGCGCTGTTCTTCAAGAAAGGGGACAACACTTTTCTGAAGAATTATAGACCCATCTCGCTTCTGAGCCATGTTTATAAGCTGTTTTCCAGGGTCATCACGAATCGTCTCGAACGCAGGTTTGATGACTTCCAGCCTCCCGAACAAGCCGGCTTCCAAAAAGGCTTTAGTACCATAGACCACATCCACACGCTGCGGCAAGTTATACAGAAGACCGAGGAGTATAACATGCCATTATGCTTAGCGTTTGTGGACTATGAGAAGGCCTTTGATTCGATCGAGACGTGGGCGGTGCTTGAGTCTCTCCAGCGATGCCGTATTGACTATCGGTATATCGAAGTGTTGAAGTGTTTGTACAATAACGCCACCATGTCGGTCCGAATACAAGACCAGAGGACGGAGGAAATTCCATTGCAAAGAGGTGTGAGACAGGGAGATGTTATCTCTCCGAAACTGTTCACCAACACAATGGAAGATGCCTTTAAGCTTCTGGAGTGGAAAGGATTCGGCATCAATATCAACGGCGAGTACATCACTCACCTTCGATTTGCCGACGATATAATAGTCATGGCAGAATCGATGGAAGACCTTAGCACGATGCTCGAAGACCTCAATCGGGTTTCCCAACGGGTGGGCCTTAAGATGAACATGGACAAAACGAAAGTCATATCGAATGTCCATGTAGTGCCCACCCCAATAGCAGTAGGAAACTCAACTCTCAAAGTTGTTGACGAATACGTCTACCTAGGACAAACAGTCCAACTAGGCAGGTCTAACTTTGAGAAAGAGGTCAATCGTCGAATCCAACTCGGCTGGGCAGCGTTCGGGAAACTGCGAAATGTCTTCTTGTCCAATATACCTCAGTGTCTGAAATCGAGAGTGTATGATCAATGTGTGTTACCAGTGATGACTTATGGCACTGAAACGTGGCCGCTTACTATGGGCCTTATAAGAAAGCTCAAAGTCACGCAACGAGCTATGGAGAGGGCTATGCTTGGAGTTTCTCTGCGTGATCGAATCAGAAATGAGGAGATCCGCAGACGAACGAAAGTAACCGACATAGCCCAGTGCAGTGGCAGTGGGCAGGGCACATAGCACGGAGAACTGATGGCCGATGGGGTCGGAAAGTTCTCGAATGGCGGCCGCGTATTGGCAAGCGCAGCGTAGGACGACCAGCCACAAGATGGTCCGATGACCTCGTACAGGTGGCAGGAAGGCGCTGGTTGCATTCTGCTTCCAACCGGCCACTTTGGAAATCCATGGAGGAGGCCTATGTCCAACAGTGGACTTCTTGTGGCTGAGATGATGATGATGATGATTATCTGTCCACTTAAATGTCCATCCATCTAATTGTAGGTCCAAGTAATTATTTTTAAACAAGCTCTAAGCCATATTACTAACAATCAGTGGATCGATGAAATTACCAGTTTAAACTGCACAAATTGACGATGCGCCAACGAAACCTTTCTGATTGTGATTATTAATACCATTTTATTTTACCTAAACTGAAGTTTTATATTTCGTTTCTTTTTCAGCCAACAGTATAAAGACGACTACCGTTCCTACGGCTCGGGCTCTAAGCGTTACAAGAACCGCTTTCGGTAGATACATAATAATTATTTTTCATTATGCAAATATCATCATACCCTAGCGATTCAAACCGGCACATTGAACTTTTTTCTTCTTTTCAGGCATCAGTATTGGCCCTTCTAACAACTAGCTGAACTAACCTTGCCTTCTAACAGCTAGCGGTAAACCGACAACAAACATCTCCCTTCATAATGATGATGCCTTTCAAATTAACCTCTTGGAAACGCCATTGGAGAACGCGTTTTGAGTAATCCTTAATGATTACTAAAAATTATGTTGTCGGTAGTAAAATCTTCACCAAAGTAAATGTTTTTTATTTTTCTATTATTCAGCAGTCCTTGTCAAATCCAATGAGTACAAACTTGATAAGTATACGATTAGGCTTTGGGACGTTCCATTGCAATCCTTTGGCTTATCCATCAGATCCTAGACGCTATATCAGAGGTAAAGTACTGATTGAGAAAATTTAACTGGAATAAAATGCCGTTTCATAGTTCCCTTGAATTTTCTCTGCAGAATACGTAAGAAAACTCGTCAAGTGCAAGTTTGACTCAGGTGGACTCATATTTTTTGTATTTGACTCGAATCTGTTTTAAGAAACTAAAAGGTAAATATTGTAATAATCAAGGGAATACGTATACGCATTCTTGATAAGTGTATTTTAACGTTGTTCGAGCAATATAATAATGCTTTAGCTACACCTGACAAAACGGCGGATGATTGATACCAGTAAGTATACAAATATTGATATACTTTCAAATTAAAAAAAAAAATCAGTCTCTAATACCGAACTATTTTATTTGATAGGCCACATTTGATAGTCTTTCTTTTTAATTTTCCAATTTGCTCTCAAAAATTTATCCACGCAATGAGAATTTCGTGATCCACCTAACTTTATACATGTACCAATTTTTTTTTTTCTGGTAGATTTAGGTCTATTAAAGATTGGCTTTGATTGCCGGACAGACAGAGACAGAGACCTATTTTCAATGTAACGCTAAAGAACCCTAAAATTTAAATATGTACTTCAAAATATTGAATCTTAAACATAACACTGAAATATCGGAGAATCAATAATTAACGACAATTTATCGAACAACCTTTATAGTTAGTTGGATTGTAAATTTAGTTTGAAATTTTATAATAATTTTTCTAAGCTGGGCATTTCAAATTAAAAGCTTTGAAAGTATGTTAAATAAATATCTTAGTGGCCAGTGATGTGACTTTGCGGCAATAACCTCAGCTCTTCGGTGGCGCTTGGGCACCTAATGACTTGCCGTAGGCTTCTCCGCCCAATTTACCAACATAAATAGGGCTCTTCCAAAGCATAAACATCACTTTATCAGGGCAACAATTTATCTTTTGAAAGGAACAAACATCTTAGCATCATTTTGCGTGAAGACTCTCAAATGTTTACGAGTCGTGGACCCTCAAACAGCCCACTATTTTATTGCCTAAAGCATAATTGAAAGAAATGTTGGTAAATAGCGATACATTAAAATTTGGTAGTAATACGCATTTCAATTTGAGTTTTTGTATCCACATGGCTTTTCTTTAGTAGGTACTTTACGAATATAGTAAAACTATAAAGAAAGAAAACTCTTAACTTAATATTAATGCATTGACTGACTGACATCACTGATTTAACAGTTAATAAAAACCAATTAGTAACTAAGGATTTTACCACTCCCAAAAGCAAAGGCAAGCCTGCGTCATGCACATGACTAGCTTTAACTTTATTTCTGCTAATTAAACTTGACTCGTCGGTATAAGGACTTAAATAAAGTTTCTTACTCAGTCAATACAGTCAACCATGAGGACTATGGTTCAACTATGTGACGACCAGACCCTGACTATGAAGCTAGAGGTTCCAGATTCGATCCCCGGGAGGGGCAAACGATTCTCTGATGAATATGAATGTTTGTACTCAAGTCGTGGATGTTGTATGTATTTTAGTATGTACTTAACTATATAAGTCCGGCGGTTTGACGGCCGGATAGCCTAGTGGTTAGTGACCCTGACTATGAAGCTTGAGGTACCGGGTTCGATTCCCGGGAGGGGCAAATGTTTGTATGATGAATACGAATGTTTGTGCCCGAGTCGTGGATGTTATATGTATTTAAGTATATATTTATCTATATAAGTATGTATATCCGTTGTCTAGTACCCATAACACAAGCAGCTTCAGTTGCTTACTTTGGGACTAGGTCAGTTGGTGTTAATTGTCCCGAGATATTTATTTATTTTTATAAGTACGAGTATGTATATAGTAAGTTGTCTATTATCTAGTAACCATAGTGCAAGCCTTGCTTAGTTTGGGACTAGGTCAATTAGTGTGAATTGTCCTGAGATATTTATTTATTCTTGATAGAAATTGTTTGAATTTGATCTGATGACTGATGAATCTAGATTTCTCACAGAGGAACAAAGATGCAATATACTTCTAATAACAAAGTGCGCGAAATTGACACTTGGAGTTTTCCGTTGTTCTAGGAAATAAAGGATCAAAAATTTGACTAACTAAAACAAAAGTTACGTACCAAAATTAACAACTGGAGTACATTCACTCTATGTTTTCTTCGAAGAAGCCAAAACTACACCATGCATCGTACATATGGATGTTAACTTGACCAAAACAGGAAAGACGATTAATTGTGATTTTTACCTTAATGTAGGACTAAGCTTTATATTCTAACCGACTTCCATTCCGTACACCATATTGATGCGTTAAAATTAGCAGCATTAACATCTAAAAACAAAATCTGTAAGTACTGTGTTTTAGTATAGCAAAAACCATTCAAACTTCATCACTTTTTTATTATTATTTAACCTCATCCCGCGCGGGTTGATATACGAATTTTACGGAACTTTACGGGATAAAAAATATTCGACGTTTTAATCCAGGTCATGATCTATCAGTCTACCAAATTTCATCCAAATTCAGACGGATATTTGTTTCACAATCAAGCTTTAACAGCTATCCAGCTGTTAAATCTGTTAAACATTAAACATACAAAGATACAAATAATCAAATATCATTACGTTTACATTAATAATATTAGTAGGAAGTATTAGGATATTAGTACGATTAGGATTGCTCGTAAATTAATAGTGTTAGAATTAAACAGCCATGTGATTTATAAATAGTTCAAGGTTGCTACTTCTTCAATATTAAATTACACAATAAAATAGCTTCTGCTGTGGTTATAACGCCTCGAATTTCATCGTCATCGATATTCCAAGTGCCGTTTACAAGATAAACTTATATTTCTTTTCATAAACAAGTGCGAAAGAGTGCACACAGCTTGGAGCAGCAACTATGTACGTGAGAGCTTTAGCCCTTCCCCAGGCGATACAGGATACTACACCTAACAAGCAATACACGTCAAATGAGGACCATATTTATATTGCGACACTTACACGATACAAATAAAATAATGTAAATACAGAGAATATCTCTACGTAAACATAATGTTTTTTCGTTGGCAACATTGACAGAAATAAACAATAAAAATAAGCTTCAGAATGTTGTACCAAAAATTAAAGACGTGGGCAAGTTTGATTTGCGTCGAAACATATACATATGTATATCGTGTTTTTATTACAATCACAGGTGGCAGCCAAATGACAGCCCACATGAAGCCACGTACCTACTCGCAATCATGTTACAGGCCATGGCGATCCGAGCTACAGCCATGCGAGTTGTCATGACATTAACTGTCCACCGTCATGGCAGCAGATCACACATGTATTAGCTAGTCTTCGTTATCTTTACATAGTATTAAGTAAAGTCGCTATTTTCCTGCCTGTCCAGAATTTTTATAGTGTATCTTCGGCCGTCTTCTCCTAAGCCACGCGACGGATTTTGACACAGTGTTCACTGTAATTGGAAGATTTTTTAGGTAATGTCTTCATATACCTTACATCCCGATGGTGCCAGTGCTAAACCACGGCAGGTCGTTAAGTATATAGTACTCGTAGCCATCAGATACATACGAGCATGGTGCTCAAAAGTCTTTGAACACAACCTATTACCAAGGGTGTTAGAGCGTGTTGCGATATTTATGACCACCATCCGCTCCAATATATCTGATGTAGATAGACCGTTCATGTTGAATATTAATTTAGAATTAAAAGGTTATTTGCACATATTTCACTTGTTTAGTATGACCTCGAGGACAAGCATTACCGAACGACTAAGGAATTCTGGTGGTACGTGTGTCTACTTCATATATTTTCTCCATGCTCTCTATAACGTAGTGCGTTATTGGTTATCAGTTTAGATACTTCATAAAAGGTTTTGAATTATATGAATGTAGAATTTATGTTGTAACTTTGCGCATTACTTCTCATTAGTGCTTTGCGTACTAGAACAAAACAATAAGGCATCGAGCCTACCTAATCTATTTCATGGCGGATACGATTCTGCAATACAATTATGTGCTTCAAGTGGAAACGCGAATGATATTAGAAAACGCAGTAAATGCGATTTCCACTAACAAATTCGCTTTTGTGTAAATTTGTTACACAGTATCAATGGAATGGTCTTAAGGTAGATCGAGTCGTAAACTTTGTTGACTCCTGCGGGCAAGATGTTAGTCGCATAACTTAATATCTTTATCTTCTTTATTTCCTTTATCCTTACATAGTATAAAGTTACTATTTTTCCTGTCTGTCCAGAATTTTTATAGTGTCTCTTCGGCCGCCTTCTCCTTCAACACCACGCAACGGATTTTGATAGGGTTTTCACTGTTATTTTTTACGGAATATTTTTAAATACATTATTACATCCCGATGGTAACCGTGCGAAGCCGGGGCAGGTCCCTAGTATAGTAAGATATAAATTGCTAAGCCACCATTCTGGGACAAATTACTTTGCTACTCCTCGCAATCAGTGCTGTATAGAGGCAAGTGCTCGACCTGTGCACAGCTGTACCTGGGGATACTCTTTAGAAATTAGAGCTACGCTCTCTTATCGTGTTAAATTGTCGTTACCTACATGTCGTTTCGGAAACGCCAAATCGTAGGTACTATATAATATTATAAATGTGAATGTTTGTATGTTTGGATGTTTGTTACTCAATCACGCAAAAACAACTGAATGGATTTGGATGAAATTTGGCACAAATATAGCTTATAACCTGTATTAACACATAGGATACCTTTTATCCCGTAAAAATGCATAGTTCCCACAGGATAGCGATAAGTGAGTTGTACGCCGCCGTGACGTCATGAGCAGCAAAGCAACTAATTCTCATTAATTTGTCTAGGAAATATTGCAGATTGCATGTTGGGTGCACGTTTGCTTCATCAATTAAACAAGTCTACGCAGACGAAGTCGCCGGCAAAAGCTAGTAGGCCAATAAAAATCTTGCCGACTGTAGTATCAGTACTTTCAAGTGTGAATTAATTAATTGAATCACAAGGATCTGTACAGTAAGGATCACAATAATAACATAGATTCTGGTCAATAGAGCGTTTGATTGTAATATAAACGTACAATGTTGAGGTTGCTGCGTAATCGCGCGGCACTTAATTCGCTTGACGATATTGCCGCGCCGTTTATTGCCGCGCCGACGCAGCAGGGGGCGGGATCATAGCTGCACTTCTAGTATTGACACGCAGTCTTGCCTTTACTTATGTTACTTACTATAATAATACTATACATTATATGGAAAATATTATGATATTCAGGTGTAGCTGTACACATAGTTCCTTAATATACCTTTTTCAAATTAAACCGACTTTATAAATATAGGTGTTTGTCCCTTAATTTCCCACCCTTAGGTGTGGTATATTTTCTCCAAATTAAAATGAGAACAACCTGCAGTACCTATAACCATTTCAATTTAAAAATAACAATTGAAAGATATTCATTCGCATAACATACATACAAAAACAATTTAAGTCGAATTGAATACCTCCTCCTTTTTTGTAATCGGTTTAAACTCACTTAATATAGCATGTATTGGTAAATTAAGGCTAAAGGGAAGGAAGGTGAGGCGGACAAGGCCCAAGACGTGCGTTTATGGGTCAAGCTAAGGTAAAGGTAAGATGTCGTATCAGGAGTTCAAAGCACTGGAGGAAAAACGAACGGAATGCCAATTACTTCACCGATAAGAGCACTGCTCTTAAATGTATGCGTTAGAATATTTACAAATTTTTGAGCAAATATTATTTCAAATTATTCTGGCCCAGCGCATCAGGTATCGTCTCGAAGAAATACATGTAGAACGGAACTTATTTAGAATTTGTTTTTTTTCACGAAATTGTTTGTTTAACAACCGGAAATAATTTACTAATTAGTTTTAGAACTGAACAAAAGGCATTATTATGGAATTGTGGCCTAAGCTTTACCCAATTAAAAACTCGTTTCGTTCAAAAGGCGCATCATAAGATTAACTTCAAAGAGGCTCGATATTTAATCTTCTTTGAAATAAAAGCCAAGCTCCCGGATAGTTGTCAAGGCTCTCAGACCTTGAAATCCACTAAAAGTATTAACCAGTACGTATGGTACAAGTACTGAGCACCCTTGCTGTTCACGTATTCCAATAAAGATTTCCAATAAAGCAATATCGTAAGGCGATTGAATTAGATTTCATCATAAGCCCGAAAGGGTCATCCATCCGGTGATATAATTTGTTCAGGGCTACAACTTTTCTCAAACATATTAAGGAATAAGTCTAAAGAACATTTCAATGTTTCTTAGCCAACATTACCTTCAAGCCTAAAGAGTAAAATTACTGTCAATAAGGTTTTGATAAAGGTACACGCGAAACGTGTGTACCTTAGTTCATCAAAACACGTTTCAGGAACATGTTTTAAGGGGATGATTTAGCAGGCAGTTCTGGTTTGTATTTGAGTACGGTAAATTTAAATTGTTACACTACGTATGCAAACTATACAATTTACATTAGAGCAGTTTTATTTTACGAAACTTGAGCTTGTTAATCCTTAATCTGATATTAGAGAGTGAAAAATTACCTTGTCGTAGACGTGGCCTCCTTTCAGGCAATGGGTTGAGCAGGGGTCACATTGCGGTGCTTAAATTGAACATAACGTAGCCCACTCATATTAAAGGTAAATGACACATCAGCTTGTGCTAAAATGACAATATTAATGGTTAATGGAAAAAATAAGCAATATAATCGATTTTTATTCGAGTTTCAATTTAATCATTAACAATGTGTCAAAGCTCAAACTGATTTTATTAACTTTTTCAGCTTACCTTTTAAAATGTGAACTTTAATTCAAAATATAGTCTACAAAAAGGCATGATACGGTGAATGTTAAGGTTAGCTCGTACAATATCATGTAATGTGGAGCCTTTGATCTGATATATCTCTAGGACAAATCGGGCGTCAGATATCTGTAAACCCCAATTTTTGATCCCGGATTTTATTTCTGAGTATAGTAACTGTACTACTTGTATTTAAGTAAGTATCAATTAATCATATTCCGTACGAACCAACTAGCTTTACCGGGGGTATTTACACGCACAATGCGCTTGTTTGCTCTATCGTTAAAAGAAACCTTTCTATGTATATATTTTCTTTGTCTTCTTTCTTATTTGTCTTCTTCTTTATGTTCTTTACCTTCACATCTTCTTTCTTTACATAGTATAAAGTAAAGTTGCTATCCGTTCGTATCTGTCCTAAATCCTTATAGTGTATGTTCGGCCGCCTTCTCCTTCTAAACCACGCAGAGGATTTTGATACGGTTTTCACTGTCTTTCGGATATTTTTTGTGGAGGGTAAAAGTACATTAAATTCTAATTGTACCCGTGTGCAGGTCGCTAGTATATATATATATATATATATATATTACACTTCATATTTATATAGATACATATGAGCATATTACGTCGTCAGCAGCTGAAATAGATGAATACTCGAAGAAGTCAAAATTATATGCACTAGCTCTTACAAAACTCTTTACAAAAGACTTGTATATAATCTTTTGACATTTTCGTCTACTTAAATATAATATGCTGCTCACTGTACGATAAAAAGTTTACACATTTTTTGACAAAATTCGTTGTCATTAAAAGGAAATAGCATAAATTAATAAGCTTAATTAAATGGGAAAAGTATGAATCGGAAGCCCCTGATAATACAGTTTCAAGTTAATTAAAATACACCATTTGTAGCCCGATGTGCTTTGTCACAATAAATTCATAATTATTTAACATCAATATATATGTATGTGTGTGTGTGTGTGTGTGTGTGTGTGTGTGTGTTTGTGTGTGTATTATATCTCATGTGAGCCGTAAAATATCGAAAAATAATTTAGCAGAGAACTTAAATTACAGTAGCCTTATCATGACAATTTAATTTATCCCTCTGTGAGGTTCTCTCTAAAGCAGGTGTCGTAAAAAAGGCCGACTTTAGATAAAAAAACCTTTGGTGGACATCATCGAGTCAGAGTAAGATGCGTTGTGAAGATTTGGGACACGTAACGATAAACTCCAATAATCCTACCTATTCTAACCTTTTTAGCCGACTTCCGCTAAAAAAGAGGATTATTTATTATACTTTGTCATTAACATTCAGAATCAACTCAATTTGACATAGAAGCTGAACAGCGTGGTATTGAGACGAAAACGTTACATCGTTAATCGCTATCCCGTGGGAACTTTGCATTTTTAAGGAATAAAAAGTATTCTACATATGTGTAAATCCAAGGTATAAGTTATCTTTGTTCCAAATTTCATTTAATTCGTCCAGCAGTTCTTACGTGAAGATGTAACAAACATTTAAGCCATATACAAACTTTCAGCTTTATTATATTAGAGTGATCAAGACGAGACAACGCAAGACAATAACTATACTCTTTGTAGAACGTCACATTGAATACCTATAGTTTACAAAACATCAACTTCAACAATAATGCTTTTAATAACTTACAGAAAACAAACAATTGGCAATCGACAAGATGAGATCCGCAAAAAATTCAAAACATTCGTCAAAATTAGTTTTATTCCAAATTTCGAGCATTTTTTTTGCTTTTCCTGCTTCACCCTATATTTCCCGCAACTTAATTTACTACTACCCAATTTTCTTTTGATTACATAAGCAAAAAACGTTACTTTTGTTTTTTTAGGTTACAGCGAGTTATCGAAAGAGTAAACAATTGCGGAATAGAAAAGCAATTCATACCAATTAAGAAATATTGTATAGTCCCGTATTTTTTGTTTTGTTCGCCACAGTTTCACAAGCAATGGGAATATTTAATTAACACTACAGAGAAAAGCAATTAAGTAAATTTATGAATTGTTTTGCCACGAAGTGTGGATTATGCCGCCATCCGTTTAAAAACTTGATACGCTATGTACTTACTTCTGGTACGTACCCACTCATTCATAAAAGTTTACTAACCTAAAGATGATTTTAGTTTGTTTTGTTTCTCTCCTCTCATTTGAAGGCAATGACAGATAAAAATGAAACATGTGTAAACTTGTTAAAAAATGTCCCACATACAAATTTCAAGTAACAATAAATCTAAAACCGAAAGCTAAAACTAGAACTAATAAATAAAGCTAATAGAGTTAACCATGAACTGAGTCAGTTATTAAAATATTAATCTAAAAACCCTCTACTCTAGATCGGACCCGGTTCAAAAGTACCCATAACACCAGAAGCATGCCCCCACTGAATGGCAATGGAGACCTGATGAACCAAATAAGACCCAGAGCGGGGATCGCAGCCCCTGTTGCGCAACCGACGGCCTAACTCCTTGGACAACCAGTCTATTACTACAATAGATTTTTTGTCATGTCATGTACTCTTATCAAATTCCATCCGATCATTTCATATTATACGAGCATTGATAGTGGTTAAAACTTTGCATACAAATGTTGAACCGGAACAACATACTACTTCTAACGAGTACATACATAATTAATAGATTCAGGCGTTACTTTGCGGAGGTCCATCTCAACAAACTAGAACAAATTACCTGGCTACTCCGGGAAACCAGCGGAGTAGCAAAGGTAATTTGTTCCAGTTTGTTGAATACATACATATTCGTAAATACGTTGCAAGTAATTTAAAGGTTGTAAAAATAACAACCATTTTTTCCGCGGACAGACTATAAAACGGGTAGAATACTAAGTTCAGGCAGGTCTCATGTGCAATAAATTCTCTCTACTTTTGAACTAATGACAAGCATTGACTGTAAATCGAAAAAATCCCAGTTCCCAAAAATGTAACTTCCGGCTTTCGGATCGTTCGATTACGTCGGCCATCTCCAAATACTCGAATGTTGACTTTTGTTTTTCACATCGATTAAAATCTGTCCCTATCTCGTTTCCTATTGCAGCAGATTTGAGTTGTTTCGTTTGTTTCAAAATGGAGATCTGTATATGTGACGATCGGATACCCCAGTGGCTATAGTGGGCCTGACTACTAAATAAGCTTAGAAGTTGCGGATTTTTTTCCCACAAGGGCCAAATGTTTGTATGGTGAATATGAATATTTGTGCCCGAATCGTGGCTGTTTTAATATGTATTTTTATCTATATATTTATATCCATCCTCAAGTCTCCATCGTACAAGGTTAAATTTGGGACTAGTGTAAATTTGTCCGAGGCTTTATTTCTTTCAATTACCTATTTATACGATACGGATAGTAGCGATAAGAACAATTGATGATATAGGTAAACTTATGCTTACAAGAAAAGCAATTTGGAAACAGATCTTTATTCTTAATGACTTAATAATCTCACCGGGTGACTAAAGCTCAAAATGGCCGTTTCTCATATAGATTCGGCCATTTTGGTGAGCTTTACTCACCCGGTGAAATTCAAAAATTGTACCCCCGCTCAAAAAACCCTCATTACCTGAAGGTATAATTCATTTGTTACTATAGTTTCTCTACAACGGAGAATTCTCATCTACGACATTCAAAACAACACTGGAGATTACGATGATGTCATTTCTTTCGAAAACAATAGCTATTCAATGCAGAACCATTAGTCATTGACGAATCTATCACAACTTCAGGTACTACAAAACGGGACGTCGAAACAACGGAAGCAAAAACAGTATCGCGGAAAAACAACTGTAACTGATGGGGAGAAAAACAAAGTGGAAGTAAGAATTTCAAATACGTTGTTTTTAGAGTTCCGTAGCAACAAGTATCACGAAGTGGCTCGGCACTCTCGCTCTTAGGAGTCTCTCAGCATGAGAAAGAGAGGAATGGCGGTTACTTCACCGATATAGCCTTAATTACTTAGGTACTCTTAAATTATGTGATGATAATGATGACTTAATACTTTAGTTAAAAAAAGGAACCTTATGTGGATCCATCCCTCCGTCCGTAAGCTTGTTTGCCTGTTACAGCATTTACAGCGACAATTTCAGCAAAACTACTATTGCATAGATAATGTATAAATATGAAATTTAGTAAAATTTAAAAAAACGCAAAAAAATTGGCAAAAGGGAAGCTTTTAAGTTCAAGTGAGGTTACAAAGTTTAAATATGGGTAAATTTTGCTCGACAAATAGAACACTCTTTCTAATATAATTATTATTTAGAAATCTTAATAATGCTTCAAAAACGAGCTCAGTTTTACGGTCCGGTTTTTTTTCTACCGCGGATTGTTCTGGTAAATCGAAACATGTATTGCGTGGAGGTTCGAATGGAACTCCTGGAACCCTCGGGGCACAAGTCCGACTTGTACTTGCTTTAAATAAAGCTGGAGCATGAGAACAATCCATTGTTGCATTCCACACAAATATTTACTCTCTGGATATCAGTATGATTTTCGTATGCTGCTAGGCTGTTACGGTAATAAAATCATTTTGTTTTATATCTTTCTTGGAGACTACAGTTTTGTACTTGATAGATTAAGTACCGGTCAAAAATCTATCGACAAAGATTTCCCAGTATTTAGATATTTTAAGTTTCTCGTTAAAACTAGGAAATATATTCTTAGCAAAATGGTTTTTTTTACGTGAGCCGATATCGTAAATTTGAGTTTTTTGTAGGCATGGGTTTGTCAAGTATAAAATAAGTCGAGATTTCGTTTATCAGTTGAAGCGTCTCGATCTCAAAGCATTTATAAAGTTTGATAACTTCATGACAGGTAATTTGGCGGCATCAGTGAAAAGTAGATAAGTAAGTACTAAGTTATGTGCTAGCTTAGCTGTATAGTACATTGATCGGAAGTATTATATTTCCACTGCTTCCATCTGCCTTACGAAAACGTCATAAAATATCTTTAGTGCATATCAAATATTTATTACGAAAATTATTATAAAAATAAATTGTCAAATATCGTGTTCTACCACTTGCGGGATGAGTTGTTTTACGCGTTGCTATATTTTTCACTGTAACAACACTTTTTCGGCAGTATTTTTTAACTTAATATGATTACTTATAAGTTAAGGACGCCAAACTTTTTAATAACTGTTCTTGCCTCTAAGTTGGCGCTAAAACAAAGATTGATAGCTCGGGGTCCAGCCAAGCTTAGAGGATGGGATGAATTTTGCCTCCGATGCATATCAAATAGCTGCAGAAAGAAATATATTTCCAAGGAAAAATTAAGAAAAACTTTTCCAAAACATGTTGCTTTATAAATGATCCTCAATTTATTCATTGAGTAATGTTATACCTACTCTAAGCATATTTTGTTATGAAGCTTAAAATCATTCGGCGCCATTCTTTTTTTGAGTAGCTACCGTCTAACTCTGTAAGTTTTATATCAGCTAAAATGATTTTCGAGGCACAGTTTTATCGACACTTTTTTTAAAAGGAAGGAATTCTCAAAAACAGTCTAAAGTCCGTTCATGCATACTTGTCTTATCTTTTAAACAAAATTCTACCCTACTTCTTTATAAACACATTGATAAGGAAACCGCCTACGAAGTTTAAGAAAAGGATAATTAAGTTTAAATACACTACACTACGTGAGGTCGTATTGGTGACCGTGTTTCGTAAACAATGAACAAAATCCCTTCTTACTTAAAAAAGGTCCAAGAAGATGACCAAAATTGTTAACTGAGTAGGGTTGACCTGACCACTGAAGGAAAGGACTTTATTAAATTTCACACTGTGTATAATGTGAATAAACTAATTTGTCTAATGGCGCTTACATCGTTTATTGTAATATTTCATTAAAGCTAATTCCAGTGTAGTTGGCTTTAAAATGAGTATTTAAAAATATTTTCGCGGTGACGCGGCTATATCCTGATCTCACTTACGTATTTATTTATTTTATGAAATAGGAAAGCAAACAAGCAAGTGGGTCACCTGATGATCAGTGATCACCACCGCCTATAGACACCCGCAACACCAAAGAGATTGCAGATGCGTTGCCAAACCAGAGGGCTGAGATGGAATACCTCTTGTGCCAGTAATTACACCGGCTGTCTTACTCTCCACGCCGGAACACAACAATGTAAGCACTGCTGTTTAGCGGCAGGATTAAAAGTAATGTTTATCTTGAAAGACAAAAAGAAGGTAATAAAATCAAGTAGTGGGACACTTGTCTCTTAACGGACAAAGGTTTCTAATATGCTTACATTCCGCTCTGGCTCTAACATGACTGCCCAACTTGGATTTATAGAATAGAATAGAATATTTTATTTTGCCAAAATGAAAGGTACATTCCTTAAAGATTACAAAGTTATTTAACTTACACTATGTAACTAAAGTTTACCAGCGGCTCTCATACTAGGTCGAGCCTGTGTCGTGAGGACCAAGCAATTTGCCGAGAGACAATAACTAGTACAAGATACGTTTTTACAGAGCAGAGACTGTTGACAAGCATAAAAACATAAAAATCACGAAATCGCAAAAAACAAAAACATTATAATTATTATGGTTTTTTTTTCTTCTTAAGTACTAAAACTAGGTAACCAGAGAAACTGCGCGCGCGTGTGTGTGTGTGTGTGTGTGTGTGTGTGTAAGTGAGTGTGAATGAGTGTTTGTGTATGTATGTGTGTAGACTGGTTAGACTAGACCACAGTTCTAAGTAGATCCTCTGTTTCTTTATATGACATAGAGAGTAACATTTTTCTTCATTTGGTATGTATCTGTTTTAACGTGCTGTTCTGAACATTACATAGTTTCACGATTCGGTTGTATACTAATGCATAAAGAAATTGCGGGAAGCGATGAGCATAAGCCGTTCTCACTCTGATTAGTGGGACCCGGAAGATCCTTCTCCTTAGTAGTGTGTGGTAAAGCGAAGAGTTAATTGTTTCACGATGCACTTTCGTGGCAGCTCGGCAAATAAATAGTTGACGAATGGTAAGAGCCTGGGCTTCTCTGTACAGTTTATCCGTAGGATATCGGAAATGCTTTCTGCTCATCACTTTGAGCACCGATCTCTATGGTCTTTCCAGTTCAAGCATTGCAGCAGTGCCTGCCCCACCCCATACCGTAATGCAGTAGCCCAGTATGGATTCACAGAGCGCAACATATACAAGTCTCAAAACTTGCTCGTCAGCAGAACTTTGCAATAGACGCATTATGTATGTAAGTTTCCTTACTCGTTGAGATGCTACTGCGATATGCCGCTTAAAGGAGAAATGCTTATCGATCTCGACCCCCAAGTATCGCACGCATTCGGTTCTTTTAATAAATTGATTAGATTTAATTGATTAAATTTATCCCTCTACACGTCGCTTTCTGGTGGCAATAGTTAGACAAAGCCGCAGAAGGGGATCAAATGTGCGGTCCGCAGCAGGTGCTACGAACGTTTGAAGTATTATGTAAAAAAAAAAGATTTGCAAACTCGCCATTTTAATTCGTCACGTTTGTTTGTTGACCGCTTTTGGAAATGGAATGCAAATAAACGATAATTAAATTAAAACACGCTTAAAAAAGGAATGGGATGATTTTCATGATATTAATCTCCGATTTTACGGAAGAGAAACGAATCAATTAAATATCTTTGTCAATTAAAGCTGTTAATTAAAAAAGTAAACATATTGTTGCTTACTCAAATAGATAGTTTGAGTCGTGCAAATTACAAATAAACAACTGTGAAAGAGACTTTTAATGACCAAAATAAAATTGATGAAATATTTGGTTGATCACAATTAGGGAGCAGCGAAAGGCATTCGGTTGCTATTTGGTGCACCCGATGATCTGGGTGCACATTGAAGCCTGTCATACACGTAGCTATGATATGTATTAACTATTAATAATATGTACTGCAATATAATAATATTAAAACTACGTCTGTGATGCGCTGTGATGTCTTGCTTTGCCGTAATATAAGGTATATTAAAACATGTTACAATATAGGTTGGTGACGTAATAGCGATCTTTATATAGCTACGTGTGTGACGGGCCTAAAATACGTTGGAGTTGATTCGTCGTTGAGGACTTCTGGTCATACCTCAACTATAGGTAGGTAAGGTAGCCGATCTTTTCGCTCTTATCTACTAGTTTCAATTACTAAATGAAGAGGCGGCTAACTTGGAGCTGGATTTGTGATCAGGCCCTTCTTATAGGCCGCAGCCTAGGGGACACTTTTAGAGGACAAGGAAGGATACGAGCTGCAGTGGCGGCACAAACTGAGTGGCCTATACTTAGGTACGGAAAGTATGAATCCGACAATGGGCTTACTTACGAAATGTTAAAAAATACTAAAAATCATACATTACATGGACATAATAGGTATAGTAAAATCGTAAAAGCTATTATATGCATAATTATATTATACTCTATGTATTATATTGTGTTGCACTACCTACAACGATTTCTGTTTTGCCTAAAGATTGACTGGTAGAGAATGCGTTAAGGCATTAAGTCCGCCTTTTGTACATTTAAATGTATTTTTTTCGTGCAATAAGATTAAATAAATAATAAATAAAAGCAATAAGTTTGTACTTTTAAGATTTTCAAAAAATACTGCCCAGAGTGACTTAATATAAAACTTAATAACAACAACAAATACTCTGTATTGATTCAAACAAGTAAACAAAATAAAAGAACACACACAGGGAAATCTGACTTAACCTAACATTTTTTAAATGTCTGTGTTTGTTAATTAGTTTGTTCGACTGCACATCGCGTAAAAACTAGGTACTGAACGGATTTTGATTGAACCTTTCGGGGATTGAAACGGGGATGGAAGTTGTAAACAACCTAAAATCTACGCGGACAAAGTCGTAGGAAAAAACGCGTTTTAATTTAATTTTGCACTAAAAAAAATTAAGATGCTAACTTGGTTCCATACATTTTACAACAGCCGAAGTTAAAAAGTATCAATTGATGTCATTTGCCCCGAAGTAAATTTTATATTGATTTCGGCCCGTGCCTTTTATTTGGAGAGCTCTTAGGGTAGTAACTTTATAGTAAATCAATTTGGGAAAAAAAGGAAAGTTACTTACTACTTTTTACAAATTGGATAAAGTTGTAGACCAAAAATGTAATCAACGGTTAAGTTTCTTTATTTATTTGTATATATGTATGTATTTAGCATTATTTTGCATTGCTACAAACCTCAACAAACTTAGCCGACCATTAAAGATGGAACTGAGTGAAATTGTCTACTGTTGTCTACACTCAAAAGGGATAGATATATTAACTTCAAAGTGCATACCAAATGCCTCACTTTCAAAAAATTACACTTTCTCGCAGTGCCGTCTGTAATGGTGATTTATATTTATATTATTATTTTTGTGAAACATTTCCTTATAAAGTTTTCCTTGCTAACTAGAAACTCCAAAACGTAAATAGGTTATAGCCTGAGCTTTAGGATATTCAGCGTTCTTACCCTTTATTAGATACTAGCTTCTGCCCGCGGCTTCGCCCGCGTGGCCTACAGAGAACAAATGACATCTAAATCCGAAAACCCCGAAACATCGTTATTTATTTATGATAAGCAGCTGCAATTCTAATTTCCAAGTTTATTTTTATTATTATTATTATAAGCTCACGCCTGTTTCCCTTTGGGGTAGGCAGAGACCACAGAACGTCATTTGCCCTGGTTTTGGCATATTCCCTCGCTCCCTCCACACACATTCCTCTCTTCATGCATGCTCGGCGGTTCCGTGTAGGTACTTCTGGTTTGACCTGTCTTCAGGACATCACAAATTTGGTTGACAAAAGTACGTCGAGGCCGCCCTCGACCAACTCGCCCAGTCACATCACCTTCATAAATTTGCTAACATAATTGCCTTTCATCCATTCGGTCAATATGCCCAAACCAACGTTACATTCGTTTCTCTATTCTAGTCACTACATCTTCTTTCAGACCTCACCTCTCTCTCTTATTACACCATTTCTCACTCTCTCAGTCAGCTTGATCCCACTCATACTACGCAGAGAACGCATCTCTGTGGCATTTATTCTACTCCTATGCTTCTTCTCGCAAACCCAGCTTTCATTTCCATACATCAACGTGGAAACTAACACAGCATCGTGAACAGCCGAACGTCGTAAAAGGCACGTTTGGCTGTTCACGTTGCTGGATGCGACATTCTAGCTGCTCACAAAAGCACGCAGAGCTCCCAATTTCTCCTTTCAATGTCTTCATCGTGCTTTCCATCCCTAGTAAACATACTACCTAGTACAAAAATTCTTTCACTTGTTCAACTCTTTCATTACCAATCTTTATTACACATTCAGAAACCTCTTCATTCTTCTCTTACACCATTACTTTCGTTTTTGTAGCATTAAATGTCATCCCTTAAAGTCTTCGAAGTTTATATCTTCGAAAAAGCCTCAATACCTCCATATAAAGTTTTAACCCCGTTTCTCTCGTTTTAATTGTGAAAATCCAAATACCCTTAAACACGGCGGTATTCATTTATGCTCAATAGTTCTCATTTTCAAGTTTCTACCTTTAAAAAACGCCGATACCTCCATACAAACTCCCCCCTCCCCGTATTACCCCTTCAAATTAAAAATCTAAAATCTATGAAATATCTCATTATTTATTTATAACTATCTCCTGCCCGCGGCTTCGCCCGCGTGGCCTACAGAAAACAAATGTCTTTTTTTTTAGAATCAAAAAACTTATAAGTGCTCTCACAACCTCTCATATTTTCACTGCCCGTTTCGCCTCCTTCCAATGTAAAAATCCAAAACCCTAAAACAAACAATCATTTTGAAGTTCTTATTTTTGAATAAACCGATACCTCCCCTCCACACAAAGTTTCACCCCCGTTTCCCACCTTTAAAATTCGATAGTCATAAAACCCTGAAACACATAATTATTTATGATAAATATCTAAAATACAAAATTTCAAGTTCCTAAAAAAAAAAAAATACGTCCTTACAAACTTTCACCCCCGCTTCTCCCCCTTTGAATGTAAAAATGCAAAATCCTGAAATACGTTATAATACTTATAAGCTATTTATGATCAGTAGTTCTAATTCAAATTTTCATGTTTATAACTTCAATCAACAAAGACTTTCATACAAAGTTCAATCCCTATCCCCCGTTTCTCCCTAAAGGTAAAAAATACCAAAAATGGTTTCTTAGCGGATGCCTACGTTATAAAATAAACCTATTTTCCAAATTTCAGCTTTCTTGATTCAACAGTTTCGGTTGGACGATGATCGCAAATCAGTCAGGACATGTTTCCGCGTGGCAGACAGACAGACAGACGGATAGACGGGTGGCAAATAGAGGCTTAGTAATAACACGTTATCACGTACGTTATTTTTACTTCAATACAAAAAAATTGTGAATGAACAACTCAGATACAAAATTTCATCCCCCTTTTCCCCCTTGAGGGTTGTAATTCCAATAACACCCGATATACTCGTTGCGTTATAAGCCTAAATAATAAATGTAGTGATTTTTGCTGTGAAAATGTAGGCCTTTCCATACACAACTTTATCCCCCTTTTCACCCCTTCAGGGGTGGAATTATCAAAAACACTGAGACCCGTATAATTTTTTTTTTTACATAAGCCTAACAACAAAATTTCAAGATCCTAACTTCAAAACTGACGGACTTTCATACAAACTTTGATCCCCTAATTTACCCCCTTGGGGGTGGAATTTCCAAAAATCCTTTCTTAGTGGATGCCTACACTATATAAGGTCTCTATGTGCAAAATAGGTCCAGCGGTCTGGGCTGTGCGCTGATATATCAGTCAGTCAGTCAGTCAGTCAGTCAGTCAGGACTTTGAATTTGATATATATAGATTTTAAACAAACTAGTTTAAATAAAATGAAATAAATAAATAGCTTGGGACAATTAACACCAATTGACCTAGTCCCAAAGTAAGCAACTGAAGCTGATAATTATATAGATAAATATATACTTAAATACATATAACATCCACGACTCCGGCACAAACATTCGTATTCATCATACAAACATTTGCCCCTTCCGGGAATCGAACCCGGTACCTCAAGCTTCATAGTCAGGGTCACTAACCACTAGGCTATCCGGTCGTCAAAAGTTTAGATAACTAAATTAAATATTAAGAGGAAACACAAGGGCCGTTTTTCCATACAAACGTCGTCCCCTGTTTCCTCTCTGGATAATGCCAGTAGAGCAATATTTTTTTTCCAAAAAATCGATGGCCACTATTATGCATGTCCCTATGTTTTCCTTTTTTTAATAAATTAATTATTAAAAGAGATATGGACATTCAAAAACCTAAAAAATTGGCCAGATTTTCGGCTGCGTTCATACATTCAGAAAACAAATTTTACTAGATTATATAAAAAAAGGAAAACATAGGAACACTGCCAAAGCCTTTCTTTAATTTTTAATGAAAAAAGTAGTTAAATCGGATAAGTTTTGGAGAAGGAATCAGGGGTCTACGAATCGTTGATTTTGTGTACTTTTAATAGGTATTTTCAGTCCAAGCTGCGGCTGTCTCTATTGCACTCTGCGGGGGGAGGCTTGATAGATGGAGGCAGCAATAGATTTTACAAATACCTATTTTTCAATTCTCTAGACCTTGGTGTTTCCTCTTAACGTCGATTGATAAGAATTACACTTGCGAGAGTTTTTGTGTGAGATAGAGGAGAAGAGAGAAGAGTGGCATGGGGTTATTTTTCTATGGTGAGTGTAGTCTTAAACATCATAGAACATTCTAAATACAATGTACCATTGTTTCGATATATTTTCTTTCATGGCCTCGCTTTTACTGACAAAGTAAAAAGATGCATTTTTCAGTGTCATTTGCAGACTAGATATGTTTTATCAAGGAGTTAAAGCGATTCGTCGGTGCTTAGAAGATATATTTGAAAAAAAAAATCTCATTTATACAGGACGATAAATAATCATTTACCAAATACATGATTTTCCATGTCATGAAGTCCATTTGGCTTAGCATACTCTTTTGCCCTTTTGACATAAAAAAGCGGATGACCGGTCGGTCCGACGAAGTTCTTAATAATGTGCGTTGTCTAAGGCATAGGTAACTAATTATAGAAACTGCTCCTTCCAGCGACACTGACATGACAGCTGTTCATTTATCCCCTCCCTTCTCTATCTAACTTGCGTCATAAGTCATAAGAAAGAGAGATGATATGGCTACTGCGTAAGATTTTTTTCTGACAAATCATGTACGCCCAACCTTGTCTCATCCAGTCTCTCTCTAGGGAAGTTTTAGGGCCCCGACCACTTGTCCTACCGCTGTACGAGACAAGTGCACGAGGCGCGCCGTGTACTGCTAGATAGTTCGCTCTGCTGCACACACCTTCACCCGACAACCTGTAGGAGTCCAGCATACTTCAGTATTCGTCTCACTAAAACGCAGCTTAGTAACTGTTTCCAATTAAAAACTGACTTTATACTCGTACATAGAGCTTGAGACGGAAATTCATACCCTATTTTAGTGATCTTTGGGGGAAGTTCAGCCGTGGCATTTTTCGGCTGGTACCTCTAATGAAACCATCATTATTTATATTTGTAATTGTTTGTAATCGGTTTCTCGATAACTTACAATAGGTAGGGGCTCTCATTTCTAAAAAATCATTTTCTCCGCGTTTTTTATTCGTATGTGTTATATCTGTCCAGTACGGCTAGCACGTACGCTCATTTTCTCGCTTGTTGTTCAGTGCATCTCTCTCCTACTCGGCCAATTAGAAAGAGACGCACTGAGCGACAAAGCGTCTCGCAATGTGTCGTGCTACCTGTCCCGAGCAGTGTTTGGTCACCCGCTTTTATAAATTAATCCTTTAATGTAAAATTGGTAGAATTATATATTTTGTGAAAATTACTGATAATTACATTAATTACATTAAATGCTGAAATACTCTTTTTTTATATTTTGTCAAGCCATGGCTAATGAACAGTGGTCCAACAGGGACAAGTATTAAAAGATCACTTTACGAAATTCTATCTGTCCAGGGACCCCGCTTTATAAACAAAAGTAAAAACCGGGCAAGCGCGAGTCGGACTCGCGCACTGAGGGTACCTCCTGATACTTTACTCAACGAACTAAACTATAACATCCCACATGTCAAGGAAAAAAGTTCCTTGTTACTATATCGGTCCTCTTGAAAATTATTTTAAATTCATTTTCAATTTAGTATTGTGTCATCATCATCATCATCATCTCAGCCACAAGAAGTCCACTGTTGAACATAAGCCTCCTCCATGGATTTCCAAAGTGACCGGTTGGAAGCAGCATGTAACCAGCGCCTTCCTGCCACCTGTGAATACAACATTAAAGGAGAAGTCAACAACACTTTTTTGTTTTTTTCATGACTCACGTCTCTGCTCTTCCAAAATATATGTTATTTTGTATTGATGACGTAATTCGACCACACATAGGCTCCATTTCTTTTCTTTTGACTGGGCCTCGTGGTTCCGTAGTTGCCTGATTACTCGCATAAAATTGTAAAGCCTACGTAGCTGTGATAGTTTTTCTTTTAATTTCGTAAAATATACTACTACAGTGTTTTTACATATCCATTACTATCATTTAGCTGATAGTGGGGGGGGGACACTTGACTCTAACAAAAATTAGAACTTCGAATAGCTTAATATATGGTAAAACTATAAGGGTTCCTTGTCGAGACTACGGAACGCTAAAAACGAGTGTTCCGCAAGAAACAAAAGAAATTATATTAAAGAGATTATTGCGGCACCTATTTGAACAATTAGATGCATGGTTTTAAAAGGCGGAAGCGGCCGAACATGCATCATGAGGATTTGGGACAGACAGGAACGTAACGACTTTATACTATGTTAAAGAGATAAGAAGATTTATATATTTGTTTCTAATCGCATTGTCGGAAGTGGTTCTAAAGATTTCAGCACAAAACAGGGGCGAAAATTGGTCCAGTATATAGCTAGCTCTCCTTTCAAAGCAAATTTATTTTCTCAGATTTCCCTGTGCTGAGCAGAGATTAGACGCGTACTAAGTACACATAGTATATGATAATGTATGTGCGTTGTGAAAAAAAATGTATATGTATGGCGTCGTGTCTTCGCGTTTGGTTTTTTTTTCAGGAATTTCCAATATAATGCGCCCAGACTTAGACCAATCTTCGCCTTTTCAAATGATAGAACTTTAATCTCTACACAACTTGATATTTTCAACGACAGTAGGATAGTGCTCGCCCGATAAACAAAATAATTGTAAGTACTTGGCACTACTTGAGTATGCAAAGCGGAGCTCATCAAAAGAGCCCCAGGGACGTGTGATGTTTCAGAGTGTGAAGGATAATTCAATTGGTTACTGTTTGACTCGCTTACTGCCCGATCCCTTCTTCACACGTGACGAGGATAGCTCGCAGAACGTATGGAATACGTAACACGCATTTGGAAACTGTTAAATTCACTAAATGAGAGAGTTCGTACAGAGCCACAGCGGGCCTAACATTATAGACCAGGTGTTAAACTAACCCCGAGAGATAAAATTTTAAACCCCGCCATATCTTAACTCAAACGCTAACATGACTGACCACACAGATAAAATTAACACCAGGGTTAAGACGGTGTTAAAAAAGATAAAACTGTGTTACTACAGTAATGAAAATATTGTTTAATAATTCAGTTCATTCGTTCATTTTCGCAATGTGACAGAAACAACCATGCATAGATTTCCTTAAACATACATAGCAAGCTTTAAAAACAGTCCTGGACGATTTGCATCTGTAGTTTCCGAACGAAAATCAACTAAATTTGACACTTGACAGTTGAAAATTTTGAAATTGACAGCGATCAGACATGAAAACCTGTTACAATTTTTGTAAACAAAAGGAAAGCAAAAGCCTGAAGTAAACCGAAGTTGCCGAAATGCCGCCGAAAGAAAAACAGGTGTAAGTATTATATAATTCTGTAAATATATTTTCTATTTATTTTACCTGCTCCAGAATTTATGGCGAATAACAGGTAGTTTGGTAAAATGACAAACTGGAACCATGGTTGCAGGACCCAAATGGTAACTAAAATCATCCGAAGATCGTCGACAACCTTCATCAATAAATGTGTGCTTGACTGTATGCAGTTAACTTGATAACATTGACTAGATAATTGATTATTAAAATTATTGTTTCAGGCGTTGCATAATGGTGCAAAAACTCATTGGTACATACATGGCTAACGCTGAGGTACGAACTCGGTACCTCACGAACTCACGATAACGGGTCTACCTCTATGCACTAAGCCTCCCAATGCTCTATGTATCCCTAATAATAAACATATTTTTCTTATTCCTTCTCCAGGCAGAGGTTATCAAAAACATAAATGGGAAATGAGGGCTTCAATATTATGATATACTATACCTTGGTTGTTGACTTCAATGTTGTTGATTTTATGTAGTATGTCTCCATGTATGAGATCTCTTTAACCCTCTTTATTCTGTGCTCATATCAAATAATAAGATAGAATAAAGTAAACAAGTAAATGAAACAATTATTTATTAGTATAGCACATTTAGCTTGAGCCACTCTTAAAATCAAAGCTTTAACAGTTCTAGAGCATATTCTAAATCACCTGTAAATCAAAATAGTAACCAATTTGTTTCATTTTCAGATATGCACCAAGGCGCCGACGTACCTCGAATTATAAAACTTACTATCATAGCCTAATACACAACCACTTCGCTGTATTGTACTTTTTAATAAACATATTTTATGGCTATGCAGTTGTATATTATTTTAAATAAATCAACCTTTGCAAGCCCAAACTGCAATTTTCTGTATCATGAATTGAAACTGAAACACTCTTTACAAACTCAAACCTTATAAAAGTTATAAACGTGGGTGGCAATTATTATTAATTATTACAGTGTGCTTATTTCAGTACCAATGAGCAGACTTGACTGGGGTAGTACTATAGGGACGTGAGGTACCTAGGGCTTCAAAATAACAAGCTAGCGCATAAGTTTAAGAACTTTATAATTTATTCTAGTTTATATTCCAATTCATACATTGCATGTCAATCTAAAAATCAAAATAAGTCCCTTTTCTTCTACTACAAACTGCCACTCTTGTTGCCGTGGTCAGCTCTGGAAGAGGCTGTAAGGAAACCTAAAGGTCCTTACAGTACCTTGCTTAGACAGAATACCGACATGAAGTAGTATACATTTCGTTTCGTGCGATTAATGATGATCCGAAGGCCCAGCGACAGGGTGGGCGGCTAAACGTTGACAACGGATTAGCGACTGCAGGGTTGGTGGTTACCATTAGCGGGAGTGATCACTTCCCATAAGGTGACTGGCATGCGTCTGTCTTTTCCATAAAATAAACAAATCACTGTAGTATCGTTTTTATCATTTATTTATTTGCTATTATCACGGGGTCACACACGGCTCAATAGAGTAAGTAAAGAAGTGTGCTCGTCACATTCCACAAAAACATTGGTCAATTATTACACGTAATACAACAGTTTGGTAACTATCCCACTGAATTAATAACCTTTTGTGATGATAAAATCTAATATTACAAAGTAAAGACACTGTTTAAATAAAATAAAATATCTTATACCCACCTTCGACGACCCAGTTAAAGTAACCCGTTTTATCTCGATTAACTGTCAAAATGACGCTAGGTTTATCACCGAACGTGGCCGGTCATGTTAGGCAAAAGGATAAACTAACCCTAACACCTGTCAAAAGAGTGTTTAACACCGTGACACGTGCGGTCATGTTAGCCACCGGGGATAAGGCTAGTTTATCCACGATGGGAGTGTTAAAAACAGATAAAGTGGCTGTCATGTTAGGGCCGCAGGTTGAAAGAAAAGTATAAGCACGGTCAGAGCGAAATGGGCATGCGATGTAATTTGAGTGTTGTCTGGGGGATTCGCGCGATGTATGGTCAGCATCATAAATACATATACTTTACCAAGACGTCAAAAATATCTATATACCTTTATGCCACTAATCTTTATATACATATTTTAACGCTATGGCGGTATATATATTTTTACAGCTGACTGTACACAGGATCTTAAAGTATCTGTCGTTTCTAAACGACAGAATACGGGTATATGATGGGTAAAACATTGATGATAGACATATTTTGAAGCTTTGCTTTCGCCCCCTCCATAGATATTGTCCTTTCTACTAGCGTTGGCGCTAACAGAATTTCACCGACACCCTGAGGCATTATTCTCTAAGGGCAGCAACGCTGCGTTCGATATCGAGTAAACGCCGTGTCGCTCGCTCGCGCCGCATATGTAACTTCGCCGTCGAACCCAGCGCTGACGCGCTTAGAAATAACCCGGACTGTTTAAAGTTACTCCATTTAAAGCCTATTCACACCCTGTACACGTGGTGGTATCTAGAACAATTACACCAAGCACTCTTACAATATTCTGCGTATTCAGTACAACCATGTGTCCAGTGGGCCTAGCATGACCGCCTTAATTGAATGTATCTCTTAGTGCTATCCCTTTCTGAGGTATTACAGTAGTTCGAGTCGCTTGGAGGAATAAAAAAAACGTGGGCGGTCGTGTTAGAGCCGCTAATGGGAGTAGGCCTTCTAACTACTTCAAGCAGTGGTACCATCATTAGTGAGGCTTGTTGAAATGTTCCCGTCGTTTATTTTTGTTTTGGTAGTTGTCTTAGAAAATATATCTAGTGTTTTTATGGCAAAACGTGGCCAACGAGCATGCGGTCTATCTGGTAGGTTAGGATAACAGCCTGTGGAACTAGCGACCTTAAGAGAATCGCTGATTCGTTACCGGTCGTTTGAAACCACCCCCTGTGGGCTTCCAGACTTACCGCACGAAACCTAGTAGCAACGATATTCTTTGAGAGTTTGGTACGGTCAGCCTCAGAAGTAGTTGTACATTTTAGTACCTTCTCGGTATCAGTAATGTGACAAATTCCAGTAACTCTCATTTCATTCGTTACTACAACAAGGTTCTTGAGTGTTTAACTACTTCTGAGTGTGACTGCACTACGCCGGTCGAACTCATAGGTACTGCAACCAGCAGCTAGGTTCAGTGAGGGGTGGATTAATTGTCGGGAGCACCCTAGGCTATCACCTCATGGAATGTTTTTTTGTAACTTGCTTTTTTTTCGTTTGAGTATTTTCGCGCCGCGACCCGTTGTAACCTCGCTCCTAGGCACGTGCCTAGTTAGCTTTATGGATGATCCACCACTGGGTACACAGTGTAGCTCTAGGTACTACTAGTGTGCAAAAATCAATCAATCCGTCAAGAACCGTAAACTAAACAATTTAAAATTCAAAACCTGCCTAGAACACAATATATTACTGGCACAAGAGGATTCCATCTTAGCTCTCTGTGTTGGCAACGCATTTGTAATCTCCTTGTGTTGCGGGTGTCTATAGACGGTGATGATCACTTACCATCAGATGGCCCAATTGCTTGTTAGCCTTCCTATTATACAAAAAAAAAGAACAAACAAGTCGCAAAAGCGGACTCATTCATATATATAAATGTTTTAATTACAATGAGAAATCATGCGGTAATGCTGCAGTATGTAATAACTAAAAGCAAATTAGCCAATTAGGCAACAAGCAGACACCACCTAGGGTTATGGAATTTGAGGGGTGTCATACTGAAAATATAAACCATAAACGTACAGAAACGTTTTGATGTTAACTTATTAAATTACTAAGTAAATATTTGGATTTGTTAACAAAGTAGGTCCTTAATTGTCATGTTAATGAGTCATAATATTTTTAACGTCGCAACTGAGGCCCATTTAATAGAATATTAAAAACATAAAGGCTTTTTTTAAAGGCATCTATTTCCACAGTGAATCGTATCTTGTAGAATAAAAACGCCAAGTAAATCATTTATTTGGTAGACTAATAGACTGAAATAAAGTTCAGTTGGACAAAAACGAGTATTTCACGACATATAAAATCCGTGAATTGAATTTGTAACGACCGCAGTCGTTCCCTCTCGCGTTCCGACGCTCAAATGTCCAATAAAGTCACTTATAACTAGGCGTCTATAGACACGTAAATAGTAATGAAATGAGCGGGTAAACGATTCAATACATGTATAGCATTATAATATGTCAATAGTGTTTCACACTAGCGTTGAAAACCATGGGAACAAACAGCTAGCACAAGTGGCAGCAACTTGTTTTGTCGCTACGTGAGAAGCGATGGTGGCGATTCTCGGGTTGTGCGAAATTCGTCCCACACAAAAGCAACTGTCATTTTTTAAGTACCTACCTATCTCTATTGTGAGATGAATTTTGCATGAGCCGAGAATTGGATTGGCCCGCTGCTTGGCTACCTATATAAAATCCCTAAATGGCACACAACACATCTTTTAATGCCAGCACAACAAGTTTTGATATTTGATGTCGAGTTAAAGAGATAAAATAACCATTAGTTGAATTGATGCAGCTAATTAGCTAATGCGTTTACCTGCTTGTTTGGCAATAGTGCTATAGCGCTATAGCTGCCATAGCACTCAGAGTGACACAGGCAGTGACTCTGAGAGGTCAATTTTCATTTTAAAAACTAGCTATTATATATTAATCTACATCTACACTAAATATACCTACCTAATAAATAACTGAACTTTGTTTTTTGTTTTGTTTGCATTTAAGGGGTCATCTCCGGAACAACAATGAACCGATTCCAAAAATTGTTTCACTAATACCTTCATGGAAAGCTACCTATGTACAATATCCTTGCCAGACGAACATAGGTTACTAACTCCACGTTTCCAGGCGAACGAAGTCACGGGCGTCCGCTTACAAATAAATAACTGTTCGTTTACCTACTTCGATGAAAACTAGTGACATACGTACTTATTCATTTGTATAGGTTTGATTTTGAGTTTTAAAGTTCAGTTACGAATTTATACACTCAGGTAAGAAAAATATTTGGTAATAAAAATTATCAAATTGTTATTTTCTAATTCACTTGGGGATAACTTTTACTTTACCCTCTTTCACAGTTAAAATATTTGTATTAGGTAATAAATATTACGCATACGACCAAATCATTCCTCAAAATTTGTATTGTTATTTACTACATTAATCGATTATTTGAAAATTGAAAGGTTTGTCTTCAAAAATTAAAGCAAAACCAAACAAGCATGCTTGGGATTCGCTTCAAACTAAAAAACTTCTTTGCGTATAACCCAAATTTATTTCAATGATATTGGACATTTTGTAATTCATATTATGTTGCTATCTCATTCTTTCTTGGTAGATTTATGAACCTCACTAGCGCCAGCTAAGCGTAAAAGTTCTCAAACAACACTTTTTCATTTAGATGGCTAATAGCAAATGGCATCGCGTGAAAATGACAGACGAGTTGCTCAAAGTGAAACCTATTTTTAATTATATTTAACAATAAATATTGTTATAAGCCCTGCCCGAGTGCTTTTCAATCGTCTAAATGTCGGTGAATCTTTGTCTAATGGGTGTTTTTTGAAGCTTGTACAAAATAATAACCAAAACACCCAAATATCAGATGTTCCATTGTATATCAAGAGTTGTTATCAACAGCAGTTTTATGTATTTTTGTTAGTTACCGTGATAAAGTTAATTGCTAAATAATGACGGATATCAAAGCCCAAATAATGGCTCCTGCAAATGGCCTTATAGATAAGTCCAAAGAGCTTCAAAAGGAAATTCTTATGGAGAAACTAAGATCTAAAACATCACAGTATAAAAATTTATCAGAGACATCGAAAGCCGTGCGCATGGCTCTACTGGTGAGTGCTTAAGAAAAAGGTAAACTAATTTTATCACGTTGCTCGTTTAATGATGATGTTTAACTTTGTTTGTAGGACAAGCGCTGGGCAGTAGACAGTCAAGACCGAATGATCCTGCAGAAGTGTCTGGATAGTCTGCAGCACTGCATAAAAATTAGCTCTTTACAAAGTCTCATAGAGAGGCTGGAATGTCTGTCCAGGCAACTAGGGTTAGTAATCACTTTAAATAAATATTACTGATGTAAATGGTTAACCGATGTAAAGTGGCACAAATGGACACTACTACACTGCTTATACTAATTTTATTTTGAATTTTCAGCCTTAAATTTGTTGTGGGTACATCAGGGGTCAACCTGTTTATATCATCAGACATGTTCTATTTGGAAATACTAGTAGAGTCCTCAGGGTCTGTCAAAGATGTCAAGATTCATCATGAAGGAAAGGTACATTTGTTCAAATTTACAATTTTTGATTCTGTTACCAAAGCAAAGCATGTTAAGCTTAGTACATTCAGGGTGCTTGGTAGAGATGTAAGTATGTATTAGAATAAAATCATTAACATTTTTGAAAATTTTTCAGTACAAACTAGTTAAAACATTGCTGTTGCCTACATCTGAGTCATCATTTAACATAACACCTCAGACCTAGATTGAAAATGCTGCAACTCATAATACCTAATCCAACTTATTAAGTTGCATTTTTGGGTTTAATATTGAAGCTAATAAGAGTATTTGAAATCAATTCCCAGTTACAACTCTTTCTATTTAACACTGCAATGTTTAAAATTGTTATAGATTTTATTTCTCCAAACATATATTTACTTTGCTATTATTGCATAAGTTGTTATTTATTTGCTATTTTGGACTCTCATGGTAGTCTACTTTTTCATGCAGGTAGCCATAGAAACATTTACTTTTCTGATAAAGGTTGTTTTGTCAATGTTTTAGATCGAGCAACAAAGCTGCGAGGAGCTGGTAGCATGCATATCCCGAGGAGATTTTGCCGACTTCACCGCTCAATTAGAAGGCCTTACTGCTGTGTATCAACTGAATGCAGAAAAAAAGGCATGTAGTCAATTTAATAGATCAAACTTAAATATTTTCATTATTAATGGGTGCCAGACAGATACAAATAACTTCACATCAATGTGGAACAATATCTATGACATGGTTTTGCCTAGACATAATTAAAAAATACGTCCATTTACAAATCACCAAACTTTAGTATCAGAGTAAATAATTATAATTCTTTCTGTAGTCGAAATTTATAGTAGTTATTCCCTATACAATTAACTGTGGTGTAAAAAAATAATCCCTCTACATCTGCAGGCCTGAGAGGTATATGTCTGTAAAGTGACAGTTCCCTACTATTTCTAGCCTTAGCAGTAACAGTCAAGCTTCTTATAATAAACATAGAGATAGCAAAAACTACATAGGTACATTTTTAATTCAAAAATCTTATACAAAATTTAATCAATCTTGGATCCACAATAGGGAGACAAGATTTGCACCAAATTGCATCCATCAGCCACCCAGTATATTAATTCTATAAAACCTGCAAAGATTTTTAATATTCATTACTGAATATTTTGCACCAATTTGATGGATGCTGAAAGTTAAAGCCCTGTGTCCACACTTGGAATGTCCACATCTATATGTATAAACGAGTTACTGACTGACAGACACAATGCACAGCCTTAACCACTGAAAATAGAAACATTAAACTTGGAACATGTATTCTTTAGGTGTTTAAGGATGTACTGAATCAAGATTTCTGGAAATTCCACCATTAAGAGGGTTCAAAGGAGAATGGAAGTTAGTATGTAATTCAAAATTTATGCAGACGAAGTGAAATGATACTATTCTTAATGTATGTGTTGTAGATTCTGTTTAGGTATATCTATGTAGCAATCTAAACTTATGATTAAAGAGCCATTAAAGTGGGGCGAGTTCTTGTATGTGGGTGTCGGTAGCAATACATTGCAGGCTACCGAGGTATGATGTGATCGATCGATCGATCGAGCCGCGCAATGTAATGCAACTCGCATGCGAGCACTCGTTCCATGTAAGTGACCCTTAAGACACGCGCTGGTGCCACGCGGCGCAGACGATACTTTGAAATCACCCTCAACAAATTTAAATAGTTAAATATCTCGACTACCGCTAGCCGTTTTACCAGTACACAAAATATTTATATATAAAATATAGTCAATTTATATTTTCATTCAATAGATTGTTTTTATTATTTTTTGATATTTATAGGTGAAATGTAAAGCGTTTAGCGCCCTTCAGAGCTTGGAGGAGGACCTGTGCACCCTGCGACAACTGCAGAGCTTCATCAAAGACCCCTGGGCGCAAGTGCACAAGAGCCCTATTGGCTTCCTGCAGAAACGCAGAGGAGGTTGGTATCATATTGTCTATTAAGAGGCAAAATTTTGTATGACCACCTTTACAGACTAGCTTTATCTAATTGTTAATCCTAAAGCTTACTATCTACATATCATTAAGTACAGTCAGGCTCAGAAGTAGCTATAAACTGTTGAGAACCTTTTCACACTAACAAATGAAGTATGAGTATCTCGAATTTATGACATTACTGACTGCGACAAGGTACTAAAATGTTCAGCTACTTCTGAGCCTGACTGTACAGAGTGGGAATATATTTAGAAGGACAGCAGTTTCTTCTCTG
This sequence comes from Ditula angustiorana, assembly GCA_963691745.1. NCBI lineage: Eukaryota > Metazoa > Arthropoda > Insecta > Lepidoptera > Tortricidae > Ditula > Ditula angustiorana. The sequence continues at coordinate 7,091,868 of OY829483.1, forward strand.
ATGACTGCAGGCTGGTAGTAACGTAGAGCTTTTAACTTACATATTATGTACCATGCTGAAAGGTCCTTTAAGTCCAGTGTTATACATAATGTACCACTCTGAAAGCCCTTGTAAGTCCAGTCATAACATATGTATACCATGCTAAAAAGTCCCTGTGAATCCAGTGTTATACATAGGACCTCTATCAAAATGTCCTTTTGAGAAATAGAGTTGTATGCAAGGGAGCGTTCAAGTATTACGTAACGCAATTTGGGGGGGGAGGGGGTCTCGTAAAACGTTACGATGCGTTACAGGGGCGGGAGGGGGTCTTTCTTACAACACGTTACGTACGTACGTGTTTCTAAAAAATTAGGGAATTAAAACTCCCAAACTGGCAACCATTTTCATTAACGTTACGGGGAATCCCTCGATTGTATTAGTCTGGTCGTCATTTTTTTAAATTTGGTCCTGCAAGTTGGCAAACCTTTTCGTTTATATTTCACGGGGAATCCCTAGATAGCATTGTACGTCATTTAATATTGTTTTTGTCATTCATGTTTTTTTTGTCATTTAGTGTTACGTAACGTTTAGAGAGGGGAAGGGGGGGTACAGAAAAACGTTACGGTGCGTTACAAGGGGGGGAGGGGGGGTCAAAAATCTTCAAAAATTGCGTTACGTAATACTTGAACGCTCCCCAAGACTATGCAAGTTTTCCAAAAAAATATGCCCGAGGAATATCAATATAGTTAAAATATTGTGCAAATGTAATCAATCAGCTTTCTTTTTACAATAATCAAGTTTCTAAAACTTGCCTTCTCTTCACCTGTTCAACATTTTTCAGGACACGCAATGCGCCTCACATACTTCGTGTCTCCGTATGAACTCCTGGACAAGGACAAGGGGCTCCAACCACTCACAGTTGAGCTACTCACGCTGGGGAAGCCCTCGGGCTCGAGCGGCCTCGCTTCTCTGGTGGCGCCGTCGCATACGCTGATAGGCCATTCCGCTACTGTCCTTCTGGAAAGTTCCACGGCTAACAAATTGCAACTGGCGCCGATTATCTCGAACGGTCAGCGGGCGGGGAAAGGGTGAGTAAAATAAGTTTACGTACTTAACATTCTAATCTCGACGATGACTGTCGATACTGAGTTCATCCTACGAAACAGCAAGAACAGTGAAATGTTAAAGTAGGAATGATGCGTGTGCCACAATTAAGCACCGTCCAGTTAATCATTGTTTTATGAGAGACATATTTATATGTTTTGTTTAAAATTCTAATAAGATAATCGAAAAAAAAAAACAAAAAATAACTTAAAAGTGAACTATCTCAAAAATGGTTCACTTTTGGAATTAACCTACCCTATAAACTCAGAAATACGCCTCATTACCAATAGCTCTGTATATTATAATATTTATAATTGGAATCCTAACCCCTAAAAAGTAAGTTCGAGCTATTTTATCTACGTCTAATTTGTCCAGGTCAAACGGCCCCGTATACGCACAGCTGGTGCCTCAGAACAGCGCCATGCTGCCGGCGAGCTTCACGCTCAAGCTGTCACAACCCATGCCCCTCTGCGCCGGCCTGGCCAAACTGATCCACGCCACTACTGAGGTAAGACGTGTAGATATAGGTAGCGGTAGGGCAACGAGAATTGAGGTCACGCACACTGCTGCATGTAATGTGTGTTTCGTTCGTATCGTTCGTTCGTTTTGTATGGCGATGTGTAGTCGTGTGTGTCATTGTTTTTGCATTTTGTCCATAAATTCGCTACCACCATCTTGTCGCTAATCCAGCCGCTAAGCAGCAGTGCTTGCACTGTTGTGTTCCGGCGTGGAGAGCACGCACGTGCAATTACTGGTACAAGAGATATTCCAAATTAGCCCTCTGGGTTGACAACGCATCTGCAATCTTCTTGGTGTTGCGGGTGTCTATAGGCGGTGGTGATCACTTACCATCAGGTGACCCACTTGCTTGTTTACCTTCCTATTTAAATAAAAAAATGTCTCTTGCTAAATCACTGTGCAATATAATTATATTACATAATTACATTACTATTAAAAAAGTGCTTACACAGTGATGTGATATCATATCAGTAAAAATGGATCAAAATGTTGTTGACGGGCTAGCTTAGTGGTCAGTGACCCCAACTATGAAGCTGGAGGTTTCGATTAATATTAATATTTGTACGACTGACGATGTACATAATTCCACCCTCTTATAGTCTTTTATCATGAAATCGGTTTGTTGCCTTGGTTATTGCACCACCTGCTCTTGTCTGTTCTTTCTAAATTGTGTATTTTCTCTAAAGTGTTGTTTTGTGGGGTATGGGTTGGGTTATTGTATTTCACATAAAATAAAAACGTAATAGGTATTTAACTATGCAATGACACATTAGCGTCGTGGCTTTGTCGAGACGCCACCTCCAGTGAATTTTTTAAAACTGTATTTGGTTTTCAGGTGGAAATAGCGGGTGACTGGGCGGACGCCAAACCTCTGTTAGGGCTGGTGGCGCAGCAAGCGTACGACAAGCTCACGCCGGGTAAAAACATAGAGCTCAATTTGAGCAAAGGACTGTTTGTGGTGAGTTTTTTTAAACCGTCTCAATAGTAATCTGTGTGAAAAGTGTAGAAAAACAGCAGAGCGTAAATAAATTCCCTACCCGGGGTAGTTTGGCTTCGGGAAGCCAAATAGGAATTCGATTTTCATTTAGATGAAGTGCTAAAATGTAGCTTTTAATTTAGCATTCTCATGTGAAATGGTTGCCTAACATTCAAGACCTCTCGCTCATTGCTAAGTTTCTTGCGCTGTATATGTCACTTTTCGGAGCGTTATTCTAGCTAAATCATAAACGTACGATCACATGCGGCGTATATGTATATAAAAAGGCGTTACCAAAAATGTAAGGGTGTGTCCGCAGAGTTTGCCGGAGCAGACGCAGTGCTACTTCGTCTGCGAGTCGGGCGGGCTGGCGGGCCGCATCGTAAAGACCGTGCCGTTCACGCATCCCTCGCACGTGCCCGCGCTGCTCGCGGCGCTGCGCCAGCAGGCGCTGTTCAACGCGCTGCTGGCCAGCTGCGTGCGCCCGCAGCCGAGACACTGTGAGTGTGACGTCACGCATCCCTCGCTCGTCCGCTATCCGCTAACGCCACTGCATCAGCAGCTGCTAAAAGCGCTGCTGGCCATTAACATCGATCGTACTACTGTCTGTTTCATTCCAGCGTTGGACCTGGAGAACGTGCTGATGTTCGAAGTGAGCGCCCTGACGTGGCAACACATCTCGATATCCCTGGAGCACCCGATCGAGGAGAGCATGGCGACCGTGGAGCTGGAGCTGGCGGACGCGGCCGCGCCGCGCGCCGCCGTGCACGCGCTCGGCGCGCCCGCGCCGCAGCACGTCGACGACTACATCAGCCGCGTGCTGCAGAAGACCCACTCCATACCTATCACGCTGAGGTGAGTCGCAATGGCGGCCTACATATCCTTGGCGCTACAGTTGTCCGACTCTGGCATACAGTTTAATCACACCGGACGCGATACACATGAGTGCCGAACCCCAGACGCGCGATGTTTCATTCTCGGCGCCGATTGAAAGAGTTTTTCGCTTTCCCCGACGAGATTATACTGATTTTTCTCGATCCCGACAGGGCGCTGACAAAGATCTGGGAGCGTGAAGCGGCGACGAAGCACATGAACGGTGGCTACTCTGCGTTGGACTCAAATTTTAGCTGCGGCCTGGGGGGCATCGACCCCGGGGGCGAGCACGTCAAGCGCGAACCCGGCTCGCGCTCGCTCTACCCCGCCAGCGTCAGCCACCCGCACCAGGGAGGTCAGTCACCTTGCACTGTAACTCAAGGGGCATTGAACTCGGGCGGGCATAAACCAATATGCGCGTAAGAGATGGTACGAGTACCACTCTTTTAATGATAAGTTGATATTCAGGCTTTCAGGTGTTGTGTTCCCGTAACTAAGTCTACTTAAGAAAAAAAATATAAAATACCTCACTTCTTCTTTGCAGGTGCATACCTCTCGGAGCAGCAGCAACACCATCTCTCTTTGATGTGCCAGGACGACAAGAGCCAAGTGGACGATCGGAAGTCGAAAAAACGGAAATCCGACTCCGACCTCTGGCACACCGGCCCCAAGAAAGGCAAGCCAGGCAACATGGGTGAACTGCAGGACTCGGACAGCGAAAGCGAGAATTCCGAATACGTCAACGAAGATGATAATACTATGAATAGTAGTAATTCGACGAACGACGAGGAGGAACAGTCATCGGTGTCCCAGACGGAGTTTGCTTCCGATGTGGAGATGTCGGGTATAGACGCGACCGACGCGCTCGGCGCGCCTGACCTCAGGCCGTCGTCTGATTTGGACAACTCGAACGATGGCGATGTTGAGGATATTATCAGGTTGGTTTAATTTTCACATTACACCAATTCGCTTTTGGATGTTATTTTTTCGTCGCGTAGTTACCTACTTGTCACGTCTCATATGAAACCGGAGTTTTTTGGCGAAATTCATTTTCTATTCGAGCATTTTGCTTGTCGAACACAAAAGTTTTTGGAATGAAGTTTTCTCATTTGAAACCTTTAAGAATCAGCTACATAGTATTCAGTGAATACTATTTACCATCGCCGTTACGGATAGCATAATACATAATGTTCACCGTCCCGGTACCGCATATCGATCATCATCAGATCGGTCCCGAACTCGATTGTGATATCAACATTTTTTCTTCCAGGAATTCTTTTCACAAGTCTGAGCACAAACGGCAAAAGTTGAAAAACAAAGAAGAGAGCCGCGGCCGGAGCGCGTCGTCGCTGCTCCTCGACCTGACCGAGGGCAAGTCGTACATGCCGTCGTCGGTCAGCATCACGCCCATCGGCACGGCGGCCGGCGCGGCGGCCGGCGCCGGCCTGTCGTCCGTGCTGTGCCTGGAGCGCCGGCCCGGCATCGAGATCATCCCGCTGGCCGCCGCGCCGCCGGCCGCGCTGCCCAGCTCCATCACCATCACGCCCATCTCCTCCTCGCAGCTCAAGGCGCTCGACGCGCGCGCCGACTGCAAGCCCGGCCGCAACGACGAGCGCGCCAAGGACCGCCGCAGGAGGCGGCGCCGCGACGCCTCCATGGGCCCGCCCGAGCCCCCCAAGCAGGACCCGCTCACCAAGCCCGTGTCGGTCAGCATCAAGCCGGCCGACGGCTCGCCGCTGCGCGCCGCCTCGCCCGGCTCGCTGCTGCGCAAGTTCAGCCCCAGCCCCACGCCCGGCAGGGCCGTCTCCATCACCAAGGCGCCGAGCCCGGGCGCCGCGAAGAGCGCGGGCAAGCCGAGCCACCACGGCAGCCCGCGGCACTCGCCGGTCCAGAACAGTCCGAAGCACCTGTCCGGGTACTCGAGTCCGAAAAACCACAGCGTCTCCTCCCCGAAGCACGGCTCCTCGGGGTCGGGGAAGCCGAGCATGTCGGCTCTCAAGTCCGCCGCCGGCGGCTCCCCCTCCGGCAAATCCGGGACCACCGGCTGCGACCTGTCCAAGAAGATCTCCAAAGACGGCTCCGGCTCCGGGTCGTCCGCCTCCAGGGATAGGGAGAAGAAACATTCCGGTCTGTCATTCTCTAGCTCCGGTAGGAGTAGTCCCAAGTTAAAAAACCCCATGAAACTCAAAGCGCTCGAGATAACCCCTATTTCCTGTGATACGCCCGTAAACGAGCCTCTGATATCCCCACCGAACATCGAAGTGAACAAGTCGAACGCTCCCAGCCAGGCTCGCAACAGAAAAGGCTCCCTCAGCGCGGTGATAGACAAGCTGAAGTCCGCTCAGCACTGCGGCACGGAATCCGAATTGGGCGGTAGCAAATCTAGTTCGTCTAGTGGTTCTAGCAAATTTTCGGAATCCAAAAGCGGTTCGAGTAGCAGTAGTAAAATCAGTGAAAACAAAAATCAGGAATACATGGTTAAACCTAGTTTAGACGGCATGAAAATCACCATAAACAAAACGCGGACGAAAGACTCTTCTAGCAGCAGTTCCAAGCTGAACTACAGCAGCTCTAGCTCGAGCAAGCAGTCCTCTCCGCAACTCACTCCTCCGAGTCAAGGTTCCCCGAAGACTCACACCGGACTCAAGCCTGGCGTCTTAAGCGGTCCGGCGTCGAAGAAAACGCAAGTGATGCAATCTTCAAAGACTGGCAACGTGACGCCAGGCTCTACCCCGCCCAAAGCCAACACGAGTCCTTCCGAGTCCTCGAACAGCGCCGGCGGCGTGCCTAAAGTGCCTTATTCCAAGTCTTCCAGCTCTAGCGCTGGTATCAATTTATCAAAATCTGCTTCTAAAACTAGTTCTGGTTCCCCTAAAAGCGGTAACTCTGATATCGCCAAGATTATCAGAGACCGCGAAAGGGAGAAGGCTCGGACCAAACTCATGAGCAATTCCGAAAAATCAATTTTTTCAGCCAAATCGGAACGTCACTCTAGTCCGAGCGGGTCGAGAGACGACGTCGACGGGGGAGACAGGTTTAAAGGTTCCGCTAAGGATTCAAACTTTCTAGTAGAGGGTCTGATCAAACCCCTCGATACCAGTAAATTTCAAATACCAAAACTGAAAAACCAGAGCACTCCGGATAAGAACAGCCCGGTGTCACAATACGACAGTCGCTCTTTAGTGAACGATTTCGCTCGCACTCTAGATCAGACCAAGTATCCGTTTCCCCACTACGACAATCCCAACTCTAGGACCCCCGAAACTTTACAAAAGTCGGCCTATCCGCTGAACGTCCCCAAGCCGCTGCTGAACATGGGCTCCCTGAGTCCGAAAACCGTCACTCCGGGTAAAGCGGACCAGTCCGAGAGACCCGTCGAATATTCTAAAGCCATATCCGAGAGCATATCGAAAGGGGAGAGCCCGCAGCGCAACAAAGACGAGTCGAAAGATTACGCCGGAACCTTTCCGTTGCTGCCGTTGGATTTCAAAACGGATATCGCGAAGGGGTTCGCGGCGCCGAAGGGCAGCTCGGAGGACAGGAAGGGGGCCGACTCCTGCATGAAGCCCCCGGCGAGCGGCACGGTCGCGCGGAGCGGGGCCACGACGCCGCAGGAGGCGGCGGAGATGCTGCTGGACTTCTCGTCGTCGTCGGGCAGCAAGGTGTCTGGCATGCTGGCGGTGCGGCCCGTGTTCCCCGCGGCGCCGGCGCTGGCGCTGCAGCTGGCCAAGAGCCCCGCGCCCTCGCCGCTCGTGGCGCCCGAGCCGCACTCCAACTCGCCCTGCATCACCGACGACGAGCTCATGGACGAGGCCCTCGTCGGGCCCGGCAAGTAGGCGTGTCGAACGCTTCACACGAATTTTACCTGACGACTGTCGATATCTGTTACTCGGCGCTTGCAGCGGTTTAGCAAAACGGATCGGTGCCCGCTTCGACAGAGAACGAATGGAAAGATCATTTTCAATAAAATATTGCCTCACCCCCTCGACGTTGCCATAAGTGAAGTGAGTACCTAATTAAACTTCATTATCTTTTTTGCTAAACTGCTTTTACTCGATAGAGATGTTACTTTAAGGTTTTAATTAAGGATGATCATTGTTTTGCTTTCTAATTTATGAGGTTCTATTTATTTGGTAAGAATTGTAATGAAATGAGATTGTATTTTTCTCCGAATGTGTTTAATGTTATAATTATGTGTTTTAATGTTCTAGGAACCATACCAAGACATTTTTTGTGATTCGCATATGTAGATTTAGTGCATATTTTATGAATTGTTTTTGTTTGCCGTGTTGTGCATTTTAAACTACGAATTTTTGACTGTCCCATGAATGTCAATATAATAATATAAAAGAACCACTTAATGTTATTGAAACACAACTAGCGTAGGTGCATCGTTTTCTAAATTAAGAGTCGTAATAGCGAGCAAACTAAGTTAACGTTCTGTGTACATACATTATACATACCAATTTTAATATATTATAATATAATAATAATGAACTAATGTTACGGTATTGGATGCTTATAAATTGAAAAAGATTTTTTAGAAATAAAATTCAATAATTGACTCTGTTTTGTTTTATTGCTTACGAAACTATATTACGACAAAATTAAAATAAGTAGGTGTTTTAGAAGTTTGCAACATACATTTCAGTGTTTACACATGGCTCACTTAAATGGATATTTTTGTTTATCCTTCTAAAGCCTCGTCACTCCAAGCGCACACGTGTTTTGTGACATTCCTATCAGACTTTGAAAAATCAAAGGCGTATATTTGTTTTTTTTACCCGACTGCCCCCAGAAAGCAGAGCTGTTTCCTATAAATGCCTAATGGTTTAGATAGTTCAATCCGTGAGACGCGCCCCACACGTTTTAAGGACACCGTGTAAGCGAGAAAAAAGAAGTGCAGCGCGTCTTCGTGGATTATACTAATTCCTTTGTTTTTGTTACTTACGCAGACTGATTGTAAATCATATTTATAACGTTATCGGGACTTTAGCGCGATAAAAATATATTGTTGATTTACCTCGACGTTTCGGCCATGTTTCAATGGCCGTGGTCACGAGTAGACTGAAGTGGAGGGTATTACTTCTGTTTAGCCGCGCGAGTTTTACGAACTACCCGCACTAGATTGTAAATCAAATAAAAATAGGGGATAAATAATAACAATACAAATGCACGACATCATATTTTTATTTCACAAAAATATGAAACCAACTGCTCTTAAGCAGTCACTAAACACATTTAATAAATTAACAAATGACATATAATTATGGCAAGAATATAACTATACTAGAAACTTAATAAAATATCGGTCTGGGGACTCTGGGGTAATAGTAAGCATGGTATGGGGCAAAGTAGAAACGCCTATAGGGATTTCTTGTGAAATGCCGCGGGGCCGAAAACCGCCTCCGCGCCTTCTGCTTATGTCTCCTGAACAGCGGAACCGGAGCGAAACTTGCTGCCATCGCCATCATTTCGTCTTGATAGCTGTCTGGTGCGTTACTACCGTATAAATGTTCATCTTCCGGGATAAAGTCAGAGAAATCTGTGTTGTATTTACCCGAGGGACCAAAGAATTTCGTACTCACTGGATCGTCTGCTAAACTGTCGAAACTTTCTTCAATCGCGATACTGACTTCGTTCACTTTGTCATCGCCGAACAGTTTTTTATCAACAATTGAATCAGGACATTCAGAAACCACATCGTCTTTTTGTTCCGATGCATTGTTTAAAGTTTTTTCAGTTTCTTCATTATGTTTGGTTACTGAGTCACTTTCCGACTCGGGCAGCGGTTTGTTATTGCTGTCCGCTTGTTGTGGAATGGTATTTGCGTACACACCGACGAGCCCCAGCGATAACAGTACAATCACCACTTTTCTCATTTTTTCTGCAGAAAAAAACAAATTACTTGATGATTGTTGCGATTGCGAAATGAATATGGAAATGCTTTGTGCCTGATAGTTCTTTTATTGCCTAGGATTTGGGGCGGAGAAAGGTGTCCGTTATTACCGACACCGATTTTGTGTTTGGGAAAAACATTAAGTCCTTGTCAATTTACTAGAAAGTAAAACATTGCTAGGAAGCTAGTGAGTATGACTCATTTAAATGTAAATACTAGGGCCGCCTTTGGCAGACGTCACATAATTTAATTTTCAAGGATTTATTAGAAAAGTCATTAAATAGGTACAAAATAAAATTTGATAATAGTAGCATTTTATATTCCTTTGTATAACGTCAGGCATTGTGGTGCCACTTACAGATAATGTTATTCATGAGTCAAGTATACATCTTAAGAGCAGAGTTTCTAAATAATTTTATTGTCCTTCTGCAAATAGTAAGTTAACCATCTGGTTTGTTGCATTGCATTCTTTTTAACGAGATACAATTTGCTATATCATAATTATTGAAGCATTCTCTAACTGTCACAAATGGAGCATAGACGCTAATTATGTTAACAAGCTACATACAAATAATATTGAATAAATATATTGGGACAATTTATACCAACTGACCTAGTCCTAAACTGAAGAAAGCTTGTACTAGACAACCAATAATATTATGTACAGTAGGGGAAATATGTATTCACGTACCACCTTAGAACCCTATCGCAATGACGCGACGCGTTAAACGCTAGGCTATGTCATACAAATGTCATGCGTATGTCTCTTCGAGTAGGTTCTACGGTGGTACGTGTTTCAATTTCCATGACTGTACATCACCTATTTGGGTTCGTACACCATCCACGACTTACGTCAAACATCCGTATTCATCATACAAACATGTGGACCTTGCGGGAATCGAACCTACTAAGTTTAGTTTTTTTTTTGTCAGGCTCACTAACCACTTGGCTATCCGGTCGTGGATATGCTACAGATTCCGTATTTTAACCCATTTTCAGCTGTTTTCCGATGTCGTGGAAATCTAAGCTTTAAAAGAACCGTCTTTACTTTGGCGAAGTATATATGTAACCCACCTTAATACGTAAAGCCAAGGCATTAACCGCTTTATTAATTTCACGTAGATATCCAGAGTTATTTTTAAACTTAAGTACTTTTAAAGTACGATTTTTCGTGTAAAGACTTTTAAGGAAATAGCAACTAATGATCCCAATGCAAAAAAGGAAATTCGAAAGATAGGTAAAATTTACTTACGCCATAATATCTGTATTGTGGACAAGGGGGTTTCCGCTGGAAGCCCCCACGAGCTTGCCCATTCCTCCTCTGCGCCTGCGCCTGTAGACGCCTTTGCTTCAACAGCCTCATCGTAAACCGCGGCAGGAACGGATTCTGGGCTTCAGCAGTTTCCATCATTTCCTCCTCCACTGGTTGTACCCTAGTCGACTCCTCAACTGGCTTCGATTGAACCATTACGATGAAAACTACGATTAGGAAAATGGCACACAGTTTATAAGCCATTTTAGTGTTTGGGATCTGTTGGTGACGGCGACTAATCCCAGTGTAACCTGACCGGAGAACGTGATCATGTTTTATAGGGAGCGGGTGTTTGCGTGTTCGGGTGACACACATCGGGTGCATCTGTTCAGTTCACCGTAAGGATGTTTTAGGAAACGTAACGGGTCATACAGTGGTCATTCGGCCATTTCCAATTAACACTTCCGTGAAACGGTATGTGTAGACCAGTCTTTCCTTTTATATCGACCTGATTAATTTATTTTAAATTAAAATTTATATTTTAATTTAAAATAAATTAATCAGGTCGAAGAAAGATGGGACATCGTTTATACGATGTCCCGTCTTTCTTATTTAGGTACAATACAATTCCTAGTAATGCCTTATTGTTTTGCCTTAGAGCAGACTTGCATTAATTTTTCTATTGTATATTCACAATGAGATTACCTAAGTACTAGTTTTTTATATATTTTAGTATATAATCGTATCAGAATCAGAATCAGAATCAGAATCAGAATCAGAATCAATATTTATTTGTATTGCATGGGTTATAAACAGGTGTTACAAAATAAATTATATACAGCCATACAGCCATTTCTGGCGCACAAATTGTCCTTAATCTAAAACATGCGTATAATCCTTAATGTCCATTGCCAATTCAATTTATCAACTACTTATTAATATCACAAAATTCCTTAATAGAATAATAGCATTCTTCCTGCAACCATTTCTTCAGTTTAGTATGGAACTGATTTCCAGTTAAATCTGTTATTGATTTTGGCACTATATTATAAATTTTACTAAGCATATAATAGGAATTTCTTTTAAACAAACTCAATTTTGCCGAAGGGAGATTTAAAGGTTTGTACGTTACCGTGCGTTTATTGTAATTGTTTTTTATGACAAACAATTCCATATGTTTTTTTACAAATAAACATGCCTCCAAAATATACAAACATGGGAATGTAAGAATCTTATTCTCCTTAAAGATTGGTTTGCATGAGTCAGTTGGTTTTAATCCCCATATAGCTCTTAAGCACCTCTTTTGTACTACAAAAACCCTCTGTATGTCTGTCGAGTTTCCCCATAAAACAATACCATATCTTAGCACGGAACCAACATAGCTATAATAAACAAGGAGAGCTGTTCTTATAGATGTTACTAACCTTATTTTTTTAAGAGCAAAAACAAATTTATTAACTCTCTTACAAACTGCTTCCACTTGCGCCCTCCAGTCACAGTGTTCATCTACTACAAGTCCAAGGAAATTAATATTCTGCACTTGATTTATGGGTTTACCATTGCACACTATGTCCAGGTTACAATCTTTCCCTTGTTTAGTATGAAAATGAATGTATTTTGTTTTGTCAGAATTAATCCTAAGATTATTAGTTGTTAACCAATGTACAGTTTCGGCCAACACAGCGTTGACCTCATCCCCATAATTAATTTTGTCACTCTTTTCCACTAGTATAGTGATGTCGTCAGCAAACATAACAGTCGGATGACGAACCGCACGAGGAAGATCATTTACATAAACAATGAACAATAATGGTCCTAATATACTCCCCTGCGGTACCCCAAACTTATTATGTCTTGTAGACGAAATAAAATTTTCTACCGTTTTATTGACCTCATTAAATTTCGTAATTTGCGTGGCTTGAACACGATCAGACAAGTAGCTTGTGAGCCATTCCTGTCCCAGTCCACGCACACCGTATTTATGTAATTTTCCTAGCAGTATATTATGATTAACAAAATCGAATGCTTTGCTCATATCGAGAAATAGAGCAACTGTTGACTTTCTGTTGTTAATGCTGCTTATCACGTTTTTTATTAAGTTAAAAGCAGCCAATGCAGTTGACTTGTTTTGTCTAAATCCATTTTGTTCCAATGCCAAAATATTATGTTTGTTGAGAAAATTTTGCAATCGAACATAGAACACTTTTTCAAAAATTTTCGATAAGATTGGAATTAGGGTAACTGGTCTATAGTTACTAATGCTAGTCTTTGTGCCTGCTTTGTGTAAAGGTTTAACCAAAGAGAATTTAAGCCTTCTTGGAAAAATACCTTGCTCCAGTGACAAGTTTATTATGTGACATAAAGGATTCGCAATATGACTAGCTACAGATTTTAAAGCTTTAGTATTTAAATTGTCATACCCGACGGAGTTTGTATTACGTAACGATTTAATCAATTTTAAAACCTCCTGTGGGCTTGTCGGTTCCAAAAAAATAGTATGGATATTATTTGGGATGTTACTGCCATAATGGCCATAAGTCTTATACATTAAATTATCATTAGAATTAGAATTTTTGATGTCAAAGTAATTGTCATTGCTATTGGTCAAGTTGATAAAATAATCATTAAATGCATTAGCAATGTCCATTCCATTCATTACCGTATTATTATCTATTAAAATTTTGTCAATATCTGAGACCTTTCTTCTACATCCTATTTTTCGATTTACAATATTCCATGTGGCCTTGCACTTGTTCTCGTCGTAGCTGACTAGGTGTTGTTATGTTATGAGCTAGAAACAAAATGCTACTTTAGTTTGTAAATTCTAATGATGTCAACACATTTAGTTTTTAATTATACTTCATTCACATGAGTTAACAAGCGCCTGCGGTTCTGACGTCGGCATTGATTGATGGCTAACTGGTGGATGCTGTAACACAACTTTATTGCAAATAAATTGCAACATTGCTGGCTCTTTCCTTGCAATAGAATTTGGCACTAATTGAATTCATGCGATTGAACGTGAGGTAAAATGATGTATGTAAACGTCTTAATTGCAAAGAAGAAGAAAATAGCAATTAACTAAAAACTAAATAAAGTAGATGCACAAATGCGAACTTATCCGTTTTACCGTTAATTTGACATAATTAAAAAAAGTCCAAGAGCGAGTCGAAATCGCGCAGCGTAGGGTTCTGACTTCTGTAGTAGATTTTTTTGACATATCCCAAAACAACCATTTAGATGACCGTAGCCTAGTAGTTAGTGACCCTGACTACAAAGCTTGAGGTTACGGGTTAGATTCCCGGAAGGGTTTGTATGATGAATATGAATGTTTATACCCGAGTCTTGGATGTTGCATGTATTTACGTACTTGTATATTATGCATGTCCGTTGTCCAGTACCCATAAGACAAGCAGCTTTAGTTGCTTAATCTGGGACCTGGTCAATCAGTGTTAATTGTCCCAAAATATTGATTATAAATATATATTTATTTAACTAATTAGCCGGCAGGAGGGGCGGGACATAACCCTAACAATTTTTTTATAGTGTAGTATCTATATATTGGTAGCACGACCACCTGCAGAATATTATGATGCTGTAAACACCTCTACTTATGGGTCATATGGATGTTACAGTCTTCGTGTGCTAAAGCCCAAAATTATGGCAAACATTCCTGCATGAAAAGCAAGACCGAACTATGAATTAATCGCCGTCAGAAACAATTCTCGCATATTTCCAGTGTCAAGGCCCTGATAAGCGTGATTCATTCCAGTTTCACAATGTCAATAATTACTATAAACAGTATTTTAAGCCTAAACAAAGCCAGACTTCCTCGAATAGCCGAGTTAAACTTGGCTTTGCCAACACAGTGACTCTTCATAATAACAATGCGATGCTTAAATTAATGATAATATGTACGTTTCCGTCCTAATCTCAACTTTTATCTTTAGATTTATATTCAGATGCAATTTTGAAAAAAAGTTTATTAAAGAATTAAGGCTGACCTACGTTATTTGTTCTTCCGAACAACGGAATACCAACAAAAGACTAACCTGTCAGCAGCTCTCGACTCCACCATAGTCTACCTTCGTATACAGCTTTGTTGGGTTTCAGTCGACCGTAGCGACGAGTCCGTATTGTTTCTTTTAGAGCATAAACCTTGACGACAGTTTAGCAATTTATAGCAATGACCTTGTACCCATGAGTTATTTGCCTTATTAATCTTTAGCTAAGAATGTCAAGAATTGCCCGAATGTTCATACCCTACTTTTTATGTGCAAATACAGACAGTTACCTCGCCTTGAGGTGATAGTTATAAATACTACGTATATATAGTGTCGCGTTTGTCTTTTTAACTGGCTGAAAAAAGAAGGCGGTTCTTAATTCGACGCCTAAGTCATTTTACGGCAGCATTTCGTGAAGTGCCGATGATGAAGACCAAGGTTGACTACTGACACCCTTCTACAGTAGTAGGTAGATGTATAAAAGAAACTTGTTAGGATATATGGCTATCGATGTTTAAATGTGAATATGATAATGCTATGAATAGGGGTTGAAGCTGGAACTTGTGAAGGTTTATTAATTATTTATTTAATCTTTATAGCACAAAAGAAAACAAAAAATGTACAAAAGGCGAACTTAATGCCTTAAAGCATTCTCTACCAGTCAACCTTTTGTGTACTAAGTACCTAACAAATAACAGCTTAAAAATTACTTAAGGAGGGGGGGGGGGGGCAACGTTACAGAATAGTTGCAAATAGGGCACACCTATTACGCTTTGAATTTTTAACCGACTTTTAAAAAAACTTTGGTTCTTGATTTCTTTTTTTACCGTTCAATTATTACTTATTAACTACTGTACTGTACTGTGCCAGAATCAGTTGACGGGAAGTGAGTGAAATTAAGTAAGTGATATTCAATTATTCCCTTAATTTTCCACCTTTATAGGTGTTGTTTTACAAATTTAAATAGGACCTACCTCGAGTACAACCAATTCAATATAAAATACGTGCGTGAATATTATCGGTATATCAATTCAACGATAGAGAAAAACGTGAACACGTACTTGATAGGCAAATCTCTCGAGTGCAGACTGCAGTGGAGTTACTTTACCTACTCAAAAACATGTTCCCCAGAAAATGTGTTCGATAAAATCTCACTACTTCACTTCTACTATTGATAAGACACGACGTCTTTTTGATAATCATTGTGTTCGATATTCAGTGTCTCGTCAAATGAATCGCTTTTTATTTCGATATATCATAAAACTGATATATCGATAACAGCAAATCGCATCTATCAAAATATCTCTACTTTCTCTATACCTACAGTCTGTAAACTAGGCATCGCCAGAGGGGAGCAGGCGAGAGCAGCTGTCTTGTCAGCTCACATATATTTACCTGGGCCCTATAAAAAAGATAGGTCTTTTGACGACCGGATAGCCTAGTGGTTAGTGACCCTGACAATAAAGCTTGAGGTTCCGGGTTCGATTCCTGGGTAGGCCGAATGTTTGTATGATGAACAAGGATCGGACAAACGCCCATCATAAGAAAGTCTCTGCTGTACCGAACAGGGTTATGTTTTGAAAATGACGGGCGTTTGTCCGATCCTTGATGATGAATGTTTGTACCCGAGTCTTGGATTTTAAATGTATTTCAGTATATATTTATCTATATAAGTACCTATGTATATCCGTTGTCCAGTACTCATAACACAAACAGCTTTAGTGGCTTACTTTGGGACTAGGTCAATTGGTGTTAACTATTCCAAAAATATAAAAAAAAAATCCTATAACGCTAACAAGATAGAGGCGCAGGGAATGATAAAAACTACCTACCCTTAGGCGGTTGTATGGAAAGTGACGCTGCAGTCTATGGTGGCGTGGCGTGGCGTACGCTTGCCTAGTCAATGCTCATTCACTTTCACATTCATTGACCTCAGTAAACGGATTGTTGTGTCAATAGGGTAGAGGTGGGCAACCCCTGGCCCGCGGGCCGCATAGGGCCTGGTCCGAGTCATGATCCGGACTGCGGAACCTTAGAAAATTAGTCTCGGTACTCGTAAATAAACAAATGAGGAGCTGATTTTTAAAATAAGCGTCATGACTGATACTTATCCACTGTAGTTTAATCGAAAAATTAAAATGTTACTTTTGTAAACCGCGCGGTAATTTAAAATTCCTGTATTGTTAAAAAACTTTAGAAAACAAACTTTCTCGGGACATTTTATATTGAATATGAAATGTCGGGACAATCCAGACGAATCCCGACCATCTGGCAAACCTACATATACTTGTAGAGACTGCCTCCTGTACCACAAAACTAACAATTTGACGTAATTGTAGAGCTTTTCATACAAAAAATGTAACAAATATGTTAAATTGTAGCACTTGTAATTTTCGTGGTACAGGCCCCTAAAGACCGATGGCGAGCTACCGATACTCTTGGGGTCGCTGATTCCCATGGCGACGGTGGTTACTTTCCATCAAGTGGCCCGCATGCTCGTTTACCTCATGTTTTTTTTTTTACCAAAATTACGTACTAGATATTAGTACGGATATTGATAATTCGCAAAATAGGATTAGATTACTGTTATCAATGTTATCTAGATCGATAACGTGTTTCTTTTAGATTCGCGTGCATTTCATATAGATAGAGATTTAATTTGTGCGATACCTACAATGATAACGTAAATAACTCAGCATAAAATATTGCAACATGCACGTACGTCACCTTTTGAATAGTTATTTGTTTAGTTATGTTAGACGTCACCCTGTCCGGCATGTTAAAATATAAAGGTCGTTTTACCTGATACCAGTCCATAGAACGAGTACAGTTAACCAATCTAAATTCTGGGCCACTGTAGAACGTTTTCATAATAAATTTCATCATAGTTCTCGATAGCAAATGTTACAATATTACAGCTATTTATACTAATTGCAACAAGGTGTAGGTAACAGTTAGGTTGACTGTACCTGCTTTTTTTGCAACACACAAAAACACAGAACAAAGATAATGAATTAAATCAATAAGGTAGACAATAGGCGGTCTTATCGCTTTGAAACGATCTCTAACCGTTATGATAGTGAACAATAACAATGCTCTACCACGCGCCATACGCACTAACTAGGTCCTACTATAGCAAACACTTTAATACGTGATTAACTGTATGAGGTAATAAGTTTCAAGAAACACAATAGATTTCTGCAGCATCGATATATTTATGATAGTGATATATATATGTATACAATATGTTACTAGCGGTAATGTACAAACAACACGCAGGACTCTACATATAGAATCCCAACCTAAATATTTCATAGAATCCTGGTTCTATTTAAGCAATATGTTAATTTTATTTTTTTGTTACTTATTCCCTACGAACTTATTTCATACTTTACCTATGTATGTATTCTGTACCTACCAATTAAAATATTAAAATGTAAAAAAAATGCCAAGCCTTGCGTCGTAACCTCTACCTACACCGTAAAAAAATTACAGATCTCATGTAGAGCCCAGTCTGGCATTCTTATAAATCTTTTTATTACTTCAATCGACTTAATGCCACCAATAGCACCTTTGTGTAACCTTTTAACTTAGCGAATCGGATGTGGCAGCATGTGTGTATCCTATGGGATAAATATTTTGCAAATGAACGATATTGCTACAGGTGTTACCTCTACTAAAGAATATTTTGTGACTTGGAATTCCGCGAGTTTCGCGACCATATCTATATTTTGCCGAAACTTCGGCCGGGCACTAATAAATACCGTTAAAATCTGAAAACGATGCTCATAATTAAGTAAAAATGATGAAACACGTATCACTGCGTATCGTATGCAAATTGTAACTTGCATCTAATCACAACAAGTTATTTATTCAATAATTTCATAGCGCAGGCTATGATTCCGACATTGGCTTTAAGGACTACCTGAACAAAACCTGTTTAAATAATAAACTTTAAACAAAAACCCTTTTTCCCATTCAAAACTTTTAAAGTTTGGAAATGGCGTCATAATATTAGAATTTGGCAATTGAACTTGTTTTCGCGGGAACTACCGCTGCCGATAAACTTTAACAGACAAACATTGATGATGAAACCATTCCACGCCATGACACGAGGAAACGTAAGTGTCATACATGATGTAGAAGCCGATCTAGCCAAATGTGCACACAGTTCAAGGTCACGTTTCGCGAGCTTCGCCCATTGATTGGCACCGCCGGCGCGGGTGGCGTCACGCGCGGCAGCAGGCAGCCGCGCGGTCGGCCGCTCAGTCGCACGGCGCTCCGGTGACCAACCGGCCAGCCCCGACCGAGCTCAGTCGAGTCGACTCTCCCCAACTGGTGCCACGGACGTGCCGGCACGACGCTTCTATCGATCGCCATACAGGAACAGTGAAGTTAAACCGCGATGTTCATTTTTCGAAGTCGGTATACGCATGAATTATAAATGCTCTGAGCTAAGCGACTAGTGAAAGTTCGGTACTCAGTTTCTAGAACAGTTCTCAGTTAAAACTTTTACGTTTCGTTTGACATTCCGAACGCCGATATGAAGGATAAAAAACTTGGGTAAGTTGTAGCGTCAGAATTAGTAAATTATTTGACTCGCAAAGTCTGTGGATCAGTCTCTAATGTTACCGACTAATCGTACTTCATAGGACTCTGTAAGTGAATTAAGTGATTAACGAGAAACTGCATCTCATGCGAGTCGTGTGGTGTCGGCGGTGTGCCAATAGAATGCACATGCGTGTTGATAAATGTCACATCACAATTGTTATCAATGAACGCGAATCTGTTTACACAATTGAACTTGACACACAATTTGCACACGCACATACGCAAAGCGTAATTTGGTGAAGCAATAGTCAAATCAGAGCAAGAAGAGCTTAAATTCCTCTTTTTTTAGTCAATGAACAAACGCGTCAACGGTGCAAAAACTCTCGGTTATAGAACTTTTTTTTTAATAGTCGACCTTTGCGTCCCACTGCTGGGCAACGGCTTCTCCACAAGCCTTCCACAACTTATTCTTATGAACAAAAAAAGAGTTTGCAATTACTTAGGTAGAGTTAAATGAATTTTGTCTTCACATCGTGTAGTTAAATCTTTATCTACTTAATCACCTAAGTATGTAACACCTACTTATCGTATTTTTTGCTATCAAAATGCGCAAAAGATACCCAAAACATACCAAATAAAATGTCAACATATTTTAAAAAATTCAAACTACTAGAGTTAATAACAGTAAATAATCTAAGCAGTTGACTGATGTTATATTGCACATATTGCAAAAAATAAGCGACGAAGCTGGTAAAATATTTGCGGTCAGTAAGGACGTAAATTCAATGCCAACTTGGCATGATTTTATTTCCCATTTAAAGTCCTAAGTCACCACACGTTTGGTTATAATGTACAATACTTACAATTTAGCTATTTCGTTAACATCGTGGTACATTGTGATTAGATTACTGACTAACATTCAAGCGATCTTTAAAAGGAAATAACCGTTTGGTTAAATTTTCGTTAAAGCTAGTTTGACTTTTAATTGATTATTTTGTTCTTTTATGCATTAAATGGATCAACTACGACTTTTTAGGTTCTGAATTTTTGTACGTTTAGACATCCCTAAGATTAAATTTGATTAAGGTGATAAAAATAAAACACTTGATAAAAATACAACTGTGTAGTAAGGATATAGTCGAGTTCAAGGAATTCTAGATAAGTAATCACGGTGTAGGTAGGTGAACCATACAGCCATCGTTTGCTTTAAAATACGTGCAAAAATTAAATTATTTTACCCCGCAGAAATAAGGACCTCTCGATTACATAAATTCAATTTTTTTTATCCAGAATCTAAATTGACATTTCAAGTAATTCCTTATATTTTCGTGACTCGAAGACATTGAAATAAATTAATTCGAATCGAATCGTTCCCGATGTCGACATTTTATCTTTCAATTTTTTTGATGTTTCTCATATTGATTACCTGTTAATTTAGGCTGTGTATTCAAACGTAGTCTGTCAAATAGAGTCAGCAGCGGAAGTAGCTAAACATTCTAAAAGGTTTTTGACCTCTTTGACTGTTAAAAGATGTCTTCTGCTGACAGTACTTCTTACATAGTTAGAGTTGCCATTACATAAATTAGAGCAGGCAAGAAGTTAAAAAATATAAAAATTCACCCAAATGCATTTGGCAATAGAGTCGATTTTAAATATTATTGTGCGATTTGCCAACTCCGAACAATTATTTACATAAGATCAGAATTCCAATTAGAGAAGTGAGGGGATTGGCCTCTAAAACACTGCCGACCCGCCCTAAAACCTTGGTTTGGTAAACCAAAATGCTGTGGCCCTAACATAACTACCCAATTTTAGTGATCTCACAGCCCATCCCTTTCTTATACGAGTAGGGCACTAGTTAACTAATGTAGAAATATCCACCTACAGCACATATAAATAAGCTTATATGACAGACGACTAAGCTCAACCATTCAGCGCTGCCAATTGACGGGTAATTACCCGAAAAGCTGGTAATTTCATGCGATTTTATGATGGCGGGTTATTTTGTCGCGTCAATAAACGCTTTTACCCCGAGTAAAAGCGGGTGTTTTAGCCGGCCTTACCATCTCATGCATAAGCATATTTAAGACGATAGGCCACAAAAAAAAACTTTATTACCGTCCCTCACTTTGATACTTTTTCTTTCTGGAGGTACCTATAGTAAAATTTCAACCCAGTATGAAAATGTTACGAAAATACTTTTTTTTTCGATTTGCCGCACAAAATCATTATTGAACAAACGCCGGCCGGTGAACTTAACGTGCCAACTTTAGTGGACATTGACCGCTCTACTTGGCCCTCAGTACATTATTCATGTACAGAATTCAAACAAAGACGTCACAAGACAATGTCATGATTGACAGTCGCTTTATAAAAACCGTACTCGGGCTACATGCTTTGTTTCATTCGCCATCAGTAAAATTAATGTTATTTTCGCATTGTAAGCTTCGACTGAAGCTACACAGTTAAAATTAAATGGCACTATTCAATATCCCGCTGGTTATTTTCTAAAAATAAGCTAAATTATTAAAAGAAATAAAAAATCCGACTGGGTAAAAATAAGTAACTGAAAAGAGAAACAAGCCGTATAATCCAAAGAAAGTTGATTTCAGCAGGTGTAGAAAGAAACACCTATAAAGCCTTTTAAACAAAACTTAAATATTATAAGGTTAAATGCTGGCGGTGGTATATTGTGGTGGTGGTGGATATTCTGTAACTTTTGTTTGTCCCCGCCAGTAGCAGTAGCAAAAAAAGGACTGAAAGTAACTATTTATTTATTTAAGATTCAATAATATACTAAAGCGACCTGCCCCAGCTTCACAAGGGTACAATTTAAAAAAATCCGTATAAAATCGCTCAATGTCTGTGAAAACCGTACCAAAATCCGTTGAGTGGTTTAGAAGGAGTAAGAGGCCGAAGATACAATGAGGACTGATGGGAACATAGCGATTTTGTTTTATACTATGTTAAGATAAAGACGATATTTATTTCAAACTTCGCAGTGTTCAGCTACTTCTGCTGCTGACGTTACAAGTATACGACTGACTTTTGATCAGCTCCTTCGAATACAACTTTGTGAAATAAAGACCCATTCAGTCATTAATTGTCCTATGTGATTTATAAAGACTACAGTATTCATGCGGAGTGATATATATTTTGAAATGTATTTTCATGTTATCTTATGGAATAGCATAAGCATAGCATGTTTTTAATCTAAGACGGTCATTTGCTTATGTTCGACGATCATAGTAAACGAACAAGGGCTTCTTGTTTTACCGTTATCACAAATTATTTTAACTATGACTTATAGTTATTATTCACATCTTTAATTTCGTAACTCTTGCGCAACATTTTGTTGACCGCTTGTTGACTTTAAATAGAATAATATTGACTTGCAAAAAGTTCTCAATTAAACTACTGAGTGATGAAATTGCATTTACTTCTAAATGATTAGGTATAATTATTATGTACCTAACTACGTTTTGCGTTAAACAGCCACGCAAGCCAAAATAACAATTATTATTGCAAACCAAAGTACTTTTGAGATTAAAACTAAAACTGTTTTTTAAACTGTTTAACAGCTTCCTTCAATGATTTCCCTCAGTTCTTCTTGTTATGTCATGATTGATTTAATTAATAATCTCCTGGCCCTAACATGACCGGCCTAGTTTAGTTTATCTGAGTATTTCTCTATGTGCGGCTTTTTCTTATGACACTAGTTTGACAGAGACGCAGGAAGGGATAAATTAAACCCGGGCCAGTCATGTTAAAGTTGCAGGCAAACAACTTGAGCATAAATCGAGTGGAGGGGGTATGTTTTCGCATCGATTTTGTACTAGAAACGGCTACTGTGCAGTCAATGTCAGTGCTCAAGTTGTTTGCCGGGAACTGTAGGGCTGCTGTGGTCAAAAGTTATGTAACGGCCCTTAATAAACCCTTAATTGACATCCACAGGAAACAGATTTGTGACTTAGGCCCTAAAAAGTCTAATGTATATAGCTACTTCAAGTAGTTGGCATAATATTTCACTAAGATTATAATGCTAAAAGTTTGTCTGTGTGTTAAATTTATGTTATTTTTTCCCGCGACGAATTTGGATGAAATTTGGAACGAATATAGCCTGGATTAACACATAGGACGCTTTTTATTCCGCAAAATTACATAGTTCCCGCGGGTTGGCTATAAACGAATTCTACGCGGACGAAGTCGCGGGCAACAGCTAGTATAAAGAGAGCTTGTTAGCTAGTTAAATTGGAATGCTGGCGATAATTGAAAATAACGCATGACGCGATGACGCAGCAAAAGTTTAACAAGCTGGTCCACTGGCAACAGATTAGAGCTCTGGTTGTTATCGGTTGCAAATTATTGCGAAACTTGTCTGATTTCCCATGGATTTATTTAAATTGAGTCACAAACGCTGTAAAATGAAGAGACCCGGCCGTTATGATCTTGTTGTTCAACTACTGGACTAGTGTTCGGACGTTATTTTAAAGCATAAAAATCTACCTCTTCTAATAACGTTATACATATATCACGTTACAACTATGAGACAGCCCTGGTACGTAATAATATTATGTAATCGGTACTCACTCATACATTCAGTTCCATGACCCATTAATTTATCTCTCCGGTCATGTTAGAACCACTATAGAGTAAGGCTTAGTTGGCATTGTTGTTTTACTTTTCTTTTATATAAGTTCAAAAAGTTTAAAAAGTCCACTTATGCAAAACAGTAATACAAGATTATATTTTTGCATATTTATTGCATTCGCATTATAGTCCCTTAAATAAACGATGTATCCTTTTCAAAACCCAAATGTTTTTTAGTGAACACTTAGTGAACACTTTTTCTGTAAGATAGTGCACTAAGGATATCGTAACACATAGATACATATATAGCACCTAAATGTCTTTAATATAGTTTTGAGTATTATTATCAAATTTAGTGTTATTGCCGAAGTAATCAATCAGGACAGGGTTATAAGGGTAACTGATAGTGTCATTTATGTCACGATTTGTGAGCGCACTAGTCTCAGGACGGGGCTGCAGGACGAAGGGCTTTATAACAGCTCTTTAATATTGATTAAAAGTTTGTGACAATGGGATATTCTTTTTGTGGCTTCGTCGTATATTTTAAAGGAAAGTGGTGTCGGATTATTAAAGAGCAAAGGTAAGTTGAACATAGATGTGACATGTAGCTAAATAAGCATGTTGTTCAAACCGCTCGTCCTCTTAACTATTTGAGAAAGCTTAGAGTGCTTACAACTACGACCAACGGTCCGAGAAAACGCAGTACGTAATGTTGCAACGTACTTACATCAAATCGGAAAGTCGAAAGAGATGCGTAAGCACTCATACGAATAGCACACGACTACTTCGGAGTGTATGTACTCGAGTATGTTCGGATCGGACACGGTGGGTTAGTGCTCTCGAACGATAATCATACGTTATACTTAATTAGTAAACACGTTGTTTTAAAACGTATTTATCTTAAAATACTCGTAGGTATACATTATGCGAATATTATAGGTAGGCTAGAAGATGAATAAACTCATAAATATAAAGAATCATTCCTATCTAAATACTGTAGGATAGTAGAATTATTTAATATGAACGTGTAGTCATAACAACAGATCAGGACACATGAATGAGGTTAGAATGGCCTTCCGCCGTGATTTGAGCCGCCGATGCATTACGCCATTCAGCGAAAAGGTGTCGTTTCCGCTAAAGAGAATGCGGGGCAGCTCGTGTCAAAGTTCGCGCGAGGACGTCCATCATATCGTATCTACCTTGGCTAAAAATTCAAAGTATCTACCTACTCGACTCTTCCATACCAGGAAATTAAAGACAAAGTGGACGATAGGAAAAAACTGCAAAAATTTTTCACCGACTTGAATAATGCTTTTTAACTGCATGATCAAGTATTGGTGTTATCACGCTAACACTGACAAGCGAGAGCTCTCAGTCGCGAGCGAGGGATATCCGACAACGGTTTCAGTACAAAGCACGACGGAAGGTCACCTAACCTCCCCTGTGTTTTGTAATCGGCGTTTAATACGGTTGAAGGACCGCCGCGCTATTATTTTGTTATTATTATTTATTTATTAAATATGGTAAAGTTTGTGCTAGCAGACTTTATTAACAGAGAATCATACTTATGGTTGGTTAGGTATCTCCCCCGTAGCGCCGTAACTTTGGTTTTCTAATCAAACTAAAGACCGTCCTGATTATTCCCGTTAGCCCGCTAACCGTTGTTGTCAGGTCAGGCGCCAAAACATTCGCCACGACTACATCCGCGTGTGGTCCTCCAGCTACCTTAGCGTGTAATCAGTAATCA
Source organism: Ditula angustiorana (assembly GCA_963691745.1). NCBI lineage: Eukaryota > Metazoa > Arthropoda > Insecta > Lepidoptera > Tortricidae > Ditula > Ditula angustiorana. The sequence goes on from OY829483.1 coordinate 7,117,362, forward strand.
GTAATTTATTTCGGGCCAAGTTGAGTTCATCCCTCCCTGTATCTCTGCTGTAACTAGTGTCATAAGAAAGGGATGCTCATAGAGATAAGTTAAACTTGGCCGGTCATGCTACGGATACAGTAGGATCGCACAATGATGCCGGCACGAGAGGTCCCCAACTCTCGGCGCCGTGGCCTTGGACGGCCATGGTATCCATAGAAACCCTTTTGGTAATCCAAGATAAGATAGTTACGCAGAATCTGGCAACATACATATACAGACAAACTGCGTGGGAGGGCTCCAGGTATTTAGTTTGTACGTCTACGTCATTCTATGAAAAGTTCATAAACGAAAGATGTTTATTTATAGATACCGGCCCGGTCAAGCTTTTTGCTGCCAATTAGCGACTCTTTTTGCCAAGTTCAAACTATATGATGTAATCAGCAACATTTTGTATCTATGCCATGATTTTATTTTCACAACGTCGATGGAAAACAAGCATTCGGCTCGCCTGGTAGTAAACAAATAACGCAGCCTGTAGACACTTGTAACGCGAAAGGTATCACTCGCGCGTTGCTGACCCTGCAAAACGAGCTATTGTGTAGGCAGCAAGTGGATCTGGTGATAAGTGATAACCACCGCCCATAGACAACTGTTACACTAAGGAACTTCAAATGCGGTGCCAACCCAGTGGGTTAAGATGGAATACCGCTTGTCCCAGTAACTAACCGGCTGTATCGTCGGCTATCTGAATATATAATGGCTGATTAAATATGTATGACAAGATCAAGACAATTTACTCATTAAGTATGTTACATTGCCTCCATTTGCTATGTTACGAGGATATTGAGATCAAGAATCGTATTCAAGGTTTATCTTCTTTATGTCGGTCAAGGGAATTATTTCTGCGAACTTTGTAAGGAAAACTTATAAAAATATGCAGCTTAAGACCACAGTAGGCGTAACATTATACGAATGTTGCTAAGGATATTATGGTAAAACCCGGCACAGGGATAATACTTTTCCGGTTCCATACCTCAAGAGAAACCCTTATAGGATCATTCAATAACGTATGCAATATATCGATAAAAGTTACATCTATTTTGCTGTTAATAATGTCAATTTTTTTATTATTATTATATTTTATTTACAAAACAATTCAATAAAACTATAATCTAAACTTACTAACTAACTTTAAAAACACAATAAAATACAGATTACAACAACAAATTAAAGAGAATACACAAATAATCCTAAAACGGAAACTACAATCTGTAAATACAATTTTAATCAAATAACTCGTTCCGCACCACTCCCGGCCCAAAGGTGGGCAACACGCTTGCCGCGTTACCGCGTTGAACTGCGATGGAAAGTCCAGTTTTACTGTTAAGTCTAAGTTTTTGCGGTGCATTAGTTCACCTGCTGTAATGTAATCTATAGGTATACGATTATTCAAACTTTTGTTACTTAACTGACTACAGATACGTAATAGTATTTTATGCAACTGCTATATAATGAGAGGCCTTAAAACACGAGTGTGGTTTTATGAAACGAGCGTCAGCGAGTTTCATAATAGGATCACACGAGTGTTTTAAGGCCTAATTATATACAGTTGCATACATTACTTTATCTACACATATATCATAAATGCTCTATAATGCGTTCAGAAACCGTAGGAAATGACCAGCATTATAACAACCAATATTATTATGAGAATTTTTCTAATTTGTTTCTTTATTTGTTCAAATTGATTATTTATTACATTATTTTAATGTGTACAGTCAATAGAATTTTAATAGGTACCTAGCACTAGTAGCTAGTAGCAATGCAGGTCATTGCCCAATGGCTTCTGAACCCATCATAGAGTACTTATGATATCTGTGTAGATAAAGTAATGTATGCAACTGTGCATAATTAGGTCTTAAAACACTCGTGTGATCCTATTATGAAACTCGCTAACGCTCGTTTCATAAAACCACACTCGTGTTTTAAGACCCGTCATTATGCAACAGTTGCATAAAATACTATTATCTACACACATATCATAACTGCAAAAAACCGTAACAGCAAAAAACCGAAAACGATGACAACTAATGGCGGCCATGTATATTAAAAAGGTACTCTGTGATTCGATCTATCCGTCAAGACGAACGTTTTTTTTAAACCATAGACGAACGAATGAAGTCTCTATTATCATGTCACTCGAGATCAAATGTCGTGCGTTTAAATTAAAAAAACACACTGAGTTGACGTTTCGTATCGATAACTGTTTTAATATCTGTGGATACTAGAATAGAGACCAACTTGAATTTTGACAGCTGTTCCAAATTTAAATTCATAACGTCACGAGCAGTCACGAGATATCGGTAATATTATGACCAACAAAGAACAGATTTACCTACTACCACAGACAAGAAAATTCTTATAATCACATTGGTTGTAATAATGCTGGTCATTTCCTAGGGTTTTTGAACGCGTTATTTAGCCTTTATGATATGTGTGTAGATAAATAGTTTATTATGGTCAAAAACTACATTTTAATCCCGCTCGCTCCGTGCGAAATGGCCATAAGTCATGTGATGATAATATAAACTGTTTGTTTCTACATTCTTTGCTGTATCTGAAAGTAACGTTTGCTTCCAGCGATGGCGCCCACCAAGCGATGCTGGGCGACGAGAAGAAGCCCAAGATCACCAGCAAAGAGGCCGACAGAGCTGACGAGTACGAGGCTTTACAGAGCTTCCTCCGCAGCATCAGTTCCACCGCCACGCTCCCGCCTTATGTGAAGGGAGAGACGTTCTCCTCATACCGAGGAGTTTTTAATCAGGTACGTGATTGTCATCATATTATTCTGCTAAGGGCAACGCAACAGCGACGACTTCGGCGCTGGGACAGCACCCTGTCTTGCAGCGAGCAAGACAGGGCGATGCCTCGATGTCGAGTTCGACAATAATGCGCTTAGAGAATCACAGTGCTGTAGTCTTTGATTGTCATTTATTTTTTGTTCACTGCCAGTGTCAAACGTATTGGAGCTTAATTCGATGGTAGAGCTAAGATGGCCCGGCCCAGGTTAAACTTATCCCTCCTGCGTCTCTGCCAAAGTCAAACTAGTGTCATAAGAAAGGGATGCACACAGAGATAAACTCAAATAAACTAAACTTGGCCTGAAATGTAGGTCCACTGCAATATAAATGGGCCGGCTCGGTAGAGCCAGAACCATAATCAGAACGAAATTTCAAAAGGTATTAATTGGAATAAAATAAAACCAGCCCAGTGCGTGTCGGAGACGCATAAGCTCAAGGATCCATAGAATATAGAATATCGCTTTTTTAACCTTGAGTTTACATATTCATAAAGCTCATTTTAAAAATATAACTTTGTTGGTAACTCAAAACTCCGGATATCTTATGAAGTTGTAAACGTATGTTATAGTCTAAATATTTTTTGGCGGCGATCGTATTAATTCTGCCTGCTAACCGCTTGAAACATATCCTCTTATAATGAAAGTACATTCATATTTCATATTGATTTAATCGAACATGTACTTAGTAGAGTCTCTATTTGACGTCATAACTGTAATACATCAGTAGATATATCGCACATCGTAGATATGGGATTTGGTTTACAAAACAGCTTCTATACTATAGTAGATATAAAAGTTCGTGCAAGCCCTGAACTCAGATAAGGGTAATTGTTTACAAATTGGGTCTGTTAGGCTGCTTTTCCACCAGAGATGTGCGAGGATGCGTAGCGAGGGATGTGTTTGTAAGAACTAATAGCAGCGCTTCATTTACCACGCCTCGGTCAGCACAGCGCTGGTGGAAATGGCTCATTGGTTTTTTTAAAAAACACGCAAATGCAGCCGTAATGCAGGTGTAGGCTGTAGACGAGATAAAGTGAACTGTACCTACGGATTTAAATCGTCATCATACAAATACCCAGTACGCAGCAAAATGCCCATAAAATTTTTTTATTACTCTTATTATCGCAAAAAGCAAGCCGTCTCCTATATGGAATTTATTAACAATAGCCGTTACGTACCTACGTGTCTTCGAGTACCTAACGTTGAAAACAACTTCTTGTTTTTAAATATGTTCATTGTGTGTGTGTATGCAAATTCTTTATTGTACAAAAATCTAACTGACAGTCTTTCTTTGGTATGCTCGTTTCCAACCTACAAATCTATACTATACCGGAATGCAAACCGCAGAAAAATAAAATAAAATTGTCTGAATTTATTATTGTGACTTTTTTTTTACTATAATCATTTTATTGTATTTTTTATGTGTCATATGGGTGCTTACCTGAAATAAAAGTGTTTCATTTCATATCATACCTCTATGTCCTACTACTCCCAATACCTGCAGATATGCCAAGACGAGCGAAGAGTTCTTGGTATTTTTTCAATATGTAACAAAAATAAGAAAGTAGGACTGTTTGATTCACATATTACTTTATATAGCTACATATATCGCACGCTTAGTATTAAAGTGACCCATTTCTGAATAATACACGTCCCAAAATATCACCTTAATTAAAAGACATAGGGTTTAATTTTGGGCAATATCAAATTCAGAATTGAGTCACTTTAATACTAAGCGTGCGATATATGTGTTATGTAGATATAAAAGAAACGAGCAATTCGATGAATTAAAACCGAAAACATAAGTGAAATACACAAACTAACAACCTTTCTTTTTCAATTGCAATTATCTGAACAGTGGTCGGTGATAAATCAATTTACTCCAATGCCGTTATCGTTTTGTTTACAAACAATCTAATAACCGTCAGTTGCGAATCTTACTATTTAATCAGTATGTTGCAGTATCATTCAGATGCGTCACTACAGGGTGACATTTACATTATGTAAAATCGTGTCTATTAATCTTTGATCATTGTGCGATTTCTCTACTTTAAATAGTATTAAATTGAGCGAGCTAACTTGTGCTAAGAAGCAAAGACAAATGGTTAGACTGATATTTATCCCAAATAAATCGCGACCCTGAAACGTTAGCCAAATCCATAACTTAATTCTTCAGCGTTAATATCAGTTTAGTTAGGTCTGAAGTGTCTCAACTGCGAACTGCGACCACAGTAGAGTGAATGTAACTATACACATTATACTAGTTTTCAAAAATTAAGGTATATTTGCCATAGATTCATGCATGAGCCACAGTGGAACCTTTTCACAATTAATGACATTCTGACTTCTCCGACAGGCATTAGCACATAGGTCCGAGTTAATCAGAATATAACAAGATTTTATTCCACCAAATTATGTAATAGTAGCTTGCTTATGCGTTGCGTGCGTCAAATATGAGACTCAGAGATTCTTAGTGTCACTGATTCCCAATGGATGGTGG